>JAYKKI010000016.1:11972500-13275000 GCA_039881145.1 Druceiella hillmani | reverse complement strand
ACACAAACATATTTTCTTTGGAATATTTGTCTGTTCATCTATTCCTCTGCTTATCTGTTTGTTTAAACACGCATCACGTGAAAACCCAATATTTTTTTTTTTGAAAGTCATAGGGATTAACCTGATGTAACTTGACTTATAATCTTTAATTTCTCGGAATCTGTTGACTCAATCAAAAAATATGCGAATTTAATATAAATACAAAGAAATGTCTAATAGCTACTCGCCGCGTAGTCATTACATAAACGTATCTATGCACACTAATCGATACGTTACAATTAGTCGTTATAAAACTCACTTCATTTTCTCAGTTTATTAAATATATAAATATGTTATATATATTCGTAACTTAATTATTTTGATAGTATTAATATTAGACTGTTCAATTTCATTATTACGCCTAAACATATAAGAAACTATATAATTAGAATATCTGTATAAAAAATGAAGAACCGTCATGGGTTGCCTGTCAGATGTTTCACAAATCTAAATTGTTGAAATATTTTTATTTGAACAAATTGAAAACGAAAAACAAATATTCAGACAGTTGTTAATAATAAAATATAAATTTCATTTTATTATTATGAAATAATTTATGACAGAAATATTTCTTAACAATCTATTGAAAATATATTTTTAATTGTACAATACTGTTAGCCAACAAAATACGAAACTGGTCGAATTAAGTAGGAAAGAGCCGGCAAGACGTGAAACTGGTCGAACGGTATGTCGCGATGTGCCATCAGAACGTTTTAACTCCCATTTAAATACTCCATTAGTTGTTACATCAAAATATGATCTAGGGGAAAATAAGATAAGTAATAGAATACAAAAATATTGTTTTTGGCATTATTGTATGTTTATACAAATACCTTTTAGTTGTAGGAAGTATAGCTGTAGAATTCACACAAATATCTAATTGAAAAATTTGTCGTTCTAAATAATTCAGAATATGTTCAAATAATATTTAAAAACAATTTTGCTTTAATTATATAAACAAGTAAAAAGATTAAGCTTTATTTGCATAAAGATAAAGAGAAATATATTTTCACGTATTTATATAATTCAAGCTTTACACTAGATGAATTTTAAATCTAATCTTAATATCAAATAACAAAATTAACATAATCATGTACTAACGTACCACGTACTTTGCCAAAAGCTTAGGGCATGTTATAAACCATCCTGTCACCGACGTCAGCAAATAAAACCAAATAAAATTAAATTTTCACACTATAAACAGAAATCCTAATAGATGGCGACACATGATACTTTACTTTGTTTTGTCTTTTATTCCAGTCAAGTTAAGCATAATAAAGGCTAAATCTCGATACGAAAGGGGAAAGGCTGAAAATTTGGGCAGACTGATATGTTGGCGTTTTGAAAATAGACTGAAGAGTCTCATGAGATTGTTTATTTATAAAAGCATATTTATAAATTAGAAATAAAGCAAAATTATACAATTATAAGTTGTTGTGTTTAAATCATCATATATATTAATACGCTAAGGTTAAGATGTTACTCTCCCTTTTTAGAAAAAACCTCACAACTAATCCACATAAATTATATATCATTTTATAGATAATTGCTTGCTCTACCGGCTAAAAAATTTATTATTGCTATTGTTTTTGCAAATTAATTAATTATTAAAATTATATACACAAAACAGCAATGTGCCATCTAACGGCTCAACGTCAATATGATTGACGGTCGGTTTTTGTTTAATTTCAAATCCACTCACGTATAAATAAAGTGGCGCTTTAGCTCAATGCTTTTGATACTTGCGCCTCTATATGTCAATTTTAGTAAAATATTTGTTTGATCTGTCATCTGAGCTTCATAATGGAATAAATAATGCGAAGACTTCGCACGGGTCACGCTAGTATGTTATTAATAATAGTAGAGGTTTTACTAAGCAGGAACATGCATGAAGCATATTGAATTTATCTACGGTAATGATAGTAAGCAATTTTTATAACTTTTATAATAGTAATAATATTTTCATCATAAAATTAACGTTATAAAATATACTACGCATCTGGCTCCGCAACTCACATAGTGCCATTCTACAACCGGCCGACGTTTTCCACTTTCCAATCAATAAAATATTATTTTTATTATTCGCGTGTAGTCTTCACAAATTATTTCAGATGAAGTAAATATTAAAATTCTTTGATGAAGTAAATATTAAAATTATGTACTTCCCGTATATTTTGTATTCATGATTTGATGTTTTTGATCACATAAAATATATAAAAATTGTTGTTAAGTCTTTTTCTTTTGTCTCTTACAGTAAAAAGTATATTTTTTCAAAGTTATATTATATTTTCCTTCAATTACTTAAGTCGTGACATTTTAAGTTTTAGTTCAATAATTTATCTAATTTATTGTTTCAGGAAACAACAGCGAAGGAACGCGCATCCTGGGGAAGCCCCGTGGAATTCGTACTTGCCTGTCTAAGTTATGCCGTCGGTCTGGGTAATGTGTGGCGTTTCCCCTACCTCGCTTACAGAAATGGAGGGGGTGAGTATTGTTTATCATCAGCGCATATCTCAGTGGCTATAACTTAATGGTACAAACTAATTTTCAAACTAATACGTCATAAAGTAAAGTAGAAAAAATTGAATTTCCCTTAGACTATATTATATATAACCTTTCGATAACGAGTTAACTTTACCATAAAATTACTTAAATTATCAACTACTTAGAAACTCGTCCACAAAGTCACCTCCCAAGTAAATTCTTATCTCAAACGAGTTTAGTTGGTGTATTCATTAAGTTAACGAAAGATTCCCTTAATATTAGATTATTTTGTTAATAGAATTGACTACGTAAAACTATTTTTTCTTTGATTATTTATAAAGATAGTAGTATCTTTCTTAAAAATACATTTTTCATACAATTCTGAAAAAAAACCATCTAAAAAGAAAACTTGCTTTTTTAACAAAAAAAAGTTTAATCGAACTATAATACAAATTTCACATATGAAAATATGATAAACAATTTTAAATAAATTAGTTTAATTATTACATCACGATGACTTACTTTAAATAAAAAACCCGATGCTGCCAAATATATAGAATTTATATTTATTATTGTCAATTTACTTTTCATAAAAAAGACGAAAAACATTTTCAAGTAATTGAGGTTTTAATATAAATTACGAGTATCTTTAATAATCAGAGTATTGAAAACTGATTACAAATAATTTCTTGATTTTCTCTATTTGTCTGTATGCTACCAAATCAATAAACTTCAGTGTTCGACAAAATTATAGGTCAATATAACTTTTTTTGTGATATAACTTTACATCCGAGACTTACTTTACACGAATGAGCCAGGGTTCGAATCTCGGGTCTTTCCTTTTTACGATTCTGCTAAAAGGCGTTGGTTACGTGATGGAAACTGCGCTTTGCTCGTAGTTCGCGGACGACATGAAACTTTTTCTGTCGTCAAGGATGCATCAAATAGCAAACGGTTGCAGCATGACATCAACGCCTTCGTTGAGTAGAGTGCACTAAGCGACTTCAGCTTAACGCAAGCAAACGTTCAATAGTGAGTTACAGTCGAGCACACACTTCTATAAATACTCGATCAGCGGAATCCCATTGAATCGTCAGTATGAGGTCGTTGATTTGGCAGTCAGATTTGATTCACGATTAACGTTTCATGGGCACATGGCGGATGTAACAAAAAAAAGTCATTTCGGAAACTTGGATTCCTGTTAAATAATTCAAAAGATTTTCAATCTATATTGTCAATTCATTTGCTGTACACTTATTAGTCCAGAGCTGATTAGAATCCGGCTCCATTATTTGAAGCCCACACGAAACCAAGTATAACTTGATGATTGAACATGTGCAAAAGACGGTCCTTCGATTTCCGTACATGAGATAGTATGGTTACTTCCCCTTTCTATGCACTCCTCTTGGGTATGCTAGGTTTCCATTCTTTGCAACTCAGAAGAGATGTTGCACTATTGAAATTTGTCTTCCAGCTATTAAAAGGAAAAATTCTGTGCCCTGTAACATTGAGTTAACTTCAATATTGAGTTAACTTCATTCTTCGTGCCTGACTATTTTCTGCATTCACACAATCGTCACCTGTTTGTTATACCACCCTCTAAAATCGAACTATATTGGAACTATCCTCGACGCTCAAGTACTCAACCACCTGATCGCGGTAGCACCACAGTGTGATTTATTTATGATGAATGAAAGTAAATTTGTCAAAGTATGTCGTCGTTATATTATGTATTGTATTTGTATTTTGTATTCATGTTTAATCTAAAAGTTTAAACTTTGTTATACCATTAATTTCTTATCATTACGAATATGTTACCTGTAATGTAACGATAAATGTGTGTGTAAATAAATAAAATAAATTCGATTTCACGAAAATCATAATGTTTTTAACTCTTAACGTACAGCAAATTCTATATAATTGTCTAAATTTTACTAGAAATTATCCCTAATTTGTTTTCTTTTTTATAACAACAGGTTTTTATAAATATATGTAAAACGAAAGGTTACAGTATAAACTAACAGAAATTAATGTATGAATAAATGTGATCTGAATTAGTAGTTTTATTTTACATATTAAATATTTATCCATGCGAATCGAAACTTTCCTATACATGACGACCGTCTCTAAATCACCTTTCACGTTCCAATATAAACAAACTTTTGTTCAAAAATTGAAACGTATATCTGATTAACTTAAATAGAACAAACTCGATAAACCTTATTAACTCCAGTAGATAAACTTGATTGACTCGTAACAAATTAGCTGATTAGATCGAGTAGCGAATTCCATAGAAATCGAAATAACGCTACAAATTTTGTTATAGTGCGGACCGTACAGGTTTGACATTACGAATGAGTGTCGAATATCGTTATTTAATGAAATTATCTATTTTTATCGAAATTAAACTAAACTGTTTTATATTTAACAGCTTTATAAATTTTTTTGAAAAATAATTATGTTTCAAAACAGATATATTACGTAAAAAATGCCAGTTTTCTGACTTCTACAAAACATAATCGACTTCTATTTTTAGGATCGCTAAAGAAAACCTTAATTTTTCGGGGTTTGCAATGAAATGCAAGTTATGGGACCCTAACTTGCAATGAAAACGAAACCTGTAATTAAATATGTAATTATTACGAGACAAATTAAATTTTTCCATTGTCCAATTGTAATTTTTTTTATTTTTGAAATATTTTTAACATTATATATATAGATTAAAGAAAGGACAAAAAAATTCATACAGATAAAGTTAATATTGGGTATTTTTCTGAACCGATAAAGAGAATTATGCTCTGAAATATCACGAGTATGAAAAAGAAATCAATATGAAAAAATAATAATATAGTTATTTTAAACATTTAAATAGAAACAAATACAATAAGGAATGAGGTGTTATGTACATGTTTCAATTTATCTCAAACAAATAAATATGTATACATCGACGTAAATGTTTACTTTAGCTGTCTTTGCTCTACACTAATATAAATTCCGGGCCTATGTAAAAGACTCTGGTATAAAAATACAGTATTTTTAGAGGTACAACACAATACAGTATTAATTAGAGTACAATACCGTATTTATATATATATATATATATATATATATATATATATATATAAATTACTATATAAATTTAATGGATTTTTCCATACAATTTTCGGTGTGATTCCATTGAATGTTAAAAGCAATTTTTATGGATGTCAAAGATTACAAACACAGTATTGATAATTATAATATTATTTGTAGATCGAGAAACTTTAAATGGATTCCTTAAATAAATTTTATTAAGTTTTCCCCTCACATAGTTGAATCCAATCATATAGGACATTCTACATTGCTTATGGTTTAAACAAACTCTGAATCATAATTCAAATACAGGTAGAATTTTTAAAAATAAATGAACAAAATTTGAATACAAAATATCTTAAAAGCCTATCGCGGCTGTTAAATTTTTTGTTCTACGAGCTTAATTATTGCACTTATTATAGGTAATGGTAACACAAGCATTATTACAGAACAAATTTTCCAGTTTAAAAAGTTCACAATCTTAAGATGTATAAAATTTTGAACAAAAATAAAATAATAGACGCCAAACATATCTTTTTTAATTCAATAATATTATTTTATACTTATTTTTGGAATCACTATTATTTCAAACGGGACCTTAAGTCAACGCTCTAAAACTTTAAAACCTATTTCGGAAATATCTCTAAAATTTTGCAAATTTTTAACACGAAAATTTTTAATATAAACGACAAGTATTAGCGACTCGAATATCTGTGGTATTTCAAATATATATGATAACAACACAAATTTCATATATCTGCGTTATGTATGACAAATAAATATCTCAATAACTGAAACCTAAAAAGGATCTTCAAAGCGAAGCCGTCAAAGCGAACTTGTTTTCTTTACGAGCGTACGAGAGGACTAAAGACTTTATTACCATCCCTCCCCATAAACATCGTATCAACTCAAAGAGCTTTAATAACTCGGAAGGAAATACACGTTTTATAGGAGAGCTTAATTAGAACGCGTATTACGCAACATTTGCGTCCTCGTATCTGCTTATTTCCTAAAAATTACTCTCATAAATGTGCCTTCGCCGGTCGAACAAGCTACAGTTTTAAGCTGAAGTCGGATTTAGGACAAAATGTACACTATTCATATTATTTCGAATGGTTTTAAATATGTCCAGAAATATCAAAATTTGTATAAAGTATCAACATCATCTATTCCGTGTTCGGTTATTAAAATATTGGAGTAACTATATAAAGATTTATTTTTATAATAACGATTAATGTTACCTGTCAACACGAATTTTGAGTCTAGGTTTGGCGTAGCTGATTTTTATTTCTTCTACGTTACTAAATAAAGAAAAAATAATTTTATCCAAAAAAGTTTACTTTTGTAGGTGTAAGAATGAAATTACAGATTCGATTTCCATACGTTTACCTATTTTCATACGTCATTGAAGTATGTAAAATGAAACAATTTTTTTTTATAAATTTCGATCTTTTGTTAAAAAAAATTCAACAATTTCCTACTATTACAGAGTATATAAAAAGAGTTTAGAATTGAACATTTTCCCTGTTTCGTACTTTCTCCTATATGACTCCAAATATATTCTCATTGTATTGCCCCTGATAACGACTTTCAAAATCAATCACATCTTGATAAAAAATATTTGTCTGCCAAATAGGTGCCCATGTTATCTTTATATTGTTCCAAGTAAGCATGCAACAAATGCACGTTCAGGGACATTCTGCAACCTATGAGTTTAAAGTCATTGAGCGTAGTTGAAATAGCTTTGTGTAATATTTGGTTCTGTTGTTTCCAAGAAAACTATGCCTTAAGGCTATTCCAGGCTTGTCTTTAATGAATGTCGAGTAATTCTGAAAATCCATTACGGGTTATTCCATGATGAATTTCAACACCTACTCCGTTCGTAATGTGAATAAAACACCATCTTAAATTTGGCTTTAGATAACTAAGGAAAAAAAATTCTCTAAATAATATTTTTTTATTTCTTATTTTTTAAATTTGCCTTAAATATATAAAAATGAATTTACGTTATACGACTTTTTGAAATCTATTTCAAACCTAACGTCACATAAAATGCACTGTATCACTAGAACCTGCATACCACACAGACTAATGCCACTCGCGTTTTTACCACTCAAATTTCTTAAGAAAACACGCTTCTTCTTACAAAATTGAATGAATATCAATTATCCATTATGAAAAGAACGAAAGCAAAGTTTTTCAAAATTACACCAAAGTTGTGGTTATTTTTCGATATAAAGAATTGAAAAATAAGGATTAAAATGCAGATTCAAAAATTTTTTTTCTTTGTCGACTGGTGAATTATTACTTTAATAGTAATTATGATATATTTCTATTCCAGGAGCCTTCCTCTTGCCTTTCCTTATCATGTTGATATTCATCGGCCTACCCCTCTTCTACCTCGAGCTGTACGTAGGACAGTACAGCCGCCTGGGACCTCTCAAGGCCTTCGCCAACATCTCGCCGTTCTTCAGTGGACTGGGCTACTGCACGTTAGTGGTCATAAGCATAATCAGCATCTACTACATGGTGATTGTAGCCTGGACTCTTTACTACACGTATGTGTCGCTGTTTCCTGACTTGGGATGGGGAAACTGCCAAAACGATTACAATACTGATAGTAAGTGCTCGTTACAATTAATATTTCGTAGGAAATTCCGATAAATTTCTAATTAATCGCGAGGAAGAAGGAAGAAAAAAGTATGATGTTAAAAATTTCAAAAAAAAATAAGTTCCAGGTTTGGCCTCTATAAGGATATTACATGTTCAAATAATATATATTAAAGTACTTCACAAATTCACATAAAACGTTTTGAATTCAGAAGGATCAGTCACGAGTAGAACTCGTACTACTCTGCAATAGTTTTCCTGTTGTCTTGGATGCAGATTTTACCGAAATTGCTTTTTTATAATTTTTGGTTCAGTAATTTAAAAAAAGGAGATCGAGATGTATTATTTTCATACATCATTTTAGAACGTGGTTTTAAATATGCTATTCACAATTAAGAAAAATATATATATTTCTGATAACAAACAACTCCAAATCAAGTTATACCAAATCGTAAACTTTTAGTAAAAATAATCTCAACTCCATTCAAATAGATAGTTTCTACCTACGTATTTGGGTAAAAATAAAAATCAGTCAATTCAGCCGCCTCAGATATTTGGAAGCCCAATTAGAATATAAATTTAAATAATTTTAAGTACAACTTTTAGTTTTGGAGCCAAAAATTAATATTGTATATAAATTTTCATTTATCTCGTTTAAAAGTGGGAACTCTTTGATAAAGAGACAGACGGGTAAACAGACGACGTTGCCTCGATAATAAATATACGCTCAGACTCTTCGGTACGGATTTCTGAAACAGTGATCTAGTGGCATCTCTTTGAGATGTATGCAAAACAACCTCCTTAATATTGCCCTTCACTGTTTTTTCGTTTACCCTTTTGACAAAGTCGTGTTGTCTTATAATCTATAATCATCGCCTCAAGTGATAAGTTACGTCAATAAAAGCGGCAGTCAAAAAGCACGGCTTCTTGCCCAGCGATGAAAAAACATTCAATCTTCTTTTATGAAGAATTTAATTAAAGCATATCCGTATTTCATTTCGCATACTGTGGTACAATCTATATTAAATATGACTTTTATCATTATCATCACGTAGTAATAATGATTAACTTATTTATAGTTTTGTGATCATAGTATAAAAATATTGCAAATACTACCGACAAAACCGACAAATGGATAAGATTGCAACTATTTTGTTCATTAGTCATTATTAAAATGACACAACATTTAAAAATTGACGTAAACTTATAATCAAGACTATATTTTTTATTGACATTCGGATATTGAACAATATTAAAACAAATAACTAGAAGGGTAGGTAAACAAATATTAAGCCATAAATGTATGTTTTAATAAATTTATGGCTTAATATTTGTTAGGGAAACACAATAAAATACATGTCGTAAAAAGTTTCTTTATTACCCACTTGTATTTTTACATACAAGTCTTTGTATTATAAATAGCATTATGTAATATAAAAATAGATTGACGTGTACATTATATTTATGAGTTAGTGTGGCTTTGCTATAACTATTTAGCCAATGATCCACGTTGACCTCCTTCGTACAGGTGTCCTTCAGTTTCTTTTCTGCCATTTATCCAATCGGTTCATCCAATGTCCATCTAATTTTCTAGGCAACCTGGCCTATTTAAATTTCGGTTTTTTTACATTTTAGTTTGTCAGTAATTTTTGTCTTCTTTCAAATTAATTCAAATCTAATTTTATTGCAATTTTCTTATTTTTGAGATGTTTCTTTCCATAATTCGTTGAGCTATTATATCTTTCGCATGTAGATCCAACTCTGACATTTGTAAATTATTACAAGTAAAATTCACGTATCTAAGCCGTTTTTTTTTCAAATACCTTTTAAAAATTCTTTCTAAGCCCAAATGTGTTTCTTGCTAAGAAATAATAAATAATGTCTATCTTGTTTTTGCTCCTTTTTTTCACTAAATGATATTTATTTTTCTCCATACACATAGTTCTTCGGATACTCCATGTCTCTACCATTAAAATGGACTTTTTACACGTAAGCCGTGTCATGACTTTGATTTTGCTTGTCAGGCCTACTTTTTGGCTTCGTTTTGTCTATAGGACTTAACAGCTTTTCAAGTTATTTCTGTTCCGTATGAATATTACTGCGTAATTTGAGAATCTACATTGACTCATATTTTATCTATTGTAAGAAGTTGCAAAAAGTGTTTTATTTTTTATATATGTATTTTATGTACGTATGTTGTTCAGTTGTTAATTAATGTTTAAATTGTTCATCAAAAAATTCAATAATAATATCAACACTATAGTTGCTTCAGTATACCTAAAAACATGATAAAAATATTTAATGTCATAAAACCATACCATGCAGATTCTTAAATTCGCTTAAAATATTTGCAACCCCTATGTAAACTTTTGAAAGTTTTCAAGTGAGACAAGCACGTGTTGTCAGCTTTGTAATACATTCTTCAATATTGTGTGTTCTTTTATTTTGGAAAACAAACACATGTTTTATTTGATCGTTGAAATTCCTGAAAAACAGATATAAGAAAACATAAAATGGATTCTAAGATTGCATTTAATTGATAGCAGTGCGTAAATGTCAATAATCTTCCAAAAGAATTATGGACAAAGTAGAGAAGTAAAAGTGAATTGAAATAACGAGTGATAAAAATTACAATACGCTGAGATCGAATCTCGTTAGAGCAGCAATTATGAATTACCATATGGTGGCCATTCCTTTCCTTAATTGATTCTTGTGAAGCTAACGTAAACAGTATTTTATTTTATATCTTCGTGATTGTTTTGTCAATTTTATTTTCAGATTCTTCTTATGTCTACTATTATTGCCTCTCTCAAAACGTTTATCATTTTTTTCTGCATTATGTAATATAAAAATAGATTGACGTGTACATTATATTTATGAGTTAGTGTGGCTTTGCTATAACTATTTAGCCAATGATCCACGTTGACCTCCTTCGTACAGGTGGAACCAAAAATATTATAAAATGGATCAAATTTATAAATGAATTGTGTTAATACAATAAAACAATAGCTTCAAAACTTGTACTATATATAACAATCAGTTTTATCTGATCTTAATTATCTTACACTGTCCGCTTTTACAACACAAGGCGAAACAAGAGCACAACCCGACACCGACGTAAGACCGCGCGCCTGACACCCCACAAAGCCTCGAAAATGAGCCAGATCCACAACCCCATAATTGCGAACTTGATTTGAGCGTAATGCGCACCTTCATTACAACGGCCCCATTTAAATCCTCGCTGTTTAGTAAAACTTAGTCGCAATTACACAGCGGCAAGTCCCGCAAACGTAATTTGTTAGCACGCGTCTATAGCGCGTCCCTACCAGACGCGGCTTGATGAAAACCGTAAGCGCTTCCGCAAATGATACCAAAATACAGAGATTCTCCGACTGCGGGCGAGTGCTGAATTGCGGAGATGAAGAGCGCAAAATGAATTCGGTGTAACGTTAATTATGCTTCTGTCTGTTTTCTGTATCACTGTGCTTGCGTTGTCAGATTGTGTGTATTATCGAGCGATATAGAAAGTTGTGACTAAGTTTGCACGGCTAAGTGATTTATTTGGAACAAACAATATTGGATGACTCAAGTCTGTACAAATCGTTTCTTAATTACACATAGTATACTTCCTATATATTTGTGTTAACACTTAGGAATATCCGTACATTTGAAGTATAAAATATGAACATAACGAACAAACATGAATGTTTATGTCTAATCAGATTTGATAGATAAAAAGTAACGTAAGATGATATAATAAAAATAAATAAAAAAGTAAAATAAAAATGTATTATGGTAGTAAAATCCACAATTATCTGTGTCAGTGAATATTGATTTTCCAAATAAGAATAAAATTTAGGAATTACGTACATTTGACGTATAAAATAAGTACATAGCGAACAAACATAAATTTTTATGTCTAATCAGATTTGATAGATAGAAACTAACGTAAGATGATGCATGACAAAAATAATTAAAAATGTACAAAATAAAATAATCGTAGTATTATGGTACTAAAATCAACAATTATCTGTGTCAGTGAATATTGATTTGCTAAATAAGAATAAAACCAAATAGAAAGCATAAAAATGAAACAAGTTAAAATAGCGCAAAACCTTGTAAAAATTTACAAAGCTCAGTTACTATAATTAAGCATGATAATATAGCGGTAAGATAAAAAAAAATTCGTCTAATTTTAAAAAATAATAATTTTTTACAAAATTATTATAACATCGAAAAATAATTACAGTGAAGGAAACGCCAGAAAAAAATGATAAACGTTTTGAGAGAGGCAATAATAGTAGACATAAGAAGAATCTGAAAATAAAATTGACAAAACAATCACGAAGATATAAAATAAAATACTGTTTACGTTAGCTTCACAAGAATCAATTAAGGAAAGGAATGGCCACCATATGGTAATTCATAATTGCTGCTCTAACGAGATTCGATCTCAGCGTATTGTAATTTTTATCACTCGTTATTTCAATTCACTTTTACTTCTCTACTTTGTCTGTAATTCACAATTAAATGAAACTACGTGATGTAGTATTATTTCTACTTTCTTTAAGCGTTTACCACGATCTAGGTTTCGTTGTATTACAACATCTTCAGGTGGGCTGTTAGCAAAGACTTAATCTTTGCTAATAGCCCACCTGAAGATGTAATACAACGAAACCTAGGTCGTGGTAAAGAACTTAAAGAAAGTAGAAATAATACTACATTACGTAGTTTCATTTAATTGTGAATAATGAATTTCTACAAAATTAACGCCAAATATATTCAATATTTGTCTATAATTACTATTTTAAGGGTTTTCTGAATCTACAGCTGGAATGAACCAAATATCCTGCCGTAGCTAGTGACATATTTTATAGTTTTCGCCAAAGCCCAGTTTAGTTGCAATAGTTTCTTTTTGAAAACTGGAAAAAATTAATTAAACAAAATTTGTCTTATTCTATCAGCAAATCGTATCATCGCCGTAGTAGGTTGGTTTGGGTACAAGCCATACGACCTTTGACTGCGCAGCGTACCACGGAGATCTGGGTTCAATTCGCAGCTGCTCGTCGAACGGGTCTGGACTTGTATTCTTGTTGGCTGTAAGAGATTATTTTCGTAGCAATAAGTCCGACATATATATCATTTAGATACATCAAAGCCCATAAATAAATAAATAAAAATCTCAACAAAGACTGCCTATTCTAAAGAAAGAATTACATTTCTCAATAAAACATACCCGGTTACAGTGATAAGAAATCCAATAGATATGCACTTGTGTATATACCCAACTGTAATTTGACCACTTATTGTCTCTTTGAATGTATCTTATAAATCTAGTGAATGATCTTAAAGAGCATAATGAAGCCTTTTTGCGTTTTCAACTTGCTTGTCATAATTTTAATTCTTAGCTGCATCTATTCAACTTCTCTTAATGCAATAGTTAATAAGTTCCCGGGTTTGGGTTAGAATAACATTTTGTCACGGTAATCGTGTCATGTAACTGATAAAATTTCAAAAGCTTTAAAAATAATTTACCACCATCTTCGTTCAAGAGCAGTATCATTGAAACCAGTTGGCACAGTTTCCTATAAAACGATAAGTTACCTGCTGACATTTGTTTACTTATTATTTTACGGATAAGTTATTTAAAAAATATTGTCATATCGTTATATGATCGTATAAACTGTGCAGACTAAGAATGTACAACTGTTTTGTTTATTTTGTCTATTTTTTTTTGTTTTATGATACCTCTTTAAGCAATGGACGTATCCTATCCAATTTTATACATAAGATAGTTTTCATCCTGCAAAAATACGCATTAACTTAAGGACAACAAAAAATCTGCCAATGTTGCTTCCTGAAGTGGGCAACTCTATCAGATTTTTGATAATTTCACCGCTATACAATTTAATTCCATCCTAAACGAATGTTTCCAGCATATTCGCGATTTTCTCAAAAACAACGGAACGGTAATAAAGTCCCTTGAATTTGTGTTACGGTATAAAATCTAGCAACTCACATTCAAAGAGTAATACAACAAAGTGTTTTATTTAAAGTAGTTATATTTCTTGTCTTGTGATAGTATCGTGGTGAATACCTTTTTTCATAAGCTTTTACTTTAAATGTTTTCTATTTCATTTTTTTAAATAAAGTATTCACATATACGGGTAAACATTATTTCTAGTTTTAACAGAAAGAAAAACTAGAAATATCGTCTAAATATAAGTGTTATTTAAACTTATACACAAAGGGGACACGCCCGTTTATTTATGTGTTTGTTCGCGCTAATCTCTAGAACGACAAGTTTGTGTTAGAAACCCCATAATTAGAGGAAGATTAAATGCTAATTATCATGCTACGATTTATAGAAGCAAATTAATGACAAAAAATGTGACAGAAGTCATCTAACATAGATTAATCGGTACAAGGTAGAGAGGGACGGGCTTATTTATTGATTAATCACCCCAAGTATTTCCCTCCCGGGTGAAACCACGCGGCATAGCTAGTTGAAACAAAAACATGAGTATTGCAGACGATAAAAGTTTGTTAAATCACTTCTAAATTAATTAATTGTCTTCGGTTAAGTTTAGAAAACCATGCAGACCAATCGTAGGCTCAACATTTAGTAATTAAATAAAATATTACTTATATTCGTATTACATCATACTAAGTTTATATAAAAAAGCTTTGTTTATTTTTTGTGTTCAGGGCTTGGCACAAAAATTTCTTAAATAATTGACGTAAAACTTTTTACTTCGTATAGATTATAGTATTCAAATAGACATAGAATTTTTTTTATCATGCGTCGGTAACAAATAATACAACTTAAGTTAAGCGACTTGAAGTGAGTTAAATAAACTAAACGATTATAGCTACTTTGTAATTATTTTTAAAGAATTATAGGCGATAATTAATTTTACGAGAAACCTCCCAGTGTGTGTACAAATTGCTTCTTAAACGCGTTTTTACATTACAAGATTAGGACGAATGCTTATATATTCGACTAAAACACTAAAAATATACTTTAGAATAAGAAATGATTAAACATAATGCAGGCACAGTCGCTTTTACGGCTGTGCAAATATTTATATATATTTTTCTGGGGAAAGTTGGATCATATTTAAATTGACAAATAACAGCAGACTGTTTAATCTTTGGAATAAAGTGTTAACAGAACGTTTTATTTTTTAATATTTCATTCAATCTATATAGATAATCTACATTGCGTGCACGGATATATTGATAGTGCGTCAATGAATTTATTTCAAAACATATCAGGTTATCTTTTGTGATTATGAACATAGTGTGGACATGATCTCACCATCGGTTCTAAAATACACGAAATTAATTTTAAAATAAATTCTTCCGATATTATCTTTCAATACCTGGAGATAGCTTGATAACACAAAATAATATTATCCATAGAAAGCTAAAGAATATTGTTGGCATTGATTGCTAGATTAACTGTTTTCAACTATACTTGCACAGTAATTATTTGGCCTAATTACTAAAACGACCAAAATATAAGGAACTAACGTACATTTACCATCAAATGATCAATTTCCACTTTTCAATATGGAGTTTTGTCTAAACATTAAAAATAATGTAAGGAACTGGCGCACAAATGAAATAAAGCTTATTTGCCATAAAATGAGCTAAATTAATTTTTTATTATTGAGTTTGTTAGGCCAAACTTAATACACTAAAAAGAACAAAGTCCAAGGAACACATTAAAAAAATTGAATGGAACTATCGTTTGTAATCTACTGATTATTTTCCTTTTTTCAAATGGAGATTAGTCTAATTATTAAAATTATCATAATATAAGAAACTTGTACAAATCAAATGTAGCTGGTTTGCCATTAAATTATTAATTTGCAGTTTTCAACATGAAGTTTGACTGAACCGCTAAAAGGATAAAAATAATTCGTAGATCCATTTCTAAGTGTCAATGCGCAATTTTGGTTAACCACTAAAAGGATCACGATAAAAATAACTCGTAGATCCATTTCTAGGTTTCAATACGAGTTTGGGTTAACTACTAAAAGTATCAAAATAAAAATAACTCGTAGATCCATTTCTAGGTTTCAATACGAGTTTGGGTTAACCACTAAAAGTATCAAAATAAAAATAACTCGTAGATCCATTTCTAGGTTTCAATACGTAGTTTGGGTTAGCCACTAAAAGGACCAAAATTTAAGAAACACGTTATAAAAATAAGTAAAGCAAGTGTTTTCCATCAAGTCATCATCAATCAGTTTCCAGTTTTCAATATGGACTTTGACCAAACCACAAAAGTAATCAAAATACAAGAAATTCGTTTTATAAATCGAATGGATCTAACATTTTCAATCAGATGATCAATTTCCAGTTTTCAGTACAGGTTATGGCAACCGCTAAAAAAACCAATATATGAAAAAACTCTGTTCAACAACATGAATGAGCAAAGATTACGAAAAAAACAACAGAATGATTCATTACTAAAGAAACCTTTTATCTTCCTACACATTCCAGCAATCATTCTTTTTCGAACTGCGCAATTGAACGGCAGTAGTATGTTAATGGAATTATCTTTAATTAGCATTCAATTAATTTTAAATCCAACAATATCATTTCGCTTAAAACATGATCGATTTGTTAATTTCACTATTTAATTATAATTAGTTAATCATATAATGAGCAAAACTTATCGTTTATTTTTACTTCCACTTTTTTAAACCGGGGATTTGATAAAAGAGTTATGACTTGAGGTTGGATAAATTCATGAACATGTTAATCCAAAATCAAAACTTTACTAATGGCCTTGATTTTGGAATAACTCTCCTATTACAGCTTAATATTATTATAAAGTTGTTTTTATTTACATATACACGTGTCATCGATCAGATGAACCATTTGTTTTAACAATATGCAAGTACATAAGGCATCATTATATTTTCCATATAAATTAGGTGTTTTTTACTGTTACACGGATTTACTTTTAATTACTTGTGATCGTTATAAATTTAAAATGTGAAAGTTATGTCTGAAAATTAAAACTCATATAATATATATATCTAGAGATTGTGTCGGTATTGTTTACTGGTTTGCACCGAAATGACATAAATAATTGGCTAATAAATATTAGCATGTGTGATAAATAAAACTCTATAACTAAAAATTTCTATTAAATGATCTTAGCAATATTACCAATAATATACATTCAGGATAACAAAATCTCAATAATTTAAGAAAATTACACGAAAAAGTCACCTTTAAACATTTTCCCAATCGAACTGAAATTTAATCCCTTAAGTAATTATATAATTTTTTTAAATTGAAAATGGCAGTGCTATATCTACGTTTAAACCATTCATTGAGGCGAGCATATAAAAATGCAAATAGTACATTTCACTGTTCTAAAATACCTATTTTGCTTCACTTATGACCTCACGCGCAGCTTTTTACATGATATTTCCCAATATCATGAAATATTTTTCAGCAAAAGCGGTCCTAACACTTTAATCATGTATAAGTACAGTGGGTGTCCCCTGTCCCAATTCTTTAATCATATATTAGTGCAATAGGTGCCCCCGTCACAAATATTTTATCGCGTAATAGTGTAATAGTTGCCCCCTATCCCAACTTTTTAATTACATATTAGTTCAGTAGGTGTCACCTATCCCAACAGTTTTATTAAGTATTAGTGCAGTAAGTGTTCCCTACCCCTATTTTTAAATTGTGTATTAGTACACTAAGTGTTCCCTATCCCAACTCTTTGAGCACGTAAATAGTGCAGTAGGTATCCTCTGTCCCAACTCTTTGATAACGTATTAGTGTAATCCAGTAAGTTTCCCCTGTCTTTAACTCTTCAGTCACTTATTAGTGTATTATCCACTATCCCAACTCTTTAATTACGTATCATAGCAGGAGGAGTCTCACGACCTAACTAACGGCATTAAGTACATCCGACAATGCAAAATTGTCTCCATCAACTTACATTAAGATTACCTAAGCAACAGAGTTATTTGTCTTACGTCTGGGAAAGATTGAAGGAAAGAAAGAAGAAAGCGTTATTAATAAATTTTCTCCTCCAACGAGAACCGTATGTTATCTTTGAGATGGGAAGAATAGGTGGAAAATACCATTGTTAACGATTTCTAGGCTTTTTTTTCAATTGCAAAGAAAAATGTTTCAGTACAAAATTGAATCTTATAAATTGCGTTTAATTACATTAATTTTTTCAGTGTCATATTCTAGAATTTTCTTTGAAGAAAATCAATTTGAATTTATACTACTCCAAAATATTTGACGCTTCCCTTCAAATTAGTTTTCTAACAAAATTTCAAATGTAAGCAGATTCGAAAGTGAGAGTTCGCCTTGTTATATATTACATACATATAAAGACATTTTTTTTAAAAATAATGAATATTATTGTCATTGGAATAATCTTTTACCATTTTTGTAATTAAAAACTCTATCTCATATTATTTTTCAAATATTCTGTTAATGGTATTAACCAAAATTTCGATATTTTACTACAAATAGTACTGCGTGCGTAAGTGTGAACTTTAGTTCGCATTTAAATTTAGCTTGGCATGAATAATTGATTTTTTATAAGTCTTACTAATATTATGATGCAAGCTCATTTTGACGCCGATAATGATAATGTAAATCCATCAGTCATTATCCTCGTTGCTGTTTGTCCCATTATCATTAACTCTATGACTGTTTACTAGATAATGCGAAATGATTACACATTGTTTTGTGAAGCGTCAGAAATAAGAGATAACAGTAGTGTTGATTAGCGTTGGGTGTATTAATTGGACTGTACAAGATTTATAGGTTGTGAAGGGGCTCGTACTATATAAAAACAAAACGTTAATTATTATTTATCTAGTTATTTCAGCAAAATATCACACTGGTAATAATATTCACATCACTTCTATTAGAAGTATTGACATGTACCCTTTTATTTTAGCCATCGTTTAATTTATTTACGTAATGTGCATTATGATCTCAATTAATGCACTTCAGTAATTATTATAAAAAGTAAAGATGACAAATTTATATTTGCAATTTGCACTTGCAATTTCTATGAAAGATTTGTCTAAACGTAATTGATAAAATACAAAATAATGAAATAATTCTGTGGAGACTTTCAAACGAAGCCCTTGTTGAAATTTTTTGAAGGAACGTTTTATATTTTATTCTATATTTTTTTTTATTTTAATTTTTTTAACCTCCATATTTTTTATCATATCAGGAAAAGGACAACACAGCCTGTGAATTTTTGTTTTGAATATTTTCGATTAAAATATATTGTCACGACCCGTTCAATATTTTTAGAAATGTTTTCTAGTTGTCTTACTGCAGCTAATACAAATAATTATGTAATGGTACTTTAGCAGTTAATACTCAAAAGTATTTATATGAAATATTTATAGGGGGCAAATGAAGTAATTTTTTTTTCAATTTCATTTGCTATCACTTTAAAGTTCAATCATAATCTGATCCACATGTGAATATCGTCGCCGTGGTGTGTTGGGTTGATCACAAGGCATACGTCCTTTGACGATGCGACGCACCGCGGCAACCCGGGTTCGATTCCCGGCCGTTCGTCGAACGGGGCTGGACTGGTGTTGTGGTTGGCTGTAAGAGATTGCTCTTGTAGCAATAAGTCCGCCATATGTATCAATTAGATACATTAAAGTAGATAAATAAATAAATATCAATGGACAAGAATAAAAATGCAGATATGAAGATTATAAAATACATTTTGAAGTATGGACACATTGATTATCTTATTAGTTATGGGACAAAAATAACATGTAATAATAAAATAACAACGTACACATACAATAGGAATAGTGATTTTCTCACAGCTTTAACTGACAGATCATTAAAATTAAACTTAACGCTTCACGATATTCTTAAATCTTCAAATCCGGATTTTTGATCACGTCTATAATTACAATTTCACCAAATAACATTAGATAAGTAACATCAGTATTTAAAAACAAATGTAATGATGTATCAAGTAATAGGTATTACAAAGATCAAATATGTTTCTGTTAAAAATCAATTGATGATAAATGTCATTATTCGTATGCTCATCCTAAGGTGTAACATTGTCGATCCGTTTACAAAACAGTTGTTACATAAATTAACTGTTTCACGAAATTATTTTGAAAAATATTTTCAGTGCCTGTGACTTCGGATACATCAAAATATTATGAATATGGTGAAAAAATGAGCATTTTTTGACGTGTAAATCAATTCTGTCCGCTCTGGTGTAATAAGCATCCCTATTTTTGGTGCAGAACATTTAACGTCTTCATCTAGTAACCAGTCGATCGCGCTCACAAAAATTTTGGACACGAACAATATCAATTACACTACTCGATAATACCGAGTACGTTCCAGATTAGAGATAATGGGGGGAAAAGTACAAACTTTAAATCACTTTTGCAAATACTCAAGATAACAGAATGTACAGGCACGAAGATTAGCGGATACACGTAGGCATGGCCTTTAATGTTCGGAGTAGATTGTGAGATATGTGACGTCGACCACCCAATAAGCGGCTTAGAAGATTATTATTGTTATGGAGTATATATGATATCGGCTAAAACCAGGAGTCGAATTATTAACATGTGTAGGTTATCGACAAATCGGCCATTATTCACTTATCAATGTAACAATATTACGAGATCATATTCTGTGATACTCATGAAAGTATATCGTGAATAAGTTTGTATAAGAAAGAATTCCATGACTTACATTCAATGCTAATATCATAAATACTTAGTCTTGATGATAAGGACCAGATGAAGTACCAGAAAATTTTCAAAAACAATTAAGATTAATTTATTAAGTACCTAATTAAAGTTCAATGACAGATTACGAAAGATAATACGCATGTCTCAAAAAATCACACAAGCAAAGCTTACCATGATAACAATAAGAACAACATTTTTATTGGATATGCGTGGCTTTTATACCCTTTGACAAGTAATTTTAACACGTTTTATTTATTTGTCATGAATATAAATATCTGTAAAATTCTCAAAGATTGAAGAATTGTCATTTGTCACCGGAATGTCGCGAAGAAGTACTTTTGTTTAGATGTAATTTTGCCTTACTATACGTTTTTAGTACAACTTGGTAACGAAAATAAAAAAAATTCTTAAAATATACAAATTTTAAACAACACCAAGTTTGCTATCATGTATCTTTTTAAATATACGCTTTTCACCATTATTCAATGCTCTAATAATATCTGTTCTAACTGTTGAGAACACCTGATCGTTGATTCGATGTGTGTACTTACGAGCGCTTCGAGGGCTTCGTTCGCGCAAAACTCTACGCCGCCGTAAGAAATATAATACTCCGTACGGAATGTTTAATTTAGGAGGATTCGTAAACCTTTTTCATACACTTGATATGCAAATTTAATGTGATAAACCACGCCGTGTCGCGGCGCGGCGGCAGTGGTATGGGGCGCAACAGAATGGGTGAAACGCTTTGGCCTTAAAATGTTATGTATCCATTTTGATTAATTTATTTTTTTAATCTGTTTAAAATTGTTTTTTCCGTCTTAAAATTAAAAGTAGACTTTCAGTTCGTTTTTCAGAAAATACTTTTAGTTACACGTCTATAAACATATTATTTCTTTTACAAAATCCTTTTTGTGATAGTTGAAAAGACCAATAAACCTCAAACCTTTGAATAATAAAATAGTCTAATGGCACAAATTATTATACCACTACTTCTCAAACAATAAACGAGTTTAGATGAAGTAAGAAAAAATGATTGTACACAAGTATACCTACCTAAATTATTACATATAAATTATATATACTGCCATATGGATAAATAGATAAAATCTACATATAGGCAAATATATCATATATTGAAAAATTTAAGTAATTTAAGTAAATATATGTGTATATATATATATATATATATATATATATATATATATAGTAGTTTCATTTAATTATAACTTACAACCTTAATATACATCTTATAACTAACAACTATGCCCACATACGTGAATGATGTGAATATATATGTAATTAAAAATAGTTTTTATATCGTATTCGCCTAGGAATTAAAGCAAAAACCATACCTAAGCAAACCGCTTTCAAAAGACTTCTATTATTTATTTGTTTCGAAGCATCAGCTTAATTTAAAAACGTAACGCCAATAAAGATATACATTTGCTAACTTTAAACTACGATATGTAGCACTTTATCATCTTTAGCCTTTAGCTTGCCTCATAATAGAATATAAAAAGAATTAAATTTTTACATACAATTTACAACCTTTTGACTAAATGCAGCTTTAGGTGGAAATGCATATACCACTTTCTGCACACAGGCTTGTACTCATTGGAGAGCGCACCGGGCATACACAAAATTGCCATCACATAATTGCAAAGGTTTTATATATTATTATACAGGGTTTTATATATTATTATAATTATATATTATATATCCGCATACAATATTATTATACAGGGGCGCGCGGGAATTCTGTACTAACTCAATTAAATCGCGACCTTTTTTACCGCCACTTTTAACGTATGGGACCAACCCGTAATTGGACCATCGCTTTAAGACCTATTACATCATGTCAGCAACGTACTGTGTCGTAAAATATGACAGAACAGGCATTAACCACTTCCGCGTATTTTTATTATTCGTAAAATTCGGAGGTTTCATGATACACAAGATTACGTTGAGTAGGATTATATAAACACTACAACGCTGCTGGTGTAAAAAATTCGAGAGTGAGAATGTAGATAGCGTTTATGCAAGTATATCATTGAAAGTAAACCTGTTGTTACTAGCGAATAAGACTTACATACAAGTAGAAATTTAAACATTTGACAGTATGTCATATTTTGTATTATACAATTTACAAATAATAATGTTATTTTCATACAATAAATGTATTGCCTAATATATTTTTCTTAGGCGAAATACATCATGAATGTCTGAAAAATTATTCAGTCTAGTAGCACCGCTGTAATTGTTTAATCAAGTTTATGTGAGCTTTCAAAAACTCTAATTTTGATTGTGCCCGATATGAAGTTTTATGAGGAGTAAAATAAGAAGTTTAGATCGTATGAAGTTCAGAGAATTAAAAAAATATAACCATTAGCTTCTGGTCGTACAAAGCTCAGGGCGTTAAAAAAAGTGTGATCGTTAGGTGACCTTTCCGCGCATCTATAGAGTGAAATATCAATATGTTTATTTGGCATTTTCTATGGTGTAATCGCAATGACGGAGTGTAACACACGTAGTTTACTATCGTTCGCTTACTTCAAAATGTAATCATTAAATGTCATTATGTATGAATACTTGGTGTCTTCTAACCTATAAAATTAAAAAGTCTCTTTTAATTATAATTTCATAGTCTGACGTTTATTTATGTTTTACTTGAAAATAATTATATTGTCAGCATTTTTTATTAAAGAATTTTCAATTTACTTTTAATGATATGCATTTATGTATATATATATATATATATATATATATACATATATATATATATATATATATATATATATATATATATACATATACATATATATATATATATATATATATATATATATATATATATATACAGTGTTACTTATTTTATACATTCCAATACAATCGTAATTAAGGACTACTCCAGTAGTGCATCGCGTGTAAAGAAAATATTTTCAAGCCATATACCACATGATTCAAGGAATTAAATTCGAATGTGTACTTTTTTTCAAGCTATTACTAAAGAAACAAAACAGAAATTCTATTTGAAACAAAAATATTAATCGTTCCCATTTTCTAACTGGCAAATAATGCATATGAATACTTAACAGAAAAAAATTAATCCTGAAGGGAATAGATAATCTTACAAGATACAGCAGTAATTTTTCGATGCTACAATTTTCTCCAAATCCACCGTATTTTACATACATGCATTGAAAAAGTCAGGGACGCACTCAGTCAAATTAGAATCTTTATCTAAAGTTTATATTGTACAATACGCACAATAATTTATTTTTTGTTGTCCATCAAATACACTACGTTAATTTTAAACTTTTTAATATAACATTTCCTTTTGAAATAATTTCATCCAGGAGAAAAGCGGTATCAGGAAAATTTGGATATACGATATTCTATAAATAATCTTCCGAATTAAAATACGAACATGGCGAACTATGGTCTCAGTCATCCGCATCGACCATCGTTCCAACAATTAGGGAATTATTAATTCCCATTTCGATATTGAAATTTCTTCTTCACTGATCGACGTCACGTTCCATTAAGGAAGGAAATCATTATTTCCCTTCCGTAACTTTCCCGAAACAAGTCGCGCGATGTCTGTAGAATTAGCAATCGCTGTCAGTATTAAATTAAAACGTCCATCTCGAAACTCGAATCAGTTGAACAAACGCAATTCGGTAGAGGATATCCGCATCTCGGTACACTTCCGTTGCACTTGCCACCCGCGACCTGTAATTATTCCTCCTTATCTTTGCATCAGCCTTTTATCGATAAGCAAAAGCGACTGCATCACATTTTAAGCTAATTTTCAAGTACACTTTTTCTAAGAGTTCTCAATTTTTAAAAAATCCCTCATTAATATGATTCCTTTACCGTTATATTTTAGTTGTATCGGATTATATTTTCAGGGAAAAAAAT
Organism: Druceiella hillmani; assembly: GCA_039881145.1. Classification (NCBI taxonomy): domain Eukaryota; kingdom Metazoa; phylum Arthropoda; class Insecta; order Lepidoptera; family Hepialidae; genus Druceiella; species Druceiella hillmani. The sequence continues at coordinate 13,250,113 of JAYKKI010000016.1, read as the reverse complement.
ATTTTAGGAGGAGTGTGCGAGGTGTAATAAAAAACTCGGTATGAGCTAAAGAGTTACGTCCAATTTCGTTTGCGTAGTTTTTCAACGTCTAAGTTTTGGCATGCTTAATAGAAAAAAAGTAAATGCCACACTTTGCTGTTTATTAAATTTTATTAACTTGATAAAGTAAAAAAAAATAAAACTTATAAAAACAGAAATAAAATCAATATTCACGAAATGAAATAGACAAAAAAAAGTCCATGATTATCTTTTTTAATTACTTTCCCACTTATTTTTTTTAATTAAAGTACTTTCAATAAAAGTAGAGAATCGGTTAACAAAAAAGTTTGAAGTGAAACTTTTAGTTTTTCATTGAGTTTAATATTGTCTCTCCTTGTATTTAATATTGTCCGTTTTTCTCTTCATCTCCTCTCCTATCCTCATCTCACCTGCCTCATTTCCCCTTTCTCAAATTCTCTTTTAGTCTCGTATCCTCCACATAACATTTTCATCCATATCAGGTCCCTTCATGTTCAAAAATGAAACAATCCTCCACATAACATTTTCATTCATATCAGGACCCTTCATCTTCAAAAAGAAAATGTCCCTACATGTTCAAAAATCAAACAACTCTCAAGATTCTACGTCAACTAAAATGAAAAATAAAGAAAACAAACGAGATCAATCGAATTTAGCTCACTCTCTGTCATTGCTTCATACACTCATATTCACTTATTCCACAACGTATAAGTACAGTTTAGACAAATATTTTATATCTGTCCCTTATGACTTTGAGAACCAGACAATTTTCATGTCACTGCGTAAACCAAAATGGAGTACGGAAATTAAAACGGCGAGCAGACTCAGATTTTTTTCGCCGACGCTCCAAGCTAACAGAGTGTAACCGCCACAAACTCCCACCTGAGACAGCCGCGAGCAGGTAAGCGGAAAGGGAAAAGTAATTAGCAACTTCCGCCGGTTTACAGCTTTAATCCGGGATAACTCCGCTACCGTAGCTCGCTCGACAAATAAATACTATGCAAATAAATGTTTTCTCACAATTTCATAATCAACATTAGCCGCAACTTGGTTGTGGGAATATTTTTACTCAACTTTTACGTTGCCAAATATTTAGTATTCATGGAGTACAACCCAAGTGAAGGCGGCCGTTCTGTAATTGTCACTCTGAAGGCTCGACTCACTGTCTTTGGTTGCAGTTTGGACGGACTTGCTTAAACGAATTTATGTAGAGGGGCCAATAATGCAGTCAATTGTGTTCTTATTATTAAGTGATTATTTATGCCAATTTCGAAGTCATTTTTAAAATTCAGCTAGTGAAGTTCCAAGAGATTCCTGTCGTTTTGTATTTGTCTATTGAGACCTAATTTTTTGTTATTTATCTTTTACTTTATATTTGCTTTAGCGTTAAGACAAAATATTTTTTACCATTCGACTTAGGTAAAGAAAGAAGAAAATATTGTTTCACCAAAAAAATTGAAATTGGGATTTAGGTTACAAACGATTATGAAGCTCTCGAAAAGTGTAAAATCTTCTAAAATATCAATTTGTATATTTGTATGTTGGTCACATGATCTATCGTCTAAATCATTGGGTCAGGTAATATTCTGTAACTCGTTTTTCCAGAAGTTTGATTGGATACTACAATAATTAACAGTTTACAAACCCTGTAAAAAAATAAAAGAATAAAATTTTGTTATCGTATAAGAGTAATTATGTCTGTCGGAGTAGTGCAGTAATTTTTTACTGCCAGAGAATCTACACCTATTTAGAACTCCATGAACATCAGATTCAGCCTAAAAAAAAATAAAGCACTGAACTCATATCATTAATTCAATAACCTCCACACCCAAGCATCACAGTTTATATTTAATATATTTTATTAACTATAGTATTCCTGGAAAAAAAAAAATTTATTTGTTTTTTGGCAAATTTCGTGTATTGCGCTTGGATTAATCTAATTCAATCGCAGTATTTTAGTCGAGGTTGCACTGGTACACAACACATAACTTTTCTTCCTTGAACTACACTAAATTTGCACAATTCAGTAAATGATTGACTATGATTTAGTTAAATATTTATAAAATATTGCGTTTTTACTTCAGGCAAGAGATATGACTACGGAAATATCATATTTCTGAGACTCACTGAATGATTCACCTATCAAAATTCCTCGTTGAAGTTGCCATTTGTTGCTCTTACATTTTACATAAGAGAAAAAATTCTGCAATTTTTCCATCGGAGCCTGAAGTAATAAAGGTTCTTAATCATTTCAATATTCCGCGCAATTCACATTTTTATAGGACTTTGCGTTTTATAGAACACGCAGCTTACTTTAACGTCTGACATGTAAGCGTCACATATTTATGAATATTTAAATATATTTCATGTATTCAAGCGAAATCCGGAATTTAATATATAATCTGTTGTCCGAAGGCACAAACCAAAAGCTCTCAGGGCGTGCAATTTTAAATGAAATATGCAAACTTCATCGCACTTACCTAATGTATTGTATGAAATAAAAGTAATAACCAAAGTGATCAAAAGTTTTTTATGAGAAACTAAAATAGATTACTTCATTTTAGGCAACCGATCTGAAGGGCAAATGCAAGTAAGCAGTTTGTAGCTTAGAGCTATATTCAGGAGGAAACAATCCCTTTATTATTTCTAGCGCATCCATGTGCTATTATTCACCGATTATATGTCAGTCAGAGTAAACAACCTATGTGGTAGAGAATTTAATTCATTGAATTAGTCATTGTTTCCTGTTTGCGTTTATTTGATTAGTTTATTATTGCAAATATTCATCTTCGTTGAGACAGGAAAGTTTGTTGCTCTGTAAGCTGTCATTGAAATGAAATGTTCCAATTTATATTATGTTAAAAAATAAGTTTAATTGAGAATGGTAGCCGAACTACAAGTTCCTTATAAAAGTAATGTACCTCAGTTTCATGTGCAGTACGTTTCTGCGGTCAGCCCGCAGCCGTATTTTGATTAAAATATTTTGCTGACCATGGGGATAATTTCGCTTTGTTCTTTCTTAAAATGAAAGGATATTCATTAATCGCATCGTATTTAATAAAAATATTCCGCTTGCAATGATCTTTTTTAAGATCATTGATTTATTTGACAAATTCTGATAAATAGCATTACAGTAGAACGTATTATAGCAAAGCGTGGATGTAGTGATCTTCAAGATGTTTTTTTGGTTCACAATTGAACATCATTTGCCTTAATACAAAACAGCATAAGCACATAGCTTATGCTGTCTTGTAAACAAAATGTTGAATTAAAAAGACATTTAAGCAAGAAGCATGAAATTAATAAGATTTATGTTTGTAACAGCTATGATGAGAAGACTTTCGGTATATATATATTTATATATATATATATATATATATATATACATATATATATATATATATATATATATATATATATATATATATATATATATATAAATATATATAAATATTATAATATTTGTGTATTCATAAATATTTTATATATGTGCCTACCTTAGTAGCTTGCCTTAACCAAAAAGCACTGCACGCCACTGCTTGTAAAGGTGTAACTTTGATCAGTAAAATTCGCATGTGAGAGAAGATATATAAGGGGATATTGAAAAAAAAACCTTCACACACGTAGAAAAGTTAACTATAACATAAATATATATAACTATAACATTTTCGAATATTATATATAACATTTTCAAACATTCTCCTTAAAAAGTAATTATATATATATTAATTTGTTAGGTTAGAACTTTAAGAAGATTTACAGAAAGCGAATAGGACTTACATATATCACAGATAGTACATTGCTTAGATACAAATTAAAAAATTATAAACGTACATTCTTATGTAAGCAACCAAATTATGTGTATGTGATAAATGAAATCAATGAACCGAGGTAGATGACATAAAATGCATTATACAAACTTGTAATAAGGGCACAAAAATTGCATTTACGAAGGTCAAGCTACAGTGTCATAGCCATATTCATGAAAATTTAAGATTAGTTACTTTAATAAGATAAATAAATATATTCTAAAATGATAAATCTTGAGCCTATACGTCTAAGGGATAAATTCGTGACGCTAAAGAATATTAAATATCTCTCCAAAGGAGCTCGGGCATTCATGGATCTACATAGCCCGGATCACGGCGGGTGTACTTTACGGGTGGTATTACATTAATCGTTTCTTTAACGAAACTCGCGCGTTTGTGGGTCTACATGACGAGAAAATAGCTTTTATGGTACACAGGGGTATGCCTATCGAGACTGCAGTGTGGGGTAAAGGACATATAGGTGAGGAGGGCAGCTTGGTAGCGAGGCATAGCGTGCGGCAACCGCGCTCATAAGCACGAGCATCCCAATGCTGTGGGATTGTGTCCCGAATTGTAAAAAAGTCTCTTCGAAAATACATTATAGCAGTAATATTATACTGTTATTTGCTATTAAATTCGTTCTCTTTATGCCCAAATGTAAATAAAGACGTTCCCTGGCAAGTTTTCGTATATATTAGATATTAAAAGAAAACTAAAAATTGTTCATGTAAAATTAAATATGAGCTAGTTAATTTTATTTTATTTTAATTAAAAAGTATCGATGCCCACTATGTACGATCTGTAACGTATGAAGTACAATCTCTCTGAACTAATCGTCTGTAATATAATAACATAGCATTAAAAAATTAAAAATTGCCATATTACTAGAATTTAGGTTGACTTTGGCATAGAACTTCCTATTTCTTTCGATTTCAGTTCGTTTACACGCGAAACAAATGAATACAATATGAATCATTGCTCCTTTTCAACTTTAACATTTTTATTAGTATATTATGCCCTTTTATGCCATTTTTTCATGCCCTTCCATGAACCTTTTCGCACTATATTGACATATTTCATGTACAATTACGTATCATACATAATATGAATAATGTAAAGTTGTATGGCTAATTTAATATTCGGATTAATTAATACTCGGGGACGACGTTAATCATGACCGCCAAACCTTTTTTTTTTAAAGCTCGCATCCAATTCTATAACTTTAAGGACTTGCATGCGAGCTTTAAAAAAAAATTACTTAATATTTATGAAACTCCCGTACACCCTTGTCAAAGAACAAGAGAACTATATTGAATATATTTGGCGTCAATTTTGTAGAAATTTATTATTCACAATTAAATGAAACTACGTGATGTAGTATTATTTCTACTTTCTTTAATTTCTTTACCATGACCTAGGTTTCGTTATATTACAACATCTTCAGGTGGGATATTAGCAAAGATTCTTTCAGGTGGGATATTAGTAAAGAATCTTTGCTAATATCCCACCTGAAGATGTTGTAATACAACGAAACCTAGGTCGTGGTAAAGAAATTAAAGAAAGTAGAAATAATACTACATCACGTAGTTTCATTTAATTGTGAAGAGAACTATAGTTACAGAGACTACAAAAACTTAGGTTATTTTCATTATAAGAAGAAAAAAATATATTCTTTCAACTTACTGTTCCAAACTGAGCAATGCGTCCCTTTTTAAGGCAGAACTACTTACGTCTTTTAACCAAATAAATTCGTACGGTTTATTTAAAGAGAAATTGAACATAAATAAATGAGTAGAGAAATTTATTCATTTAGACAATTAGTTTCATAATTTATAACTTTTTGCTAGAGTGCTACCTGGTTTTATAAAATCGTCTACATTTTCAATAATTGTCTGACGCCAAGAAAAGGCGATAATTGTTTGGAAATATTTCAGAAGAATTTTCCTTTCTAATGAACGAATTCTTACTGTGAACCTTGCAAAAGGAGATCTTACACGAATAATGCATTCTGACGTTAATTTAAAAGTTATTCAATTGATCAGCTTCCATGACCTACTTGGTTGATATAAATCCTACATAATTGCTTTATTTAAATATTTCAGTAAGTGTCTTACGTATTTTCTTTCGAATTTCTTTAAAGAGCAGATTATTACTCTTCATTATTATCGGCGATCCCTCAAAACGTGGTGAATTTCGAATGGTTCGTCTCCAAAAAAACTAATGTCCAAATTTAACGTAAATCTTGCGAAACTCTTCTACTACTATCGAGCCGAGTACCAATCTATTAAGTATAGATGCTCTATAAAGTACACGTAACCAAAAATGAATAGTTGGTACGGACAAACACACGTCTCCGACAAGACCCAGCAAAATGTAACACTGCTTTCAATCGAAGTGAAATGAAAACCAGCCGAGCTTTTTATTTACCTGATATAAAATGTCTTCACTACAAACTGTATAACCACGAAACTTCGTCACTCTGAATTTTTAAAAACCTGCAATCGGAATTTTGATCAAGAATCTCAAATAGCTTTGTATGGTTTTCGGATACTAATAGTTCAATGTTTAATTAAAAATTGTAATAATTTAAAGCAGATATAAAAACGGAAGATCGTTTAATTATTTTAATGACGATAAAATAGCTTTACATTTTCCTTTTCCAATTTCAAGCTTTATAATTGAATTTTAGCATATTTGGTAAACTTGTAGCCATGTGAGCCGAAGTGATATTTATTTGTTGATAGGAAGCTAAGGACTTAAAAAAATTTATATTGTAATTTTGTTGTCGAGGGCGTGACCTGTTTAACACAGCGCTAAAAATAAAATATAAGGATAGAACCAAACTGAATTTTCAAAATAACTTTCAAATCCACTCAGTGGTTCTCAAATTACTACCGAATAATACGTTTTGAGATATTCTCTATATAGATAACCAATTATAAATCAATGAATATTAAAATAAATTTTATAGGTACGAGTAAAACTTGCAGCAGGAAAGCTTTGTAAACATTTATGCTTTGTACATATGAACATAGCATTACTATTAATGTATTTACAAATAATAATATTTTTTATATACTAAATATGTTGCTTACCATATATACTACGTTGCTTACAATATATCTACGATAGATACCAAAATATGGCGAATTTCTAAAAAAAGTATTAGATTTAGAAATATCGAGGTAGTATTCTAATAACTTTAGATAAACTTGAAGTAATGCTGATATTTTTCTAATTTTGATTCTAGCAATTTCGGAGATTAAGAGTTATTTTTCTGCACGGCATATCTTTATCTCGATAATAGTATACTTTTATCTATAAGTACCAAAATAACAGGCAGACCCAGACTTTTAGTTTACTGCGTTTACATTATTTCTTAATGCCAATTACTTTTTATATAAATTATCCCTCAAATTTCACGAACATTAAAATATTAAGATTCTTATTGGGACACAAAGCGTCCTAAACCATCATTTAGAGATACAAAGGCAGATTTGGTATTATCTCTATCGCCTCTTCCACTTCATATTAATGATGGTCTGTAACTAGACAATAGATTACCGTATTTCATTATGTAACGGGGCAGCCAATAAATCATGTAACCTAATAATCAACTTTGTTATCACAATATTTTAATAACAATGATCATCTCAAGTGGACTCATATCTAATATGAAACAATATCAAACTTAAGTCCTATACACGACGATCAATATACAATATACTCTATACACAATACAGCCAATTTCCTGTTCATATTAAAATAGCTTCGATAAAGCAGTTCAGGTGTAGTCAAGCTCTAATGTCAAAACTTTAAATCTATAGAAAGTTATCTTTCGAGTAACTGACCGGCAACCGGGAACTTCCGTTACAGAAGTAAAACTTGAGAAATCGCTTAAAAGTTGACGTAAAGCTCACGCGCGAAAAGTTGTCGCGACACGGAAAAGTAATTACGCGGTCGCCGGTGGAGAGCGCTACGGAAGCGGGAAGGCTACGAAAATCTACTAACGCATTACGTTTACTTAACCGAATCGAACTCAGGGGTGGACGTTTTAATTTAATTGCAAGGACGATTGGTAATTTTGCGGAGTTCGCGCGATTGGTTTCGGAAAAGTAAGGGAAAGAAACGAATTTTACATTTAACAGAGCGTGACGGCGACCGGCGGAGATGAAATTTTAATATCGGCGAACAGAGTAAACGGGAGTCGGCTCATTCGCTAATTACTATTACGGCGATGAATTAAACATTAAGATTTTTGATAAAGTAATTTCTAATGTTGTCAATTAAATTTAACGAGCATCGCGTTTTTGATTTTTGTTCTTTATTTACTAAAGGAAACCTTATAACTTTGTAATATCCGTCCGCCCGTCTGTCATAGCCTCACAGTTTCGACACTGTTAAATCTATGTCGATAAAATGTTGCAAGTCTCAAAGGAGATTTTAATTAATATATATTGCAAAACATTGATTTTTTAACTACTTTTAAAATGGAAGCGAACAATTTATTTCACACACTCCAACGATGAGCGAGACCTTTTGAAACGATAAATAAAATCATTTAACTATTTTTCATTTTAAAGCCACGGTTCTGATTTTTTTAAATTCTGAACATTGTTTGATCAGAGCATTCATTATTTCTGTTAATTTAAATATTTTCAAAAAATGGATGACTGCGAATGGCTACCCCACTTTAAACGGGTTCTGACTTGCACTTTATCAGTATTTTTGGATGTCTATTTCACGACGAATTGAACTCTTAAAACATCTTAAGGTGATAAAAATGCAATTAATAAATTTATTAAATATATAATAACGGATTAACGGAGCATGACACCAATACTAATAATAAAAATGTGGAGTGCTTAATGAGTTATTAAAAATAAATGGACTAGTCTCAAAATCGCAAGTAAATAGAAATGGAAGTTTTTTTTTTATTTTAAACTTGTAAAGTATATATTGTTAATACCAGTATAAATGATATGTAAACTATTTGTCACAAAAAAAAACTTAAAATGTTATATTTATTAAAAATGGTTACCTAACCATTTACTAATGAAAAATTTCCATTATGAATTGTGTTTCGATCCACTGAAACAAGTTCTTAATTCAACTGTAGTAATTATCGGTAAAGCAGCATTTTGCCTGATGTTAGACGGAATAACTTACACAGTACAGTATAATAAAATATGTCTCGTTAATAGTGCTCCAAAAATAGTAATAAAAAAATGTAATTAAATAAACTGTATACTCTAACTTACAATAAAACTAACTGCGCTGCCCGGACAGAAATGAACCGTGACTGAATTTGTTTTTATTTGCTATTTTATGTAGTAATTATGAAAACGCTGAGAAGTGATGTTATCTGAGAACCTAGTTACATGTTGCAATTTTCATACATGTACGGAACAGTAGTTGCTCAAATACAACTAGCCCTTAGCCGTTTTATTACTATAATTATCATGAACATAATTAATAAATGAGAAATTTGGTTTCGTTCAATTTTAAAATTAAGATAAAAATGACTTCAGTTGAAAAGATATTGAAATTAAGTCCTTTGTTTCATATTTATAATTATGGCGAGAAGTTAAATGTAACTTTTTTATACGAAGCAAGTGTTGATTTTTTTCGTTACAACTCTAATTTACGTGAAAACATAACATAAACTGACGGTATACAAATAAATTCAAGTACATGCTTGACTTGTCAGCTAACTAATTGGCTCTGTCTAGTCTGGCTGCTGGCTATCAGCCAGACGCTACTAATTACTGCTCCTTGTGGCAACCTCGCTTACTCCCAGCGGTTTACTCCCATCCTTGCTCGTCCTTAATTACCTTTATAGCCGTTTGTGTTTATGTGGGCTTGGTTTAGATTACTTCATTCAAGTGGAATAAAAATACAATATATGTATTAAAAGACTAATAATCGTATTTAAATGAATGAAGGGCATACTGAAGAAATTTATGAAATGACGTCAAAAAACTTATTGGAACATGCGTTAAATAGGGTCCAGTAGTTACTGTTTCTCTTGCAATAAAATATCAGTGTTGAACACAAAAGTAATCAATTATGACATTGATATAAACACTAGCATTTTAAAAAACTACGAAATCTACGAAGAACTTGTTGCACAAAGTCAGTAATTTGTTGCAAAAAATTTTCACTTTAATAAATATTATACATTTAATGAAGGATTTTTTGTCTCTATCGATATCGTAGCGTAAACAATCTTATCTTAGTTACTACATTCGTAAATGATTAAATAAAATTGTTGACTAATTGTTTATTTATTTTTTTTATTCAAACTTATAAACCAAATCAAACTGAGTCAAAATAATCAAAAATAACAAATCGTCACGAAAGGGTTACATAATTAACATTGCGTAAATACTTCCTCTTTTTTATATTTCATATTCAAAATGTGTGCTGTTAAGTTTTAAGCCCAAACTAAAAGAAGAAAAGTTATAATACTTTCAAACGCGTCAATCGTTTCTGTCTCTTTGAGTAAGAAAATTAAATTAAAATAAGTATATACTTTCGCTTTGGAATATCGTCTTTCATTTCCAAATTCATTCCAGCATTGTGAATTCACAGTAAGCTTTATTTTCAGTATATTTAATTTTCTATAAATTGTAATTATTTATCACCAGCAATAATTGAAATATATAAAACATATATATATATATATATATATATATATATATATATATAGACATAGGCAAATTTAAATATTATATACTACATAATAAAAGTGTACATTTTTTAACAGGTTTACTTATAATCGAAATTTATATTGTTAATTTGCCATAAAATGGAAAAATGTATATTTTTCCGTTGTGTGATTATTTATCACCAGCATACCAATATAATTGAAATATATAAAATATAGACATAGGCAAATTTCAATATTATATACTACATGATAAAAGTGTACATTTTTAACAGGTTTACTTAAAATCGAATTTATAATGTTAATTTGCCAAAAGCAATTCAAAAACAAGCAATCAAGCGGTAACGTAACGAGTTTACTGCTTTATGACATTTATTTATTACAAACATTTTCATTAATTAAAAAAAACTATTATGCTTATCGATTTTCGGAATAAATATTTTACCTAACTTAAGAAGTGACGTAAAATACTTCATACTTAATGAAACAATACTGAGAAAATAATATTTCTGTTAAATATTTATTTAATTCTTTTAATATGCAGCATTAGTTTTAAAAAACTAACTACGCACTCCAATTGTCATAAATATAGAGCTAAAAAAACAAACTTCGAACAAAAACATGTTAAATTTCGAATGTGGTAGTTTATACGCCATAAAAAATTCAATCGGAAAAACGAGACTAGAGAAATCACTTAAAAGACGTAAAGCTTATCCGCGGAAAGCTGCCACGACACGGAAAAGTAATTACACCATCGCGGATGGAAAGCGCAACGGAACCACGCGAGTTGCGGATATCCTCAACCGTATTACGTTTACTCAACCGTTTCGAGCTTCGAGATGGACGTTTTAATTTAATTCTATGAACGATCGCTAATTCTACAGGCATCGCACGATTGGTTTCAAGAAAGTTATGGACGGGAATTTAACGACTTCCGTTCTTAACAGAACGCGGGATCGATCAGCCAATATAAAATTTTAATATTTAATGGCGGAATTAATAATTATCGAGTTGTTAGCTAATGGTTACCGGAGCATTAAAATTGTAGAGTAATTAAAATTAGAGTAACCATATTTTGAAATCTTGAATTCGCCAATTTTAAATATTTTCTTGAAGCAATGCGAAATAATATTTCTTTGTTATCTTGCTGTCGGTTTACGTTTATACCTATTTAATTGGTCACTAGTAACGGATGTTCAACTACATAAACACTGCGATATCAAGTACCAGTTAAGGAAAAGGTTGACACCGAAGCATGAATCCATGAAGACATGGTGGTGATGCTAAAATAATCTGCTTGTACGTATACAACTTTTATAATGGTCAGCTAAATTTATACGTGATCAGCAGGCAAAGTCGTTGCGCTTGACAGTCGTAAACTGCGATTACTGGATAAAACGTTGGAAAAATCTGTGATTTGGTCATGGATAGTCATTTCTTATGAACGAACTCAAAACATTATTGAAAATGAACTAGGATTTTCTAAGGTGCTTCCAGATGGGTACCAAGGCTCAATCTAATAAAAACGCAACCTCCTGATTCACAAGAATTTCGAACATATTTGTGACTTCTTAGGACCACCACTATACTTCAGAGTCAAAATAGCAGTCAAAATAATGGAGAAGACCTATTGACGAAGTTAAAAAATATAAATAATTCGTTAAATATCTGTATTTATTTTCTTATTCACACCGCAAATTCCTTTTCAATTCATACTAGTACATTTTTGCTACGATATTAAAAGTTGACCAGTCCTAGAAATAAAATATACTTTTGCTACGAAATTAGGAAGCTTATCGATCTTAAAAACAAGGCGTATTTGTAAAACGATATGAGAAATTTGAGTTGTCTTAGAAACGATCACATTTTCATTACGATCTTAGAAATTTGACGTGTCTTATAAACAGAATCAATTTTGACGCAGAATTAGAAAGATGGTCAGTCTTAAAAACAATGCGTATTTTTATACGATCTAGGAATCGTAGAAACAAAATACATTTATCATATAAACAATATAAAATATATATAAAACAATATAAAATATATAGCAAAAATAAATTTTCGCTTCGAACTTAGAAATTTGACGAAATTTATTTTCGTTACGAAATTAGAAAATTTATCTGTATTAAAAAACCTATTTCTAACACGATATTAGAAGTTTGATCCGTTTTACAAACAAAATACGTTTTTGCTACGACCTTAGAAAGTTGGTCAGTCTAAGAAAACAAAATACAAATTTTTACTACAATCTTAAAAATGTGAGCAATTTCAAATACAAAATACATTTTCGTTAATATACTGAAGAACTTATCTGTCTTGAAAACCAAATGTATTTGACTAGAATGTTAAAAAGCTAATAAATTATGTTTTATATTTACTTTTACATAGATATAAAGCAAAGGTTGCTTAACATTATGCTTGTGCTTTTAAGACAACAACTAAAAAAATGAATACAAAAAAAATTGGGTGTGGCTATGTCATGGACATGGCCGTAAGTTGTACGTGAACACGTCTATGTAACGGGTTATATTTTTTAAATAAAATATGTTTATTTATGTATTTAGGATAAAAGCAAGGAAACAAATAATTATTGTGTTACAATAGCGTATAGGCCGACATTATATGTTTTTGATAATATTTTTTTTATTCTAACTCCTTATTATATTCACTGTCACTACTTTAAACTAATGTTTTATATACAAACGATAGATTTTGACGACAGCTGATGAGTAAAACTTAAACGAACATCGTAGATTTTCCGAATCAAAAGTTATACTAATTGCAAATCTCGATACGCAGCAATATGACCTCAAAATGGTGGCGCTTCCCCCTCCACCGCGCATGATGCGTCACTGTTCTCGCTTATCGTAATTAATTCTTTGATCCTTTAGCTATCCAGTGGTGCAATTTTTGATGTAGAGGATAGATTCGAAACTGCAACGCCAAACTGTATCCCCCAATTTTGTTATCATTAGATTTTTTGGATTGCCCCCGTATGGTAGCAAATATAAAGACGTATTCTCGTCAAAAATCAACATATATTCTTACAAAAGAACCCCTTAAATGCTGCGAAAACTTTATTCTATTATCTTGTATAGAAACTTGTCCGAACCACAACGGACGCCTGTTTGTGATTAAACCGTGACGTTTGCATTGGAAGGATACATTTGTTTAGTCAAGCGGACGACCTAATGCGGCTCGTTTTGTTGTTAACTGCAGTTGCTCGTACGGAACGCTACTCCTGTTTAACGTTCAATTGTCTTAAACGGCGATCCACTTTTGTTTCGTCGGCCTTTGTTGTCTACCAGTCCTGAAAAGGACGCGTTTCTTTTGTTTGTTATGTTCTGAATAAACATGAGAAATATGTTATAATACATTCCTTAACCTTCATGTACCAGCATGAATTACCGCAACATACACATGCACGTAGTTTCCGAACAAAACTATTTTAATGTTTTACCGCTTGGGACTTGTTTTTACTGCTGACGATGGAGGTTTTCAGTTACTTCGAGGCTTGACGATGAAGAAATTATCCTCCTGTTTAATATCACTGGTTTATTCTTGTGCTTTAACATCTCCCTGTTTGCTATAGTCACAATCTCATTTTGAATTTCTTGCCTATAAGCTTATTACTTGAAGCAATAATCATACACAACTACACACAAACGTTCATAGTCATTCTTTAAACACCAAACGATATCATTAAACGATTGATCGTATATACATACATACATATATATATATATATATATATATATATACATATATATATATATATATATATATATACATATATATATATATATATATATATATATATATATAAAATAGAAAAAGAAATAAGTCTTTTTGCCTATTAATAGCAGCAATCAATCCTTGGCTAGAAAACTGTCAATTTTTAACTTATTATTCAATTATTTTTATTAGAAAAAACATAATTTTTTTTCAATTTGCTTGTAACTGAATCACAAAACTTAGTTTATTAATATCTTGGAAACAAAAAACGATTCATTTTCATTATCGCTTAAATGTAATGTTATATTGATTAGTAAAGTATTAACGTCGCTTTAATATTTTATTTTAACTCTTTATGTATTACGATTAATTTTAAATTGAGTGTTCTTCTTTTAATTAAATATTATTTATATGAAATAATAACCAATTAAGAAATGAAACTTGACGTGTTATCGTTTTAGTAAACCAGATAAAAAGTTTAAAAATGTTACTAAAATTTTTACCAGCAATAATTAGTAAGTATCACTAAATGATTTTCACATTATCACTTTTACCATATTATTGGAACTTATAAAAGTGAAACAGTTCTCGTTTATTCGTCCGTTCGTTTCTTACTAAATATATTTTTAGAAAATGAACCGATCCATACTGGTTATTATGTAGTTATATATTATTACTAAAAGAAAATATTTCATAATAATATATAATATCTTAACATGTTGGAAAACTAAATATTCGTTCCAGAAATATACACATTTCTTTATACGGTGACAATAAAGATGGCGCTATCCAGGAAGCGACTTCTTGATTATATTACATATAATCGATATTTTATTCGACAGAGGATTCTTATAATTTCAAAATACTACCAACAAGATATCAAGTTTGGTCTTAAATCAATTTCATGCTGACAAAGGAGTAGGTGACAACTATTGACACACTAGAATAAGGTCGTTAATTTCCTCACTCCAGTCAATATATTACTGACTGGAATGAGGAATACTAAATCAAATAATTCATTTAAAGGAATAAATTAAAGAGTAAATAAATTTCCCGACTGCTTTTTAAAACGTTCAACAGAATAAATGAATAATTGAATAATACGCTCTCTAGATTGCTTCAGCGGTCAATACGATCGAGTGTGCCGCGAGAACAACACCGGCGAATACACTGACCTCACCTACTTCAGGAGGACTTGCATGAGTATAGGCACCATCTGCATCGAGGAGCGTGGCATGCTGCCGCTGGATGGGAAATATTGTTTAGACGCCGACGGTGAACCGTCGCCCTGGTATAGAAACTTGACCAGGACATTGGCCTCAGAGGAGTTTTATGAGTAAATTGATTTGGTTATTTATATATTTTTCTAAATCATCTGTACTTTCAATCATTTTAACGCAATTTTCACGAAAGTTAAAGTGCAGTAACCGTTTAAATAGGTTAACGACTTACAATGTTATTTTAACTTAAAAAACCTGTAGCTATTCATACATTGATTTGCCGAGCACTAGCTGAAACAATTAATGCTTGTGGCCTGCTTGTTCATATCCTGGCTTTTGACTTTCCTCGTAGTCGTCAGAGTAAGTAATCGATGTTATCTTTATACTGAACGAATAAAAATCTTACATTTGAGTAATGTCATACGATTGGCTGAGTGTACGTGTGTATATATGCATTTTTGTAAAATGATAATTTACGTGACATATATACATATATTCATACTAATATTAGACACACACGTATAATATATAAAAGTATTTGTATATTCCGAATATCTTTCCATACTTTCCACATCAATTATAGACTTAATTCAAGAAGTTTCCTTTTAAAGCTCTGTTTTAAATCACCTAAAGGCTTAATTTGGGATATTTAATATATATGACATTAATTTTGTAGAAATTCATTATTCACAATTAAATGAAACTACGTGATGTAGTATTATTTCTACTTTCTTTAAGTTCTTTACCATTATTGGCAAAGATCTTTGCTAATTTCCCACCTGAAGACTTAAAGAAAGTAGAAACAATGCTACATCACGTAGTTTCATTAAATTTTACTTAATTTGGGAAATAGTCACGTGAGCATAGTTAAACACTTTATTTTTAGATTCGTTTTCATTATTTTTGATTTAAATATTTTACTTATACTTAAATATGTTCATTGCACTTTTGCTCATATGTTCATCGCAACTTCGCTGTTAACCTGTGGAAACTTAAGACAGTACCATCGTACAACTTAAGACAGTACAGCGACAGTCTAGCGGCGAAATTATATGACGTTGAATGGCGACATTAAAATGTTGTTCGTATATACGTAAAATAGCACTTTTCTCAAAAGCAGTGACTGCTATGTGATTTCGTGTGGGAAATTTGAAGAAATATTAATTGATTTTGGCAAGGATTCTTTGCTTTAGGGTATTTTTTCTTGTCTTATTATTAATTATCATCCAAACATGTTCATAAAATACAAAATCATCAATTTTCTTCATTAAAACCGGTTACAAACACCAATGCCTCAAACTCGTTTAATTTGACATTACTGGTCAATGGACTACATCGTTTTACACCCGCTGCATCACAACGTATTACAACCGCTAGACGACATCACTACTTTCTTAAAAGAAACATGTTTTAGACCCTAGATTTCTTTTAGACTGCTGCTGCCATGTAGCCTTGAGACATAAAGTTGTTATTACATAAGGGCGATGAGTTAAAACTATTTGAACTTTACCATATCAACGTACAGGTATCCTTGAACTTTTACCAAGTATGTCCCAGTTCACGACAACTTTCATTACATGACTTTCATGAGTCACGAAAATTGAAGACTAGACTTTGGTATATTACATTTCCTCATCCCATAAACTGAGAATTAATTATTTACTCTTCAATCTTACTCTTTCAGTTTCCGTGTATTGGGGCGAACACCTGAAACTACCTGGAGTAATTGGGGAGGGATTCAATGGCATCTTGTGGCCTGCTTGTTCATATCCTGGCTTTTGGCGTTCCTCGTAGTCATCAGAGTAAGTACTCCATGTTATATTTATACTGAACGAATAAAAGTCTTACATTTGAGTAATGTCATACGATTGGCTGAATGTGCGTATATGTGTATTTTTGTAATATGATAATTTACTTGATATATATGCATATATTCATACTAATGTAACACACACATATAATATATAAAAGTATTTGTACATTCCGAATATCTTTTCATACTTTCCACATCTATATATTTAAATATCCAACAGAAAGCCGATTACATATATATGTGTATATATATATATATATATATATATATATATATATATATATATATATGTATATATATATATATATATAAAGCAAAAGATTGGTAAATATGATAATTTTCCAGATTTAGATGACTTCATAAATCTCTTGAACGTTTCCAAAAGCACTCAGAATTCGTTTACTTGATTCTTTGCGGAAAATTTATTTCTTTATGTCATTCTGGACCTAATTAAATCTTGAATGATTATAAAAACTCATTCCCGTACACGTTCGTAACCGAGACTAAATAATGATAAAGTGGTCACAATGTTCGCTATTAAAAACTATAACATTACAGCTTAAAAACTATACCATAAAGAATAAAAACTAAAAACTATACCATAATAGATTCCAGTGAAAATTCACGTGAAATTCCTAATAATATTTCTCGATTAACGTGACGGAGAGAGTACATTAAAGGAAAATAATTTTGCTTTATTTATCGTATTGACCATCGTTCGTTTTGAATACGTATATATTAGAAAATTTAATGTACTTTCTATATTGCACATTAAAATTATTACACGTAAAAAGTACATAAATATTCTAAGCAAAAATAATTTCCTTTGAATAGAATACGGAACCGACGATTCAAAATTGAATATGTCACCTCTAATGTTTTCAGGGCGTTCGCTCTACCGGCAAGGTGGTATACTTCACAGCCCTCTTCCCTTACGTGATGCTGACGGCGTTGCTCATTCGTGGTGCGACGCTGCCCGGCGCCGGTCACGGTGTCAATTTCTACATCATACCACAATGGGAGACACTTCTAGAAGCACAGGTCTGGGGGGACGCAGCATCACAGGTCAGTACTAATTTGTTTCTTAGATCATTATATTACGAAAAGCCTATCATCTACATATAAATAGTAGTATTTAAATTTAAATGTATATGTACATTTAAAAAAATAGCCTACAGAGAGATAAAAATAGATATAATTTGAAATCATGCAACTGTCGGCTCGTCTGCAGATGAGTCAAGCACAAAAAAAACATGTCAAATAGGAGTAAAACTCATACTACGTTGGTTCCGTATATACTAAAGGTACAAAGTGTTTCTATTAAACTATTTACATATGTTATTTTTTTGCCGTATTAATATATTTCCCAGCATATCTATCACAATCGTAAAAATATTGATATTTTCTCAAGAAAAAAAATTAAACTTAAGATAATCGTGGTAGTTTCCCTTTAATTTTTTGGTGAAATTGTACCAATCTTGTTTGTTTCATGATTGGTAATAAATGCAATTATTGAGTTATTTTGTTGCACATCTCAGATATAGCACTTAAAATCCTGAAAGAAACATTTTTGAATTTCTTATAACTTCAAGCAATGCCCCACATGATATATTTGCATAAATGAACAAAAAATGTTTAGGAATACTTAATTTGCCCCTTCTAAAATTACCATAAATATAAAATGGTTTCTGAAAAAAACAAGTTGTGACAGGTAGACAGATAAACCATTGAGTGATCTTATAAGGGTTATATTCGTCAGAAACGTATATAAAAGGCATATATCTGACACGCATTAAATGGAGCTCAGTGTGGGAGTTATCTACATCTCTTGAAATTATCGATATGATTCAATTAAAATAATTTCAATTCAAAATTCTCATCCAATGCTAGAATCTATGATTTTTTTAGATTTTTCAAATCCACAGCTGGAAAATGTGAGAGTATGCACATTGTATATCATTTCGAAACCTAAGATTTTCTAAACGGGATTTAAAAATAGAGAACAGTAAATAGAACTTCATTTTTCTTACAAAGAAACTTTTCCATTCTACTCGATGGTGTAGGTGAAAAAATCTCCATTTTTCATGTATGAAGTCGATTTAAAAGTTAATTTTAACTATTTATAAGTTATTTTACTATGTTTAATAAAACCTCTATCTGAAGCATCCACTTACTAATTTTCAGCGCTAGATCTGGAATTGTAGAAACTATGAGGACGTAAAAAACCATCAATTGGAAGACGAACTTATTAGATTTCCTTTTTTCAACATGGAACCCTGAAAATCAATGCTATTTGAAAATATTGAATTTAATAAATAACACCATTTTATTTTGTATAGTTTAGGACCATTCAATTTTGTTTTCAAAATTGAACCGTTCTAACAACTCAACTGCAACAGGATAAATTGTACAAACTTTGAATTAATAATAACGATACCATGTAAACGAACAAAATAATTGCTAAATGGATAAGGATAAAATAAGTCGTATAATTTAAGGATAATTTACGATCAGTGAGCAATGTCGATATGTTCACTATGGCTTCTAAACTAGGTGGTGTAAGGATATCGATATTAAAAAACTACAGTAAATAAAAATTTACTCTACTAATATTATATATATAAGAAAAATCAAGACCAATTATTTTTTTATTTAATCGGTAACCAGGTAACCACTAGCAGACAAACAGTAACTAGCTTAAAAACCGGAAACATTGGGTGCATGTTATTTTGAATTAAATAAGAATATATTATTATCTCTAGTTAAACAATATGTGATGAAAATCAATATGCTACATTTATTAACTCGCGGCAAGACTGAACTAACTCGCAGTTTCTTGTTTTTCTTTTCATCGTTCTTTCCTTTAATTAATCATTATATTTTAATATATCTGTATATAATATATCTGTATATATTCATCATTATGTCTTAATACATATGGCTTATGTTTTAATATATCTGTACATAAATAACAGATGCGCAACATGTTTTGCATATTCTTAGCTCTCTTATTATAATTTACACTTACAAAGGAATGTTACAAAGGAATGATTGCAAAGGAATGATTGCAAAGGAATGTATAACTATAAATTATGTTAATATTTTATTACAATTGTTTACCATAGACTTTTAAAATTCCTCAATTTTTATTACAATTGTTTACCATAGACTTTTAAAATTCCTCAATTTTTATTACAATTGTTTACCATAGACTTTTAAAATTCCTCAATTTTTATTACAATTGTTTACCATAGACTTTTAAAATTCCTCAATTTTTATTACAATTGTTTACCATAGACTTTCAAAATTCCTCAATTTTTATTACAATTGTTTACCATAGACTTTTAAAATTCCTCAATTTTTATTACAATTGTTTACCATAGACTTTTAAAATTCCTCAATTTTTATTACAATTGTTTACCATAGACTTTTAAAATTCCTCAATTTTTATTACAATTATTTACCATAGACTTAAAATTCCTCAATTTTTATTACAATTGTTTACCATAGACTTTTAAAATTCCTCAATTTTTATTACAATTGTTTACCATAGACTTTTAAAATTCCTCAATTTTTATTACAATTGTTTACCATAGACTTTTAAAATTCCTCAATTTTTATTACAATTATTTACCATAGACTTAAAATTCCTCAATTTTTATTACAATTGTTTACCATAGACTTTTAAAATTCCTCAATTTTTTCATAAAACATTTATAAAATCGATTCATCTTTATATATTAAGCATCTATTTTCCAATACATCATACGTTTTTTAAGAGTTAATTGTGAAGTGAACTGATGAAATTTTACTACGTAAGTCAACAATACCGTGACGGTGTAGCAGCGTTAAAAAAAGTAATATAAAACTTTGTCAGCATAGCCCAAAGCAAATTTATACCACATTTAAAATAGCGACCAATTTCATTGCTCATCGCTAAATAGATGCAAAGTACCCAACGAGTAAAGAAATATGTTAAAGAAGATCCAACGAATGAAGAAATATGTTACCGAAAGTATAATTTAAACATATTAATAAATATATTCACGCAAACCAAATTCACTTTAAATTCGCTTTATTCACACAAACCAGCCAAATTTCAACTCGCTCATCTACAAAGAGGGTAGCTTAATTTTATTCTAATATTTATTTATTAAAAAATCCTCCAAAATTCAACTTACAGGTCGTCCCAAAGCATTGGACATCGACAAGCCCAAAAAGTACAATAGTTTCAAAGCTTACTTTAGAAAATGACTAATAAAAGAGAAAAAATATAGTTTTAAAAAGATCTACTAAACACGCTTTTGTAACCAAAGCGCCTATTGAGACAAATGAAACGAGCCCAAAATCATTTAATCATTTAATTTACTGTTAACCGTTGAGGAGTTTTATGGTCATCACTCTCCTCCATCAACAGACCCTCCTGGGCTAGAATATGTAACCAAAAGACTCATTGAGACAAGTCAAACGAGCTCAAAGTCGGTGGGTTTACTGTTAGCCATTGAGAAGTTCCCTTTACTACCTCTCTCCTCTTTCATCAGATACTTTAGGTTACAATACATAACCAAAGAGCTCTTTGAGACAACCAAACTCTAAAGATTTACTATTCACCATTGAGAAGTTATTATGACCGCTTCCCTCTTCCATCATTGTATCAATGGTACCATATTATTTTATTGTAATTAGAATCGCGTAAATTTACAAAGTTTCATATCAATACGTTAGTCAGAAATGAGGGAAAAGTATGTTGTAAAATGACTGCAACAAAAACAGCTCATGATCAGCTGAAAACCTTGCTCATCGTGCTGTCTATATCAATCTAAGTTTCGCTTATAATTTAAAAACTATTTACAGAAAAAAAACACGGTTTTATTAAATAACAGCTATTAATTTTTCAACTTATTCGATTTTTAATTAAGTTTTAAAATAAAAATTGCATTTCACCACAAGTTATTATTCCATTATATGTACGAATATAAAAAAACACTATAAGTTTTATAAAAAAAAAAGTATAAGTAGCCAGAACTGGTCGTTGATTTATAATGGTCAAACGTCGTTTAATGGTCATAATTAAGCGCTAAAAATATTTCTCACTCAATATTTAGGTGTATTTAATGTATCATTTATTATTTATGGTTGTCATAGAATCCTTACTTTCTTCTTGGATTAAATTTTCGCTTCAGTATTTTTTGTATCGAAATGCTTTAAAAAAATATAAAATATCTTACTAGACGTGCAATTTGTTTTTATTAACAAACCTGTATATTATAAACTTAAAATCAACTCGACAATTCAATTAAGTTCTTGCCAACGATCGAATTGAAATAAATTAAAAACATGGGAACACACAATTAGAATAGAGTTGTTGACATGAATATCCTATAAAAGCCAGGTCATGACAATGGTCTTATTAAACACGCAGGTATAGCAGCCGGCAACTACACCCCTAAATGAGGGACTGATAACATTTTTGTTTTTCATCGCACAAGGGCGGATTAGAGAGCGGGCGGCGCCCTGATCAGGGAGCTTAGCCGGGCAAAAAACGAATGCGCTTAACGAGCGGGTCACTTTGTATTTTTTTTATTTTATTTTATTTTTAGAACGACAAACGAAGGCACGGCGCCAATGAGATTTTGTCTGTCGCTTTGCCATTTTTTTAAGGTCGATCGAACATGTGGCCCGAAATACCGCGGATTACGTTTGCAAAGTGGAAATAGATATACTGGTATAGTTTTGTTTAAAAAAGGACAACAGAACGCAAAATAAAATAGAAGTTAAAGTGAAGAAAGAACCAAAAAAGGATCAAAGTTCTACGTAATTTAGGTTATGCATTATATGACATACCTGATGCCATAATTTGGGTATACGCCAAGACGTATTTTTATTTTAAACTACATAGATTTACAATTAAAAACCAAATAAAATCGTTTAAGATATAAAACAAAGAAGTTCATAAAACATTTAGTAATATCATCGGATATACGAATGCGATGACTATCGGCATCTTAATCTTTTTACAAGAAGCTACTCAAAGAATTTGTGCCACTTATAGGGAAATGTTTAACGTACTGGTTTGTAGACATTTTAACATGAAGCAGAAATTTGCACTCTGCATATCATCTGCCCGTTTTCTCAGTTCTTTCTATTTATTTATGTAGATACGCTATTTAAACAAAGTGTTATGAAAAAATTATGAGAGTGACATTTTACGATGCGTGCATGGGCATGCTCGATGCAACATAAATCGACACGATGAAGTTGGTCACGATACGCGAGCACGATGCAATAAAAATAGACAGTATGAAGTTGCACACGATGCAAGAAAAATCGACAATATGAAGGTGCTCACTAAACATATTACCAACTATTTACATACTTGTAGTGACGATACTATATTTAATGACAGTTATTGAAGTATTTGTAAATACACAACGCGTGTTTTATGTTGATCTAAGCCTATCTGAGCTTTTATATATATTTCCATAATTGAATTTTAATGCATATAATATAAAACATTTATTTATTTTGAATATTCGTAAAAGTAGGTCCATATTTTCGACAAGTAGATAGAATGACAATCAGATCAAATTTAATAGTATTCCAAAGTTTTTGAGTAGCGTCACCTAAACACAAATCATAATTTAAATTCACAATAATAAAATAGATAAGACAATGTTTTATAAAAAACCTCTACTTAAAAATGAAATTTTCAGAGTATTAAAAATTAACCCACACCATGGAATTTATACATTTAATTTTTATTGCCATACAGATATTCTACTCTTTCGGTATTGGATGCGGATCGCTAGTAGCTCTCGCATCCTACAACAAGTTTACCAACAACTGTCACTTCGATGCAGTAGCAGTCTCCATAACCAATTTCCTCACATCCATCTTCGCAGGCTTCGCTATCTTCTCCGTACTCGGCTTCTTGGCAGAGGAGATGGGCGTTGACGTCGACGGTGAGTGATTTTAATTTCCTGACCCTAAGAACTTGTTTAAAAAAACTTTAAGAACTCGTTTAAATTTTTTTTTTTGTTTTAAAAACTATTAACAATTACAATTAAAGCACTAGACACACAGCCGTGCTCACTGAACTATTATCAAAATACTCACTATTAATTACTTACTAAATTATTAAATAAATTGTTAATTATTTTAAACTCATGACTCTCTTTCTATATATTTCTATAAAAAGTAAAGTATTTGTACCAATATTATTATAATAATAAAAGGTGTTCTTTGTCATAAGTTTCTAAATGAAACTTAAACATTTTTGAGGAAAATGTCCAGTAGATTATGACAATTTAGAGGAAATTAATTTTATTTAATGTTTTCCTCCATTTTAGCATTATTTGTGGTTAAACAAGGATTTTAAAGTTAAACACGTTGTCCAAATTGTAGTTTCAATTTAAATCAAATATACCCTTTTTGAATACAGTATAATTATTTCTGGAATAATATCACTGGAGATCACCATCCTGTAAAGTAGACGCTGTCACCTCTTCATTGTTTTGTATAAAGATCTAAGGATGTAAGATATTTTTAATTCCAGAAACTATAGAAAAAAACTAATAGTTAGAGGCATTGAGAGACGACATCTCCTCGGGTCCTTCAGGGCATGAAAGCTAGGAGCTTTTTTTATTCATATCAGTTTACAGTGTAATATGTATAAATATTTGTAATATAATTTTGATGAGCACGTATTGAAAATACTTCTCTCAATCTACAGACGTTGCCACTGACGGCGTGGGCCTTGCCTTCGTTGCTTATCCTGAAGCGATACTGCAGATGCCGGCGCCACAAGTCTGGGCCATCCTCTTCTTTTTCATGCTTTTCATACTCGGTCTCGGTACGCAGTTCGCCGGTATTGAGGCCATAAACACCGCCATTATGGATAATTGGCCATCGCTCCGAAAGAGGAATTGGTTGGTAAGTACTTTGAGAAAAAGATACTCCATTTCGAATGATTAAAATAGAGAAACATATGTTGAGCAAGCTTTTGTCCCCAATAATTTTGATAACGTAAATAACTTATATTTAGTGCTATCTATCGGTTCCAGCCGGAAGCCGCATTAACCCATAACAAATTATTCACATTATATTTTAATTTACACGTTTCTAACGGTCGAACATGTAAGTAAATACACTGACATGTGAACAATAATATTTACAACGTTCAAAACGACCATTATTCATTTCAAAGAAATTATAATGCAAAACGCCAAATTAAACGCTGTACATCATCAGTGCTTGAGATAAGTAATAAGAATTAAGATACTCGTGTCATTAGACTAACATTTATAACAATCATTTTAACATTTTATCTTAGCTTAATGACAAAAAAATAAATTCGTAATGACAGGTTTACAAGAAATAGGTAAGAATAAACAGATAAATAAATAAAAAAGGTATTACCGAATACAAACATGTAGAGATTTTCCTAGTATGTATTTTCAAGCAATTAAATTAAGTCTGTTAGCGAGCAACTTTTTTTTATTTGTCAATGTAACTTTGAGCTTATGCGTATCTCATATTTATTTTTAGATTTTAAGCCATGTGATATTAAATATATATATATATATATATATATATATATATATAGTTTCAACAGTTTTATTTAAAATATTCTATAGTACAATGTATCCTAAGTAGTAACTATTATGTATATAAGTACAACTAATACGTAATTTTAAAAAAACGAATATGAATTGCTCTGTTCATTTACCTTGCTTTCACATTCTAACGACTAAACCGATTTTCGTAAAATTTTACGTACAAATGAACCTTATTATGTAGATAAATATAAGTTGTTTGATGTGAAACATGTAATGGCGCATTTGGTTGGCAGTTAAAACGTTCTGAAGACTAGTCGCGACGTGCCATTCGGCCGGCTTTGCGTTGTGTCGGCTCTTTCCGACTCAGTTCGACCAACTTCGCGTCTATTCGGCTAACAGTATTATAAAATTAACAATTTATTTTGAATAGATTGTTAAGAAATATTTCTATGGTAAATTATTTTATCAAAATAAAATAATAAAATTAAATCAATATTTTATTATTAACAATATTTGAATATTTGTTTTTCGTTTTCATTCGTTCAAGTAAAAACATTTCAATATAAAAATTTTAAAAAATGTAGTTGTTTCACGTTTCCCAGGCGTTCCATGATGGATTGCAATTTTTTACTTTTTATACCTGAATACATAGAAAACTATGAGAAAAATCACCCCGTTGGAAATGAGATCATGAACGTAACTACATAATGACACATAAGAGCAACATATCAATTTCCTCTAGCTACTATAGCGCACAGGCTTTTCTTTTTGGGCCATCTCAAACTACCTAACTTACTACCAAACATCTCAAACTACCACAAGAATATATTAAATCTATGCTCATTGTTGACATGACAACTCCATGTCATGGGTGAATGTGACATGAAGTTGTCGTATTGAATTCGTTCAACTCCGTTGAACTCCACTCTCTTTGTTCTTGTATATGGACAACTAAAATTTAACTTGTTAATATTTGATTTAAAATTTTGCGTTTACCATTATTCATATTCCGACTTAAAATTTCTATAATACAATTGGACTAAGGTTCGAAGAAATTTAATGAATATAACTTGTTATATTTGTGTACATTATGAAACACTTCAGTAAATTCTTCAAAATGTTTTGATTCCTTTGAATATTTCACTTCACGAACCAAACTATATATCATTATATATATATATATATATATATATATATATATATATATATATATATAATGTATTAATATCTATATTTTAGATCACCAATGTTTAGAATTTAGAAGAAGGCACTAAAAATTTAGTTATTGGACGTTTACCCTTTTACGTCATTATATTTTAATATGGAAGAGTTTGTTTACAATTATTTCATCCAAATATTATTTATCTGATTGACAAGTTGTATTAAGATATTGTAAGTGATAACTTGAGTGAAATAATACCATCACTTATACGTTTTTGTTGCCCTTAATTCATTGCTTTATGGCAGCAAATGTTTTACCTAAACCAATAAATTTATTTATCAAAATAATGTAGGGCTGAATTTTTGCCAATGAAAGACGCAAAAAAGTAAAATAAATGACAACTTATGCCATACCTAACTAAAGGATAAACTTGCGGTAAATTATAATAATTAATACTTCTATTTTTTTTAATACAGTCAGACTAAAAAACATAGATATTTGAAATAAAGAATTAAGTATGTCGAGTGCAATAAAAATTGCAATAAAACAATAGTATAAAGAGGTTATGATTAAGGTCAAGTCATTCAATTTACTCCCAAGCATTGTGAATATTATCGTATGAATACATACGTATGTATTTTCACAGCTTCAGCTTATAAATAATTAAAAATAGACAAATATTAAAAGTAGAATATAAATAATTAAAAGTAAACTATATTTATTTACTTTAAGAATAATTCTGTCACAAAACATAACTTTTATTCAAAGAAAACTTATTCGCCATTTTAAAATCGAAATGTGAAAAAGGGCATCCAGTTTAAGAAAAAGACAAAAAAAGAGACCGTATGCCATGTTGGTTCAATATAAAATTATTTGACGCTTGCAGGTCACCCTGATCACTTGCTCTTCCTGTTTCATACTCGGTTTGCCGATGTGCTTCAGCGGTGGAGTTTATCTATTCACAGTATTGGACTGGAATACCGCATCGTGGGCCATCCTCCTCATCGGTTCTGCCGAAGTAAGTGCTATAAATTAAGTCATTCTATACGAAATTTTGATAAATCGCTTTCATTCTTTTACGTAAATAAACGTAAAGGTTATGAGGAAGTTATAAAATTTGACATAAATTTAAATAATAAGTTAAAACCAATACTACTATGCCATATTTAGCGCTAAACATAGCAACAGAACTATTTTTGTCAAATTCAACTTAGCAATTCAACGCTTCGCTATTAATAAATAAAGTATAGTTATTTAAGAACCCAAAAATATAACTTACTGTTAGTGAGAAAGACACAACTTTCTGAAAACTCTTAATTGTTAATTTTCTAATGTTCAAAGACATCAATAAGTAAAAATGTCTTTTTGTTTCCGCAACTTCTAAACTTGAACTTTGCTTTAAGAAAATTACTAGTAAATTGTTGGATCTCATAGCAATTAAATCTGACTTTTGCACAAAAACTAAATCAAAGGAAAGAAAACGAGCATTCATTCACTATTATAATTCACTACAAAATATCTTGATCTGCTTATTGCTTAACATCTCCCATCATGGCATTTTCAAGTTAATGAGTTAATTAGTCATAATATCTTCTTCAAAATACACCTTCTCAAAAGGTTTCAAAATTTTCTTCGATCTCAAAGCCGCAGAGACATGTGTTACTTTATTTCTAAACGGACATTCACTTAATGAATTTGAGCCACTTTAAAACCTGCGTATTCGACACATTTTCGGTCTTATAAAATATGACCAAATATCCCAACATCACTTAAATGCTTGGAGATTCATGATTGGCACAACTTCCATTTTCTATATTTTTTATAAAATATCGTCAATAATCCCATTACAATTTCATTCCTGAGATCTAGGTTCCAATATTTATCCTCCCACCTTGAATGTCGTCGTAAAAATAAATACACCCTCCTAATATTTTAGCAGAATTCTTTACTCTGTATGCTGCTAGATTATAGAATCATCTGAATACATATACACAAACTGAGCTCTCATTGTTTATTTTTAAAAGTCGTCTGAAATTACATTGCACATCACAATCGGCAAATCAAAATCCCATGGAATCTAATGGAATCTCTAGAATGGGATATCCTTATCCATTGCGTTTCCCTTACGTGCCGTTGTTTCACTTTTGTTTTATTAAATTTTATAATAATTCTTTTTATTTCACATTTATACCCATATAAATATCCTTATTTTGATTTATAAGTGTAATTAATTATCGATCGCCAATAATTTACAATATATCAAGTACTTTCTACCCACTTGATTGATCGTGTTCAATCTAAGCGGTTGCCTTATTATTAATAATTATGCCACTGTATACTTATTTCCTAAGTTTGCAGTAAAGATTCATAAATAAATAAATTATTTTCCACGATCGCTAGAGTTCCGTATAAAGCAACCCTTCCCTTTTCCCTATAAAGCAACCCTTACGTTACATCATATACGTCTAGTTACCGTAGCCTCACATACAGTTATATATATATATATATATATATATATATATATATATATATATATATATATATATATACATGAAATTTTGCATTATACGCATAAAATTTTGCAAGTCGATGCATTTTATGTAAATCTCAATATAGATTAATAAAATCCTATTTTCTGAATCTTCGTTGGTATGAAATATCGATATACTTTTACACGTTACCTAATTTTTTTAAAAGTAACCGCTAAACAAAATTAGGAAATACAAATTTTAAAATCTTTCTATTTATATTTTTTTTTTATTAAAATCCTGGAGTTATGTAGTCAAAAATATATAAGAAAAATATAAAATTTTATTTACCCTAATAGCAGAAATGAATCGGTATTCCAAAAAACAGCATTCTACGCCCTTAACGGACATAAAAATCTATCACTAACTGACTAATATTTTTCCTGTATTAATCGTAAGAAAATGGGGGAAAATTTAAACGAGAAAATAATACCACAACCTTCAAAATGTATGTCTAATTATAGTCATAACAATGTTGCAAATAATATACTCTGTGAAGTTTAACTTTAAATGCCTTCAAGGTCATAACCAAAGGGAGATCTCAGGGTTCATCCCATCTTTCCAAGAATTATCTTAACATTGGAATGAACAAATATAAGTATCTAAATATATATCTAAATAAACAAACAAAAATAAATTCTAAAAACTAAAATAGAATTTTCTCTTCCTCTGCTTATTTCATATTACATTAAAATATAATATGATTATTCCCAAGAACCTCACCTTCCCATCCAACCCAAAATATTCCTGCTTCAGAATTGGATCCCCTCGCATAACTAGCAATTTCACAATTGAGTTTGTTGATTGAAAACTATTATGGAAGAAAATAATTGTGAAATTTATTGGATGACATTAAATTTTATTAAGTTATTCTGTGCCCTTGGAAATCTCCTTTCTTCGTAATTAATGTGGGCAAAGCAATTCGTTGTGCCAGAAAAGTTTCGACCTCTTTACAGGCATGGTTCAATCAAGTCTTTTCTGCTGTACTTTGACAATTTCGTTTCCCAATTTAGTTTTATTTAACAGACGACAACTTTATCGAAAATCCATTCTGACGCTGACTCAATTTGCACTGGCGTAGTTTGTAACTAACTGAATTACCTAGTTGCGTAATTGACAGTATTACTGGGCTTTGTCAAGCCTTACAAAGTGACAAATCTTTACTATAAGGTTTCTTAACAAAATTGATATTTCTCGAGGCCAGAAACGTAATAAGAGTTTTTAATAATATTCTTTGATTAATTCCATTACCTTCTAGCGAAATTGTTTAATAGTAACATTCCACATTTAAATATAAAAAAATTAAATTGAATTCAAAGAAAAACTGATATCTTTACAAAACTATTCAACCAAATTCAATATCATCCATCAACAAATTCATTTTTAAGATTTCGTACCAGTAAAGGAAAAACGGAACGTTTATAAAATTACTCACGTATCTGTCCGTCCGCCAGTCTGTCATAGCAGCTTTTCTTAAAAAATTGTTTGCAAATAGTCAAACATAAAATTCACATTTGGCATAGTGGTGAAGAATATGAACTTGCATCAATTTCATAAGTCAACATTAAAATATTTATATAAAAATAAAATAATTGAATTTTTTTAAATGTCATGTATCACTTGGGGCATCAGTTAAAAGAGAAGAGTCGAAAGATACTGTAGAAAATATCCACAAAATATTATACCCCCCCCCCCCTTCACTGTTACAATTATAATTATGAGTTACAGCCGCTACAGTCATAATTACGAGCCGGTATAGCCGCTACAGTTATAATTATGAGCCGTTACAGCCGCTATAATTATAATTATGAGCCGTTACAGCCGCTACAGTTATAATTATAAGCTGTTACAGCTGTCACAGTTAAAATAATGAAAACACAGCTGTAGTGGAAATTAACTACAATTTATAGAAAAACTAGCATCGATTCTGAATATTGTGACTTCTGAGAAACACGCGTATATAAACAATATATTTAGATGACGACAAATAATGTTAATAATAATAATAATACAACTAAAATACGCTTCAATTTACATGTTTACGTGTGCCTAAGTTCGTGTGAAACCGTCGTAATACAGATTCCACTCGTATTTTACAAGTTTACTTTCCTAATATTTTTAGGGGAGCACAACCTTTTTCTAAACGTTTTCTTCGATTAATCAAATCATAAGTTCAAGTATATTGTGTCTTTAGGGTTCTTTAGTAAAAACGGAACCCTTACAACTTCATCAGCCCATCTGTCTGTCACAGCTTCACAATTTCTACAATTTTGATACCTTTGAGAAAAAAAATTCGAAAATTCTTAAAATTATTTCTTAAAAGTTCCTCTAATGAAAATCTTATGTAATACGTTGCAAAATATTTTTTTAATTATTTTCGCGTGTGAAAGTGTCATTGATCAGGCTTTTGAAATAAAATTGAAGTTTATTTTTTAATATTATTTTTTTTATATTTTTATACCCTATTTGTGCAATATGTAATTTTTCAAGAGCGGATTGGAAAAATTTGATAAAAATATTGATGTAAGCATTTGATTACAACTTTTCATTAAAATTGTTTCCCTAAAATATCTTCAATAATTTCAAAGTACGAAGCACCCTATTTGATATTATATATGTGATCCAAAACGCACTTGGTCAGTTTTAATTATATAACTAGCGGTACCTAACGACATCGTCTGCATAGTAGTCTGAAATGCCTACGTTGTGCATAATGCGTTTATTTTATCCTCTCGTGTCGGATACAATTTGTTTTATTAATGTAGTTTATATGCCGCGCAGGCCAACTTGCTCTTCTACCCCCCGTTCCTCTCTCTCTCCCGCATTTTCCTACAGCCCACTACACTGCTCACCGCCCGTCTGGCGGAGATTTTGTTTAATTTTCTACGCAACATTTTCCTCGTTATAACTTTGGAATCGTTTGAGATATCACAACGAAACAAATTTAACAACGTGTTGCAATGCTTTTAACGAGATAAAGAGTAAATTGTTGCATGAATCTAAAGAGTAAATTGTTGCATGAAGTTAAAGAGTAAATTGTTGCATGAATCTAAACAGTATATTGTTTTTGAACATGCGGCTTATAAATTAACTTTGCTCTCCCTCCTTCTTTCTGTAACTACTCAATCTAAAATAATGAAAAATGTGGGTTATTGGATGCCCACGCAAATATTATAGGAAAACTGTAGCTGTGATTCTAGATGAATTAATTGTATAAATATTCTCAATGTTATTACGCCTGTGAAATATATGATAGGCAATAATTTTATATTTTCAAAGCGAAACCGTGCGACGTAGAATCTAGAGGGTTGGTATAATTAGAGGGTACACATAATTTATATTAATTTTACACCATCAGCATTTTTACAATAATCTTATAAAAATTAGAGTGAAGGTAAACAAAAAACTTTTTTTTATTTTATATTTCATGTAGAATATAATTTGAAAAGTCTTGTTTAAAAGAAATACAAAAATATTTTTTCACCATTTTAAAGGGCATAAAAAGGTATTCTAAAAAATATACAAAAATATATCATTCCACCCTATTTCTGAAACGACTGAGCCAAAAATCTGAAAAAAATCGTCTAGAAGATTATAGGAAAATCTGGCTGGAAAGTCTGGCTAGAAGATTATAGGAAAATCATAACGTGTTCCAAGTTTTTTGACCTGTGAAGGACATAGCATATTAACAAAAAATTAAATCTTTGTTTCGTAGTAAAGCACTTGGTAAAGTTTCTCCTTTTTTGTGGCACGTAATTAAGTTGTCCTATGTTACAATATAACTTAGACTTTTAAAGCTATACTTCCTAAAATAAAATTTATTTCTCATTTAACACCTCCGTAACCGAACAAATTTACTATTTACGTAATATGTGTACATATAATATGTGTTTGAAGTAACGTGCGATTTTATTTACGTGAAATTTGTTATCGAATCATGCCCAAACAATTGGACATAATATTAATAATATAAATTAAATATAGTAAAGATATGTTTCATGAAGTGAATTAATATATAGGTTATTTTTGAATCCGATGATTAGCATAATATCTTTGGAATTACTCTCGAGAACTTTTTATTCAATAATACAAATTTAATGCTGAATGCAAAAGAAGCAGC
Organism: Druceiella hillmani; assembly: GCA_039881145.1. Lineage (NCBI taxonomy): Eukaryota > Metazoa > Arthropoda > Insecta > Lepidoptera > Hepialidae > Druceiella > Druceiella hillmani. The sequence continues at coordinate 13,216,480 of JAYKKI010000016.1, read as the reverse complement.
ACAAAAAGTTAGTAAATAACTATTAAACAAATAGTAAAAGTACAGAAATGTTGGCAGAGTAATGAATACAATTTTGTTAAAGTTAATAATGAAGAGTATGTAATAACCAGAAAAATATTGTTCAAGTACTGATTAAGCTGGTGAGTGCCAGCTAGATGCAGCGTCTAGCTGGCAAGTGCCATCTAGGCGTACCATATTATTTAGCGTATTTATTAAGTTTTAGGTTGATGTAAAATGCAAAATTAAAAGAATCACCGAACAAAATGAAACCATTTAATATTTTAGGTTATATTTTTATAGCTATAATATGGCGAAAAAAGGTCGGTTGAAGTATAAAACTGCCATTTCAATGAATTCTTCCTCTACTACTCTTTTAGAGGTATTTTAAGTTGTTCAAAATATTTAATTTTTTTTATTTTGAAGTAACGTACGATATAAAATAAATTAGTCTCACAAAATCCATTGACCGCATCTTGAAATGGTAGAGATTTCCTTTAATTTCTTTTTTTTTTATTAGTCCCACATTTTTTTCTTATTAATTCTATAGTGGTTTATGATAGAGTTGTTCCATATTAAGCAGAAAAACCTAGTTTAGTTTCAACTGCTCACGACTCACAAATCAAATTACTGTTAAAAAACCTGAAACTTTAGGAATGCATGATTATATTTTTTCCTTACGTTAATAGTCGCAGTATGCATTTTAAGTTGTGTCGAATCTAGCATTTTGGAAAAATTATTGAATTAATAAAGTCTTAACATATTTCATTTGTACAAAATTGCTGATTACTCAGGTTTTTTTTCCATAAAAAGGTCCAAAATAAAAGTGGTGATAAAACCTGAAAACTAAAAACATCTGCATTATATACAAAGCGAAATAATACGATTATCTGGTTTCAGTACGTGTCCGTGAGTTGGAGTTACGGAATAAGACGTGCTATGGACGACCTGGCGTTAATGAATATGAAAATGCGTCATTTCTTCAAGTGGTACTGGATGGGCGTATGGACCGTCGTATCGCCTATCGGCTGCTTCGTAAGTACAGACAGTTCCATTTAAACTAAGGCATTTGATATACTTTAGTTCTATAATTATTGCAATCTCTGTGACTTAACGGGTTCTGCAATTATACCCTCTGATTGACTTATTTGAAGTAGAATGGATCGATTCTTATTTTACTCGAGCCAATTGTGTATAACATGGTATCATTCATAGTCCATTCAGTTTACTGACATGTATATATATATATATAACTTACTATAGTACATAAAAATGGTTAATTTTGTATCACTTTGCAAAATCAAATAAAAAATAAGGGATACTATTTTCAAGCTTACATAAGACAATCATAAATGGCCATAAAATCATTTTTGAATGAAAATCATGTTTTATTTCAATGCTTCATTTTCCTATTTATGACTTCACGAATTTTTTGATTGTACTGCAATTTTCAAATGGGTAAGATGTAGTAAACATCTATAAACTTTTAATCCTTTAAAAACAAATTAAATATCCATTTCCGTGTAGACCAAAAACATATATTCCATTATAATTTGTAATTTAAATGAATAATATATAGATTGAACATATAAATCTGTTCATAAATAAATTACTTATTTTGACGAGAAGGGATTTCCCTTCGGAAAATATAGCCAATTTAATCACTCACTCTAAACCTCCTTGTAGAGTTTTTTTTTCAAATCTTTGGCAGATTCTTCAAAAGCCAACATATTCAGAGAATATATCAAATGCAATGAACGATGAAAACACTGTTCTTGCAAATATTACGAGGTGATATTTATTAGGTTCATTTTCCTCTCATTTCGCTTGTATACAATCCACAATTCAGACTCATTACTGTGGTCTTAATCTATATTTTTTATTCCCAACGACATTTATTAACATGCCATTCGTTATCCTAACTAATATTATAAATACAAGTATTTTCGCTTGCCTCAACTACCTTACCGATCTCCGAACTTTCCAAATTCCTGAGATTATGTACGTATTGCCTGTATCGTGGTAGCCTATATAGAATTGTTATCTCGTGGTAGGGGTTTCTTATTATTTAATAAAATCACCCCTTTAAAAATAAGAGGATAAATATAAGTTGGTATGAATGTTTACGAGTAAGTGTATGGCATCGCCTTAATCTTAATAGAACTATTCGGTATTTTTTAATCTTAGAAATAATTGTGAAATTATACCATCATTTTCCTTTTGTTAATTGTGACTTTACAAGCCTTCACAAATAAAGTTGAAGATGAAAGCTATAATTTCTGTTTCGGTTAGTTTTTACAATTTAAAAAATCTGACTTCAATTTAATACAATCCCTTATATTATGTGCTCTGTGATCTATGTGTAAATTCTTACCTACGTCAGCCGTTGATACCTATATGATGTGAGTTTCTTGGCGTCCATATCATGAACAATTCCTGCGACATTTCTTTTAATTATCAATAAAAGAATTATATACTTTGTTTTCCTACTTATTAGTTAAAAAATAGAGCTGTTTGAGCAAAATGTTATTTTTCTCGACACTTATCGAACGCTTTTTTTTTAGGTAAAACAACTGGCTCAAGTTTCTTCCACCTCCATTTAAATTTTTTTTCTTAATCTTGTTACTAAAATTAAATGAATTTACACGTCCTCATGTTCACACTTCCATTAAAGGAATTCCTAGTCTGCATACTTTATCGAAATGCCTACGGTAAATGCGGTACTTGCTTTTGATAAAAGATACCGGAATAATTCCATTAAAATCTCGTAGGCTTTGATGGCAATGACACTCTAAAACTGAAATACAATAAACTTAATTATAAAATTACAATACAGTTAAGTACAACACCAATAACCTTACGATTTTCCCACAGGTTGTATTCATCTTCGTGTTGGCTAACCACTCATCAGCGTCATATCGTGACTACATATTCCCAGTCGGAGCCGAGGTACTTGCTTGGATGGTGAGCATCTCTACACTGGTCTGCTTCCCCATCGGTGTGGTACTGGCCAAAATGAAATATGTAAGTGATAAAATGCATTTGTTTACATCATTAAAAACTTCAAATGTGATAGCTACCTATTATATTAACAAAAGATAATTGTAATTGATAGTGTGTAGTGTACAGTGAAGCAGAATATTTTTGAGCATTGCAAATATTAAAATAAAATCTCACATTTATTAGAAAAAAAAAACAAAAGAATGTTCCAGTAATTTACAGATATTGAAAAAAAACTCTTAATTTGTTTCTCTCTTTTACTTCTTAGTTTCTAAGCCATAATCAAATAGATATATTTATATAGCTACTGTGAAGATACAAAATAATTTTAAGACTATGCATCTTCCAAATAAAATTGTTATTATAATAATAAATTACAGAGTTATCGAACTATCGTGCGCTAGTTTTTTATAAATTATTTACTAATAATATGGTTGCAATTTGGGAGCGGAGACACATCGACTACGTGTCAGCGAAAGGAACGTCAATGTGGTCGAGTAAGCAATTCGAACAGGGGAAAATATGTGAGGGCAGACGTCATTGTTGGATGTTTCGAGCGTAGCGCTTTTTGTGGATTGCGTTTTTTGGGGGTCTTCTCAATTTTTAGTGCCTTTCTTATCCATTATTGTTTTTTCCGACCTATAATACATTTGTTATTTTCATTACATGTGAAATTAAACTAATAACATGGCAGAATTTTGTACTAAATTTTGAAATAAACAGGTATCTCCTGACTCATTATTATATATATCATATGTTAAAAAATACGCTGAGTAATGTTTACATGGTAAAATTTAAAATAATTAAAAAATTATTATAAATTAAATAATTAAAAAGTCCTTACAAATACTTGATATTATAAGTAACTCGCGACAAATAACAGTATTAACAGAAGAAGGTAAAATAAACGCGACAAATAATTGAACAAGCAACACGTCACTCGTGTTAAATGTATTGTTGTTTCCAAGATTGAAATTCAAGGAAATGTAATTAATTCTAAAAAGTATGAAATTAGTACAAAAATTAATTTATATAAATAAAATGCATTACATGCATAATTTGTGTTAAGAGATTGAAAATATAATGAAAAAATTATAACATTGATGACCACTCATTACTTATTAGCCGGCCCAATATAAATACGATGAAAATTGGCAAATGTCAAGAAAAAATAAATTCGCCATCAAAAATGGGACCATGGAAAGATTTAAATATATGATTATGTCTAATATTTAAATATCATTTAGCAATATGTATACAGGCAATTTAGCTCCGTATTAAACTTGAAATTCGAAATACTGATTGATCATTTATTTTTTAACATTATTCCAGCCCTGGAGAGAACTGTTCCAGCCGACGAGCGAATGGGGACCAGCGATGGATGATACGGAGCTTGACAGCGTTAGCAAGAAACCTTCTAGGATAGAGCAAAACGGAGTCAACAACTTGGCTTTCGAAAACGTGGACTAGCAAAATTTTCACACCTAAAATTAGCCTTATTACACTGTCTCGAAGAGCTGTGGGTTAATTGTTGGAAAAGCCGATCGATTAACACCAGCAAGTGTTTTGTTAGCGGATAATTCACAGGCGCCTCTAAAATTTGTCTCCTTTAGCTGAAATTTAAACACTATCGTTGATTTTCAGCTGAAATCTCAACTTTCGAAGTTAAGGTGCCTTAAATTAATATACAGAAAATAAAAGATACTGAACACAAATAATAATGTATTTATTGTCAAATAGTTATCTATCATTATATAAAGGCCATAGCCGGGTGAAAAGAGTCATTATACCCCCGTACGGACAATAATAATTTTCGTAGGATATCCAAAGATAGCAAACATCCAAAATACTTACCTATAAATAAAACACGTTTATGACAAAAATAAGAAAGATACAAGTGGTAAGGACACCGATAGCAATATTATCCAAATAGATGTATACTTATCCTATTGGCTTGGTACACTTACAAAATTAGTTGTTATTATCCTACAAAACACATTTTTAATAAGTGCGTGACAATAGAAAGAAGCAATTTATTTTTTTTTATTTTCCAAAATCACCCACGAATTTTAAACCCACAAAAAAGTAAATCAATTTTTGGGGTTCTGTACCTCGAAAGGAAAAATAGAAGCCTTGGAAGACCATTCGTGTGTCCATTGGTCATAAATTTTTTTCTCAGAAACCACTTGACGTAGAAATTTGAAATTTGGCTTAATAGCCATGGTAATAACACTCAGTAATATTGTTATGGAAATTTTAGGGCGAAAAAATTAAGTAGTCTTTAAAAAATGCTAAATTGAAAGAATAGTGTGGGGTATCCTTTGAAAGGGCTAGTTATAAGGGTCTCAAAAATATGTATTGTTTAGAAATATATTGAAAAATATGAAAAAAAAATTGTTGTCGCTCCATCTCTCGCCCTTCTCCTGTCCCCAATTTGGTGCCTACGTAAAGATTATAGAAAAAGTATAACTATAATTTCAGACGACAAATTTTTATAATATGCACTTGTTTTTACGCATGTGAAGGTATGCAATACCGTAGTAGTAATGATACAGTAGGCACGTTACGTTGTAAATAATTAACTGATGTAAATAGTTTAACAGAAACACAATGCACCCTTAAATATTTAAAAGTACATAAAAGTGTACGGAATCTTCGTAGTGCGAGTTCTATGCATACTTAACAGCGGTTTTATGTCAAATAAGCATTATAATTGTTTATGAATTAATGGGCTATTTTATATAAAAAATTATGTTTTAAGAATCGATCCTAAGAATTTCAAAAATATGTATCGTGGAATAGTAACTGAATATTCTACAAAACTAATTTCGTAATTGCAACAAGCTAACAACTCAGTTTAAAAAGGGGAACAATGTTACTTTATCTTCTCGATACTTCCATAAATTATATTTTATTGAAATCCTTTCAACCGTTCCAGGAATATGAAGTATTTTTAAAATTAGAATTCATTGATACAACCAAACAGTTAGGTGTTAAGAACTAGTATTCTTGGAAAATTGTGTTTACGTTATTATCAATTGAAGTACCCAAAATAAGCATAATCCATGTGGGAGCACATTGACACTTCTTAGCAACCTGCGGCCGTTAAAAACTCACATTGTATTACAAACATTAATTTATTGAATAATTGGGTTTTAATAGACGAATTCCCTTGTACACTCGAAGTATCAGAGCTTTGAAACCACAAACTCGATACTTATTGAGTAGAACTTTAAAACTTAAAAAAAAATAACTTTATAAAATAAGTCAAGTTTAACATTTTCTCAGATTTGCTTAAACAAACATACAAACGTGAACTCTATATCTGCACATGCTGTTTCTGAGAGTAAATCACATTTTATTTTCCTGCTCAGGTATACTTGCTTCGTCTAAATCCGATTCAATTGAACTTTAGGTCAATTTCTACCTTTTCTTTTGAGGATCATCTAATTGTCTGAAACATTGTAAAAATGGAAACTTTTATTTAAGATTAATTAAAATTTATTTATATATATATTCATTTTATACATTAAATCGAGTATATAGCCTTTTACTTTTTTATCATTTTTATCAATCTATCTACATTAATGATTAAAACAAGTTTTATTTCTAACGTAGGTAATGTAAATAGTCTAACGTCTACCTATAAGATATTAGTTACCTCCTTTACATTTATTCTGCACCTAATACCGTACTGGCAAATTAATACGAAACCTAATTTCATCTGTATCAAAATACATTCCTTCCTCCAATAGAATATGAGGTCAATTCAATAAACACTGATCCGGTATGAAGTTCTCAATTAAATGCATGTGCAGTCAAAAAACTAAACTCAAATTATATAAATAAGAGATGACTGACAAAATTTGAGTCTTGATCTAATGCGTCGATTAAAATGCAAAGTACTTAATTATAAACTAAAGCCCAAATAATTGCTAAAAAATTGGATTTATTCTTAGGCGTGGGACACTATTTCACACTGTTCTAACGACTGCACTGTAATAAATCATAAACGGATGATTGATGGAATGTTGTTATTATTTAGCTAGTGTTCACCTCTACCCAGAAACAGATTTAGAAATGATAAAATGTGGCGTAAAACCTATCAACGACAGATAACCTAAAAAAGCCATCTCTCCTCTTTGAAGATATCCAAACAAGTTTATTAGAATAGTGGTTTCAATATTACCTTATAATGAGAAATTGAACCACCTAAAAATCAGATTAAGCATGGGATCGATTTTTATAATGTGACCCGAAATGGTCAAAATATATACATATATATATGTATATATATATATATATATATATATATATATATATATATATATATATATATATATATTCTAACAAGAAAATACTAATGATCGGTGTCATGTCCCGACCATATTTACTATTTCACACCGTTCTAATGATTGAAAATTGCTCAACATTGTTAAAATTTGAGATACCAAACCAATTTTAAAATGAATCCCCATTCTCTACCCAACTCACTGTGTTTTTAGATGAATATGTTAACTACGATGCCGGTTTTCATCACTTTATCGAAATTGCCAACATTCATTATGGCGAGTACTTGAATGAAGAACTTGAAGGAAAAAGTAAGATTGTGTTTAATTTAACTTAACAGAACTTTGCCGACAAAAGAAACTTAAATGACAAAAGGATATTTCGACCTTCCTCAAATAATAAAACATTAATAAACGTATAGTAAAAGTACTAAATATAGAACATATGAAAATACATTTCAGTAGTACTTAGGAAGTATTGCTTATTACTAAGTTATTACAACTATAATGGAACATCTTAAACATATTATAGTTATTCTAACGAATTACTACAACTATAATGGAACATCTTAAACATATTATAGTTATTCTAACGAATTACTACAACTATAATGGAACATCTTAAATATATTATAGTTACTCTAACGAATTACTACAACTATAATGGAACATCTTAAACATATTATAGTTATTCTAACGAATTACTACAACTATAATGGAACATCTTAAACATATTATAGTTATTCTAACGAATTACTACAACTATAATGGAACATCTTAAACATATTATAGTTATTCTAACGAAGTTCATAAGCTTATACCACGCATCCACATACCTAAGGTACTGTGTACCAATTTCTCATTAATTATGTTATATTATTTTTTTTACAAAATTTGGCATCGGGATTATATAATAGACGTTTATATAAACCTGAATGGAGAGATAAACAAAAAATAGGAGGACGGACGGAAAATAAACCTATTAAACAAAAATAAAACTCGCACTACATACATGAAAATTTAAACAGTACATAGTAATACCGTAATAACACTCTTGAAATAATTGTAATAATACTCTTGAAATAATTTACTTATTAATTAATACATATTTACCGAAGTAATTTTGAATTAAAGCACTTAGGATTATCCCGTCTTTTACAGATGCACGAAACACGTATTAAAACGTTAGAAGAGATTTTCAGTGCAAAATGCTTTGGAAAGTTATAATCGATTAAAAAAACTCTATAATATCACTTGATGATATCCATGAGAAAAAAAATGTTCATCACTAATTCGATCTATGGCGAGGTACTTCAAAAACATTAAAAATATCTTATCTTTCTTTTTGATGTATTCTCGTAATTCAACTAAGTCTCTGTGTGAAAATTCATCAGAATCGGTCCTAAATTTAAAACGCTATAATACTGAGATCTTTTCTTAGGGTTAGGCAACCAAACTATAAAACTTATAGTTTAACCATGTCTTTCTGTCTGCCTATCCGATTATATATCATAGCAGTTTTATTCACAGGATATTACTGCTAAAATTTTGGCACGGTTATACATGTTTATAATGCCTCCAACGTTATGAAATAAAATCTTCAAAAAAAATTGATGTACCTCTCCTGCGTGTAAATTAGAGGCGATTTTTTTTCGCATAGCCTATTTTATAGGGTATCGTTGAATTAGTTTTTCAAAAATATTGGGGCTATGTAGTGAATAGTTTTCCCATAAGCGTTTTTAAGCTTATGGGAATTTCATTTATTAAGCGTTGAAATGGTAATTTTGGTCAGTTTGGTCATTCTAGTGAAGGGTAGGAACACGTAACTCTAACAGCTACGTGTCTCTACCCCTCACCAGTAAAATCGCCATTTTTGAATATCTGAAAAGTATTCAGAATAGTTGAATAAGTAACGAAATTAAAAGTAAAATTATCACAGCTAAAAACTTGTTTGCAAGTAATAATCTACCAACTTATGACATGTAGTTGATTCCGTAAAAGTTCATAGAAACTCTACGAAAGTGAGTTGTATCAGTTACAGAGGTAACTTAATATTTTAAAATGTATATTAATTAAACCTTTGAAAAATACACTAGGTAATATATTTAGATATTTAAAGGGTGAGAAATAACATTATTTAAACACCACAACGTTTTTACGTCTGCGAAAAATACAATAGGTAACTTATTTACGTTATGAAAATTACTTTCTCAAATAGTTCAATAAAAATACTATAACCTCTTAAATGTTGATAACTGCCTAAATAATAATAGATAACTTATTTACGTTGTGAAAAAATAACGTTCTCAAATAGTTCAATCGAAATACTATGTCCTCTTAAATGTTGATAGCTGCCTAAATAATAATAGATAACTTATTTATGTTGTGAAAAAATAAAGTTCTCAAATAGTACAATAGTAATATTATGTCCTCTTAAATGTTGATAACTGCCTAAATAATAATAGATAACTTATTTACGTTGTGAAAAAATAACGTTCTCAAATAGTTCAATCGAAATACTATGTCCTCTTAAATGTTGATAGCTGCCTAAATAATAATAGATAACTTATTTATGTTGTGAAAAAATAACGTTCTCAAATAGTTCAATAGTAATACTATGTCCTCTTAAATGTTGATAGCTGCCTAAATAATAATAGATAACTTATTTACGTTGTGAAAAAATAACGTTCTCAAATAGTTCAATAGAAATACTATAACCTCTTAAATGTTGATAACTGCCTAAATAATAATAGATAACTTATTTACGTTGTGAAAAAATAACGTTCCCAAATAGTTCAATCGAAATACTATGTCCTCTTAAATGTTGATAGCTGCCTAAATAATAATAGATAACTTATTTATGTTGTGAAAAAATAACGTTCTCAAATAGTTCAATAGTAATACTATGTCCTCTTAAATGTTGATAGCTGCCTAAATAATAATAGATAACTTATTTATGTTGTGAAAAAATAACGTTCTCAAATAGTTCAATAGTAATACTATGTCCTCTTAAATGTTGATAACTGCCTAAATAATAACAGATAACTTATTTATGTTGTGAAAAAATTACGTTCTCAAATAGTTCAATAGAAATACTATGTCATCTTAAATGTTGATAACTGCCTAAATGTGTACGGAAACATCATAGCGTGGTTTCTGCTCGTACTTGATGGGTGTTTTTTCCATTGGTCTATGGAACCCTTAGAAATATATGTAGTCAGTTTGGGTCACACATAAGTTTCTTTTAATTTTCGTTTATTAATCGAACCTACAAGAGGTCAATTTTTTTTTCAAATATTATTTTTTCTTTATGCTATTACATTTTTATTTCATGATATCGCCTTGTTGAAACACAATTTTTAGGATACTTTACCTCAAAAGGAAAAAAGGAACCTTTGTGGGATCACTTCGTTATCAGTCTGTCGATCTGTCAAGACCCTTTTTCTCAAGAACGCGTTGAGCTCTCAAATTGAAATTAATTTCAAATAATCAAGAACCCTAAAAAGAAGCCCATTTTATACTGCGTATTTTGACACTCGCAAATAAATCAAAATCTATAAGGTCTACGGTCCTGTTGACCACCAGATCAACAGTACCGTATAATAAAACAACTTCAGTAATATTGGTTTATTGAATAATTATAATATGGAATATTTAAAGTAAACCTTTCGAGCCGTTATTGAAAAATTAATTTTTTTTATTACGTGAAAACATGTTCTATGCCGAGTGTCGGGAGGCAATCGCGCCCAAAAAGGGCGGCAGGTTCTATTGAAGTACTTTCAAACTAAAAATAGGTATTATATAAATTCAGAGAGACTCGTGAAAAAATCCTGTAATAATATATGTTATTAAATATGGTTTTTATTTTTAATATTTATAATCCCTTTTATTTTAAAAGAAAATACGAAACAATCACTCATAATTTATATCATAATAATATACTCATTCATTTAAAAAGTATTAGAAACTACCTCCCATAAATAAAAGACATACATACATACACGGCCGCTAAAATTGATTTGCAAGGCGCAGATTTATTGCTTTGAAGTTCATTATTATCTTGCAATACTGTTAACGTCCAGACGAGACCAGGTAATATTTTAATAAGTAAATCTTGTACTTATCGCCGTCTCTAGGGAAAACCTTGCTCGCGGCAGTGGCGCCCCAACCGGCAACAAATTTCCATAATACGACCGGCCCCCCGGGGCGGCGGTTCGCTACATAATATTAATATTTAATTATAAAATTACTTAAATTACGAAATAACTGGATTGGGAATATCAGGACAAAGAGCGTCGGCTGTTTATGATGATTTGCATTAATTTGCGGTGGCGTTCCAGCGCCTGCTACCTCTGGGTGGCGGAGGTGGGAGAGTGGGGAGCTGCGATGGGGGGATGTTGCTTTAAAGCTCGCGTCGGGGGTGTTCATTCCCGCGCAGCCAGCCGAAGAAGCGATAGAAAACTCATCAACAATACTCGCTGGCGGGGCTTGGGGACAGAATGCGGTTGATCAGATTTTTTTTACTCCGACAAAGGCAATAAGATACACTAATTTGTTTTATTCGCGTATACTTACACTAGGTCTTATACAGTATATACAAAGACGTGATGTTAATCATTCAATCAGTAACACTACGGAGAATTGCCTATCTCTTTCCACAATTTAATAACTACTTGCTATCATCAAAATATTTAGTTTACGACAAATTTATTGCCGAAATAGAATTAAAACCTTAAGTTATATTACTATTAGCTAATTTGTAAAATTACGAATTATTGTTTTAATTTTCTTTTCAAAAACATCCTGTGGAACCGATTCAACCATTGCTATTTTATAGAAATGAGCAAGTCCGAATAATCCCATAATTTTGAAACAATTTACAACATATATATGTTCAAAAAATTAACAACTTACGACTTATAAATTTCCATAGATCAATTTCTGAGCCTTAACATAATCATTGACAGTATATATACATACCTGTCGTGAACTGAATAGTCCCGTATTTTAGCAAAAGCATATTAGGGTTAAGAAAATTCGATACTAGGCGACTTTTCAAAAGCGACCATGAACTCATAAAATGAATTAAGAAAAACCGAGTACAATACTAACCCCAATTATAAATAAAAATTAACTTTTAATTTTTTTTACAAATTGGAAATTCTTGCTCGTAATAATCCAAAGCCATCGGAATACAATCATTTAAAAAAATATTCAGTCATTTAAAAACACAGCTTTGTTACGACAAATAACGTTTTCGTTCCATAAATACATTTAAATATCTTTAATAACTTCAGATTTTATTTAGATAGTTCAAATGAACCTAACATTATAAAGGATATACCATAAATATTATAAAAAAACAATTAAATCATTTTAAGAATACTTTCCAACGATGCTTGATGTCCCTTTTGTTTTTCGTTCAGTACTAGCGAAGATGATTGTGTGATAATCATTTTCGCGACTACCGCGACGTAAGTTATCTCAAATTTAAACTTGATGTCATTTTTGTGAAAGTATGAAAAAAGTTTCCATGAGAAAAAATTATTTTATTCGAAAAATAATTAGTTTTAGACTAAAACTCAAAACCTCAATAATAATTTTATCCACAATTAAATGAAACTACGTGACGCAGTATTATTTCTACTTTATTTAAATTCTTTACCACGACCTAGGTTTCGTTGTATTACATCTTTAAAAAAAATAAGCAAAGATCTTGACTAATTGCCCACCTGAAGATGTTGTATTACATATACAACGATTTGTTAATTGTCCACACGAAGTAGAAATAATACTACATCACGTAGTTTCATTTAATTGTGAATAATGAATTTCTACAAAATTAACTCCAAATATATTCAATAATTTTATCTCCAAAATTGTGTTAAAAAACGTTGTTATAATTAAAAAATCTAAGCTTTATTGTAGTTACAGTATTAAAATTTTTTTTATTTCTTTTAATATAATTATTTTTGTTATTTTCTAACGACACAAGTTTATTTTAATTTACAAAAAAAATGTCAGTACTAGTGGAACTCGTGCTACAAGAGATTCACATTTAGTCACTTTTAAATATTTAATGGCACATAATATTTCTATTAAACTATTTACAAATAATTTTATTTTTTTTCTGTATAAATATATTGCCTACTATTCCTTTCACAGGCGTGAAACATGGTTCACATTTAAACAATATTATTGTAAATATATAAATACATTCCCTAGTATATATTTAATAGACAATAAATATAGAATTTAAATTAAAAAAATATTTTTTCAGTTGATTTCAGTCACTTGTACGGAGTGTATGAACTTTTTACACACCTAACTAAATGACATAACTTGGTCGAGTATTACTCATAAACTAGTAGGACCTACTTAGCTGTTATAATCTTCCTTTTAATTTCATAATAAACACCACTAATATGAATACTTTTCAGTTAATCAAAAATAGCGCTTTAACTGGTGGGATAGAAGTATTCATATCATACCCATAATACTTTTGAAGAGTTCCCCCCCCCCCCACCCACATAATGGAATATACAAAAAAAATTGCAAGCCCACTTTACGCGTAGGGAAGATACGCTAAGATATTTTGTAAGCGTCATAAATATGTATAATCGGTAATGCGTACAATGTTTGGTGACCAATTTCTATGCCTCTGTTTTGACTTTTCATGATATCGTTTTAATACAAATAATTAAAGAAACGAGGAAAGTAAAATGGAACATTACCCTTCTGCGATTGAGTCTTCGATGAATTTGTATAGGTTTTTCTTTCCGCATGACTTGTTACGTCCCTCGTTGCTGTCGACGTCAAGTCAAATTCAACAAATGATACTTTTCAATCAGAACGAGCCAACGGACTCGCGCTTTTATTAATTCATTCGCCGCGGCGCGGCCCAGTTCGGTTGGCATTTGCGGTTCGTCCTCAGGTTGCATTATGAAATTGCTTTTCGAATTTACCTTGATCATATCGAGGGGAGTTTTGAATTTAGTAGGGCGAGGAAATATGGGGGATGGAAGAAAATAAATAAATGAAGAAAGTTTCGAGTTGGCAGAGCTTTTTTCAATTTTCTTCACTTTGCCAAAATTTATTTAATATTTATTAAAAAGCATAGTCAACCGTCAATTTGATAATCAGAATAAAGTACCCCCTTATAAACACTAAAATAAATTGACATTTTGATAAAATAACTAAAGTTACAATCATTAATCTGTCAAAAGCAAAACGTAAGCGATTCTGAAGAGAAATGTTCTATTTAAAATTATGTGATACAATATAGATAATGAAAGTGTTTTTCCGAGATTTTTGAATTTTTAGCTTTTAAATACTTTTTCTGTTAGTGTATTTGATTACTAAAACGAATCAAATGATGAAAAAAAATGTTGTCTGTCTTGTCTTGTATGAACGCTAAATGCGTACTCAAAAAGTACTTGACATAAATAACATAGCTTATAGAGAGTAATAAATATCTCAAATAATTTCAAAGTTATGAAAAAATTAAGTATAAAATTAAATATATTTCCGCCACAGTTGACAACCACAAATTGTAGGAATATGCGGGAAAAATAGGGAAACGGAAGGAGTCGGCTCGCGCGGGAAAAAAGTATAAACTCATTATTTGTGTCTAAAATAAAAGCACAAAATGAAGGTATTAAATCACTGTGCTTGCATTTCGGAGCTGCATGCGGACCAAATCGACATTTACTACTAATTACGAATAATTTCATCATCCTAAGTCATGAAAAACTAATAATAGTTCGAAGGCCGATAAAAATAATAATAGTTCGAAGGCCGATAATAATAGTTCGAAGGCCATGAAAAACTAATAATAGTTCGAAGGCCGATAATAATAGTTCGAAGGCCATGAAAAACTAATAATAGTTCGAAGGCCGATAAAAAAATATCAGCAAGGCAAAAATATTTTTTTTATAAAATATAAGTAGAAGCAATAGGTGTTTGTATAAGGAAAATTCATTTTTCCGTGATTTTATCATGGAATAAATTCTGATGACACTGGCACGTCGACCCGCTTAGCCTATTCTTGACGTTAACAACATAAATCTCATTTTCGTAACCTTATTCTTTCTTCTAGTACAGAGGTCGCAGGAAGATGATGAAAACCTGGATTTGATCAAATCCGTAATGCGATGAATAATTCACGAGACATGTTAAAATGAAAATTTTGATGTTGTGATTTCCCAAAAGAAATGAATTTATTTGATCAAATCATTTAACTATTCTAGTGAAGTTGTGCCAAGTCAGAACATGCACAGCACTGTATCTCGCTTGTTGCTACTGTCTTCTACCTCACCGCTCCTCTCCGGCGTCCATGCCAGCTACGACGCACACAGTAGTTGCCAAATATTACGTGTCGAAGGTCGCTCGCATTTTTATTATTGTTTTCGAAATGTCTACGTTAATCAAGTGCGCACGTCGAAAAAATTACTTTGGACACAGGACAAAATCAAACTCTGACCGAAGAACAATTAAATTAAACTATCATAACGGAATGAATGGGTGACATGTTAAAGAAAAATTATTGCGAACTCGCGAAAGGATAGAAGAAGCTGTCATAGCCACTGAACAATTTAAATTGGTGGTACGTGTAAGACGTAAATTCCAACGGACAAATAAACAGTATTATTATGGAAAAAGAAAACTATTTGATAGAAATAAGTACTAAAAAATCTTTGATTTTGAAGAGAAAGTCTGACTCCGATCCAATTGTAAAAATAGTTCCTATGAAATAATTTTATCACATACTTCCGGAAATCTATGAGTCGAATCGTCATGAAGGAAGAGGTAAAATATGAGATGAAAGATAGTTTGAAGTCCAATCTAAATAGATAAAATGCTATATAATTTGAAATCCATATTTAATATCCACTTCAATAGTACTGGAGTTTTTGAAATTGTGCATGGTATGTCAATATAAAAAAAATTGCTAAGAAAAGGAATCGTTGTTGACTCAGGTTTGTCTAATGACTTCAATCATCCTGGCCAAGTCGATTTAGTTGACTTACATCGGTAATGTTGATTGCATCAGAAGGAGAAGCAGTTGATAGCGAAGAAAAAGCGTGTTGTGTTGTTTTTTGGAATGAACCCTTATAAGATCTCTTACCTATCTGTCCATCTGTCCATCATAGACGTTTTCTCAGAGACGATTTGAAGTTAAGACTTAAAGTACTATATATACTCGATTTGTTTAATTTCATGTATAGAGTGGAATAACGTATTTAAAGGACTAGTTATAAAGTTCCAAAAATATTTCTTTTTAAAACTTTAGTGTTATATCTTTAGATATACACTGAAAAATACGCAAAAAGTTATGGCCTCCTCCTGATTATTTCCGAGAATAATGAATCTGAAATTATGAAAGAAAGTTTTTAGAAGCCCATCTAAAGGTTGTAGGAAAACTATAAAGACGATTCTGGATGCCATAATTTTTTAAATTTGCAGCATGTTTTATTCCTATGAAATATACATTAGGCGATATATCAAAGCTTTTCTATATTCACAGCTGATTTTCTCCGAAACCATGCGATTAAGAAACCTGAAATCGGGCATAGTATACATATTATTAACCCGCGTATTTTTCAATAGTTAACATTTTTAAAACACTCATCTAAGAATTAACGAGGGCATACGAAAAGGTCTTCAATTTTTTTTTAAATTTTATGTATCACTTGGAATATAATTTGAAATGGCTCATTAGGATGAATATCTATAAAATATCTTTTTTATAGTTTTTAATATCAAATTTAAAAACTCATCCTAAAAAATACGAGAAAACATAGCATTTATTCCGAAATTACTGAATGTTTTTCCTAAACTACTAACCCAAAAATTATGAAAAAAGAGGCTTAGTAAAATCTGGCTAGAAGATTACAGAAAAGTTATAGCGATTAGTCCAGATGTTATAGTTTGTTTAATATGGTCCATGATTTTACACTTGTGAAAGTTATTGTAGGCAATATATTTAAGTTGTAAAAAAATTATATTTGCAATTAGTTTTATTGAAATGCTAATTTTCTCAAAAACGTTAGACGTGGAAACTTGAAATTGGACATTGTGACATTGTGACAAAGCTTATTAATCTCAATATATTACAATTAACACTAAAAACTATTTGCTAACAACAATTAGAACAAATGAAGGAACCTTTTTTTTAAATTTCGTGCCTTTTTTGGAGAATCAATTAAAAGAACAAGTTATTAGAATCTAAAATAAAACTACTTATTTTAGTTTTATATTAGGTAACTCTAGAAATAAAAGTATAGAGGAGGACTAGCAATAATATCTCAATCTCACACTTTTTGAGAAAATCACGATATTTTTACATTCAGTAAAGATTTACTAAGCAATACATCCACACGGTGAAAAATAATATTTATATATATAAATACCTTAATTATAATTATACATAAACTTAAATATTTATATGTCTGCAGGAAATCTTCGTAATTGGAGTTCTACTTGCACTTAAAAAGTTTTATTTTAACACAATCTAGGAAATTTAATTCAGTTTTATACCGACGAAAAGTTTGTGTGGCTTAAAAAAAATATCGACTAGGTTTGCATTCGAATATAAGGCCGTTAGTTTTACGCTTATACGTAATGAGTATACCTAAGGAATTGCTAAACGAAATTATACATGGCACATCAGAATTGTAAAACTGAAAAATTAAGTTTATTAAATACATTGGTCCTCATTCTATCATCTGCTACCTATTATGTGCCACTTGCGTTCACGGTTCGCTAGTAAAGCTCGAAACAAATTAGCCCTACAATTATGTCGGCTGGTTTTCAAACTGCTACCCAGTACTGGATTGAAGTAACTAACGTGTTTACGTCGCAATAGAATTCAAAACCAGTGTTTTCTCAATGGTTGCATTTTTATACCAAAATGTTGCATTGAAGTACCGATATTAAGACTACGTTTCTTAAGAATACACTTTGAGGTCTTTTGAATAATTTGGTATAGAATTATAAAAAATTACTCGTGACATATTTATAATATATATAAAAACGTGTTAAGGAAAAGTAGTGTAACTCACACTGCAGGTATCCCACGCATACTTGTACACGTGAAAAACCATTAAGGATACGTGGTATTTATGTTTACTCAAGTTACAAGTTTCTACGTCAAGAGGTTTCTGAGTCTTCTTTTTGACCTGCAGCTCCCTAAAATTAACGTATTACCCACTTGTACCTCTAACGTATTACCATATTTTACTGTGAAGCATATTGTTAGGACTTAACCCTAAAATGAATATCACCGTATTACACTAGGATATTAATATAAAGATTTTTCTTTTATATATCAAAAGAAATCTATATATTAATACATGGAGAGAAAACTTTGTACACATTTCTAAGCATATGGCGCGCATAAAGGAGTACGAGATTTGGCATACTTAAAGTCTATATTAAGAAGGAGTGCAGAAAGCTAAAATTTACGTGTAATATGTGCTACAAAGACATTAAATTATATATTAAAATACATTAAAATATTAATTGTTTACTTTCAACAATAAAAGATTCATTGTTTACGTCCATTCTGTCAATGTTAAACACATAATAATCTGTGGTCAAACAGTCGCACATAATAGAGATTGTCACCAAAGAATTTCAAAATGTCAGTTTGACTGAATGAGTTTCACGTAAACGAATAACGTTCAAACTTAAACATTTAATGAATTAAGGTCGAATTTCGACCATTGGAATTTTCGAAATTCGACTACTAGTAACAAAAGGGATACAGCCTTTCATAAATAGATAATTTTTATAAACAATTTTAATAAAGTAATTATATAAAGATAAACACCCATATTTATCTCCCAGACATAGATAAAATGTTAAGTACCAATAGACATACGCAATTGTGTTACAAAGATCGTGTAACTGAGTTCATATTTCATTTTGTAAGTATAAATTATACATATTAAAGTAAGACAAGTTGCTAACGTACTCTACTGCGATGATGGCTTGGTGAAATCTTTTGTTAAAGCAAGTTGGAGTTTGTCGTCAGGCGTGCTTTATAATTAAAGAGGTTGCAAACTTCAGCGGCCTGCAGTTAAGGTGCAGCTACACTGCCCGAGAGTTTCTTAGAAGTTCCTGAACAGCGAAACCACACGAAAATTAGCTTTCAATGGTAATTTCATAAAGTATCAATCTGTATAACATTTTATAAAATCTAGTGTCTTACTCCCATGAGCCTATAAAGTTTATGGTTTACAGCATTCTAAAACACCGACAGTTAAACCTAGAAATTTTCCAAAAACATTACACGGTTTACCAATACTTGTTGTTAAATTAAATTATGTATTGTCAATAATATATTAATAAATCATATTATTAAAAAATATTAGCAATAACTCATTTCATTTAGTTAATATTGGTTTATCTATATTAAATACACTAGCAAGCAGATTCGTCTAAAAGAATTTCCTTTGCTTTATTTCCGCATATTTAAATTTTTTTTATAATTGAATTCCATAGAATTTTACAGTTCCTAAACTAATGAAATTGGTTTACTCGAAATAATTTTATTTTAAAATACTCATAAAAACTTATTTTCGGAATTTTTACATTAATTTAAATAAAGTAGAAATAATACTGCATCACGTAACTTCATTTACTTCTGAAAAATTAAATTACTCTTAATTTTTGTTTGTGTTTAGCACCGAACTCGAAAAAAGTAGCAATTATTAGTGGGAACTTAAAAGACATCAGTTTCACTTTTATTAAAGCAATTAGTTAGTTTGGATAATAATTTTTATCTATTCAGAGCTTCTTAAGAAATATCGTATTTGAAGCCAGTTTTTCTTTTTATTAAATTTTAATTTACATTATATTTTTAGTGGCTTACCTGAGACTTATATTAAAATATGGGTAGATTGAATAAAAGCGCCGTCCTTGTAATAAAATGAGAGTGGAAAGGAAGAATCGTTTAAAAAAAATGGAGAAAAAGTATCTGAAAATATTTTAATGAAAAATGCTAAACAGTGTGGACATTGTGTTTCACAAATGAGAACTTATATCGACAGGGTCCATGGCAATGAAAGCATAAAAGATTTATACACGAAATAAATAATATATAATCTAATTTTCAATAAAATGCTTAAATAACGGTTTATGTACTGTATTCGTTGAAGAATTTCATTAGCACACACCATCACCAAAACTTTGGTTTTTATTTGTTTTATCAATAAAAACACATGCAAATTATCAGATATCTTCAATGAGGAGTGATGGACAGTCATTCGTTTAGGAACTCCCTTATCCATTTCTGCACTACGTCATCGAATATTGACCAAATTTAAATGGAACCGCCCTTGGGTTGCACTTTAATGAATAAAAATATCCAATTTAATTTAATTTAATGAATAAAAATAATCATTCAAATCGGTTTATATGTACCGGAGATATGCGCCAACATATTTTAGAAAATACCGTCGAATTGGGAACCTTTTTCTTTTATAAAATCAGTTAAAAATTAAATTTTTCACGTATAGCTAAGCTAAACAATACAAATACACAATTTTTTGCTGCATAAACTAGTAAAGACTGGAATACTATTTAGTCTGCCATTTTCTTCTAAAATTTCAAGTGGAATCTAACTATTTTACAAACGTAATGATTTTTTTTTTCTATTTGTATCCTGCGATCAGTCATTAGAACTATAAGCAGGTAGGTTGTGGTATGTATCTTCTTTGGGCGAATATAGGGCCAGTGCCCTTAATCGCTCTAATTATGAAGCACGTCAACTCTCTTGAGTCTCTTTATCGAGTTGGGCTGCAACAGCATGTGCGAAAGTGGGTTAGGATGGAATGTCAGACGATCTTTGTATGTGGCTGTGTAGCGTTTTTCTTCGTCTACGATGGTTCAAATTTGTAGGTATTCGTGGATTTCCGAATTGCGGGAGTACCATGGTGCACCTGATATGACCCTAAGTTGTTTTGGGCTCTTTGTAGGCAGAGTATGTTCGAATTACTGGCCGATGACCACAGTTGAATCCCATATGTCCAAATGGGTTTTATTACGGAGCAGTACACTCTTAGTTTGTTGCTTAGGGATAGTGCTGACTGTCTTCCTAGAAGCCATAGCAAATTTCTAAATCGAAAATTGATTTCGTTACGCTTATTTTTGATGTGGTCTTTCCATGTCATCCTTCGGTCCAGATGAAACCCCAGGTATTTGACGCAGGACGATTGCGTTAAGGTGTTGGTACCTAAGTTGACTGCAGGACAAGTTGCACGTCTCAGAGTGAACGTGATGTGGTGAGATTTTTGGGCACTAGCTCTTATACGCCATTTGTTCAACCATTTATTTGTGTCATCGAGTTGTGCCTGCAGCAATTTACTTGCCTCTTCTGGACTGCTATTACGTGCGAGAAATGCAGCATCGTCAGCATAGGTTGCTACTGTAATATTAGGTGTCTGCGGTAAGTCATTCGTGAAGATGTTGTAAAGCACCGGACCGAGTACCGATCCCTGGGGTACTCCTGCGTAGCAACTATACAAGGAAGACCTGGCGTCACGGTGTTTTACTCGAAACATTCTGTCTCTAAGGTAAGAATCCATCAAGGGGTAGAAAGAGTGTGGAAGTGCTTGCTTTATTTTGCATAGTAACCCTTTGTGCCAGACCCGATCGAATGCCTGTTGGATATCCAGGAAAGCAGCAGAACAATATTCTTTCTTTTCCAAACAGTCTCGTATAGTACGATAAACTCTGTGTACTTGTTCTAGGGTCGAATGTTGCTTGCGAAACCCGAACTGATGATCTGGTATGACGTGATTGATATCTAGCTATGCATGTATCCTAGTAAGGATTATTTTTTCCCACAATTTGCTTAGAACTGGACTGTCGTGTCAATAAGCGAAATTAACACTGTAACGATCCTATAAGTGTTCGAAATGCAAAACAAACGTAATGTAAATTTAAATATTTTCCCTTATCCTTACTGACAAATAGAAAAATCTATTTATCCAGTTGTTTATTGGTTTGTTATTTGACAACATAAATGCTACTAAATCGATCAATCAGAGGTAGGAACCTCAGATTGATCGATTTAGTAGCATACGGAAAAGTTTGATGGATAATTTGATTAACACGTCTATACAACTACATAGAAAAGCGACTTAATATAATAAACGTTCCCAAAAGAACAAATAGATGGCGGAATTGTTGATTCCATTAACCAGTTTATGTAATTCGATTGTTAATATTTTTTAGTTTTTGTATTGATAAATGAAACGCTGATGGATAATTCTGTAGCTCTTCATTAACGCATGACACTGTTCTTACGTCACCTATATGTCAATTTACACAAATACCGATAACAATATCTAAAAAAAAACGAATATCACAGTGTGTTGCAAAATTTTAATCCTATTTTATTATATGTGAAAATCTTATATGATCAATAAACAACAATCTTTTAATAGCTATTTCTCCGAAAAAAGTATAATTTGTTATTATTGCAGTATAAACATTTAAGTTAATATATCTGGCTATACGGTTTTGGAAATGACACTATCATAACTGTTAATCTTTTACAGATCTCAACAGTAATATCAAACAATGGAACTTTATTAATTTGATTGTTGCTCAGCGGATTTATCAGTAAATAATTTTCAGTACAAATATCTATTTATTTATGTATTATCGCATGACTAATAATAGAATTTTTACTTATAGCAGACATAGAATTTAATGTAAAATTGAAACTGTATTTAATTAATTTTTTTGTTCTGCCAGGAGTATGGCCACGCAGAATACGGTGTTGTCGTCGTCCGATCAATAAAATTATCAAAGATCTTGCCTTTCTAAATTATAATAAATTAAAATAGGATCTCATCCATCTCTCTTTGTCAGAGCAATACAGTTTCCCCATAGTAAAAGATTAATAATTTTGATCAATAGAGAACTTCAAAACAAAAATAGTTAATCCAAACAATATTTCTTTTTATGTTATTATTAAGGAATCTCATCTCCGCCAACTAAACCACAAATATATTAACACTATTATAAAAAAAAATATGTAAAAATATACTTTATTCGCAAATGTAAAGCAATAATTTTCCTATGATCACTATAAAATGTCGGCTTTGTAATGCAATATTGCGACAATTAAATATTGGTAAGAAAACTGGAGTCCACTATCCCGTACGACCCGCAGAAAGCAGAACCACGCCTAAGCTCACGTCTCACACAACTGCCGACAAATCATTAAGTTCTTTACTCGTATGCGACGACTTGAAGTTACGGAAAGCGGATTCACTTGCAGCGAGTCGCCGACATAGTTCACGCTCTGGCAACAGATGTTAAGAGGCGAGAACAACTTTTGTCGTAATGCTTACAATGGATGCAATTTTACAAGTGGCTGTTTTTATTAAAACATCTTTGTCACGTGACACATATTTATGGGAAATGGGAAAGATACAAAATTAAAAATCAGAAACGATATAAACATTGACTTCAGAGGTAATGTCTTTTTCGTCCGTTGTGGCATCCGCAGATTACTTGTATTATGATAACTTATTAGTCAAGAATTAACATATTAAAAAGAAATATTTTATTAGTCAGGAATTAATACATTAGGCAGTTTCGTACATACTTAGGTATACATTAACCGTTTTAGTGCCATCGTTTTTTACTATATACTTAAAAATGCCAAAAAAATCTTTTGTTTTTGATGTCGTTTACTCTTGTCTCGAAAAAAACTGTATCTCTTCCAAAAATTATTCAATTTTAATAATTTTTTAGGTGTTTTATTAAACTTATACAAGGATAATAAAATACAAAGAAAATTATGGAAATATATATTGTGAACAAAAATTATAACAAAAATTGAAATCAAGGTCACATCATCATTTTCGCAGTCCGGTACATCCTCCGTATCAGCAAAATAATTGTTATCGTCACTATTATCACTATCACTCAAAATTTGCATTACGCCAAATTGTGAGCGCATAATAATGTCACTCTCACTTTCTTCACAACTTTAAAAACTATCACTTTCACTTGAATTATTTTCGTATTCCGACATTATGGGTTAAAAATTTTCTTTTCCTGGTTCTTTTTTATATTATAATTACTAATAATATTATAATTTGTACTTTATGTAATACGTAGAAAGATAAAAAATTAGCAATGCGTGCGAGCGACCTCCCCTACCGCGCGCTAAACAGCAACTGATTTCGCGAGTGCCATCGCGCTCGTGGCAAAATTAGTTAGTACGCGCACGAGTGCGGTTAAAGTTTAAACATTTTAAAGTACATAATGTTTCTAATTAACCGTTTATAATTATCAATATATTTTTCGCTATTAAAAATATAGGCTTATAATACCTTTAACAGGCGTAAAACAAATTATTCGGCTCCATATACCTCCGTAATTTATTAATGCGATTTAATCGGAGAATTTTATATCGACGTTTTTACTAAATGATGTCCATTTAAAAGAATTTCCCACTTGAAAGAACAAATTTACACAAAAGGACATGATGGATTTGAAGATGGACATAGGGTACCATTTCTGCTGTTACTCCCTAAAAATAACTAAGAATAAAGTCGATTTCAGAGATACGAATATTCAAATAATTTAAGATTAATTCAAACATCGCACAACAGACTAAACTAATCAGCAGTATTGTATGAGTATTATATATCATCATCATCATCATATATATTAATACGCTAAGGTTAAGATGTTACTCTCCCTTTTTAGAAAAAACCTCACAACTAATCCACATAAATTATATATCATTTTATAGATAATTGCTTGCTCTACCGGCATCCACAACTAAAAAAATTATTATTGCTATTGTTTTTGTAAATTAATTAATTATTAAAATTATATACACAAAACAGCAATGCTGCCATCTAACGGCTCAACGTCAATATGATTGACCGTCGGTAAAATTTTTGTTTAATTTCAAATCCACTCACGTATAAATAAAGTGGCGCTTTAGCTCAATGCTTTTGATACTTGCGCCTCTATATGTCAATTTTAGTAAAATATTTATTTGATCTGTCATCTGAGCTTCATAATGGAATAAAAACGTAATAAGCAGTGTGCAAAAATTTAAATGAATTGAATACCTGCAATCAATTTTGATTTATTAAATTGAGTTGAATAATTTATAATGCGAAGACTTCGCACGGGTCACGCTAGTTTAATACTTAATTCGATAAATTTAAATATTACGCATTCGATTCGATGTAAAACAAAACACATCCAATTCGAGAGCCTTCTTGTTAGCGGGTTCGTAAATAAGTTTAGCGTTTTGTTTCAAAGTTTCTGGAATATTATTTTATTTGAATGTAGATTTAAAATTCGTAGTTTCTGGAAAATTCTTATTTGAGTGTGTCGAATACTGTTTTACGATTATGAGTAACTACTAATCGCTTGCCGGAATAGCTAACAATATAAATATGCAATTTTAATATAATGGCATCAATGCAAGTATGAAAGTATATATACATATAATCAAATCGTAAAAAAATTAGTCTATTTATTGAATATTTTTAAGTAAAACTAAATACTACCTACGAAAAACACGCTACTGTGTCTAAAACATCAGTTTTTTTTTTATTTTTGTCCATTCGTCTGTTTGTCTGTCAGTGCACTCTTTCGTTGTGCACGCTAATCTCAGCAACGACTGAATCGATTTGGATCGGGTTTTCAATGATGCATTTATTTTAGCTTGGATTAACATTTGGGCTTGATTTTATTTCAATCGGTTCACGAATAAAAAGATACTTCAATATTTAGTTTGCGTTCATTGTGCGTGCTAATATCATAACCCGCGGAAAAGATTTGGCTTCTAATGCCATCTATTAGCGTTTTTAATAAATTTTATGCTCATAGAATTCTTAGAGAAGAAAGAAAGAAAAAACAAAAAACCTATGTACTCTAAATTCCACGCGGACGAAGTCGCGGGCACAGCTAGATTTAATTAAAACCGCAATAAAGGGTTTAGAGTGCTTCTTCACAACGCAAAACTTGCAAATAAAATAATATTTTTTGAGATATTTTTATTCCCTATGAAAAATTTACTGTAAACTGCAAAGCTCCTTATTTCACAGTGAAATGGAATCAATATTTTTCGGAAAATATGACTTTCTAAATAAATATATCTAAAATCCTCGGAAAATAAGTATGTTCACATAAAGAATAATCCGATTACTTCCTATATCATGTTCCCACACAGACCACTTAACAAGTAGACGCCGCATTGAGTAATTTTGTAATGAAAACAAACGTGCCAAATACTGCGGGGTGCAGGGTGGTGTAAGTGGAGCGCTGTATTTGGATTAGTTACAAACTTTTGTATAATAGTTGTGGATTGGTCAGTTTGAAATGAATCCACTTTGAAATGACCAATCACAGACTTCTGTGTGGCCAATCCACAATGTCAGCGACTTAGGGATGGCGAACTTTATTATCGATTATCGATATTTTTGACGTAAAACAAAAAACAATAATATATTCGCACAAATTTATTGAGTAATTGTGTTTACATATTTAGTCACAAGTTTTTTAATACACTAATATATGAGATAAAAACGTAACTTATCGAATTAATGTTGTCAATGCGACAGGTGTGTTCGTATGTGTATATATTTGAAAGTTTGTATGATGTATGTGGGTTCGTAAGTCTTATATCTCTCATTATAAGGTAGTATTTTTCTTAGTTCAGTGTACAATAATGTATACAGAACTAAGAAAACTACTCTATTAAAAGGTTTATTACGGATTTTTTTTAAATAAGAATCTCATGTAAAAAGTGAAGTATTAGTGATTATAAAAAAATGAAATTCTGATGGTTGCTTATGACTACACGATAGAAGGAAAAACTTCAAATTTTAAAATTAATGTGTGTATATAATTACATTGATATTATATGATGAATATTAATTCGACAAATCAGGAACAATTCGAGATTATTATTTTAAAATACAATATTTTACGCACATTGTATTAAACTACTCTCCAATAAAAAAAATATTCACACTAATAAAAATACATATAAATAATACACCGAGCTGGCTTTTTACTAAAGCTTTATAATACGCAGGCGCATACACACGAATTAACACACATACTCGTACTAACATATGCACGTAGAACGCTTGGATCAGAGCATGTATTAGATAGTGTGCAATATAGATACACACCGACGCTTGCTCTCTCGCTTTAGCTCGGCAGTACACAGACGCGCATATATTTACAGTACTTAGTAGACGAGATGGTAGTATTACGAAGAATGCATATTAAATAATTTTCATTTTAAAATTTAAGCCACAACGATTCTAAGGAAGCTTCACTTGTTTCATTGTCGTGATGCATTTTCGTTTCATCGAGTTTCAAATCACAACGATTCTAAAGAAGTTTCACTTTGATTGCACTATTGTCCCTTAAAATGAATTAGTTTTTTGTATACACGTCTGGCTACTTTTTTGAATTTACTTTTTTTGTTAAATAAACTAGTCGTACGTTAATGTATTTTTCCATAACACTTTTGGCTAAATCTATTAGGTGATTGCTATTTTCGTAATCAAACTGATGATGTAATATGTCCGAAAATAATTTTTCGTTTGCAAAAGTCAGTAAGGTTTTCGTAACAAAATACAGAGTTCGATTCTCTGGTTTAAACTTTCTGTAATTTTCATTACTTCGAATGACAACTTCGCATCGCCGGCAAATTTTGACAACAGAGTCAGAAGGATGTATTAAGCCACCTTTGTTTCTTAAACAAATGAGGCTATTTTGCCTCGCTTCCATAGAAATTAAAGCTTCACAACATTTATTGCACTTGATTTTTTTGAGCAAAGAATTAACTACAAATCCAGCAATATACTCTATGATATTTTCTGAAAATAGTGACAAATTAATTTGTTGTAAAGCGTAAATAAAATCACTATTTTCCAAGTCGACTTCATCTAATTGAGCTCTAGAAGTTATATTAATTTTGTCAATGGAAGAGGAACAATTTAAAATTGATATATTTTCCAGAGGAATACAGTTTCCAGTGCCTGTATTGCAGAGTTCGGTGTGAATTATATCTTTTTATAAGCTGCTTCGAATTGACGTGGTGTGGGGTTATCATTTGCTCCCAATTTCGATCTAATATTACAAAACAATAATTCTAAATGATCTTGGCTGATTTTATGAAGGGTTAAGTAATTTAATGGAATATTTTCGTTTTGAATTAAGTTTTTAAAAAGAAATTTTGCACTTTCGATGCATATGCACATGCCTAAGAAGCCAGTATATCGCGGAGATTCAATCAATTTTAATATTTTATTGTTTTTTGACGTCATGTGCACCTTTAACGTTTTTAAAAAGTTTTTTGCTTCATCCAATTTTTGAGAAACTGTCGCATAGTTGTCTATGTTCATATCTAGTTTTAAACCGTAACCGTGGGTTTTGGAATCTAGAATATCAAAAAGATCATTCAGTAACAATAGCATATTAGCAGTAGGTATGGCTCCTTCAAAACTATGTAATTTCAGTTCTCTACAACAAAACAATAAAGCTGTGGAAACGCTTCTACTAAAGAGTTGTGTTGCGAGTTTTACTTTCATTATATTATTTTTGAAGTAGAGATGCTCCGATCGAAGTTTATTGGCTACATGAAATGATTCTTTTTCTTGCATATCATGCAGATTCTTTATATAAGACCACTTTATTGTGTTACCCTCATTGTCAATGAAATTTTGATAGAATTCAAAACTATTCCTTATAAGTTTTATCATGTGTACTGGGTCTAAAAATACTGCTATTTGTTGGTTATCTATTGTAAAAGTTGTTTCCATGTTTAAAACACTCAAATTACAACCAAGTTTTTTTGCCATGGTAATGTTCGTTGGGCATCCATCAAAAGTCAAAGCTTTGACAATAAAATTTGCGTCTTTACACATTTGTATTGCCTGACGAACTAGCATTGCTTTTTGATCCGCTGTTACTTTATTTACCAAAAAATAGCCAATGGGCACTTTGAACATAGCATTAAATGGAACTACCAGAAAAACTAAAGACTCAGTACATTCATCATCGCAATCAGCATCAAATCCACTTCCAAAGTCAACATAACCGTGAGTTCTTTGAGTGTGTGGAACATATTCAATTTTTTTCTTAATATTCATTTCATCAAACATTAGTGTGCCATAAAATACAATTCCACAGTGCTCCGATTTCAACTTAATGGCATCAAAAGCTTCCTTGGTGAAACCGGGACGACCATCGACTGTTTTGTACCATTTTGATAATGTTTTTATTGAAGGTAATGATGTATAAAAGGTTTTTCTTACATATTGATAAGCTTTTGCCGAATAAAAGTTCAACGTTAGAGCGAACGTTCTTAATTCAGGAGAATATTTGCTGCGATTTACTTTGCCTGTTGTAACATTGAGATGTTGTCGCTTTACAAGTTCTCGAGTTTGGACACCAATTTTACTTAATAATGACGCATTTTCCTGGGATATCA
Organism: Druceiella hillmani; assembly: GCA_039881145.1. NCBI lineage: Eukaryota > Metazoa > Arthropoda > Insecta > Lepidoptera > Hepialidae > Druceiella > Druceiella hillmani. The sequence goes on along the minus strand of JAYKKI010000016.1, from coordinate 13,186,690 downwards.
TATTTTTCTTTTCTAATTCCTCCAGTATCATTTTCAGCGAATCCGTTTTTCTTTTCAGCCTGCGATTTACCTCACGTAAGCGCTTTATTTTTACATTTTTATTTGATTTTGATTGTTCTACTCATCCGTCTCTTTCGTGGAGAGCTGTGATTTGATGGTGTTGGTGAGACGTCTTCAAGTCGTTCGATAGCTGAATCTTTATCCTCAGCAAGATCCTTTAAAAATGAACAAAAATGGAAATATTAAACTAAAATTCAAGTACTAAACGTTTTAAAATAATTTTTGTAATATGTTAAAAAGTACTCAGTTTTCTTTTATTAAATTGGAATGTAAATAATATCAAAAAAAAGCTTACAAAACCTACATGTACATTTTTAGTATGATCCATCTTTTTTTCTAATAATAAATCTGCACTCGTCATATTTTGCCAATTCACTGAATTAGATTGATCTGGAATAGACATCTAAAAAATAAAAATGTCATTCTTAGTAATCATGACTATTTGTCGTTACTTGTATTTTAATGGCAAAATAGAAATGATTTCGATATTAATTAGGCTAGATTCTATGAAACAGTATATAAACAAAAAATCTTTGAATGAAAATAATGACTAATTTCAAGATCTGACAATTAAATAATATTAAACTAAATTTCAAGCACTAAACGTTTTAAAATCATTTTTGGAATCTGTTAAAAAGTAGTCAGTTTTCTTTTATTTAATCGGAATGTAAATAATATAAAAAAAAAGCTTACAAAACCTACATGTACATTTTTAGTATGATCCAACTTTTTTTCTAATAATAAATCTGCACTCGTCATATTTTGCCAATTCACTGAATTAGATTGATCTGGAATAGACATCTAAAAAATAAAAATGTCATTCTTAGTAATCATAAATCTTTGTTCGTATTTTAAGGGCAAAATAGAAATAATTTTGATATAAATTACGTACAATCACTGGCATATTAAGCGTTGGGATGGCATTTTCATATAAAAAGCGTCGTTTTTTTATGAATTTGAAACAATTTCCGGTGAAATGACGAGAGCATATAACACTACGATTTATAGGAAACCAATTGTCACCTCGTGCAGTAGAATTGATGCATTTTTTTTTCATTTCTGGGCACTTCCGAAATCTAAATAAATTAAAATATTTGCTTAAAATTAAATAAAAAAGATATCAATAGATCAACGAATTCAAATTAAAAACTAAGTCATCTAACGCTACTACATTACGAACGATATCGACATTTTTGATAGTACTAATACATCACTAGCAAAACACATTTTAAATACAGAATACTTGAAAGAGCAAAATGACAGCGATCGAAATAACGGGCGCCATTTTTGTTTACCATATTAAAGTTTAGATTTTATGAAACTAAATTTTAATTAAGAACATGAACTTACCGGTGAAATGTAATGCCATTTTTATGCCAACTTGAATTTTTGCAACTTTTGCCACATAATTTCACTGCGCAATAAGGCATAGTTACGAGTATTGAAAGTATTTAAAGCACAAACTCTCACTAAAGCGGCCGGGACACGAATGGAATGAAAATTGTGGGCGGGGCCGCAGGTTATCCTCTGTAGATGAAAACGTTGGCACTCGAACGTACCCTAATATGCGGCGTCTATTTGTTTCATAGTCTGTGTGTTCCCAGCACGGCTCAATAAAAAAGTAGACCTCACAACTGATAGGAAAGGTAAAAGTTGTAACAGAAACTCATTCGGTAAATTATTGACCTATCAAGGAAATAAAAATGTAGATGGATTTAAGCCTAACCGCAGGCATTGATGTGTGTTAAAAGCCTTTTCACATCCGAGAGACTTCAGTTGTAAAAGAAATATTGTAACCGTCCGAGAGTTCAAGCGGTTTTTTTTATTTAAATGTATTACATTAACAGAAAACATATGCAAAAACATATGCATTCACATAAGTATCCGATGATCTAGCGTCTAAACTATTAGTAGACCAATCCTGATGAAATTCGGCATTTGGCGTAAAAAAAATTAAGAATTTTATTTTCTCTACTACTTGTTCAATGATTGTCTTCAAACTTTCCGCGTTATGAGTACTTTATAAACCAAATACCATAACTCATTTTTCCGATAAAAAAATTATTAAGATGGTTCCCTTATAGAATATTTAGGTAAATTACGCGCTTTTTTACAGCGAGAGGTGAGTTCCGCACACCGGCAATTACCGATTGAATAGTTGAGTTCAAAGCGCTAACAATTGTTATAACAATTGTTAACTCAACTATTCAAATAGTTTTTAATCACAACAATATAATAAAACGGCACATCACCAAAAATCTAGGTACAGGGTTATATTTCGCAGTAAACTATGTACAGTGTAGATTGTACTTGTTAGTTTCTTTGTCAAAAAGATATGGCTCCAAATATGTCGTTTAAATTTAATTGTTTAGGAAAGTTCACTCTCATATTTATATAAAACATTTTTTTAATATTGTTAGACAAAAACAAGAATATTTATATAAATCGAGTGTGACTGTTTCTTATTGATATGACAAAGATTTGTGCGTGACATCTTCTCGGACAACGTCTTCAAAGAAATAACATTTGTTTTCAAGCGCATCTCAGTTCACTGTTTAAACTAATTGTAATACGATCTCGGTGATAGCGATAAACTAAATAAAAACCAAACTAAGGTATTGAATAAGTTTTTATATTTATTATACACGTCCAAAGTCGAAACTCAGCAACGAAACGTACGTTTTGGAAACTTGCGACTTTTTTTGTCCCAATTTTCTTAATTTTTTTTTCAATGAATTTTATTTCCTTTACTCTACCTTCGTTTTAATCTAAATCGAATTTGCACAATAAGCACCGAAAATATTGAGATTTTATACTTTTGAATTGGTTCTACTTGGCATTGAATTCGTCCACATCGCTCACTAAGATCATATTAGAACTAGTCTCACGCTAATCACTAGATACACTAAATTACATAATGAGTAACAGTGAACTACAACGCACTCGATAACATGTTTCACGCCTTCCCCAGCCCCTCAGGCGCATCTTGAAGCGCAATTTTGTTGAAAGATATTCGAGACTTTGAATCAATGTATCTAATGATAGTACAATAATTTGTCGCAGCGTGTAACGCCCTCGTCAGTTTCCGTACCTGTACATGACTCTCCATACCACGTTATAAGACATTGTCACATCAAGATAATATTCTAATTTTTTGACTTACATTTCTGGACTTACTGTTGCTGATGAAAACTTATTTATTTATTTCACGCACGAAAGCATAGAGAAAAGATAATTTAATAGCGCATGTTGCAATGGCAGAATTTATAGGAGACAGATTGTTTGACTTTTAAACTATCAAGAATATAAGAGATTATCTCTCTAATATTTATTATTATTTTTTAATGTTTGAATTATTCTTACTGTTACTAATCAAAAAAAAATAACCTCCAATTCAAGTAGGTTATATTTTTATATCTTTGTATAAACATAATAAAATTATGAAAGAAATATGTTATTTGAAAAAAGTTTAAAAACCGAAGTAATAATTTTATAAATTATCATTCGATTGTCTTCTTTTTATGTTTTCTTAAGTAAACAAACCCTTAATTATACTAGTCATCAACTGCTCGAGTTAAGAAGTTGTAAATAATTTCGATATAAAAAGCAACGACGAAAGCAACATCCTTTTTTTCGTTTAAATTAACCCAGGTACAATAACTCATTTAATCAAAAAATTTGTTGAATATAGATTAGATTTCAGGATAAATAAGGTCAAGAAAAGGAGATATGAAGGATAACAAATGAATGATCGTTTCATGGTCGGCACTATTTTCCTACCGACTATCGAAAACAAACCTACAATTTTTTTTTCTTGACGAAATATTTTGAATTAATCATTTGCTCATTGTGCGACCCGTGAGTCAGACTCGATCAGTTTTACTTTTCGTGATTCTTTTGTGTTACTCCAAAATTTTCTGTACTCAATAATTATGACGATTTCTCATTAGGAGATATTTGTAAAACTTGCGTTCCTCGAGCTATTTTTGTGGTACCTCATTGAGAGTAGTCCCAAAAAACACATTTAATATTGTGATAGAAGTTCTATTAACATTTAGCTTAATGTTTATAGTAATACACACGTTATGTCAATAGAAAATTATTATCTGCTTGTTTGTTTGCTGTCTCGTTGAAAAATTGACGAAGAAAAGAATGTATTAAGTTTTTAATAATGTAAATTGAACAGTTTTTTTATAAATTCACATCAAACAAACAATATATTACTTTACAAAATGGACCGTTTAATCTATACATATAATACAATTGTGACAGAATAAATTTTCAACATGGAAAATATTTTAAAAAGAGTGATTAATTTAGCGTATAGCAAAAAAAGTGTATAGAATAATAGTCGACATAGTATAGAATAAACGTCAATCGCGCAAAAACTACTGGACGAATTTTAGTGAAATTTGGTATAGTGATTTATAACCAAAAACAACAAATGAGAGAGAAAAAAATTTCTTATTCCGAATTTCACGCAAGTGAAACCGTGTCAAAGGACCGTGGGGCAAAGCTAGTAATATACAAACTACAAAAAGTTAAAAACCTAAAAAAACTGACTGAAAAATGTACATTACTTTTTATGACAGTTGCTTCAAGTGTCAATAATAAACCAAAGTAACCATGAATACCAAAGTAACCATGAAATTATAAGCACTCATCCGTCCAAAACTATATTCTGTCATCGATAAAATATTTTCGAAATTTTCACCCCTTCACACCCACCCTCCAGTCAAACGTCCTCTACAGTCAAACAGCAAACATTCTACTTTACAAAAATCCTCTCAAACATTTCATCGCATATTTTGTAAAATTTCGAACGCACCTCTGTCGGCAAACACTCGCGTTGACTCTCGATAGAGACGCGAGTGACGCGAAAATCATTTCCATTGCATAAAGTTTTCCGATCGGGAAAGTTTGACTCGGCGAATGGTTGTCGGAGGCGACAGATGGTTGCGGCGCGAGATTGCTCTTTGTTGGACGTACACCGTGGTGGGGGTGGAATGGGTCGTTTATTAAACGCCTGCCTCGAGAACGGCAGAGAGGACGAGACGAAATCTTAATCAAGACGCTACCTTGATCCAAACAAAACTTCGTTCTAACATTTCTAAAATATTCTATGTAAGAACTGGTTCAACTTCGACCCGAGACATCCGTATATGAGAATATTGCATATACTCTCATATGCGACTCAAAACGCCTAAGTTCAATAAAAAATATCCAAAAATATGACATTGAAAAGATTCAACAAGTATTTTATATGTCTCTGCTATACTTTTTGCATATATACAAAGGCGCTCGACCTTCTCTGATATAACACCATAATAAATTTATTTATATTGCTTAAGATATTACGTTATCAATTTGATTAACTTTATATGTTAAAAAAAAATTAGTGTCTATCTAAATCTAACGTGTTTATGAAGAATGGTGCAACAGTAAGAAGAACTAAACTCAACGTCAATAGAGAGCACCATTGTACTATAAGATCTGAATTTATGACTGCTTGTTCTTTTACAAAGGAAGGGATGTTATTCAAAAGACTCTTATCAGGATTCTACGAACATATCCAAGATTCAATATGTCCAAACATAGATAATCAAAGTCAAATTTCAGTTATCAATAATACAGATTATCATAAGCTATATAAATATTATAATATTGAATAATTATAAAAAAACTAAATTAAAACTGTACAATTTGTTAATATATTATATATTTCGCACCCAAGTATGCCTCCTTGGATCTGATAGTTAACAATATGGGAAAGTAATAATAGATGCTGAAATGAAAATGTTCAAGAGTTTTAAAGAAAAATCCATGTTTTTGATTTTCTAAAATGTTTTTAATAACAAAATTTACACTATGGGATGTTCTTTTTTATTTTGCTCCGAAAAAATTGATAAAAAAAGCCTACATTTTATGGATCTATTATAATAAATACATTACAAAGAAGATTCATTGCCCCGGTTCCTATCTTCATCATCACATCCTGTTTCCAACATGCTGATGTTAAATCACCCCTATAAATAAGAACTTATAATTACGAGAGAAATAAAACAAGCGTCAAATTAAATAGCCAACAAATTGAGGAATATACAAAACTAAAAATTAAAGTAAAACTCAAATGCACTAACGATAAAAAATTAACTGTTTCACTGATTTAGACGGAAAATTCTCAAGTTCATGAAATGCTAATAAAATTAGATAATTTAATATGCAGTGAGCAGCAAATTACACCTTTCTTCTAATTGCAATGAACAACATGTTACACCTTCTGTCTAATTGCGATGAACAACAAGTTATACCTGCTCTCTAATTGCATTGAACAACAAATTGCACCTGCCCTCTAATTGCAATGAACAACAAATTGCCCTTACCCTCTAATTGCAATGAACAAAAAATTAGTACATAAGGAAGTACCAACTTAGTGGTCGATGCGTTTCTAGTTTTATGCATTTTAATTTTGCTTTCATGCGTTTAAAATTTACTTGTCTTATAACGAAGTGTTGAACAATCTGAAAAAATAAGTGATAATAATTAAGATGTGTTTTTGACAGCTGTATGTTTGTTACTTAACTCAAAAAAATATTTGAAAGCCAGCGTATTTTCAAATTTGCAAATTTCGAGTATATAAAAGAAGATATAAATAAAATTGTCCTTTTATAACCCTACCGTTTTAATGTATTTATAAGTTTTTAATGACTACTTTCTCTATTTATAGTTTGTTAATTATACGCAATTCTACATATACATATATATACACCTCTAATACAAAGTAGGTTTATTTTAACTTTATAACAACAAATGCGGATTTCATTTTTTAAAAACCACGTTTTCCAAATGGCGGCCATCGAGTCTGACACACTCTTCGAGTCTAGCACGCATGTTTTCAAAAACGCGTTTGCAGAGCGACTGGGGTATCCTACTGACTTCGGCTCGAATATTTTCTTTAAGTTACGTCACAGTGCTCGGATTTGTTTTGTAAACAACGGATTTTAAGTATCCCCATAAGAAAAAGTCACATGGGCTTAAATCGGGTGACCTAGGTGGCCACGGTACGGTACCGTTTCGGGATATGTTTTTTTTTCTGGAAATAACTGCCGCACTGCATTCATGGACACATTAGCAGTGTGAGCTGTGGCCCCGTCCTGCTGGAATCATGTATTTTGGTTGAAGGATGGACTATTCTGTAGTTCTACTCTAAAAAAGTCATTTAACATCTGGGCATATCTCTCCGAATTCATAGTTACAGTTTGACCACGTTGATTTTCAAAGAAATAAGGCCCTATGATTGCAGATATGGTACACCAGACTGTTACTTTAGGCTTATGTAAAGGCTCTTGATGCATTTGTCTTGGGTTGTGGACATCCCAGTAACGAAAGTCCTGCTTATTCAATGTGAAAGTGAGCTTCGTCACTAAAGAATATGTTGCCCATTCGGGTAGCAGTACGAAATCTCAACAACATCACCTCCGCGTAAGTTTTTCTTAATTCAAAGTCAGAATCGTGTAAATCTTGAACAATTTTAATTTTATATGGATGGAACTTGAGCTTTTTTTGCATTATTACCTGTAAAGTTGATTTCGGAATTCCCAATATCGATGAACGTGTACGCAGTGATAAACGGGGATTTTCAACGTCACAAACCATAACACACTCGACATTTGCATCCGTGGCTACCAATGGTGTAGGTCCTGGCCTGGGCCTATTTAATGTTGATCCTGTAGCTCTGAACCTTGCTACCCATGACTGAATGAGGTTGATCGATGGTCCATCACGTAATCGACGAATACTGTAACGATTATTAAATCGACGGCGTGCTACAGACAGCGAAAATCCACTCGAAATGTACGCCTCGACGGCAAAAGCGCGGTGCTCTCCACTCCACTGTTCCATGGCTACTAAAACATCCGCACCGCTTGCGCTTCTAACGACGCCCCCCGCGCCCCTCTTATTTGTTGCGTTCAGAAACTATGTTTGTTCAAACTTTATACTTTACAGTAATACTTTTTTATTACTGTAACGTTTGGAGTTTTTAAGCTTTGTGATGAGTGAGCTAAGTGAAAAAAATCTATAAGCGGATATAGTCTTACTCTCTGCGCAAATAGCGACGCGAGTAAGTGGTCTTCGTGCCGTTGCAGGTATGATGAAAACCCCCGCAATCTTCTGAGGATGCGATAGATATTAAAACCTAATTCATGATGATGAAAGGTCAAGGCGCAGAAGCAGTACACGGATGGGAAAGCACTTGCCTTATACATTGATGCTAAGTTCTCCTGTAACGTTTATAAAGTATTGCGCATACTGCTTAGACGTTCTGCACATTGCTTGGAAAAAAAGAAATATTACTGCTTTTTCAGTGTCGACAGCAATACAGTCGATGAACTTGGTGATTATATAACTATTAAAGAAACTCTCAGTTATGTTGCTCAAATTTTATTGAAGGTAGAAGAACCTGCAATCACAGATAATGTTCCGGATAATAATTCGATAATATTACTTTACGAATGGGGTGATGATGACCGTTCTAATCACAGAACATAATAATGAAAGTTAAGCAGTGTTAGAAACATAGACGATTTTTGGAACGAAGTTCCTTACGGCAGGCTTGGAGGAGATAGGGATTTTGCTACGCAACCGAACTGAAAAAAATGTGATAGTAAAACCGTAAGAAAAAGTCCGTGGAAAAAAGTCCGTGGAATAAAACCGTTAAATGAGACGTGCGCAGGTGCGACAGTCGTATACACAAGCGAGTAGTGTATAATACCTTTCTCTTTCTCCCTCTTTCTTTTCATTCTCTCATCCCTTCTCTCTCTATTACCACTCCACCCCGCCAATGCATAGTATATACTCATGAATTCATGGACAAGCACGTGGCGAATACTCACATTATAGATACATTTTACTCGTGAGTATTTTCATATAATTTCAAATCGTCAAAACAATAATAAATATAGTAACAATGGCAAGTGAACTAACAAGTGACTTGAATGCAATTGACAGTCATAATAGTGGGAAATTATTTTGTAATTATTTCTATTTCTATGTAATTTTATGTTGTCAAACAAAAATAAAGAGATATATTTTGTTATTTTAGTTGATAATTTGAATTACGATTTTTTTTTATTTTACGTAATTTATTATTTCCTAAAATACTGAATTTCCTAAATACTTTCCTGTACTTAAATAAAAACTAATCAGCAAAATTTAAGAGAAAAATCAAAAAAACCTACATAAAATTGAGCACGAAATTTTTTTTTTCAAATTGTGTCGATTCTACATTAGCTGAAGGAACTTCGTTCCTACCTGGTGTCCCACGACACCACCTCTTTTTTTTTTATAGTTTATCAGATTATATAAACATTTAGTTATGGTCATCCATAAGGGATGGGTGATAATAATTAAATGTTTATGTAAGTAATAATTATTAAATCCAAATTTCGACAGATAAGAATTTACCCCATTTACCGCGACAATGAGCGACATGTTGTTTCGATTTTACTATGTAAATATATTTCCCCGCCAATAACTGTTACATAAAGACAACTGGAATTGACTCGGAATGATACTACTCTTTACAAAACTATACACGCAAAAAAGCGGTAATGGAGTCGTGTCTATTCGAACAGGACACAAAGTCCACTGAAACATTTTAGTGAAACTTTTCAGTTTAATCCTTTAGAGGCTTTGTCAACATTCTGCAATTTATCACGCTATTTCTTATGGGATTTGAGCAGAGTAGCCCATACAGGTGTTAAATAATTAATTAACGGCGACATCTGTTTTGCTAAATTATAATTAATTAACAGCGCCCGATACTAAACTTGCACATATTTTAACTTCATTTTAATGTCTATCTATTATTTATCTGTTTGAGTGTAACAAAAAATTACTGCACTAATTTTAGTGATACTTTTGCTGAAATAGTACCGAAGGTTCAGATTAAAACCTAGAGTACATTTTATTTCGAACGAATTTTCCTTAAAAGACCGGAAATTGAATTACTAACACTCAATGAGAGTTGTAAAAAAAGAAGAAATTATGAAGACTATTATGACAATTCGGCTTAAAGTTCATGCTAAGTTATAAGATTTTATCCCGGTCAAAGTTCCATTTGAGATTCTAATGTTATTACCAGAGAAAAACTCAGTCACAAATAGAAAATCTAAAAGTATTAAATAAAAGTAAAACTCACGCTACGATATTTCCGTATAGACCTATGTACACATATAAAAATATAAATCTTTAAGGGTATATAGTATGTCTATAACACTATTTATATATAATCATATTTTTCCTCTATGAAAATATATTGCTTAACATGTATTTCACATGTGCAAAGATATCTTGAACTTTCAGAAAGTTTTCGTTTCATTATCCAAAAGCTGTTCCATATTTTGTTTTTACTTCACCTTAGTATTTTTCGCTTAAATTCAAATGAAAATGGAGCTTCCTACGTTTTTTGAGACAGATCTGGTAAAAAGGTGTTTTTTGTGTATTTTTCAGTAAAAAAGAAAATTTTAAAACACATTTACTCATACAGGAATTTCAAGTTTCTATCTTATTACGTTTAAAAGTAAGAAACCTAAAGGCGGATAGACGGATGAACTAGGGGTCGCAAACCAGGATTTTGGATATCAAAAATACCGGAATACCGAACCAAATGAAAGACTTGAAAATACCGATAGGTATTCATTTTACAAAAACCGAGATTCTCGATATTTAATAAAAATAAAATTCCAATTACCTAGTTGTATTAATAATTGTTTGTGTAATAAATAAATAACCACACACAATTTCATTCATTCCAGGCGTGAAAGAGACGGTTGCATGTAACGGTTACGATGAGAACCCCCGAACTCTCTTTATTCGCACAATACAAAAACGTACCCTAGTGACTAGTATGGCACGATGGACGGCTGACAGTGCATGTTTTGTATAATCGTGTTTTTGTTTTGTTCTCTGCACTAAAAATGAAAAAAATGAAAAAAAAACTTGTCACCAATTATACTGTTGTTAGTATTTTTTTATAATTTAATGCGTGATCTTATTGTAATTTTTGCGACGGAAAACGGAATAGACGATTCGTAGTAAGTAAACTATTACCTATGTTATGAAAGTCGTGATACGAGTGTGGTAAATATTAGGTTTTTCAAACAAACAAGTTAAATGAAAGATAAAGCGGAGTTAAATCCATATTAATAATTTTGCATTTGTGTGTATTGAACATAAATTACAAATAAATACCTAAGTAATGTTAGAATTACTTGGACTAGGATCGCGTAAACAAATGAATCTTTAAATTTTTCTTAATATTCAATTTAAGATATGCTTAACACGTCATACGTATAGGGTCAGATTTACGTAGAAATGTTTAATACAACTTGATATTTTCTTTTTAAGTGAATTAAAAGCGATGGCGGATCAAGATAAAATTGTATATGAAAAGCATAAAAAATATCAGAAACGAAAACATGAGTATAGAATCATTTTATTAAGGCTTCAGGTAATCTCTCAGTCAAATGTATCGAATGTAATAAAATACTTTAAACTTTAGGGGTCAACTACTGGAGGTCATACTCATTTAAAATCAGCACGTTCTATTGTTTTAAAATATAATGTTGACACTAAACGTCAACAGACAACAACTTCTACCGCAAACACATTTTGCGGCTGCTACGGAAGATGAAACATTGAAAAAAATGACCAAATCAACATATAATATTTTTAAATCTAATAACTTACCAGAAACAGTTTTTCGTGAAACGGTGAAGCTATGAAATTTGTTCTAATTAATAAATTAAGAAACTGACAACTAAAAGATTCAGAGTATCTGTCACTTTTGACGAATGAACCAGTTTGAGTAATCGGCGTTTTATAGATGTCAATATTCATAATCCGACGTTGATCAATCATTTTGCCAATCTCGGCCTCATGAGAGTCGCTGGCAGTATGCCGGTCAGAATGTGCTTGCATTTGCTGGAGATTGCTATTATTCGAATTATCTATGAAAAATGACGTAGTCTCCACCAGAACTGATGGTGTCCCTGTAATGATAGCTCTTGGCCGTGATGCAGCGCCTTTTCACCAACAATGTCTAGCGCACGGTATACAACTGGCAATACTAAATGTCTGCACTGATGATGTATACTAGATGATGTGTGAAGGAAGAAAACCCATATAAATGAAACAGCAGACGATGACGAGATTGTTTCAGATGAAGATGAAAACGACAACGGTTTTCATGTTACTGTGAGAACTAATCAAAACAACGAATTTATTTTCAAAAAATTAATAGAAAAAGTCTATAAAATTGGGAACTCTTTCAGAAGTCTCCAACTAAAAATGACAAATTACAAAAAAATGTAAAAGAGGGAATGGTCAGTGAGCTTAATTTAATTTTAGATTGAGAACACGATTGAACAGTTTAGCAGAAATGTTGCAGAGAATTGTAAAGCTCAAAATCCGATTCAAAAGGCGCTGATAGATTTAAGAATGAATCTGTAATTATATGAAAATGAATTCAAACGGCTGACTGCTAACGGCTAACTGATCTCAGCAGAATTTTTGAAATTCTAAGAGTGACTCTCGAAAAATTATACAAAAGAAACGCTAACCTAATAACTTCTGACGCGACTTTGTTGTTTATGTTTAAAAAAAATAAGAACATTCTCTCAAGCAAAGATAAAATAAATCTTATAACTAACAGATTTAATAGTTTTACTGAGAAAATTATGTTATCATATGTTGATTATAAAAAAAGTTTTATAAGAGACTCAGTCAGAGGTCTGGGGAGCAACAAATATTTATTTATGTACTTTTGTTTTGTTTAAGATAAGTTTAGCATTATTAATTGTAAAAGTTAATTTTATATTTTTTAGAGCTCATTTGAAGTGATAATTTAATTTTTTTTGTTGAAGTTGATTAGAAATTTTTATTTTATCATTTTATCCTAGTCAAACAAAATGTTTTGATGCTGATTTTATTAAAAAAATTAAAAGAGAGTACTGTAGGTGCTCCCCTGCTTTTTTACAGTGAATAATTAATGCGGTAACTGAACTATTACTATTACTATTACTATCACTATCACTATCACTATCACTATCACTATCACTATCACTATCACTATCACTATCACTATCACTATCACTATCACTATCACTATCACTATCACTATCACTATCACTATCACTATCACTATCACTATCACTATCACTATCACTATCACTATCACTATCACTATCACTATCACTATCACTATCACTATCACTATCACTATCACTATCACTATCACTATCACTATCACTATCACTATCACTATCACTATCACTATCACTATCACTATCACTATCACTATCACTATCACTATCACTATCACTATCACTATCACTATCACTGTCACTATCACTACTACTACTACTACTACTACTACTACTACTACTACTACTACTACTACTACTACTACTACTACTATTACTATTACTATTACTATTACTATTACTAGATTTAAAAATATTTTTATAATATTGTTTAAATACATGTTTTCGTTAATGACTATTTTTATTTTGATCTCATAATTTTTAGACTGACTTTAATGTTAATAGGGAAAATACTTTATTAATATTTATTTTAATTAAAAATTGTTTTATCTAGAAAAGAGTATCTTTTGTTATTTCTCTGAAGTCCTCTAAATAACCATTAAACTGTCGTAAAAAGTTGCTACTTAATTACCAACTTAAATGTATATGAATACCTACAACTACTTCAAATCCCGGAAATATCGAAGAAAACCGGGATATCGTAATTTATGTTAGGTCAGTACCGAAAATACTGGTTGGTATTAAATGAAACAATGGTTCGGTATTGCGACCCCTAGGGTAGACGGACAGATCTTGTTGCTATATCAATAAAGTTTGAATCCTTCGAGTATGAGAGCATAAAAACGAAAATATAAAAATATAGTGAACAAGTTAGCAGACACACATTTTTCAACCGCCTCGCAATAAAATACTCTGTTCATGATCCCGAAAGTTACACATTTTCATAGACGTGTATTGTTTAAATTAGGGATGTTGCAAACATTCATCGTACAAATGATGTTGCTCGTTTCTGGGGTTCCGCAGCCAAATGTTAAAAAAGGAAACCTTCATAATTTTGTTCTGTCTGTCTGTCCTTATGTCACAGCCATTATGTCCTTATGTCACAGCCATTTTACTCGCAGATTATTGGCACTATTTAGGTAAAATTTAGAGTGGTAGATGTCTTCTATGAACCTCTATACAATGAAATAGTGGAATTATGAAAAAAAAATAATATTGGGGTTCACACTCCATACCTTTAACTGAGGGATGAAAAAAAATCCATTGCACGTAGGCATGTGGAGTTTTGTTAGATAGGTCCTAAAAATTATATAGGGATTTCAAAATAACTTTTTATTTAATTGAATAGTTGGTGATATATGTGCTTCTAAAGTCTTAAAAAGTGCACTCACCCCCTCCCTCTAAATCTTCAACTAACGTTTGTAAAAATGTGAAAAAAATAATTTAGTAGAACTTAAAATAAACTTTCAACGAAAATTGGTTTGAATACGATATGTTGTGCAGTTTTTGGAATATGATATATTTTCGTACCGATCACGGCCATAGTCAATTTATACCTACAAAAGTCGAAATATGTCTAGTTGCATACAAAATTAGTTAATATTAAATGGTGTTACCAAACCTTTCATTGCGCGAGTTCGACTGGCACACAGCTGGTTTTTTATTTAAATTTATAATGTGATGCCAAACTTCATACAATAAGCGGCAATGTTTCTCTTCCCTTAAAACTTCACCGATCTTAATGATTTTTTACAATTGAAATATCATTGTCTATACCTACGATTATATATTATATTTGCTTAATTTTTTGATATTACTTCTGTAATTACAAATATCAGTACCTCAAAATCATATTTTTTACTGAAAATCGTCGTCATGTTTACATATAAATATTTATCCAACTAACAAAAAAATAATTTTCCAACAAAAAAAATAATTTAATATTGTCTTATATAATTTGTGTAAAAAAGAGACCATAATCCTGAAAATAGGTGAACATTTAGAATAGTAAAAACGTTGCCGATTTACGACTAAATTATAGGCTACTTGCCTACCTGTCTTAAGAGTTGCGTTTTTCCCTCTCCCACAATCCAGAAAGACATAAAAGACGTGAGACAGGGTCCATTTATTCAAATGCCGATATCTCATCACCTGCTGCACTTCATTTCCCCATTAATAAATTTTATAAGACATAATATAATGGATATAATAAAGGTATGTTTCATCGTTTTGTCATAAAAAATGAAACTTATAACATCACTCACGTGTCCGTCCATCTATGAGTCTATTATATCTGTTTCTCTCTGAAACCGACTGACGAATAAACTTAAAATTTATCATCGTAATGAAGCATATTGTTGACACACATACATTTCAATTAACGCTCAAAAATATTCACATCGACATTTTAATAATATTTTTTTTAATATCATATTTCACGTGGGATATCAGATTAAAGAATAATATATATAAATTCAAAAACTAGTTTCAGAGTTATTGTTGGCAACATCCATGTCGTTTTTCTCAGAAACTTTTTGTTTTAAACTTGAAATTTGACAAACACAGCTTATTATATTTCTATATTTAACATTCTAAAACATTTAAATGCAAATTGTAAAAGAGACGAGTGGACTTTTTTTTAATTTCATATGTCGTTTAGTATTGAAAGGTAAAATTGTAAAATTTCTTCCAAAACAATTGTTTGGCAATTTTATTTAAGACTAGCAGTATCCGCGACTGCGCTTACATATTATTCGATATAAAAAAAATATTAGAAATTTTTTTGTGTTTTTTCTCTCAGAACTCTGTGAGCATAAAGTTTACTAAAATGCTAATAGATGGCATTGGCGGCCAAAACGGTTCCGCAGGTTCTAATATGAGAATGCACAACGAACGTAAACTAAAGATTGACGTATCTTTTTTTGTTTGCGTACCAATTGAAATGAAATCAAATATATAAATGTTAACCCAAGCTAATCTATCATTGAAAAAAAAAGCTAATCTATCATTTAAATATATCATTGAAAACCGCATCCAAATTGGTACGGCCATCTGAGATTAGCGTGCACAACAAAATTCTAAAACTATTGTTCTGGGCTTAGTAGCATGTCTTTAGTAGTAGTACTCAGTTTTACTTATATATATATATATATATATATATATATATATATACATATATATATATATATATATATATATATATATATATATATATACACACAATGTACAGACTCAGTTTTTTACGATTTTATTATGTGTATAGAAGTAGCGTGTCTTTAGTAAGTAGCAATTAGTTTTACTTACAAATATACAATGTACAGACTCAGTTTATTACGATTTTATTATGTGTATAGAAGTAGCGTGTCTTTAGTAAGTAGCAATTAGTTTTACTTACAAATATACAACGCACAGACTCAGTTTATTACGATTTTATTATGTGTATAGAAGTAGCGTGTCTTTAGTAAGTAGCAATTAGTTTTACTTACAAATATACAACGCACAGACTCAGTTTATTACGATTTTATTATGTGTATAGAAGTAGCGTATCTTTAGTAAGTAGCAATTAGTTTTACTTACAAATATACAATGTACAGACTCAGTTTATTACGATTTTATTATGAGTATAGAAGTAGCGTGTCTTTAGTAAATAGCACTTAGTTTTACTTACAAATATACAATGTACAGACTCAGTTTATTACGATTTTATTATGTGTATAGAAGTAACGTGTCTTTAGTAAGTAGCAATTAGTTTTACTTACAAATATACAATGTACAGACTCAGTTTATTACGATTTTATGTGTATAGAAATATCGTGTCGTTAGTAAGAGAACTTAGTTTTATCTAAAAATATGCAATGTGCAGGCTCAGTTCTTTTACGATATTATTATATGTATAAATAGAATTCCAAAGATATTATTGAATGTCTCCATAAATGACATGACTTCTAATTTTCAAAGCTATTAAGATCAAAATTATGTTAAATGGTGTTATCAAAATGTTACCTAAATTTTCCTGCAATATTTCTAGCAATATTTCTAAATATCATCCTTTTTTGAGAAATTCACGATTTCTTACATCTCTGCAAAATATACTAGATAATATAAGTATATGGTGAAAAAGAGTATAGGTTAACAGAAACACTATATACTCTGTAAAGTTGTTCCTAAATGAGTACCCAACTCTCCTAGTAGAAGTTCTACTTATTTTTAAAAGTTTTTGTTTATAAAAGTTCTAATATTTAAAGTAACAAACGAAAAATAGCTCTGACGCACCGTACCGTAATTGAACGAACCCGTGCTCGCAATGGCCCGTTGAAGCAATACTACGTTACGGCTTCCTCTCACGTGGTGGCCTGAATACCGGCAAAGACCCAATCCAACCTTCGCCGTATAAGAACGCAGGAGAAAAGCGCGCAACATGGCGACGCAGTTAATTAACCGGCAGCCGCCCCGTGCCGCGCAATAAATAATAAATTGAATATTAAAATGTTTTTATTAAACCGGCGGCGGAACGCGCCTCTAATGAAGACCTCCCGGGTCGAACGCGGTGGGTTTTCACGGTGCGAAACCGGATATGGAAGTGTACTGACCGTATATTATGAAGCAATCTATTGAAAATTTACAAATCTGCTCTATATAACTCAATTAAGAAGGCAGCACAATTTATTTTATACCCGATGTGTGATTTTCATCAATGTAAGAATATTTTTCGTCGGTGAAATATTCTTACACACGAATATTTTTCACCAAGGTAAGAATATTTTTCATTGCAAGCTTACTTTTCAAATTCGGAATGATTTTTTTACAATTTTATAATATTCTACAAACCCGAAAATTAATTTAAACGGTAATTCAAAATTTTAAAGTCAAGAAGTGAGTAATTGTCTTTTTACGTATTTGTGTAGCGAATAGACGAACTACGATATAGACGAGAGAAAACGATTTTATTTTATTCTTAAAAACAACTACGAAACAAGAAAGCCTAATTGATAGTAAGTAATCATTTGGTTGGATCGTTTCGTAACAAGATATATCTTTCAAAATTGGGCCTATCCTAGAGTTACTTTAGGATAGTAAGAAAAAATTCGAATTGTTCGGATCGGTTCATTGGATAGTAAGCAAAAATTTTGTTGAATCGTTTTCGTCAAAAGGTGTATCTTTTGAATGAGGGCCTGCTCTAGAGTTGCTTTAGGATAATAATTTTCCTTACTATCGTTTTATATTTGGATCACTTTGATCGAATCGTTGGGTACTAAGCAAAAATTCTGTTGAACCGTTTTCGTCAAAAGGTATATGTTTTGAATTAGGGCCTGCTCTAGAGTTACTTTAGGATAATAATTTTCCTTACTATCGTTTTATATTTGGATCACTTTGATCGAATCGTTGGATAGTAAGCAAAAATTCCATTGAATCGTTTTCGTCAATAAGTGTATCTTTTGAAATTAGGGGTTACCCTAGAGATACTTTCTCAATTATGAACAAATTCATAAATATGTTCAAAACTTTTTCCCATTCTTGTTCATTTTATTCTCTTCCAAGCATTATGAAGAATTCTCCACTACTTCCATTTGCACTAAAAATATCCTTCATTATGTTATTCTGTGTTAATACAAATCCTTTAAATGCATGCTACAGAAGAACAAATTGGTAACTTTATAGTAGCGCTTTACATATCATAGGACTTCTCCAATTAACACTTACTACGATTCTTTCTCTACCAGGCAAATAAGGCCTTATAATTAGAATTCAGTCAATATATTGGCAGGCTTTACGGTTTTACCAAATATGTTTTTATTTTTATAGAATTTTCAAGTATCGAATTTAATTTTAATATGGTTTAATGTGGTAATAAGAAAATAATGTCAGTATAATTACAAACAGAGAATAAATGGCAAAAAGTTTTTATCGTAGGAAACATGAAAAAAATACTGATTACAGAATAGCCACAAATGTTAGGAATATATAAACAATTCAAAAACTCATTTAAATGAAAATCCTTCAAGACAAGCCATACGGCTTGACGGTAGATCTCTGAAATTTATGAATCTCACATTTTTACATTCTTATAATGTACTCGCTGAAAAGCAAAGAGTATAAAATTGCGTTTTCTTCGAAACATTTATTACTTCTTTAGTTTAATACTTCTCTAAAATACGAATCATTACTGCTCAAACTTACGTTTAATAGGAATTATAAAAATTAATAAACGAACTCGGATAAAATCTTCGTAATAGGTATTTCCCGCTCTGAAAATATAGCTGTTATAACTAACGGCTATATTATATATATAAAACAACACAGTCTATTTACATTTGACTAGCTATGTCCCGCGGGTTCACCCACATGGACGATCATAATTATTACGCTATCCCAACCCTCCCCCCGGTCTGTTCACCAAAGGACATCAGTCGTCGGAATCGCGATTGTATCGGTCTCTAGCTATCTCGAAGTATTCCCCAACTACTGCTACATTTTTTATCGTCTTTAAATTATAGCTTGATGATGTATATATATATATATATATAGACTATCACATTTCTCAGTTTTTTAAATCGGGCATCGGATACTAATAAATCAAACAAAATATTCTCTCTTAAGTTGTGGCGTAATAGAATAACTATATATATATATATATATATATATATATATATATATATATATATATAAAGTCTTCTTCAAAGTACGGGCTTTCTAACACAAAAAGAATTGTTAAAAACAGGCATGTTGTTCCACAGTAATCTCTTAAACCGAACAGACGCTCGGACAAACATATATAATAGTATAGAAGGACCACTTTATAAAATAGTGTAGAAGTAAAAATTGTGTATTTGTTTGTTTACATGTCAACAGGAAAAATTCTTCTTCACAAGTCAATAGACATATAATTCTACCTCACAAGTCAGTAGACAAGTTAAACGAGCTTCATGCAGCTTTATGTCTTAAAAGCGTTAGATATTAAAAAAAAGAATTTTTAAAAATTCTAGTGTGCTTGTGACCACACGATAAAAGTGATAATTTCTAATTTTAAAAATAATAATTTTGATGTTATATAATGGATATAGTTCAGCGAATCAGGATCAACGCGAGATTATTATTTTAAAATACAATAACATACGCATGTTATATTAAACTACTCTTAAATAAAATATTAAACATTAACCGTATCCACTTAAAATACTACACTGATTATATACAATAACATACGCGTATTTTATCAAATTATACTCAAATAAAAAATTAATCGAAAAATGCGTATGGTGCGCCTAAAAAAGTAATTAACTTGGCCGATACCAAAAGGAACCGAGTTTACCCGATTCGGCGTCACCGATCCGAATGTGATGGTTCAGTTTCGATCACTGCTCAAAAAAATGAGTGCATAGTACTTTACTTCAAGAAGTTTTCACTTCAAAAATTTTAAATAATTTTTATTAAGATGCTAAAATAGAAATAAAATTTAATCGTACTAATGAAAGAAATTTCATAAAAATCAATTTATTCACCCATCAAATATTGTCTGGTGAATGTTCTTCCTGTAAAAAAAGTTCAACTCGATGAAAAATTAATCTATATAATATACGACAGGCAATACAATAACTATTAGAGTAGAGGCGAGAGACTCAGTTAGTTATATATTTAAAAAAAAGGAAATTAATTTATGTATATTAATATAAATAATTTTTTTACAATTTGTATATTTGTCCAAAGAAATGGCGTGTAAATCCACCGCAGGACGGAGCGACGCCGTGTGTACATTTTTTGTTCCCGAACGCGTAGCTCCGCGCCCCCGTAAGGAATTTGCAGGTATTTATTAATATTAAGATTGCGCGTATCATAAACATGCGTAAGCCGCTACAGTTTTAATTATGAATCTGTGCAAACATTAATAAAGATGCTGGCTTGCGGTAATTAACGGTGGCGGGAGTTGACTTAATTAGATGCCCGGTTCGCTTTTTAATTTCGTGTTCCTCTTCGGAAATTTCTTCTGCTCCGGCGCCTTTGTTAACTTAAACTTACGCGAATGGTGGATAAACATCCGCCTAAGGTAATTAAAGTTTATAGACCATTTTATCGACACTATATAAGATATAATAATCTCTAATGCCGTGACTATGCCGCACAGTTGCGTCTTATTTAAAGTTTGACGACTATATACCAGGTTATTCCGACTTCGCAAAGGTACAATTTTTTTAATAAGTGTTTATCCTTTCATGAACATAGTATAGCGCTTTATTTTAATTAACAAAAATGTAATAAGGTACCGCGATATGATGTGCTTATAATATTCCCGCACCAATCGTCATCAAAATCATGTGTCAGATTTTGTTTACTTTCAGAAACCTTTTAATCTCTCTTAAAGTATTAATCCAATCATCATAAAGGGAGAAAGTCCCATTTCTAATAATGGAAAATGCTTATAATTACTTTAATATTTATTTAACAAGGATTAACGGACTGATTTAAACTTCACCACTTTTGTTTAACGCACTTTCTTTAACTTAACAACAGTCGCTGTGGCTTATCCATACAAGATAGATAAATGCTATCGGAGAATAGACTAGCAACATCACATATTCCGACGACAGAAAATAACCCATAGGTGCGATATCACATGATCGTGGAAGCCAATTCACAAGGGAAATTATTCCCATCGAATGTTTTCTGCAATAAATTAATTGTGTCGCATGCTATATGATTTATGGCATGTTGCGATGTCTTGTTGAAACCAAAGCTTTTCAACATGAATGCCATTCAATTAGGGGGGGGGGGGAGTCAGCAATAATGAATTTAAGGTACTCTCCACGGACTGTAACGTTTTCGCCGGCATAATTTCTAAAGAAATACGGGCCAATGATTCCACCAGTTCATAAAGCACACAAAACAATGACTTTTTGTGGATGTAACGATGTTTCAATAATAGCACATGCATTTTTTTCATTCCAAATCTGGCAGTTTTGTTTATTGACTTAGCTATTCAACCAAAAATGAGATGAAATTATTGCTCGAAAAGTTGGTTGGGAATTGAACTTCCAGATTACCCTTCATTCGAGCCAGCCGCGGCATCTATATGCCTGAAATCGTATTTAAACACAAATGACGTATATAATTTCCTTTTCAATAAATCTATTATCATGTTTTATATTTGCCTTTTTTTAAGTTTAAGGTTTTATACCTTTGAAAAAATTGCCCACTACATATTATACAGCGTATCGTAATTTAGAAACTATAAGCTATCATATAAAGAACGTTGTATGTTAATTGAATTAGTAATTTTTTCGTGAATCCATAAAAGCAAACAAATAAATCTTTCATCTTCATTATACGATTATTAGGGAGATTGTTTGATTAACAAAATAAATATAACAGTCACTTTATTTTTACCATCTATGGAAGCGAAGAACAATATCATACCATTATCCATGTTAAAGAGATTCCTTAAAGTTTTACCCAAACAAAACTCTGAACTAGATGATTTCTTAAATTATATTTGTTTAGTAGTTCTAAAATATAATTTGACACGTCTCCATTACTCTCTTCCCATCAGCTCATTCCTTCTACAGATTCATTTTCAGTTGTTTATATTTCATCCATTTAATTATCATCCTAATAGAGTTACTTCAACTTTGTTTTAAAATCTTGAAATTGACAAAAAATTCTTCCCAACCGATTTTCGGATTTATAAATGACTATAACGTATCTAACTTGTAACAAAATCGATTTACGTTAGAGAGGCAAAAGGTGAAAGAGTCTGATAACATATCGACTACATCGGCAATTGCGTTCTCCGCTATATTTCCCAGAGGAAATACCAATATACCTCGTCAGTCAGCGAGCTGAACGTAGAGGCTCATCCTCATTACAATTTGAATATTAATGCCGGTGATGTGTACAGATGTACGCTAGGCTGGCTGACTGGACAAATTCAGAGGAGGCCTGATGCGTCCGTAATCCTGATTTACATTTCAAAGATTTTTTACCTTTTTTGTAACGGCTGACAGTTGCTTTCTATCTTTGGTATCTTTGGTAACTTGCGAGTATTATAAAACTTCGTGCGTTTAATATCTGTTGAAATAAATAAGGAACGAAATAAATATGGGGATACATTGATACTAAATGACAAATCACCAAATGAGACACAAGAATATTTATGGATCCCCGTTTTAAAGTATCGCTTTCCTGTGCAGTTAGGAGACACAAAATATACATCAAATATGTTTCATACAATAGTCTAGTTATAGGAAAACTTTAACTAATGAGGTACGAATTTTTCTTACAATTAAAAGTTGCATGTGATTCTTCCAATACTTTACACAAGAGCGCATGATGATAATGTCTCAAAACATTTGTACTAACATCTTTGAATCGACTCTGGTTAATATATAATAAGAAAATGAAAATAGTGAAGAATTTATAATTACTCTCGAAGTAATTACCAATTTAGAAAATGAAAATAGAGAAGAATTTATAATTACTCTCGAAGTAATTACCAATTTAGAAAATGAAAATAGTGAAGAATTTATAATTACTCTCGAAGTAATTACCAATTTAGAAAATGAAAATAGTGAAGAATTTATAATTACTCTCGAAGTAATTACCAATTAAAAGTTGCATGTGATTCTTCCAATACTTTACACAAGAGCGCATGATGATAATGTCTCAAAACATTTGTACTAACATCTTTGAATCGACTCTGGTTAATACATAATAAGAAAATGAAAATAGTGAAGAATTTATAATTACTCTCGAAGTAATTACCAATTAAAAGTTGCATGTGATTCTTCCAATACTTTACACAAGAGCGCATGATGATAATGTCTCAAAACATTTGTACTAACATCTTTGAATCAACTCTGGTTAATATATAATAAGAAAATGAAAATAGTGAAGAATTTATAATTACACTCGAAGTAATTACCAATTAAAAGTTGCATGTGATTCTTCCAATACTTTACACAAGAGCGCATGATGATAATGTCTCAAAACATTTGTACTAACATCTTTGAATCGACTCTGGTTAATATATAATAAGAAAATGAAAATAGTGAAGAATTTATAATTACTCTCGAAGTAATTACCAATTCTTCACAATTAACTAAGTGGCACATATAGGAGTAAAATAAACAAAAGACGCAATTTAAACCGAATAATGTGGAGAAAAAGTCCAATATTATTTTTAATACGCGTATATTATTGTATATAGTCGGTGTAATATTTCAAATGTATACAGTTACGAGTATTATGTTTATAGCCGATATTATGTTCAAAATCTCACATTGTTCCTGATTCGCCGAATTAACATCGATCAAACAACATCAATGTAATTAAATACTAAGTTACGTTTTGATGAGTGACCAAATATCAAGAAGCGATTAAAAAACAGTAACTAAATCATATAATGAAAAAAATTATGTTTTTTTTTCATTATATGATTTGTTTACTGTTCCTTAATCGCTCCTTGAAATTTGGTCACTCATCAAAATGTAACCTTATATCAATTTTAAAATTATAAATTTTCACTTTTATCGTATGGTAATAAGCACACATTAGTTTTTTTTTCTAACACGTTTTATACTAGCTTCACTTGTATTTATGTACGTTTGAATATAACAAATAAATTTTCACCCCCTTTCATACATCAAAATTATTTAAAATTTTATAATAAAATAATAACAATTTAGAAAACAAAATTATAGGTTAAAAAAAGCCAATTTTTTTTAACCTACTTCAAAAATAGGAGATCCTCAATTCGTCAGAATTTTTTTTTTATGTATGTTCAGCGATAATTCTTTACCGAGTGGATCTATTTCAATGATTCTTTTTATTTGAAAGAGGGTGCTTTAGAAGTGGTCCCATATAGATATAATGATGATCTGATGATGAGATCCACAAATGAACGATGGAACTCCTCAACGAATGGCAGTATGATGAGATACACAAATGAACGATGGAACTCCTTAACTATGATTGGGGGTTAGTTGTCACTTTGCAAAATAACTAATCGCTACGGGTAGTTGTCACTTGGCAAAATAATTACATCACATACAAGGTCAGGGAATCAGTTCTGGAGATAAACAAAAGAACTACTTAAGAGATGGTAATAAATTAATTGTGATTCCAGATATTTGCTACTGTTAGTTTTTATTTTGCAAAATAACTGTACTATCGACCAGGTCAGCGTCTGATGATGAGTTCTAAAGATGAATAATGCAACTCCTTAACGAATGGTAGTAAATCAATCGTGATTACAATACATTTATATTGGTTAGTTGTTACTTTAGTTGCATTTTGCAAAATCAGATATTAGGTTTCTGATACAGAAAGAGTAGCTCCTCAAGTCGTAATAGTTACATTGCAAAATCTGATATTAGACTTCATATATAGAGAACAGAATTTCTCAAATGGTAGTAGTTATTTTGCAAAGTCAGATATTGGACTTCAGATATGGAAAACATAACTCCTCAACGGCTAACCGCTGGCGGCTACTACTATCGCTTCATTTCTGATACGTTTTTTATAACCAACTTTAGACAATGAGGAAATTGTCTACATACTACCTTTTGCCCGTGACTTTTGTAATTATACAATATTCTAAAAAATAAAATGATTGTATGTTAGTTATAGTGTGATTATTAATACTATGAATCACTAAAACTATAATAAAGTATCTTTTAAAAAACCGACTTCAAAAAATTATGTTACTCGAAACATGTAACATAAGTAATTAAGTATTACTTATTTTTTAAGTCGATACCGGCATCGCCTATCAACTTAAACAACATTTTATACAAAATCTTAATATTTTTGGGTTTTGCATCAATTTTATTATTCTTTTTTTGGGACGCACTTTTAAATCGGAACATTCTATAGTCACTTTTGAAAAAAGTCCTTTTCAATTATACCTTTTGGAATAAGTAATAAGTGAAATCAAATGGGTACTATATGAATAGTTCAATCGTCTTTCTAAACTCTTTAGTGCGTATTTTTTTAACTTGTGGATGTTCAATCGTTAAACTTAACGGACGTACGATCCTTTACAATCTATTGAACGATATTCATTTGGGTCGTCATTTGGGTGCACGCACACTAAGCAATATAAACGGTACACTCAATTTTAACCTACTCACACAATGACCTGACGCATGGTCGTGTGCGTAAAAATCCAGTACATGTACACTCACACTTTCTCGCTTGAAGTGTGCATTTGCACAATTCCGTGACACGATGTTTGAACAGACATGACATATCTAATAAAGAACGGGCCGCGCGCATCTTCCAACATCTTTGCGTAAACCGGATATAAGATGTACTAGTCGACAAGCCGCGCGATGATGTCAAACGTCTAACCCATTGTTGGCGTTGATATAGTGTATCTCAACGACGAGATGAGATATGTAATAAAAAAATTATTATTATAATAGTCACACTTTGTACTCAGAAACGTATAGAAACCGGCTTGCCACATCTATATTTAACTCTTCTTGTTCATATTTACCATATGAAATATTACAGGTACCTACCAAATGATGGCTTTAAGATAGACCTAGTAGCAAAATCGGTAAAAAATAGTACTTTTGATGACCAACAAAATAGTTGTTTTCGGCAAAAATAAATTAAAAAACAAACTTGTAGGTTGTACTTAAATAGCTCTTTACTCCGTAAGCCCATCCAGATATATATATATATATATATATATACATATATTCAACAAATTTTTCTTTCCCTTTAAAATATGCGATAACTCGCTCTGAATATAATATTAAATCATTTTAAATACAATAATTACAAAGCCTTATTTTATATGTTTTTTAAGTTAGAAGCCCGTGACGAACAGACAGATGGACTGACAGATAAACGACCTTGTCGAAACAAAGGGATTCCATTCGAACTGTTAAAAGAAGCAAGCCAAGTACAAGATGTAAGAATAATAAAAAAATACTTTTGTGTGTGGCGACATGCAGAAATTATCCAATAGAAGACGGTCCTATTTAGTATCCAATAGAACACGGTTCTATTCTGTGTTTAAATTAAATGTCTTAATGTTGGAGGACAAGAATAGAAAACTGTCATTTCGATAGAACAAGCACTTGGAAATTGATGAAAAAATTTTTTTACGAGCATTGAAACAATTTAAGAGGAAAATGTTTTGTTTATTTTATTGTCCTACGTAGGTATATATATATATATATGTATATATATATATATATATATATATATATATATATATATATATATATATATATATATATATATGTATAAATATTATCGCTAAATATAAATGTAGTACGTTTAAGAAGAAACCATAAGGTTCTATTAGTTAATTAAATAAATTTTCCTTCCCTATATGATCGTTATTTCCACCTCTATGTATTTACCTCTTATTAAATATACAAATGTTTGTTAAATAATATATTTGAGCGGTTATAATCTTGTCAAGGGAACGTCTAAGCGCTTCCCCCGTGGCAGGTAGGGTCGCACGCTGAGTACTTCTAAGAAGACTTCTAAGAGAGTTGGGGGTAATATATTAACCTTCGGCGGATCAATGGATATCCCAGGTAGGCATATCCGGTGTCTGAGAAAATACCTACCTAAGGACCGGCAGCACCAAAAGAAGGATGTTGCCTTTAAAATAGGCGCGGAAAAATCTACACATGTCAATGGCGACATTCAACGTCATAGTTAGAAAGAATACTGCTTGCGCACGAACATACATAGCCAGCATAGCGTATTTTTGACCAACAGAATTGGACCAGGTGCAATACTTTCCGGAAGACGTAAAAGAATCTATAAGTTTCGCTTGTAAGTTACCAGTAAAGTAATTGAATTTCAAATAAGACCAAAACATTTAACAAAAGACAATCGAGGTGTGACTGTTTATGAAACATGATCGTGTGTTTTACATGATTACGTTAGAATTAACGGGTAATATTTTCTTTGAAAGCTACTAAGGTTTTTTCTCGTCGCTGCGGTCTAGGCGTACTGCCGCCATCGTCGACACGCACGAATACCGCAAATTTCTTGCATTCCCGGCACTCTTTGACTAGATTATATGGGGTTTCATGTATATTACTCGATTTTTATTTAGATAGTCCTACCACCTGTATACAATTTCTGTATTTCAACCTAGCTTTTAGACGAATATAAGCCGATATTATGTTGACTTTTCCTCATTTTCAACTTAAACCCTTTACAATTTTACTATAACCACTCAACGCTAATATGTTAAACACACAACCAATCTTGACAAGATCTATTGATTGAGGCTTGAAGGAGTATTATAACTTCACCGAATTAACATTTACACGAAGCCAAATTTTCCAGAACAAAAACAAAACCAAAACAGCAATTTCCACTCAACTACGCTCATAAATTCTTTGATCAATTGGCTGTTGAGTGGTGTAATTAAATTTTAGATATAAACGATAGATTCTGAGCTACAAAGCCAAACTGTATCTTTAAATTTTCGTATTAAAGGGTTTTCTCGATGGTAGCAAATTTAAAGATGTATTCATGTC
Source organism: Druceiella hillmani (assembly GCA_039881145.1). Lineage (NCBI taxonomy): Eukaryota > Metazoa > Arthropoda > Insecta > Lepidoptera > Hepialidae > Druceiella > Druceiella hillmani. The sequence goes on along the minus strand of JAYKKI010000016.1, from coordinate 13,158,015 downwards.
AAAACAACACATATCAGAATGCAAAAAGATGTATAGAACGTAAAACAGACACAAACGAATTAATGATGTCGAGTAGAAAACATATTTAATTACATACTCGTTTACGAAATATCGTAGATAAATTTTCACTACAACGTAAAGTGCCCCGCTGAGCCTCCTGAGCTTCGAGCGGAAGAAAACACGGCACCATGTTGCGCTGTCCCACACTACCTTTAACGCGGTGTTCGAAGATACAATATACATTCGCATACATATACATTTGGTTCAATACGCACACAAGCATAGCGTACATTTCAAAGGCCAATAACTAACTGACGAGGTTCATCTCCTGACGCAGAATGGACAAGTTTATGAAGCGTGAACTAACATAACTGCATAAAGCCAGCCAATTGCATATACCTACGAGTAGTTCGATAGATATATATATATGTGGCTTTCAATTGATATATAGGTAGAAATGGCTGTGGATATACAGGCGGACAGGGTTACATAGTGGAGCATTAACTTTGAATTGGTCTCTAGTTAAAGAATATTAACCATTACTGCGTAGTGCTCTAGTAATGATTGTGTTATAAAACACTGAGTTTACTCCTTAAGTATCGATTTTCATATATGATGCCCGGTATAAAATTTTATGGGGAGTAATATCAAAAGTTCAGAGTGTACGAAATTCAGAGCTTTAAAAAAGTAAAAGAGGTTTCTGATCGTAAGAAATTCAAAGCGTTTTTAGTCTTGACAAAAATTTTCCGTAAAATGATTTTAAAATTAATTTCCTAAATTAATTTCCCCCAAAAACTTTTAAAAAGTTATCTATTTTGGATAACTATTGAAGTTCAACAAATGAGAAAACGTTAATAAAAAAAGAGGTTAAATTAAAATTACAAAATAGATATCAAATACAACAAGCAAGCGACATCTAGCGCGGAAACAAGATACTGATTTTATGTCTGTAGTTTACCATAGATTTTCCGCATTCACTACGAAAAAACGCACCGACACCGCTTCACGCTGCCAATATTCGCGAACTTGCCGATTTTTCAGTATTTCTGTCGAATTGGGGAGTATTCTATAGGAATTCTTTATCGTTAGTGGCGGATTTAGGGAAATTCCTCGATCGCGTGATTTTATTGCTTTTATGCACCTGATTTCTTTCGGGAAATCCCTTTGTGTGCTATTCGACCTTTCCGAGATTTCCTTGAATCGATTCATTTGTCGAAAATAACTAGAGTTAGAAATTACTTTTTTCATTCGTTAACTAAAGAAAAAACGATATACTTATGGCCACTTAATCGTACAGCCGAATCAAAATATTATTATCAGAATATGAAAATCCGAATACAGGCACAAGTGTAACAATGTAAAACCATATTACGAAAAGAAATGGAAAGAGAAATATTTTAGGTTAGCTCCAAGGAAGTAACAATAGTATAAACTATGCCTACTGTAAAAACTTCTTCTCATTCTATTAAAAACAATAATATTACTTATATAAAAGATGCGCTCAAAAAACATATTTGTCCATATGCACATTTGGTGTCTTCAAAGAATATAATATCTCAGTCAGAAATATTTTTATTTACTCACACAAATCAAACATTACAACTTAAAATTCGTACATCTGTTCGTATATGATTGTATATGTATATTAATATAAAGTAGGTATCCATTTCCCATTTTCTTATCATGTTTTTGGTGACATAAAATTAACTGCGTTTGTTGCAAAACATAATCTACCATTCGTCATAATAAATATCTATCAAAACTGATTTTTAACGACCATTTCTCCCGACTTAAAAATTGCTGTACAACTAAAATGTTAGCGAACAAAATGAAAACTCACGCGACATTTGATAAAATTATGAATGAAAAAATTTTGACAATTTACGCGAATATCTGCAGCACAGTAAGTTTTTACTTATTATTGACGAGTCCACAAACCTTAAAACAGCAAATATTTGTGTTTATTCGTGCGAGTTGCAAATATTTGTTTATTTGTGCGACGTGCAATAAGAAAAGAGAAAAAAATCATCAGAGATGCATTTTTCCTCTTCTCATAGCTCTTATTTCATTAGAAACTGCTAATGCGGCAGGCATCCTTATTCGAATTAATTTTTTTAATTTTTTACGCAAATAAAATACTTCACCTCACAGACACCTTGATCATTGGCAAACGCAGCAGTAAAAAGAATATTGGAGCATTTTTAAACCGTGAAGGTTTTTTTTCATACAATATATAATAATGATTTTTAACTTCAGAAAATAAAAAAGCTTCCAGAATTGGATCCAGGCAGCCCATAACAAAACGGAGTAGTGCAGATTGAAGGAGACCTACACCAAAATGGTTGAGGATAGCGTATATGATGACATATGATGGTCTAGTTGTAATGCTAATTATTTATTTTGTGAGAAAATTTTGTTTTTAATCACCACAACTAAATGTTATTAGAGCTAAGTTTGATTATCTTTTTTTACGTTAATTATTTGATTTTAAAATGAAATGTTTAATCACTCTACCTAAATTTTATTATATTTCAGCTTGATTTTATGATTATTTCATTGAATTCTTAAAACACTAGTAATTTTTTTGCGTTATTTATGTTTTAAATAAAAAAATTATTCGACTAAATTTTGCTGTTTTACCTTCCTACGATTTTCCTACAAATATACCGATTTTGGAGCGCCTATTCAACCGATTTTTTTTGGGGTTCGAGACCATTGCACATCGCACTCGCAGTTATCATGGCGACGGCGAATAGGGATTGTCATTATCCACCGAATCATCGACGGCATCGAGCGCGAACTTTAAACTTATAAATGGTCTACAAAAGACCCCATTTGTGTTTTCTTTAATCCACCAGAATGGAACTGACAGTACTTGTATATTCGTTTTCAACTAAAAGTGGGATACAAATGGCAAAACGTACGGATATTCTACCGCAGTGCGCGTACCGTATTATTGCGGTTATGTTTTCGTTGCGAATTTAAACCACACGGATTATATTCGCACCGCAGTGCGCGCTAGGCCGAATTCACTGATGAATACTATTTCGTCTACATGTTTCGTTATCAAATTCCAGTTTAGTGAACAAATACCTAGTTTAGTGAGCACGCCTTATAATGAGATATTCTCTCCCTTGAATACTTTTTCTGAAATACGACGTAGTTTGAAAAAAACTTTCAACGGCCGATTTTTCTATTACTTAAAATGTAGATATTTTATGTAAACGTCGCGACAGAAAAGTCATTGACGAAATTAACATTAGAACTAAAACAATAGTCGTGTCGGAGATTGTCACTTTATTATTATGTACATATCTCTGTTTTCCACAACTTTGTCTCAAATACATATTTGGTAAATTCCAAAATAAGCACAAGATCCCGCAAGTACAGCAGGTGACGGGAAATTTCCCATTGTAGCATATAAAATTTTAATAGGGCGCCGTTCGCGATCACGTATTACCGAACAGCAAGAGTGGAAAAAGCCAATTGATCAGTTTTAGTTGTTTGATTGTGAGCCTTTCATTCATCGTTCAGAAATGTTTTAATGCTGTCATAACAGTTGTTTGACAGAATTATCACGCCTTGCCAAGAGCTTTTTCTGGCTGATCTTCTATTATGGCGACTGCTTTCCACTTTTCTTAAAAGTTTAAAACAAACTACGGTGATCGTGGTATAGAAGACACTTATTGTGAATTCAATTTGCGTTAATTTTTCTTTTGGCTCTACACAGCCACGCTCACCTCGATTCAATTAATCGTAGTCTTTCAACTCGTGAGGTAACAATAATTTAACGAGCTTCTTTATAATGTCGATTTGACGTAATTATTTTGATATTTTCATAAAATTATCAAAATTTATCCCTCACGAGACATACAGATTTCTATATATTAGAAAAAATTGAAGGCAGTTCATATCGATGCCATTATAATAAAAATACGTTAAGATGCTTTAAGGTTAGTGCTCAAATGAAAAGTAATTATCTTGTTCATTATTCCCACCCCTTATATAAACATATATTCTTTGACTCCTTATCCACTGTCTTTATAGTCTACATGTGAACGCTACTTTAAGCACTTTCTTTTCTTTCTTTTTATGAGAGACCTATCTATTTAATATCGTGAGTCAATACAATAAACATAGAAATAAAATGGTTGAACAGAAATACCAAAACAAAATAAATCTTGCAGTTCCTTTTACCGTTACATTTTTAAATTTTCCACGTTCATCCTGAATTGTGTTGTGAAGTTTGCTCAGTTCTGAGCAAACTTTTGTACGCTAATGGCCCGCGCCTACCGATGCCAATATTAATTAATATAGTTAATTGGAAATATCGAACTGAAGCCGTACGTACGGCTTCTCGCATTCATCTGAAATCATTCTGCAATCGCAATTAATTAACAATTTATTATTGAACTGAAAACACGTGCAAGGCATCCCACACCACATCCACACATACCTAATATATTTAATGTGAAAAAAAATAACTCCAAACACCAAAAACAATTAAATATAACGCTTAGAACCCGTTTTATTATTATTTGATTTTTAATCGCGTTTAAATAAATTGATACGTAGTTTAAACAGTTTACGTATTATATAAATAACATTTCTTTGTTTATTTTAATTATGTTACATGAAAAGATTCTAAAAGAAATAGATCGATTAAATATTACGCCCCGCAAGAACTATACAATTATAATGGTTTAACATATTAATTGTAAGTTAACAAATATGTATATTGAATGATACTAGACTTTAAATAATAAATACAGACATATTTAATGACTGCAAATGAACGTTAATCGCAAGTATTATTTAAACCCACACAAAATATGTTTTTTATTCAAAATAAAAGTAATTCTTACAAATGCGTATATTTAGACTGGATTCAGAACGCTTTGATAAAATAAATTCATACTGAAATAATGGAATACAAGCAAATTGTATTAAACTATTTATATATCGATAAATTTATCTTAGTTATAGAAATAAAAATATATTGCATTATGGACATGTACATATATACGTGATATATTTAAAAGGAAGTAGATTTACGGTAGTAAAAGGACAAATGTTTTTCAAAAGATAGAGTAATTCGGAATACATTAGCCATGTAGGAAGCTGTTTCGGGGCTAAGAATAAAAATATATATTGATACTTAAATTTATTTTATTAAACCTATTTTTAATTATCTTTAGAAACTAAGACCTTTCGTAACTATAAAAAAAAATCCGTGTCATTAGCCACCCTATGGAATATTTACAGATACGATTGCCACTCACGCTAAAAATAAGTAGTCAATAGCGTAACGACTTGTTTGGATACAGATGACTAATCTTCTTTTGGATTCTTAGTTCCTCTCTTATGTAAGCCACCAGTAAAATAGTATTACATCAATATATATATATATATATATATATATATATATATATATATATATATATATATATATACATATATATATATATACATATATATGTACATATATATGTATATATATATATATATATATATATATATATGTACAGAATACCTGAATATAACATTTATTCTTAATAACAAACTGACTGTCTTATCCAATCGTATTATTGATATGGCCACATATTTAAATCTGGCATGCTTATTAATTTGCTATTCGTTTTGAGTTTACGTTACCGATAGGCAATTATATGTAACAAAAAAAACGAAAAAGTACCATAATTCTCTACAGACATATAGGGAAAGAACATTAAAATATTTTAAATGGCCATCTTAACGAACTAGCCAATCGCTCTGAATTACCATATTGATTGTGATATTAGATTAAAAAAATAATTCGTCAAAATCATAAAATGCATACTGAGTAAGCCATAAAAGTAAGAAGCAAGAAAATTTTGTCATTATTTGTGATATGACTGAATTTTCTTGCTTTATGAAGTAAGTAAAAATAATATTACATTTATTTTTAATAAAATATGCCGTTCATTTTTATATCTTCTTCCCTATTAATATTAAATTATTCTTTTTATAAAACATGTACCTTATCTTGTATGTCATCTTTCACTTATTTCTTCCTTTCAATAATAGTAAATAAACGGTGGTCACCATAGTATGTTGGATTAATTACAAAGCGTATGACATTTGATGACTCGGCGCACCGTAGGGAACTGGGTTCGATTTCCGGCTGTTCATCGAACGGGAATTGTTGTTCTGGAAAGTTTATAAGAGATTGCTTTCGTATCAATAACTCTGCTATATGCATTAAAGGTACCTATATAAAGTACGCAAATACATATATAACAAATAAATCTAAAATATTGATTCAGGTTTGAAACCCTTACACAAAAAACTGTAAATGATTTTATTATTCAAGATTTTACTATTGCCGCGCATTTTAAGAAACTAACATTTTTTCAAGGTGTTGGGAAAACGAATTTAAAATCTTATTTTTAAAATACCAACAACCCATAAATAACTCGACGCTACAACTCAATTACTGAAAATAAAACTTTCATTACTATTTTTTTTACTGCTCTACATGAAAATGCAAATACAATATGAAGCAATTACTATTTATCTGTACTATGATAATTACTTCACTCAGATGTTAATGTACAAAACGTCATCGATCAAGATCATAGCTATCATTTTAATTTAAAGTAAAATCTATTCAAAATGTCAGTTTGACGTTCGATAATTTTTAGCTTCGAAACGGAAAACAATGTAAAAAAAATCCAATTTCGATATCCATCTTATTAACAAGCGGTAAAAGTTTTCCCGAAAGATTAATGCTATCCAATTTCAATTCGGGTAAGTAATCTTATTAAATGCGGCTTTAGTATCGCATTTCAAGCGATTTGTTTATTATCCGTTTGTGTATATTCCGTCCTATTTTCGCCAGTATTTGTGGTGGCCCTGCGAAAAATGTCTTCGGGCGTCATCGAAAAATCAATTCGGGAAAAATTACAATCATCTCTAGCCGCTGCTTATGTTGAAGTTATTAATGAATCTAATATGCACAATGTTCCTAAAGGATCGGAAACACATTTCAAAGTTGTTGCGGTATCGGACAAATTCGATGGACTGTCGTTAATCAAGGTAGGTTTTTTAAATAATACAAGAATATCACTAATTTCTGTTATTACTTGCAACTTATGCGCCTATTAACAGCGTTATATGAAAAACCAATATACATGCTAACCATAGCTTGTTTAATTAAATCTATAGAACTTGTGCATCTGCATAATATATATTTATTTCTCCAAATCTTTATAACTAAAAAATCAAATTAGAGGTATGTATATATTTTATCCAAAATCAATTACTTGCAAAAAAATGGTTTTAACACCAGCTTGCTACTTGTTACTACTCACAATCTTGTCTTACTTAATAAAACTAGATTAAAAATTAAATCAGTAAATATATTTATTTGTATTAACTATATCTAAAATTGTTACGCGATATAAATGAATGGCATTTATATTTTTTTTAAATCTAACAAAAGTATCATAATAACTGGATTCCTCAAAATCCCCGTTTCTTAAACTAACTTGTGAATTCAAAAAAGTTAAATTCAGTCAAACGTTTTCCTTGAAAAACTATTTTCAGAAGAGCTGTATTGTTTTAACCATTCAGGTTATTACCAATTTCTTGCCTTTCCCTTTGTATAAACCAGCATGTTCCTCCAAGACTTCACATTCCTAATATACTTCTGCTGTATTCACCTGTATTGAGCTGACCTTTTATATAAGGTGAGCTTTTAAAATTTTGGAAATATATTTCTCTGTTACAAATTAAAGCAGGTTTTAGAATGAATAACTTGTTATTATTACACTAAAATTGATGCATTAGAAGAGATCTGTGCGCTGAGAATTTATTATAAAGAATCGGCCTTGTATTTTTGCTAACCTCATAAAAATATTACATAACTTAATGTCGTAAGTAAAAATGAAAGTGTGAAGTTAATTTTCATAATGTGATATGATGAAAACTGCTTAATTTTCCATAGTGATTTTTTAATACATATTTGTACTGAATAAAGAAGAAATAAATGGAAGTAAATAATTTAATAGTACTTGTTGTTATCTATTTACTATGTTTAAAAAATATTTGCTTTCTAAAAAATTCCAAATTTATAAATAAAATTTTGACAAAAATTATTTCAAACATGTTAAGCTACTTCTTAACACGGTTAAACCTTAAAACATTTTTATAGTAAGCAATGGAAGTAAAGTATTTGTCAAGATTTCAGCAATCTGCAAAATGTATTTTGTCTGTTCATTGTCGATTAATTAATAAGTTAACTTAAAATTACTCCTTTCATGTCATTTAGCAATTAAGCACAACTATGGACTTATCATGAACTGGTTTATAAATTGGGAAATGAAAAAAAGAATTTAATAATAAATAGAATCTACATGTCTGGTTGAATCAAAAAAATAAGAATTTTAACCTTTCTTATGTATCAGATAGCTCTGTAAGGCCACCTGTGACCTCTGGTTATAGAAATTGTCCACGACATTGACACTAGAGAATATGCAGTGTCTCATAGGTTGCCAACCAAACTCTAGAAGTTTTTGGTGTATGCTCAATGACATACAGTATTTCATCATGATAACTTACCAATTCAATTCACCAGTTCTGGATGTTTTGCAATAATTACAGCCTTCAAATTTTTCAATTGTAGTCGATTATTATTAAAATTAATTGTTTACTTATCAGAGCTTGTACTAAACAACACCTTTCAATTCTCTCCAAACTATTATTATTTTTTGGGATAATCAGACTTTTTTCATGGTCTTTTACTGAATATTACGATACATTACATGTTTTTCATGAACCATTATTCAGCTTTTTAAAAATGGATCATCTTCATTTTATTTTAAAAGAGAATCGGAAACAGAATGCATAATAAAAATTCAGTTGATTTATGAGATATCCAAACATCATAAGGGGAAATATATCCAACTCAGCTAAACGTCTTACAGGTTATATTTGGGATATATCCAACATGTTTAAGTCACTTTGTGTTGAGTTGTTGTTCTACAACGGTTATTTTAGATCAAAACCATTAAAGACATATTTTTGACATCTTACGACTACCCCCATCACAGTGCCTCTTTAAAAGACACACCTCCTGAGTTAAAATTAGTAACCCAACCCTCTCCATACACAACATGAATTTTATTTTTTTTGTTTGCAAGGTGTTTTTTGTTTTCAGAAACAGAGGGGCATGGGGTATTGAAAATATATTTTTTTATTCTTGTCCAATTTGATTAATTTTTTAATTAAAGTCCAATGGAATTTTGAAATTAAACTGTCAATAAAAAAGAAAATAATACTATCAATGACAGGAACACGAATTACATGCAAAAACAAAAGTTAATAAGTGCATAAAACTGTAACACAAGCAGGTAACTGCTTAAATATCTGAAAAACCTTTTAGTCTACCTATAACTATTTTCACGAAATGCTTATGCATAAAGCATCATGAATGCATAAAGTTTAACTTTATAAAAGGCATTTATAAATTTTTTCTTATTTAATATAGTATTAATTTTATATAATATTAACTTTATAAAATGTTTCCCTTATATATTAACATACAGTAATGAAGTAACCAAGTAATTAATAAATAATCGTCATTATTATATAAGTAATATATAAATAGTTCTGCAAAACACACTTTTACACAAGATTGCCCAGTACTTTCAGAAATTTGGATACTTATTCTAATAATATATTAACATATATTGTTACATAAATAATAAAGGAATAGTTTTGACCAACAGATTTTCTCACAAGAAGATGAAAAAAATGATAATCATTTACATATATAAAAGTATTTATGTTCATACCTTTATCCTTAAAAGAGTAATTTTTTATTACCAGATAAAATCAATTCTATTTTAGATTAAAAAAGTATCCTATGTTCATCCCTATGTTTAGGAACTGTACAAGACACCATCAGTAACATCAGATGATAAATCAATAAATGTTGGTTTAAAATGCTGTAATTTTTTCATGTCAATTTCTTGTAGTTTACAAATTCTAACCAAATTATTAATAATGCCTAAAAATGGTGTGGTGTCTTCATAAATATAATTCAATCGTAATATAACCTCTTTGCTTTCCCATAATATTTGGAATTTTGTGTCGATAAAAGGCTGCACTGATATTGACAAATGTCTAAACAAAAGTTCTTATTTCTGTCATTTTCAAGTGGCTTCTATGTTTCTTGCGTGGTTCCCGTAAGCAAAATTTTAGAGGCTGGTTTAGTAATTGATGCGTAAAACAAATAAACAAACACACTTTCATATTATGTTATTTGTTAGGATAAATTTGCCTCTAGTAAAAACACAAACCAAATTTAAGTCCACCAGTTGTAGATAATACTATCAATGGTGAAAATTTTCCAAATTTGCCATATTTTGTTAAAACAAATCTTTTTTACAAATACTACAAATAAAATATTGAAAGTAATAAAAATAAAAGAATTAGGCCTTTTATGATAAATGGGATATTAATTTGTCAAAGCCATTTTAAAAATATAAATTTTTAAAGATTTACTTTTTGATGAAATTGAGTTCAAATGTCTTGCATAGACAGTCCTCGTCAAAATATATTAAAAAGAAAGTATTTAGTAAACATAAAAAATGAAATATGATTCTTAGATTACAAGATGAATTAAAAACTGTCCAATATCACCATCATTTAAAAATCCCCATTATTTTGTTCTATTAAAATTTTATGATTTTAATATTTCCAAGTATATATCTTACTAGGTTAAATTTAAATCTTTACTTTTTGTTAATTTTTAATTCAGTAAAAGTAAATTAAAATAAGCTTGCCAATAATTACATTTTACATAAAACTTTTTAACTTTTAGTGAACTCTTAAAAGTATTTTTCAGAAAACGTTTCATAACTTGTGAAAATATTATAAATAGATTTTATCTTTTGAGAATTTGACTTCCTTATTCAGATTATCTATAAAATGAATACAAAATTCCTAAAGAAACATAAGAACTAAGATTAAACTAAAAATTTCTGATATAAAAATTGAAAAATTTTTCAACAAGTTATTCTACGAAAACATCTATTTTTCACGTAACATTTCCTAATAACAAACAAAAACCAACTGCGAGTGATCAGTAGTCCGTCCTTATATCACCAAGTCCGAACTCTGAAACTATAAGAACTATTTACATCGAATTTACATAGTTTTGTAAAATGGTAACCCAAGGCAGGATCAAAATAAAATTTTAAAATGTTTCATAGCAGACTATGTAGGAGTTCCTTTTGGTCAGTTTTTTTATAAATGGGAAAATGGGATATTATTCCTGACAAGCAAAATTTTAATTTCAAAATATATTCTAGGACTGATATTCAGTGGTTTGAAAATATGAATTGAAGGAAATGTTACCCAACCAATTAAGATTATCTCTCTTTATAAGTTGACACAAATTAATTTTAAAAACTGTTACATAAGTGATCTAACCTCAACGTTTCTAACTTATTTGTTTTTTATACTTACACATTATAAAATTTTCCTTTACAGAGACATCGGTTAGTAAATGATATTCTTAAAGAAGAATTGCAAACAGGTGTTCATGCATTGTCCATAGTAGCGAAAACGCCACAACAATGGGAGGACAGTGATCACTATATACAATCTTCACCTAGCTGTAGAGGTGGTTTTGGAAAATGAGTTTACAATATTGATTCCGATGAAGTTTACAGGGAAAGGATAATAATTTTTAATAGACAAATTTTAATTTAAGTTATTAGCACAGATGATAATAAAATATTTTTATTTTTGAAATATGTTTTATATTTATTTTGAAAGCACTCCTTATTTGAACAAAATGTTTACGTAATAACATTATTACACAAAAATAGATTCTATGGGAACCGTGCAGGATGCTATCAGTTAAGGTGATAAATTAATAATCTTTGAGTTAAATTATTCACAATACCTAAATATGGTGTGGTGTTTTATATAAAAGTACTTTAATAATTTATAAAAACAGTGTTTAGTTTTTCAAAAATTTAATGTCATATTCCCTCTTAACATAAGCTCTTTATATTCTGATGTTTATTAATTTCTGTGGATAAAATACTGAGCTTACGTTTACAAACATGGAATCAAAATCCTCCGTCATTTCCAAGAGATCTCTATACATCTTTCTTACACGGCGTACACCCTATATACTTGTCATTAAATGTAATGATACCCAAGGGTTAGTATTAAAAACAAGGTAATTTTTAGACCAGTAGCCTAGTAAATGACCAGTAATTCTATTGAACTCGAGATAGAACGTTGCCTAAATTTAGAGCTTTTTATGTTAAAAATAACATAAAAAAGACAAAATCTTGCTTTGTCAATTCTTGCAATTCATCCTGTTATCTAATCCCCTTCCTTTTGTATATATATTTATATTGAAAAGACCTAAATAACAAAGTGAAGGTCTTTAGAATATACCTTTTATCTATAGAAAATCTACAATACAATTCATCTTGTTCCTTTTGTTTATATCTTTATATTGAAAAGACCTAAATAACAAAGTAAAGGTCTTTAGAATATACCTTTTATCTATAGCAAATCTACAATACATTCACTATACAATACTTCTGTTGAAGCAAAATTGCATTCCTTAGTTCGTTTTTTGGCAAAAATTTGTCCCATTTGAAAACTGATTTACATAGAAATATAAGCCATCAAATAAAAAAAGGTACTCAAAAACTTGAGACAGCAGTTTTTCATAATTACAAGTTATAAAAACTTGTAATTATTAAATAAATTTATTTTATAAATTTAATTTAAAATTAAATATTTAAGGTATCTGAAAAAAGCAAGAAGGACACCGAGATCCATTCTAAAATTTGCCAAAAGCTGTCGTAAAGCGATAATAGAAACATAAATAACAGATTTTATGAAATACAAAAGCCTTTACTCAAGCCCAATACTTAATTTTGATACACAAAACGTTAAATCAACATTAGTCTGAACGCCTGTTAGAATAAAGAAGTATCCTTTACCCACTTCATTGACGTGACCTTTGATTTTATTGTAATCTAGAATTATAAGTTTTATTACTTGGAATTTATTACAATATCATCATATAACAGCAGTTTAATAAAAATTTTATTGAATAATGAATGTAGATCAGTCTTGATTTCTTGTTTCTTTTTTCTTCTTTTTTCGTGGTAATATCCTCATGGTTCCCAAACACCAAATCCAAGATCACCTAGGAAATTTATATATATATATATATATGTGTGTGTGTGTGTGTGTGTGCATGTGTATGTGTTAAGATATAACATAATTTGATGACGTAGGAAGCTAAATTTCTTATTCAAACAGGATGAAACTTAGCACAAAAGTAACATGCATCCAAATCTACGTTAACTTCATAGATGGACAAAATTAGCCCAATACTTTCAAGATGGAGGCAGTCTAAAGAGTAAACAATTTGCTAAAATTTCAAATCAATACAAATGATAATCACAATATACAGTTAAAATGGCTTTAAAATACTGCAAATTTTGTTTATACAATGTGTTTCTACTTATTGGAAAAAAAGAAAAACACCCGAAACTCGATTCAGATCTATGCGCCCACAATCTTATGGATAAGATATCACTTCATTTTGATAAATATTTGAGAAATTGGCTAGATATTTGAGAAATAGACTACTTAGAATAGAAAAGTACTAGAAATAATAGTATATTATTATACTAGAATAGTAAGAGAAATAGACTACTTAGAATATTTTAAGACATTTGTTAATGAAAATCTCACTAGTTACTTAATATTTATTTCTCTCATGAAGTATAGGTAGGTATGTCATCTAAACTAGATAATATACCTGTATATTATCTAGTCTATGTCCTGAACCAACAAAATGTTGGTGATAGAGAGGGTTATTACACATACGAAACAATAAATTTTATTATCTTAGGCCCAATAGTTTTAAAGATATGATTTTTATTTTTTTTTTCATTTTTGTTACTGCGCACGAGAAAAAAAATTTTATTAGGTATTACTATTTCTGCTTTTTTGCTGTACCAGATCTTTAAGAGATCATTGCCTTCCTAATTAAAATGTTACGTCATTTGTTATTATTGGCAACATAAAAATTAAAAGTTGAAACATTAGCATTTTTTTAATTACAAAACAAAAAGTGATTTTGGAACAATACTAGTGTAAAAAAAAATGTATGGCAACCTTATGGAAACTTATTTCAAAAATATCTACAATTTACACAGATTCTAAAAAGGTCTAATTTTCTGGTACTAAGTCATTTCACATGTTTTTTATTCCTAAACCCATACCATTGATAATTTTTTCAGTCATGGTAAAATAAAACTAGTGTAGTATCTATGACCATACCATATCTATTATGTTTTTTTTATTACAGTAAATGCTCAAAATTCCTTTCCAATGGCATTTAAGTATTCAGTCACTTGTGTGGTAAGCAACTCACTAAAGAAGCAAAGTTGTTGAGGGAAAGAGTAGAGGGGGTCGCTTGAGGGCCGAGAACAATAAAAAGACCATACGAGGGGGAAGAGATTGCAAAACAATTCCGATAAGCGGTTGTTTTAATCGTAAGCATTTCTGCGAATGCGAGTTATTCAATAAAGCTGAAATTTTTCAAATGTTTACTGAATTAATTGTAACAATGTTACCTTTTTGGAATCTGTGTGAATTGCAAATGCTTTTGAAATAAAGTTCCACAAGGTTGCCATACACTTTTTTTTTACATAAGCATTGTTCAAAAATCACTTTTCGTGTTTTGTAATTGAAAAAATGCACATGTTTCAGCATTTAATTTTTATGTTGCCAATTATAACGAATGAATAACATTTTAATTAGGAAGACGAATGTTCTCTTAAAGATCTTGGACAATAGAAAAGCAGAAATAGTAATAATACATAATAAAAAAAAATGTTTTCATGCACTGTAACAAAAATTTTAAAAATCATATCTGAAAAATTATGAGGCCTAAGATAATAAAATTTATCATTTTGTATACCTAATAACCCCCCCAAAACTGACATTTTGTTGGTTCACTCCTTACGAGACACCTGTATATTACATAGACAACATTATACAATAAGCTTGTCAAATTTCTACTTGACGATAGCACTGTGTTATTTACATAATAAGATGAAACTGATTAAGCTTTTTTTTAAACTAGAAGTTAATCGCAATGCACTTCATTTTGTATTTTTTACAAATTTTTCTTGCTTTTTGTCATTTCAAAAATGGATTTTGGGATAAATTAAATACAAAATATCCGTCCATCATACACAGTTTCTCATTGTTATTTTTCCTTAACAATATAAATATTACAGGTAATCAAAATCTCTACAAAATTCACCTTTCTAATCTCATTTGCAATCAACTTTATTTCTTTTGCAACTTGAGCTTTCTCTGAGGGATCTTTAGGTAGAACCTTGTTAAACTAAAGCAACAAAACTGATCAAACGTTTATGATATACTGTGGCAGTATTACACTTCAATAGATATAATGTTGCATAGAGGAATAGTTATTGCTATATAAAATGAAAAGTAACACTATGTTTATATTGAGTTACTAATAATCACCAACAGAATATAAAGTTGCTTCATCACATGTATACATCAACTAATGGGAAGGGAATGTAAACAGTCACAGAAATAGATAGTCTTTTAATCACATACCATCTGTGAAAGTACACAATAGTCATAGATCATATAATCAATTTTACGCATTTGAATACCACAATGAGCTGGTTACCAGCCTGTTCTTTATTATTCATAAAAACAAAATAAACACTAGTTCTGATCCACAAAATACCGAAAACATTCACTATTGACAATCTCAAAGCTAGAATGAAGAGTGAAGCTGACATTCGTATATGTCATAACTCGGCACACATCAAATTTTGAAATTTGTGACTTGTAATTGTTTGAACGTAATTAATTTCTTCACTACTAAAATAAGATTACGGCTACATCAAATTTTAATAATACGCTATGCACTCATTTGAGATACAAGTACTTAAATGTAATACAGATAAGACTAGGAAAGAAAAAGAAGAAATGAATGATGAGAAATCCACATCATATATTTAGATTCAAAGGTCCATCGGCTGATGAAAATCTTACCTTAATGGCGGAAGCCCGGACTTGCTCCGGGTCAAACCCTAATTTAAATCCTAAATAAAGAACATACTTGATGTTCCATTCCCACCAGAGGAATTTCTGCTATGTTGTAATGACACATGTAATTTAATATTGCTTTTTTTTTTGGATAGTGTTAACATAAAAACAAGATGGAAAACTTTTTGAACGGATTTTTGAAAATAAAAAAATTATTCTTTTTATGAAACTGAATTTATTTACTTACAAGTAAGGACAATAACATAAATTACATCACTAATTATGATACAACCATAACCCCTTCATTACATTTTATCATCTTACGTTAGTCGAATAGCCCTTTTTTGAAATGTGTCTTTACCTAAATGTTATTAATGGATTGCCTCTACTCCCTGAACCCTATTATACTGGTATGTTGACCATATAAAATTACAGCTATTTTTTGTGTTTATTTGAAGCGCCGACGTGATGTCCCGGAAACTAAATTTGACATTTAATTACAGATGCCAAAATGTTTCTTTGTATCCACATATTATATCGAAGTTCATTGTATGGATTATTTTGTATCAATACTTCCGATATTTTCTATTATGTTGTTAATGTTAGGTCTCTAAATGAAATTTAAAAAAAAAGACCTGCTTATGATTTATTGTGTTAAAAGAAAAATGTTACAACTGCCTCTTGGTGTCACTATTCTAAAGTAAAATAAAAATATTAGAGGAACTAGAATCACCATCGCTCTAAGATGAATTCGATAACTTTTTTACTTGTTCTAAGCAATACTGGACTTTAACGCCAACGCTTTTTACTTGGACATTTTCACATTAAGAGTCCAGCATCACTCAAAAGAAATCTTTAAAGTCATCGAATTGATCTTACAGCGACGAAACATCTAGATAATGAGCAGTATTCTCAGATCATCCGACAGATATATTACAGGATTTATCATTCGAGCAAATCGAAAACAAAGTTAAGTGATATTTCTTAGTTGCATGTGAATTTGTAACATAAGATTTCATTTAGAAATGTAGAAATGGTAATAAGTTTCGTTGTTCTAAACAGAGAGGTGGTTTACCTGTACTTTCTGCAAGTTTATTGGTAGAGTTTTGCAAATCATTACCTTACCGAACCTTACTTCTGTTATCCCCCAAAAATCCCACCCACAAAAAACTTTCAATTTACTATTATTAATGTTATAAATAAATCGGTTAGAATGAATAGACTGTGTTATGATATTTGAGTTCTTATCTATCTCTTTTGTCACACTGTCGCATCTCTAACATTAGTAACATGGACGCTCACTATCAGTGTCAATTGCGAAAATCAAATTGCTTCATTACAAATTTTTGTAAAGCCAGTCCAGTGTATTAGTATAGTAGAGATCAGTGCCTTTACTACATAATTATTCAAAAAAATATTTTATAATCAGGTTACAATCCTGCAACGGAAACATTTTATTTTACACAATTTATCTACAATGGATTCTTCAAAATGCTAGCTGTCCATCTGTACCTTCCTATCAGCCTCTTAATGATTAAATTTCATCTTAGGCCTTGTATTCAGTATATATGCTAGAAATGTAATTCTTGTCATAATAACATTTCATATAACCAAATACAAAAATATAGTAAGAAAAAAATAGTTGTTTTTTTTAAATTCACAATTCAAAAATAATGTTTAAGAACTAGAGACCAAATTTTATTGCAATAACTGTTATAGACATATATACTCAAATACAGCCCCATATTATGTAGTCTATATATCAAAAGAATAGACGATTCAGAGAGTTTAAACTTAATTAATATTCAAATACCATGATGTTCTCTGAAATAGGTTGGATTAATGAGTAATTACCAAGCAATTTTAAAAAAGCTATTTGTAAATTCAGTAATAAATGCCTGATAGATTTTACAAGGCAACAAAATTATATTGTCTGTATATTATTAACGTATGTATATTTGCAAAAAAATATACTGTATTTGATCTACATTTTATCCCAGACAAATAACCTAAAACATAGGGCTCAAAATTTATATAAATTTATCAATAAAAAAACTGGCAAAATGCATATCAAAACTTTATCTCAATGTTATGTTCCATAAATATTAAACACATTCGACGTCTGTACAAAGATATAGAAGCCTGTACCAGTCACACATAACATACTTCCAATTTGTGGGTGTAGATTGTCGATTCGTATAAACCATATTATGTTAATGTTCTAATCACTCGACAAATAATGAAAATATAAAAACAATTATAACATTTTTTATTTATACATTACGTCAGTAATTTTTTTTATGACTATTATTGATACGTTGGTTGCAATTTAAATCCTGATAATTTTGGTCAATATAAATCACTTGATTTTTTTTAAATTTCTTGTTATGGTATTTAAAATTGTGAGGGAAACAACAGCAATTTTTTAAAAAACAACATTTTTAGAAAAAGGCAACCAACTACACAACACAATTTCCTTAAAAAATTTGTTTGACTCTTCTCTCAGCACTCAAAACTGAACACTTTGAAACGGTACTTCCAACTATGTCAAATGATCTTGAGAAAAATGCTTATTAAAAATGATCTTGAGAAAAATGGAGATAGGTTCCATTTATCCAATTTTTTTTTACACCAAGCAAACATTTTCTTTTTCACACTTTCATATTACTATCAAATTAGATAAGACATGTACACAATAAGTATCTTAAATGACAGGCGAAGCATACCACACTTGTAAAAAATTAAAATGAATTCATTGGTTTTTAATTTTTGAAGTTATACTTCTTTAGGCGTGTTATGAAAAAATTATGAGTGAAATTTTAAAAATACAGGATGAAATTGGCACAATACAACAAAAAATCGATAGCATGAAGTTGCTCACTAACCATATATTTACAGTTTGACAGTTAAATAGTGGCACCATTTTACTTTTCCGCTTGCTTTCTATTGTAAGCCAACCATCTGCCAGATCATTTCGAATTCGTTATGTATTTTTTGCATTTTAAATTATTAAATGCTTAAAATTAATAAATTAAATTTTCAGCATATTAATTTCTTTTAATTATTAAACTTTTGTTTAGATTGTTTTAGTAAATTTAACAATTATACACATGTTTGTATAAGTTGAATGCTAAGTATTGTAAATTTTTAAAATAATTTCATTTTAAAATAAGATCAAATTTTGTAGTACCCTGTGTGAGGAAATAAACTAAAATTTTTAAAATTTAATTATTTTATAGAATTTAGATTTTACCAACCGTATTTATAATCACGCTCCAGTTCTTTTATTATTTCATTTATATTAAATATCTGCGTACTAAATAAAGTTTCTCTTGTATCATGCCAAAGAAGTATAACTTCTATCATGCGTACATAAATACACGCACTATTTTTTTTTTCTAGTAATCCATGAAAAATTATTTCTACGTCTTCTGATATTTAAATTTTTTTGCACAAATTGATTGTCATCCTATGAAATTTTATACAAATAGACAATCAGATAAATGATATATCAAAAAAATGGGGGACAACATATTATAATATTTGTCATGAGTGTAGTAGGTGGCTACATATTATATTTGTCATGAGTGTAGTAGGTGGCTACATATTATAATATTTGTCATGAGTGTAGTAGGTGGCTACATATTATAGTATTTGTCATGAGTGTAGTAGGTGGCTACATATTATAATATTTGTCATGAGTGTAGTTTAGGACTGGTAGGAATTTCATTGCTTTTTTCTATTAAATTAAAGTATGTATGATAAGAACGAAATATTTATCAACAATGTTATTTGCTCGTGATTATTTTAACAAAAATCGATATGAAAAAGTGCCCTTTCTATAAAGAAACGGATGTTGAACATAACATTTATAACTTCCCTTTGAACATTGCTTTCTGCTTATTAAAATTTTTGGATTTATGTGATTTGTTTTTTTTTTACATAAATTCACGTTTATATTGTTCAGTATCTAAAGTCAAAAATGCAATTTGTATGGCAAACATTTTTTCATATCAATTCTTTCATGATTCCAAAATCTGAAAGTATTATAACAATCTATCTTCATATGTACCAGGATTAATTGATTGATCACAATGCAGTAAATACAAATTCTATTCAAGAGTAAATATTCTATTTTAACATATCTATTTCACATGACAACACCGATTAAATATACCAGTACTAATTTTTGAATATCAATATTTTCAAGAAAAGGATTGA
Organism: Druceiella hillmani; assembly: GCA_039881145.1. NCBI lineage: Eukaryota > Metazoa > Arthropoda > Insecta > Lepidoptera > Hepialidae > Druceiella > Druceiella hillmani. Next base: position 13,137,666 of record JAYKKI010000016.1, on the reverse strand, counting down.
ATTTATCTATTACAGTATTCACAATTTACATTTTTACATTACAAATTCCGAAAGTTTGTAACATTGCATAATAAGTAACGGATGCTCCTTTCATTTCATAAATGGACATCCACTTCATAGATGGACATAGATTAATTTTACACGATTCAATTTTACTTGATAAATTTGTCTTCAATGTTAATAACTAATAAAGAATGTACAAATCTTCCTATATATGAATAAAGCATCCAAAAAATGTTGCAACTATTGACAAACATTCAAAATATTGATATATACAGATTTCAACATACACCACAGTTGACGTAACAGATCTCCTTTGTAAATGGGATAGCTTCATATTAACTGAAGAATTTGAGATTAAAGTTTTATCTGCAGCTTAACACTTCGCAAGTTAAATGGTGTTAAATACTACATACAACAGTCTTCTAAAATGAATAAAAATGTTACATATGATAACAGCGAAAATATCACCGTCGTCATTAGGACTCAATAGAAAAAAAATCATAATGATTTCTTTATCATAACATTTATCAGCAATATTTAGGACTCGGTGAAACCAATTTAAAGTGTCACAGATTAACCATAGTTTGTTCGATTCCAATTCGAAAATTCATATATACATCTCACAATATCGTTAATATAGGTAACATAGATGAAACTTCAGGATTCCGTCACATACATTGCCTTGCCATAGGAATTAGAACCTATTGAATATTAATATAAAAATGAGATAAAATATACCATGCTTATAACTGGGTAAATTAACATATTTCTTTGTTTTTACCTATTTTTATCAAGCAGGCCAACTATGGTGCATCTTTTATATGAAAATCAACTCACTTTTGCTACATCAATAACTCTATTTCAAATAAAGATATATAAACATTTAACATTACGTTTAAATTAACTGTATCCATAAGTTAGAGGTATTTCTTTTTACAACTCTGCAAAAGATGCAAAAGTTATATTCGCCCATCTTTCATATTAATGTTTTTATGGAATTTATATGTGTTTATTACACATGGTTATTAAGCATTTAAATGATAATGAATTGAACAAAATACATATTTCAAAAGCCAATCCTACAAAATAAAAAAATTCAGATCCATAAAACAATATTTCTTAAGCTAACTTACAACTAGTGTTAGTCGTACCATCAGAGATTAAAATTATCTAATCGCAGCTTGCCTTCATTCTCCGTCAAGTAAAGAAGATCGGCTATCGTCTGCTCACAAATTGATTCCTCAGCCTTCTCCGACATCTGAAATAATTTAAACATTCCATTACATTCAAAGAGATTCCAAAGATTTGTACAGCCTTGTTTAAGTTATTTTAAACCTAGTCTGTTTTGAATGCAAACAATCATGTTGTATTTTAATAAATGTGAATAAGTGATTCGCCAACCGCTAGTCTCTACAACTTATATACAAACACACATTTCTTCTAGTTACATTATAACGCCAGTCAAATAGAAACAAAATGCTTTTCGTTTATGAAATATATTTATTTTTGTTGGAAAATAGTTTTTCCATCAAATAATGCAAAAACTATAATGGAAAAACAAGTAAACCTAAAAAGAATTTAGTTTATTATTAGTAAGTCCACTTCTTTTAATTTTGAATCACTGCCATTCGAAATCATAAATATAAAATGTTACTTACTTCGATAATTTTAAACTGAAATATATAATTTAATATTCTGTATTGATTATTTCAATATTTTTATTCTTTATTGCAATAATTCCTAGATAATAACTTTATAGGTATACATAATTATATGGCCATTGCAAATTTTAATGTCATAGTTTATCCCCAGGTATTAAAAATTTGAGTAATGATATTAATTACATTAGTGGAAACCACAGTTCAATGCCAACAATAACATTTTTGCTAGAATAAAATCTTTAAATCAAATATATGTCAAGGATAATGTTTTGGTAAATAATGGCTTAATTTAATTGAAAATGTATAAAATATCTCCAAGCCATGCTAACAATGTTTTTATTTTATATAATTGGCTATTTGACTTGAATTTTTAAATTGTTTTAAATTGTTCTAATTTATATTATAAGCAAACTATATTTATATTTCCAGGATATATGCCGTATTTTTTACATAAATCACTTTTAATATTTGAAACAAAGTGTTCGTTTCAGTACCAACAAATCTTAAAAGATGAAAAAGTGGCTGCAATTAGCCCAAAGAGATCCAAACAGCATTGTAGCTAACTCATATGTTTTTATATGTGAAGATCATTTTGATATAAGTGATATTTGTATTTTAAACATTATTATCGATATCAATGCCTATAAATAAAAGAATAAGAATATTAAATTTTGTATTAAATATTGAATATGTTTTAACCTTTTTTTCCAGTTAGTTCACTTTATCTTTTATCGCTAAGCACTTGTTACACAATTAAAAATATAATTTCTTACAAATTGTTAAGTATTTACAACATGAATATAGTAAATTTAATTATCCACCTCGAATATATAATTTTAACAATAACATCTTGTGTATACAACAACATTCAGGAAAAGTCTATTTGTCTATGATTTATGTTTGGAATAAAATTATAGTGCTGATATATACAATAGCATGTACATTGTATGGGAATTAAATAAATTTTTTATATATTAGTTATGACCGGAACATTGGTTAAAAGTCAGGTGACGTTACCTGACTTTTAACCAACAATAGGGCGTTTGCCACACTGATTAAATTTCAAAACAATATTGTGATTTCTTTACGTTTTTTTTATATAATATAAACTTATTCTTCCGAAAATTAAAAACAATACGTTTATTTATGTTATAATATAATAGGATGACCCCGAATTGTGGTATGTTTTCGATGTTGTCAAATAGCCTAATATGAATTTTTAAATTTCTTTTTTCATTGCAATAGATTAAAAATATTGATAGTATCAATATCTATTAACTATGGAAACTAGAGGACATGCCATTGTTTACTGTATAACATATTCATTATACAAATATGATGCATTAGTAATAATAATAAAATACTTTTCGTTCCTTTTTTTCATAAGTAAAAAAGTCTATGACAAAAAGAACTAAATAATCTTCATCAGTACAAAAGTGGTAATATTTTGAAAAGTGACGTGAATATTTTGAAAAGTGAATTATATGTAAAAATCCCCAAGTGTTGTGCTAAAGGTTGTGGTTCCAAATACAGCGAAAAGTGGCCTAATATCTCATTTTATATGTTAGTAAAAAAATATTGATTTTGTATATTAATTTGCTTTCTAAACAAGTTTTGGCTAAAGTAGAAGAAACTTAATTTTAAAATAAAGCAAATGTATGTTGTTATTATTTTTGTTCATGTATTTGTTGAAATTTCAATTTGTCATTCTTAATAATGATTTGTTTATGTTTTGCATAATGACTTTTTCATCAACTTTTAAATATGGACACTTTATTTAACTTACATGAAACAACCAATGATTGTAAAACAGAATATTTACAAAATACATTTTGTCGAAGACATGAACTTTATACTTATGTATTTTCATATACCCTTGCAACAGATATGAAAAAATATCATTTCTATTCAAAGCCAAACCAATTATTAATTGGTGAAAACTGATGGTTTGGCTTTGATTAGAAATATTCCTAGTATAAATATTTCTAGTCTATTTAGTACCTGTATTAATGAATATTTCAGGATTCCTAAACATGAATACCTAAAGAGAGGGTCAAGAAAATTTTAATCTTGAAGTAAGAGAAATCTCTGTTTGTTCTTTGCATTTTGAAGGCATCTGTTTCAACCGAACTCTTGATATAGTTAGACCATGTGAAAATTCAGTTTGCTTTGGCATGTAGTAATATTTTATTATTCATTTTGGCTATTTAGTATCAAAAAAGGGTTAATACTTCGTCATAATATTGTCATATTTTATTATAACTATGGGTACGTCCTAAGCAAACAAGCCCTACCCTATCTACAACAATAGATATTAATTAGCCACAGCCTTCGGAATTGGTAACTACCTACATTGTGATTAATACAAATAGTTCAATTGTAAATTAAACTTAAATTAATAATTATTGTATTAACCGAGTCGGGTTTCCCACTTAAACTCCTCACTTTACCTAACTATGTGCATCTTCTGTATGTTATACATGCAATTATAATCTGTATCTCTTGATGACGTTGGACTTTTATTAAAATATTATAAACTAGCGTGACCCGTGCGAAGTCTTCGCATTATTTATTCCATTATGAAGCTCAGATGACAGATCAAATATTTTACTAAAATTGACATATAGAGGCGCAAGTATCAAAAGCATTGAGCTAAAGCGCCACTTTATTTATACGTGAGTGGATTTGAAATTAAACAAAAATTTTACCGACCGTCAATCATATTGACGTTGAGCCGTTAGATGGCAGCATTGCTGTTTTGTGTATATAATTTTAATAATTAATTAATTTGCAAAAACAATAGCAATAATAAATTTTTTAGTTGTGGATGCCGTTGAGCAAGCAATTATCTATAAAATGATATATAATTTATGTGGATTAGTTGTGCGGTTTTTTCTAAAAAGGGAGTGTAACATCTTAACCTTAGCGTATTAATATATATGATGATGATGATGATGGCTTATTTTTTCCTTTTTGAACCTATAATTTTTTGTTTATCATGTATGTTATTACATATGTTTTTGAATTAATTTTTGTTTATTGGTGTTTAACTTCAAATAGTAACTTGGTCCGCAGAAGAACGAAATATGGTTGTTCTACATCAATCTCTGGAGATATTTCAATGAAACTTCAGCCGGAGATTTTATCTTCAGCGGCATTTGATTTTTATTTACCTTAATAACTTTCATTCTAGTTAAAGCATTGAAATAAGTAATTAGTACTGCCAACGACGAAAAGAATCCTGTCAGCTTTTGAGTCAGTTTACAGCAATCTTAACTCAAAAGAGAGCCACAGTGCCATATATTACTAAAAGTTTATTATCCATTTTATGGTCATTAACATATAAAAACTATTTATAGTTTAAGGTAGTTTTGTACTTGATTACTAGAATCATTATTTAACTAATAAGCCAATGACATTTGAATATGTCACATATCATTTCCATAATTCAGGACTTAAGGAATAAAAAATTGATTAATGCTGAATCTTCTATTATGTTACAAGAATGTGCAGGGCCAATAGATTTTTTAAAACAACAAATTTATAAATATGTAGGTTTGCCTTTGGGAAGATAATTTTCTGAAGAAACTCGCAAATTTGCTCTCATGTTAAATTTTTTTTCACCAAATGCATACAATTTTGTACGACGAACATACAATACATGTTTACCGCATCCACATACTTCAAGCAAATTGTATCAGAAAGTAAATGTAGAACCCGGCTTGACAAAAGAAGCTTTTGATAGTTAAGGATAAAGTCCCAAATAAGTGACAGATTAGTCTTATGCTCGCTAGTGCTCGACAAAATGTCATTTAGGAAATCTTGGGATAGGACATCACAAAAATCTTATGTACGAGTAGATATAGGAATTAGTTTCGATAGTTATCCTCTAGAATAAGTAAATGAATGCTTGGTAAGACTACATAAATATGTCATGAGAATTACCTGTTGGATACTTTTTTATAACCATTTTAATGGGAAACAGAAATATTATCTGGTCCAAACTTGTATTAAAATGACAGAAGAAGTGGGCATCAAAATTGTTTCCTTAACATGAGGCGGACGTACGGCTAATTTTAGTATGACTGAATCATTGGGTGGCAACTTAATAACAAATCAAAGTTTGTTGTACAAACCAATATAGCCAGAGCACAGTTAATGTTTTTATTGAACCTTGCCATGTTATCAAATTGTTACGGAATACGTTCTTACTTCTAAACTCTTACTAAAGTTACAGGAAAGAGAAACTTTACACTTAGCTTTAAAACTAACTAAGGCTCACATCGATTTTGCAAGACAAAAAATGAAAGTATGTCTTGCTACATAATTATGAAATATCTCGATAACTAATGCTTTAGAATTTTGTGGTGAAAAATTAAACTCACTTAAGTTTAAAGTATGCGACCCAACATTTATCTTAGTCCGCACGTTAAATGACTGTTCGATATCCTCAATATTCCTCATTTAATACAACCACCAAGTTGGATAAAGGCTGTGTCCTGATAACATAGGATCAATTATGACACTACTTGAAGGATCTACTGATTATGTACGTAATCTCAAATTTCCGTCAGGACAGTTATTGATAAATTCTAGACGAAAAATTGGCTTCATTGGGCTAATAGTAAATAGAGCTCAAAGTGCCATACAGTTTAGAGCGGCCTATAAAAGTCTTTTGATTAGGGCAGAAATATGTGAGAGAGGAATTGGTAATTGCATACCATTGGAGCAAGTTAATATTTTTACAAGTTCCAGCAAAATTGACCCGGTTACGACCAACTGATAAAAATTCTTTCATTGAAATTCCCAAAAATGTGGGACGTGAGATATTACAGCGAAAATTTAATCAGTTTAAAATCAAGAGGAAGCTTACATTATCCGTCAAAAGACATTTAGGAATACTTATATTATTAATGTCGACACTAAGCATAAAACTTATCACAGGTTATTACTGACTTAAAGCATTATAAAAATATTTATTAATTTAAGGTTCAAATACTATGGGAAAAAATTAAGTCAAAAAAATTGTCATTTACAAATTATTTCAATAAGATTTTTTTTAGATTATTGTTTTATTTAGAAATGAACAAACATTATAAAAAAAAAACAAATTTCTACATTTTATGATGACCCATATCGCCCATTTCACTTAAATGGTATCATAGTGGTGTATGAAGACCATAACCTTCTACTGATGACATCCGACAACGCTCACCGGATATATATATATATATATATGTATACACATATGATTGTGTGTATATAATATAGATAAAAGACACGCTCTGTTAATATTTTAGCAAATCTAAATTTAATGACACATAATTAAATATTAATGATTGAAATCTGTACAAACTCAGTAGACTTGCATGCAGAAAATACACACGGAATTATTTTATTAATACAAATAATGTCGACATTTGTTAGTAAGTATGTAAGCCTTACATAGTATTGATATAATTTTCGATATTTTTGTCATTACATACAGCACTACATATAGTCACTACCTACAGTAGCCACTGTCATTTTAGGTCCTTTTTTGGCACTCTAGCCACCTGGTTAGTGCATGTCCTTTAGTTTCCATAGTCAAAGATAGATACGGTCAGAAATGGTGCAATTAAATATTACATTTGGTTTAGATTTATATTTGGCTCCTTTGTTTAAGAGATGGCGAAATTTAACAAATGAATAGATGGACGACAGACACCACTATGTTAACTATACCTATATCAACGACACGTTACAAAAAGTAAGTTTTTCTTATCAGAGAACTTTTAAATAAACTCACTCCATCCAACATTAGGATATTTTTGAATCTATATAATTAAATGTTTTTACAATGCTTGTTTGTCAAAAATTTTATTAATATAATCACTCTTTTATAAATATAAAACTCATTTTAAGATATTTAAATTGTCCAAAATTGCACAAAATGCACTATTTGTCTTCTATAATATTTAAATCCATTATTTACAATATTTAAATCTGTTCATCATTTCAACAGTTAGGATGGATGATGAAAATATATGCTTGCATGCCTACTTCTCATATTTTTGCAAAAAGAGGAATGTCAAATACATTGAAAAAAAAAAAATCCACTACCAAGTTACATCACAAAATGAAGTGGAATGTATATAAAGAAATAAATGTTAAGCAACATTTTTGAGGAAAGAAAATACAATTATTTATTAAAAATCGTGGTAACTTTAGCAAATCACACACAAATTTCTCATCTCACATATGCATTTCGAATTTGGAAAAAGCGCAACCGTTTTTGTTCATGAGATTCTCTTAATAAGAAATATTATATAAGTGTTCACTTTTACAACTTTCCGCAATAATGTATGAAAACATGTATTTAAAACAAAAAACAAATGAATGTACAAATAGCACAAATGATTGTATTGGTATCTCCCTTACTCATCTGGATGCTCTATTGTACAAATGCTGATATTATGGATTTCTTTACATGACTGCGTTTCCCTCTACCTTCATACGTTTTAGCGATAAGTTAGGTTTCCATATACTTGTGGGATGTATACAAACTGTCGATAGCTGACGTTAGCCTGCATTCGGTAGATATCGTAGGTTATAAGGATTGACAGTAAACTAACAAGTCTAAAGGTGATTTTCCACCAGCTAGGATAGGCAAGACAAGACCAGACAACAGTTTAAATTTTACTTCAGCCACCAAAGATATACATAGCAAGAAAATAACGGGATGTACAATGCAAGATGGCGTTGTATAATGTAATCCCGCATGAGAAGTCAGTGGATTGTGCTAGATATGCAGCATGTAAAATCATAAACTTCAAATAAAATATTTAATAAAAATCTTTTGCGCAATATGAATACGTGTTCACTTTCTTTCGTGCACATAACAGAACTGGCAGTGATCATCGAAATGCCTATTAGTAAAAAGTGCTGTCTACCGTAATCTATCGCTGTCTATCTATAGCTATTGATGCATTGTGCTAGTCATCGATGCAAGGCTAAAAGATCTTGCAATGCCCATTGATAAATATTACTTTGCATTAATTTACATTTCTAACGATCGTCATCCTTCTTAGTGTATTTGCATGTTAATCTAATGTCCACCAAAAATGCACTAGGCGAGAATCTAAATATTACTATAAAATTTTAATTTCTTGTCTTGTCCACCACCTAGTAGACTGTCAAATCGATTACAGCCCCTTCCATTGAAAAAAAATTTATGCCCATTGTTACTGGTGAGATGTCAATATTTCTTAAATTCAAAACTTTCATATTTATTACAATCAAATCGATTAACTATGTAGACAAATTGATTAATTATGTAAAACATACTCACCGCCCGGTACTTAAATTCTGACATTGCTGGCGGGTATTTAAAATTGGGCCCGAAGTTGACGCTGACAGTCACATTCTTATGCACTGACACAGTAGGATAATAACAACCCTCATATAAATCGACGAAGGCCTCGCCTTGGCATTCACCATTCTTAAAATAGAACACCTTACTGCCTGGCAACACCTTCAAGTTGTTCAGAGATTCTTGAATGTTATCCTTATCTTCATAATAAAGATGACTCTTAAACTTGACCAATGGCTGAAATTTAAACAGACAAATTCATAAAATACGTGTACATTTAGCCTTATGTCATTAAGCCCAGTTTACTCCTTAGGCTTATGTCATTAAGTTCAGTTAGAATTACGTCTTTTAATGACGTAGATTTTTTTTTAAATATTTATTTACTAATTTCAAAACATATTTAGAAATAATTTTAAATTGGATTAAGTTTCCAAAATAATTAAAATAAAATATGTAATTATTTACTTTTTTTAAAAGAGATTCAAAAATAATTTCAAATTAAACAGATTATCAAAATAATCAGTATTCACAAATATGTATAATATATGTAAAATTCTGATAACGAAATTTCATTAGTTACAACCCTACAATAAATATTATTTTTAAAATGTTACATTTGCACAGAGTTTAGACCATGGATTAATAAAATAAAGCACAATTAACTTTCTGCTTCCATAAATAATTTCGAATATTACCTAAAATTATTTCATAAAATAAACAAAATTATAACTATTGATATAAAATAACAGAATAATATAACAAATATGTGTATATTATATCCCTCATATATCAGTGTGATCATAATATTTTAGTGGATCTATTAAAAATATTCTAAAAGATGTCCCTGCTAAATACCATTAAGCCTCTTTAAGCTTATGTGATTAAGCCCAGTTAGGATTACGTCTTTTAATGACAGATTTTTTTTTAAATATTTATTTACTAGTCTCAAAACATACTTAGGAATAATTTTAAATTGAATAAAGTTTCCAAAATAATTAGAATCTAATAAAAAATGTATGTAATTATTTAATATTTTTAAACTAACTTAAAAATAATTAAAATCAGTATTAACAAATACCTATAATATATGTTAAATTCTGATAAGGAAATTTCATTAAACCTAAAATAAATATTATTTTTCAAATATTACAATTGCAAAGATTTTAAACCATGGATTAATGAAAAAAGCACAATTAACTTTCTCCATCTGCTCCATAACTAATTTCGAATCATACCTAAAATTATTTCTTAAAATAAACAGAATAATAACTATAGGTATAAAATAACAGAATAATATAATAATGTGTATGTGTTATTATATCCCTTATATATCAGTGTGACTGATATTTTAATGTATCTTTTAAAACATATTCTAAAAAATGTCCCTGCTAAAAACCATTAAGCCTCTTTAGGTTTATGCGATTACGCCCAGTTAGGATGACTATAGTTTAATGACATGGATTTTTTTTTAAATATTTACTAGTCTCAAAACATACTTAGGAATAATTTTAAATTGAATAAAGTTTCCAAAATAATTAAAATCTAATAAAAAATTTATATAATTATTTAATATTTTTAAACTAACTTAAAAATAATTAAAATCAGTATTAACAAATACCTATAATATATGTAAAATTCTAATAACGAAATTTCATTAAACTTAAAATAAATATTATTTTTAAAATATTACATTTGCACAGATTTTAAACCATGGATTAATGAAAAGAGCACAATTAACTTTCTTTATCTGCTCCATAACTAATTTCGAATCATACCTAAAATTATTTCTTAAAATAAACAGAATAATAACTATAGGTATAAAATAACAGTATAATATTATTATGTATATACTGATTACTAACATATTCAGCATTGCCTAGTGAAATTATCCATCCTATGAAGAATATGTATTATAAAAGAACATTGGCGAAAACAGGGCCACTTTTTACACCCAAGCAGACTAAATTTATTTGTATACCAAAAAGTGCTTACTTTTCATCGTAGTAAGAATATTTGTGACTTGTCTCAAACTCATAGAATACTATAAATATTTGCAAAAATAATTCCTTAAAAAAGTGGTATTTTATTGCAATTACTATATTGCAAATGCATTCAAAATATTTTCTTTACATATCAGGATTGCCACATGACCAGAGGCGGCTCATGAGAGATCTCATTAAGAGTTCACTAAGAAAAATAATGAAAAAAAATATTTTGTATACCATTTATTTGTAAATAAAGTCCATTCAGCGATCCTTCTGATGCAAAAAAATATCTATAACTTTTGTGTGAAATTTTATTAATTAATTGTTTTTCTATGCTTATCATATATAAAGAATTTAAGCGATCTTGCCTCATTGTATTGCGTGTAAACGTCTTGATTTTATTTAAAGATGAAAAGCGCTTGTTTTCCACTTACGTCATAGGTATAGTGCATACTATTTTCAATAATTTTATGCTTTCAGCGAACACGAACTCTAATGAAAATTATAGGAAATGTTGCAGTAACGCAACGGCTCCACTGCATTATGAAAATCCTCTACTATATATGACTGATCTCCTTTGATAGTTTTGTTTATTCTAGAAAGTTTTAAGTACATATTTATGACTTTCTTAAATAAACAACTTATTATACTCAGCAAACTTCTACATATAAAATAATTTCGAAGCTAATAAATGGTCCATACATACAAATCAATCTTTGATCTAAATTCTTATTACGTCACATACTTCTTTCGTCATAACTGAATGATTCACATTACCCGGCTGGCGTTTTTTCTTAGGTGAAGGTGGTGGAATGGCATTCCGCATCTCAAATATACTGATTTCTTATAGTTCTTTATAGTTTTAATCAAAATTGTAAATATTTGAACAAAATTTCACAATGAGGCATAAATGTTGTGAAAAACTTCAGCCAATATAAAAAGTTGTCATTATTCAAATATCAAAGAAGCGTTTGAGTTTGATTAAACGTGTTGTGATCACTATAATAGTTATCCATTGTAGCTTACATACACTCCTTTTAGGGGCTCCAAGTTATCGTGTATAGCTTTCACCATGCAGGTATTATAATTCCATCGCGCCTGTGGAGCGGCAGGTATTTTTCGATGGACGATTTCTTTTAAAATTTTAAATCAGTTTGGTGAACGCATAAAAAATGTCAGAAAAGCATGTAAATTGCAAAAGAAGCTTTGTATTACATGATTAATTGATGCGCACCTTTCTAAAATCAAATTTATTTGATGTGCATAATAGTGCACAGTGCAAGCACACTATTGACATTGCCGCTCATGACAGATGCTCCATCATAGCTTGGACCTATTAATTTGTTTTTCTCTATCTTCAACGCATCTAATTCTTGTAATACTTCAGTCGCAATAGTATTTGCTGTATATTTCCCTTTAGGTTGCAAAAATTTTTAAAATCTTTCATATATTTCTATCATATACATATCTTACAATAAACACCAGCTGTTGAATAGTAGAAAAATCTGTTGTTCCATCTGCCTGAATTGCGATAAACTCCGACAGTTTTATCAATAAATATTTCATAAATAAATATAATTGACCATTGATTTAGATGTGCCTTTAAAAACAAAGCTACCGGACAAATGCTGTTTCATAGCTAAATCTAGTTCTGCAACAAAATCAATCAATCCACTTTATATTCTAAGATTCACGGATTCCGTAGACTCGTCATGCCCTCGTAAAGCAAATTGAAATCTCCACAAAACACTACACAATCTATTAAGCATCTTAAAATGTATCGGTTTTGATCAACGCATTCATTGAACTCTCCAACATATTTTCAGTAGGCAGAATCGAGTGATTTGCGAATGTCTACATGACCAATTGATGCCAACTGTGTAGTTTTAACACATGAAGTCGTGATTGTGAATGCTTTTTTTTATTTTTATAGAGAGATGCACTAAATCATCGATCGACATCACCTGCAAAGTTTGAATCTGTATATTCAACCAGCACTTTTTTTAGACCACCACTTTCTTCATATTTCATACATACATTTTTAGTATTTAATAGGTATCCATTTACACATTTAATAGCATTTACATTCTATTAATGTGATACCTAATAAATAGTAACAATCCAAGTCAACAAGACTTGGATTGTTTACATATCTGCTTAATGCATTTACAACAAATGAAACGTCAGGCATTGAAACATAACTCAAAAACAATAACCAACCTATAGCTTCTATATAAGGAATATTAACAACATTTTCATATACATTCTTTGTAATACAAACATTAACATCTGCTGGTGTACTTGCAGGATTTACATTACTCATACAAAATTTATATAATTTTCTTAATAAATACAGATACTATTATTTACCGCCTCTATTTGCATGCTTACAAAATATTTTAAATTTAATTCTCTTATTTTAAAAGCTTGTTTTAAAAACTGAATTATTTCTTTAATACGTTGCTTGTTTGAGCATATTACAAGAGCATTGTCAACATAAATAATTAGAAATACTCTAATCTGTACAAGAATTCCTACATAAATACAATTATCTGCCTGAGATTACACAAAACCATATTTCATCAAAAATTCAGTGAACCTTTTGTCCAGCACCGAGATGCTGTTTTAAACCGTATAATGATTTGTTTAACTTCAATACATAATTATCTTTCATTAGCATACCTTAAGGTATTTCTATCAATATGTTTTCTTCAAGATACCCGTTTAAAAAGGCTGTTCTTACACCAAACTGTTGTATTTCTAAGCTATATTTTGCAGCAATAGAAAGAACAATTCTTATGGAATCATATCTTATTGGAGAAAATATTTCTTGATAATCAATGTCTTTGGTCTAACTAAATCTTATTACTATTAAATTTTATCATTAATTGATCCGGAATATGAACATATCCAACGTGGCCTAACTTAGATTTGATGCCATTCCACAATTCAAATGATGTTTTATTAGGAGTCCGTGTGGAATATGTTCTATTGAATAAGGATACCGCACAGTTCAGTTTATACTATATATATAGTTAGATAAATGCGCACCTGAAGATGTTGTAATACAACGAAACCTAGGTCATGGTAAAGAACTTAAAGAAAGTAGAAATAATACTACATCACGTAATTTCATTTAATTGTGAATAATGAATTTCGACAAAATTAACGCCAAATATATTCAATGTTTTATAATCTTAATGTATGTATTCTCATTGCTGTTTATTGATAATGATTAACTCAGTATTCAAGTTATAATTATTTAATACGATCTATAAAAGAAAAGATAAATATTTTCAGTTATAAATATTTGACTAACTAGTTTCGCTGATTTTTTTGTGGATAATACTGCAAATTAATTAATTACACAAGTTATTGATTAGTTGTTCAGAAACGCTTGTTTTTTTCATTGAAGAAGTGCTTTTGATGAGTTTTACAAATTTGTCTGATTTTGTTGAGCAAAGAGTTTGATTTGAATTTCGTTTGCAGAATGTTATTTCCACTTCCGAAACGTTAAAAATGTTAGAAAAGGGTTTGGCTAGTAACCAGCATTTGTGCAACACGTCAAAGAAGATCCCTAAGTCTTTGATAGATCTTGTGATCAAAAAACGATCTTGTGATAAAAAAATATCATGTGATCAAAATTAACAATTAGTCTATACTGTTGATATTTTGCAACGGTCGGTTCCACATAGATTAAGATTATTTAGTAGTCAAATGGATCTCATCTTGTTTGGTTCCAAAAACACTAACTTTTTTGAAAAAACTTTGTGTTACCTTCTGTCACTCAATGACAAGACACATCATTACGGGAGATGAGACTTAGTTCTATGTATACAATAACCCGGAAAAAGCTGATAAATCCAGCATATATCATGCTAAAGATAAAGCAATGGCAAAAAAATCAGGCCAAATCAAAAGAATTATAACCATAAAATTCAAAAGAATTATCTGCGTGTTTTGAATACTGGAAAAATGGACTATTTACACCATTTTGAGGATTGGAAAAGATGTTAGCTGAATGCGTTTTATAGCAACGGGATTACTTAGACAACGTTGAAACTGATTAAACAGAGGTTTTTATGTACAAAATAGTAAATTACGCTATTGCCACATAATTAAAAAATATTATTAGTGACATCTGACCCTACTGAAAATATTATTGTCTATTTTTGTTCTATATAAAATATTGTGTCTGTTTTTATGACAGTGATTTTTCAGAAGCAAGTTAGAAAACAGAATTGGGTATAAATAAAAATATAATATACTTACTCTATCTTTATATGTGTTTGGAGTATACTGGGTGGCCGGATTGTTCGGAAGAACAATTAGAAAACCAAGAGTGTCACCCTCACCATAACCAGGGCTGTAATGTTTACCTCTAGATTCGTGAAATCTGGAATATACAATACAGTGTATATCAATGTTAATACTTTGTTTATTTTTTAAGGATTCATGAAAAAACTACTAATTCTATTGAAATATAATTTTCACACTTTCTAGATTGCCATAGACTATATGCTATATACATATGTTATATCATTTATGAGATATAATTTATAATGTCAATATAGTAAAAAAAGGGTCTCAGAGCTTTCGTGAAACACTAGCAAACTATTGCAAATATGCTAATAAGGTATATAGAGGAATTGTAGGTATTAAAAAGGTCTTCTGTAGGTACAGAAAATGTTTTTAAGTTAAAAAAAAGTGTCTGGGGTACAAGCAGTAATGTTCAGGTCAATTTTTGAAACCTCGTTAAAATAAATATCATTTTAAGAGTTTTCAATAGATAAAAGCTGACTCCACAATTTGGATTAGTGGTTTAAAAGATATGAAAATATTTTTAAAGTAATTAAAAGTAGATATGCACATTTTAATTACGTTCGATGCAATGTATTCAATGCATGGGTATGGAGAATGGAGAGGGGAAACGGGCACGAATGCAATATATCAAAGAACATGAAAAAAAATATATATCAAAAAATTTTAATCGACTAACTTAATTGTATCAGTATAAAACCTTCATATGGTCATTTTAGCACCTGGGGGCAGACACTTAACAGAATGTATAAAAAAATATTCTAGACTCTATCTTCGACTATCTTAAAATGTAACCATGCGAAACTGGGACAATTCACTAGTTTCTTATAAAAATGTTGGAAAAAGAGTTAATAATTAGAAAAATTATTCTGGATTGCTGTATATATAGGACATCATAATTTATGTATGAAAAATCTTATATTAGTATGCAATAAGGGTAGAAACAGACATGCATTAAGGCCTTGGCCTTAATAAAATAAACGCCTACTTTGTACTGAAAACTGTAATTAAAAATTCACCAAAATAAAATCAAAATTTCTTATGACATTGGATAATTACTTTTTTAAATCGCCTCCAAGTATACACACAACTTCTGCAATTCATGTTAACGCTTTTATTAGAGACAAAACTCCATATTAAGGATTTGAGGTACTAATTATATCTGCATATTAAACACTAAGTGTAAATTTGATAACCAAATGGTAACAAAACCTAACAAACGTAGTTAAATTTAACCATACTTATTTCTTACTATTAGACCCGAAACGATAGCATACAACAATAATTTAATTTCACCGAGAGGCAAAACCAGCTTCTCAATATGGAACATGTTATCAGATCAAAAGAAAAACTCTTCTGTGGTAGTTCAAAATTATCATCAAATGTTTTGAAAGGGATTTATCAACAAAGAGGTTTATTTTAAAAACAATTGTTTTTGATAAATGCCTGTTACTTCTATAATTTTATATCACTCTGAGTATAATCCATCTGTGATAAATACTTTACGTAAAAATCTCCTCTTAGAAAATATCAGTAAGGAAACAGGAAATATGAAACATAATATGAAAAACGTGAGACATAATATTGAACATGAAATATATTGTCTTTACACTAAAAAAGAAAAATATGTGTTCATAAAGACGTTCAAATTTTTCATTTTGTCTTCATCAAGTAACATTATGTTTCGATTATTTTAAAAAATTTTCTGCAATTGGATTCTGGTATCTTTTTTAAATATACTGTTGTGTGTATTACATTGACTATTTATATTGATGTTAATTTATAAAGAAGACTAGTGCTACAAAACAAAAGAAATATATTTTGAAATGACAACTACTTTAGGTGTACCTGCTCAAAATTTCTGAGCAGGGAACGAAGCTGAGCCTTCCAGTTCAAGTCGGTGACGCCAAACCGGGTAAACTCGGCTCCCTTCAGCATCGGATAAGCAAACTACTTTTTTAGGCATTCAAAGCCCAATATTTACAAATATCAAGCGAACCACTTTTATAGGAACACATCTGCACTTTTGGATTAATATTTTATTTTTTGGGTATAATTTAATATAATACGCAAATGTTATTGTATGTAATCAGTGTAATAATTCAAGTGTCAGTTAGGGTTTAATATTTTATTTGGGAATACGCATATGTTACTGTATTTTAAAATAATGATTTCACATTGTCCTTGATTCGCCGAACTAATATGCATCATATAACATCAATGTAACATATTTTATAATTAGAAGTTAATTCACTTCATTCATGTGGTCATAAGCACACACTAGAAATTTATTTTCATTTATTTATTCTGATTAATAAATAAATGAATATGTTAGAACATAGAACATTTATGGATATGTTAGAGATAACCTATGCACAATGATAAAGAAGCAATTGCTTAACAAAATTTAATTTATTAGTTGAATGGGAACAATGATTTCATAGATCTAACAGAAACCCAAAAAAATAAAAGATCTAAACAAATATAATTATGTAAGAACTGTGAAAAATAACCAAATGCATATTTCTAAAAATTCACTTTTATTCATCATAAACAAAGCACACTCTGATGTTGCCACAATCAAGTATTTTGACAGTTGAAAACCGTGAGAAACTAAAGAGATCTGGTATAATTGGGTTCTAAAGATATAGCAAAAAAGTAATGGTTCTATGAGTGCTCAAAATTATTTGATATGAAGAATGAAAGTTTCTTCTGAATTGCAAACAATGGAAAACTAAGTAGCCCATAAGAAATCGGCAAGAAATAAAAAAAGGAAAACAATCATACTGTCTCATGTACAGATATCATAAGGATATCTTTTGTGCATGTTGAATGATCGAACTAAACTTGGCTATGTATGGGCTCCAAATGGTGGAGCCAGATTCTAACCGGATTTACACTAATTAAGTAGTTGAATTGATGAAAACGCATTGAAAATAGATTTGTAGATAAGCCCTTTTCTAACCTCGTGCCCTTTCTTGACCTCCAGGAGTATCCAAATTTGTCATAACCAAGGGGAGCTTGCAAGTTAGCATAACGGCGACCCCAGCCTAGACGAGTGGCGGCACCTTCAGGCATCTCCTCAATGTTGGCCTCCCAGTACCAAATACCTCGCGATACACCTGCCAATATTTCAACAATTATTACAATTCTCCTGTAACTTAAAAAATAATAACTTTCCTTTAATAGATATTTATCCTTTTGCATGTTATGTTGCAATGATCTCAAATTTGTCTTTCGGATATGACCTAAGCTCTATTTCAAATGTCTTGATCAGAGTAGTAATCTATTACTTTAACCTAAAATTAATATTTGCCGCTACTAGTGAAATGATAGATATTGTGTATCTGTTTTTAATATATGGTAATAATAAATGTCATTAATAAATATCAAAATGTCATTAATAAATATTACATATTTTTTTAAATTGAAATATAAATTTTATTTCATTCAAGAAACACTTATTTTTTTATCATTTAGAATAGCTAGCTCTTCTGCACGCTCTTCATGTAGGAAAACCTTAAATTTGAAAATGGTGATGTTTTATACAGTTACGAATTTTGAGCTTTACTGCATAAAAACATGCTGAGAAGGATCTTTCCTATGTCTTTTTTCCGACTGATAAAAATTTAGTTTAGCTTTATTTATACTGTGCCATTTAGAAGTTATATTATAAATCTTATAGAAATAGAGTATTTCGAATACTGAACTTACATATGATGACCATTGTGCCCATGGGGTTCATGGGGTTCACCTTACTTGGGGCATCAGTAACCTTCATACCAAATTTATCTCAAATTCATTCATTACCGACATGGAAAGAAAAAGGCACTTTTACATATAAAGATGTATGAACAGATGCCATGCCATTAAAACAAACAAATAACTCCAGAAATTGTCTTCTAACTTTTATTTCAACACATTTAGGGAAGATAAATTCAGTTCTTTTTTTATAAGAAATCATTTTTAACTTTATGTCAATAATTTTTGTAGTTGTAAAACTATATTATATATAATACAACTATAATCTGTATTAAAAATGAAAGAGTTACTTTATCACTAATATTTCACAAGAGATCGCATATGATTTTCTATGACGTCATAAGCTTTTCAGCATGCTACAGATTTTATACAAAGCTTTCGAGCTCGGTTTCTGTACTGAGTTTTTAATGATATCTAAAAAATATCTGCATGGGATTCCATCTGACTTTTTGATGTTTTTTCAAACTAATAAGTTTTTATTCACTCCTATCACACTTTTCTTAATATAAAAGATAAATTTCTGCCGCCTTTGAAATTTCTAACTTAAATGTAAATACAAAAGAATTCAATCTATATATATATATATAAAAGGCAATGTCCCGATTGACATATCGACGCCCAGCTAAAACTGCTAATGATACAAATTTTAAATTTGGAGAGTATGTTGATTTTATAATGGAGGCATTGTTTAAGAAGAGATTTTTTGAAATTCATCCCCTAAGGGGGTGAAAAGGTGTGACTAAGTTTGTATGGGAAAAAATATTTTTTATGGTAATTTTTACTTAAAACTACGTGTTCATGCTCTTTAACAAATATAATGTTACCCATGTTTTAGGATTTTCCGAGATAAAACCTCTAAGGGAGTGAAAAGGGGTAGCTAAAATTGTATGGGAAAAAATATTTTTATGATAACTTTTACTTAAAACTGGATGTTCATGCCCTTTAAAAAAAATTATGTGACCCCCGTTTCAGGATATTCTGAGATACAATCTCTAAGGGGTTGAAAAGGGGTGGCTACATTTGTATGGGAAAAAATTATAATGGTAATTTTTACTTAAAAATTTGTATTAATGCTTTTCAAGACAAATAATATAAAAAGTATTTAGCACTTTTTGATATTCAGCCCCTAAGGGGTGAAAAGGTGGGGCTATATTTGGATAAGAAAAAAAATTGTTATGGTAATTTTTACTCGAAAATTGGTATCAATGCTATTCAACATAAATAATGAAATAACTAAAAATCTGTATGGCTCTGACCGAGATTTAAACCCTAAGGGGGTGAATAGGGGTGGCTAAATTTGTATGGGAAAATATTGTTATGGTAATTTTTATTTAAAAATTTGTATTAACGCTTGTTAATACAAATAATATAACAAGCATTAAGCATTTTCCGAGATTCAACCCCAGGGGTGAAAAAGGATGACTAAATTTGTATGGGAAAAAATTGTTAATCATATTTTTTTTAAATTTGTATTAATGCATTTAAGTACATATAATTAAACAAGCTTTTAACCATTTTCTGATATTCAACCTTAATGGGTAAAAAGGACTCGCTAAATTTTTATGGCAAAAAAAAATGTATGGTAATTTTATCTTAAAAATTTGTATTAATACTTTTCAATACAACAAATGAAACAAGTATCTAAGCATATATCTATATTCAACCCCTAATAGGTGAAAAGGTGTGGCTAATTTGTATGTCAAGAAAATTGTTATGATCATTTTTACTTTAAAATTTGTATTAATGCTTTACAAAACAAATAATTTAACAAGCATTTAAGCACTTTCCAATATTCAGCCCCTAAGGGGGTAAAAAGCGGTTGCTACATTTCCATGGGAAGAAAATTGTTATGGTAATTTTTACTTAAAATTTAGTATTAATATTTTCAATAAAAATAATGTAACAAGTATTTAAAAATTTTACAAGATCCAATTTCTAATCGGATGAAAATTTGTAGCTAAGTTTATACGAGAAAAATATTTCTATTGTAATTTTTACGTGCCACTGTGTTCACTGGCTGTACTGTACGTAAGGGGCGTCGGTTTTCATACCGCTAATATCACTTATACCCTATTATTATGTTTTTGAATTCAAGCGACTACAATTTCCCCTTAAGAGTCTGTTTAGCAACGTCGATTAATAAATCTTAGGGCCAGTTATAAAATGTGGTAGGTATTGACTTAGGGGAGGATTGCTTCTCACATGATTTTAGCGCCAAACAGTACAACCACCAATGAGGTACACAAGGTAGGGCTGTATTAAATTCCAACTTCCTCTCTGCTGCTTTATTTGCGTAAACTAGGTAGATAAATAAACAATAGCGTTACCAACATACAAGTAGTTATTTAATAAAAATGAAAGTAATTTAACAAAACTGATTTTGATAAAATTTTCATTTTCTGAGGATACTAAATAAATTTTTCAAAGTTATTGAACCAATAACTTGAATGAATCATTCAAGTTATTGGTTCAATAAACTATAAATGCGTTTCTAAGCACTATTTTGTTCTATTGACAACTATCTATTTTGAAATAAAGTTTTTAATATATATTTTAATAAAATACAACATCAGCACATTATATGAAAAATAAAATATTACTTTGGGTTTGTTAATATTAATTATTAAATACAAATATATTTAAATATCATTTAATTACCTAGTTACATAGTCTATACAAACATAGTTTTGCCGCTGATTTTAAGACAGTATTTAAATTTGATATTTATATATATAGTAATATACTCTACAGAAATCAGATATAAGAGCATGCGCACAAGCAGATGCTAGGTTGTTGGCTATCAATTTTGCTATTGTTTATTTTAGTTATTAATTTGCAATGGACTCCAGTAAATAAATGAATGAAAATTTCACCAAAAAGGACTAGGACCTTTGATACAAGTTGTATTTGATAAATCCAGTTGAAGGTGCCGACCAAAAGAATGTCTGATATAAACACTTCAGAACCACAATAAAATTCATTTCAATTTGATACAGCTTCCTCTCGATAAACCATTAAAGGTATGACATCACAAACCTACCATGAGTAGCGCGCACCATACAATATCCTCTATCTCCAGTCACTGCAAGACGGTCTTCCGACACGCGTAATTGCGGTGCACGATCATGGAGAGCAAGAAGCACTCCGCCGGGACATAGTGCACGATACAACCAGCCCGGTATCGGCTTGCCTGACCACTCGTTACTCTCATCAAATTCCTGTCAAAGTAGACACAATTCTCATTTGCCAAATGAATAATAAATTTCACAGCAAAATCTTACTCAGATATACATTAAGTAGAAATATAATAACATTTAGTTACGAGTGAAACCCAAATTGTTAAGTCCCCATATATAGCTAATCCTCTTTAGGTAGAAATAGGCAAACTATTTGCTCTGTCATATAGTATTTATTACAAGTTTTAATCCAAGTTTTCAGATGTTTTCACCTGCCATAGAATTCTTCAATTGTGGCTATTTTCAATAAACAGCGTGGACAACTTCCTGCTTAAGAATTCCCACAGCTCAGAATATTACAAAGTGATTCAATTCTTTGCTTAAAAAACGCTTTATCTAAGTTTGAAAACTAACTTTGGTAGCCAACACATAGATATGTAACAATCTATCATATATAGATATTTCAGTAAAAAGCAGCGCGTTAATATTAACAGCGATTTCTCAGGGCAGGATGATTAGTCACTATAATAATTAATGTTTATTACATCAAACAGTTTATTTCTAGCACAATATGACAAATTTAAAATATTGTTCATAACATTATAATGTATATTGTTCATAACATTATAATGTATTATTTTTACATTACTTTTTTATAACTACAATGTACGAATGTTGTAACATTAACTTGTTGTCACTTAATTAACAGTTTTCTACTTTGTCAAGGTTTAAGTAGTTTCTAAAACGATTAACAGCCTAGCATCTATCTACCATCCAGTCAGATCAAATACTAATAGATCCATATATTTCTAATAGTTTTATTAAAAAAAATTATGGGCTTATATGTTGTGAACTTTTTTATTACAGCAGATACTAAACAGCAGTAAGGATTAACATGGATAATGTCCCAAAACTATTTAAATTATGAAAACAAATTATTTATCAACTTTTAAATGTCACGGCACAAGAAGAAGAAAGAGGATTACCACATATCCTTTTTCAAAGTTGACACATTATTGCTAGAGCACCGATGTGGCAATATAAAACCATCAAATAGTGAAGAGGCCTCTCAATTATTCAAAGAAAACTCTATTTCAAAGCTTATCAAAAACTTCATATACTTAAGTTCAGTTAGCACTAGAAAGCGAAGTTAGCAACATTACCTACAGACTATATGGACGAAAATCTACAATCCCATATCATACTTATAGATAAAAAATAATTTTTACTTTTTTAGTAAAAATTATTTTTACAGGGTTAGGTTAAAACTACTTTGTATTATAGTCCCCTATCAACTAGTTTAAGTAAAACCAATGGCCATAATGTTTGCTGTTCCTCTTACAAATAAATATATTCATAACACCCTCACATCCTCTTAATTATAAGACACAAAACAATCACAATATTAAACATACAAGATTTCTTAAAATAAAGACTTTCATCCTGGCGAAACTTTTTTGGGTGAACATGTGGCAACGCAACATCCTATGAAAGATAAACCTTAAAACATTACAAAAATATTTATCGATTAATTCCAAGATAAACTACGTAGAGATTGTAAACTACTATATCGTAGCCAATTTGTCTTCCATTCATTCGACACAAATTTACCAATAAAATTATAAACTGACAAACTATATCGTAGCCAATATGTGTTCCATTCATTCGACATAAATTTACCAATAAAATTATAAACTGCAAACTATATCGTAGCCAATTTGTCTTCCATTCATTCGACATAAATTTACCAATAAAATTATAAACTGATAAACTATATCGTAGCCAATTTGTCTTCCAATCATTCGACATAAATTTACCAATAAAATTATAAACTGACAAATACAAATTATCTTAAAAATATCTGCACAAATCTATTATTATTACTACTTACTTATTATATTTAATGTAATAAAGCTAATTTAACGCAACCATATATCGGTGTATATCGGTCATATGTATGGTTACGAAGTAATCAGCAAACAAATGTAAGTGGCTTAAAGACGAGAAGGCTATCAAATAAGATAAAATGTTTGGTATCTCAAGATATGGTCTTGAACAATTTTTTTCCTGCAAATAATAGATAAAGTTAAATTATAAATCTATTAAAATTAGGTGCGCCCAACAATTTTCTAACAGCCAAATCAAACAATTACTTATATCATTTCAAACTCATGGACTCAAACTCTATAACAGCAAATATTTGTACCGTATATTAAAAGTGCTTCACATAAATCATCAAAAGTACACTAACCTGCCGAAATGGAGCGTGGGGATCGGGTTCAGCTAGTATGTAGCGATATCCATCTTTATTAAAGGGATGTTCCGATGGATATCCGTGCGAAGGCAATTTGGGTGCGCCCGATGAATCAGCGGACCTTCCTTTCTTGCCCACAGGACCACCGCCTCCATCTCCTGCACCTCCAAGACCCGGTCTACGCTTTCCCGCTCTCCCCTTCACCCCGCCAGTAAGTGGGACTATTCAATGGGTAAAATAACAGCATGTTTTATATTGATATTACAGTAACAAAAATACCCTCTAAAATATCAATGTAGAAATATTTTTATTATTTAATCCGAACTGAAATATTTGTTTTGACACTTTTAAAAAATTATATTTTTACTAAAAATGGTTTAAATGAATAAAAAGATTTAAAATATAAAGTACCCATTATAACAACACAGTAAAAAATATTATTTTCTAGAGTCTTATTTCAAATAAATTGTCAAGAGGCAAGAACCTTCTATTTTCAAAATAGAACATAGGACACCAAAACTAAATATGCTATTCATCCCATAACTTTATAAATTTTTTTTAATGGTATTATCAATTTTTAAACGTTGGGACTCCATTTCTTAGCTCAAGTTTAAAAATGTTACTTTTTAATTAACATACGTGAGACATAGTAAAAAACGATCACATTTGGGTCATTTATCTTTACAAAAAACTAAATGAACATTGTTCCCCACAAGTGGTTGGTTGTGTATGTCCAACCACTTGTGGAGCACAATGTTCATTTAGTTTCTTGTAAAGATAAATAAACCAAATTTGATCTGTATGTTCAGGCGTCTAAAAACTGATCATGTACATTCAGGTGTCTATCGTGCAATGTTACAGCCATTATAACTAAACTACTGCACAATTATCACATTTTGCCCCTAAATGTGCCACAATTAAATGGATAATTGTTTAAATTAAAATAGACAAAGTAATAATTCATCGCTAGTATGATCAAAATATAAAAAGTTCTAAAAAATTATTTAAAATGTTCAGTTAAATTATATATAAACTTCAATTGAAATTCATTCTAATTAATCTCGCTGTTAATGAGCACTGATTGACTCTCATGAAATTATTAATTAGCGTTACCTCAAAATTAACTAAAATTAATACACATAATTTGCAGGCTTTAATTTTTTTTAATATTTCCAATTTTAGATCTAGAATTGTTTATAATACATTGTAGTTATAAAAAAGTAATGTAAAAACAACACATTATAATGTCATGAACAAATATTTTAATTTGTCATATTGTGCTACAAATAAACTTTTTGAAGTAATAAACTTTAATTATTATAGTGACTAATCATCCTGCCCTGCGAAGTCGCTGTTAATTTGATAGATTCTTACATATCTATACGTTGGCTACCAAAGTTAATTTTCGAAATTAGATAAAGCGCTTTTTAAGTAACGAATTGTACTACTTTGTATTACTACTACTACTACTGTGGGAATTCTTAAGTAGGAGGTTGACCGCACTGTTTATTGAGAATAACCGCAATTGCAAAATTCTATGGCAGGTGAATACATCTGAAAACTTGGACGCAAAAAAGATGCCGTATTAAAAATATTATCATAACTATATGTATGTTGAAAGTAACATTACTAATACACTTTACCAATATTCCGTACAAAACGCAAAGTTTTGGACATAAAAAAATTAATGCAGATAAAATTTCAAATTAACTTAAAGTAGAATCATAGAACATTAAAAAATAAAGAAAATCTTGGATAATTGCATTCATTTTAACATTCTCTTGAAATAACTTTTCCAATGTTCTTTAATTAAACTTTATCTTTTCAAATCACTCTCTAATCTTTTCAAATCAGCGGGGATAATAAAAAAGTGTAAAAATGATAGGGGTTTAATATAGATGGATGTTAATTGACCAGGCAGAGAAATGTGAAAGGATAATTTTGATATGCAGTATAAGAGACACTGAAGAGAGAGCACCTCATTAAAACATATAACACAGAAATAAATCCAAAAAGTAAACCCACTTCATTAAAATTATTCATACATCTTCGACATATTCCAATAAACTTAATACACTTAAATTAACTATGTCAAATCCTCAAACTGTAATTGTACAATCAAAACTAGGTCATCAAAAGGAAACAACGTTCCACAGAAAGTAGCTGTTAGTCGTATACATTACTAAACGCCGCGCATGTTAGTCATGGCTATAAATAGATTTACAATAGAAGAAAGATGTCTGATAAAATATTTGTTCAAAGTCAATAATAAAAATTCATTGTTAAGTAAGCTAATAGACATTCTGCACAATTTTTCTATATATGAAAAAGTGTGAAAAATATTTTCAACTTTGTGAATTAATAAGTCAATACAAAAATTGTAAAAATGAAAATGATTTCAATAAAATTAAATTAGAAAATACAATAATATAAACTAAATTCAAAATTGATTTAATAGAATAAATAGTGTCAGAAATAACTAATGTCAAGTATTCTTGGCAGCATTTTAATTGTCATTAGTATTGATTTAGCTCTATGTGACCCAAAAATCAATATCTCATGGGGAAACAACATAATACAACTCTCTAAAATGTGCTAACATGATGTGTGCAAAATATAATAACAAAATTCCAAATCAACTACATACCAGCCATCAAGTGGGTTCAAGGTTGAATTAAATTACTAAACAAAGCAACGTAATATGGACACCAACAATCATTACTTTACATAATTCGTTTTCAAATCAATACATATATTCCTCCATATGATGTGTACTATTTGCATGAATGTCTTAACTTTACTTTTATCAGTCATATTTTTTATCATTGATACCAATATCTACGTGTAAGTATATAGATGGATGGTGAGCGACATTAAAACCAATACAAACTCAAGTCCAGTCCGCTATTCAGTGAAAATATTATTACTTAACATGTTTGTGTGTACTTAGTGCATGTTTTCAATTGGAAGAGGAAGCTTCATGTTGAATTTCTTTGTAGTTATGTACAAATTTATAAACAATTTCATGACTACAGGTGAATACTAGCATTGTGTGATACCCTTCATTATTTATTGGAATATACTGATAATATTACAAAGTAAAGAATATTATTTTATAAATATTTTACTTTTTTCTATATTAATTCATATTATAATAGAAAATTGTTATCAAGATCGATAAGGTCAATTATCGAATTGTCGCAGTCGGTGTGGAATTCGATTTTTAAGTTAAGTATAGCCATTTGTGTTTATCAATTCATGAAATATTTTGTCATATTATTATATTAGATTTAACAGCCTAGAAATATCATTGAATTGTTCAAATAAACTTTTAACATTGATATTGTAACTATGTAGCAAATATGTGATGCGTGCAAAAGGTCAATGCAAACCTCGTTTTTGCATTGCGTACAATTTGATTACAAATGGCGATAAAATTGTGATAATGTAATAACAGTTTTTAAATGATTTTCTTGTTGAATAAGTTTAATTTGTAACAAATTTTAAACAATTAGCAAATACAGCACATCATTCCAAAAATTATAATATCTTCCCTTTCAACACTATTGTTTACTAGTTTTTTTATTACATTTTTTGCTGCAATGCTGAAATAAAGAAAACTTTTTTGCCCCTCTTGGAAATTTTATTTTCATTTTCCTGAATGAATATAAATATCACCAATGATATATTGACCTACTCATTTTTAATATGACAAATAGCTAGAGGTTATGCTTTGAAATAGTATAACTTTATATTTTGTACAAAATACATAAAGTTTTTTTTTGCCTACTGTCTATATATATCACGTTATCAGCCATCAAGGCCATGTTTAACTTTACACGCATTTTAAAATCTCTCTTCGTACTCATCTCCAAAACAGTAGCTTTAGTTTCTTTTTCAATTAATTTTCTACCACCCTATGTCCTTGCCTATTCCTTTTATTTATATATATATATATATATATATATATATATAAATAAAAGACACACACCCACACATATATTTACATATTTATATATATATATATATATATATATATATATATATATATATATATATATATATATACATTCTTTCACATTTTGAAAATACTAATAGTATTTATCTTTAATAATATTTTCATAAAATATTATTAAAGATAAATGACAATCACTTTAACTGCCTAGTCAAAAACAATTTTATTGTTATAATAGTCATAAAAACTATTATATTCATTTTTCATCAAAATGCAAAAAAAAACACTAAGTACAACCCAGACACACACACAAAAATCTACATTCATTTGCAAATTTAAAATATGACTGATATACTGTTTAAAATATGTCAGGCTATTTGCATAATATGTGAATTATGTATTATTTATAAATGAAGTGGCTTTAAAATAAGAAGCCTAAAATATGGCAAAATATTGCATGAAATAAATAATGCAGGCACTTATAATTTAGAAATTGACTGTGTGACTAATTATACTACATAATAAAACTGTCAGAAAATGTCACAATTGTAAAAAGATGTTAGAAAGTTTAACATCAATATGTTATGAATAAGAGTTTATCTTATTCACTGCTTCAAAACGCAAATGATTCTTAATATTTAAAATTTTTAAAAGTTCACCACCAAGTAAGTATAAACACTTAAAGATACTTCCTAGTAACAGACAGATGGATATACTGACAAGCGAGACTAATAAGGTTCATAACTTTTACATATGGTATACTCAAAATGTAATATAAAAATAATACACATTTCTAAAATTCCTAGTTGTATAGAATAGACAATTCCAAATTAGTAGAAAACTATAGAAAAACATACAGGAATTTTTTTTATGAACTGGCAATATAGTATATAATCCCCATATATCTCCCACAGGTGCAAGAAAAATAAATGCCAATCTCTCTTTAATTTAGTAATACAAGTTAATCTAACTAAATTCACATTGAAGTGCATTATAAATACCGTTATCTAAATTTTTGAAAATGTTCTAAATATGCAGTTCAAAAATTAAGCAAGGGACATCGTCAAACTCTTTGGAGACTCATAAAAGGTGCCGTATTAAAAATATTACCAGAGATTTTGTTTTGCATTTTAAAAGATCTTTTCAATGACACTCCACTTTATGGAGTTTGTGAGAAAAAAGTTGTTTATCCCCAAACACGAAGCATGAGAGAAAGGTACTTCAAAGAAAATTAAAAAATCGTTTCTTTTTATGTCTATATTTATGATACTACGATATACATATAGGCCAAACGGACAGGCAAATATGACAAAATTATAGGGTCTCTATTATCTAAGGAACCGTAATACCGTGTGTTTTAATTGACTAACTCTACCTTACGAAGGGAATAAAGTGTATTTTAATTGACAAGCTCTGCCTTAAAATTTGGATTCTTGAGAGTATTTGTAACACAAAACAACATACTCAAAGAAAAATTCATGTGCAGCATAATTTTTAAGACAGATCATCTGTTATATTAATATCAAATGACACCTAGACCTAAAGATAATGCATGTCATAACCAAATTCCAATTGAAATTGTATTTCGACATTTACTCACCGTTTGATCCGCTGCGACCCAACTTTTTATCTCTGTTTTAGAACATACTGATGGGTCACATATTAGTATCTCGTGATATGCCACATTTTTGATGTTAATTCCATCCTAGCGCTAACAGAGGATCCTTACAAGATGCAAGGGGGCTATATCAGCATATAAGTGCAACGGAGCACTTTGTTATTGCTACCTAATCTACATTAACAAGATCAAGGTATTTATAGAAATATAGACCAATATCTATCACCAAAAGATAATTATCTTATTTCACACACACTCCCCCTTTGTTAAGAATAATGATATGTCTCTTTAATAAATTTTTTTCCATGTTTCTTAAAAAACCTAAAATATATAAATTCTATAAAAATAATTTCTACTCCACTGGTTTTATTCCAAATAAAGAAAAGTGCATGTCCACTCAAATTGGAATGGAAACTACTTAAAAGAACTCAGCCATACATATGTATATAACGAAACTCCCCATAAAAAGTATTTTTTATATTGCTAAAAAATAGGAAAATATAGGTAAAATCTGGAAAAATTTAACAAATTTTTCAAACCGATGTTTGTGTTGTTTTGTTAGATATTGGCATGCCATCTGTTGCATTTAAATATACAATACATGGTTTGAATATAACTTATAAATAAAACAATAAAATGAAATAATAATATTATCACTAATGGTAGCAACACACTTTACAAGTGAATTTTCCCATTTTTATTAATAGAAACAATATAATTTAAAATCTTTAGGACAGTTCTAAAGATCAGCATAATTTAGTTTAGCATAAATTCCAAGTGTCCTTGTCAGGTTTCTCTGATTTGTAGTGCATTACCCTAAGCACGCTTATTGTTTTTGGATATCTCTTAAGTCGTCTTGTACTATCAATAATTACTTATGAAAAAAAATAATACTGCCCAGACAGTTTCAAATGCACAGTGAAAAGATTAAATCTATTTTATTGTTTTGAATGACTTAAATATTATTTTAAGTAATTTTAGCAGGTAATTAAAACATGATGAAACAAATTACGAGTTTGACTATCGACAATGACAGTCAAAAGTTAAATTGATCAGATTTAAGTGCATAGGGAAAAAAAAGTGAGTCATCATAAAATAAAAAGTGATTCATTACAGAATATAATTCATTAGGTAAAAGAACTTTTAATAAATTTTGTGTTCAATTAAATTATCAGACCCTCTAAACATTATTCAAATTTTCATTCTATTCAAATAAAAACATTGAACAATCTTCTTATAAAGGGCACAATTTGTTCATAAATCTCTAGATACAATGACCCAAAATATATAACAAGAACTTGTTTCAAAATCAATGAGGTATTACTTGCATAGAGACATTTAAAGAATATGGATTTACAGTTGTATTCAATTAATCATTCGGCAATATCTATATTTTTCCAATTATGTCCAGCAAGGCTGTTTATTTCGGTACACTCAGATTGAGAAGTGAAAGGAGGAAGTAGTGTTTACCTTTTCGCACTGATTATCCCACACTTTCCCACTGATTGGCAAATGCAGGCAGGTTTATGTGTGACAAATAGGCGTTATTGTCAATAAATAAATATAATAAATTTTTAAAAAATCATCCCAAAAATTAATATTTACATAATCTATTTTCCTCCATTGCTCTCTAACATTTTTCTAGTATCATTTCTACAGTATCTTGTGACACACACTGGCATTTTGGAATATCTGTGCAAATTGTTAAAACTTGTAGACACGTCAAATGCTCGTGAGCAACTTACGCAACCTGGACCGCAATTAGACTGCAATATTGCATCTCAATGCAAATAATACCTCCGCCTCTTTTCAAATAGTACCTCAATGTTTAAAATAGCAAGAAACATTACTTGTTTTTTGGTTTAAATAATTTTATTTGAAACAATGATTTTATGAAAACAATGACAACCATAGAAGGACCATGCGAGTAAATAAACTTTCACAGTACCATTAGTGATGAAAATAAAAACATTTGATTACCATTCTGGCAATGCCGTTACAATATTTTGCTTTTTAAAAAAAGAATAGGCTTTGCCCTTCAAGCGTTTACTAGTGCAATATGAAAAACTACTAGTGAAATGAAGGAACTATTTTATTGAGTAAATGACCACATAACAATGAGACAGAATTTAACAGAAATTAAAATTTCTGATCAAGCTTTCATTAATAAATTCAATTGCCGAAACCAAACCATTATTGATTTTAAACATCGCAAATTAAATAATTTTTTCAAATTTGATGACAAAGATTTTACTAGGAAATTAGCATTTACATTAAAATACAGATTTTGGTATTTGGGAGGATTGTATGTACATGACAGTAAATAGTAATGTAAAAAATGAGCTCATTGACAGATTAAAACCTATATATTACTATATTTTTACATTATAAAGAATATATTACTATATTTTTGAAAAACTAGGCATTTTATATTGAATTTATTTCAATTCTTTTGAGGATAAAAATATTACGCATAATTTCTAATAGCGTAATATTCATGAAAAATTGACATTATGGTAACCAAGTGCTTATTAACTTACAACCAGAAGTGCTAATGGCGTTTTACATGGTCCCTATAGCAACAATTTTCAAACGTCAAATAAAAATATTTTATTTACTTACTATGTGCGATGCCCATATCAGTTACTTTTAACTGTCCACCTTTAATCATGGCTTCATAATTTGGTTTTATTACAGTCAAATCTGTGCATACAAGTCCAAACATTGGCCCATTCAATGGATCTTCTTCATACAAGAATAATATATGGATATCTTTGATCAAAGCTCTTTGCACCGTCGAGTACCATGATAGCGTCACTCTAAAATAAATGTAAGAATTACATTAATTAACCAATTTTATTACATGCAAAATTATTTCTTTTTAAAGAACTATCTTGAAAGTGACACTTATTATGACATTCAATATTCTAAACTTGAAAATTAGATTTTTTATTTTTTTATAAGGAATTAAAAAATCTGGTTCCGCAAAATCTTAATTGTTACCTAGTAAATGTATTGAAACAGAAAATAAATAAACCAAGACAAAACTATTAGACGCAAACTAAAAAGACATACAAACTGCATATTTTATAACATTTCACGGTTAACTTACCTTCTAGGCATAGTAGTCATTGCTTCCCAATATTGGTCTATATATGGTATAATTTCTCTATCTTTACTGAACATAACTTTGTTTGTTCCTTCTTTAGCACTTTCCTGCTGTATATTTGCAATAGCCGTAACACACATTTGGGGAAACGCTGAAATATATTAAATATTAAGTCAAAGTAGAAAAATATAAAGACAATGCCACGCCAAATAGAAAAATCAAAGTACATACGTGCTTGATTCTTCTTAAAAGTTTCTAGTCCGGTTGGTGAACAATTTTTGCAAATAAATAAATAGTTTGTCATAAATGGCACCAATTTGCCAAGCTGATATCCAATGCAAGATTCGTGGAACCAACGGTTGCATGATGCACATAGCAACTCAACAATATTCAAATTTCTGTCTTTGCCACTGAAATGAAAAAAAAACATTGTTATGAAATGAAAATAGAATTCGAAGTCTATACGTCACTCAAAACTATCGATCGCGTTTACCGCCAAAATCAAGGTGTGTTCATTTTACTACAAATTCTAAAAAAAAGAAATTGGAAAATTTAATTTCTGATCATTTATATAAACGTATGTACAAAGAAGTCTTTATATTTAGAATGCACTCCAGGAGACCAGTGATGTAAATAACGCAACTCTTACTCACCAGTAGCAATTTCCTTGTTGTTCGGAAGTTCTACTCGTTCTCACAGATTTCTCTACAATCTCCGACACCTTTTGTTTATCGCTTTTCCCATTTTTATTAGAATTATCCCCATCTCCCATATTCCGAAGCTCTTCAGTATTGTAACCGCTCGTCATATTGGTAGCTACTCGTAGCACTTGCAGGTTTTTTTTATATAAATACACCCATAAGTACGATTTATTTTAAGACAACGTTTTCAATAGAAAATTCTTAAATAGACTTTGAAACCAAATTAAAATGCATCTTCAGGTCAATATTGTCTAAAAGTTTGACAGCAGACGCCAATTTAGAAGTATGTTATGTTATTATTTTACAAACCGTTGATTGTTTGGAGTGACATCTACATCACAGATCATTACAACGGCATAAACCGCCATTTATGTGTTAAACGGCGGTTTATGCCGTTGTAATGATTATACATTCCTTCCACAGATGGCAGTATTAATAGAAAATTGAAGTAAATATACAATTTTTTTATTTAGATACTGGAATTTACTATAAAAATTAATTCGTTTTATTATGCATGGTTAGAGCACGTCTCTTGATAGATTTTAAGCGTTAACTATTTTATGATATTTAACAAATAAAGCAAAAAAATTGTTTAAAACTTAGTACAGAACAAGCCAATTAAATGACAGCAGTAACATTTTTCCAATATAAAAAAGGACCGAATTTTTCCTTCCTTTTTTATACTTATTGAATTCCAACAAAAAAATTATGTAAAAAGATAAGTCATTGTGTGACGACAAATCAGCTTTAAAATCAATAGGGAGATAGTTTGATAAATATATGAATTATAAAAACGCAATGGGCAAATACTCAACATTGTCATCATCCGCATTATAACTTAGTATTGCTTTCCGCATTATTAGTTTTAGTGTTCATCAGCATTTTAGTATTTACATTGTTTTAATGCTCATATATATTGGATGAATTTCTCTTTCAGTCAGCTAACCATCAGAAACTATTCTTCATTATGTCATGGTTCTTAGTTCTGATTAGTCTATTCATTATAAAAATACGCCTCCATTTCTAATTGACACTACTAACGATTCAAAATTTTACAGATCTTGGAAGCGAGTCTCTAAATGCGATTGCATTTTCGCCTTAATTCTATTTCTTCTGCCCCTCTATCATCTAACCTGTTTATTTTTTTAAATGTTTTTTCTTGCCATTTTAGCGTTAAAATGATATAATCAATGGTTTATTTTACACGTTATATTATGATTAGTGTATTTAGATACGTACGTGGTCAAACTAAAATACTGTTGAGTATCAATGTAAGTACTTTGATTGTTAAATATAAATAAGTAGGTGCAAATTATTATTCAACGATTGAAAACTGTTTTTCCTTTATTTCCTCATTTTTAATCCTTTGTACCATTTTTTATCCCTAATCTCGATTTCCAAATGGAACTGGCAACATTAGCCTTCCATAATTGAATTCCATGATGACTGACAAGTATATGATCTGTGACTGAACATATAGAGAGAAAGCTGCACAGATCATATACTAGAAAACTGACCGCAAAAATACGAGCCAATGAGGTACTCGTAATAGGATAAAAATTTCTTAAAATATTAATACATAAAACGGCAATACAAAAAGTTGTCTAGACGGAAATTGTTAAATAACATTTTATGCTAGAAGTGGTCCTAGTAAATTTTGTGGACAGAATTGATGTCATGAAGTAACAGCTTAAAATTACTACGAAAAACTTGTTTCATAAAGTTATATCCAAAATAATTTTTGTGCTGCATTAAATCTTGCTACAATATTCGGACACAAAAGTTTTCTAAAATGGTTTTGGACCCTTACCTCGATTAACAGCTTCAGATTATCCAAATTATAATTTATACTCTTTTCTAATTATACTGATATGCTTTTTGCCACGTCTAAGCCTGTCAGAAGCGACTAACACAAAACTAGAAATTCTTGAAAATAACGTGCAATTTCTAATATTGTATATGTATTACATTTGAGTATATAGCTTTTTACGGCTTTAAAAAAATTCTGCGCTCTATATTAGGCAAATAGGTTTTGAAAAAGAATTTTAACACAATATGACATTTTCTCAATCGTGACATTTTCTTAAAAGATTTGAAAGATATTCTCAATACGCTAGTAGCAAATATTCAGCCTATAGATGTACATTTGTCGTTAGATATCGTATACTTATGGGTCTATTTAAGAGTTTTCTATTTATTTTTATAAATAAATCGTGCTTATTGGCGTACTTATGGGTCTATTTAAGAGTTTTCTATTGAAAAAGTTGTCTTAAAATAAATCGTACTTATGGGTGTATTTATATAAAAAAAACTTGCAAGTGCTACGAGTAGCTACCAATATGACGAGCGGTTACAATACTGAAGAGCTTCGGAATATGGGAGATGGGGATAATTCTAATAAAAATGGGAAAAGCGATAAACAAAAGGTGTCGGAGATTGTAGAAAAATCTGTGAGAACGAGTAGAAGTTCCGAACAACAAGGAAATTGCCACTGGTGAGTTAAAGTTGCGTTATTTGCATCACTGCTTCCCTGTAGTGCATTCTAAATATAAAGACTTCTTTGTACTTACGTTTATAGAAAAGTCCAGAAAATGATCAGAAATTAAATTTTCCATTTCTTTTTTTTTAGAATTTGTAGAAAAACGAAACACCTTGATTTTGGCGGTAAACGCGATCGACAGTTTTGAGTGACGTATAGACTTCGAATTTTATTTTCATTTCATAACAATGTTTTTTTTTCATTTCAGTGGCAAAGACAGAAATTTGAATATTGTTGAGTTGCTATGTGCATCATGCAACCGTTGGTTCCACGAGTCTTGCATTGGATATCAGCTTGGCAAATTGCATTATTCAATTGTCATAAACCTTTGTACCATTTTTTATCCCTAATCTCGATTTCCAAAAAAATGTTATTGATGTAAACAACTGAATAATGAAAAGTTAAGTTTGCCAGGAGCGCACGATAAAACTGCATAGTTTTTTATACGGTATATATATTTAGTAAATGTATTTTTAGTAAATTCTGCCAATTCTACCTCCACGAAACAACTTTGGACGATGAGTCATAGCATACGAACAAAAATTATATTAGCACTTTTACAAAACTTGAAAATAATAGAAGAAAGGGATATTTCTAGTACCTGCAATTTATGTGACGGCAATGCAGCAAAATGCTACAGAAATAAATTGCATTAAAGAATTACCTGAACAATGCGGTTGTACATTGTCACGGTAGAGATAGACAAAAAAACAGCATTTGATAAAATTGGTATTGATGATGTTAATTAAGATGATGATTTGTAAAATTAAAAATAAGTAGTTATTAAAACACGAAGTTCCTATCCTTTTATTCTTTCAGTTATAAGTATTAGAAAGGGTGATTTAGTTTAATTATGTGTGTATAATTTGTAAAATATCAATAATTATATTAGTTTTTTAAAAATAATTGTCTTATTATTTATTCTTATGGATTAAATGTTCACTTTACTCCCAAACACTCAAATGTAACATATGACATTAGAAATTGCACGTAAAGCATACATCATTAGAAAAATGTATAAGGTTTAATTTAGTCATAATTTGAACCTGTTACTCGATGGATATAGTGAGGTTCCAGACAAATTTAAAAGACTTTCTGTGACCGGATGTTGTAACAGGATTTAATGTATCAAAAAATGTTTTTGATGTAACTTTATAAATACTAACTTTTGGTAGTAATTTTAAGCTGTTACTCATGGGCTCAATTCTGTCCAAAAAAGATAGAATTGAACCTACATAGTAACAGCGTGACTAGTGGTGAGAGTATTAAAAGTCATCCGCCCAGGCACAAAATTACTTTTTGCATTATCGCTTTGTGTATTAACATTTTAAGATCATTTTATCCTGTTACCTAATCATATTTTTGCGGTCAGCTCTTGGACTAATAAGAAAACCGTATAATTAAGTTTTAATTATCTTCTGCTTTAACCGTTTTCACCAACCTCACTCTAAACGAACTCTTGTTGTAAATATACCATTTCATTCGAAACCTAGCTAATAATGTTCTGAAAAGAAGGCCTTAGATCATTTGTTACAAAAAACTTACATTTTCTCTTAATTGCGCTAATAATTACGAAAATTTTGTTGAAATAGTAATATTTCTATGAATTTGTCTTACAAAATCTAATAAATTTTAAGTAAACAACACGATAGACTCAAGTTTTTACCTGGATGTCTTTTAATAATAGGAAATTATACTTTTAATCATAAAAGGAACTCCTTAAACTATAATGCCAATTTCAAAATCTTTTTATGAACACGTAGTTTTTAAAATAAAAAATAACTTGTCTTGCAGGACAGAACGACGTTAAGTACAAAAATTACAAAAAAATATTTTGTTAATATCAATGTACACAATTTTCATTGATTTTATAACAAAATAGTAAATAACTTTCTCGATTACTGAAAAAAGAGAAGGTAGCTAACATCTAGTAAATGAGATGTGTCGATAAAGTAAAACTTGAAACTAATACCGTGGGTCATTAAATGACTCAAATTGTAGAAAAGATGAAGGTACCTTTTAAAACAATTTTAAAGACTTTAAAATTGTTTTAAAAGATACTTACTTACTTACCGTATTCACCGAAATATTGGCCAATTACTAAAAACAATTTCAAGTCTCTACGTCAAGCAGTTTCTGAGAAAACTGCCTATGACGGATGGACGGACTACACATGAGTGATCTTATAAGTGTTTCGTTTTTTCCTTTTCAAATACGGAAGCATAAACATTACATTGTAAAACGAATTCAGTATAGAACAGAATTTTCAGGGCAAAACGACGTAAAGTACAAAAATTGCAAAAAATATTTTGTTAATATCAGTGTACACAATGTACATTTAATTAATTTCCTAACAAAATAATAAATAACTTTCACGATTACTAAATAAGAAGGAGCTGGCTAACACCTAATAAATAAGATGTATCGGTAGAAAATAATGGGTCATTAAATGACTCAAATTGTTGAAAATATGAAAATACATTTTAAAACAATTTTAAACTCTTTGTGTCTCTAAATCTGGCAAATTATTAAAAATAATTTCAAGTGGTTGCTACAAAAAAAGCTTATTACTGATGAACAGACTACACACGAGTTATTTTATGTGTTTCGTTTTTCTTTTTAAATTACGGAAGCCTAAAAATTACATTATCAAAGAAATTTGAATATTCGCAAAATAATTTTTTAAATCATGTTGTGCCCATTTTTATACTCTTTTTATGTGTCACCGAAGCACTGTTGGATTTGGATCTGAAATGTGATAATGCTTTTAATCAAGAAGAGTGGGGAATTTGGGTATAATATTTTGGACATAGTAAATGTTATTGAAACCTTATGTCGTCGGGCATTACTGATCACAGCAGAGGTTACAGTGAAATATGCGCTGAGGAAATTGACAGAAATGAACTCTTATATTAGCTGGAAAATGCGGACACATCTCAAAAACATTATTCAAAACGACTACTCAAACAAGCAGCGACTGTGCATTATTTAATAAATCCATGTACGTAATTTACTGACAAGGAAGACGAAGATATGTATGTTTTTCTACGTCATAATTGCATAGAAAAATCCAATGATATTGTCCAACGTTTACAGCGCACACTCACCTTATGGCAGAATACTAGAGCTCGGGGCGATTCTGTAGATCAGCAAGATACCATATAGAGACTCTTCAACATTCTAATACTCACAATCTAATAAAGTGAGATGAATTGGACGAAGAACTAAAACAAGTTACTATTTTACAAAGTAGAACTCGAACTCTTGAAAATAATGACATGATTACTACCGTGAGAATCGAAATGGCTCTTTTTGATAATGGTGATTGACGGCATATTTATCGCTGGCGTACAAATATCTTAGTGCCATACCTCTAACAAGCGTCGAGTCAGAAAGGATTCGTTATTCGGCAGGCTATATTTGTAATCGTTTGCGCAACTCACTGCGTGACTAAAGCTTAGCATATATTAGTTTATGATATTAGTTTACTACGTTATACTACCTCGAAAAAAGGAAAAAGAAATAAGACGGGTTTAAAACAATAAAAGATTATTTTACCGTTTAAATTATGAAAAATAGTTTCGTTTAATTATTTTTTGTATTGTTAAAGTTATGATGTGATTTGTAATCGTTTTGGAGACTGATAATAATTATTAATGCTTATAATGTTATTTAAACTTATTACTTAAATAAATAATGTTATTTTCATAATTAAAAATCCTTACCTATTGGACCTTGTTATATTGTCTTTGAATAGTGATTATTTGACCAAGAAATGTTGATTGTATTATATGTTTAAAATTTAAAGTTCTAAACCGTATGAGAAGAGAAACTAATTAATAGATTTAATAGTAATTATCTGGTTCTCTGCATATTTCGAATATATATTTTGAACAATAAACCTTTATTTTGATTAGAGAATGAAGTTTTTCTTTAGTGTTTATGGTATTATTATTACGTAAATAATTGAACAGGTACGATAAACCCGGAAAAAGCTTACTCGTTTTAGGTTTTTTAGGAAGTACGGGGAATACTGGTAGTACCGGTATCGAGCTGAACCCAGCACCGGGAATCAAAATTTTACGAACCAGACCGGTTCTGCAAGCTCAATTCACGATGGCCGGAATGGCTTGAATTCGTGTTGTCCTGATGACAGCTTGTAAAATATAGTAACTGCGTACTTAAAATTGTAAGTTAATATAATATTACATAAGAGTGGACTAACTGAACTGGAACCTTTCGTTAATGTGATTTTTTTACGTTGAAAGTTATTACAGACAAAATTTTAAAAAATTCGAGGGCATTTGACCAAAAGTGATCTTTGTTAAAGTCATAATTCTGATTCTCTTTTAATATTAAAAAGATCGGTTTAAAAGATTTTGTTTATAATCTAAAAAATAAATTAAAGATCGTGGTAAATAATTTAAATAAAGTGATGTATTATTATTTCTACTTTATTTAAGTTCTTTACCACGGCCTAGGTTTCGTTGTATTACATCTTCAGGTGGGCTATTAGCAAAGATATCAGGTCCGCTATTAGCATCTTTGCTAATACAATTTCAAGTCTCTACGTCAAGCAGTTTCTGAGAAAAATGCCAGTGACGGATGGACGGACTACACATGAGTGATCTTATAAGTGTTTTGTTCACCTGAAGATGTTGTAATACAACGAAACCTAGGTCGTGGTAAAGAAGTTAAAGAAAGTAGAAATAATACTACATCACGTAGTTTCATTTAATTGTGAATAATGAATTTTTACAAAATTAAAGCCAAATATATTCAATATTTATTTTTTAACTAAATTTGGTATCAAAGTACTAAGAATGAACGACACATAACCGCTTCAATCCATCTACGTTATCCTTACGCACAATGTACCTTTAACGTATTTTTCTAGATGT
Organism: Druceiella hillmani; assembly: GCA_039881145.1. Lineage (NCBI taxonomy): Eukaryota > Metazoa > Arthropoda > Insecta > Lepidoptera > Hepialidae > Druceiella > Druceiella hillmani. The sequence goes on along the minus strand of JAYKKI010000016.1, from coordinate 13,096,331 downwards.
TGTACTTAAAGAAAATGAAATAAACTAAATCAACTTCACTAAATTATTATGCATTACCAAATTGTTTTCTATATTTAATGTATATACAGAGTGTTTGGTAACACGATGCAAAGTCGATAAAGATTGACAGCTTAAGACATTTAAAACATTTTGAGTCATACAAAGTCTGATTATTTCTGATGTCTTTTACAAAGTCTGATTATTTTTTTATTGCTATTTTAAGGGTTTCTTTTTAAAATTGCAAAATTGAATAATTAATTCCCAATAGAGTTCCAGTAAAACCTGGTATGTCAATACTTATATATTTTTTTTAATTTATATAACAGATTCCATCTTTGTCATCAGAAAAAAAAACTAGACTTTTGAAGTTTACAAAATTTTGTGAAATTGAGGAAAATTGTTTTGATTGTGGCATTTAAAAAAATAAATAAAATAGCTCTTGTCGTTCAGTTAACCCAGCATATTTTAAAAATATGCCGGGTTATTGCTCTTTCTTTTATGGTATCAACCATGCAGATACCTCGTCAATTCATAGAAATAGGGTGCGTAAACCAAACGCCGAAAAATGGCCGCTTCGCGCGAAAGAAAGACCGCTCCGCAACCACGCAGGTATCTTGCCAATTCTTAGATTTAGGGTACACAAACCGAATTGAGGGAGATAAATTTTAATTTTTAAATAAAAAAGAAAACTTATTAACATACTGGTACTCTATTGGGAATTAATTGTCAAATTTTGGATTTAAAAAAATCCTTAAAATAGCAACAACAAAAAATAATCAGAGTTACGTATCTTGATACGCATATCTCAAAATGTTTTAAATGGCTTAAGCTTTCAGCTCCTTTCAACTTTGCATTGAGCTACCAAACAACCTGTATAATACATAGTACCTATACAAACAGTTCACGGTCCCGATTTTCGGTCACCTAAGTTGAAGAATATTTTAATGAGACAAGTGCCACTTAAGTGTTGTTGAAACTCAAATTCGCTCAAGTACCTAAAAATGCTTACTAGATCTTTTAAATATTGGGGATTGTTAGCGAAAATGGCCAGAGTTTCAAAATAGCACATAGATGAGTTATTACCTGAGAAACTAAAAATGTTAAATTCCCTTGTGTATTTGTTTGGAAACGCATCAAGTAAAAATTTCTGACTCAATTCAGATGGAGTTTTTTATGAAAAACGAGTTTTTTATGGAATGACTTGAAGTGACATTTATTTTTTATTTCAATGGAATCGGTTCCTTCAGTCATAAGATATGTGAATATAATATTTTCAAAAATTCCTTTACATTGCACTGCAATGAAATCCCTAGCTGCTCGACACGTGGTAATTACACAAATGTATATTCTATGTACATTAATAGATGGCGCTACGTGTATTTTAAATTGCATTAAGGTAATGGGTATGGTAAAGTATGGAGTGGTGCGGGAGGGTTAGGTGTTTGAATAAACAATCTGAATGCAGGAGGACGCAAGTGGACAGACCTCGTTTTCCGAACTTGAAATTTTTCACAAAAAAAAATATGACAAAAAACAGATTTTTTTTTTTAAATGAGTTTGCTTATTTATTCACACATAACGAAAGGATAACTAATGAAATTTCGGTGAAGTTTTCGAATTCTGTTTTGTTCTATATAGCTATGTTCCATCGCAATCAAGCGACTAAATTGAATATACGGTAAATCGTCATTTCAATACAAATTGCACTTGCCTAAAAAGTTCACTTCCATAATTATTATAATAGATGGCGTCACATGTATCCTACAATAAATATCCTACAGTTAATTACATTTAATTAACTTAAATAAGATCATTGTGATGCAAATTGGAAATCGAAAACTTTTATCGATTTACGGAATTGGAATACAGTACAAAACTTTGAAATATTTCCACCAATCTCAAATTCAGTGACATAATCTTTCTTGACTCTTCAGTATGTCTTCTGTATGTCTTTTTCAATTACTAAATGATCTCTAGCAGATAGCTACAGTCACTGGCATCGTTAAATAAATAAAAAATATTTATAGTAATTACTAAGTTGGGAAACATATCCTTTAAATCAAGTTACTATAGCTTTAAAAAGACCCAGACTTGACTGACATTAACATTTATCAAATAATGTAGTCGCTTCAACTTGACTCTTCAAAATTTCTAATTCGGTTCAAAATTCTGTGGCATTTATATCTGCAGAATATTTGATACTCAAATCAGCTGCATGATTTTTTAGTTCATCAACTGAACATGTAGTTATGCGTCGTAAAGTTGTGAAGTTTTTGATTCACCATTTCAATTCTGAAATTATTATATCTATTGCGTCATGTTTCTGAACTTTGAAACTTTGTAGTTGGATAATGTCGTTGACGGCACTTAAATCGTATCTTTTTAGTCGCATTCGTCGCTTTTCAGGAAAATTGTCTTCAATCTCACATTCTTCACAAACTTTTTTGCCTTTTCGAAAGCATTGCCTACAGTCTCGCAAATATTTTGAATCTGCCTTGTTATTTAATTCAAAGGTTTTGTCGGTGTAATAGTTTTCGACTGTAGAGCTACATTCACTCCGTCAACAGATTCTAAAACTTGATCCCAAATTTACAAAGTACATATGAAGTTATATTAGGTCCATATGCTTTTAGCTGTAGCGATTGCTTCTGCATTATAATCGTTGGTAGTTAGAAAAGCATACACCATATTTGGGGAAATTTGTACGTTTAAAGCTTTTACGGCTCTACCTTTAGAGGTCCATCTAATGTCGGCGTGTTTTTTCAAAGCATTTTTAAATGTTTCATTAAAGTTTCCCAACTGGCCGTAAAATTAAAAAAACACCAATATTTCGGGATTATTCCAAAAGACATGATCATATCGGGTGTCACACTAGTAGCGTGCACGCCAGATAAATTGAAAGAATGCACTGAACATGGCACGTAATTAGCATTATCAGTAATTTGTTTTATTTACCATATTACTACCATTTTCGTAGCTTTGGTCCGGAACATCTTGTATGTTCAATTCGTCTACTTCTCATTTCTCCAATATTTCTTTCAACAATCCCTCGCTCGTTTTTCCATGAGATTGGATTGAATTTATGAAACGTTCTTCGATTGTATCTTTTTGCTCGGATATTTTTACGGCTCATTTTTTGTGAGACCTGTTGTTGATGCGTACTATCAAAAAGCAGAGATAAAAATATTTTGAATAAATAAATTTCACACGAATGTCGTCTAAATTAATTTTTTGATCTGACACGTAAGAATTCCACTAGCTCGTTTTGAATATATGGTGTAAAATATGAAATATTTCCTTTGTTAAGTGATTCGATGTGCGTTCCAAGTTCAGGACTGAATTTTGAAATTATATCCACGGCACTTAATAAAACTCCTAATCCTGATTATCCAATATGGACCATATTGGATAAGAGCCTCTGAGAGGTAAATTATTTTCCGCGCAGAACAAAAGTATGCTAGTACACACTTTTAAATATGTCTCCACTTTTTTGTTTCTTGACCATTTGTAAAGATGCGTCTATTGTGGTCTTATCGTTTTCTCTTATACAGGATGTCCAGTTTGAACAAACATAGTTTCTGAACGCAACACATAAGAGGGGCGCGGGGGGCGTCGTTAGAAGCGCAAGCGGTGCGGATGTTTTAGTAGCCATGGAACAGTGGAGTGGAGAGCACCGCGCTTTTGCCGTCGAGGCGTACATTTCGAGTGGATTTTCGCTGTCTGTAGCACGCCGTCGATTTAATAATCGTTACAGTATTCGTCGATTACGTGATGGTCCATCGATCAACCTCATTCAGTCATGGGTAGCAAGATTCAGAGCTACAGGATCAACATTAAATAGGGCCAGGCCAGGACCTACACCATTGGTAGCCACGGATGAAAATGTCGAGCGTGTTATGGTTTCTGTCGTTGAAAATCCCCGTTTATCACTGCGTACACGTTCATCGATATTGGGAATTCCGAAATCAACTTTACAGGTAATAATGCAAAAAAAGCTCAAGTTCCATCCATATAAAATTCAAATTGTTCAAGATTTACACGATTCTGATTTTGAATTAAGAAAAACTTACGCGGAGGTGATGTTGTTGAGATTTCGTACTGCTACCCGGATGGGCAACGTATTCTTTAGTGACGAAGCTCACTTTCACATTGGAGGATATGTGAATAAGCAGCACTTTCGTTACTGGGATGTCCACAACCCAAGACAAATGCATCAAGAGCCTTTACATAAGCCTAAAGTAACAGTCTGGTGTGCCATGTCTGCATCTGCAATCATAGGGCCTTATTTCTTTGAAAATCAAAGTGGCCAAACTGTAACTGTGAATTCGGAGAGATATGCCCAGATGTTAAATGACTTTTTCAGAGTAGAACTACAGAATAGTCCATCCTTCAACCAAAACACATGGTTCCAGCAGGACGGGGCCACAGCTCACACTGCTGATGTGTCCATGAATGCAGTGCGGCTGTCATTTCCAGAAAAAAAACATATCCCAAAACGGTACCGTACCGTGGCCACCTAGGTCACCCGATTTAAGCCCATGTGACTTTTTCTTATGGGGATACTTAAAATCCGTTGTTTACAAAACAAATCCGAGCACTGTGACACAACTTAAAGAAAATATTCGAGCCGAAGTCAGTAGGATACCCAAGTCACTCTGCAAACGCGTTTTTGAAAACATGCGTGCTAGACTCGAAGAGTATGTCAGACTCGATGGAAAACGTGGTTTTTAAAAAATTAAATCCGCATTTGTTGTTATAAAGTTAAAATAAACCTACTTTGTATTAGAGGTGTAGCTTTTTTAAACAATTTTTCAAACATTGAAATCTGCCACTGGACACCTGTATATCGTTTTCTCTATGAAATATAGAGTTTCTGTGCTCAAGGATACGCGGACTTAAATGATACCAATCATTAAATTCGTTTTTTGTATAAGCAAGTGGTGGCTTTATCTGCTTAGTCGAGGATGAACCGAAGAATATACAGAGGAAACAAAATATTGCATCTCTTTTGTACTGTACCATGACCTGGGTACCATCTCGCCATTGCTCATCTTTTTTTTAAACCAATGCGTATGAAATTTTCGTCCTACGTCTTCAATTGAACAAACATTTTTATTACCTTTTCTTTGATCAAGGCTTTTCTCGACAAGGAAACAACTGATGGGATCAGTTAAGGGTAACCATGAAACAGGATCGTTTATATCTAATTGAGTCTTATCAGTTGCAGCTGTTTCTACAATTTGAATTTTAGAACTTGGACTAATGGTGGGCAAGATCAGTCTTGATGGAATGGGCTGACTAGGCTGTCTTTACTTTCTTTAAATTTTCCAATTTTTTGGCTTCAGCGCTTTTTTCAAAATTCAGAACCGGATAGAGGTTTTTGTAACAGGGTATTTGTTATGGCGTGCATGCTTAGCTTACAGTAGCCGGCATCTGAAAGAAGAATCACGAATCAGGTCTAGTCTACTCTAGTATATAAAGGTACTTTTGTTCCAAACATGAACATAGATATGGTCACCATAAAAATGCTACCTAATATAGATATACTTAGGAGGCAACTAAGTCAAAGCCCAAAGTAATCATATTTACAAGCCCATATTATTTATTAATATTATCAGCCTACAAAACTCTGACTGCTGGGCACAGGTCATCTTAAAAGAATTTCAATAAACTCCACTATCAATATTTTTTCTAGGTCTAGGCAAAGGCAGACTTCACGGAGAAGACCTCACGCGGCGAGCCCCTTTCCACATCCTCCCGATACTCATACAGTGCTAATTTTACGAAACAAATCTATAATAGATATGTTTTGAACAAAAAGATGAACGCGGGCGCTATCACCAACGACAAGCGGCGGTCAATATAATAATTTTGTTTTTATTATATTGACACGTTCAATATAAATGTGAAGTAGGTAGTAGGTTAGATATGAGAAGTAAATAATATTAGTCCAGTCAATAAATAGTACATTACATAGAAAAATACAGTTAAAATCCAATGTTTTTTATTTACGCTAAATACTTAAAATTCTCAATAAATCTGACTGGAAAATTGTTGCGCACACCTTGTATTAGTCTGACGTAAAATGTTTCAAATAATTCAAAAAGTTTATTACTCAACTGTACTTAATTGTGCGACTTAATTTGTGGTCCTGGCATCCAACGATCTATTAGAGTAGCGATTTTCCCAAATTTTAAAATATTCTATGTGTTGAAAAAGAAAAGATTTTTATTAAGATCAAATTTTGCCAGTAACCCAGTCTTAGCTTGGCCTATCGCCTCTTTCGGTTGATCCATAACTTATTTCACATAATCTATTAACTAATAACACTAATCACAATTGACCATTTTCATTTTCATTGCTGACAAGTCCACATCGTCCAAATACCCTACTCACTTTTATTGAATATGGATATGCTACTCTGATCCCAATAACCAATATTTAAATGAATTAGAAGGTTTTCAAACTTCTACGCCCAAAGTAAATTACTCAATACAAAATAGTACTCTTGTTTTCCATTGTAAACTGAAAATTTACAAATTTACAAAATTTATATGGATAAACTATTTAATTTTTACTACTATTTTCGCATTATTAATTTGACTTACTGTAACAAAAAGAGTTTATAGATGAATAAAAACGAAAAAAAATTAACTTTGTTTTTACTAATTTCTAAAATGTAGCACCTCCTCTGCTACTATGGGTAGATAATATTTTGTTCCCAACACACTTCTACAGTGTCTATAAGTTGCTGTTGACTGTTAACACCACTGTAATTTTCCTTTATACTTATTACCAATTAAATAATTTAATTTAAATCGAGACTCATCATCAACCATAGCACAAATGCAACATTGCTTTTAAAGAGTGCACATTGCGTGGTATGGATCACATCTGCGCGAGAATTATTTATTTATGTACTTTAATGTGTCTAATTGATACATATGGCGAACTTAATACAACAAGAGCAATCTCTTACAGCCAACCAGAACACCAGTTCAGCTTCGCTCGACGAGCGGACGGAAATCGAACCCATATATCCGCGGTGCGCCTCGCAATCAAAGGCCGTATGCCTTGTAATTAACCCAACACACCACGGTGACGACATATCTTCTATGGGAATGAAATTATTGGCCACTGGCTATTCAAATGGGATAATACTTGCTCGGATTGCTTGATCGACGTAATTGGCAGCGGTCATGATATCCTCAACCAGAAATACAATATCAGTTTTTTTGCCTAAATTTTATCCACCCCAGACTATCACACATACAAAACGGTTCGTCCTTATAATGCATGATTCAATCGTCACTATAAAATTTCACCGTACATTCATCAGTAAAGAGTACAGTCTACAGGTTTACAATATTCCAGTTCATATACCCAACGAAGAATACCACCTTGCGTGTTTCGTAATTGATAATATAAAATATGTTTTTACGTAAGCTTACCTTAAACGATAAACCTTTGTGTGTGTTCAACTCCTTGCCAGTTGAAAACTTGTCAGTTGAGTTATACGATGAGGCCACGAACAACGAAGTTTCTGGATCATTGTACATGTTCATGGTGTCAGTTTTGAAGTTGAGAATACTAAAACTAAACAAAACAGCTAATCAATATCCTTGTTAGCATCTTGCAATGAGGCCCGAAACGCAAGTGAATACTGAAAATGTTTGAAAAGAGATGACATCTCACTTAATTAAATTATTATTGACGCCATCGTCATGTACTCATACTTCTCCTCAGTGTCAAAATAGTTTTTAGAGTCCAAATTATCTCACTGGAAATTAAAATATTTGTTTACTCTAGCCTATGATTACATTCTGTAAACTTACTCACACTATTTGTAGCATTATCCTTTACGACTAATCATTTACTGTCTAGGCTATTAATCATGCTTGTCAACATCACTTCACTATTTGCCTGATCGTTTTATCCACACTTATGCTCATCAATTGTGTTCAGCTGCGAAAATATTCAAATGCTTACTTCCAGCTTCGGAATATTCAACAGAATGCGCAAGCACGCTATTAGCTCAAAAGAATACGATCCTATGCTATAACTACTTATAAATGTTAAGTAGTATATTCTTGCTACTTGCTTTCCTCTCCCGCTACATGTTTGGCGCGTGTATAGCGAAATGCAATTTAGCGCGCATATGCAGTTCATCTAATGCTATAAAAGCAATTAAGATACATTAACACACATTTGCCTGTGTAGGCATACGTAAACATCAGTACGCATGTCTATGCATTCTAGAAAATGCATAACTTTTACACATTTTTACTGTGTTTATATCAGTTCACACTAGAAAATCGTCCTTAGTAAATGTTTTAAAATTGATTACATTTTTAGAAGAAATAATCTACATTTTTAGAAGAAATAGTTTATAGCCTACAGCATAAAAATTATTCCCACGAAGTTTTTGTAATTGACTCGAAGTGATTGCTTTTATAGCTATAAATTCAAGGTACGTAAAAAATATTTCCTTTTGTCAAATACGAAAAGTGAGAGGGGCTACCAGTACCATTTTCATGAAAATATGAGTAGTTTAACCTTTTTCAGATGCTTGTACATTAAGTACGCGAAAAATTAATCTAAACTTGTCGGGACCTATTACGTGTCACTGGCCAATATCAATATAAATAAGAACAAGGTTAAATAAATAGAGATAACATAATATGACTAATACTATCCCCACTTGCTATATCAAATCATAATTTCGCTGTCACGGCTTATCTCAAAATACTCATTACAATTGTTTAGTGATACTTGGTCATTGTAAACAGGCGGCACGCGCCTGTCGCGTACGTGAGCTAGATAAATATGACGCGGGGTTATTATTGAAATACTTGCTCACCGAAGGGTGACGATCACAATGGAGCACTGTATCAACAACATGCATGTTATTATTAATTTTGTTATCAGATTTCCTTTTATCGTTTCAGCAAATAAAATCATTTCAACTTCAAGTGGCGTGGCTCAGCAACAAAATGTTCAATTAATGACCGAGGTCTTGCATGAAATTAATATCCACTTTGGATTAATTATTTTAGTTTACACTAGACTGATTTGTCCTATAATTTTGTTCCTGTTAATTTTATTTCAAGATTATATAAAAGATATATTATGTAAATTATAAAGATATTTAATAAAATTCACATATTATTATTTACTAATTTAATAGATATGGAAGGAGTGCGGACGCTTTACTTCAAATAAAGCATCAACAATTTCTCCCAGTTGATTACAAAGAAAAAACGAAAAATATGAATTTTGTATGGACACGTTTGTAAGTTTTTTTTATTAAAAATACGAGACGAAACGGGCTAGTAAACTAAATTCCATTACGTCGTGAATTCATTCTGACTTTCTTTATCTCTAAACATAACACCGACTTCTACGAGTACTCCTCCGCTATATATGTTAACAAGTTCTGGAACAAACTTAATTCCGGCATTCAAAATGATATACGTCAATTTACAGTTTCAATAAAAGTCCGGGAAAGGTTATTTCAATGTGGAATCCTTATCTCTAATTTAGTACTTCCCTTCTTTTCCTTTCCCATTCTATACCATTTACCTAACCGTGCTATATATATATATATATATATATATATATATATATATATATATATATATATATACATTTACATATATAGCACCATGCTAACTTTAACCACTGTAGAAGTCTTAAAGATATGAGCAGGGTAGCTGTAATCAATTCTATGTGTAGTTAATTATGTATGTATACTATACATTCACTTCTAAATATTTATATTTCTTTAGCACTTATATTTTAAGATTGAAAAGCATTTCAAACATGAGGAAAAATAAATAGACAAAGTCGGAATATAATATTTATATATTACATAGAATTAGAAACAGACTTACAATCAACTAGAAAGCATGGAACTGATATATGTGAGCAATATGACTTCCGTATTAAAAGATAGACCTATACGACAGGGTATTAAATTTTATTTCTCAGGTTTGGTTTATAAAAAAATATTGACTAAGATTATGTTACGTTATGATATTTTTCAGTTCATTTATTGATAGCTACCTGCAAAAAATGGTAACAAAAAATTATTGTATGCAAAATGGGAAGTAAACAAGTTTCACAATTGATCTGGTTATCACGCTATGATAAATGCAAAGACCAATGTAAAGCTTTTGAATGGTAAAATATGAACAAAAAGTATACGACATTTAAACATAGATTACCATTGAATTCGTGCCTAAATATATGTGTTAACGTATAAGCAGGATCTTGAAATCTAGTTATTACTAAATCTAAATACAGCTGGCTTTGACTTCAATTAATGAGTCGCGCCGATTCGTGATTAAATTATTTAAACAAATTTAAGTCATATTTGATATTTATTGATACTCGAAGGTAAACCTTGCTTTATTAGATTCTAAATTTCTGTTGATTACAATTTTGCTGTGCACGTGGTGGGGTTACTACATGATTTTTCACTTCAGATTAAATACTCATATCTCGATTTTACATTCTCATACCTATAATTGCCGCTGAAATGAAAATGTACTCATTTCTTGAATCGTTTTTAAAGAAAAAATATCAATATTTTGTTTTTCGTAATATCAGTATTTGTACTGAATTACTTTTCGTATGTCAAACCAAATAAAACATTATTGAATATATTTGGCGTTAATTTTCTAGAAATTCATTATTCACAATTAAATGAAACTACGTGATGTAGTATTATTTCTACTTTATTTAAATTCTTTACCACGACCTAGGTTTTGTTGTATTACAATATCTTCAGGTGGGCTATTAGCAAAGATCTTTGCAAAGAGCTTTACATTGGTCTTTGCATTTATTATAGCGTAAAGCAAAGATCTTTGCTAATAGCCCACCTGAAGATCTTTTAATACAACGAAACCTAGGTCGTGGTAAAGAACTTAAATAAAGTAGAAATAATAATACATCACGCTGTTTCATTTAATCGTAAAAAAATATTTCCAAGATTCAAATGTGACTCAATAACTCGCTTGGTGAAAAAATTAATTAGACTTTTTCACTCTTTCCACTTGTACTAATTTTTTTGTTTATTAAATAAAAACTAGCAATATTTCTAAGTATCTATAACTTATCTACTAACCAAATGCCAAGGTTCAAATTCTTAGATCAACTAGTGTCGAAATAACTTGATTGTATAGTTATGCAAAACATCGCCATAAATGTTTCCATTGTCAAAACATTAACACGGTATGATATATTTAACATAATGACAATAATTTCGTATTCAATTCTTCACTAGATATCCACACTAATATTATGAATACGAAAATCTTTCTATCTGTATGTTACGTTTTCACGGTTCAACCAGGTTTTAATAAGATACACCCGAACTTGGCACCCGAAGCCTTCTTCGGTAGAGTATATGACGTTTTCATAAATTAAGTATAAGGGATGATTCAAGATGCGGATTACTTTTTTATTGTGGATTCTGATAGAGATATCAAATGAATAGAATTAGCAAGTAGAATACAAAAGTATGTAATTTGTCCGATTATATATTTCGTATCATAAGTACAAAGTATTACTCTGATAGACACTTGAACATTGCGCTACTAGTACAGGGAACCTAATGTAAAGTTGACTCATATTCATGAGGTCGTGAACACGCAGGCGCTATTAGCGGCACGCTGCAGCTTGAGGACAAACTATGCCTATCCGAATGGGCGTACACAGGTAGGATTACCAGGTGTCTGGGATTTCCGGGACTGTATTGGAATTTGCGACATTGTCCAGTGTCCAGGAATGTAATAAGTTTATCCGGGATATATAAAACATTACGGTAATTCTTAAAAATTGTCTTTATTGGCATTTTTGCACACCTATACATGAGATGGCCGCATTGCCGCTTTATTAGCTTGATCAATGAAAAGAAGGGAATCGGATGATCATGGATCTAATCAAGGCATAATTTCAAATTCGAACAAATTGTGAAGAGTCTTGCTCCAGAATTTAACAGTAGATATTAAAGAATCCTGATGGCAATTAATAGATTAAGATAATTAAATCAAAACATAAACATAACAAACCAAATATTGTTATTGCCAAACTACAAAGTTAAGCTCCTAATTGCAATTAGATAAGATCAATTATCGAAAGATAAGTAAATGCTCACAAATTTTAGTATTTGCTTTTCATAATTTGTATAAATGTTATTAACTTAATGAATGTTGTTAACTTATAATTATTTTTGTTCAAAATATTATTCAAAATGTTAATTTGTATTTAGTAATAAGAGACAATTTTTATTGATCTTAATGCTTCATTGAGTTCAAATAAACTTATGTTGGGTCAAACTAATAATATCAAGTAATACCTTATAAAGTCTATTCAAAGCGTTTTACTCTTTGACAACGTTGACTGAATTTTTTTTAAATTTTCAATTAAACAATAATTTTTTATTATAGTCGCAGTGAACCGCGGTTAAAACTTTTTCGGGCAAATGAGTCATTTCGTATTTTTAGGATAGTGTCTCCTTAACATACCATTGCATCGACTTTGTTATTTTTTTCATAAATAGGGATGAAGATTTTTATCTGTGATTTCCGGTAAGGGTTTTTATTTCTCCTGCACTCACGCGCAGAGAAAGTATTGTTTGCTTTTCGTACTGATTATTTTACCTTTTCACGTCAATTGGTATATACGAGCACGTTCAGTGTGACACATTTAATGCGATACGAGCATGGTGCTGTATGACGGTATGAGTAAAAAAATGGTAATTATTGTAAATATAAATATAAATACAGTAATTTATTTTTCAGTAAAACCAATAAGTAATTTAGTCCCAAACATTTGTATTTACACGATTTGTTTTCTTTTTGACACTTTTATATTATGATTTGTACAGTAACTTATCGCATTCGCTGGCATTTTTAAATATCTACGCAAATCTCTAAAACGTATAGACGCGTCGAACGCTTGCAAATGACTATTGCAATTGCGGTCAATGGACCGCAATTCTATTCCTCGCAGACCGAGAACGTATGGCGTCTCCACGCAAATAATACCTCAATAAATGAAACCAGATTATATTTCCAGTGTATATAATCTTTACAATGTGGGATTATTATAGTGAAAGGAGATATCAGATACCGAAATATGATAAGCGTTTAGTAAAAAATTTATGACAGATTATAATGTGGATGAATTATCGACTCTCATTTTAGGTCATTAATCAATAATCGGGTCTTTCCTTAAGACGTAAGCACATCAACAAAATAAAAAATTGAGCGCGTGCAACTCAGTACACGTGAAAGACACTTCTTCGGCGATCTAAATCTCAAAAAAATTTTGTAAGTCTATACACTTAAGGGATAAAAGATCAAACGGAGAGAGAGAGAGAGAGATAGAGAGAGTAAGAGGAAAGTATTCTAAAGGACTTGAACAAAAATGTTTGTAACCAGATATATATATATATATATATATATATATATATATATATATATATATATATAATATTTTATTTCAAAATTTTTAATAGTTAATAGTCTTAAGCATCGTACTATATCTAACATTCAACTATTTTCTTGAAATATTATACATTTAAAAGTCGCAAGCAAAACCTAGTATATTCCTCTTTATCTAAAGTTAGTTACCAACAACCCGCAAAAGCGAAGCGATAGTCGTAACTGAGAATTGGTTAATTGTTAGCTGGAGTTCCGTTCTCTATATCTGAAGAACAGCACCAGATCTTGCAAAGTAACAGCTACCAGTAGCAAATATCTTGAATCACTTTTGATTCGCTACAATCCATTAAGGAGTTCCATCTTCAAAAATCAAATATTTTAACCTTGTCGATAGTGTAGTTATTTTGCAAAGTAACAACTAATAATCACATTTGATTTTTTGCCATGCGTTACGGAGTTCCATTTTTAAATTCCAGACCTCACCATCAAATCATCACCATATTATATGGGACCACGTCGCTAGTATACACTTTCAAACAAAATGATGGCACAAAGAAGAGACCAAAAATAAGCTCAGCACTCTTTCTAGCCAAGTACATATTTTCTGTCCTTCTTTCGATAAATTTATTACATTTAGACGTTACAACTAAATGTTACATAAAAAACGTTGCACAAAATTCAATCTTGAAATTTTACTCTCATCGCGCCCAAAAAACTTTCACTTCAATAAAATTGCCGTCTTGGAAAGGTCCCTTAAATTCTTATTCTTCGTATTTTACGTCTTAAAGAGAATTCGTATATGAAAATTATTCTAAATAAATTTTTCCTTTCGACTGGTTTTCATTATTGCAAAAATATTCTCAAACATATAAACATCGCAAACTGGGTTGTCAAATTATTGAAATAATCTTAATTTCGCCATATAGCCGTAAAAATCAGAAAAATTCATAACTGCTCGATTCACATTTTGATAGCCTTCGAGTAAAGTATACGGGCGGATTTTTTCGCTTTTCAAAAAAAAATATCCCTTGGAGGTAAGACTAGGTAAGAAAAGGGTATTAAAAATATTTTATATGGAAATATAACTCGCCGCTAAAACGTGTAAATAGGAAAGTGGAAATACAAAGTTGTATAAACAAATTTATAACATCAGAGTTGAAACAATAGAGTAAAAGGGATGCCAAACAATAATCTATGCTACTTTAACTATGGTCTGTTTTTTGTTTTAATTCCATATTCTTTTGAATATATTATCGCGGCACATCGTAAAAATAAATAGAATACTTACTTAATATAAATAAGTCTTATTAACTGGATCTCGTAAACAAAAGTGGTCGCGCTCTTTTTGAATTCGAAATGTTTACGTAGGAGTAAGATGAAAAATGTATGTACGATTTACTAAAATTATCATGACATTTCATAAGTAATTGTATTTTGTTTTGTTAAAAACATTACAAAACATTAAATTTTTTATAGCTGCGTACATCCCTTCTTCATATTATAAATCTGTGATAAAATCTTTTTTTTTAGTTCTATGACTTGCTAGCAGAATATTTTTATCGACTTTCTTCAATAAATAGCTTTACTTTTATATTTTTGCAAAAATGTGTAAACGTAATGTCAACATATAATTTCATCGGGAAAATATCAATTCAACCATTCCAAGTATTGAAACGATGAACTGGTTTTAATATTGTAATTAACGGGTTCCAATATTTTAGAAGATAAATTGTGGCATCTTTGTGCAATTTTGAATAGTTTAAATGTGAAAAAGATATTGAAGCTTTGAAAATGTTTAAAGACCTCACATTTTAGAGACAAATAATTAGACTGATTTCGCTGTCACAAAAAAAATTAAATTGTTTAATTCTAGGTGAAACAAATATATAGATATCCTCCCTTCAAGTAGTTGTATATCAAACTATGTCATCTGTTAAACCGATGAGCCAAATTTAAATCTAGACATTTATTTTTTATAAAATGTAAACGTGATAATATTTTATTTCTAAAAATATTTCATTGTGTTTTTCCTGATTATTCATATGGTTCGTCATTGATAGTGTCAATACTTTTAATCAAACACTTTTTGCTACTGAGCTCTCTAAAAATGTTTGAAAAGAAATAATTGTAACTGACTTTTTTTCTACAGCTTTTAAAATTCTCTATTAGTGATGATGAAAAGTAAAGAAAGAATAATGATGTGAAAAGAAAAGAAAGAATAATGATTCGATAAAAGTAGCATAATTAGGCAGAAGGAGTGCATTACAATTGATACAAGTATTTCCCACTGAGTATTGTAATATCACTTTCTTTAGAAAATTATCGCCAATAAAAGTGCTAAAACAACCACAAATGTGTGGCTGTTTAGTACTTTATTCAATATAAAAGCCATTCAGTTTCTGACAAAAATCAACGCCCAGAATATCCAGTTAAGTAGGAGAGGCCTATGACAAATTTTTCACGAAAAAAATTAAATCTCAACGTGTGATGTATGAAATAAAAGGATGTAGTATACATTTATATGTAAAAAAATAAAAAATACAATAAATTTTTGTCTTATTCCCTTATTTCGGAAAGCGTTAAATGGAAATTTAAAAAAAAATTTCGCACGAAATCAGCATCAACGAAAAACGATGAGCGTCATTTTAAAATAAAAAATAACGATCTTTTAAATTAATACCTAAAAAATTTAATCTTTTTTTTTCATATTTTAATTATTTATCACAATATCAGGTCAAGTCGCGCGCTATCAAATGTATGTATATATGTTGATATTAGGTATGTACAAGTTTGCTTGCAAAATTTGACTACCGTCAGTATTGTAGTTATATTGTGTTAATATATGAAAAACTTAGCCAAAATATACTTGTTAAAAGGGACTTGCCTATGTTATAGCAATTACCTTATGTATATCTATATAACAGGAATATGCGGTTACCAATGACGATCCGTACTCGATTGACTTGTCTAATTACTGTTATATTTAAATTGTTCTTTTTTACTTGCATTACTCATATAATGCTAATTATATTTAATATATAATCTACATTCTAAACCAAAGGATCTTATTTTCAAATATCTATTTCCTAACTATATTTCTCTCTAAGTTTGTCACGTTTATTTTGAATCACAAAATTTATGCAATCTTTAAATTTAAATTTTTATTCTCTAACTCACCATTTTCTCAATAACACCCTAAAACATCAATAGCCGCCACAATATTCTTCCCGATCGTATAATTCAATGACGTCTTTCTAATTTCTTACAGGGTTAATAACACCACTTCAATCACAACTTGACTCAGCATAGTTACGCACTGTATTATATTGATAAATATATAATACCAAAGTAAATAAGGAAAACGAACTAAGCGGTAAATAGGAAAGCAACATGAAGTCGATAAATTTATCATGAAAAACGACGTAAATTGCTGTACACTGGCAAAACTATAAGCTACGGTACATTATATACTACGAGAAAATTATAGCTAATAATTAGGTAGGTATACAAAAAGTTTGCGGTGCCACGAACCTGTTTTGAACAGACAACTCACAAATAATCACGCATATACGTTTTATAAAAAATGGCGTTTCAGAATCGTAACTTTGCTTGGATAATTACATTTTATAACTTATATAAGGAACACGGAAATGTATATAACATTTGAGTAAGTAAATTTTGAAACAATCAATGAAACTGGCGAGTTTTAGTCAAGTGCCTGAATTTATTAAGAGTTGGTTACCTCAATACAGCTTCTAGGAATTAAGCATATATTGATAATGAGATAGGTAAAAAATGTTGATGTTCCCGTGTTTGGTAATATTCGATTATGTTATACCTATATGTCCTCAACACAAATACAGAATATTTTTACAGTATAAAGTCTTGTTAAAAAGGTAGAATACTTTGAAGTTTTAACCGACTGAAAAGTGTGCGTTACTTTGAATCCTATTACTTCATTTTTAAAAGTTATAATAAAATAAATGAATCAGTGGAATTTATACTTTATTTAATGAGCTTTTTAATTGCCTTTTTGGATTTAATTTTTTTTTATAAAAAAAAATATTTTAATTTTTTAAACCTGAATTTCACAAAGTTTATCCACTTAATTTTTTCTTATTTTTGGAGTTTACTCCTTAAGAATCGATTTTCATATATAGCGCACGATATGAAATTTTATAAAGAGTAAAATCAAAAGTTCAGAACGTACGAAGTACGGAGCGTTAAAAAAGTATAACCGTTAAGTGGCTTGTCCGCGCAACATTTTTGAACATCTTTCAATTTGTAATATTCAAGAATTGACATAGAAAGCTTTTGTTGAACCTGAAGCTGCGGAAACTCTGCCAACCTCGTCCGCGGCAACGGAAAATGTTCCTGCTGGTCAGCCTAGAGGTGAGGTGCAGGAAACTATGTTGCAGTACACAAATGTACCGATACGCAGGAAACGCACCAGCAGCCAGACGGATTCCGGGTTTGATATTGATTTTGGATTGCCGGATTGGATATCCGGCTCACTTTCAGCCAACGTCAGTTGCTTCAGACGAAAGAATTAAAAAAATTTCATGTTTTCATTTTTTATATACCCTATTTATATACTTTTTGTACTGTTTTTATTTTCATTACTTTTATTTTTATAAATTTTTCTGCTCATATTGTATTTAATTTTAGTTTTTTTTTAAATTTTACAACAGACAATAAATTTTCAATAATAAAATATATAGTCATTATTTTCTTGTGTGTAGAAAGGCAGAGTGTAGGATGTTGTTCAAAATGTTTAAAAGTTAAAAAATGTTAATGTTTGTATTTTTGATCTTATACAAAATGGTGGGAATTTTTTAACTAATTATTAAAATCACATTTACGTTGCCAATGTTTGTTAATAAGGGTCTATAAGTATACATTACAATTTGGTAAGAGATTGGTAAAACAAATGTCCAATGAAATGTTGTATTAACTAATGAATTAGATTTTCAAATCGAAAACATATGAAAGAATGGTTTGTATTATCTGGTGCGAACTAATTTAATGCACGTTTTTTTGAGTTATGGGCAAATTGAACCATACATTGCATTTCAATAACATAATTTTTTACTTCACGTAGCTTCTGTCATCATTTGTACTCGAATTCAATTTGTCAGAATACAATATATTTTTGCAAGTATTTGTTAAATTACCAAATATGAAGAATAAATATTTATTGATAACTTCTAGAATTAAAGCAGTCTCTAGCTTAATCTGGTCTAAAGTAATTGAATGCACATTTTAACATTCTGTCTATAGGTAAAGTGAACCATCCAGTGCAAACTTATTTTAAAGCACATTTTAATTTTCTAGCCATAGATAAAGGAAATCATGTCGATAATAAGATTGAATTTCAATAATATAATTTTTGAATTCCAATTTAAAACACCAATATATAACTTTTCAAAATAAAATAAATGTTTTTGTCAGAATTTATTAAATTATCAAAAACTAAAAATAAATAAGTATTAATAACTTCCTAAATTAAAGCAGTACTAAAACGATTTATCTCTGATTTCTAATTGGTGCTACTTTCTTGTAGATACATATAAAAATACAAGGTCTGTGGATACAAGTATCTGTAATATTATCTACACATTTGAAAATTAATTGTGTGTTTATTAATGCCAGACAGATGAGATTATTAGAAAGAAAAAATGTCATAAATAATACAATTTTCAAACCTTTTCAATACATATAAATATCAGTTATGGGTGAAGTTAATTCAGTTGATAAAGAATTAATACAAATCAAAAAAACACAACGTACTTTAGTAATATATTTAATAAGTAAAAGTTGTTTATAAAAGTATAAACACTATTAAAAAATAATACAAATAGTAAAAGAAAAAAAATAATACTGAATCCGACCAAATATTACTAAGAATATTTACCTTATAAAGTCTTGATTGAAAACAAATGAAGCAAGTGTAACAATAAACCGAGTAAGTACACAGTTAAAGTAAGTGTAAAAATTAAAAATATTCCTTAAACAGATCCAAATAATATACATATTAGTTTAATGTTTATCTGCATTTAAAAGTAACATTGATCTATTAGTGTAAACTTGCAGATCAATTTGCAAAAACCTTCACCGATTGCAAAATATGAATCAATAAAAGCTTGTCGCCTCGCAAATCCCGAATCTGTTACCAAGGGAACTGGAACGTCGATAACTTCTTCCAATACTTGCTCAATTTCCTCGAAAAGCAGATCATTACGTAAATAGCTATGTTATGTATAATTATGTTATGTATGTTATATAACAATGATATTGACTATGGTAGTCAACTTATTGGAGTTTACTCCTTAAGAAACGATTTTCATAAATAGCGCCCAGTATAAAGTTTTATGAGGAGTAAAATCAGACATCTTGAGCATATGTTAAAAATTTACTGTGTATGAAACCAACATCAATGCCAATGATAAATAAAATAATCTATAATGGACCGGGAACTCATTTGAACATATGGTGAGAGAACTCGGCTAGAGAAATTATGTGTTAAATGGCCGAAGTAAACAAGTTAAAGTATATGGTAAATGGCCGAAGTAAACAAATTAAAAGTACAAAGTGGAGATTCCACTTTGGCTGCACAAAAATATACAGCACAAAAATATTTTTTTAAACCACTCTACGCACGTATCGAAACGCTTTGCAATTAAGCACTAAGAGTAATTTCTCGCATAACGGGGCACGAGCAAATGACTGACATCCTACGATTATAATTGCGTCGGAACAGGTTACGATCTTAATTGCGATAACTAAGTAATTGGATGAAATTGTCTTTGGCAAACGCAATAAGCGCCGACATTCTTGTATTGTGACCTCTGTAATAACACATTTATACCAACAACCGTGTACGGGAGTGAACCTGGTGTGACACTAAGTATGAGCATGAATATAAGTTGAATACAAAGAACACAGTCGTTTAATACAACTGAAATAAGATTGCTCATAAATGTTTATAAAAAATTCTAAGATAATAGATTATGTTTTTCTTTTAATATGCACGCAAAACCACTATGTTAAAAAGAGAATAATGAAAAGTGTTAGAATATTGCTAAAGAATCTGTTGTATCTAAAAAAATAATCGTAAAAAAACCTTTTGTACCAAAACAATTGATTAGTCCATTAATTACCAAAAGGGAACGCACAACCTTACAATATATTTTCACAAGGCTGTTTTTTCTCATCATTCTGGACGTATAATATTTTTGCTGAATGTGAAACGTTACAGAAATCATTGCTTTTCGAATTCGAAATTTAAAAGGGAAGTTAATTTTTTTTAAATCTAACAATTCTTCAGTTCATTTATTATATTGAGTCCTACTAGGAAGAGGAAAATAAAACTGACAAACTATCAGAAAACTGCTCTTCAAAATTAAATACCACGAATATAATCAGCTGTCGATTTGCAAAGGGATTTACTAACATAACGTCTTTCCCATAATTTTAATTAATGATATGTTCATGACATTATGCCGAATACGAAAAAGTAAAAAAAAATAATTTATTAAATATAAAAAAAACGAGTGTGCTTTAGACCACACGACTGAAGTAAAACTTCAAATTCACCAAATATGAACTTTAAAATGAATTTACAATTTTATTCACTTTAAACGTAGAATATTTAATGTATTGAACAAAATAATAATTTATACAATTTTTCAATAACGAAATGAAATTACAAAATAATCAAAAAATCACCGTTTGCGTAACGCTAGCAAACTCGCATGTATATATATATATATATATATATATATATATATATATATATATATATATATGAAAGAAAATGTGCACGCGCACTGCTCTCTCTTGTTCCTACAGTGTAATACAGACAATAGGCTTGTACTGTGTCTTAGATATACGAAACATAACAGGCTATGAGAGAAAGAGAGAAAGAAAATGAGTGCTCGCACCTCTCTCTCTTATCCCTACAGTAATATACGAAACGTAACTCTCTCTCTTTTTGTCTTCACTAACTTATAACTTCCGTTCGCCTCGCCCGATCACACTTTTCGTAACGCTCTCGTCACGCATAAAGAAATTTTACTTCAAAAAATATTTTTTCCTTCCTTTCATTATTAATAGAAATGTACTGTGAAATTATATAATAAGGAATAATACACTGTATAAATGAGACTTTACTGGAATCATGTACCCCTTTGTAATAGTTATGATTTTAACAATCTGATAAAAATATGGGCACTGAGATCGACGTGGATACTGAAAAAAACCTGTCCTTTGTTCATCCACAAAAAGAATTAACGGCCACCAATATCTCGTTATTGTCTTTAAGATTTTCTCTGGAAGATCTCTTTATAGCCACGTGAACATATAAAGTTTGCTAGGTCAAATCTGTTGAATAAGGCCGCGTTACTCACATTATGAGCCAGTGTGTTGTTTTAGTAAAAGAGAACGCCCGCTAACAGTTTTATTCGATTTTTCGTCTTGATTACCTGTCTTAATCTTCTTGTTTGCTCCGCGTAATATGAGCCAGTAGCTCTCAGTATTCTAAACAATAGTTCTCTATTCTTAACAATTCACTGACCTTCCAATTCTGACCAATTCCAATCCACTGATTCTCTTCCGTCCGACGTTGAAGTGTTATAACATATCATGCCAAATTTTTCGTGAACTAGAAAGGTTTCTAAACAGGATCGTGAAATACTGAGTCGCTTCTTCCTTTGATTCTTCGTTAATCTTTTCAGCATTTAAGGTGCAGCAATTTTTTACAGATAGTTCGGTAGCAAGTATCCTTTGAAGACTACCATGTGCCTGTGACTGTATTTTTAGGGGCGACTTTTTATGGAAATGTGATAAATGTGTTTTTTATGAATACATTCATTCTATGCATACTATTAACGGTCTAATCATGCATTTTGGAGAATATTTTTTTAATAACGTAGACACTGGCTACGAATAGGTTTTCTAGTATTCCCTCCAAAATTATTTTCTGTTTTCTAACAACTGGTACAATATTTGACTAAAAATGAACTGACACTGCCCGGCATTCTTTGAATAGCGCTATGGATCACTTAAAAATGTTATCACACCAAAATATTCGGTATCTACACTTTCCATAATAACAAGATGTATATTTTAATTTCCTCGATGGACATGTATACAAGACATGATGTCAGTGGAAGACGACTAGTAAAAAGAGTTACGATGTACAGCGCCAATACGATAATTGTGTGTAAATTATAATGGTCGATTATTACTACTACGTTTTGAGAGAAAAATATGTTTTATAATATAGTTGACATTTCATGTATTTTTCTCCAATATACCTTCTTTTAATTTATTTCTAATTAATATTTCCCTGTCATAGTTTACTACACTACATGACCATGAGACGACTTTAATGAATTTATATTTTATATATATGAATTTTTTTTTATTTTAACGATAAATATTTAGTAGTTATGTATATAAATAAGTCTGCATTATCTTTGTTAAAATGAGCCAATTTGTTTGATACATTTTTCTTTACCAATCACCTTGATGTGTTTGGTACGTCAGTTTTGCGTGAACATAATAGTTAATGCTTAAGAAAATAAGGTGCAAGTACCTGAGAAACTGGATACCCCCTCACGTGTGACCCGATACTTCACACCGCTCTAATAAGTTTATAAACCACAACTAGTAACAGTGAAGGAATATTGCTTGCACACTCGGTGTGTCATGTCAGTTAAGCGAAGATTCTGACTATTTGACGAAATTTATTCTTATACAGAAATTTGCAGTTCTTGACTCCTTGTTGTCTAATCTTATTTTCATTGGTACCAATTTATTAAAAGCCAACTGTGACGTTGCTAAGAATCGTTAGGTAGTATATGGCATCTAACTACAATCGTTACGTTTTCTTGCACATTTTTCCAGTGAATTAAATAATGAAACTCACGTCCATGTTCATTTTTCCTAATAATTCTGAGATTCATAATATATCACACTATTGTTAAAATTTACTATCAGTTACCATCAATAGACCAGTGTTTGCAAGTGTGTATGTTGCAGTAATTTAATTATAATATTAGTAGCGCACTTTCATGAAAATATGTTTCAACAGACGCTATCAAATTGGCAAGTATTATCCAATACTAGTGCATATTCATTTCGTTTAAGTCTTGCCCAAACTGGAAATTATTTGAATAAGTTCTTTTTTGGAAGCAGTGTTATTTTAATATAAAACTTTTATGCTGTGGAATGGAGAGCCACTATTTTTGAGGATTTATATCAAATATGTTTTATTCCATTACAGTCGTGCACTAATTAGGTTTGGTTAAGTAGAATCATTCAAAGAAATAAACGGTGCAACCACGTTGCCTTTATAATTTCATTATACGCAAGTCTCTCTTTTGTAATGTGGCAGTAATGTTTTTTTCTTATTTCATTGCTGGTTGGAAATAACTACATCCCACCGTCATGACAGGAAAGCATGCATTTTCCTTATATCCTCATCCGGTAGGTATCCGTTTATATGACAGGTATCCTCATCAGATTTTTCCCGGGAAGACGTATATGGCATATTGGTGAACTTGTAAAGTATTTACAATAGGAAAATATTGAGAGAAATCTTTCGAAGTATTTGAAAAATAGGTTTTTATTTTTGCATGGCAGTTACCCAAAATGTTAGATATCAAATTTTATCCAAATTGTTCAACGGGTTAGACGCTAGAGTCTGTGGCGAATCCAGATGCATTGTTATATTTTCATGTTAGTTACATTCTATTAGTTCTTTACAATTCATTTCCATAAAAACGACAACTTTTTCTTTACGACGATCACAATACATTTTTCGTTCATATCGTTGTTCGAAAGTCAAAATTTTAAAAAAATCTGATTCGAACGATATCAAATCTCATTGTTGTAGGAGATGCTGTAGTTTTTACGTTTATTTAATATGTGTCCCATTTGGATATTTATTTGTCGTATTTTATATTCATTCAGTTTTTGGAGTAAATAAAATATGTTTTTTTTTTAAATTTAAATATGATCACTCAGACAAGTCAAAGATCGGTGGTATAAAATGTCACACATCCACAATTGAAGGGAGGTTCGAGTACATTATGAATCGATGCGAGTAAGTCCGTCGATATTTGAGTATTAACAGCGATCGAGCTCAATGGGCATGTCGACATGCTTCGCCTTGCACGATAAGCGACCGCAATCGGGGTAGGCCAGGTGTCCAATTAATATAATATTACAGTGATATTAGAATGACGTTTCGATTAGATTTCTATAATAACCTGTATATATGTAAACTATCTAACCGACTACCGTTCCTACGACATTGTTACTGTTTTACCAGTTAATTTAAGATTTGTGTGTTATTAGGCAGAATAAAAAGAGTAAGGAAGTGATCCATTTTTTTCCTAAGCGATTGAAAAAATGTCAGTAGTTTGAATGTGGTCTTCTACATTAACATTGTTCATGTATAACTTATTACAATAGAAATTATTGGCTCAGTTTTCTAGATCTCCTACTTTGAAAATTGTAAATATTTTGAAAATCTCATTTCCTAATGTAGGTAAGCTAAATAATCAAGTGGTAACGACGCCGTGTATGTACTCGCACAGGGTAACCATATGTCCGGGTTTGTCCGGACCAGTCCGGCGTAATGGGCTTCTGTCACGGACTTTTTCGGGACTTTTAATTTACCCGGATAATAATTTATCCGGAATATTTATTTTCAAATCACAATCATGTTTTAAAATATAGTTTCCAGGAACGTTTCGTCGTTTTATAAATAATTTAAAATACCAACTTTGGTGTTAAACAACAAACGAAATTGCTCGATATTATTACTTATTGAACTATTGCAACATCGTGATGATTCAGTTTTATTCGATAATAATTAAAATGTCAAAAAAAATTCGCGATTATCAGCCTTTTTGTTTTTCTTCTCTTCTTTTTCTTTATACTTACCCTATGTGCGTATAACGCAAAAATCACCGTATTAGTAAAGTTATTAGTATTAATAAAGTTTATTAGTTTTATACCTTAGAACTGGTCAACCATGCAGACTACCGACAATAACCGCGAAAAATAGAACATTTGATATTTATTACGCACGCGTCCTACAGAAATCCTGAATCTTGTTGACTGTTGCCGATCCTAACAGTACGACTTAAAATGCCCTAATGGAGAAAAAGATACAATATAAAACTGAGCGTATGCTAATAATGCAGACGACACAGACATTAGTATTGATTTGTTCGGCGCTACAGCACAAGTCAAAAACGCGCGTCGGTGGGTGAAAGTCGGTGGAAAGTCAGCCACCCACATTGTTCCACAAGAGATGTCAGTTGTGGACCGCCGGCTCACCATCTACAAAATTCGACTGCATTGCGCGTAAAACCCAATATTTAAAAATCATCTCTATTCTTCGTGGAAAGAAAAGAGATGATTTTGAATGAAAATTTGTAAAGAAGAGACAATAACTCACGCAAGTAAATATGTAAATTAATTAACAGCGAAATCGGTTTCTTTTATAAACAACCTATTTTTTATGTTTCACTGGATATCGGTGTTTAATAAATGTTTTTAATTCCCTAATTCACTTATATTTATTTATTAGTTAATATTATTTTTTATTTATTAGCACTATTTATCAAACACAAGAGCACTCTCCTAGATCCTCCTCTAAAGGGGGAAAGTCCGAAAATCTATAAATATATAAAATAACACAATTCTATCTCGCGCGAATAATTATTAGTATCATCAAAATTATAAACCGTAATTAAAAATATTTTGTAAATAATCTCGCAAGGTATAAAACTAAATAAAAACAGTGCTTATCTCAATAACAATAAAATATTAAGGGGTAAGTGGTGTCTGTAATTACTGTAAGAAATATGACATTTGTTCTTTGGACATTACCTTTTGAGAGACGACTCTAGAAGGCGCTAAAAACTTGCTTCATTCAATAACTTTTGAATTTTTACACAAGTATAAAATATTTTTTATTTAAAGAGGTCGGTTGTTTACACCTTCTCGAGTCACATCAAAAGATTGCGATACTATGTTTTTTTTTCATTAATTTCTTATTTGTGTTACCGGTTCCAATTCTACTAAGTAAATAAAACAAGAATAAAAAACAAACGCTTGTGGAAATCCGTTTTCTTACATCGAGGAATAACTTTAAAAATCTGCACTTCGCATACTTACCATAACTTTCCAAATCTATTATGAAGAAGTATGTTTCCTCGTGCTTAAATATTCGTGATAAAACATTCACATATTTTCTAAAATGAGTGTAATCTAAATTATAAATCTTCTAATAACAAAAGCTCATATCATACCACGCTGCCACCATACCTACGTGAGTGGGGGCTCCAGAGGGGTTGCAGTATTTATAGCGAGTGATTTGTTCATTTTAGCAGGAAACCGACTTAAAAATAATTTCAATGCCTGTAATAAAGACCTATCATTCACATGATACCGACTACCTCAGCAAGTATCTTCTAAATTAATTTTTATTGTACATCAAAATAATTAAGAGTGATTAAAAATTCATAAATTCAAAATTAAACATTCGTCGAAAATTTCTGACTTGATAAATCAAATATCTTTAATACAAATATCGCGTCGCTTCCATTCCATGTTATTTTTGAAGTCACACTAATGATAAAGTTAATGTTCCTCGGATGGTAGGTAAGGTTGAATTTGTTCTTAATAAATATTTTTATGTGTAAAGAAATGTACTCTTCTTGCAAACAAAATTCGATTTTTTTTATGAAATGTAATTAATTTATTTTGATAATTTTTTAATTGCATTCTTAGAAATTAATAATTTCTACAATGACAATGTTTATACTTTCCTTGAGAAGTGCGATATTTTAAATTAACCAAGGGAAGTAAGTCATGCATTTACTTTAGTATAAGTATTTTGTTTGATTGCAACTTTGCTTGTCATTAATATTCCATGGCTTTGTTTTTATAATATTTATTAAAATAGTGTCTTTGATGCGCCAACTGATTTTGAATATCTTGATCGATCTCAATGGCGATGTGTGTAACATTTATATCACAGGAGCGCTATTCAGAATCAGATGAATTTGTAATCTATCATTTATTTTCACGTTATGGCATTCATTAAAAAGATGACGATAATTTTTCTGAAGGATAGTTAATATGTACTGCAGTTCTTTAAGAAAATTTAAGCAAAAATTATTAAGGCGTCAAAAAGATTGCTTAAATATAACATTTATAATATAACAGAATAAATATAACATTTTTCTGGTAACCCACCATTTCCACCATTCTACTTTTAGACCATTGACATACAGACGGTTCTTTGTTTAGGCTTATTAACTACAGCATTCTACAAAGTACAATTCTTTTATTTAAGTTTCTTTACTAGGGTTTCTAACTTAAATTGACCATCTTAGATTAAAAAATGGTGACAGAAAAGGGAAGTGAACCTTGAGACAAGCTAAAAAGAAGAAAAATGGCAAGAAGAGATAAGTAGGGGAAGGTTTTTTAAAGTAGCCCAGGCGGGTAAAATGGCCACTTTCTTTTTGAGAACAAATCCAGCGCTATATGTTAACGACGTATGGAAATAATACATTGGCTGACGCCATATTGTTCCAGTATACAACGATATGGTTAGTTTGCGCGGAGAGATGTTATTACGAAAAAGGTAGTTTTTGTAATCTCTGATCTAAGGTGAATGGTTTAAATATTGTAATAAATTACTGTGTTCAATATAAATGAAAAATAAACTAATATTTTATCGGTCTAGCCCCTCTAATGAACTGTTTATTCCACAGCAAAGGAGGACAATATAACCTCATTCGACATTTGAGTAGTTCTTTTGGACGCGTTCCGTTTCAGATAAATTGGCCTACTTTATAGGTAGGTAAAGTGACCTCGTGGGCCACTTTATCCGTCTCGGTGCTAATTATCCCATTAAATATAAATAATGTTTTATATTCTGTTATGTTCCAAGTACATATAAACGAACATCGCAGCAGCAAACATGGGAGACGGATGCGATGGAAAAAGCTATTAGAGCTGTAAGAAAAGAAAAATTGGCTTCCCCAAGGTTAGTGAAAAATTCAAAGTTCCTCGATCGACGCTTAATCTACGTGTAAAAAAAATAAAGAAGCTGTTGAAAATAAAAAAGTCTTGGGGTCTCGCCATCACACTTTTAGTCCAGAACAAAAAGAAGAATTGGTGCAACCCATTTTAGAAATGGAAAAACGATTTTATGCATTAACTTTAAAGGATGTAAGGAGACTAGCTTACCAGTTGGCTGAACGCAGTAATATAGAACATAATTTTAACAAAGATACTCAAAAGACATGAAGAAAAGCCTGTACTTCTGATTTAAGAAAACGTCATCGGGAACTGACACTAAAAAACCCAGAAGTAACCTCTCTTGCTCAAGCATGAGGTTTCAATAAAGTAACACTTGCAAAAAAGGTGGATGTTTTCACCTCTGCAGAGGGAAATGTATTAACCACCGTCGTGTTATTTATGGCTGCTGATGGGAACTATATAACTATATAAATAATAAAAGGGTATTATTTTTCTCGAAAGAGAATGACGGTGGAACTACTGATGACGCACCGCCGGGTACAAGATTTGTTTGTCATTTATCAGGAATCATTAAGGAATTTTTACGGACTAGTTTAATCATTTTTTTTTAAATTCGCCAAGCCGATTGAAAACGATTCAGCTTTCGTGATTATTGATGGACATAACACACATACTAAAGATCTGAATTTTATTGAATTAGCAAAGAAAAAACAAGCGACCATCTTATGTTTCTCCCCACACTGCAGCCATAGACTTCAACCACTGGATGTGTTTTTCATAGGACCGTGAACAAGTATTATATTGCCTTGTTGAGAAGTATCTTGGCAATAACCCAGGGAGAGCAATAATTCTATTCTAATTGAGCAAACTCTTTGGCGAAGCCTACTTTGAGACAGCATAACAATCTATTGCAATCAATAATTTTAGTAAATGTGGTATAAATCCAACAGATCGCCGCATCTTCAGAGATCATGATTGTTTGGTGCGGGTTTTGTTGAGCCAAAACACAGCAAAATGAGACCAACAAAGGTAATGTGACACCTCCTAGAGGAGAGTCTCCATCTCCCAAGATATCTTAGAGGAAATATCAGCAAGAATGCCGCCAAAGTTGTATCCACGACCAAACATATCATTCAGAGTAACAGCCAAAAACTTATTTTCGATTCCCAAGGCATTGCCTAAATAAAAAAAACTAGATAGAAAGAGGGGTCGTACATCAATCTTAACTAGCAGTCCATATAAAAAAGAGTTACAAGAAGAAAAAAAAGAACAAGAAAAAGTATCTAAGCTTGCTAGTGTTCCAACTAAAATTGCCAAAAAATCTAAAATTAAAATTAAGAAAAATGCCAACACTGATGGTGATATGGGTGACGATCCTGAATGCTTTTAGTGCGAGGAAGTTTGGTCTAAATCAGAACGTGAAAATGGCTGGATACAATGGTCTATTTGTAAATAATGGGCCCGTGAAGCATGCTCGGGCTTTGATGACTAAGATATTGACTTTCTTTGCAAATTTTGTTCTTAAGAATAATTTGTGTATGTGTGATTAGTAATAATGAAAAATCAAGAAACTTTGAGTTACTTACACATTTAATAATTTACTGTGTGAGAATTAAATAAAACTTGAATTAACTAACAATAATTACATTTCATTCAGACTAAGCCTTTACACGCTTCGTGGATTTTAGTGAAGTCCAATTTACCCAATCTGGTAGAAATCAAAATAACAATTTATCAAAACTATATTAGTTTGTGAAAATAAATTAATAAAGTGACATAAAAAAATCTGATATATATCTAATAAAGCGACATTCAAAATTTAAGGATGGCCACTTTGCCTGACCTTCCTTTACCTAGAAATAAAATAAGACCCAGGGAAGTATGATATTGAAAACATAGCACAAAAACGAAGCACAAAAAAGGAATGTCTCCAAGGAAGCAAAGGTTTTAAAAAAATGGAAGCACAATTTTCAATGTTACTGTGAGATTTTCTCATAGTAAATTTAAGAGAAAGAAAACAAAAAAGAACTGGAGAAACAAGAAGTAAATTTAAAAAATTGATTACAAAGAAGACGCTGATGACGAGTGCAACGATCTTTTAGGGGGAAAAGGTAGGTAAGGATAATGATTGAAACAGAACACAAATTGAGACTAAAACTACAAGTTTTAAGGTGGCAGAGGAAAAAGGCAAAAGACGCAAGTAATTAAAAATTTACATGATGAAGATGATGGACAAGAGAAAATGTAGTCGTAAAAGAACAAATCCAATAAATTTCTGCTAAAAAAGACATTGGTCCAAATCTATGTAACACGTCAATGGCTAATGATTTCCAAAAATGGCTAATGATGTCAATAGCTAATGATTTCTACGAAGACGACATTAACAGTCGTATTACTTCTGGAAAGAAACAACATATAAAGAAACATGAATAACAGAAGTAGAGAATATATTCAAAAGACAACGTCAAAAAATTGCACTAAAATTCCTAAAAAAATCCCAAATTACAAATTATTTTCCAGATTGCATTTATTTTGGATTTTATTTCATTTAGGCGACCATGGCGATTTAAATAAAAATAAGATTGTAGATATAAAAAATTGCCAACATTTGTTAGATATACTTTACTAAGATAAATATAATTTGGACTCCGGTGTTGTCCGATGTACGAGAATAGTGCAAAAATAAAATTATTATCTACAAAGAATTTGAAAATCGAGAATATATAAAGAATGGAACGAGGACCTGAAGAATGTAATTAACAAAGAAAGAAATATAACACAGAAGTTTACTGAAAAAAAAACAGATATATACAGTTCAATATTTAAATTTGAAGAACCTCGACCAAAGTTTGTACCTCATGCCGTAAACATAATAAATCAATGCTAAAACGTAAAGACAACTGAAATAATCATGAAGTAATTCACATACAATTATTCAGAAACTTATAGCATGCAGAATTTGCATTTTGGAGGAATTTGTGACCAAATCTATCCATCTACTGTAGCGACATGTATGAAAATCAAAACAGAGATTTTAAGTTATTTTCTTCATTCAGTAAGTTAATACATGCGTCCCAATATGCTAGAAACATAGGCACATTTGCAGACCTATTTGAGAAGTCACTCTATATCAACACAATGAACATCTTAACACATGGGCCTTCGAACCAGTATAAAACAAAAATATTTTTACGTTACGCAATTGTATAATGACCTTCCAAAGAAAGCCGTCACCTGGAATTATTTAGATTATGAACAATTAAATGAAATTTCGTGATGTAGTATTATTTCTACTTTCTTTAATTTCTTTACCACGACCTAGGTTTCGTTGTATTAAGGTGGGATATTAGCAAAGATATCTTTACTAATATCCCACTTGAAGATGTTGTAATACAACGAAACCTAGGTCGTGGTAAAGAAATTAAAGAAAGTAGAAATAATACTACATCACGTAGTTTCATTTAATTGTGGATAATGAATTTCTACAAAATTAACGCCAAATATATTCAATTTTAGATTATGAAGTCAAATACTTTCTCAAAATTTTGTTGATTTTGTACGAGAGAAACAAAAACCGCCCAAACCGGAAAAAGGTCCCCAGAGAAACAAACCCATTCAAAGATGCTATTCCTTGATTGCCGAAAATTAAGTTTTGGTCTATGCCTCAAAGTTTTTGAGTAAGGCAATCACATGCAACTACTTAAAATATAATATAAAAATGCTATTAAATCAAGAGTTGGGAATATTCATATCTTTTCAGAATCATTAATCAGTGCTACAACTTAAATGCACAAAAGCAAATTAATGTAATCACTTGGCAAGGTAAAAATAAATTAGAAAAATCAAACGTTCATAAAATTTCGTTGTATAGTATCTTGTCATGAAGGGGAACACATAAAATTAATTAATAAAGTTTCTGTTCAGAAAAGAAATAGGATGAAGAAATAGGAGATGGTTAAAAATTTTACTAAGGGGCAGTAACTTATGGTCATTAGGACGTATGGCAATTTGGTTTATTTACAGAATTATTTCAAGAGATATAGTTAATTGGTTAAGAGAATAGAATACATTATGAAGTTTTAAATACAGTTTAAAATATGGAAACCGTAATTTCTATGTTTATTATTAACAGTTTTAAATATGGAAACCGTAATTATTACAAAGATGAAAATGGGAGGTATATTGTATTAATGCAATAAGATCAATAGAAAAGAATTTAATATTTTGTTAAAAACAAAAAAAGTTTAATTGTACTTGTAAGAAGAAATTAAAAATCAAGAAAGAAAAGCAGTTTGAAAATGAACTATAATTAACGACTATTATTAAGACCGTTTGTATTGCTATATTCGAAAGAAAATTTATTTGCTATTTTTTAATTATTTACAAAAGAATCGTACAATTTTAGAAATACCTAGAGAATATAAATTGTAACTCATTTTCTGCAGGTATTTCTAAAATATTACAATGTTTAAACGTTAAAGTTGCTTTTGACAAAATGTTTCCATTTTTATGTCTATGTTTGGAATATTTATGTTTATCATTAATGTGTCAAGTCATCATATTAATTTTTTTCGAAAAAATCATTCGTGCAATTGCAAAAACTCATGAATTTGACCAAAAATATAGTTTTTTAAATAATTTACAAAAAAAAACTGGATGATTTTATTACTATTGACTTTTTCACTCTTATAAATAAGATCTAGATATGTATAAATAAGAGAGAAAAAGTTACCGGTTTCATTACCGGTTTTATCGTTTCCTTAGGTACCATCAATGTTTTGTTATATATTAAGAAGTACTTCTCAGTTAATTGCGAGCAATGCAATTCTTATTCTCAAAATCCATCCAAAGAACTTAGGACATTCGCTAAATATAATTGTTTAAATGATTTTGGTAATTTCACTAACTATTTATTATTCTCTATAGGTATTTAAAAAGTACTACTGTGACTGTGATAATCTATGACCGTCCATACCGTTGATCCGCTATCATTATATTGTATTAACCTATTTTTATGTAAACCTTGACGCGAAATTCTATTAAAATTAACCTGCTAGCTGCTATCGTTAAGGCGAGGTGTAAGATATAAGTATCAGAGTGAAATTTGGTTTCAGGTATAGCCGTTGTAAATTTTTTTTGTTTTTTTGCTGGAACCTCTATGATATTTGTTACTGCATCAACACGTTAGCTGCTACTATTAAAGTTCAGTTGCTTGAAAAAAACTCGCCATGTAAGTAAAAAAGGACGTTAATAATATAAAAAAAGATTACAGTTGCTAATTCCAGAAACTATCGGAGTTTCTGGAAAGTTACTAATTTCTGTAACTATCGGAGTTTCTATTATAATTATCGGACTTTCCAGAAACTCGCCGATTGAATCTAATACTTAATTAGGTATATGTCGGTATAATACATATAATTCATAAGGAATAATCATAATGCATTTCCAACTCCCAAATTCAAATATCGGATTTTAATTATACAATTTTCAAATGTCGTTTTTTTATATCTATACTGACTCACTCGTTAAAAACCTGTTGGGCATTTCCGTTGACATAAATCTTGAAATTTTGATACGAAGGAAGCACAAGTAAAGGAAAAATATATTTAATAATAATTTCTAATTATATGTAGCGTTAATATGGGGCAAACTTAATTTTTTGGTTTTGGGTAAATTTTTCCTTTTTTTTCTAATATTTATAAAGTACCTACTGACTAATCTTTACGTTAATATAATGTAATTTAATGGAATAGAACCCTCAATGCATCTACTGTACTCGACTCGCACCGTCTTACTTTCTCTTAAAGGCTTTCAAAATTCATTAATTCATTTTGAACTTGGAATGTTATCGTTTGAAATTAAAAAACATTTACATCATTATAGTGATGTCCCTCGTCCTCACAAAAAATTGCTTAAACCAAAATCCCATTCTTAATGTATTAATTACTGCGGTGCCTTGCATAAACTAATTTCGATACCTACTCATTAATAACATTATTCGAAGGTCTCTTCGAAGTGGCTTTCTAATATTATCTATAACTAGACATATTAAGCATCGATAAGTAGTACGGCTATTGATGGATTGTTTTGAAACATAGCTGAATATTTTCATATATCTCCTCTAATACGTTACGTTGCATGACATGTGTCAATATTAGGAGACGTTATAGTTTCTATTAACGATAAAAAAATATTTCCTATTGTCTACATATTATAAAGTATTTTGTTTTGATATTAATGATTAAACAATGGTCGATATACACGGGAATGGTTTTCGATATTACGTGAGCGATTAAAATGCCAGAGCTTTAATCTCGAGGTTCGTTTAATTAAGTTAGATTCATTCTCTGCTTTGATAAGTGTCGTTGTGTTCATTGGTTAATTTTTGATAATTTTAGTTTCGATACTAATGATTAAATAATATTCGATATATATGGGAATGGTTTTCGATATTTCGTGAGCGATTAAAATGCCAGAGCTTTTTACCTTTGAAGTTCATTTAATTATATTATTAAGTTAGATTAATTCTTTCCTTTGATGAGTGTCGTTGTGTTTATTGGTTAATTTTTCATAATTTTATATCCTATAAATATATATAGAAATATCTAAAGAGATAACGCAATAAATTGCAAAGATACAAAAGTCTAAATCAGAGGTTTTAAATTGTTTACAAAAAAATCATAATTCAAATTATTTACAAAATTATCGTAGAATCGAAATTGAATTAATATAATATTAAAACAGAGAGAATTATTAAACTTGTTACTTGATATGAAATGTGAGAAACAAGAAGAAAATTTAGTCATATAATATTTCTGTAGTTACATTTATTTGCTGTTTATTTTATTTGGAAAATTATTTGTTCACCTAAGTAGCATAAAATTATTGCACTCTTACGATTAGTAAAATAGCATATCCCAATAAACTAAAATAAAACTAATGGTTATCTTTAAAACTAATAATTTTGAGCCCATATTTATCTCATTGTCAATATTATTACTAAAAAAGCCGATCTCGTTACGTCAATATGTCTTGTAATTGGGAGATCAGTAATTGGTCAATTAAATAATTGTAACGTACAATTTAATAGTTACGCCGCACCATTATCCGCATAAGTCGTTGTCGTTAATTTTATGAAAACAGTTATCTAATTAACTTACGAAGTACATATGGTTTCGAAAATTCTCAAAAAATTTACTCTGTAGTCGTTGAAGTCTGGTGGGTTGGTTACTCAAACTGCTACAAAGAGTTCCGTATTGAAATCCTATTTAGACCAGAAAATATTTTATTTTTCGTAATAGTCCCTACTGCGATCCTAACATTAAAACGAAAAGAAAATATCCCACACAAATACTAATATTTTGTCGCTCTTAGTATTGGCGTAAACAGAAAAAAGGGATAATGTTTGTAAGACTACAAAAATGTCATCCCATTAGTGTTTATTAATGATACGAGGGCAAGACTAGAAAATAATATTTTATCAATACCAAAAAGTTTACCGATACCAGTCAAATCCATATTTTACATTGTCTCCAATATACTAAACTTTTAAATCTCTTTCCTCTTTACCACTTTATACTGTGATGTTCCAAGTAGCTCATTAACAGGAATTAAAGCGTGATATAGACATCATGTTTACCGCAGTAGAACATGTTAATAACTGTATTAGGACAACAATTTTATTGGCACTGGTTTGTTACATCGTCAGCTGGAAAATCAATATGAAATTAAATTATCATTACTTCGTTCTCTCATACTTGTGGTTTTATACACTGGAATGTTTAAGACTTCCATCCATTATACATCAGTTTGTAGTACTTAAGTTGGTCATTAATATCATTTTATGTCTTCAAAAAATATGTATTTTCTCATTGTGGAAAGAGCACAAGAAACTTTTTGACATTTTCAGAAAAGGGAAATAGCTACATTCTCCTATAGAAGATGGCTATTTCCTCTTTTACTAAATTGAACTTGCATTTTTTTATTTCATTATAAATATCATACCTCGTATTACTTTCTTATATATTTTTGTTCTCTGTAAATAAACAAATAAGATCTCAAACTGCTGTGTTTGAAACCCTAATTGATCTAAATCGATTAATCATACTGACACACTTTAGTGTGAACTTTCTAAGTTGTCTTACCACGTCATTACCAGGCAGTAAACATACAATGATTATAAATTATTATGATGAAATAACAATTAAAAATTTGAATTGACAAGGCGGGCATTTTCGATAAGTACAAATATCCGTCAATGACGCATGCTCTCCTGTGTTGTTGCCATATGTAAAATCGTTTTTTCCTAGACATTTCTATTACAGAGTGCAGACGTGAAATTTAAGGCAGTTAAAAATAAAACTTCATTATTTATTCCTCTTTATTGACACTAGACGCTAAAAATTAACATAGCTACTACTAGCTTTTAATAATTTGGATAGATGTGATTAACGTAACGACTGTTGTTAACTTATCATTATTTAATGAGTCACTTTTGACCAAAATTTTACTTTGTAGTAAGTAGTAAAAGACAATTTTTATTGTTCTTAATGTTTCATTGAGTTCAAATTAACTTTTATTAAGTCAAACTAATTATTTTTCTTAAAAAAGAACATAGGCGATTCACAAAATTATTCCTCCTCTTAAATACAACGCTACATATGCAGCAGAAGTGGCCATAGCTGAGTGTGCACACAATTGTAGATATAACGAGATAAACCAACTTCTCTATAATCCGAATTTAGACCCCAGTGAATTTTCCATATTTCTAAATTTCAAGTAAGACTTTTTCTGATAACAATTATATTAAATATTAGTGAGCGGATAAATAACTTACTATTTAAGAATTGCCTTAAAAATACGTTACCCTCTTTATAAACCTAAGTGATTTACGTTCTACCCTCTCGTTCTTTCAGCACCCGTGCACCCATGTTCTCTCAACTGAAATTCCTAATTCACATGCCCTTATCTCTTCCTTACTCTATATCTAAAATGGCCCTTTTTTATACCTATACTGTATATTTATTGTCTCGTAAAACGTTTGATGAATCGGTACGATTCAGAATAATCCAATATATTAAACCTGTTACACAGAAGGAAAAACAATAACCATCGCTTATAAAACTGTTAACGTAATGAGATTTACGCTGAAAAAACATTTTCCCGGTAACTACCCGCAAATCATCCGTCCCGTATTCGCATGAAAAAGACGCATCAATTATGTCTACGCGCCTCGCCTCAAGGTCAAACGAGAGCGCAGCTCAGCGCCACGAACCTCGTAACTCGGAATACCGATCGATATTCTCCCTCACGACCGCTTTTGTTGTACCTATCTGGTAGAGAATATACGCATTTATGTTGTGAAATTATAATCCGCCTCTGAACACCGAGTTATGTCTCGTGTTCTCGTTTGGAGACCAGCATCGCGCGCGCCGTGCAAATATCACTTTTTTACATTGAATCTAATCAACTTAATAATTGCATGTGTGTAGAGATAGGTAGCATATCTTATTATTTCAATTATTATCAAAATGAAACCAATTTCGGTAACATTAAAGTATTTTTGAGACAATATCTTCTTAAGTTCTAGCATAATCAACATATTTTTTCAACCGACTTCAAAAAAGGAGGTTCCCATTTCACCTACCTGTATTTTTGTTGGTAAGTTCGCCATTTTCTCAAAAACTACTAAACCTATTTTGACGGTTCTCTTACCTGTAGGATCTCAAAGGAAAGTTTAAATGTATAAAACATTAAGGTATCACTTTAATAGTTATGGTTCAAGAAATCATGAAAGGTACACTAATTTTATTTTCAATGGGTTTCGTATTCGGTGGTTATTTGAGGTAGATTCAAAATTGTCGTTCAAAATTTTATAGATGTTTATTCTATACTTCGGCACAAGTGCTTAAATAACACTTTACGGACTCAGATTAAATGTTAAATTGTGGAACGAATCTAGTTTAATTTTACGAATTCTATTTTAAATGATTGACGTTCATGTAATAACTATGTAATACATCGGTGTTATTATAACATCTATAATGAATTATGTGAAGCATTGACGATATGCGTGAACTTTTGATAATATTAAAAACAAGATTATCTGAATAATGAACTAAATGATTTACCACTTTCAAAAATTATTGAAATAATTTACTACTTTCTAGTCTAAGACTACTACAATAGACATCAATTTGATCATATTTTTTGATTCAGTAATAGATGACAATTTTCATTTATATTTGTTTTATTTTTTCTTTTCCCTTTTCCTTTCTTCCGCATTTTGATAAATAGTTTATAAGCTGCGACTAAATTACAAACAAACTTATTTCATCAAAATGGAATTGAATACAATTTACCGAAAACATAATTCGCTAGAATAAACCACTGTGCAATTTAAAGAGCAATTTTTTTCTATTTTGTCCAGTCGGGACAATTTTTTTCTATTTTGTCCACTCGGGACAATTTTTTTCTATTTTGTCCAGTCGGGACAATTTTTATTCTATTTTGTCCAGTCGGGACAATTTTTTTCTATTTTGTCCAGTCGGGACAATTTTTTTCTATTTTGTCCAGTCGGGACAATTTTTTTCTATTTTGTCCAGTCGGGACAATTTTTTTCTATTTTGTTCAGTCGGGACAATTTTTTTCTATTTTGTCCAGTCCGGACAATTTTTTTCTATTTTGTCCAGTCGGGACAATTTTTTTCTATTTTGTCCAGTAGGGACTATTTTTTTCTATTTTGTCCACTCGGGACGATTGTTTTCTATTTTGTTCACTCGGGACCAATTATTGGCCACTTAAGTTTTATATCGCAAGTGCTGAAACTTAAGGAAACAAAATTTAGCGATACACAAATTTTAATTTTAAGATTTTCTTTTGATTTCCTCACAGTTTAGGCAGAAAGTATTACTGCAGCATCAGGACAAAGAAGGATAAATAAATAATAAAAACAATAGATCCTCAAGTGTCACTGCTTAGACAGACCCTGGCAACATTAGGGATGAGCAGTTCAATCATCAGCAACCCAATGTCTAATGACAGAATTTTTAAAAATACTAATTTAAAATGAAAATACTTCAAGTTTCCTGATTTAAGCAAGCAGTACCTTCACTGTGTCAAATATGAGAAGTTGGAACCAGGAATTTAGTGGAACAGTCTCTGCTTGAAACCCAAAATACTAACTTAAAAATAGCAGATCCTAAATTGCATGCTTTTAGTGCGTAATACCCCCACAGCACCAAGATTGAGAAGTTGAAACCGAAGTTTAGTGGTAGAGCCTCTGCTTGAGCCCCAATATGCCAATTTACAAATAGCCTTTAAGTATCGTGATTTAGGCAGACAGTACTCCTGTATAATTAGATCTAAGGAATTTGAATCCGTAGTTTAATGATAAAAAGTCTGCTTGAGGTCCACAATGTTATTTAAGACAACAACGGATCAACAAGTCTCACGGTTTAGGCAGGCAGTGTACCTGCGCCATCAGAACTGAGTAGTTCACAACCAGGAATTTAGTGATAAGAGTCTTTGCTTAAGACAAAGTATTAATTTTAAAATAGCAGATTCTCAAGTCTCGCGGTTTAGGCAGGCAATACTCCAGAATTATCAAAATTGAGGAGTCGGAACCTGGAGTTCAATGACAAAATCTCCGCTTGAGACACACAATATTACTTTACTTAATGCAGATCTCAAGTCTCACAGTTTAGGCAGGCATTACCCCTGCCTCACTAGGACTGA
The DNA here is from genome assembly GCA_039881145.1 of Druceiella hillmani. Taxonomy (NCBI): domain Eukaryota; kingdom Metazoa; phylum Arthropoda; class Insecta; order Lepidoptera; family Hepialidae; genus Druceiella; species Druceiella hillmani. Next base: position 13,056,072 of record JAYKKI010000016.1, on the reverse strand, counting down.
GAAGTTAGAACCCGAAGTGCAATGACAAAGTCTCTGCTTAAAACCAAAAATATAATTAAATACAGCAGATATTCAAGTCTCACGATTTGGACAGGCAGTACACCTACAGTATTTATGCATCAAAGGTTGAAATTATTATTACTCGTTACTCCTATTACTTGTTACGCGTCGTTATCGCTACGTCAAGACAAGCAAAACGCGTCATTATTGCTACGTCAAGACAATCCAAACGCGTCATTATCGCTACGTCAAGACAAGCCAAACGCGCCATTATCGCTACGTCAAGTCAATCCAAACGCATCATCATCGCTACGTCAAGACAAGCCAAAGGCGTTATTATCGCTACGTCAAGACAAGCCAAACATGTCATTATCGCTACGTCAAGACAAGCCAAACACGTCATTATCGCTACGTCAAGACAAGCCAAACGCGTCATTGTCACTATGTCAAGACAAGCCAAACGAGTCCAAACTCGAAGTTTATTCCTCATCACTGAAGAATTCCTGTCAGCATTTTCCGGCTCGATTATTACTCCCTGATTTTGCTAAAGAGCACACTTAGTCGTATCTTATTAAATTATCATTAAACCTATTTCATCCAAACTCGATTACAGCACCTCTGCTTTTCAATGTTGAGGAATTCTATGGTATATCTTCAATTTCCATAGTCAGATAACATAAAAAAATAATAAATTCAAATTGTAAACAGAGTATCGAAACTTACCTAAAGACATAAGTATATATCCACCTCGTTAAGACATTACGAAAATAATATAATCTACGTAACCATATCGAATATTAACAAAGGTTACAAATGTCACTTCCGCCAGCAGCCGTTCCCGTGACTAATATTGATTTACGGGGCAGAGTCTTTGTTTGAAAGATAAGTATCAGATACGTCCACGCACTTAGCTGCGGTCGCCCGCTCCGATGTAATCCTGATGATTATGGCTGCGAAATGGCCAGGGTTGGTGGAGATATAACTCCGCATATAACGCCTACTGTAAATAAATTCTCCCTTCAGTAAATACTCTTAGATAAGTGTGATTGATAAAGTTTTATCTATCTTCCATAAAACAAGGAATGCTCCAGAAAATAATTTAAAATGGCATAGTACTTCTAAAGGCAGGATGTATTTTATTTTACAGCTTAAAACTAGGCTTAAACAACGTATTGTAAAAGACACTTCAACAAAATGTAAGAATGCACCACAAACGTTTCATGAAAAAATTCTAGACACCCTCTTTTTCTAAATGTCGTTATAAAAAGAAATGAAGTTAGATATCTAGTATCGAGACCACAAAGCATACGCCATTATTTTATTTAACTCTGTTTTCCAAGGCAAGCAGACGAAATTGTAACGTTATAATTTTTATTCACTATTTCTGTATCAATCAACATGTCAGCAGCGTGCGAACATACGTTTTAGGTTTACGCTATTCTAAAATCGGTAGTAGGCATATTATCTTATTTATTAATTTTCTTATTTATTTATATGCTGCTATTTATATAAATATTTTCACTTACTGAAGCATGTTTTACATAAAAAAATACGATAAATTATCGAACACTACATTCGATCGTGAATGAAGATACAATTATTTTGTAAACAAAAATTAATAACAATAATAAAATACTATCTTATTAATTGTACATGGACATGAATAAAGGAAAGTGATAGATAAAAGATAAAAAAAAATTAATTATAAGCTGATTAATTTTTTGGAAAAATAATTTATTATAATTACTATTGATGCGTTTTTAATACAAAATTTATTCTACAGCATAGAAACATGCGCAGGAGGAATAATATTCATAACATTCATAAAATAATAATATTCATAAAATATTAAAGTATGTTTACAGCTAACCAGACTGAACAGTCCTTTTTTCGAAATGTAATCCAAAGCAATGACGAGACGAGACTGAAAACATGAATTTCAAGCACTAATATTACATCGAAAGTATAACGGAAAAAAAATGTTTGGCAAAATTAAAATAACTACATCTGTATGTAAGTGATCAGTGACTATACATAAAGTGTAATTGGATATCATCACTCCTCAAAAAGTGTTTGCTTTTAAACAAGTCAATTTAATAGTTCCGGCTCAAAGTTAAGATTTTGTTGCCTCTATATCTTAAAACGTTATGGGTATAAAATATGAGTGACATTATTAAATAGTACCTATATACTGTTCATCAAGCGTATTAAAAAGTAATAACTACTATATAATCGATTTTGTCAATTATGAGGGGTGGGTTCTTCCAAAACATCGTTAAAAAAGATTAATTTAAGCGGGAAGTACAATCGATTAAAAAGTACGCTATAAGAACCTCTACTTAGATTTTGTGCCCCAGAAATAAAACTTGATAAAATATTCCACCTATTAATGCTATGCTCAAAAAATATGTAAACCTGTAGAATGGTTTCAAAAACATTTGCATTTCTAACAAATCTTTTATAACATCATTAATTACTATATTTAAATTATGAGCAGCACTGCATTTTGCTCAATATTTTTGATAAGATTTTGAACTCCACCATAAATGCCTTTCATGGTATTAGCTCCGTCGTATCCTTGTCCACAACATTAGCTGTGAGGAATGTATTTTTTTAATTTATGGATTTTATAATCTGGTTCGATAGAGGTAAGGAAGTCTGGTCCATTACTGCACGGAAAACTAAAAATGACACTTTGAGAATGAGAGATTTTGGTGCTCATGTCATCATCTTCATTTACACAGTAACGATAGAGTCCATTTTTAATATATCTTGAACGGTATCAAATATAATTGAAAAAAATGGTGCATCCACTATTTCTTTTATTAATACGGATTCAACATTTTGTGAAAGAAAAGCAATGAGCTCATTTTGTATTTTAAACCTTGTATTTTAGACCTTTTGATTTGTATAATAACTCTTGTAAAACGAGATCATATTTCGCTAATAACGCAATCATCTTTAGATACTTGCCACTTGGTTCGTTGCTGTTTATTTTTTGTATATGTCCACAGAAAGCTAAATCATTCACTGAAAACGTCAGAGTTACATCAAAAAGCCTTTTCAATGCTTGGACGCCAAAATATTTTTCTTTTTTAAGTATGGACTCTTGTTCTTCGTCTAGAGTATCATTTATCTGTCACTGATCGTATACGAGACATGAGTGTAAATGCGTTTTAGAGGTTTCTTGTTCTTTCTTCTAAAGCCTCCACAATATGCTTCCAGTCACTATATCTGTCAATTCAAACATTTTGTAACTCTTTTGATGGTCTGAATACCCAGCATGGCTCACAATAAGTCCTTTAAAGCAATGTCGAATAACACAACCATTTTCGTTTTTATTTAACACCAGATTTAGAAATAATGTAATAATATTTCTCCAAAAACGATCTGTTGCCGCAGTCCTTTTAATATGGGGCCTTTTGGTTTACAATGTCCATTTACAATCACAAAGCATCTAACTTGATAATTTACTTCTATGAAATTACCCATATCAATAATTTAAGGCAAATTTATTTGTTTGTTTCAGGTCAATTAACGACACTTTACTTTGATTTAATGGATTTCTGGTACATGGTTGTTCTGGATAATCACTATGATCGTTCATTGCAATACTGCTACTTTCAGTCACATTTATATTTTTTCTCTTCTCGGACTGTTCATTTGACACTTCAATGAAGTTATTAGTCTTAAAGTACCCACCTATTTTTGGCAGCTTTTTATTTTTCGTCAACTTCTTTCTTTCTCTTCCCTTTTTCACTACCACTTAGTTACTTTCTCATAGACATTTTGTTTAATTACAGATTTGCTATCAATTATACCACAAGTACCACAACAATACGTAAAATAAAATTGGAAAAATAATACTTTTAATAAACTATAATCAAACTAATTTTAAATTACTCATGTCATTCAATTAACATGCGTCTAATAGGTTTTACATATTTTTGTTTTACAATACGATACAGAATAGCGTGAGGAATCCCCTTGCATTGTAACCGAGTATTGCCAGATACTAGCCGCTAACTAGGGATGATACATTTTTAGGAATGTATTTAATAAAGTAGTTTAACTTTTGGTAATAGTAGACACTTTATGGTTTCAATCACAACAAATAATAAAGTATGTGAAAATTCGAATTGAGCTTAGATACCTTAAAATAGTTTTTAAAAATATCAAACAAAGGTAGTAGATTTCGAAATATACACATTGCCAAAAGTCGTGTGAACGAATGTCTCCGTAGCTAATTTCTTAAGTCTAAATTCTCGTGCCTGTCATTAAGTTTGCTAGAGATGGTTTCAAAACTCACCTTCACAACTTTTGTTTCATGAATTTTTTTTTCAAATTATATTCAGATTTCCTGTCATTTTTTATGAAAACCCAAGAATTAATTTAATGGAAGAGATTTTAAAGAATTTAATGGATAAAATAATACATGTATAATTTGCTTCAGGGGTTTCTGGAATTTTCATTCTGTTCCAGAATCGGAAAAAGTGACAACTTATGGAATCAAATCGTGCCTGTTTGTCCGTGTTTTAAATACAGATGTAATATACAAATAAATTGAACCTATTTCTTCTGGGTATTTTTTCAATTAATCGATGATTTTTTTTTCGTTATATATAAACCCAGTGTGTGCAATGTCAAATGTAATCTAATAAAAAGGAAAAATTTAAAAATGTGTTTTTTACTGTAAATATTTTATCAAATAAAATATTACAAAAAATGAATATAGTAAATTTATGTCTTAATCGGATCTCATGACGTACTATCTTTTTCTTTTCATTACTACTTTTTCGTTACTATATTTAAAACCTATTTTTTTCTTTTTGACAGAGTTTTGTTTAAACACTTTTGCATGTGGTACCCTAAAAACGATAGTGATGTGTTGTGTTCGTAACGTTCACAAAATCCGTGTAGTGCGAGTACTACTCGTGTTATCAAATTCTCTTTATAATCAAAGATATACTAGAGAAAAAAAATACAGAATTCATAAACAGTCTCCAACTCGGTTTAAAAAACGGTTTATAACGGGCAATCGAAAGGCACCTCAAAAAATTCTTTAAAATATGTTATTCTACCAAAAACATAAATAGTAAAAAAACGCGGTTCTCCTTGAAAAATAATAAATTGTCAGACTAACAAAATTAATGAAATCCAAAGCAATGACAGGTTCAAAAGTACTCATACCTTCAAAAAAATTAAGATATAATAAATTCTAAAATTAAAATACTATTAAATTTGAACGTGCCATGTTTGTCGTAGGCATAATAATGTTGATGTAATTTGAACGTGCCATGTTTGTCGTAGTCATAATAATGTTGATGTAATTTGAACGTGCCATGTTTTCGTAGTCATAATAATGTTGATGTAATATGAAAGTGCCATGTTTTCGTAGTCATAATAATGTTGATGTATTTGAACGTGCCATGTTTGTCGTAGTCATAATAATGTTGATGTAATTTGAACGTGCCATGTTTTCGTAGTCATAATAATGTTGATGTAATTTGAACGTGCCATGTTTTCGTAATCATAATAATGTTGATGTAATTTTCAACCTATCAAAAAATACATTGAACACATTATTAAAATTAACTTATCATTAAAGTTGCCGTTTTGACACCTATTTCAGTACTACGTCCATCTTGAAAATCCTGTTACCTGAGTAAAATTTCCGACATATTTTGTAAATGTCCTCTATTTAACAAATAAATAATAAAATTGTATTCAATTATCATGACTATGCAAGCATAAAAATTGTTTAGCTGTCATGATCCTCTGTGTAAATAAGCAAATTTTATTTTCGCCCTCACACTTTTTAAGTTAAAAAACAAATAGCCATTGTATAAAATCTATTATGTGACTTTAAATACTGTAGATATGGAAGAAAGAATTGTTGAGATTTCTATATTATTGGCGGGGTGCAGACTACAGAGTGGGAGTAACGAAATCGACGGAAGTACTCGCTACTGCAAAAATAGAAATATCTAAAGGCTTCTGTTAGTATTGTCATTAATCATATAATTTACTTACTTATTTATAATGTCATGTTTACTTTTGGAACCAGTGCAGCTAACCAAAACTGTGAATTTCACTGATGTTTTAATGAAAGAATATATCTAAAAAAACGATGTATTTTCAGAAAATAGATCTCGGTCGCGATTATTCTATTGTGAGAGACTTACTGGATAAAAAAATTACTCACAGTAATACCACCATTTTCAGTATTGCAAATTTGTTTTCACTATTTTGACTTTAAATTTATAATTACTTATTGATATATATATATATATATATATATATATATATATATATATATATATATATATTCCAACATTACGAAAATACCTCATAGGAAAAAACGTTGCGGCAAAATTGGCTTCTGGCTTCGTCTAACATACGACCTTTATTCTCCTATAATTCCCAACAAAAATACCTACATCAAATTCTAATCGAATAATTTATCTGCAAACTGAGATGAATGAATATTCATATTGGCCTAGTGGTTCTTAAGGTATAATTATATATACGGGCAAACACACAAACAGACAGAGTGAAACAGGGAGAGAAAGAGAGAGAAAGAGCTGTCGCTTTTTGTTTTCACAATAAAACCTAGCCAGATAATTGATTTACCAGCAAATTAAAAACGAACCCTTTATGAGAACAATGGTTCATGATGAACAATATATAAATATTGGAAAATATTTTTCGATTTACATATATGTATAATGAAATTCACGAGAAAAAAAATCGCTTCTAGAAATTGAATTTTAACATTCATTATTTTCAAAACCAAATGATCTTAATATAACCTAGCACTTAATTTTACTTTGTCTCTGTTTTCCTTATCAATCATAAATAGAAGGTTATGATATATAGAATACGATAAAATTTTATTCGCCATGTTCTGAATTACCCAGACTGCTTTTGAAATAATAATTAATACAGTTTAATTTAATTTTAACAGCAGAATAACACGTTTCAATGATATGCAAATTACAAACATTTACACTTCTCAGAATTTTTTGACAGATAATTCAGTAAACCGTTATACAAAAAAGTTGACTAATTTAGTATTAATTTACGATTTCCTATTATTATATGGACAGGAAATCAATAAGGATTTCCTGTTTATATCATTTTAATCTGCAGTATTCATTATGCAGTCAGCGCTATCGTGTCACTTGTAGTTTGAACTAGTTTTATCGGTTAATTGATTTAAAACGTTTTTAAGCAAAATATAATAGATTTGTAAAGAAATATAAAATGTATACCATTTCAAAATATCATAATTATTTAATAAACAAGTGTAAATTAATTATAAAATACTTTTATTTCATAAAGAAGAACACACACGAGATTAAAAAATAGATTATGAAATGAAATAGTATAGAATTATTCTATGCATATTTTTCTTCTATGCATATTTTTCTTTAAAAAATGACGTGAAATTATTAAGATATGCCGATATAGATATTTTTTTGCATTTTGATTCATAATAATAAACTGCAATTATTCGTACAACGGTTTCCTTTTCGTTAGTAAAAGATTCCAGGAGTTTAAAAATTAACAGTAATATTTGCAGATGGTGTTGCCAAATTTTAACAGGTGGTACTGGTGTAACTTCGTAGGAAATATATATTATTACGGCAATCTCAGTCAACGTCAAACTCAAACTTACTAGTTTATTAAATTAAATTACAACTTGTATATTAACGATTATGCTTTGGTGAATCCAGAAATGATATCTTGTCTCTCCGTCTCCCACCCCTGCCTTACCTAATCGTATCTCGAACAGCCCACGCATACTCGCGTAGGCGCACTCCTCCTCCAAGGAGCCACCGCACGGCCCATTACGCGCACTGATGGCCTCTAATTGCCCCTCATCGTAGGAGCGGCTTCCCAAACTGACATTGTTTATTTATATCCACGGACCGGTTAATTCAATAATGTCTCTTGTCTTATTGGCCATTGTTTTCTGCGTTTGGTAATATGTAGCTATCGATATATCGTCTCCGAAAAGATGAGTAGGCACAAGTCAATGCATGCAGTTAGTTGCATGTATCAGTTCACTTTTTGTGTAATAGTTGAAACCAAATTTCGTTTCAGAGTAAGTCACCATATAAAGGGTATTACTTTCTTTATTTTTAAAGATTTTATGGCGTTTGAAGAGCATGGCTGCAGCTCGTAATCCATCACTGTGTTTATATCGAACTAATGAGGATTTATGGCAGAGCGCAATGGTGCAAAAAGTTAGAAGTTCGTCTTCCATCTCGTCTTTATCGATTAATTTAGAATTTAATTTGGAATTCCGTAACATTACTACAAGTCCCAACAGGACAATTTTGACACAAAAAAGCATTAACTCCAGAGGAGAAATAAAAGAAGCACATTGAGCAGCTGCAATAATGGAGTGAGGAATTATCGTGCGCTTTCTTCGCGCTGTATCCAACGATGTACGTTTTGATTTCCAAATGATTTCGACGTAATACCAATAAAAGTTCAGGAAAAATCAAGTTTAACGTTCTGCAAGAAAATCCTCTAAAGTGAAGCAGTGGTCTCAAGAGGGTCGTTCTTTTTATTGGAATACAAGTTTTTAGACTTTGTTTCGTAACTAAAACCTTTGAAACAATGATACAAACGCGACGAAATTCGAGACTTTCGGGACGGAATTTAATTACGTCGTATAAATACGCTTGTCGGGAACATAGAATGAATGCGTTATATAGAGCTAAATCTGTCAAATGAAAATTGACAGATTTGTGTGAGAAAGGCATTTTTTTTACAAGATTTCTATGAGTCGCTGGAAACTATCTTCGACGAATTTGTTCGGATTGTCTTTTAAGTTTTACAGCTACAATACATTTTTTTAATCTTTCGAAGTAAAATGGCAACTACATAGGTAAAAACCTGATAATTTTCAAATCTATATAAATATAATTATACCCAACGAATATAAAAAGCACTGTTTTGACATATTACATTTTTCGTTTCTTTTATCTTTTCGCTTTCTATTTTTAATACCTTATAAGGATAGAATAGAAAACGTATGGAATAAACAAGATATATCCTGTCGATTTATCTTTGTCACTCTTTCTATCACTTCTGTTACTCTTAAACTGTTTAGCACTCACTTCTTTGTGTACTAAACCCTGTCCCATTACCCATTTTTCTATTCCATTGACAGATTTTCATCATTTCGATCTCCTTAAAAATATCATTCCACCTTTGTTTCGGTTTGCCCTTTGATTCGCTGAGACAAAATTTTCACTTAAATGCCTTCTTGATTTCAGATGATTCTTCGTATTTGTGAACATGATTGAACCTGTAACGGGAACGCTTCATAAATAAATCTGTAATTTGACAAAAATATGGTTGTAATAATATATGAGGTAAAATAAAAATAAAAATTTTAACAATTTATATTTTGGGAAAGAGAATGGAAAAAATCTCCTTAGACGACAGTTAACTTAAATCTTAAGAAACTGTATTCTTATTCCTATAGAGTATTCAAAAATAATCCATATATGTATAGAGTACAACAAAGAACGTACCTATTATTCCTACAAGTAAATCTATGCGTCTAACCGAGTAGAAGATGTTAAGAAAATATATGAAAATTCTCATCTGTATCTGAAAAAAATCACTGTTACAATTCCACCGAAAAAAATTTACATTTTTTTAATAAAAAAGCGCTTTAAATACACTCAATTTGATGCACAGAATATATACGTTTTTTGTTACTTGAACATACCAATTCCGATTACATAATTCGTTAAGAGATGGTGATCTTCAAATCAACATTCAGTAAAAATATCTGCTTTTATAAATATCAATCTTTATCTGTAAAGTGAACCTTAGTTGTATTGATAGTACAAAATTATTTAGAGCATAAGGAACGTAGACTCTGTCGATCAAAATCAGTCCAACAGATTTTACTTCATATGCTAATCAATAAACGTATATACGTAAAACTTCTTAAAGAGAATATGACTATTAATTTATATAATCAGTTAAAAGCAGAAACTGACATGAATAATATTTTCACTACTACTCTGCAACTGAGCGACCAAAAAACATCAGAAACAATAAAACTGAAAACAATTTGCATATAAACTTAAACCACAATACGTTCAAACAACAAACGTGATTGCCGACCTTCATTTCCATAATCCAGTTTGCCGGCGTGGGTTGAAATCATAAAAAGGTAGAATTGTATCATTGTGAATCAATTTCGTGATATAAAGAAGTTTACGTGGGAGAAGCCTACGAATAAAGCAATAAAACAGCGGGTACCGAAACCGTATCAGCCGTAAAATTTAATTAACTTTATGGTACGTGTGCCATAAAGCTATTAAATATACGTAACACGGCGTAGTTTATTCGCAAGTTTAAAATGTTTAACAATTCTGACAATATATGTATTTAATACATGATTACATTCCAAGAAAATTTTTAAAATCCTTTCCCAAAAAAATGAAATCATATTTCTCTCTGTGCAATTTAATCTATTTTATTTATTTATCAATAAAACCTAAGTGCAACTTACAGAACAAAAAATATAATGGTTTACAATACATATAATAACGTGAATAATAAAACAAAAAAACACACATTAATTCAAATTAAACATAAGGCTAAAACTAATTAATCATATATTATATATTTTTTACATAAAAATCTATTTTCCGTTTTTAATATTTTCTCCAATATGAGTTACATCATCCGGGAACCACATGAAGGCATTAGTTTAAAGGATACTACCGACTAAAGCATTGAACAAAGTTGTAACTTTGTACACCTACTGTCATGGAAATCGTAGAAAAATCGCATGGTTACTATATAGTATTATTTTTATAGCTAATATAATTATTTTATGGACATTTCACACCAGGTTATTAACTCGAAATGTTCGAAATACTCGTACATGATTTTTTAAAAATAAGGTTGTTTTGCATCAATTCAAAATTTGCAAAGTAAACGAGCTTCATCTACAAAATCTGACAATTCATTTCGAAGTTCAATATTTCATAAAAAGGGCTTCATAATAAATCAAAACCGGCCGGCCAACTACATGTCGAAACTCGCAAAAAGTAGGCTTCCGTAATCATTTTTATTTCATCAAATTGTTGACGCAAGTTAACAGAAAAATTATTTTAGTTTGAAAGTTCTAAACAAATGTTAGTCTAGAATTTTTTCAAATTTTTCAAACTCATGTCTCAAGAAATCAGAAAGGTAGGCACATTGAACGTGATTTTGGATATAGATATTTCGGAAACTGGGCTTCAAAATTAAAAAATGGTAAATAGAACCTTGATTTCATTTCTGTATCCAACAATATCCTACTCATAAAGATGCGATAAATAATTGTTTGTCTCCAATTTATACTCGAATATGTGGGAAGGTGCTTTAATATAAAAAATGTTTTAAATAGTTTGCACAGCATAGTTGAGTTCTTAATAAGAAACATATACAAAATCTTGCAAAATTTCATTCACAAAGGCGAAAACTATAAAACAGCGAGGCCGTAATAAACGGACAGATGTAAATGATGAAATTCGAAAGATTCCTTGTTTTACCATGGATCCTTAAGAAGATCCATAATGTAACAATTTACCATTATTCTAAAGAATCTCAATTTAATTTTAAAGACCTATTTTATGACACTTTGCTACTCACTATCTACGGAAAATGTGAAAAAATTGTTTTTCAAATTCACCTCCACATTACAGTGTAGAAAGTTACATTAGGACTTCCACAAACGCCGTGTTAAAGTCAAACTACACGAAAATATTGTGAAGTAAACAATTGTAATATTATGATGAACCGATAAACAATATAAAATGGAGTCTAAAATTTATAAAAATGTGCTACTATGATGGGTGGACAAATCTGATGAAATTATTAGGATCTAAAATTGTCAAAACTGTTATACTATAATGGACGGACAAACGTGGCGAAATTATGAGAATATGAATTGTCAAAACTGTGACACCGTATTGGATAATAAATTTGTTGAAATTGTAAGAATCTAAAATTGTCAAAACTATAATAGTCGGATTGACGAAAAAACATGACAAAATTATGAAGATCAAAAATTGTCAAAACTGTGATAATACAATGGACTGACAAATACTATGAAATTATAAGAATCTGAAGTTATCAGAGCTGTAATACTGTAATTGACGGACAAACATGAAAAAATTACGAGAGTCTAAATTTATCAAAATCCCGATACTGTGATGGATGGAAAAATATGACGAAATTACAAGAGAGATACTATGAGAGTCTAAAATTGTCAGAACTGATAGAAAAACAAACACAACGAAATTATGACATTGTGATACTGTAATGGGCGTACAAACATGATGAAATTACGAGAATCTAAAATTGTCAAAATCCTGATATTACGATGGACGGAAAAATATGACAAAATTATGAGTCTAATATTGTCAAAACTAATAGAGGAATAAACAGGATGAAATTATAGAAAGAGAAACAAACATGACGACATTATGATAGTCTAAAATTGCCAAAACAGCGATACTGTGATGGATTATAAAATGATGTAATATGTTGATATTAAAATTAAAACTGTAATGAAATAATCGAAAAGTATGACGAAATTATAAAGGTCTGAAATTTGTTGAAACTATCATGAACGGACAAATATGACAAAATTAAAAGGGCCTGCATTTTTTAATTTCCTTTTTTGAAAGAAAAATGTAGCAACATGTAGGTAATTTTCTTTTAGTTTTGAATTTTGTATACTCAACTCTTGGTGTGATCCATGAAAATATACACGTTGCCTACTCTGATGAATTTTAACCAATCTAAACGTTATAAATTAATCAATTCCTAGGTCCGCCACACGTAGCACGAACGAACACGCACGAACGCTCGGATATCCCGCCCGCCCGAAGAATTCAAATTCTTGTTGTTTTTTTTAGAGTATACTTCCACATCAATAAGTAATAAATTTCTAAAGTTGATTGACTCCATTGTGGAATGTTATCTATATAGAATCTCATGTGGTTTAAAGCCTTTTTGCAAAACGATGGCCAGTTTTGATGCAAGTTAATTCTTTCGGTCATTTCGTATTTTGCAATAATATCTCAACCTCAAAGTTGAGATATTATTGCAAATTATATATTAAAATATGTATTAATATATAATTTGCATATATTAAATTATAAATTATATATATTACGGTTTCAGCCAATTCAATGAGGGATCAAGATCAGATAGGCATTATTACGAATGAAAAATTTCTCTTCGCAAGATAAATTTTTCAAATTATTTCATATTTTACAACTTTTCGGAGTTTCAACTTCTAGGAAAAATAGTTCAACACAGACTAAAGAAACCAAAAAATATTTAATTACGAGTCATTATATTGTGCCTTCACAGTCTTGTTTAACGCCGTTATTGGCGTATGGAATATGAAGCTGAACATCTACAACTTCGATGAAGAGAATACGATTATAATTGCAATTCTTATGTTTCTTCTTTTCACTTTTCACCTTTTATTTTCAAGTAGATTATTAAAAAAACAATTATTGCTGTAGCAGTTATCCAACATCCTGTAAACGTATGAAATTTTGACTCGGAAGACAACAAATCTAAAAACTAGAGTTTTAAGTATAAATGGAACTCACAATACGAATCTTCCGTACAAACTCAGGCTCATCAGGATTCAAATAACCATCCAAAAGTACGTTGTATTTGTGATTATAGAATTTCAGTATTACTTGTAATCATTTAAATATATTATTTAGTAAGTGAATCTGTCAGAGATGAAAATTATCGTGAATTTGTCAAGAAATTATTAATTAAACTTAGCATCATTTCTATAGTATTATTGTGGACATTTTCAACTATATATCTAGAATTGTCTTACACAATGTTTTGAAAAGATTCTTTCGGAATTCTTATAATTTTCTCTATCTATTAACACCTGATGAAAATGAAATTGAAAAGAAATTTTTTCTATTCCTTCATATCTACATAAATATTTTTAGTGATAACTTCTGAAATAAATGCAGGTCAATAGGCATTGATAACAATTAAATAAAATTTCAAGTTTTTACTTCAAACTGTTTCTAAAAAAAGGCTGTGACAAACGTACAGAAACTTGAGTGGTCTTATAATGGTTACATTTCATCATTTTGAGGTACGTCACCCTATCATGTCAATTGTTTATCAAAGATGTTGTTATGAACTAGCGTTTTTATAGATACGACTCTATATGTTACTTTTTTGGTTATTGTTCACATTTGCCGAATTAAATTTTTAGAGTCAACCTAACATTTAAACTTTAACGTTAATGTAAATAAAATACACCAATAGTTTACTGAAGTAAATTATTGTAATTGTATATAGGGGGGGGGGGAGATATTGTTATGTAGGTTTACTATATACAAATATACGTACATCTTGCAAATGTCGTCAACCCTACTTCCTTTGTCAACATGTAAATTGAAACTGAAATGATGTAGGATGATTAACACAGCTTCGCAATAAAGATTTGAAGTGTTTAATTTTCAATTGTTTTACGCCGTTAGCGACTCCATTTGACAAGATGCTCACTAATGTTCTACGGTATGCAGCGCTCTATCCCCACTTCGGCTACATAATTTTCATAAAAAATTATTGTGACACTATCTATTTCAATTTGCGCTTTATCGTGCGTAAAATTTACATAGAACATTTTTGCGTAAACCTTCCGTAGGTTTACGCTGTTTCGCATTTCCCCTGTTTCGCAACGTAGCTGCAATATTTAACCGCAAAAAATTAAATTTGCGGTGTCTACGCAAAACGATAAAACGGCTTCTGCGACTATTGTGACAGAATGTATAAAATTATAAACCGAGTTTGCCATTAGATAATGAACAGGCGCGGCCAGCCACGTAACTGCGAACTCTGCGAACAGTGCCCACGAAATTCATGTCGGCACGACATTCCCGTCTCCTGTAAACATGAATGTATTGTATATGGGAGTGAAGTTTTTAGGTGGGTAGTTCTAAAATGGGATTTCCCGTCTGCATTCATTTGAAAAGTCTATTGTGCTTCAGAGGTTCAGTTTTTGGAACTAGATCGTGTATACATAGAACCATCAACTGCCTATCTTCCAGTACGGCGCCTGTATGAAATTTTCTTTTTGTCATAATTAAAAAGTTTAACCACAGAATAAGTAAGTTTTATACGACACGGCATGATCTCCTTTCAGTTTGAATTTTTTCCCTGTTTGGCAGTGTCTCTGTTGATTTGTTTTGGTTTAGCAGCAAAATAACTTATTTAACCTTTTAACCGCCGTAGTCGGATTAATTTGACAAACTTCTAAGCGCCAATGTCGTATTTATACCGCAAGGAATTGTCTTCATTTTATTTTCACTTAATGCAAATAACTACTGAAATAACACATCAAAATTAGAAGTTCTCACAACTTGTGGCTGAAGACGTCTGGTGCCAAAATATTTAAATGTTAATGTTTTTCTTTACATGTAATAATAAACAAATCTTATAACGAAATATTAAAAAAAAATCTTATAACAAAAATAAAAAATATAAAATTTATATTTTTTGTTAAAATATTAATAACCTCACAAATTATTTAAAAACATTAATATAACATCCCTGGGCCATTGTTACATGACAGTCTCTGGCGCCGTTGTCGAAAATAAAAACACTGCTTGTGACGTCAGAAACGAGTAGAGAATTCCATTGGTGATTTACCACGTTCTTTTTCATATCGATAATACCTAAATTTTAGAAGGGGGCGACGATGAAAAATTCTCTTCTGATGAAGAATTAGCTTTATTTAATGAAATACCTCTTCATTACAGTAATTGATTAAAATATCAATTTTCATTATAAGTGAATTATAATTTTAACACGAATTGAATAGTATCGCGAGCATAATTAGTTAGCATCGCCAGGAACGGATATATTACGAATTTTAGATTAAACTAGTAGCGTTCACGGTGTGGCCCGTGTGTATACCGGTTATATATATTTTTTAGATTTCCGTGTGCAAAGACTGCGAGCGGAACCCTATTGATGGGACAAAGCTAAAGAGGTTTCTAAATTGTAAACTAAACAAGCAACAAAGTTGAAATTGACATTTATTATGTAAGTAAAACATAAAATCGTAATTAAAGTTATGTGCAATTTTATTAAGGTTCACACACATGCACAAATCACAAATTCTATAACAATTAATGTTAACAGTCCATGGTATGGAACCTTCTGTGGGCTACTCATACTTGCCTATTTTTATTTATATTGTAATTTTTTTATTTGTTGTCTTATAGGCAACTTAACTAGGCCCAAGTACAAATTTGAATGCTGATTCGACGGACCTCAAGGTTAGTGAATATCTTTTGGACGAAGAGCTTGTTTAAAAAATCGTTTATTTCACGAATTAATATCACCAATATTGTTTAAATCATAGCGATTTTAGAATTTATACAAGGCTCCGAGAATGGATAGATACAATTCTTTAAAATATATATTTAGTAATATCAAAAACTATGCTATTCACAAGGTATAAACATATTTCCATATAAGATGGTCAGTATAATGGCTATATTAATATTTTATGATGTATTACAAAACTAACATAAAATTGAAATAGAAAAAGATACACAAACTGGCCATAAAGATGGCGACCTAATTGCACAGACTGCAAACATTTTAGCATCGGGTATTTTAAAGATGATTCTAAAATAAAAAAGCTTGAAAACGTTCACTGTAAACTCGAAAATACTAAAATTTTTATTCTTTATGACATAAAAGAAATAAGCACTACACAACATATTTTTTATGAGATAATTAAAAAATATAAATCAGATCATCATCATCTTTCTTAGGTTTCAATTGTAATAAATAAATGAGTGTCAAGAATATCAATTATATTCATTTTTTACGGTTAAACGATTTTTTTCCCAATGCTATGTATATTTATTAAAGATATTTCAAATTTGTTTCAATCTCAACGTCTGGCATACGGATGACTCGGATATGCTTGGCGGCTAGACATTGCGTCAAACTTTATAACGGATAACAATGAACGGACTGCGAATATAGGCTATTTGTACTTAAATAAAATACAGATCGATAGTTTAAATTAAAATAATAATTTGAAACTATAGCGATATAATAAATGCAACCACAGCATTAACAGAATTATCATCATTTTATAAGAAATTTGATAGTGGATCAGTAGTTGTAATTTTATTGACATTAATAAATACGTGTGGATTGAAATAAATCTCCCTCTTATAATCTATTAACGATCGCACTTTATGAAACTTGTCCCCAACGAACGTTTAATCGAATCAATACAATAGCGCTTCCTACTCATACATTTGGGAATTATTTTGCCAATAAGTACAAATTTCTAAAAGTAAATGCAGTTCTGTTGTTGCGATATTCCAACATTTCAATGACCGATGTCGATTGTGTTGAAATAATCCAAGAATTTGACACATTAATATTTTACAGAGTTTTTTCACCCCCAAGTTACATTTATGCAAATATTTGAAAAAAGTTACAATTAGTACCCTTTCTAATTCTATTATATACGTGTAATGATTTGGTCTATATGCTACTAATTCAACTCCAGCTTTGTGTAAAACCTTCCATTAGTGCGTATTAAATAGTTTGCTAAAAAACCAAATCGGAAAAGAATAAGAAAATAATTTTAAATTTCAAAGTGCGACAGAATACTATGCTATTTGTCATATTATCTGGTTGTTAGATAATGCGAGATTAGAACTGACACATATCTATTACGAATTAATGTTACACTGAGAATTTAATCCTTCAACATGTCTTTGATTCAAGTATTTATATAATTTCAAGTATTTATATATTCAACATGTCTTTGATTAAAGTAGTTATATAATTTTAAATATTTATATATTCAACATGTCTTTGATTCAACTATTTATATCATTTCAAGTATTTATATATTCAACATGTCTTTGATTCAAGTATTTATATAATTTCAAGTATTTATAAATTTATATAATATTTTTTACTGTTGCATGTTGTATACGTTTCGAAAATAAATTATAACCTCAACTATTGTACACATATTTATTTCGTATTAAACAAAACTTAACATGTATTTTATAATTTTATCGATATTACGTGGCGCCATCACTGGTTCTTCTATCGACATAATAGCCGATTTTTCACTCTGCGCTTGGGGACAACGTGTAGACAACCGCTCAGCAATCAAAAGGCTAATATTAATTTACCAATAGTTTTATAGAAGACACATTTTTATGTTCACGTAAATTTCTCGGAGGTATTTAATTAAAATATTTATTTTACTCGTATAGTTTATAAAAGAAATTTATTTTAAATATATTATTTTATAGTTCCGTACTTCAACATAAAAAAGGCGTCCTTGCAAGATCGTCCGTCTATCAAGCTTAAAGTAAAAGCTTACACTTTAAAATACTTATAAAGTATATTGTTTAATATAAATTTCAATAATTAACACTCAAGAACATGTAAATAAAAAATTGTGAGCAATCCAGCAAAGACGCCTTTCAGATGTGAAACGTGTATTTTTTTTATATTTTCATATTCAAATGTTAAAAATTAAATTTTATTTGAACGAATGGAAATACGAAAAAACAAATATTCAGATAGTTGTTAATAGTATAATATTTATTTAATTTTGTTATTTTATATTTATAAAATAATTTATTATTTAAATATTTCTTAACAATCCATTGAAAATATATTTTTAATTTAATTATACCGTTAGCCACAAGACGCGAAGCTGGGGAATGACACGCCGCGACGTGCCATCAGAACTCCTATCCAAACGCGCCATTAGACGTTTCACATCAACACTTTAAAATACACGTTGCATTTTGAAGTAAGCGAAAAAAAACAATTTAAAATAAAGTGTCGGGTATCAATCGAAAGGTTTCAAAAATATTTTATTTCAAACGAAAATATAATTTTAATTCGCCAATTTTATTTGCGCGTTTTAAATTAGCGACTCTGGTAAATGTTTACGTGAATAATATGAAAAAAAACGAAAGACTTCATCTGTGACTTACATTACATGCACTTTATCTTTCTTTTGTATTCCTAACTACGTATCAATTGTTCCTTTTTTATTTTTGTCGAAGAATAATAAATACTATTCGTGCTTTTGATAAAATCATGTTAAGTTAAATTATCGTTTGCCTTATTATTTATTGTAAAAATATCTCAATTAATATTTTCATTAACGAAAGATTTTAGTAGTCCATAGTCAAAATATCTATTTTTTCAGCTCAGCAAAATGAGTCAATAATCGATGTATCACTCATATTTGACCTTCCAACCATAAACAATGTCAGACGGAATGCATTTTACAGCAGCTATCCATTTATTTTTTCCAATTCAGTATTGGAAATCTGTAAAATTATAATTTGTTATTTCTTAAAGTATTTTTACAATTTAATACACAATGACTATCATGTCGTTTTAAAACAAAGGATATACATACAAATGACGTATTTAAAAAAATAAGACTCAGTAGTGATTACTTTATTACAAAAATTGATTTTAACAATATTTACTCAAAATTAATATCTTCACATTTTTATTGTTGACGTATTTTTCACTATTTTCACTTTAAATTTATAATTATATACTACACATTCAACAAACATCCAAATAAATACGTTAATAATAAAAATTAAAAAAGTGAAAATTTACAAGGTATTAAAAGTATTAATAATAATGGCGTTTAAATATTCAGTTTATGGCATTAAAAATTCTTCTTTCATGTTTTCTGAGTTTATAAACAGTGAAATTTCATTGCCGCTAAAATGCATTTGTTCCGAATTATTAATTTATAATTAAAAAAAAATTTAATAAACATTTAATAATAAATTTTTACGTTTGGTAGAATTGAATGTTTTTGTTAACGTTAAGTGAGATAGACGTCACGTTTTTAAAATTTTCTTTTATTAATATCTCGTTTAACTTTTTCTCTTATTAGCGCAATGTTAAATATGTGGTATCGAATTATAAATCTAAAGTAATAATAGTGGAAAAATAGCAATAAGAAAAATTAAGGTATTATTATGAATAATGTTTTTATCCAATCGATTTTTCATAATAAAATAATTGCAACTGGGCCCCATTTTTTAAAATACGTTGTTTTTATGTACATTCTTTCATGAAAATATCAGTGAAATTCGTATTTTTGCTAAACTACACAGGTTCCAAAAGTAAATATGATAATATACGTAAGTAAATTTTATCATCTATGAAAATATTTAACAGGAGCCTTTAGAAGTTTCCATTTCTACTATAGCGAGCGCTGCAGTCGATTTCGTTACCACCCCTCCCCCCGCGCGATGTAGTCCACACCCGGCCAATAAGACATTCTAGAAGTATCGTCGATAATGTCAGCGACATTTTTTTCAGAAACCAATTGACATAGAAACTTGAAATTTGCCAAAGTAATAAAATATGTTAATCTGTACATTTTATAAATTATAACTTAAAAATATTTGTATAGAAATTTGAGGGTGATAAATGAAGTGAACAAAAAAGATGTTTATTTCACGTATAAGGAATACACTTTACAGCAACAGCGTCGTCTGGGATATTAGTTAAAAAAGTAAGTTACTAGTATCCAGAACTACTTTATTTCCACTATTTACTTGTCCATAAAAAATATGTTCACTCGACTGTAAAAAATATGTTCACTGACTTCTGAAACTGTTAAAGTCAAAATTATGAAAAACAGAGTTACTAGAAGTTTAGCTATAGCAATTATATTAAATTTCATAGTTTTTGAGGAATATTCTCCATTTATATTTACAAATAATGAAGTATATTTTATAAAATTATATATTTATTTACAGACATACAC
The DNA here is from genome assembly GCA_039881145.1 of Druceiella hillmani. Classification (NCBI taxonomy): domain Eukaryota; kingdom Metazoa; phylum Arthropoda; class Insecta; order Lepidoptera; family Hepialidae; genus Druceiella; species Druceiella hillmani. The sequence continues at coordinate 13,035,173 of JAYKKI010000016.1, read as the reverse complement.
TTATCGATACATTACAGGTAATCTATTCGTAACGATAAGAAATTAATGGTTTAACAAAGTTTAAACTTTTAGATTAAATATGAATAGCAAATACACAATAGCGATAAAAGAACTACGACACATTTCGACAAATTTACGTACATAGAATATTCCAGAAACTTATCGACAATTTTGAACGAAAAGAAAAAAATTTCAAATTCTCAACTGCTTGAATTTTTTTTGTTGAAAATTGGACTTCCAGAATGCTCTTTATTCGGACCAGCCACGGCGCTATCGGCCTGTCGTTGTATTTAGACACTAATGGCATAAAATTTCCTGTTCTCTTTAATATATATATATATATATATATATATATATATATATATATATATATATATATATATATACATATATATATAGATATATATATATATATATTTTTTTTTTATTAAATTGTTATTAAAAAATGATGTTACACTAAATTTAATTTAAGTATACACCATTATTATCTACTACTTGTCCCATCTAACTGACAGTGAGAATATGCCTTTCTTGTAAAATTCCGCTGACTTTGATTCAAGAAACTGTGTGCGGTCGTTTGGAGATCTTCTTTAAGGCCGAATTTTTTTTTCACGTAAATGGTTGCTTAGAGCCCTGAATAAATGATAATCAGAGGACGCAAAGTCCGACGAATATTGGTGGATGAGTGCATGAGAATACCATATGGTCATATGATGAATGAGAACCCAGCCGAGCTCTTCTAATTTATCACGAGTATATTTTGCAACATGTAGTCTAGCATTATCATATAAAAAATAAACTCGATCACTCTAATAACTCTGTTGACTACTCAATTTGTTAGCTAATCGGTCCAATCGTTCGCAGTAAATATCTGCATTAATTGTAGATCTCTGGAAGCAACTCCCAATGAATAATGCCCTTGACATTCCACCAGCAGCTGAGCGTCACCTTTTTCACAATCATTTCAGGTTTGGATACTGAGACTCCTGTTTCTCCTATATCCAGCCATTGACGTTTCCGTGTATGGTTAACGTATATAACCCACTTTTCATCGCCAGTTACTAACTATATATTAATAACTAACAGTGACAACTTGTGGGATATCGACGCACCGTATTTTAAAACTTTCTCAATTCGTGCAAATGTGTTTCTATGGTGCTATGACTGCAGTGCAGCTCATCTGCCAATTGACGAGTCGTTAGTCGAGGATCCTCCTCAATTAGGCGTCGTAATCGTTGAACGTCCAATTCAACAGGACGTCTGGTACGGGGTTCGTCCTTAAAATCGTAGTCATTCCTGAATATTCTGAACCAATTCTTTGCCATCGCGTAAGACACCGTAGACGCCCATCGCATAACATATATTATTTGTGGCAGTATTTGCATCGTGACCCACATGAAATTCGTAAATTAATAGAATCCGTTTTTGATATCGATTTAAATTCATTATCATTTATGTAATTCACTTAAAGCTTCGACGCTGACTATTGTCAACCGACTACACTTTAGCCTATTTATACCCTACAGTAACATCTTCTAGAAGTAACGTAATATATATATATATATATATATATATGTGTGTGTGTGTGTGTGTGTGTGTGTGTATATATATATGTTGTTGATATTAGACCTCCCATACGTATTTCCTTGATATTTTTTCATATTATTTTGCTATAATTCTAACAAATCGAATAAATTGTCTTTTCTTATTTTTCTTCAAGAAGGGCATTTATTAAAATTGACACCATGTTTTTAAACTTCTAATTTTACCAGCCTTTATTTATTATCACCCACTATAAATCTATGCGACTTGGAATATTTAACCCGTTATTCTTAATTTCTGTATAACTTTGAGGCTATCAAATCAGTCATAATTTTTTTCTCTTCAACTCTATAGTGGGTGATACTAAATAAAAGCTGGTAAATACTAAATAAATGTGTCAAATTGATATCATAAGTGTTTTATTTTTTCTGGGGATGGACGGTTTTATTTTGGAACACTAAAAAAGTAAATTGATAAGGAAAACAGTTTTAGAATTACCGATTTAAGACATTTCAAGTTTCATTTTGTTTCTAAATTTCAAACTAGGTGTCGTTTTAGTTGAAAAAAAAATAAAAATTGCAACCAAACTTTATAATTTCTAACTTTCAACACTAACTACTTACCAAAATGGTGTACAAAAAACTTTAGTGTCGAAAAATATATTTGCTTATAATCATATTTTTTACCAGCTGTCGTGCAAAATTTATATTCAGCAGCCGTTTGAAACGGCTCCCATGATTAATTATGGCGGCAACGTTAAACTACCCCAGTTGGCTCGTAAACAAATCGTCATACAACGACAAAAAAGGCTTCCAAATTGCTACAAGGTTTGCATTACGTCATGGAACATTTCAAAAAACATATCAACTTTTTAATAGGTACAACATATATGAACGGTTTCCCAGTACATTTTCAGTAATTTCACATAGCGTCCTTTAAAATAGCTAATGACGTTTACATATTTGATACCGAAGTCATGCTATAAACTATTAGACTTGGTGTTTATCGCTAACGAATATGAAAAGGTAACTTATTTTAGTTCCAGTGTTGCTCTCACAGTAAATTTCTTGTTTTAAGTGAGATATTCAGTTGTTATTAGTTAGTACAGAGCCTAACTTCTTAACAGAAAACGTGATTATCTAAACGTTAAATACATAGATAATTAGTCCTAAAACAGACCCAAATATACCATAACATACCAATTAGGTCATAAATTTGTCAGAAAATACCAACCAAATACTCGTGTATTTAGAGCAGATTACTCAGTGCAAATACGCATTTTTTATAAATTGTTAGTTTATTCTTTTTTATTTTTTCTATCAAAGCTTAGTATTAGTATTTTCATCAATATGACGGAAATATTGCATTAGCATCCGGGAGAGGGTCGATGAAGCTAAAACAAAAATTTTCTTAAAAGAAATGATAGTGGGTAAACATTGTGATTCGTGTTTCGGAGCTTTGTGTGTGCATGTATATGCATACGTACAAATGTACGTACGTATATACATTTTCAAAAGCTGATCGAATATAAAGGAAGCATCTGATTGATTACGAATTAATTTTTTGATAGTGTTCAGTGAAATGAGGAAAACTGTAAATTTCCGAGTTCCGAAACCTATTCCGCCCTTGAGTTATGCCACCGAGAAATTTGAATATTTATCTTAGAGAAACTAAAGAAAAACGAATTGGATTAAAACCAAGCAAACTACAGGCTATTCATTTTGGTCCAGAGATGATAGCTATACTTTTCTTGTCTTCACCGAAAAATTATTTCCTGGTGTAAATGCAAAACACTTAATTCGTTTTCTATACACTAGAATATAACTTTCAGGCCACGCGCGTAAAGTAGAAAAAGACGACTGCCATATTAACCCCGTTGCTACGGTTACGTTGTTTGCCATCTAAGATTGTAAAGATAATACTTTTCTGTTATAACTCGGATAAATTTGCTGCTCTTGATGTCAAAACGTCCAACCTTTGTGACCTAATACGAAGTTAGTTTACTTCGTGTTACATTGTGACTATGTCACATTTTTATTAGTGTGATTCACACATTACCTAATTTTGGAGAAACATTTTTTTGACGAAATTTTTGCCAGAAGACTCCTTATTTACATATACAGAATCCATAAATAAAAAATAAATCATGTATTAAAGGCTACAGGAGGTAAAGGATACACGATAAAAACAGCTCAAGTATGTGCCGCAACAGACAAAACTAAGGTTCTGAAGTCTGGACGGTTTTTTTTATTTATTAACGACAGAATTAATTTTAAATTTAACGTCCATTAAGCACTTTTTCAAGATTTTCTGCATCGGCTCCAAAATTGTAGAGGGTTGAACAATTTTGAAACTTAACTTTTCGTAAACGAGACTTCAAAATCAAAAACTGTCTAAAACGATCTATCAACTTCATTTAAAAAAAAAACTTTACAATAATATCCCATCCTACCAAATGAGCCAAGGAAATGTTTTGCACACACTTTACACGTCATAATACCATACTGCACTATTTCATAAAAATAATTACAAAGTAAAATAAGTACAGTAATTTGTAGAAGTACATAATATTTTTACAAAATTTGTTGTATATAGGTAAATTGAGATATTCGTTTGAAGCAACTAATTGAAAAAAATTAATATTGGTGGATTTAAAATTGTAAAAACTACTAGACAGATGCTACGAACGGAGATGACAAAATTAAAACGGTCTCAAATTTTGTTATTCAAGCTAAAATTGGAACAAGAAAAATTTAATTCATACAATAGAATTATTTAACGTGGACTGCGCTCATTTGCTCACTTACATATCGATCTACAAATATTATTGAATACGTTCCTTTTGGCAAAAATGATAAGGAATAATCAATTGTGCCGAAAGGAACGTGTGAGAATCTAATACGCGATATTGTTCGCTGCTGACTCGCTTAGCTATTTTAAGTTCAAAATTATCGAATTTTAAGAGTCCTATAGCTCAAAAGAATAAAATACCTTAAATAACTACTCGGTTACCATCTATGAGCAGATCATAGAGTTTTGAACTTACCACTTAGAAAATATGGTATGTGAACAAACTCTACTATAAAGTAAAATATAAATACAGTAAGTCCGATACTTATAATAAATTAACTATAATATAACTATAAATAAATATATAACTATATAACTATAATATAACTATAAATAAATACTTATAATAATTTTAAGAAGCTAAAATTAAGTACTATGCTAACCCAAACCATTTATTCTTCAAAGACGTGCGAGCAAAGAATTTTAAAATATAGAAGTATAAGTAATAATTACTCGTGACTTTTTTCAAAATATTTGTTTTTTCTTTAGTAAAAAAATTGTTCATAAGGTTTAGATTTATATTGCACAATGCCCAAAGAGATCTAATGATTTCCTATTATTTCACCTTCTACAGATGTCTTTAATGTGTGATAAATTAGAAGCCAGATCGATTATTTGAAGTCCGAACTATATCATATACAGTCGAAAGATCGAACAGATATTTTACAATATCCGTTTATGACAAGAATGGTTACATCCCTCTACTATTTCCTATTAACTTTCTTCTGCGTATGATAGGTTTTCATTCTTTGTAGCCCTAAAATATATCTTGATTGTTAAAATGTGGAGATTTTGTGTCCCACGTCACAAGAGGAACGAAAATGTTGGTAACCAACACTTTCCTTCCTCTTGTCTAACGATTCCCGACGTAGAGTAGGTCATATTTTAGCAATGCTAGCATTTGGAACCGATGATATTCAAATGCTCAATGATCTGATCGCGGTCACACCACACCAATTACCCAAAACTGTCATGTCTCCTGTTTAACTCAAAATATTAAAGTAAAAAGCCGACCATATGCCTGTCGGAATACATGTAAAGTACGTTTTCGTAGTTGTCTATATATATCTTGAAATTATTTATCCATATTAACTGAAATAATTGTAATTGAAAATCCAAAAATTAATATCTCCATGTAAAATACACATTTGCAAAGTTGCATTGGTCTAAAAATATATAAAACATAAGAGTATGACGGACGTACTCGATGAATGCAACGAAGTCTTATTTTACTACGGAACCTTAATAACTAAACATTTTCGCTACTTATAAAGAATACTTGTGCAATTTTTTTACATGACCGCAAGTAACCTAACACTCGATTAGCCTTGACAGCATGTACTAGCGCTAGATTATAACCTGCAGACCATGCCATAGAAGCGCCAACCCAAGTAGCGGTGAGTGTGTATTCTATATGTAAAGAACTTGAAGAATGTAGCACAAAGAACACACTCAATCTAGTTGTAACATAAGCAGAATAATTTCCATTTAAGATAAGGAAATCCATGAAATATTTAGAACAAGAAATACGGATTAAAAAATTTCATTCTGAAAACTTCTTTTAATTTGTTTGCATAATTTATAACACAACCATGTATACAAAACTTATTTGATATAGAACATACTGCTTCCATCAATATTTTAATTTAGTTACTTTTTAAAGTTTTTATTGTAAGTATAAAGCGTTATAAAGAATTCATAATGAAATAAAATTTTAACAGACTTCAAACGAGACCGTTCTCTGTTTCACCCATATGTTTTTTTATTCATAGAATCTACATATTTAAGGGAAGGTTATGTATCAAAATCGCTAAAGTATTCTCTTATTTTATTAGTTATTGTTCAGGAACTGAAGAGTACACTAATTAAAATTTCAGTGTGCTTCGTATTCGATTGTTAATTGATGTCAAGACAAAGTTCTTTATTAAAATACTTACTACAACTAGTTTAAATCAACAATGATCAAGAAATAACCGCTTGCGCTGATTTCGGCATTTTACAGAATACCTAACTTTATGAGATCAGTTTACTCGTGTGTAAGAAAGTAAGTCAGTAATACAAAATTTTACTAAGTGATTTAATATAAACGTTTTTGATATAACATTTTAGAAATTTTGTAACTTGACAGTTTAAAAAATACAGTTCTTTGACAAACATATAAAAATAATTACAACAAAGCTCTTTAAATGTGTATTTCTCTCATCAGTATATGTTATACTTATTATTTTATTGTGAGACCAGCTATCCAATATTGGTATTATTGAAATTTGGAAACGCATTAATGTTTACATGTATAAATAATGCGTCCCATTCCTAGTATATCTGCAGCCAATTTAACCCAAAAATTTGAAATGAAAATGCTTATTTCTCATTGGTACTGTTAGAGTGAAATTTTATTTTATATGTGAACGAAACTCATTGAAAGTTTTAGACGATTTTAGAGATTAGATTTAAAAATAAATATTGTAATATTTATTTTTAAATCACCATCCCTGAAGGCATCACACAGTACTTTTAACCTCATTTCCAATAGCAAAAATAAACATTTAAAAAAATAAATATTTTTCAGAGAAAAACACAAACATTTTTTGTTAATTTTCATATTTTTATAAAATATAAATTAATTTCATATACTTATTCCAAATTTAAATTTAATCGGTACTTCAACTTTAATCTTACAGATATACCACAATCAAAATTAAGAATAAAGTTGTTTGTTTAATTTTTTTCAGCTGAACTAATAAAGTGGAATATAAATAAAGGCCATAAGGACTGTAAAAATTTCAGGGACTAATAACCTGTAATTCTTAGTATGCGGTGAAGAGTATAAAAAAATCAATAATATAAATAAAATAAAATAATAAAAATTAACAGCAAGATGCAGAGATCACTTTTTTAAAGGAAAAGGATTCAAAGAGTAAAATTAATACATTACAATAATAAATTTCATAATGATTTAAGAACGCAAAGCGACGTGTGAAATAAAAATAGAGAAATAAAAGCAAATAAACTGGAAATGGAATAATAGAAATAAATAAAAAACGACAAGTGTATTTGGAAGACAGAATCAATGGGATTCTTACGAAAATAATACTGATTCTACAGAACAAAACCGTATCATAAAGATCTGAAGAAGCTACATACAACCGCATGCTAGACTCAACAAGAAAATGTTAAATAATCATAAAAAGGATAAAAGCTAATTTATTCCGGTTAAAATTATTTCACTAAAGTATATTTGTGAAAAAAGTAATGCTATAGAAGAAAAAATTTAGATATTCTACTACAAGGTGATATCAAGGGTATTGTAGTTATGAAGATAAAGAAAGGAATCTAAATATTTTTAGCTACATTGAAAATGGCGACATAAAGTTACGCATAAGTATGACATGGCTTGGTAGAATATAGGAATTTCTGAGAAATGGTAATGTAATAAACAGTGAAAATAAAAGAACTTTGTGAGAGTGAGAACAAGTGAAGTGAAAGACGTACGGCAGGATAAGAATATACCATATTCTTACGGGTGTCATTGCTAAAGATACTGCCCAGGTGGTAACGGTCAGAAAGTTGAGATGATATCATTTTTTGATTAAAGTCTTTGTGTGCAGTGTTGTGAAAAGCAATTAAGTTTAAATACATAAAAATTTGTTTGAGTCATTCTGTATTTGACGGGCTTGAGAATGAGGCTTCTGAACTTTTATTTTTCTCTTACAATATCAATTCAATTTCCCCAATATCAATTCTGTCTTAACAATATCAATTTCCCCAATGTACCCCTTTTGATACTATCTAGTGATAATAACTTATGATAACTAGGTATAATTGGGATAGATATTTAATTTTTTATTCACTTTACTTAAAAAATCAATAATATCCGTATAATATTTACATTATGATCACTGTTTTCCAGGATACAACTACCAAACTGCCGCTTTAATATTTGATGTACCTTATACGTGTCATGTTGGAATCCGTGCATAAATTGTCCAAGAAATCAAATTATTTTATAATTATATCTTAATAAAACTAAATTTAGACCTAAAGATAAATATATACAAATAAAAATACATAAAATTGTGTATACAGATGCAGATACATTCATAATCATGTACGTGTCACTTAAAAAAATACACGAAATTCTGATATTAAATATAAATAAGAAAAACAAAGGATCTGTTCTTTTTCCCTTTTTTCAAATATTGAATATATTTGGCGTTAATTTTGTAGAAATTCATTATTCACAATTAAATGAAATTACGTGATGTAGTATTATTTCTACTTTCTTTAAGTTCTTTACCACGACCTAGGTTTCGTTGTATTACAACATCTTCAGGGGCACCCTTTTTTCCTTTATTTGCTTGTTTTTCCTTTAAAACTACGTGATGCAGCGTCCCTTTTTTTCTTTAAAACTACGTGAGGCAGTATTATTCCTACTTTACAAACTTTTCTTTTAATAGCTTTTCTTACGTATGTAGCCTCAAACTCAAGCCTCGTTTTATTCTTATTTGCGTGTGTACTTGATTTAAGGCTGCAATAATTTACAACATGTACGATGAATCTGTCCCGTTTATACTAACAACCAAATTAGTGATAAGCTATATATTTCTGAAGATGACCTATATATTTCTGATGATGACTTATATATTTCTGATGATGACCTATATATTACTTATGATGACCTATGTATTTCTAATGCTGACCTATATATTTCTGTTCTTTGTGGTCTCGTGTACCCCAGGTATATATTTAATCAGTTCATTGTATAAGTTTGGTCCGTAAAGTGCATAGATCCTGTGTTCGTATTTAGTTCCAGTTGCAGGGGGCAGTAATATACGATAAATGTAAACACTTATTCTATAAATCAGTTTACTTTTATATAAAAACGTCGAACGTCAAAATTTGAAAAACTCAGCAAAAATTAAGCCCGTCCTTTTCTTTTTTGGCATTTTGATGCAAACATGAAACTCTAAGCCAAGAACTCTGTGCCAGATTTTCTTAACTTCGTTGCAGATTTCCAATTTCTTAGAGATTGTATTGATCCATTCCAAACTATTTGCCCATAATTAGTAGTCAGTTATCCAGAAGTAAAGTAATCTGATCCTATTTCGGATCGTCTAAAATATGATTTACAATTTAAATATAAATTTTATGAAATGTTATAATATTTTCTAATAAACAAAAGAACGTACTAAGTTCTTTTTAACTGTGTATAAATAAAATCGTGAAAAAACTAAGCCTGTACATTAAATATTTTTAAATGAAACTAAGAGATAGACCTACCAAAAAATATGTTACTAAAACTAAAATAACAGTTTTTGGAATTTTTGTCTGTTTGTGCGCACCTTCGTTGTGCACGTTAATTCAGCAACGGCTGAACCGATTTGGATACCGTTTTCAGTGATGTATTTAGACTAGCTTGGGCTAACATTTAGTTTTGTTTTAATTTGAATCAGTTTACAAATAAAAAGACACGTTAATCTATAGTTTTAACTCGTTATGTACGCTAATATCAGAACCGGTTGAATCTATTTGACTGCCAACGCCGTCTCTTAGAATTTTAGTAAACTTTATGCTAACAAAGTTGTGAGAGAAAAGAACGCAAAAAAATACTAATAATTTTTGTTACTCCGAATTCCACGCGAACGAAGTCGCACGCACAGCTAGTTAATAATATCAGTTTAAATTAACCTAATTATATTTCAATAATACATATGTAAATTAGTATGTCGCATCTTAATCCAGTCGAATAAGAATTAAACCTCGGAATAAAAGGGGAAAAGAAGAAAATTTGCATAGACCTCTATTTTGATATTCTCAAGATAGGCTAAAAAGTCTAGTAAGATATAGTGCCCACTAGTCAAGATAGCAAACGTCAAAGAACACGTAAATCATTTATATCGAATATCTAAATTCCAATACCTCGCATGTCGCTGATGAGCAGACTGAGCAAAGCTACATAGCCCATTTCTAATACCAGATACTCGCGAAATTTGTTATTGACATATGTACTACAAAGCAATTAAATATACCATTGTACCAATTTCGCGTATAGCCGTCGCCACAGACTAAACCATATTCTTTGGTTCTCTTCCGTGTTTTAATATTTTTTATTACGTATTTATTATCTGTGAATACAAATAACAGGCTGTCTCGTAAAGAGTACGTTGGTGATAGAGGGGGTTATTACACATACGAAACAATAAATTTTATTATCCTAGGTCTAATAGATTTAGACATACGATTTTTTAAATTTTTTATTTAATATTTGTTACAGCAAATAAAAAGAAATTTAATAGGTATTATTACTATTTCTGCTTTTTTGTTGTCCAAAATCTTTAAGAGAACATTCGTCTTAATAATTACTTGTTTATATACTTGTTTTAGACTTGTCACCTTGTCACCTTTTACTTGTCACCTAAAAAAATATCAATGGTGTGGATTTAGGAATAAAAAACATGTTATGAAATGATTTAGTACCAGAAAATTATACCTTTTTGCAATTTGTATGAATTGTAGATGTTTTTGTAATAAAGTTCCACAAGGTTCCCATACACTTTCTTACCACTAGCATTGTTCAAAAATCACTTTTCGTGTTTTGTAATTGAAAAAAATGCACATGTTTCAGTATTTAATTTTTATGTTGCCAATAATAAGGAATGAATAAAAGTTTAATTAGGACGCCTGTCGATGAAGAACTTCACGAAATAATCATAGTAATTTCATAAAGAAAATAGACTTGTTTGTTTGTTCTTTACGGTTTGGCACTAAAATGGGTCATCCGATTGAGGTTCAACGTTTAAACTCCGTATAGTTTATATGTTGTCATATATATTGTTACAGAAATATCGTGTTAGAACGTGTGGTTAATGAGCAACATAGATTTAAAAAAAGTTGAAGCGTTCGTGTGCTTCTAAATCAATCTAGATACGTTAAAATGATTTATGAAGATATTGTAGTCAATTACAGATATTGTAACCCTTTTCAATTAAAAATTTGGAAAAAATTCAGAACTCTACTGATATTAAACTAATTTAATTATTAAAACAAAATTAAAATAATCTGAAAAATTCGACACAACAATGAAACATACAAAAAAGTTCCAGCGTATTATAACTTATGATAAATTATTATAAAATAGCTTTCAGCAACTGCTTTGCTCGCGTCAAAAAAAAACATCACTTGTAAGAACAAGTATAACTCGCAATATGAGTTGCGTGTTGTGTAAACATTTAAGCGTACATACTCATCGTACGTAATATGCCTATGTTCATATGGTATATCACTATTAGTTTATTTACAAACATTAATATTATTTCTCTTATAAATATATATCAATATTAATTAATATATTATAATGTATCTTATTTATTATATTCCTGACATAATAAATATACATTTTAAAATACAAATTTATTTTTGCAATTGATTTATGTCATTTGTGTAGACTTTACGAACTTTTTACAGATGTCACAAGTTAGTCGACTGTTACTCATAAAGTAATAAGGTACTTAGCTGTGATAATTTCCGTTTTAATTTCTTTATGTATATATTATTATTGTGAGTATTTTATTTCCAAAAATGTATATTCAAAAATAGAGGTTAAGCTATACGTATTCTAATAAATATGGCCACTTCAAAGCTCAACATTTCGTAAACCTCAGGATTCACTTCCACTTTATATGTTTGGGAAACACACCAAATTTTTTTTAAACATTCTATTTTAAAACATTGTAGGCGTTATAAATATGTATAACCATGCCAAATTTCATATTTATAACGCTAATTGTCTGCGAGTACACCGGTAGTGACATACAGACAAACATGGAAAAACCGTAAGATTTGGCTGCGAAACCCTAAAAATAATGTAATTTCAATGGAAAAGTGAAACGAACAAATAAACAAACAACGGGGCTTTCGTATTCATAATATTAATTAGAATTATGTTACAAAATTCTGTACTCGACTGGCTTTTCCTAATCCTTATGACTAAGAACCATGTCCAATTGGAGTTGCTGACCAACATCTTATTACCACTTTCCACTAGGCCCGAGCTATGGCATGTCATACATTGTCGTAGAAGGGCATACTGTATAGCTTTCGTATGTAGTCTCTACACTTAAAACAGTCTCTTGGTCTATTTTCCGCTATTTTGCCCCCTACGTATAACTTTTCTAAACTTCTTCCTCGCGTCCAGCTATGTGACCAAAGTTTGTGAATACTGTTTGTAGGCAGATATATGGTGGACGGTCTCATTTTTACTTTCAGCTCCTAAAGTATAGACACATTTTTTCGTTTAGTAGTCCAGGATATCCGTGGCATTATGCAGCGGCATCAAATTTCAAATTGAAAAAAACAGAAAAAATTGAAATTATAAGTTTTCGAAAAATAAATTAAATTCCATATGTAACGTGAGGTATTGCTTGAAATGATTAGTTATATGGGTCTCAAAAATATTTTTTACTGAAAAAAGCTCCACTCATCCCATCGCTCATTTCCGACAGCACTGAATCTAATTATGAAAACCTAGTTTTTAGAAACCTACACAAAGGTTGTAAGAAAACTATACCATTGGTATAGTTTTATTTTTATTCTAGATATCATAATTTTTTCAGATATGCATTATGTTTCATTTATATAAAAAAAATCAAATATATAGCATATTTGATTTTTTTTATACACTATGCTATATATATATATATATATATATATATATATATATATATACTAGGTACATTTTAAATATTTGTAAGTGCATATATGTGTACAAATCCCTCATAGTGCTAGTTCTACTTGTATTTGATAGAATTTTATGGCCAATGTCTCGACTCCGTACAGAATAGTAAAAATACCTCGTTTCTTACAAGCCTTAGGTACTTTAGTATTTTAAGACATGTTTCTGTCACTCCATATCTTTATTTATTTAACCAACGTTGCATTGAACATTTGTATTTTCCTAGATATCTAGCACACAGACTAGCTTGCTTTTAGAAATTTTTTTTAATTTTGAGTTAGGAAGTTTGTTTCCTCGATCGACGATCATTCTGAATAAATAACTGAAACCATGTAAAATATGTTAATAAATTAAATAATTGTTATATAAAAACGCGATTAAAACAAAATGCATGTTCACTTTTTGTTCGTCAAAGCCGGGACGGACAACTTGATATATACCTGAATATATTTCGATATCGTAAAATTAATATCACCACAGAGACATAATCGACAGAAATCCTCCAATATTAAATATTAAACATTAAAATAACCGTTTTAGTAAACACACCGAGAACATACATTCTTCAAATGCATTGTAAAATAATAGTATAATATAAACAGGCGATCGTGAAGTCACCCACCTAACGGCAATGAAATCATCAAACATTGTTCAAGAGAATCGAGCGTAACACAATACCGACTTCGCGGACTGTGTCTAAACAGGCATGACTCACGTGCCGCCGTACCAAACGAGACATGCTATCAGTTTTATTTACAAGCATTAACGTGGCAGCTCTTCTGAAGCCGTTTCACAAAGGTTAGTATCGTTGAAGATATTTTCTTTCGATTCCCAAATCAATGAATTCGGAAAACTTTTACATTTAGAATAAGTTGCAAACTAATGTACAGTGTAATTTTTTTGAAGTAAAACTTTTTTACGCACGCTTGACTTGGGGAGTAACCTGGTGAATGCGTGATGAGAGCGTTACGAAAAGTGTGATCGGGCAAGGCGAACGGAAGTTGAGAGGGAGATATAAGTTAGTGAATACAGAAAGAGAGCGAGTTACGTTTCGTATATTACTGTTGGGACAAGAGAGAGAGGTGCGAGCACACATTTTCTTTCTCTCTTTCTCTCATAGCCAGTTATGTTTCATATATCTAAGACACAGTGCAAGCCTATTGTCTATATCACACTGTTGGAGCAAGAGAGAGCAGTGCGCGCGCACATTTTCTTTCTCTCTTCCTCTCATAGCCAGTGCATGAAATATATATATATATATATATATATATATATATATATATATATATATATATATATATTTATTTATATATTTATATATATATATATATATATATATATATATATATATATATATTTATTTATATATTTATATATATATATATATATATATATATATATGCGAGTTTGCTAGCGTTACGCGAACGGTGATTTTTTGATTATTTTGTAATTTCATTTCGTTCTTGAACAATTTTATAAATTATTATTTTGTTCAATACATTAAATATTCTACGTTTGAAGTGAATAAAATTGTAAATTCACTTCAGTCGTGTGGTCTAAAGCATACTCGTTTTTTTATTTTATTTTGCCGGATCGACGGCGCTGCTACGCATCTAAATATTGAATTTATACATTATCCACTTTATACAAATCTCAAACAGTTGCAAAGGCTTGTAGTCAAAGTTCCCTAAAATTGCAATGAAGGTTTAAGCGTATACACACTTAGTAGATGACTTTATTCTGCGAAGAAAAAATAAACTTGTAGCTTTGTTCTTCTTTCAACCAACATAAAATATGAACCAAAGGTCAGCAAATATTGTTTATGGATGTCCCTAATACGCCTCCATACAATTGTTTTATTCATAATTTTTAATTTCAACGGAAGCGAAACCGCGGGTAACAGCTAATATTCCTGTACACGTATCAAAAATACCTCTTGATTGAAATTGAATTTATTTTCAGACTTAACCCTGAAAAAATATATGATATGGTCTACGGAAAATTAACCGACATAAATATTTGCAAAGTTTACCATTTTTTGCGCTGAGTCGATCACGGATACTACTGACACGGAACTAGAATTCATATTTATACTAGTATGTGTCTTATCGATATAATTATATATTTATACTTTTATACTAGGGATACATCCCATCACTAGCTCAGATCTCATTATCGATATAGACCACAATGAAGTGCGTGGGGGTTTAATAACATGGACGAATGGTAATTTTAGGATATTGCGATGTTAGAGTTTATTTATTGATTATTGTTTTGTGTAATGTTTCATTACGTGATCAATAAATCGATTATTTTATACATTATTTTATACGTTATTAAATGTCAAAGGTTTACGTCTTATTTTTTTTTTTCAATAAATGAAAAAGGCGCATAAACTTCGTGAACCAATTTATTTCAAACCATTAATTAAAATAATTATCATTTAACAGCTTTTAAAGTAATTTGTAGCAATGTGACGTAAATTGAGAGACGTAAACTTCTAAAGTTACCGACACATAAACGACACATACCTACAAATTAATCTACTAAAATAAAAACGAGACGTAAATTTCTTAACGGGGTCTCTCTTTCCTTTTCGTTTAAATGAAAAACTTAATGAATCAGTTGTGAAACTTGTGACATGTAGTTGGGTCTATTAAAAGTCTATAGAACGTAACAAATGACGTAAACCAATTGAAAAAATAACTTTGTATTTTAAAATATGCGTTTATTATGTATGGAATATAATAAATAAGATATATTACAATAGATTTATTCATATTTACGTGAGAAATAATAATAATAATAGTTATAAATAAATTAATAGAAAAATTATGTAAGTACGATGAGTACCCTTAAAAAGCGACCTTTAGCTACAGAAGATTGCTTTCTTAATAATAAATCAGCAACTAGTTTTCAAACTCAGCAGTAAAGTTTAATGTATAAACTAACTTTTACTTGTAATTTCAAACGCGTTCGATTCTTTTAGTTCGATAAATTTTAATGATTTTTTTTATTATTGTTCTATTTCGGTTTTTAAATTTCATCATAACCTTTCAGATAGCGAAATCTTTAAATTTCATTTCGTAGTGTTCGCGTCACGAAAAAACAAAGTATTAAGGTTTTAAGGCGATCTTAATCTTACCCTCCTAATCCATCCCCCAACGGACATAATCAAATAATTAAATATTTTTATTAAATATGATATATATATATATATATATATATATATATATATATATATATACACGGTGTCCGGGAATAAATGCCAACCAAAGAAAATTATTCCTTGACTAATAAATTATTGATTGTCGTTAAAATAAAAGTTAAAAAATAATCTTTTTTTTCAGAAAATTGAAAATAATATTCATAACTATTTGTCATCTTTTTCGTATACACGATACTTGCGCACATCGTTCGGTGCGGCTCGGGGGAATAACCCGCGAACAACTGCGAAGACATCGTCACTGCGCTCCGTGCAAGTATTAGGTGTGTTAAAAAGAGTTATGTATAATAGTTCGGTTGCCCTCGATTAGAAAAAGGGCGTGTTTTACGTTTTATTTCAACGACAATTGATTCCTTTACAGCTAAGGAATGACGTCTTTCTTTGTCCGACATCTATTCTCGGACACCGTGTATATATACGTCTCGCCTTTTTACGTACATTTATATTCGATCAAAAATTGTTTTTAATTTAAATTTTTAATACGTGTGTGTGTGTGTGTGTTTGTACGCATATTTTATTTTCTTTTTTAGGGTTCCGTACCTCAAAAGGAAAAAAAAACTCTTATAGGATCACTTCAATGTCCGTCCGCCTGTCTATCAAGAACCTTTTTCTCAGGAACGTGTGACGGCCGCTTGAACCTGTAAAAATCAAACTTCAAGTCAACGCAATAAAAAAAACCCTAAAATTAGGGCCATTCATACCACATATTTTGACACTCGCAAATAAATCAAAATCTTTTTGTACTTCCCATTGACCTAAAATTTAATTTTTTTTTTTAAAAATGTTAAAAGAAATTTAATTTTTTAAAATGGTGACAAGAATCAACCTCTTACAGCACATATAAAGGAAAAAAACCTAAAATCGTTAATTTGTAGTTATATCACATAAACAAATTAAATATGAGCCTGTGTAAGATATAGTAAGCAATATATTTTCGATTTAAAAAATTAAATTTTGTAAATAGTTTAATAGGAATATTATATACTATTAAATGTTTTAAATGCCTAAATGTGTACGGACAGTACGGGTAGTGCGAGTTCCACTAGTGCTTGACAGTTTTCTTCTGTTTACGGCATATTTCCATAGGGCTAATTTCTCTCATCATTCGGGACGTAAAATGCATTTGGTGAATGAAAAAGACCACATTACCAAAATAAATGGTTTCAATGTTCAAACTTTAAAAAAATCAAATATAAAATCTTACTGTTCCAAGAAAAATAAAACTTACAAAAAAATATCAGAAAACTCTTTTTCGAAATTAAACATTACCAACATCAACTGACAAGTCGCGGTAGTGACATAATGATATTTCTGAATATGAAAAATTTTAAAAAAATTAATGCAACAAAATTTTTTTTAAATATTTTTTTTCTTGTTATTATTCAGAAAATAAATCGATTCTCCCTGTGACAAAATGTCGCAAGGAATAATATATCTTTATACAATCTTAATATAATATAGAATTTAATTATACCTTTAATTATGTTTATCAGAAATCTTAAAAAAAATAAAAAAAAGTTGAAAATAATAACTTTTTATTGCAGTTTTATATCAATGTAATCACTCTGTTTGTTTCCATTTTCATTTCATTTGTAAAAACTTTAGGTTTACGCCTAATAAAAAAGTATTAGTTAGCTGGTGTCAAAAAAAATATTTTAGAATTCAAAAATATAAGACGAAATCCTCACTATTACCTCACCCGCCTAATTACAGAGAGATAATTTATTTTTCAATAAAAAACATTTTTACATTTTCAGCACTTTCTCAAACATAATGCTAAATATGTCGCCTTAATAAATAACATTGTTAACCTAAGTTTTTAACGACTTAAACTTAATCTGTCACTCAAATAATTATACTATTATTATAACTTCTTGTCTTTACGTTTATTCACATTGTGATCATTTACTGAATATAAGTTTTTAATAATGACAAACTTTGTCACTTGTCTTTACGTTTAGTCACATTGTGATCATTTACGGAATATAAGTTTTTAATAATTACAAACTTTGTCTGTCACTTGTCTTTACGTTTAGTCACATTGTGATCATTTACGGAATATAAGTTTTTAATAATGACAAACGTTTAGTCACATTGTGATCATTTACGGAATATAAGTTTTTAATTATGACAAACTGTATCTGTCACTCAAATAATTACACTATTATGAAAATTATGTTTTTACGTTTAGTCATATTGTGATCATTTATGGAATATAAGTTCCATAAATAATCATAATCAATTCCTTGTAACCAAACGTTTAGGTTGTCGTCAGGTGAATGCTCTAGAATGCGATGCGTACCAAAACATATCACATAAAAGGGAATCAATCGAACAATTCAATATTTATATAATAATAGAACAATCAACGAGGCTTGTTGCTATAATAGCTTAAATGTAATGTTTGTCTATACATGTTTTTTTGTTTAAATGAACTCGATTTATTCTGAATAGATGCAAAGCAATTTAACGATTTCAAGCTTCTTCGACCTATTGTTTGTCTAGTGAAATCAACCTTGAACGGAATAACGGGGTCTCTCTTTCTTTTTCGTTTAATTGAAATGCTTAGTGAATCGATTGTGAAAAAAATCAATGTGGTCTTTTGTGGTTTTAGAGTGTTACGAATAACTAGCTTAAAAAGTAATGAATACCTACAACAAAATGACAACCGGATGGTTGAATAGTAACGCGCTAGAGTTGTCATCCGTGGATCCCGGGTTGAAATATCACGTATAGTCGTTTATATCATGATTTTTAGAAAAAAATTGCAATTTTTCGAATCGCCTTCATTAAACTGCTAAAAGATATCCCAGTTTAGAATATCGAAAAATAATTCATTCATCTTTTTGTAGAAAACATTAGATACTTTTCATGGTGTTTTAGTTAAACGTTATATATACAATATATATATATATATATATATATATATATGTATATATATATATAACGTTTAAATGCAACATTAACTTTCGAAAAAGAAAAAATATTTTAGAAATAAAAATAAATTTTAACGGGAAGAAATTGTAATTATTAATTAAACTAGACTTTATAAACAAACACGTGAAAAATTAGTTTCTTTCCGGTACACATTTTTAAAATAAAAGCTTAGTCGTCACCGTGGTGTGTTGGGTTGCTCGCAAGACATACGGCCGTTGAGTCAAAAGCCAAGCACTGCGGGAACCCGGGTTAGATTCCAGGCAGCTCATCAAGCGAGACTGGAGAAGTCTAACCTTTCGAAGCTCTGGCAACCACTTTTCCATATGAGATCTTCTTCACCTCACGTGGACATGACAACAACAACAAAATACAAGTTTTACAAAAAACTTTACAAAAAATATATAAAACTTTGTGCATTGATGAATTTGTCAAGACATTGCACGGATTTGTTTATACAAAAATATATTTGAGAAAAATTGCTATAACTTTTCAGTAGAGCTTAGCAATAAAAACAATATTAAAATTTCCTTACTCAGTTTAGTAAACAATTCTTTTATCGTAAAGTAAATTGTTATTTTGGCAGTAAAGGATTAGTTTCACAACATTATAATTACTTTTAAAATTAAATTTCGGTCAGAAACAAACTTTGCTGATGTCTAGATCTTTCGATTTGACGACAAAAGTGTTCGAGAAAGGAGACTAGGGAGAAACTTATGAATTAATATTGGTACACAATTTTGTAAGGACATGAAATTTTATGAACATGGAATTAGAAACGGTAATATTTATTACGAAACCTTGTTGTATTTAATACTACAAGCAATGCTATATTTTTACCGTATAACGTTTTCAAACGAATAATGGTTTTAGGTAATGGTTTTAGGTAATAGGTAATTGATAAAGTCACTCAATTAAAAGTCGTGAAAAAAAATTATGGGAAGAAGATTATTAAAAAAAAATTTGAATTTCACCGGGTTTTTAGCTGAAGTAATAAACAATAAAAATTACGTACTTAATAAAAATAGGGCACGATAGGGATTATTTCATACTAAAATACAAATGTGTCCTCGGGATAAACATGAATTGAATGAATTTTTGGGCAATGCAATTTTTTTTCTACTATTTTCATTTCATATTTATAAACATGTACTACATACGAGTATTCAACAAAACATATAAACACAAATGTTAATAATAAAAGTCAGATAAGATAAAAATACAAATTTAAGAAATATTAAAAAAGTAAATAATAACATTTATTATTTACTTTACTCAATTCTACCAACACTAAAATTTGATATTTTTTCATCATAAATAGATCATGGCTGAAATGCACTTGTTTTCCAAGCAGGTACAATTATAAGAAATATTAAAAAAGTAAATAATAACATTTATTATTTACTTTACTCAATTCTACCAACACTAAAATTTGATATTTTTTCATCATAAATAGATCATGGCTGAAATGCACTTGTTTTCCAAGCAGGTGCAATTATAAGAAATATTAAAAAAGTAAATAATAACATTTATTATTTACTTTACTCAATTCTACCAACACTAAAATTTGATATATTTTCATCATAAATAGATCATGGCTGAAATGCACTTGTTTTCCAAGCAGGTACAATTCAGAGCCAATCAAAATATCATTGTTAACCCGAAAACTTAATAGATGATACAAAACAAAAACCACCGTAAATACAAACGTGAATTAATATTTAAGAAAAGACAAACCCAAAAACTTGAAGGTTGAAGTAAGTAAAGAGGATTATAAATACAGACGTGAATTTATATTAAAAAGAAAAACAACCCAAAAAACTTAAAAATTAAAATAAATAAAAGCATTGTAATTAAAAACAAAAATTATTAAAAAAAACAATTCCAAGAAAACTAAAAGTGGAAAAACGATAAAGACGATTATAAAGACAAGCACGAATTTATAATAAAAAAGGCTATAAAGTGAAAAATTTTAAAATTAATTTTTCAAATTTAGAATTCAGTGTTTTTGTTAATATTAATTGAGATAGACTTCATGATTATTTACCTTAAATCCCTTTTAAAGAGTTACTTTTCTTTTGTTTAATTTTTAATTATTAAAAATTCTATTTTACACACTCAATATAGTATAAATTATTTATTTAATTTATTTAAAAAGTAATTAATATTATTTATCTAAAACATAATAATTATGTTATTGCACATTAAATATTTTACTCCCTTCTGTAAAGGAGGTAAGTGCATTTGTGAGTGATAATTAAACTATTAAGTATTTGAGGTAAGTGGCATCTATTAACCCTGGACCGTTCTCATACAAAACTGTCCAACCGTAAAACAAAGAGGAAAATATTTCAATGCCCTGACAAGTTTAAAAACAATTCTCGATTTCAGGGAAATGCATGAATCATTATTTCTAGGAACATTCATTGATGGATATCGGCTATGGCCCTGATGTGGTTATTAGGTCCACGACATCAACTATGTCATATGCTATTAAAAGCGTGTAAATAAAGAGAGTAATAAAGAATAGAGATGATGCAAAATGTTTATATACATTTTCTGTAAATTCCATCGGGTTGTGTTAAATAAAACGTCCTTTGAAATTTATTCCTTGACTGTCATCTTTATTCTATTAAATATTCAATAAAGCTATAAAATCTCTTCACTTGCAAAGAGTCTAAAATGATTTTACACACACACATATATATATATATATATATATATATATATATATATATATATATATATATATATATATATATATATATAATTATTAATCAATGTTATGCTGCTCAAGACGCATTGATCATAATATCAAAAATAACATCCAGGCAAATCTATTGTCGATGGCAAATGAATGTGAAAAATTAGTTGTATTGATGGTAAATAGATTATCTAAATATAACATTATCCAATTTTTAAAGATGAAAATTTTATACATATTTAACACCCACAAAGTAAGGAAATAAAATAATTTAAAAAATTTTCGATAAATGGGCTGAATTTTTTTTTTCACCTACCCCTATTATGTAAGGTATCGTTGAATAGGTTTTTCAAAAATATTGAGGGTATGTCATGAACTTTTTTTTGATACACGGATCCATTTACCAAATATTAAGTTTGAAAGTGGTATTTTTGTTAGATAACGAAAATAAAAGAGAAATTATCAATGCTAAGTTATCTCTACTAGTTTACAAGTATACAACCAACTTATGGCATTAGTTAAAATCACTCTGTATTTTAAAATGTGTATGTTTCATGTCTGTGAAAGTTATATTAGGCACTATATTTATATTCATGCTTACACGGTTATTACCATTAATAAAATTATATAAATATACACATATTGTAGGTAAGATATTTACTTAGTGAAAAATTAATATTTGTAAATGGTTTAATAGAAATATTATATACCCTTAGTCTTGACTCTACTCGTTTTTGACAAGTTTTATTATATTAATATTATTGAGCAAATGTCGTGTGGCTAGAACCAGTAATAAAAGCCGGAAATTGATAAACCAGAAAATCAGTCAGGTTTTACTTAAATAAAAAAAATATATATATATAACAAAAATACGGCAACTAATAATAATTTTAAAACATTTAATAAACAAAACGAAAGGATGCAAATTCGAGGACATATGCTTACCATGCGCAGTGACAGAAAACGAGGTTCATGGTAACAAGAGCAAAAGGAAATTCAGGCATTTAATTTAAAATATATATTTTTTCTTATTTTGTTAATAACATAAACCATGGTTTACCTAAAACATTTATTTATTTAGCCCTTCCATCCGTCCACCTTTTATGAACATTTAATAGTTATTTTAAATATAATTTCAAGTCACAAAATATCGAGTTTCAAAAAATTACCGATACTTACGAATCCCGCTTCAGGCATTCCAAATACCTCATTATAATAAATTATAACATTTAAATTTTATTTTATTTATGTCAATTTAAGGTTAAACCAATTAGCGGTTGCCACGGTAAACAATCGATGCCCATAGTAATGAATAGCAAAAATATACAAACAATAACAAAAAAAAATAAAATGTTCTCAATTAAATTCTCATTGTTTTTTTTTTAATTTTATCTTTTTTAGGCCAGTACTAATTTTAACAAAATATCCTTTTTTAAATTATCTAGGTCATATCATACTTCTTTATGCCAGTACTAATTTTAACAAAATATTATTTTTTAAATTATCTACGTGACGATCTCTTCGTATCCAAAATATCTTCAAGAAGTACAATGCATATTGTGGAAGGAAAGTAAATTGAAAAAAATGAAGATATAGTCGTCATAAAAAAATGTTACCAAAGATCTGAACTTACTATTTCAAATAAATTAATTTACTAACAGTGCAGCTCGGATAAAAATATGTTTAACACAAATACAAATTGACAAACGTCGCAAATCATCTAGTACCTACGGTTCGACATAATGCTGCCTATCGAAACAGTAAGAGAGTCGAACGTTGTAACGGTGCAGTTAACCATTTTAACAAGATTAATGACAACATTGCTACTGCCGGCTTAAGTTTATCGTAGAATAAATGTTATGGTTGAAATCCTTTTAGACAATCAGTATTCAAAATCTAAGTGTCGTGGTCCAATGATTGTAGACCGATATTGCTGCCATCGTTTCCACCAGAACCGGTCGAGGCTTACGACATAATAAAATATTTAAAGGTCGTTCGTAAAACTAAATGTGCGAACACCGCTTTTTTAATTCTAAGAAAAATTTTAAAATATCAAAAAGCTAAAAACACCAGAAAAAAGGAAAGAAAATAAGATGGTCCGCAAAAATGGATGACGAGGCCGAGAATCTCCGAGCACGAAGGAAAGAGTTTTTGTAGAAAATTGTATATCAAAATTAAACTATTCAACATATTTTGTGAGAATCAACATGTCTCTACTCTGACAATTAACCGATCG
Source organism: Druceiella hillmani (assembly GCA_039881145.1). Taxonomy (NCBI): domain Eukaryota; kingdom Metazoa; phylum Arthropoda; class Insecta; order Lepidoptera; family Hepialidae; genus Druceiella; species Druceiella hillmani. The sequence continues at coordinate 13,010,950 of JAYKKI010000016.1, read as the reverse complement.
ATAGAAGAATCACCAAAATAGCTAATGAAATGGAACGTATAGCTTTTCATCACACGTAATTATTATTATTCAAAGACAAATTATTATTCAAAGACAAATTTGGATCACGATCAATATTTTAATAAATTGAAAAGACGATATCATTATTTAGACGAAGATCTCTCTTTATAATGCTGTATTAAAAGTTGGCTACTTGTGAAATTACCCGAGTAATAATTTACTTCTATCGTCAAATCCGAGACTGGCGTGCCAGTCGAAAATAAAGCACACACCCGCGGCGTTTACAATAGAATAAAATAATTTTAATTTTTAAAGCGAAATATCGTTTAAATGGGAGTTAAAACGTTCTGATTGCACATCGCGACGTACCGTTCGCTCAGCTTCGCGTCTTGTCGGGGTTTTCCCACTTGATTCGGTCAGCTTCGCGTGTTGTCGGCTAACAGTATTATAAAATTAAAAATATATTTTCAGAAGATGGTTTAAAAATATTTCTGTGATAAATTATTTCATAAAAATAAAATAAAATTAATATTTCGTTAGTAACAACTATCTAATATTTGTTTTTTTCGTTTTCAATTCGTTCAAATAAAAATATTTCAATTTAAAAATATTTAAAAAAGTTAAATGTTTCGCATTTGTTATCCACTCTTTCAAATATGAAGTAATTTTTGAATATGAAGTTAATTCTAAAAACATGAAGTCGATATTCCATAGAACGTTCCTTGATGGCTGGCCTATTTAACGATCTCTGTTTACACCTCTCGTAGATAAATTATAACAAAAGATGCGTTAACAATAAAATAATATTTTATTTATTTAAACCTATTATTTAATTTAGATGTTACAAATAAGTTACCATCTTATATTATTTATTAGTTTATTTAAGTTAGTTTAATTAATGAAATTGGATTTAAAGTATCAGGTACCTATATGTTAGTTGTTTATTTTGTGTTAAAGTAAGAAACGTCCGCAGCGGTGTAAGCCTCCGCAATGTTTCCCAAGCTCCTCTTTGTTTAGCCAGTCCGGGCAATATATTTCCAGTAATTTTTCTTGGCAATAAAGCCAACTTCTTCCCCTTCTTGAATTTTTCCATGATGTTAGAGTAAGTAGTCTCCACTTTCTTCTATTGTATATCCTTCTTTCCTTACTTCAGATATTCCTATGATATCCCATTTTACAGTTATTACTGAATTGTTCTAGTCTAATTCGTTAGATAATGATCTTACATTAAATGCGGCAGTATAATATTTAGTGTTATACGGAGAGTGGTAGTCCTGAAACGGCGGTGCCGTTTTAGGGGAATAACAATAAAATAGTACATATATACAGTACAGATAATAGTAAAACACTTAACTATAAAGGGTAATTTCAAACAGTGTTGTTTTATTCCTATTTTCAGAAATTAATTAAAAATTCAAGATCCATGGAAATCTTCCGGTTGATTTAGAACGGCCTCTAGCAGGGGGTGACGCTACTCAATACAACTTATTAAATGGCTGATGAAAAAAACGGTTAAGTATATATCGGACCACGTATAAATTATTGTTTCATAGTAATTTCACAAAATATCAAACTATACATACATTTTATAAAATTTTACGTCGTGCACGTATGTAGCCATAAATGTATATGATAATTGACGAGAATATCAACTGGATCCGCAACTGCGAGTCACCTCCTGTGTTTTTTAAATAAAATTTATTTTATTTTATCTTAAATATACTTGGAAGCTCAGTAATCCAGTAATTTTCATCTCTATTATTACCGCGTACTTAAAATTTTTTTTGACAATTTTAAAATGAATTAAATTAAATTACTCAATATTATTTCATTTGAAAGTATTAATCAAAGCCTATTTTTGAAATTTTTTCCACATTTTTACATAGAATTTGTTTGGACATGGGGTGGTGGAAAGGGCACCTTGTAAACGATTTTAATATTTCGTAAACAGCACTAAGAAATGAAAAGCATGAAATGAAACATAAATTTGTATCGATACCTCACACGTGGGGTACGCCAAGACAATTGTTTTCATCCCCACTTACTATATTGAGGGCAATTAACTAAAAACTAAAAAAAAAATGTTTATGTGGAGCATATAAAAATTTCATTAAGTATTCAAATTTAGACGCATATAGTTCTACGAACGGTGACCACTATGAAGTGTCACATACGAAAAAACACACACACACGAAGTAATGGGTTACTAGAGGTATTAATTTTTTTAAAGAATATAGACATAACGAAATAACCCCTAAAAAGGTAATGTGTTTATAAATTGTAAAACAACTTACTAAATCTGTTCATTAGTGTTCAAGATTGTTTTGCGAACACGAATCTGCTATGTTCCCTTATTATACTAATATAGTATGTATCTGTTAAACATATTTAATTACATCAATTAATTGTCTGACTTAGAGCATTGGACAAGCAACAAACATGTGAATAAACATTGGACACCTTTTAGATAAAAAAAATAAAGAAAAACCATGACGATAAAAAAACTACTAGGTGGTCACTTTGAACCACAAATTACTCGACTACAGTGCAATCGTGTGAACAAGTCGAGATAAAGAATGTCCAATAAAACAATGAACAAGTTCATTGCACACACACTTGGGGATTTGGGGATCGTAGTCTGTGTCGGGCCTTATAGCCATTGTTAAATTTCTATCGCAAAAACTTGCAAGCAAAAGTCTAACAATTAGACTTGCTAACAAATGGTAATAAAATTAGTTTTTTCGTAGTTGTTATTACTTTAAAATATAATTTGTTTAGGGAAGATGGGCCATCACAACTAAAACAACTGTGTGATACTCAATATTATTACTTCTATCAAAGCGACATTAAAACACAAAGCAAACCCGAAAGAAGCGCCAAATATTAGCCTACTGATAAATAACTCGCACGTATACACACAGAAGCGTGTTCTAAAGAAGTTATGCGACCTTCCAACGTGCGGATAGGCATTACTACCACACATTATTTTTTGACATTCTTACAAGAGAATCACTGTAGCCTAATTTTACCTTTAATAAATAATCAAATAATTACTGAAAAATTAACATTTCTCATTATGTCATTTTTAACTTTCTCAAAGTTTCATTTCTCAATATTAAATGTAGATATAATGTCTATATTCATGTAAATTAATATTCTGCAATATAGCCAGTTAAAATAAAAGATGTGCTGTCAATATGACACCCAAATGGTCATTAACTAAACTATTGTACAGTTCTTTATAAGAACAACTTGAGTCAGAGTAGTAGACCGTAATTTGAAGAAAAGCGAAAATATCGTTATATGGCTTTCTTAATAAAAATAAAATATAACTCCAACGAAAGAATATTCGTGTATTTTAATATATAAACTTTCAAAGCAATCGAATTTTATATTCGTTTCAAATTCATTCTGAATGAACGAATAAAGTTTTGAACGAATAAAATCTGCAGATAAAAAGGCAAAATCCTGTAAGTATTTAATAACTATTCATTTTAACAAGTATTTATCGTGTCCAGAAAGTATGAGACCGATTTCCAATACGGAAATTTAATACTCTAGAGTATTAATTTTCTGCTTTTATCGGGTAAAAGGAAAAAAAACTTATCAAGTTCAAGTAGAACACGCATTGCGAGGGTACCGCATGCACATACGTACATATAATCATTTACGTGCACATGGTATATCTATTAATCAATTTATAATAATCAATTATAAAAATTGAAATTATTTTTCGCTTAGTATATCTTCATAAGCATCATCAATGACTGTCTCTCTCTGCTGGAAAAGGGCATCTCCAATTAGTATATAGTTAGAGGTGACATCCATAGTTGCTACGCAGAGCAGGCTGCTTGGAAGTTACAGTGCGTGGGTTCTCGGGCCAGTGGTCCATTATATCTTACATAAACCTAAAACAAGTGAATTTCTCAAAAACTATAACACCTAGGATAGTCGCTTTAGTTTTCCTGTTATATTCTAGTTAAACTAAAACAAATATAAAAATTATTGTATTTTGGTACATACCTCGAGATTATGCCACTTGAAATTCTAAAAAAAATATATTTAAGTAAAAAAATATATCATAAAATAGATATTATATATTATAGCAAAACTACACAAAATTTTAAAAAATCGAGTACTTAAATTACCCCCTTCGAAATTATAAATATTTTACAGTGTTAGCTAATTATATTGGTTAATTTGATATAGATCATTTCAAATTTAAATTTTCTACGTCACACGGTTTCTGAGAATATCGCTGCGACAGACAGGCACATGAGTGATCTTGTAAGTGTTCCGTTGTTCCTTTTGAGGTACGGAACCGTAAAAATAATTAGAATACACACTTTCCATACTAGAAAGACAGCTGAACAAAATTTATGGAGTAATGGTCCACAACCTTTTTTGCGGTACAACAATAAACTCAATTGTATATATATATGTATATGTATGTATATATATATATATATATATATATATGTATATATATATATAGATGTATATATATATATATATACATATATATATATATATATATATATATATAAATGAATACAAAAATGTTTACTGCTAGCTGTGTCCCGTGGTTTCACCCGCGGAGACTTTTCAGGATCGAGGGTACTGCTGTGGGAATACTCGGTATGATCAACCAATAAATAAGCCAGTCTCTCTCCACGTTGTACCCTCTAAGAAGAGTTTTTTCTGTTACATTTTTATCAATGCTCCAGAGGTGGAAAGAGAACATTTTTTTCAAATTGAACCTGTGGTTCCTGACGTCAGCGTGAAAAAAAGCAAACTAAGAAATGTTTCCGCTTCATCCCCGCTCTATCTCTATGAATCGTAATATGACCATAAATAATCTTCCTCAAGGTATAGGCTTTCCAACACATAAATATTTTTTTTACATCAGACGTGTGGTTCATGACATTAGCGTGAATAAAAAAAACAAAGCTTTGTCAATGCTCTATCCCTATAAATCGTAATATGATGACATATAATCATCCTCAAAGTGTACGCTTTCCAATACAAAAAGAATCTTTAACATAAGACGTGCGGTTCCAGAGATTAGCGTGAACAAAAAACCAAGTAAAAATATTTCCGCTTCATCACTGCTCTATCCCTATCAATTGTAATGTGACAATATATAATCTTCCTCAAAGTAAACGCAAAAAGAATTTTTGACATCGGACGTGTGGTTCCAGCGATTACCGTGAACAAAGAACAAATCAAAAAATGTTTCCGCTTTATTACTTCCCTATGAATCATAATGATATATACCTAATCTTCCTCAAGTCTGGAGTCAGTAGAGTGAAACGTTTCCTATAACTATTTAACATCGCATTAACATATATTTAATATCTCAGTTTCATCCTTAGACTCTAAGTAATATTTTAACGAAAACTTTATTTAAATTAACTCTTTAATTTTCACGTAATAAGGAAACGAACAACAACAAGTAATTAATTTTACTCCTAGCGTCTTGACTTATATAATATTGAAAATGTTATCAGAATTAATAGAGAAATGTTGCGACAGACGAATATTTGAAAAACGATCTATTTCTTTGTGGTTTCTTAAAGCTGAAGCTTTCTTTTGTAAAAACAGTTTGACTTTTACTGATTTGGTATATATATATATATATATATATATATATATATATATATATATATATATTTATAGATGATATTGGCCATTTGCATAAAATTCAGTACAAAAACTAAAAATATCACTACACATATTTTTTCCAGAATAACCTATCTGAAATAAAGTGGACTTCATATAATCACGATATCAGCTAATATAAAGAGAACATGAAATTCAGGCTGCAAGAAATACTAGCCGAAAAACGAATTATTGTAAATTTCGTTATTATGTACAAACAGTATAAATCAAAGTTTTATTTACATATAGTGTCTATTATACCAGTACCTACAACTGTACTAGTAGCATGGATTGTATTATCGTATTATAAACATCATAAAAGCAGAGTGTAGTCATATTTACAGTAATCTGAGAGATTTGTTATTAACTTGGACCCACGGCTTTGCTCATGTGAAAAAAACCGGAAATGATGGTGTAATTATTAACAGTTTGTATAATTGTTTTAACACAACGTATCTGATATTGATATTATTTTCATCTCATGATACAAGCTTACAAACTTGCAAGAGTTTACGAAGATCAGTTGAGGAGTTAAAGCGAGAAAATGAGACAAAGAATAAAAGTTAATTTTGCATTTAAAAGTTCGAATCTTAAGTTTGTTTAGCTCTCCTCGCGGCGTCGTTGACGCAGAATTTAAATGACTTAGGTATTGTTTTACCAACAGAGTTTATATAACTTGATTCAGTTTATTGAAATAGAATATATTTCATGATAACATCGATATACGTTTACGTTGCAAATGTGTTTTTTAAAACATTTACTTGCCACTTACTAACTAAAAATGTTAAAAAAAAAATGCTGGCATCGCCAAAAAGAAAAAATGATTTCGCACTTACCATATCGATATCTCAATACAACACTGGCTACTTCAGTACAACAATTTAGAGTTAAATCTTACAGTATGCTTTAATAAATGAAATAGTGTGTATTTGGAATTTGCAACTTCTTCAGTATTTATTTATAACATTAACAAAATTAACTGATTGTTGCACCAACAAATAATATAAAATATTACAGTTTCATTGTGCGACACTGAGATTCTCTCCACACTTTTAGTATTACTATTTTTAGGAAATCCCAGTGCTGCACTAAGGTATGGTTATATTGATGAAAAAAAATATGATTTTCTTTTTTTTCTATTAATTTAAAAAAGAATAATAACAAGGTGAGGTGCTTAATAAGCTTTCACAATCGACGTATCACTTATTCACGTGGGCTTGGAAAATAATTACCATTTTGAAACTTTATAACTGATTTGATCCATCAATAGAACTTAAGCGAGATTAATCCTTAAAGTGTTAAAGTAAATTTAATTTTGACTAATCAAGACTAAGTCGACGCGGCCTCCATTATTGGCGAAGGTTTTTTTTATAGACGTAAGTATATTGAACTTGCGACTCTACAATTCATATAATTTGGAAATTGATTTATTATTGAAAAAAATCCATTTCGAATTCAAACTGGGCTTTAAATTGTTTTTCGATTCATTACAAGGTAAAGTAAGGAGTCGTCCAGTAAGGTAACGGCTGTAAAGTAAGGAGTAGTCTTCATATTGATAAATCCAGAGTCTGTACAATTTTTGGACGCAATTGTAATAATTCAATGCTAACTACTGCTGAAAACTTTCCCAACGGCTAACAATATTTTTGTCTATGAAAATAAATTGAAACTAGCCTTACTGTTTGATACATATATAGTCTTATATTCCTTCTTAAATTTATTAAATAATTGGAAAGCACGCAAAATTTGACACCTTGCTTTTCGTTTTATTTTCAATCTTTTATGCAAAAGGTATATTTTGATAAAGTAAACTAGTAAATAATGAATTACTATATTGTGCAATATGTATCAAATTTTTGCATTTTCTTTAAAAATCATTGAAATTACGGCTCAGAACTAAAAATACATCCGTACTGATGCTCACAAGTTGCAAGAAAGTAAATTTTACTTGCAGGCACACTATATAAAAAATTATATCTTTCAGAAACCTAAGGGGTATCGGCCAGCTGAAACTGAATAAAGGTTTAACCAAATGAATATGTGCCTAAACGCGATCGCTCGTATTATTACCGGCAGACACGCGGGGAAATGGAACCGCAACACATACATATATATACATACAAAGAAAATAACACTCAAATACGGTATATAATAACTAATCAAATTCTTCAATTCGACAAAACGTCTATATATTTTCTTGTACTACCACTATGTCAAAATATGACTGCTTCTTATGTACCTATATGAAAGGTAAACAAATATATAAAACCAACAAATTATATGAATTCTGTGCTTTCGTGAAAACCTATGTAGCTACTTCAATTGAAAGTTCTACATACTAGTCTAATAAGTAATGAGTCGCAGTATAACACGTTCGAGACATAGAGAGGAGTGTCTTAGCGCCGTTATTCGTATTTATTTTGGATATTTTGATGACAAATGGTGATTAAAAACTAATAGTTGTTAAATCAAAATCACGAAATTAAAATACATCGCGAATCTGTACAAAGGTTTGTATCTGGTTCAATGATTATACTCTTCATAATTTTGTAATGTTGTCAAGATTCTAAGCCCGGTTTCTTATCTCATTCGGAATCCTTATTCCCAATCTTTTGTCCTTGTCAAAGTGAAAAGTGATATTAGCAAGAAGTTAAGAAAATACTTAAACATCTTTATTTTATGATATTGTTTGTGCAACATTTTTGTTTGTATAAAAGCATTGCGTTTATAACATAAATCGTCTATACGGGCGTGTACTTTTTTACTGCTGGGTGAACATTGAATTACATAATATTGATTTGCTCAAAAATATTTTCCTAAGATAATAAGTTTCCATAAAGACTTAAATAAGTTTTTGGGTAAATAACAGCTGTGAGTAAGCATAAACTCGAAACCATATTTCTACAAGTTTATTCGTGACGTAAAAAACTTTCTTTTCTACAAATCAGTTTAACATTTACAAAATACATATAAATCGATTATAAAAATTGGCAAAATCAACATATAGACATATTACAATCGATCGCAAAATATAATTTTATTTATGATAGCAATTAATATTATAGATAATATGTATCACAGACTCGAACAATGTAACCTGATCATTGGCAGCAGCGGATAGCTAAGAATTTTATGCTTTAAAAATTATCTAATGTATCATATATCTAAAATTAAACAAAAAAATAGAGCTAAATATGTAGAGTTTTAAAAAAATTTACTTTAATCTTTTTAGTGAACCTTCTACTTCTTCAGTCCAGAGACCTAGGCTATGGCAATAGGGAGTAAATAGGAGTGGGAGGAGGGTAGTGAGGCACCGAGCGTATAAGTAGAGGGCACCCACTGATCGCGCTTCATTCTCGACCCGGGCGTGTCTCGTAGCTGACTATCGCGCGTAAGCGTCTGTGATATTGCAACGAGTATTCACTCGCTGAAGCCGCTCCGAGACGACTTTACTGTTTTTCGGTAGTCGCTACCTTGTCTTACTTTTCTTAGTACTCCGTTGATCGTCAGGAAAACACTCAAAATGGTGAGTATTACCCCTGTATTTTTTCATAAGAAAATTGTGGAAAAACTATTTTTTTCAGGGAAACTTTTATATGATTAAGTGATGAAATAAATTTATATTTTTTCTTTTAAAAATTATATTTTAATAGGGATTTTAAGTAAATAATACAACGTCAATGAACTAGGAAATAACTCAAAATGTAAAAAAAGTCATTAATGAATTTGAATAGAGATTTTCCGACTGTACTTCTCAAAAAAATAAATAATTCGAAGTTTATATTTTAAATTATGCATTAAGCTTTAATTTTGATTGCTAAAAATTGTTAAACGCTTCACATCTGTAACATAATTTTCATCAAAGTTTATAAAACATTTTATAATATTTATACAATATTTTCAAATTATTTATGAAGCAGTACCTAAGGTATAAATTGCCTATTTTTACTATAAACCAATGAGACCAACGTTAACTTTTTTTCTGAACCTTATCATAGTTTTAATATGCTATAACAAATAATACTAAAAGCTCGCTAGGAACTACAATATATTAATACTATTATCGTTCAAAATATAATTTAATAATAAAATCCTAGCCAATATCAAAGGGCTGCGTTACATTATACCATTAAATGTTACTTTCCATTTTTTACATTATGCGAAATATTAAACCTTATTCTATACCATTTTTAATATAATCAATTTAAAGGTACAAACCAGTTTTTATTATTTGGAATATAACCCCAATATATTTCAAATTCACTTATAATGTTAATTCAAATTCACTTATAATGTTAAAGTATAATAAATTCAAATTCACTTATAATGTTAAAGGATAATAAATTGAAACTAACAAAGTATCTAAACTCAAATCAAACCTATTTATTTAGTTTCTAAACAACATATTTCTTCATACTTTTATTGCGTAAGATGCAAAAAAGATTCATCGAATTTATATCGCTTAACATAGTAACATTATGGCTACTACTAACTAATAGATTTAACTTGAGGATAGGGAAGAGAAAAATCTAACTTTTTCTTGTATCGATATTTCAAAAATGTCATTTATTTTATTCGCTAAAAGAACGTATGTAACAATCGCTGGATCTCTATATGATATTACCTTAATCCTTTTTACGAAAAATACCATAGAAATATCTTAATATATTTTTAGATAAAGGAGTATTGTCTCTACCAAAGTACATGCATACGAATATTGAGAATCTTTTTATTTAGATGGGATCGTGTTTAATCTAAAAAAATTTACACTTAACTGCGCATTTTTAATAATACAGTGTTTTTTTTATTAACACATGAATGTTTCAATGAGTAATAATTTTTTTGTTTATTGTTATTTTATTACGTCTTATAATCCAAAGGCAAATATTATGTTATCACAATCGCATACGGTTATTCGCCTACAATGAGTTTACTAAGTGTTACTCATAATATAACAACTTTCTTTATTATTATAAAAATGAAAACAATTATGTTTATATGTCGGAACTACACTAAATATAAACAACGAACAAATGTTTGTATTATCGTATTAGTTTGTAAACCTCTGTATGTTCCGTTTCAATGTATAATGTTTTCTTCGTTCGCAACGGAAAATAATGCAGCATTTTCCATGCCTTTCAGTATAAATACATCGTTTGCAATTTGCATTATATCTTTAAAAGAATCAGATGCACGGAATCAGTATGTTAATTTATTTAAATTAGTCCTGAAGTTTAAAATGTAATATATAAGTTTATTTCAATAACGTCTTTGAGGTTTCACTAATTAATTTTCCATTTGGCAAAAGTTGTATTTACTGTAGAATAAAATATACTACGTGGACTTTTCTTGAATGTTAATATGAACATTAACAGAAAAAGTTTATTTCGATCCTGTGAATATTCAGACCTTTCGTGTTGGAACTGAAATGTCTAATCTTACCTGTCTCTGTAGTTCTTTCATCAAGCCTTTTATCTAACACCTGTACGCATTTTAATACGTTTTTTTTGCAAAAGGCTGTGGTTTTTGCATAAAGATTTTTTGTGGTTTTAACAATAGAAATAATAAAGCATACTATTTTAATGAAAAGTTTACTATATTGTTCCAATTCGAAATTAACTGTCTTTTTTGTAATATCGATTTCACAGCAAAGTACAGAAACAATTTGAAAGTCTTGATCATTTTATTCCAGTTTGTGGAACACTAGTTTAAAAAAAACATTAATGTTCTTCGTTTTATTACCTTCCAGTCATTACCTCGAAATAAATAAAAAGATGTTCATTCAAAAATAACATTTTCAAATTTCAAAATTGTTAACGGTACCGAACTAACTGTACCATATACTAAGTTTTTTTGTCAAATGATCTGTGAAAACAAAATCGTAACAGAGGCTGCCGCTAAGTTGATTCCATAAATGTTCCTTTAGTCTGTTTTTTTACAAACAACTAAAAATATGATTTATTTTATTATTATTTGCCAAGACTTTTGCGCTATATATAATTAAACATTGGCACCATATTTTTCACTTCCACTAATATGAGATATTAGATCGTCTGCTTATGGTACTAAGTTATCTAAAATTTATTTTAGTGTATGACCAAACTTAACATATACTGAAATATAAGCAATAAACATTAGCACAAACTGCTTCACAGCAGCAATAAGCCCGATATACGTCTTAAAGAAAAGAAAATATTCTAAATTCGAAAATCTCATTTTTGCGACAATTGAGTATTTATATGCCAGATCGCTATTGTTTCGTGACCAATTTGAAAGTAGGTACTATTTACCAAAAACACCTCGAATCTCATCGATAGTTATATGTAATAACTCGGATAATGAAAGCCGAATGATAATGTCTTCCATTTCAGTTTCCAGAAACAGTTTGCCCATTATTTTAATAATTCAGCCGAAAACCGACGTCACGCCAGCCTTGACCGCGACAAATTTATTATTCATTGTTCGATGTCAATCGATTTACGTACTGTCTGTTTCATCCTTTCAATTACGAATCGTAGACACTATCCTAAATCTCACAAATATCCTTAAAATCTGGCTTCCGGAAATAATGTTTTATTGTTTTTTTTTCATGCACACAAATTTGGATGTCTGTATGTACGTCTACGAGTAAAGAAACTCGTAGATGTACGTATATAAATATTGCTGAACAAATTGCTCTTTTTGCCATGCCGGCAAAAACTGTCTATTCATTTTTGTAAAGCAATGTTTACGGTTTTTATTGAATATCTTTTATTTTATTTTTAACTGACTTTATGCAGAAATCACAAAAACGAGTAGTCATATTTTTTCATTTTTTTTTTTAATTCATACTGTTCAGTTACTTATAATTGATTATTATTCTCGAACATAACCTAAGTAACAATTTAACTTTTTTAATTTCTAGGATTATCTCTCAAAAAAAATGTCAAAAAATATGTTCCCTCACCCTAGATCCTAAAATTCTAACGTCAAAAATACGAAAATCAACTTTACTTTAAGTTTACAATAAGCCATAACTATGTTTCTTAATCTCATAGTTTCTGAAAAATTCCTGATATTTTCAAGCTTCTAAAAGATTTGCTTGGCAATATACTCACAGTTTGATAGAATTACAGTACATTATAATTAAAAATAAAATTAAAAAAAATAAATATTTAAACTGTTCAAACATAGTTTGATAGAATTACAGTACATTATAATTAAAAATAAAATAAAAAAAATTAAATATTTAAACGTCCCATGTATCTTATATGTATATAACATTCAGGTATTACTTAGTGGTTAACTCATCACGAATTTCCCAGGTTTACAAACTTGAAATTTGTTCGCTAAAAAAGGCATACAAAAAATTCAATCCCTAAAGGTGTGGTGGTAGAAGATGGAAGATTGGATAAAACCATTGATGTGTGCTTAGGACCACGCAATAGAAGTTGATACTAAAATAAAATATATAATAACATGCGCATATTATATTAAATGACTCTCTAATAATATATTAAACACTAACCGTATACACTTAAAATATTATACTGATTATATGATACACATACGTTATATTAAATTATAATCAAATAAAATATTACTCAAAAATAAAATGTAATTCTTAAATTGATGCACTCTGTGTTAAACAGTGAACTCGCGAAGGGAGCCGAGTTTACCCAACTAGTGGATCGCTTGGCCGATGCCGAAAAGAGCCGACTTTACCCGATTCAGCATAACCAACCCGAATGTGATGACTCCTTGTGATGTGATGATTTCTTTCACTGAAAAAGTGCGCATGTTGCGACTAAAAAAGTTTTCACTTCAAAAATCTAATAATGGAATTATAGGTAGGCTTCTATTGCGTTACTACGGTTTTCAACACTTTAAGGCAATTATCTAAATCAGAGTCATCGATAATGGTTGTAATATTTAAAAAGTGACAATCATTCCACGCGATCTTTGATCTCAATGCGTAACAGATACGAGCGTGTAAACTTGGTACACTAACTTTAGTTCAGACCAATCCCAATACGTTTAAACGAAATAAACCGTAAGTCCCGTTATCATATTGTGAGTCAGATGTCGGCCTGTCTAGTCTCGTTTTTACACAAACTAACAGCTACGCCTAATAAAAGATATTGTCATCGTTTTTGTAACGTGAAAGTATGCTGCGAACTGCGCTACCGCCGTTTGGGAAAAACGAAACCGACGTTTCTGTCCGTTGTTCGTACTGAATCAGTTACTTCGTTTCATTTTTCGATTACCTTTCAATTATAGAGAATTGCAAATATTACAGAAATTTAAATTTAAAGACCACAACTTAGTAAGGCGGGTTTATTAAAAATAATAAATTTATTGCAGTTAAAACAAGGAGCTAAAATTAAAACTATTTAAAACACTCAAATTGAAAAGCTAATAAAGTTTTGAAAACTTAATTTAGGTTACACCATCTGACTACTTTTTCAAACTTTTTTCATTAATACATTTAAATTTTACAATCTGCATTTCCTTATGCGAAAATATAAAAGCTCAGCTAACCCGGAAATTACTAAGTGCTATACGGCCTCTAACCAACTGTTTACGGTGCCTAATTTCTAAAGTCTTACTTTCGTCTGTTACAAGTATTGGATAATCTTCCTCGCTATAAAACAGTCTTCCCCACTAGAAATCAGAATAGTACAACTTTATAACGATTTCATCAGGAGACGTAAAATCATCGTTACATACACTGGCATAGAAGGACAAAAGTACGAGAAGTCCGTTCCAGTGGCGTATGATGCGCGCGCAACCTTTGGGTCTACAGTGTTCATATAACGTGTGTTATATTAATATTGTAATAACTTGACATATAACAAAAAAAAACGGAAAAGAACTCACAATATTTTTGTGTATAGTAGGAGTTTATTATTTTTTCCTTATCATTAATACGTTGGTTATAATTTATATTTAAGTGATTAAGTTATTCAGAACAAAAATCATCTCATGTAATGCGAGTAAGAATGTCCGCATCTATAATATTTCAGATTTTTTCGGATTATTCTGAAAGTATTGAAGGCAATGCTATTTGAAAACATTTTAGATTTAAGAAAAATTGCGTAAAAAAAGCATTGACATATCTTCACTTCCCACCGCCACCCCCCAAAACTATTTTCCTGTAAGGAAATTTATGTTTTTCTGAAGTACGTATATGTTGGCCTACTATTTCCTACAATTGTGTCAAACATATGTAAAATAGTTTTTCGAGATAAATGTCATTACCTATAGTTTATATACCCACAACGTTATTTCTATTCTTAAATAACATCCACTTGAAAGTGAATTCGGATCATTATGGCCTACACTTTCTGTGCATGAACTATATAACCCGTAAAGTTATTAAAACGGTATTTTAGCGACATACATTTGAAACACAGTTAAAACTAACCAAATTTATTTCCTTAAATTTATTACCTCGTAAAAATCCATTAAACGATCTAATAAAATATTCTATAAAACATTGTCGCTTTACAAACATCGTGTACTCGATCAAAACCGACTTGAATGCTTTGAATAACATCCGTTCAAAAAATAATTAATACACAAATAGTCCAACAACCAAATGTTGACTCCACCAGGCGTGATTGATGAACTTTCTGCCCCGGTATAAGAGAAAACTAAAACTCTCCATTCCGACATGTAATTAACCTAGTTTTAGGTCTTTTTAATCGAAAAGTTCAAAGCGAATGGAACTTGATACAAATTTCATTTAAACGTAATTTCATTGTATATCTAAATTGTTTTGTTATAAACTGTTAATATACAGTTAGACTATATAAGGCGATCAGCCCATATAATAATATTGCGGAATACGAGTAAATTTCTACACCTTTATTACGGCAATTCAAGCCTTGGTTTGAATATTTCAAAACAACTGAGACCATAGAATTGAATTTTAGGATTTTAATTCATTTAACATACTCTGCCGACGTGAATGGAAGTTTCAGAATTAAAGTTTTATAATCTATTAGTTACAGGGCGTATAGCATTTAAGCATTAAGCATTTAAAATGCTAGCTAAACGTTGATACATTAAAAATGCAAATTAGAAAACTTTTATAACATTGTATAATGATAATACATTAGTTATTTTCAAATATTTTACAACAACTGAGACCATAGAATTGGATTTTAGGATTTTAATTCATTTAACATACTCTACCGAGGAAGATGGAGTTTCAGAAATAAAGCTTTATAATTTATTGGTTACAGGCCGTGTAGCACTTAAGCATTAAGTATTTCAAATGCTAGTTAACGTTGACACATTAAAAATGCAAATTAGAAAACATACAACAA
The DNA here is from genome assembly GCA_039881145.1 of Druceiella hillmani. Classification (NCBI taxonomy): domain Eukaryota; kingdom Metazoa; phylum Arthropoda; class Insecta; order Lepidoptera; family Hepialidae; genus Druceiella; species Druceiella hillmani. The sequence goes on along the minus strand of JAYKKI010000016.1, from coordinate 12,994,976 downwards.
AAATAAAGCAGACCACGATATGCTTCCGCGCACTTCATGCTCGATTTTAAAATTTTGCATACGCAAATATAAACCACAAAAATAAATTTTAAAAAAATGTTTTCACTAGAACAACTTTATTATCTTAAAATGGCCGCTTACTATGTTGTGGACTTTGAAAGCCAAACTTTTTAACGTTTTGCACTTTTGTATAAATAACCGATTGTCCTGTCCTAATTTTACAATATTCCACCTCCACGGGTTGAATTTTGAAAAATCGTTTCTTAGTAAGTACATAGAAGCAAGGAGAAACATACGTATCCGAGTTCGTAGGCTTTGAGATTTTATGATGAATTATTTAATGAGTGAGGGATCATTGGTATAACGTGTTGGTTGGCTAACGTGTATAAATATATAATTAAAACTGAAGTTCCTGGAACTCTTAAAATTTTCACGTTTTCTGTATTAAACTGGATACCAGTAACTTATAAACTATTTATTGGGCAAAAAAACGAAAGAGTTTTGAATTGTAATAAAATTATTGAAGTAATTAAAATTATTGAGTTGTAATAAAATTATAATAACAGGTACACGGTTACCAAGCAAACAACATGTCAAGTATTTCCGTATTCTCTCATCAACTTTTTTACATTTTCAGTTTTTTACTTCCTACTGACTTTTATTATAGAATATGACAAAATATCCAACATGACAAAATATCATCTGATATTTTGTTACGACCGATAACTCTGCCTAGGCGAGTGAACTATACATACCCAGCGACATAATGTGATTTTTAAAAAGATCCGACACCAAAAACGTAATTTTGATAAAGGTTTTCGCAATACATCTGAAAATATTATAATAATGACTTTAGTCGTATGAAACAACCATTATTTTTAACACATCCAGTGTTGGAAACAAAATGAAATCAAGTTCATTGTGTATGGCTACATCATTTTAAATGAATCATATACTTAATTAAGGCAGAAGCTGTATCCAATGAATACTTATTTTCCTATTAGTAAAATTATACCAACAGAATTTCAATGATTATTCAATCAAAGAGATGCTTAAGTCAACTAAATACAAACTGTTTTTAATGTGTTTTATTTACGAAATGATTGTCTTAGTTTTAATTTGTAATTCTATTCAATTTATTCTGATTTTTGCTAGCTAACCATACAACCGACATATCTAGTGTAGTATGTCCTGCCGCAGCGGTGGTAGGAACTGCAGTCTGGTAATAAGTCTAATAATAGATAGAATTGGCGATTTCGCGCTATTTCCACATACACTTTGAAATGACGTAAAAGAGCAATTCACAAAAATACACCAATACAAAGTGGCAAAATGGATTATTGTGTAACCCAGTATCAAAGCCTCGGGTCTCTCAGACCACCCAGTACTTACGATAAAAGCTAGTTGCGCCTTACATGAGGTTAATACATTACAAAGGGAATATTAGGTGTACATCAATTTTAAAATAATATGGGTTCAGTAAAACTGAGGGACGGATATACAAGTAAATTAATTTTCATAAAATCATTTTCCTTACAAAAATTTCCTGGTTAGTAATAACACGGAGGATCTCTCTTTTGAAAGTAATGCCACAAGTTGAATTAAAAAACGAAATAAAATGTTTTTCACATACTCGAAATTTTGAAAAACATCCTGTCAAACGCTAACGGCATTCGTGTTATAGTAGTAATTAATTATTAGTATGTACTATTTCTTTTTATTATTTATATATTTTTATGTTTATTTCGAGATATGCTGACGTAATTTTCTTGATGAATACTTATAAAAAAATTGTTCAAATTTGTTTAAAATAAATTTTATGTTTTTGAATTCTTGATTTTATTAGCTTTCATTTTAGATTACACGCTTGGAAACATAAAAAAAATATTAATCACTCGTTTTATTCTCCAAAATTACACCTAAATAACCAATTAGTTAGCTCATTACTTAATGTATATACGTAAATAATAATTTCTTTACAATCAAATACCTCTAAAAATAGCTAAACGTCTCTAAAAAACACAAAACTAGCACTATTCATATTCCGTACCCACTGTGTAAGTCTTCATATTCGCATGATTGACATGTGGAATTGCGCAAAATTTAGACCTAAAGCGTTCTTATAATACGTATTACGTTTAATATACATATAGCTTTGGATATGTTTCTAAATGATAAAAAAAACGAAAATATACAATCGTAACATCCTTTTTTTGTTATAATATGAGGAATGTTTTTTTTAATTCCCATTTTAATGAACTTTTCTTTCATATCCAACAAAATGAACTCAAAACAAAAAAAATCTTTAAAATTTACCTCTCGTTAAATTTTATACACGTAACGTCTCTAATTGGTACTGAGGTAATTTTATAGGGACCTGAAACTTCTCATAATAAAGGCGAAAAATCGATAGTTATGGTTTCATAATGTTCTTACTAGGATTATTTAGAAAATAAAAAATAAACGCCTCCAAAACGATACCCTTTTTATTTATCTCTGTTAGCAACACTATAGTTTTTTACCACACTGTCGTTTGGGATCCAATTATATCGATTTTAGATTAATCGACAAAATTAGCAAATTAATTGTAATCGGTGAATAAAAAGTATATAGGGACAATATTAGTCAATGGACTCAACTAAAAAGACTTGTTTTTAATTTATCAAAAAAATCCGAGTTTTACGCAAAATACTTATTTTGTCGCGAAGAATAAGTGGTTACAATTTCATAATCCTATAATTTCAACTACTAAAAGTTCAAATCTGCTTTCAACTTTTCTATGTTTAAATTATCTCTAAGAAAAATGTCTGAGACGGACAAAAAAAGACACCGAGATGATTCCATAAAATTTTCATTTTTTTTACAATTTTGTTACGGAACACCAAAAAACGCTTTGAGGAATCAGATGTATGGACATACAGTGTCACGTTGATTTCGTAAATAGAACACTAATTTCCGTTATTCGAACACGTTTTTCGTATTAAAAATTTCTTTTTTATACAATTTTTCCAAGGAGGAAAGCAATTTTTATACACCAAAATTGCAATATCTTAAATTTTCATACTCCAAATTTTGCCTAAATTGGTTCAACAATCATGTTCAAACGAAAATCTTCAGGATCTCCATACATAAGCTTAACGTAATTAGACATCTCCGGTTGCATCAATACTATCTTCTACGGGAAGCTATTTTAATGTCGCCTCTACTCAAATAGTGCCACTGATTACCACTTAAGTCAAACGATTTTGCCGAAATTAGTCTTTAAATTACTGTAAGTATTTAAATAAAAAATAAACTATATTGAAATTAGTAACACTGTAACATTACAAGTAAAATCACGAGTGCCGCGACGTACAAAACAAATGATGTTTACCTTATCGGAACGCAAAAGTCTGTCTTTGTGGCTATAATTTGTATTTGATAATAAATACATTGAATCGTCACATGCACTCTGTCAATTGCTGACAAAACTTATATTTTTGAAAGAATCCGAGAAAAGAAAAATACATTTTCAATAGCTGTGTCTAAATATTGTTTATAAATAGTATGTAAAGACAACATAAATACGGAAACAAGTTGGCATTGGGATTGTTTGTTACTAAATATGAAATAAAAATTAATCGCCTTAAAACTAAACTAAGTCTTAATGCTTTACTGCTTTAGTCAAGGTACCTATATAAAAAAACGCGGAATAAATTTTCGACAGATAATAGAAAAAAATACGACTGGCAGATAATTAATTATTCTGAACTGTTTACGTGGTTAGAACGACGTAATTTGACCCCAAAGAATCTAACAGAATAGAAAAAAATTCTAAAGAGCATTCTCGCTAAATGAACCCAAGTTTGACATAATGAGTTAATTGTATGCCTCAAACGATGTTTACATTTCCCACGGTCACAAAACGTATCCGACTGATGAATAGGACGAGCATCTTATAAAAGACGAGCTAGCTTAGCAAAGACCATTGGCTTAGTGAGTTTTTGTCCTTAATATGGTATTATGTTTACTTTAGCTTCAAAAGCAGTATTTTGTAAAAGCGAGTGTTTTTTTTAGATTTTTAAACTATTAATTCATTTTTCCTTTTTAAATCTTTTATTTTTGTTTTAAAACTGTAAATTTATTTTTAATTTCATGAAATTATTGTATTGTCATCGGTTCTTGATACGCGTGCAAAATTTTAAATAATACGGACGTTTGGAAGTGGATGAATATAGAATAAAATTAATTATTCCAACCAAAACAATTAAAAATAGGAGTAAAAAATACGTGACAATTGGAATTAAGGGAACGTTAACTAATATTAGATTATGAATCACTAATACCACATCGCATCCACAGTCGCATCCCTGAAACAGTCAATAGAACAAAAAAATGTGAGCAGTCATGGGACGCCAGGCAGATGTGGAACATCTAAATTTTTTTTTATTTTAAACACACTTTTATTGGGTCGACTTGTACGTAACTGTGTAATGGTATATTTAACACTAAACTTCATGCATTTCTAATTGTTTTATCATCATGAAACTTGGAACTTGTGTGTAGTTCTGATGACAATACAATAATTATATAAAACTAAAAAAAAAATTTCACTCTTAAAAAAAATAAAGGAATTTTGAAATTAAATTTTCACCCACTGCCAAATGTCCGAATTATTTAAAATTTTACACGCGTATCAAGAAATTTAAAAAATGTTAAAACAAAAATAAAAGACGAAAAAAAGTAAAAAAATAAATGATTAGTTTAAAAAACTAGCTTTTACAAAATACTGCACTAGAAAACAAAAAACTAACCATCGAACAAAAACAGGTTTCTCTGTCTACCCAGTAAGGACTTTGGCGTAAGCCATATTTGTTATTTAGTATAATATTTAAGTGTAAAAGCGTGGGTTTTCTTAAAAATTAATGATTTTGCTTCTGACATTAATACTAAGTCAATGAAAATGCTTAACATTTCAGTTAGATTCAAGACAAGAGTTTCGAAAAATATTTTTTTGCTTTTTAGTTCAGTATTTTTTAAAAATGTGTATTTTTGTTTTTAGACTGTTAATTTATTTTTATATTGAAATATTTAAGGACTTTGTACGTTCAATAATGAAGTTTGTAAATACCTATACAAATGAGCAAAGCTGCAAGCGTTAATAAATAAGAAAAAATAACACTAACACACACGTAAAATAGCGTGTGTGTAGTGTAGTAGAGAGGAAAGCGTTAAGTCGGAAAGAGCCGAAAAAATGCGAAGCTGGCCAAATGGCACGTCGCGACTTACCATCAGAACGTTTCAACTCCCATCCAACGTGCCATTAAATGTTTCACATTAAAAAATAAATATTATCAAGATTGGGCGCGTTGATCTATGCAAATGTGTGAAAAACAGGTGAAAAAAATTCGCGCACTCTGTAATAAGGTGAAATAAACGATAACTTCATCCTCTTATAAGAATAAAGAGCCATCAAATCTAGGACAGAAAAGTCATTAATATGATTGCCAGCATTTAATCATTTGAAAAATTGCTCACCGAAATCAATTATTAACGTACTTGACATTGAATATATTTGGCGTTAATTTTGTAGAAATTCATTATTCACAATTAAATGAAACTACGTGATGTGGTATTATTTCTACTTTCTTTAAATTCTTTACCACGACCAAAAACTAATTCAAACAAGAAAGATAACTAATTCATATTATTTTATATGAAACCATATCACTTGCATAATATTCATGAATACCACATATTAAGAACCGAATGAAGCCGTAATACTTTTGATATTGTGGAAAGTATGACAAATCTCAGTAAATCGTTGACTTAGTTATGAAAAGTAATAGTCATCCATAATTATACCCAGATCACTATTCGACTAACCAGCACTTACCTTAAGATCTGGCTACACTTCACGTGATTATGGTACACAAAAAGCATACGTAATATCGTACACATATACATCACAATGTTTCGAATCCCGTGTCAAATTGAAACAAGTTGGCAATTTCAAACAAAGATTATTTTTTAGGACTGAATTTCGTTTATAAATTAAATATCACGATGAGTTAATCGTTCACAAGAAGTGTAATTTATTTTTATTATATTTTTGATCGAAATATTAAAACATTCGTACGACGTCATTCAAAGAGAAACATACACCCAAACTTAATATAGATTGTTTCACTAGAATTATAAATAAAATAGTGAACAAGAAATAAATGCATTTCTTGGTCATGGATTATATTAATTATCAAACATAAGTTTAACATAAATTATAAAATCAATAAGTAGATTGAATGTCAAATTTATAGAAATAAAATTAAAATAAAGCTATAATTAAAATAGATTTATGAGTAAGTTAATAAAAATGGTTATGTGAATTCAGGACACCGTGTTATTTTGTAACTGTAAGGGACTAAAAACACTTCTCACTAACAATTCGCATATTCTCTGTAGAAGAATATGACTGAATATTTTAACATCGATTCAGGTTTCGCATCTAATAACAGGAAAATGCTTACAAAAATGTCTACGTCTTATGCCCATACATTATGGCAGATAACCCATTTCTTCTCATCATACTGCTGCGGGATTTTAATTCAGTGCCAATAAGGACTTCACATACTTTCCAATTACTACTGTTTTTCTCCAAAACTAATCTACGCAAAATTTGTTGCAACTGAACTTCTTTTCTTCATCAATTTTTATTTCTTTTCAAATACACAAACAACTACAACATGTTAACGTTTCTTCCGACCCAGCTAACCTTTTCATTTTTTATTCAGTAACTAAGTAAATTATTTAACGGTACGCACTAGTTTTTCTGTAGCTGTATGGAAACGACGGCACTCGAAAACAACCTTTAGGGCGTTCAAATATTTATAAAGCTTAGGCAAGATATCGCAAGGTTTAGTGTTATTGAAATCATCCAGCAAAATGCAAATTGAATGTGATGAATATGTGTAATCACTAATCAACCTGCAAAATAAATCAATTCCAAAACCAATACATATTTTGCACAAAAATCTCCTAGCAGATAATTTTTATACCTTCTTCAGTTAAATTACACAGCGCTAAGCGAAGATCAAAACAGAAAATTATGTAAATTTGCTAAATATTCTCATCTAGGTTAAAGACAATGATTACTCTAAACGGTGGATCATCATCAGCTAAATTACTGTAACTTTTATGATGTTTGCTTTTGACACATCATTTTGCTGTTCAATATTTGAAATTTTATAGAAAACTAGGCAGAAAGTTACAAGACGCATCAAACTTGTATTCATAAATGCATACAGGACAATCACTAACGTTACTTCATTATTTAAAAAAAATGAACAGACTAAAATGTCAATTTACTATTTTGACTCTAATTACTCAGTGTTACCCAACACAAGTTTTCAATGTTCTTGTAAACTTTTTCCCCTCTTTTGGGACTTCCGAAAAAAAACCTAAATAATATGTAACGTATAGGAGAAAATAATACGATTTTAATCGGAAGTCATTTCATAACATACAGGTACCTGCTTATATGAATGTACATTAACTAAAAAGGTGTCCAATCGCGTGACTATCAGCAGTTAGTCAAGCTATGACTTGGCAAATTACGCCTCGTACCCTGACAATAGTAAAAAACATAGTCACGACACAAATAAATATTTCGTGCATATGATTGTTAAATTCCATCTCAAATATAATAGACATATTTTTGCAGCCGAAGAATCTGTTCTAACAGGTTCTTGTGATGAATTTATGGAAAAAATAAAACTGATGTTTTTATTAAATCTTCTTGATAAACAAAATATTCATAAGAAGAATCAAACCCAAATAAAATCTGCTGCTCTTCATGATATCGCCGACTGAATCCAGATAAAGTTGACATTCACGAAATACGAAATATTACCTCTTCTTCTGGTCACAAACTAAATATCTTACTAAGTCCTGTAGACTTGCTCTCAAACAATTTAACTATTCAAAAATAATGAGGGCTATTTTAAACCAAAACTCCATGCCAAAGCTGCATTCCTTAAAACCAACATATTAACATGATTCGTTCCTTTAATACAGGAAGGAGAAAGATGCAGGGAATTAGAGTCAACTCTCGTAGAAATAAACTTGCATGATTCATGCAAAGATAAGTATGAATGCATGATTCATGCATCTTGTGTCTTTATTATTGTATGATTCGACGAGAATAAACGAACTTGTTAACATCAAATATTAGCGAGCTATTGGACCTTTTCCGGTAGCGTCTCCAACTACTGCTCGTATACTGGAGAATATGTTTGAATAAGTAATTTAGTTTCAAATACAATGTGGAGTTTAAAGGGCTTATTCTGTAAAGCCAAAACAAACAAGGCCGAAATTAAAATTGAATTCTCTAGACCCTTCTTTCTTTAGAATTAAAGTAGCATTACTAAAGTTTTTCAGTTTCTTTTTAATCATTCGGACAATAAATTCTTGTAAAGTTTTCTTAAACCTAATATATTTGTATCTTTCGTAATTAAGAACTTTTATCTACTTCAATTGAATTAACCGCTAATTCAGCCACTAATTTCCTTTAACTTCTTTCAAATCCATATTATTCAGGGTTATACTCAGAATAAAGTTGATCACGTTTTTGCACGTACACATTGAGAAATACTTAATTCCTGACCTGCTGTAACCCCAATTCAATAACGTTAGAAATCATCCGACCGCTTAGCACCTCGTCGTCGCTCTAGTAACGTCGAATACAAACCGTGAAAAAAAATCAATCAGTTACTAAGCTAACGAGAATTCGAGTGAGAAAAGACAAGGTAAAAAACGTCCGTAACTTATTAGTTAACATAGCATAACTGGGTTAGAAAGGACATTAGTGTCTTTACGGTTTTTGCTGAATGAAAAATTACTTATCAATGATTAAATGTGACTATTTTCCATTTTTTTCACTTTTAAACGCGTAATATTGGTTCATGATTGGTTCGATTTTTGTTCAGTTGTTTTCGAATATTACTCAAATTAACCATAAGTATCTTTCTTGAATACCACATCAATTATATCAGTGATTAATTTGGAATATTTAACAAATAGACCGCAAAATTCCATTTATCAGCTGAATGCCAAACTGCAGGCACATTTAATCGAAGTTTGGTACTAGCAACGTGATAATACCACCACCTATTGAAGCGTATGGAAAATCCATGAAAAGACGTTATATAATGTTCACACACAAACCAAATACTTTCACGAGAAACAACATAAAACATTATCCATTTCGCTTCAAACACTTATTACCAAGCCATTTTTTCACTAACTATTATTGGATCACTAATAAACTTTCATGTTGTTCATATACTAAAATCAATACACATTATATTTGAAGTTTATTATTTTACATTAAATAAAAAGCAAACAATTTACTAAATGTAGTGTAATTGCTTTAATTATTACGTGAATTATTTAATTAATTACTACAGTTGTAACTAATATTCTTGTACTCACCTAAACCAACTAGTTGGTTGAAAAGAAAGCTTATAAATGAATTCGATAATCGAATAATCAGCTTAAGGCCTAATCGGTTGTTTTCTATACATTATATATCAAATTGCCTCCTGTCTTATTGCAGTAATGATTATATTACGGCAGTGTAAGAACTTATAATTTCAGTGTTGTTTTTTGTATAAATCGTGTAGTATAGAAAAAAATCTGGCACGGACGCGATTCAAACCGCACATGATTACGCTGTCGCGTGCCTACTTGCTAAAATACTGTTAATATATATAGTATTTATCCAAAAGTCAAAAGAGATATCTTACAAATGAACATATGAAAATAATTTTTTGCTCCAAATTGGATATCAAAAAAATTCGAAAAACATGGAAAAGTAGACTTTCTGTAAGTAATGTAGGAGTTTACGAAGATTAAAATAATAATCGGATATAAAAAGTTAATAATTTCTGCTAAAAGTCTCATAATACAAGCTATAGTCGTAACAATACATGCTAAATCGAATTCTATAATTCTGTACGTTTCTAAATATATAAAACAAAATGTTTACTTCAAACAAGTCCCAAACAGTTTTTTTTCTTATACTTCTAATATTGCTGTACTGTAAAAGGAATCTTTGTATTTCCAACGCTACCGTTTAATAGAGGATAAGTGTCTAATGATCAGTTCAGGCTAATTTTAAAGTGCTTAATCATTTTCCTTGAAATAATCTCTCGCTATTCGTTTCGGAGTACAGTCGATGAGAAATAAATGATTATATTTTTAGTGTGACAAATATTTAGATGTTTTAAAGACAGATATTTCATGAATATGCCATACTCCTTTTCGGTATTTTATCTAGTCTAAAAAATATTTCTTCTCTCTCTTTCTATTTCTGTATATATATATTTGGCATATCTATTATACACAACATCCAAATTTTAATGCTGAAATCTCAGATATGCTATTCTCAAACTATTATGTTTATTCGCTTTATGTTCTAAGCGGTTTTGCCAAATTAACGGCATGCACCAATTACGTAAACAAAGTAGAGCGTCGTCTGTTAAGAACATTTGGACCTAAATTTACCATATAGGGGATTGAATTCTGGATTCTGGATGAATTTTCAAATTAGAATTAATGTTCAAAGTATTGATATCGGATTTATTGGAGAGTTAATAAACTTTGAACAAAATGATAATACAGACATCGATCTCCAGAGGCAGTTCTTACAGTTACATCTACAATTGCAAAAAAGGTCCGGAGTAGGGAAGCTCGCTTGTTGGTGCAATTATCTAAGGCTATGTATAGATTGTTTAATAAACTTTAAGTTTTATACTGGTTCTGAATCTCTTATAAAAATTATAATAATGGCGGGTATAGTGCATAAAATGTCTAATTTTCATATTGCTTGGGATTCATTTTGACTATATGGTTTCAATTATCATTTGATTCAACTGTTTTTACCATTTAGCTGAAGTTATTTCACTTGTGCGTTATTAATTGCAATATCAAGTGTACGTTAGACTTTACTGATTTAGCTTGTAAACTGCCACCGAGATGAAAGTTATCCTCTTTTTAAATAGCGTAGTGAATTTTTTTTACCAAACAACTTGCCTCAACTGTTGCTGGCCGATTTCTCTCCTCCAAACGTTTCCACGTCGTGTACTGTATATAATATTTAATTGTATTTTTTTTTTGTACCGAGCGGCATGTCGAGAAACAACTGCAGTTTGGTGGCGACGACCCCGCACGCGGCAGACGTTGAACCACGGTGCGCGAGTCCGAATTCAACGTTTTTTGCTGTCGAGTAGGTGCGGCGAAGAAATGCCAAGTGCGACGATGGAGCCAAATGTATTGGGGAATTTCATGTGGTCGTTTTTGTCCCACTTTGCAGCGTTGGTCTGTGTAGTTTACAGTTTACGGACGTTTGAATTTTTCATTTATCGGCTTTTATGTAGGTTTTGAAAAGGTAACATTTATTGATCTGCGATGTTGAAAAGCGAGCACGCCGCGAAAGATACCGTGGATAATAAAATGCGTGGTTAATTACCTTTATGTTACGCCATAATACAAAATTTATATTAGCTAAACTTAGTAGCAATTCGTTACTTAACTGAAAACATTAATTACAATTAAATGAAACTACGTGATTTAGTAAAACTTCCACTTTCTTGAAGTTCTTTACCACGACCTAGGTTCGTTGCATTACAACGTCTTCAAGTGGGCTATTAGCAAAGATTAACTAATAGCCCACCTGAAGATGTAAAAAAACGAAACCTAGGTCATGGTAAAGAACTTAAAGAAAGTAGAAGTAATACTACATCACCTAGTTTCATTTAATTGTGAATAATGAATTTCTACAAGATTAACGTCAAATATATTCAATATTTAAAAACATTAAGTAAGGAACAATCGGAAAAAAATGACAAATGAACCATCTTCTGTAATACATTATATTGGGAGTCAATTAATTATCTATAATATTAAGTATCAGTCAACAATTTATGTATTATTAGGGACCAATCAAGACATTGGGGTCCAATCAAGAATCTGTAATCTTAAGAATGAACAATCCATAATGTTAGAGATCCATTAACAATCTCAAATAAATCTCTAAACATTTGTTGTAAAAGATTATTTTCAAATATTCAAAATGTAGACAGCATTTTAGCAAAATTAAACAGCATATGTAGGCAGATTTAATATTTGAAAATGATCTTTTCCAACAAAAGTTTAGAGATTTTTCTGAAATTGTTAATTGATCTCTAATATTATAAAGATTTAATTCATTTCTAAGACTAGAGACTACCGATATGGTGCCCAATATTTTGATCAATCCTTAATGCTATATAAATTGTTGATTGATCCTTAATATTATAGATTATTGACAGATCCTTTGTATTATAAATTACGTTGATCGATCCATAATATTATATTAGACAGAATATACCGTCATTTCGTGCTGTTATACTGAAGTACACTTCTCAAGCAACTTCTTCGTAAAATCTCATATAACATCTAATACAACGCTCGACTGCTTCAATGTTTCCAAGCTGAAAGAGTAAATAAAAATAGCAGCATTGTTCGAAAAACTCCCTTCACCTAAACTAACAACGCCAGCTAGTTTGTTATGTATCTGTATCGTAACATGATATTTGCAGTGACAGTTCGGTATCTATGATCAGGCGATGTTGAAATCTGGCACGGCTGCTGAAGGTATTTGTTAGGTATTGGAGTTTCGTGTGTCCGTTTCATATTCAGGTTATCAGGTTATCAAGTATAATATTCTTTCATTCTTAAAATACATGCAAATAGATGCTAGGTAATAAATAGTCATTTTTAAAAAAATACCTGTTTAACTAATGTATAGTATACTTTGTAGAGATAGGTAATAAAGAACTACTTATTTTTTTACCGAACTCAATTGGCATAGCCATATGAACAGTGTTGGTTGATTGGGGATAGGCTGTGTTCCTAAAATTTAATAAAGCACCTAGTGAAGAAATTCCTTTGTTCAACATTTCTGAAACAATAATATTTGAACATAAATAATACGCAGATTAAAAGGATTCAAAGTTAAAATGTAATATTAATCTTTGAGAAACTAAGTTTCAATCGTTTCAAGATATAGTTGAAAGAGAAAAAAATATACTTTTTATGCAATACTGTTGTGCAAAATCCTTTTAAAAAACATAGACAACATTTTGAAATAACGCCATACTTGTAACTTTATAATTTTGAATAAGCCTTTTATGCAAATATAAACTTTTTATTGCTAAGAAAATAATTTATACTCCTATATACTTAACAAACGATGTTTAAGTTCCTTTACCCTTCGAGCAGATTTTGAATCCAGGTTTATTTTTCTCTGTTATTTAAGACACCTATTTTTCTCTGTTATAAAGAGGATATTTTTCTCTGTTATTTAAGACACCAAAAATACGTTAGCAATTGAGCGCGAGGTTTTTTTAAGTTCTTGTTATATATAATAAATATTACAACATTAATACATCTTATATTTACTTCCCAAATTAATTTTAACTGTGCTCTATTGATGAAAAACATCTAGTGGGTCAAATTACTTTCTCACAACAAATTGTGAAAGTTACACAGTTTTAAATGTCATCTCCGCTTGAAGTTTACTAATCTTTCGCAACCAGAACGGCCATTATGACTCTTCTGCCATTTCAGACACCTTTACAACCGTTACTGGGACTCGGACTGCTTTCATATAAACAGACATTCTCCGATAATAGTATCTATGAAAATTACACTTTTTAACTTCTGCCACTGCATCTTCGTGCCTCTGCGTCAGATCGAATTTGACTTGGACTTGGAAAATACCTGCCTGTTATTTTATATTTTCGTAATGATTTATAAACGACCATTGTTTTGTATGTTTTGCATATTTTTACTTTTTTGCGTATTTTTACGTTTAACAGCGATGCGTCAATTGCATATTTTTACTCGTGACAGTGATGCGTCAACTGCATATTTTTACTTGTGACAGCGATGTATCAATTGCATATTTTTACTTGTGACACCCATGCGTCAATTGCATATTTTTACTTACGACACCGATGCGTAATTTTTTCCCAATAACATCTTTCGTTAAATTTATTTTTTTAAATAATATTGATATATGTTCACGATTACTTAAAAGTTAAATAATGTCGTAAATTTATGTTGTGTCGATAAATAAAATACTTTTCAAGCACGAGTAGAACTGACACTACGGGTGTTCCTTACACATTTTGACAGTTATAAATATTTCTAATAAAATATTTACGAATATTAATATCGTCTACTATAACTTTCACAGCATATTTAAAAAATTATAAGATCTAGGATAATCTCTATAGTTTTTCTACAACATTTTTAAAAAAAATTATTTTTGTCACAATTTAAGTTTCGAAACTACTCAGTTTCGGTGGGGGATGACCATTTTTTTGCAAGTATTTAATTTACTATTCCTTAATATTTTCATATAAATATTTTTGAGTGTAGCTCTTGAGATATGTACGGGTTAATATTATAACTTTGCCAAATTTCAAGTTTCTACGTCATGCGGTTTATGTGAAAAACGACTGTGATAGACAGACATACATGTGAGTAATCGGGTTTAGGTACCGCTTTTCCTTTTAAGATTCGGAACCCTAAAAATCAGAAAACAATACCTTAAAACATTTCCTTTGGGGGACTAAGAGCTTTTTATTAATTTTTATTCTAAATGTTAGCTTATGGCTTTATACAGGAGCATGTGGTATGTGGCATGTGTATAAGCAAAGCCTCATAAACAAAACGTTCTAATATTTAATTTTTAAAATGTTTTTTATCTCAAGTTTTAAATAATGACCATTTTTTTAAATCTAATGTGACCGTCCGAAATTAACATGCAACCGATTATCAATTTTTTTCTGTCCCTGAAATAGAAACATATGTTTTAATTCATTTTTTTTAAATGCGTTTGGAATATAGTTTGATGATAATAACTAAATTTAATTACGAAATAAGTCCAAAATACAAAAAAAATTCTATCCAAATCGTGTGTTTATTTTCTAATCTAGGTCACGCTTTCTAATTAAACTTGTCACTGCTTGTCAAAAAAATTTGTTAAATTATATCCAATTTCGACTAAAGCGTCCATCAACCTTATTTGTGGAATATGTATATTTTTAGAGTTCCGTACCTCAAAAGGAAAAAAGGAACACTAAAGAATAACATCGCTCTCCGTCTGTCAAGACCCTTTTCCTCAGGAACGCTTGGAGGTGTCGAGTTGAAATTTATATCAAATACTTGGCTTTATGGTCCCTCGAAGCTGTAAAAAAGCATCTAAGTCAATGCAATAAAGAAAAACCCTAAAAATATTGCCATTTGTACTACACATTTTGACACTCGCAAATAAATCAAAACTTATAGGGTACTTCCCGTTGACCTAACATCATGAAATTTAGCAACAAGCAAGGTCTTACAGATTACGATTTACGGATTTTTTTCCTTTACTTGTTAGTAAAGGAAAAAAATCCGTAAATCGTTCATTTGTAGTTATATCATATAAACAAAATGTTTTTTTAAATATGCGCCTGTGAAAGATATAGTAGGCAATATATTTTCGTTCTAAAAATAAAAATTTTGTGAACAGTTTAATAAGAATATTATGTACCATTGAATGTCCATAAATACCTAAATGTGTACAGAATCCATAGTGTGAGTTCCACTCGTGCTTACAGGTTTTTTTAAACATATTGTAACTTGCGTAAAGTTAAAATAAATTTGTTTTATCTATACTAATATACATTTATCTTTTTTTACGTTTTCACTCTTAAATATCACTTTGCAACCTTTGCCTAATTTGACACAGCCTGTAGGATTCTAATAATAATTTATAACCTAAATTTTCAGAATAATCCTATAATCTCTATCCACATCACAATAACCGGTTTTAATTAATATTTACATAATGTTGTCCTAACAACTGAAATAAGCAGGTTACATTGTTAAATTAACGAACTTCATTTTATTTATAACAACGTCTATTATATTAAATCTTATGTACACTTGAACGGAATCTGCCAGTTGCAAACAATCGTTTCAATCGAGCACTTTCATCATCGGGTATGCAATAACAAACAAAGTTAAAAACAACCACCGACAAAGCGGGAAATCCAACGGACTCCAAAATGTAGCGAGACATAATTGAACACTTAACTCGCTCCGTCCCAGTGACTCGATACTTCTTTCAGCACGACTCGAACATCTGTCTAAAGTCTAATGAGTCAGGGGTGTAATTGTATCTGCTCGCTCGACGGAGTCAATCACCCACTCGCGACTAATGCAAACCGTCGTTTTTTGCGTCTCCCGTGAATCACAACTCGCATGAATCTGACTCCCCGGTCGCGAGTTACCTAACAATTTTGTTTAAATACAGTTGAAATACGTCGGGAATTGACATGTACGTTGCCGACAACGTGTTATTAGCACTGTCAAAGCTTAAGAGTGGTACGTATGCCATGAAAGTATTTTTATGTTCGCACAATGCGGTAGGAGGCAATAAAGAAAAAAAAACGAAATACTACTTGAAATAAAATTGCGGCGGACTTTTTTAACACATTCAAAGTTTGCCACTTTTTTGTACACGAATGCCAACTTCCAGCGACTAATATAAAAAATACGTGGTACTTACGTGTATATTCAATTGGCTTAATATAGCTGGCATAAAAAAAAACTTTAAAATTTTCCACACCACCGAAAATATCAAACTATTGAACTGAATTTAGAAACTGATAATGTCTTTTATCGCACTTTTCACTAGTAAAGAAATATATCTAGGATTTCTCTCTCTGGGCGCATCTGTCACTCGTTTTTTGTCTTTTCCTTCGTTCAATAAATTAGTCCAATAAAACACTTACGATACACTCTTACTAGTACCGACAATATACCGAAAGAGCTCTGTAAGGTATATGTAGACATGCATACTTATGAATTCCCATTCCTCAGATCATTATTGATGAACTCATCACCTTTTTGTAATTATACAAACCAAATCTTCTCACTACACTAAATAAACACGATAATAAATATCCAAAGCGGCTCCAATTCTGAATGCATACAACGACGCACCCTTGACATCTTGAAACTTTGCGCATTGCATCGTTCACTGTGGCTATTAATAAGCCACTCGCCAGCAATCTGGTCTCTTAAATGGTATTTATGAATGTGCAGTCTCGGGTCAATTGCTCTAATTAATAACGAGATGGGTGATAATAACCATGTGCCTACATTGCAAATGCCTGCTTGGCGACGTTTCGCTTGGCCAGACGGTGGATATTAATTTCATTCTCTCTAGCGGTACAATTATGTAGCATAACTAACAACGTTTTATGACTTTTAGCAAGAAACAACTTTACCCGAGTACCGTAGCAAGTGTTACAGAAGATTCGAAAGCGTATGAA
Organism: Druceiella hillmani; assembly: GCA_039881145.1. NCBI lineage: Eukaryota > Metazoa > Arthropoda > Insecta > Lepidoptera > Hepialidae > Druceiella > Druceiella hillmani. The sequence goes on along the minus strand of JAYKKI010000016.1, from coordinate 12,977,568 downwards.
TCCTATTTTATTTCCACTTGTAGTTGAAAAACGCGTCAACAATCCCGCGATAAAATGGTAAATTATTTTCTCTCCTCACGACTTTATCATTTTCTTTCCGCGTACATTTTTTTAAATAGGTCTTTTAATCTCTTCGATACTTATTATTCTATTTTACGGTCAGAAATTTAGTTCTCCTCTGGTTTGGTAATCGATCTTCATTATTTTCACATGTCCTGTATCACTCGTGTGGTAGAGATGAAAGTTTTTATATCTCGTCCTCCATCAATTATTTTGTTTAGATTGCAGATACACACGTATATAAACTTAAACGAAATCCTCTTCTGAGCATCGTAATTCGCTAAATAAGATATACAAGACAACGAACCGCTTCAAACCGTCTTAATCAATTTCACTCTCATCTTGCGCCTTTATACAGTTCTTCGAACACTTTGCAAGGCTATTCATATTTCACATATTTAACAAAATCTTTAAAATAATTCCTCAGCTGCTAGACAAATATATCTTTTTGCAAATTATACATTCATATCTTACAAATTATTAAACTATATCGACATCAAACGAATAGAATTTTTAGACTTATAAAATTTAACGTCTGTGTATCTATTTACTTACTTTAATGTATAAAACAGACACATATGGTGGTCTTATTGCTACGAGACCAATCTCTTACGGCCAACCAGAACACCAGTACAGTCCCGCCCGATCGCTAGGATGGGGAATCGGACCCGGGTCTTTAAGGTACACCGTGCCGTCAAAGGCCGTATGCTTCGTAATAAACTCAACATACAAGCTATGACAACGACCATATTTTTGTTTATACAAAGAAGTCTAAGAAAATATTAACATTTTAGCTAATATATTGGATCTCTTCAACAATTATGCATAGAATTAGCTTGATGAAGTCAAACGATGGCTTGTAAACATTTATTCAGTAGCTTTACAGTCGTATTACAGTTGTGTGACCGCAGATGATACCGTTTAACAAAATGTATTTAGCAAAAGGAGAAGTAACGAAACTTTGAAATAAAATTGTACAATTATACGGTCTTTCGAACTATAAAAATACTTTCAAATAACTTGTTAAAAATACTTTCAAATAACTTGTAATGTTAACCATTATTCCAGCTCGTCTATTTACCAGCTTTCGGTTCGAAATAATGTCTATTCGCAAGAAGCGCTCAAGAAGTTGCTTTTAAAAAACAATCTGTACATATATTATACGAAGCGAGAATTACAAAAGAGCTAGCGAAAACAAGAGTGGGCCTGTGAGCGCGACACAGTGCGGGCTCTGTCTCGTCGGGGCCCGTTTCCGCTTGACTTGAGGCCCCGACCGTTAGCCGCCCGTCTGCAGACGACCTGCAATATTGCCTACGTACGAGTGGTATAGTCGCATTATGCCGCCGCCGTATAAGGCGCTTCGTGTTGAATCACGGTACCGTCTGTCCTTAATATGGTACATGCATTCGATGTCGCTTCGCAGAATGGCACGACCCGTCTTTTGGTCATTTTTGACAGGTTAAAATGTGTAAAATATGATAGTAACATATCAGTCCGATAACCCGATTTAATGCAATTCGAATTAATCGCATTAAATTAACATTTTTATTTGAGAATCAATTTCGATGATATAACAGATTCCGTATCATCTCTATATTAGCATAAATAACATTCTTAGACAATTAATTTTGTATATTTAGAGTATAGTGATTCGTGGTCATCAAAACTAAAAAAAAAAAGAATTTTTAAGGCACGGCGAAAGAAAACCCGGATATATCAGAAAATGAGGAAAAATCGAATCATCTCCTTGTTAGAAACGAACCCAATAAACTCATACTGAATAAATTGATAAACTAAAATAACATAGGCATAAACAGAAAAGCATTGAGATAGGCATAGCATAAACTACCAGTGAGCGAAATAATCAAGGAAATAAATAGTTGTATTTATCTAATAGTTGTTAGTTGTTTAACCTGTTGATAATTAGCGAATCTACACAGAAGGCCTGGAGCAGGTAAAATTCGCGACAGTTGCACAGCCAGAATTTAATTATCAACTAATTGCGGAAATTACTTCAATTAAAACTATCTACAAACATACATTTTCGAGAAGATTATGAAAATTCCTAAATGTTGAAATAATTTTTCATTTACAAATGTATAAAAAATATAATCAAATTTTTGAAAGACCAATTTTTCATTCCACTTTTAATTATTTGACAATTTTTCAGATTCTTTTTTTTAGATCCGACAAGCACACCCACATGTAACCTTGTCGCATCCAAAAATTCCAAAAACTTCTCTAGAAAGAAAAAAAAATTACGCAGTATTCTCAGACCCAAACATAATCAAGCACTCATTACACCAAACAATGCAGAATTTTTCTGATCGAAACATAACTAATAGTGGAGATAAATCCCATTTTTGTTAGGCTGACTCCATATTTACTATCATGTTTTAAACCACAAACAAATATGTTCAATAATGGTTTAACTATTTTGACCAGGCCATCAGGAGTAATTATAAAATGCTTCGGTAACTTTGCCGATATAATAAATATTTAATGACGTATGCTTACAAACGATTCTCTTATATAATATCTTAATATGAGAAAATAATTTATCACTACTAGACGTACTATAACATTTTAATAAATTTAAACATACATAATCGCTAATTACATAAAGTGGTACAAAAAATTAATTCTTCGTTCTCAATATAATTAGCCTCGCGGGCGGGCACGCAATTTGCGTCATGTTACCAGTGCGAGAAATTAATTTTGTAGGCTACGTAAGGTATTCATTTTCTAATATTATATAGCGTAGTAAATACTACGCTTATAAGAATCTTTCTCATTTTTTTTGTTTTTCGGTTACTCTTGATAACCAGGAAAAGTACTTTGAAACGGTATCCACAATTTGATAGCTTTTCTTCCAGGTAGGAAAATTTTCTTAAAATCGCTAAAAATGTATGATATATTAAGAAGGTATCTTATTGTATATGAGATGAAACAAATTAACATAAAAAAATCTTAATAAAATGTTAGAAACTCATATACATACAGGAGTAGCAAGAAATATGTCTATTGTTTAAAGGTAATTATGTGCATCTAACTGTGCATCTGTTTGTAGCGTGTTTCTATTGAATAATGTAGTTTTTTTTTCGTTGAAATCGCAACTTTAAGAGTGATTGTTTCAGAAACGATTTACAATCGTTATATAATTTCTTAGTAGGAAGGCCTACTCAGTTTGATGCACAGTCACCTAAATGAAGTAGAAAGAAATAAGTCTATTGTTTAAAGGTAATTCTGTGCATCTAACCGAGTATATTTATAGCGTGTTTCTATTGAATAACGCATTTCTTTTCGTTGAAATCGCAACTTTAAGAGTGATTGTTTCAGAAACGTTTCAGAATCGTTATATAATTTCTTATTCTTTCCTACTCATTTTTATGCACAAAATCACCTATTTGAATAATATATACGTTTTTACAGCCTGTATGCAAATAGGCCATAAATAACTCGTTATGTGCAATCTTATATTTTCAAAAAAGCTTCTATCGTAACATAATTATATATTTGTGATTATTAAGAAGCCTATCGATACTTATTCTACTTTATTCAGTGAAAAAGTGCAAACATTTATTTTTTAACTCCATGTAGGAAAGTTAACTCAAACGTATCTATGTTACAACGTTATAATATTTTTATAAACAAATGCTGTATTGAGATATCGACATATAAATAAATTATCAAAAGTGAATAATTTCTTTGTGATATCTAGTATATATATAATATTTATCTTTATAATCTAATGTTTAATAGCAATTACCGTGTCAATGTCTACCATCCAAGATTTAAAATTACCCTCTCCTCAGAAGCAAAAATGATAACTTATTTCTAATTATCAGAAAAAAAAATAAAAATATATAAAATCTGGGTCACACTTGTGCACGTCAAAATGTTAATAATATCGATTAAAAGCAACAAACTATATATTCAGAACTGACAACTGACTGTGTACGGCGAAAGAGATATCTAAATATCACTTTTCTTATTTTTAATATAGGCGAAACTCTTTTAGACTGGTTTCTCCTCATAAGCAGGAACGATTACTTATTTCTAATTATCAGAAAAAAAAATAAAAATATATAAAATCTCGGTCACACTTGTGCACGTCAAAATGTTAATAATATCGATTAAAAGCAATAAAATATATATTCATAACCGATAACTGTGTATGGCGAAAGAGATATCCAGATATCTCTTTTCTTGTTTTAAAATAAGCGAAACTCTATTAGACTGTTTTCTCCTCAGAAGCAGCAATGATTACTTATTTCTATTTATCACAATACAAATTAAGAAAAATGTAAAATCTTGGTCACACTTGCGGACGTCAAAACGTTAATAATATCGATTAAAAGCAACAAAATATATATTCATAACCGACAACTGTGTATGGCGAAAGAGATATCCAGATATCTCTTTTCTTGTTTTAAAATAAGCGAAACTCTATTAGACTGTTTTCTCCTCAGAAGCAGCAATGATTACTTATTTTTATTTATCACAATACAAATTAAGAAAAATGTAAAATCTTGGTCACACTTGCGGACGTCAAAACGTTAATAATATCGATTAAAAGCAACAAAATATATATTCATAACCGACAACTGTGTATGGCGAAAGAGATATCCAGATATCTCTTTTCTTGTTTTAAAATAAGCGAAACTCTATTAGACTGTTTTCTCCTCAGAAGCAGGAATGATTACTTATTTCTATTTATCAGAAAAAAAATTAAGAAAAATATAAAATCTTGGTCACACTTGCGGACGTCAAAACGTTAATAATATCGATTAAAAGCAACAAAATATATATTCAGAAGTGGCAACTGACTGTGTATGGCGAAAGAGATATCTAGATATCTCTTGTTTTAAAATAAGCGAAACTCTATTAGACTGTTTAACTGTTATAACTTTATTAACATTCTATAATTTTGCATCATGTCACTTGTGCCAAAATATATATAACTTCATTCATCTTTAATCTCTATTTATTTCCAAAATATCGTCTTAACAGCAAAGATGGCAGCAAAAAGCTATTTCAGTATCTGGTATTTTATAATCCATAACTTACTAAGTTTTCGTATATCAAAATTTAAACAATCAAAGTATTCCTTATTAGGACTAATAGCTCCGCCACCCCAAAAATAATAGCCATTACTAATGTCTAAGTACATTTATTTTGTCGCCCATCGATAATCCAACATCACCTCCATTGAACCATCGCTCGATCTACACGTTCCATAATTTTTGTAACGACACGAAAAATCCAAAATTAGACCACCGAATTATGCCTACCTCATCATCGTTAACCGAAAAACCGCCGTCTAGCGCTCCCTCCATCCCTCCGCCTCGCCGGTCGTCGAGTGGCCGGTCGCTGACCCCGCGGCTCGACTTATCGCTCCATCGCCGTCTCATAACGCGGTTTGTGACTTTGATTATTTGGTTCGCGGTCGGTGCGATAACGCCGCTTTATAGGACGCCCGGCGCCCGCTTACAATACCTACCTGTTTGTTTAGCTTCAGAAATAGTTTAAATAGCGCCTCAAAATTTAACGACTGCCGTATGGCGGAATTGATGAGCTTCCGTGATTTGTTTGGGTCACTTCTGATTATATTGTTAAGGCAGGTTAGCTAAGAAACGGTACATCAACCTTTATTTAAAACAGCAGGCCAGTTAACAAAAGTATTATATTACTATTAAAGCTTCGAAATATACGCAATCGATATTTATAAAAACTATTATCGATATTAAAGTTTTCATGACATCTCCCAGTACTTAAAAATAAACAAAATATATGACGATTCTGGATTCTTCCAATACGACCTAAATATCTGAAAATAATGACGTGGTTCCGAAATTCTTTTTAAAGTGACCATTCTTAGTCATTCAGCAGTCGTATATTTCCAGTAAATATTATCCAGACATTGAAACAGTAGAGAAGGTTTAAGGTAAAAACGAAAGAATAAAAATTCTTCAAAGAATCTTTAAAAATACTATATTAGACTCTTAGCCAGTGGTAAATAACCATTTTCAAATGTGAGGCAAACTAAATATTTAAACCCATTTTCATTTTATTGAGAATAGGATTGATGTGCACTAATATAGATGGTTCAATAGAGGTCAGTAATTTCTAAACTACATATCTACATTACATAAAAATTTTTTTTTTTATAAATAAAATTGCCTATCAATACAGTTTAGTAGATACTCATCGCCATTTCAGATTTAAACATGGATGGTTTGAATGAAAGTATATTTAAATTAATTTAGATAAAAAAGTCACAGAATAAGAACCCTTTATCTTTCATATCGATACAACTTTTTTTTTGTACCTTTGTGTGTACCTATCTGTTTGTGGGTGTGAGTGTATATTATAAAATAGCGTTTAACCCATCCAGTATTCAACTAAATAATACCCGATTTATATTATAAATAAGCTAAAGTATAATTAATCAAAAACTTTTCCGTGTTTTATTATAGTAAGGTGCGCCAATTAGCAGCTGTACGATAAAATTCCTATATACAATTCTTAAGTCATAATGATGAAAGTCGCCAAATAGTCAAAACAGACATTAATAAACAAAAGATGCAATTGCGTCGACGCATAAATCGTAGTCAATTACACTTACAACAGACACCTCTAACAAATCTAACAACTCAATAAAATGCGGTCGTTAAATCTAGCGCCTGCGGCCCGACAGGAACAAACGGTTATTTGTATATTAGTCATGGAAACTTACGTACGTTAACGCCCGCGTGTCTTAATAACTAGATTGTTTCATATTTTGATGGATTTATCCACGGTATAACACGCTGGCGGCCACAGATTGCACACGACAGGCCTCTATTAGCCACAGTTAGGGTAAAATGACCATACGTCAGTCGTTAAGACACACCTGCGGGTAATGTGGTTGGATACCTGTCTATTGGATTGTATGTTAGTGTAGTTTAAATTCAAAGTTACAAGCGTGATGTTTCTTTAGCGCTACAGCGTTTTTAATTTATAAATGTAAATATAACACAATTAAATGAAACTACGTGATATAGTATTAGTAGTAGCAAAGATTCTTGCTAATAGCCCACCTGAATATGTTATAACACAACGAAATCTAGGTCGTGGTAAAGAACTGAAAGAAAGTAGAAATAATACTACATCACCTAGTTTCATTTAATTGTGAATAACGAAGTTCTACAAAATTAACGCCAAATATATTCAATATTTGAAAATACAACATTTTTTTATAATTTTCACCAGAAGATTATAACAGAAATGTTATATTTACGTTATTAATAGAAATAGACGATTCTTCGAGACGTGATGAAATATTACAAAAATATGACGTTATCGTCGGTAATTTCACCACCTTGCCAGAACTAAATAGATAAATATAGTTATCCTGATATAAGATACAAGTTCCAATCCCGCCTATATCCCTTTATGAAATGTAAAATCTCTTTATGAAACATAACTCTTTATACCGAAGAGAAAGAAAGGGAAAATCGATTTAGTTAAAACCTGAAACTGAAAACGATTGTTTTCCTCCTAATGTTTTTTTTTTGTATAGCCGAATGGAAAAACACATAATTCTGTCACAAAAGTTTAAAATTACAATATAGTCTTTTGAGCCATAAAAAAGTTATGAAATTTAAACTCGTATCATTACACTGGAGAGAGAATTAATCCGCTTAAAATGGAAGATTCTAGAATTGATCTATTGAAAAAGGGAGGTCTAGAAATAATAGTTCTGGATATTCCCAGAAAAGCAAATTGACAAATACATCCTTTTCTCTCAACACAGACGAAAAAACTGATTACATACAAGTAGCAAGTACTAACTTTCTTGATCTCCCGTAACTAGATGCAGGATGATAGCTCCAAAAATTTGATAATGATTGAAACTTTATAAATATTAATGGACTATGTATATGTCCATATCATATCTTTTTTTCAAAAAATATTTAAATGAAAAAAAAAACAAATTAATAAAAAACTAATTTTCTTCCATTTTAGTGAAAAGTAAGGTAAAATTATTGACATTTGGCCAACGACTATTTCCCGAAAGTCTTAAAAAGCTAGACAAGCCGAATTATAAAGATTTATAAAAATGTAGATTATAATAAAATTATGAAGATTTATAAAAATGTAGATTATTCATTATCAAAACCTAAGGGCCCAACACAAGTTACCTCTCTGTTATAATCGCATGAAATTAATACAATATAAAACCTTTTCTCAAACATCTGACTAAATTAATAATTCCTAAATTTTGAATAATATCTTAAATTCATATTGTATTACTCGTTCCTTCTGTACCAGATAATTGTCACTTCAAATACATCTATAAAGTAAAAGACCTCCAATCAAAATTTTGGGACCAAAATCGTTCTGACAACAATTGAATCCATTATCTACCGACCGCGCCGAAAACCATGGACAATTTTGTTGTTCTTTTTTTCCTGACAACAAATCAAATGGACCCGCCATTCGCAATTCAAATGATGCATTTTTTTCATAATTCCGCGAGCCAAAGTTGCGTACTCTACAATTACGGAGCCTGAGCCGAAACGGAGGTCTGCTAATGCCCATTATAATAACCGGTTAACGGTGCACCGGACACGATAATGATTTACGCTACATAAACTGTCGGTAGTTAGCTTTGCGCCGCAACTTCCTTTTAATGACTCCTTTTGTTTGCTTGGAGACGCTTTGTTGATTTTTTTGAGTCGCGATCAGCAAAACGTGTATTGTTGCGGAGATTGCTATCGAAAGAAATAATCCGAAGGAGATTTTACAACGCTGAAAAGAAATATTTGAAAATAAAAGATTAACTTCTAAAACCATTTTAATAAATCAGATTTAGTTTTAACAGATCCGCATCCACAAGATGTACACAAAGAAAGTGATACTACAAATGAAGAAAATGAAATAATTTTGATACAGACTTTAGAACACTGGAAAGACATATTTATAAATAAAATGTTCACTTCTACAACCCATCAAAATAAGAGTTAATTACAGTACATGAATAAGACGTTTCTACAAATGAATAAAATGACATTTTTTGAAGGAGATTTAACAATACATAGTTTGTTTTTTGTCAATACAAAGTTAACTTGTGCAACTCGTTAAAATCAGAGTTGATTAAAATAGGTAGATACTTATCCAAAAGGCATATTCAAGTAATATTTTAATATTTTTATATAAAAAATCCCTTTTACGTCTTCAAAAAAATTTCAGGTTTAAAGAAACAATACATAACTATTTATTTACTTGCGTCTGGACACTAAAATATTAACTTATTTGTTTAATCATGAAATTATTTTTTCGTATATCTCATTGTTTCGTATACGTCATGTTTTATACACCTCAAATGTGAAACTCATTACAGTTTGTAATTTGCCATTGAAAAGCTTTGCAGCTTTTGCTCTTTACAGCTTCCGCCTAAAGCCGTAATACAATTAGTTTCTAATACATACGTAAAATGTAACTTGAAACTCTTATGTTTCGCCCATTAGACTAATAGACAATACTTTTATTTTTTTTTACTAATTTCCTATTTGAAATATCTCGTGTAGTAATCGGCCTTTTCCGGTGTCATCTAACACCTGCGTTACGTTGACAAAGCACAATACCACCCTTGGCTTTCCTGTGGGCGCCGCCATCAGAGTAATACAATATTGTCGCCGCCCGCCAGAAAGGGAGAGGGTATTTTAAAAGGAAGTAGGAAGGTGAAGCGCTTTGTGAATACGAAAGTATCATTTTTCGAAGCGATTCTTCAGTGTATACATAAGTGGTATTTTCCGGATGTTGGCTCCCATATGTTTTAAGTAGTATACATTTTGACGAGATTAAGTAACAAAAACACAATATCTGAGATTGTAGAGAACAACACAATAACCTGAAAATTAGTGTTGTTTACCCCAGAGCCATAATACTAAGAGCTATAACCTAATTTTAAAGCTTTTTTAGCAATTCTATGATGGAAATTCAATACTATAACGATGTTGTTTAAAATATATATTGATTGATTCTATTTAACTTGGAATCAAATAAGCTAAACCCGTAATCTTCAAACCCTTCTTGATGTTAATAATATATTCGTAAATAATAGCCTATGTCACTCCCTTTCCGCTGAGGTCATATATTGAAAAATAATTAGACGTTATAAAGCTTACTTTAAAAAATTGTAGAACCAGGTCAATAGCTTTTACTGCCTATCATTAATGTTCTTTTTCGGTGAATGACATCGATTTCACGTAAATTATAGATATTAGATTACGAACTGCCGTGCTACATCAATATACCTTACGTGTCTAAATTATTGTCTGGATTTTAAAGAGCTAGTAAAAAAAAACAAAAACCTCCCTTGTCACAATGAAATATCTACAAAATATAATGACTCTATACTTTATAAATTTTTAGGCGTTAATTTTACTTTCTTATAGATCAATAGTTGATCTAAATAACGTTTTTATATACTATGAACGTGGATGTATCAAAGCGAAGGATTTGATATTAAATGTAATATTATTTTATAGACCAAGAATTAATGAAACAGAAAAATCTTAATATCTTCTGTAATTCCATAATTAAACCGTAACTATGAAAAACCTTAAATGTAATGTTATTTCATACTCCAAAAATTAATGAAACAGAAATTCTCAATATTTTATATAATTCCACAATTAAACCGTAACTATGAAAAACTTTAAATGTAATGCTATCTTATAATCCAGGAATTAATGAAACAGAAAAATCTCAATATTTTCTGTAATTCCACAATTAAACCGTAACTATGAAAGACTTTAAATGTAATGCTATCTTATAATCCAGGAATTAATGAAACAGAAAATTCTCAATATTTTCTGTAATTCCACAATTAAACCGTAACTATGAAAAACTTTAAATGTAATGCTATCTTATAATCCAGGAATTAATGAAACAGAAAATTCTCAATATTTTCTGTAATTCCACAATTAAACCGTAACTATGAAAAACTTTAAATGTAATGCTAACTTATAATCCAGGAATTAATGAAACAGAAAAATCTCAATATTTTCTGTAATTCCACAATTAAACCGTAACTATGAAAAACTTTAAATGTAATGGTATCTTATAATCCAGGAATTAATGAAACAGAAAAATCTCAATATTTTCTGTAATTCCACAATTAAACCGTAACTATGAAAAACTTTAAATGTAATGCTATCTTATAATCCAGGAATTAATGAAACAGAAAAATCTCAATATTTTCTGTAATTCCACAATTACACCGTAACTATGAAAAACCAATTAGAAGCGAGCAGGGATTGTTGTATCAAACACATTCGAGTAAAGTGCGGTTTTAGGTTTCGGTATATGACGGAAACCTTACATCGTCTGTCGAATATATAAATATCCCTTTGTCCGTGTACTTTGCCTTGTTCTTGGTGGTAAGCATTGGAGACTCGAGACGTAAAACTCGATATGCTTATTAAGTTAAGTAATAGGTGTCTCCTCGCTCTTTGATAATAATTTATTTTACTCAGTCTATCTTACGCACTTTATTTTTGTCCGAAGATTAAAAGTTGATTTTGTTAATTAAAATATCAACAGATTCTTTTCAATAACGCATTTAAAAAAACACACAATTTTGAAAACTACATTTAGTACGAGCATTATCTCCATATAAATCGCATAGTGGTGACATAAAATGAAATTTAATAGGATAATGACAAAGAAAATATAAGTTCTTATGCATATAATAAAAACTACAAGATAATAAATAAGGGTAAAATTACTACGGAAACACTAAGGTAATAGCAAAAACGTTTTTATTTCTTTTTTGAAAACGATCCAGTTTTACTTAAAGGAAATACTTTGTTTTTATTGTGGTTACCCATTAAATGTTACCTACTTTAATTTACGGCTGCAATTTCACCCCGACTGCCCAAATTTAAATTATAAGTTAAGTATATACAGTTCTTACATAGAATTTCTTATTATTTGGTTTGTAAATTTATAAAATATTACCACAGCTTAATATTTCTAAAGCCAATATTACATCGTCTTTATCTTTTTGTCATCTTTGCAAGTGAAACCTTGTAGGGTAATTTTATTTTTGGTTTCATTTGTTACTATTTCTTTTTTTATTAATATTTGTCTTCCATTGTTACTACGATTGCGATATTTTTCAGTAAATAATACTTATAATTTTTCTATCATATTTATTTTTACATCACTAATGTACCTACTGAATTTAAGTGGATATCTATAATCCTAACCTGGCTTAATACAATGAAATATATTGTTAGTAATTATATATGTGTATATATATATATATATATATATATATATATATATATACACACATGCATTTATACAAATATTTTTCGGTTTCTTCATTATGTATATATAAACTTTAATACTTATGTGCGCAGTATGGTTAATTTAATTTAACATGGAAAGGTTAGGCACAAGTCTACCTAATAACTACGAAACTCAGCGGTATCGTGTCGCATGGAGTGTAGGCAGTTCATGCAGAGTCTAAAATAATCTGGGTCACAGCTGCTAAATTCACAGGCTCCACGCCGGTATTCTTGTGCAGGGTAATCAGATAGGGCGGGCTTCGGTGGGGCATCGCCGCCACTGATTGATGAGGTTTCAAAACGTCGTTTTGGACTCGCGTTTTTAACTACCTCTGACATGTTTGTTCAATCGGACAAAGCGGCACTTGCGTATTCACCTAGTTTAATTTTTGACATTTCTTTTATGAATTAATCCTCAATTTAAGGTATTTCAGCCATATCATGATTGTTATATATGCATTTTGTATCAACCCTTTGTTTCTTACTCTATCGATACGTTATCTAAACAACACAAAATCTTAATTTTTTTAATCAAATTATTCGTGCTCACATTTCATTTTCTAGTCTTCATTTCTTAAGCTACGTCTCAAACACAAATTTCCTTATTCATCTTATCACTTTTCCTACGGACATATTAAAAATTAAAAATTTGTTTGTACCGTTGCATTAACCACAATTTTAATCATATGCTTGAACAGTGAACAATTTATTATAATTTTTATAAAACCGACGTAATTCCTGTTCAATAAAATATGTCTTCTTTAAAAACAGCAATATCTATGGATTTATATAACATTTTATATAGCGGACATTTAACTTCTCTAATTGTGAGCCAGCCGCGTAGGTAGATACCATTCCCGCCCTATGACGTGACGCGACACCGCGGCGGCACGCGTTCGCCGCCGTCGGCTGACGACGGGCGCCGTCTGTCGATGACGTGGCCCCGTCATACGATCACACATGTTCGGACCTGAAACCGTATTTGGTCCGCGCATATCTTGAAAATTAAACGTAACAATTATGATATTAACAAGTATGGTTCATATTGGTAATAGAAAAAAAATTGTTCCCTAAGCTTGCTTTTTACCTCTTAGATAGTAAATACAAATAAGAATACTATGAAAAAGTCCATTTCCTTGCTGTTTTACTATTTTTAATTTAAAAAATATATATATTAAAAAAATTAATTTGAAGAAATTGTTCTACTACTTGCCGCCGATATCAAATGTTTTCATGACGCAAAAGTTTTTAATCTCACTGTCAAAAGTTTTGAATCTCACAGTGAAAATTAGGAAAAAAAAACAATAAAAGACAAGATGCTTTCGGTTTCTTTTGTAAGTCTTGTGATTTTTTCGTATATTTGATACTTCCAATAAAAATACTGGACAGAAAGTGTGCATGGCCTCTAGTCACATTAAAGTAAAGCTTAAAAAGCTCATTATTATTCTAAAGTAAAAAAGGAATTTTTAAGGTAATAATATAATAAATAATAAAATTTAATTTATTAATACAATTTTTTAAAAAGTGTTTAAAGCTTCTTATGGAATCACAATCATAATTACGTAAGTTCCATGACATCGCTGCTCATTAATAGACAAAGATAAATTTCCTTCACTATGATAAAAAGTATAACGAAAACTGAAATAAGGTAGACTTAATTCAATGTCAGTCTAAGCGCCAATTGACAGGCGGCGAAGAAGGAAACACTATGTATTACTCACTCTCTTCGCGGCCTATATAAATATAAATGTGATTGTAACGAAATACGAAACACATTTCGTTACAATCACATTTATCAACATACGAACCTGTCATGGTAGTGACCATTCCTCTAATAAAACTTTAATTTTCTTTATACGCGATCATATCTGTCAAATTATACGCTAGTGTATACCCAATCCATAGAAACTAAATGTGGAGTGAGCGCTATATTACTGCTGAGGTGTGGTCTGTCGCTAATTGAAGAGTTGGTCGCATTATATTGGTAATTGCAATTGACGTGTGCGCGTTTGATGGATGAAAGGATAGCTTGTATAATTAGCAACGATAGTTATAATTTCACGTAGTTTAAAAACGATTACAGTATCATTTAATATCATTAACAAGTGTGACCTCTATTATTACAGACGTAATACGCATTAACAACAATTATTTTACAAAAGATTGATTATTTTACAAGACATGTCGAGAAACTTACAATATGGAATAGAATATTTTTATCCTTAAACGTTCTGTGTACATTTTAATTTGAAATCTCTTTGCACTAGGTTTAATAACACTGCCCTCTGGTAACAAAAACCGGCCTAGTACGAGTCTAGCTTGCGCAACGAATATTCAGTACCTCGTTTGAAGTGTATTTATTAAAAATCATTACCAACATCAACTTACTAGCGCAATAAATATTTAACAATACTTAATATAATTAAGTAGGGAATGTATCATTATGGATAAATTTTTAACAATACTAAATATAATTAAGTAGGGGATGTATCATTGGGGATGTATTTCAAATGCTTAATACTATTGTGAATATCTACATATATATTATTGTGAATATCTCAAAACCTGGGGACCTGCCTAAAATTATAAAAAAAATATTTTTGATTTCTTTCAACGGTATCATACAATTTATGCAATTATTTTTTTTCAAATGCTTAATTTCTTCTTCTTCTACGACAATGGCTTGACAGCCCTGGATGGGTTCCTGCCTTCCGCAGAATCAACTTCCAAGCTCTCCTGTTCTTGGCCAGAGACATCCAGTTCGTTACACTTAGAATTTTAAAGACTTTTTCCGGGCAGTCGAGCCACCTAAGTTTAGGTCTTCCTCTTTTTCCGGAGCCCAGTGGTCTGGCTGAGAAAATCTTTTTTGTTGCCCGACTGTCGTCCATTCTGCTCAAGTGCATGACTTGAGCATTTGTTTGAGATGTATTTGGCTACATACGCTTCTTTAAATAATTTTGAAAGTTCAAAGTTAGTTCTTCTCCAGATGTTGTTACATTTTAGACCATCAAAAATATCTTTCTTTCAAAAACAGAGATGGTATATTTAACTTTTCTGTCTAAATGCTTAATTTGCCCCCTAAAATTTCCATATAAACACTCTGAATGTTAGCTATTGAGATATCTGCAGATAAATTTAAAATTTCTACGTGAAACACTTTCTGTGGAAAAAGCTGTGACAGACGGACAAACGGACACATGAGTCACCTTATAAAGTTTCCGTTTTTCCTTTTAAAGTAGGGAATCCTAAACATTTTGTAAATGATTATTCGTATTTCCAAACTATCTAAGTTTGCATTAAAAAGAAGTGAAACTTCTACAATAGTTTCATCTTTGGAATACCGTACAAAAATTGGTAAAACGAAACACTTAATAGAATCGGCTGTCGGTGACAGGCATTTTTCTTTGAGACCAGTAGCCCTAAAAAATAAATTTAGTATAGTTTTAGAAAATAGTGGTCGACTTAAAGACAATACTTATAATTTTATGGAGGTAAGAAATGAGAAAAAAATATTTTTTCTGTTGAGTATAAAATAAAAGCTTATTCAAAAATGTGCAATATGTTTTATAATTTTTTTTTCTAATAATTCCTAAAAATCATGGCCTGCCCTCACGATCTCAAACTCTATCAGTCTGAAAAATCGAAAATATTTTTTATAATATCTATATTGACCGCAGATTGTAAGGATCATTTCAACCTCGACGGTTTTATTTTAAATAAATTTATTTCTTCATTACAAATTAAAACTAAATCATTAATGATAGCAAAAAATAACAATCGATTTCAATTCCTCCTATTGAAATGATTAGAAACATAGTAATATTTTTTCATATTTTCACTAATAAAGAAATTATTAAAACTAACGTAACCCGATTTATAGGAACGTTGACCAGACGCAGAGATTACTCATGCATAAGGCGCCACTGGTACGACCTTTACGTACTTTCAATGCCTTTATATACTCGTATCTACACAACGGATATACACAAGATCGACTTGAACACTGGCAATATTTCTTTATTAAAATCATGTTTTCTGCATTAGAATCGCAAATGCAATGACCATATTTATTGCAACTAATAAATTAACTTAGTTAATTACATGGTAATAATAGATAGAGGCAATGATTTACTTAATAACCCGTATTTATAGCGATAATATTCCTACTTATATTAGTTGCCAATAGATAGTATTAGAATAATGTGATATTATAATGAAATGATATTATTATGGAATTAACCAGCAGCGTTTTATCTTTACAAACGTTTCACTTCAAAATAGTTATTTTCTCCATCCCCCTCGGAATGGAGTTTATTCAAACATTTAAAGCGTTAAGATAACGTGGTGTTCCAGTAAATACTATGGAATTAACTCTCAGCGTTTCATTTTCACGTTCACATGAAAATAGTTATTTACGCCATTCTCTTCGAAATCAGCGCACTAGTCACCATCACCAGCACATCGTGTAGGTGATACTAATGCATCTCGTTCAAGCCGAAGTTTGTTCAAAGGTCTAGAGCGTTAGGATAACGCGATATTCTAGCGTACGAATTAATCCTCAGTATCACATCTTATGGTTCACAACAGTTTCACTTCAAAGAATCTATTACCCACAAAATGTATCTCGTTCAAGGTGACGTTTATTCAAACGTCTGAATAAACGTCGCCTGAATTAAAGACATTAGTCTAAGGCATTCAATGGGCACATATTCGAAAACAAAAAAAAAACATTGAAAAAATTTAAAAACTATATTTTAGTACCAATGATCTACCAAAGTAAATCCCGTATTGTATATTAAGAATGAATATACAATAATACAACAATTTTATTCATATTAGATAAATAAAAGCGTATTTAATAAATAAGAAATATTTGTGCAGTTAGTATACCCATAGAAAGAATGAACAACAAACAATAGAGAATAAATATAAAAAAAAAAGATATTATTGATTAGAGTCGTCATATTTTTGTCAAGAAACCATAGGAGCCACAAACTTACTATTATGATTAAAAAACCAACAAACATGAAGTAGCTGGTAAATATAAGTGTGAAAGACCCAGTAAAATGTATTTTTTATCTAAAAATGTTATGTTAGGTTTAATCAAATACGAAAGAAAATTCTACTTATCCTATAACTGCAAGTGTTTACATACACTTACATTCTTAAATAGCAAATCTTGCAGCTGCTGGAGAAGATTAGACTTTTAGCAAAAGATTTACTAAAGTTTTACTTTTTCTTTTAGCTTTACATCAGCCTCGAATGGCGGTGGAAAACTTAGACTAATAACCATAGGTTAGAATTTGTTATTCTACGCAAAAATGAGATCCAGGAATCTAAAAAACGATGAAATATAAAAAGCCGTAATTACAGATGGGCATATATGAGGACTGCAACACGTCTAGCTTGAAATTACATCATCCAGTAAATAAATTATATCCAATTTATATGATCTATATTTTCCTCTTTCTTATTTTTTATCTTCTATCTTCACCTCGATTTATCGCCTCGAGATAGTCCTATCCTTAAACCATTTTAACTATCCATACGTAAGCCGTGGTTAGACTCTCTGAATGTACCTTTCTTCACAACTGTACCTTTTTCGTCATAGCGTTCATATTGTCGGTTCTCATTTTGAATCATACAATTAGTAATGATATTATACATAATCATCTAAACTCTTCCGGCAAATGACGACGTTATATTCCGAGAACTGTAAGTTTCACGTGGCACATCAATAATGTTGCTAGTAACATTTAGGGCGTGCGTGTTTCCACCTACGCACGCCAAACATGTCTTACAAATGACATGCGTAGTGCTAGTATTGATCACGACCCTTACGAAACTTCATTTAATCGTTTAGCAACAGATTACCTGGAAAAATAATAATGATAACGAATAAACCTAAAATGTAATAAAGCGAGATCCGAAGCTAAATTTATACACGACCGCCCATTTAATTTGAAAAAGTTTCATTATAAAACTGTTTCGATATCTGCAATAAAATGAAGCTACCGAGTTGACAGAGACAATAAATCGAAACGAAAAATCATTGAGTACACGGGGAATACCCTCTCGATTGCTTCGGTTTTACATATTACCTGGGGGAGTAGAAAATAGTGTGTTGGTATTTTCAAAATTTGAATTCGAAGGGTTCGAACGAGGGGTGGAAAGCCCATTAGCGTTTTACGAAGACAATTTGAGTTTAGAGCCAGATAAATTAAACGGAAATACAATTTTCATTTAGTAAATAAAAACTCCTTAAATGGGAAATGGCTACATGAAATATTGGTTTAATATATGAGCTATAAATTAAACGTTTTCAAACTACTAGAAGGTCGCTTACGAATATATTATTCGATCGATATGTATCTATGAAAGTACATAAGTACTTTCATTACATTACTTTCACGGCCTAACGTACACATACAAGTGAGACGAATAATGATGATATGTGTATATGTATATGTATATATATATATATATATATATATATATATAGGCTCTTGTCAAAATGTGAAAGCTATCCTGTTCTGCTTGTTGTATTTTATTCGATACTCCATCGAAACTTTTCTTTATCCTGTTTAAATATACATTGTTGCAAATACACTTAGACTGATTAACTATTAAATCAATAATTTTTCAAACAATTAGTCTAGTTCGTATTAACCGAACCAAATATTGTAACAATTCGTTTATCAAATGTACCATTTGTCAAAGAAATATTTATCAAAATGGAATATTGTTGTATGGAAAAGCGGTAATTGCCATAGAGATTCTTACAAGTAATGGAGGTTTTTTTTAAATGTGCCTTTTTTAAAAGGTCTATTTAACAGAATATTATTTGTGTACTTTTGTTGTTGGGATTTTTTTCAGTTTGAATCGCATTTTGAAAGCTTCTAACGAAATATTGGTTCACCTACGAACTTAGCCAAGACTTTGATCTAAGCTCTTTTTATGCCATACTTTATCCCGATTTTATAAGAAATATTTTTGCCTCCATAGCATCTACAAGTTTCGTTATACACCAGAATATATTTTTTTAAAAATCAACTTAAAATTCAAAAGTCAATACGTAAAAAGCAATAGATGAATTTCTGCAAAATTTATCTTAGAAAATAATTTAATTATATAACTGACTGATAATCAACAAAAATTGTGATAGAAAACAAAAAAAAGAATATAAAGATAGTAAGAACACAGCGTCCTGAAGACCCAAATACTCGACAATCTTTATTCTAACGCGAATCAAACAATAGAAAAAAATCGAAATTTCTGTCGAGTTATTCATCGACTTAAACAAATTCACCGCGCGAATTGTTGGGGGTCGCAATCGAATGTGAGTACGTGCATTCAGGATATAAAATAGTGAGTGTATTCACATTCGCGCATATCAGTCTGGGATCAAAAACAACACCAAACCTGACACCAGCAAATCGTCGATAAAATAAATCAACATTTTTAATCAATGAAAGACCAGTTGCATCTCTATCCTCACTTGCGAAAATTTCTATTCCACCATTCCCAAAATAAAAAACATCTACGGTTTTTAAAGTGGAGATATAGAATGCACTTTTCTGTATTTTCTCCAGCATAACAATTAAAAATGCACCATTCACCCCATGGTACTCAAAATCGTATTTTGATTTAAACCACTTTATTATAAACGTACAATATGGACACGTAACAAAGAACGTGTCTATTATTCAAACAATTGCTTCTGTGCGTCAAACTGAGTAGAAAATGTTAAAGATTTGTATAAACATTTTCAAGTATTTCGTAAAAAATGACTGTCAGAGTTGAGATTTCGACGAAAAAAATTTTTACCTTTTTTTACAGAAACATGCTTCAAATATACCTAATGTCATGCGCAGATTCATCTGTATAAATAATAGGCTAGTTCCATGTTACACACTATATATATATATATATATAGGTGTAACAAAAACATGTTTATTATTCATGCAGATAATTATATGCTTCAAAATGTGTAGAAAATAGTAAGGAACTGTAGGACGATCCTCAACCTTTTCTACGTTTCTAAAGAAATCACTGCCAAAGTTGCGATTCCGAGACAAAAAATTTCATTTTTTTCATACAAAAAAAGACTTCAAATATATACAGCTTGATGCCTTACACATCAAGCGTGAATTGCTGATTATACATTCAAGCGTGAATTGCTGATTATACATTCAAGCGTGAATTGCTGATTATAGAATCAGCTGAGTGAATTCACGCTTTTTTGTTACACCTATATATTAAAAACATACTTGCTAAATTGAGAATCTACTAGATTTTTCAAAACTGTCTATTTTTACAAAATCAATAAGATGAACTAAGAAATAAAAAATACAGAATTATAGATATAACAATAAATCTGAGAGTTGGAACAGCGATATCTAAGGTAGTACTGGATTCTTACACGTAGTACACATAGTACCTAAATATCAATAATGCCTTAACCATCAATACTAAGAAATTGATATACTGAAAACTAGCCATTTAAAGAAAACGCTATGAAATTGTAAACTGTACAAGATGAAATTCTAATATTGTGGGATAAAAATGATTATAGACAACAGAACAAACAGGAAATGCTTACGTTCTTTATGAAAATAAAATCGAAAACGTCAAAGAACAACCCTAATAAAATATGCGATTTATTTTTTATTTTAATTTTATTTATATAAAATTATAACTGCCATATGAATTGTAATAAAATCATATAATTTAAAAAAAAATCGATATGATCAGTTGATAATCATTGTCATTCATAATCTTATTTTATTAAATTTACAAAATTTCATTCGATTACATCTAATTACTGCGATTCGTCCAAAAATTACAAATTAACTAAGAAACATACACAAAAACGCGTTTTCTCAACCCCACGCTGCCGATATCGACTCTTTCGCCTCCCATAACTTCTCACACCTGCGGGGAAAGCCGACATATTCGAACTCCAAGAGTCAATTACACCGACAAAATCTTATCAGGAAACCTCGTCTCTTTCAATAGACGGATGTGCATCCGAAGCAGTTTCCCCCTTTACAACGCACAGTGTATCGCGCGCTATCAAACTGAACAATGGATCAAGAACAATAGGACCGGCGTCTAATTCCATATTAACTCAAGTGCGATGCAGGCGGGTCACGTTCGATGCAAATATCCAGTAACAATGCCGATGCTAATTTCTTTTCGTACACGCTTATGTGTGTGATCTGCACGACCAATACGGCCGTCAACCCGTTCAATAGTAAACCCTGGCGATAATAATACTAACACGACTACAGGTTTAATAAAATATAATGAGAACAGTCGAGACGTCAGAGAGCAGTTACGCAAGCATCTTTCCTCTCTTTTCATTCGCAAACATAAACAAACATTCTCAAGTAAATGTGTATATCGCTTAAAAAGTTATTGCAAAACATATATTAGCATAAACAATGTGTTTTTTTTACTAAATTACCCAATACCGATGACACTATCAGTCCAAATTTTAAAAATGGAATTTTTAACCAAACAACTTTCCCCAAAATTTAATATTTATGATCACATAGATACAGGTCTAGGCGATCATAAAGATTAAAACAGTTTCAATTTAATTTGTCGTTCACATTTTCCACTACTCAGTCGATTCGCACTGGTAAATGAAATGAGCAGTTAATTTTAAACTTTAATTAAACACGTAAAATTATTTTATACATAAGTAAATGTTGTAGGCAGGAATGTTTTTTCAGTAAAAAGCCACAGTGCTAAACTTAAGCTAAATTTTTACTTGTACACCCATCTGTTCTGTCAAAAAATCTGTCTGTTCTATATATCATATGATACAACAAATTATATATATATATATATATATATATATATATATATATATATATATATATATGTATATATATATATATATGTATATATATATATATATTTACATATATATATATATATATATATATATATATATATATATATATATATATTAAATATGGTACAACAAAAAAATCTGAAATCCGCTTACCTTTTTCCTATAATTTGGTTAACATTATGCTTCGCAAATTGATTATTATTTACTATTAAAGCTCGAAAAAATACTTGTGAACTTTTTTCACTGCTCTAACCGATTGAAAAACAAACAAATTTTTTGAAAAACCAATATTGAGTTCAAGAAAATATAACAGTGAGTATGTACCTATGAAACGACACTTTATTGCAGATCCTTGAAATAATAGACCCTTTATTTCCTAGATTAAAAAAAAATACACAGGAATTAACTATTACTATGTACAATCTTAAAACTAATCTATAGAAGGTTTTCAATAATTTTAATAATCTTGAATATATTTGGCATTAATTTTGTAGAAATTTATTATTCACAATTAAATAAAATTACGTGATGTAGTATAATTTCTACTTTCTTTAAGTTCTTTACCACGACCTAGGTTTCGTTGTATTACAACATCTTCAGGTGGGCACCTGAAGATGTTGTAATACAACGAATCCTAGGTCGCAGTAAAAAACTTAAAGAAAGTAGAAATGACACTACATCACGTAGTTTCATTTAATTATGAAACGCTTTTCAATAAAGGCAATGAAAGGTCGATGAAAACAGCTAAAGTCTGCGCAAAAGATGAATAATAAATTTGCCTAATGAAAAACGGTATTCCTGTTGAAAAAAGTTATTATATCTATCGCAAAAGCACAATAAAGTTCAAGCCTTTCATAGAAAATTTTCCATTAAATTTGAATGGAACGTTGAAATGAAAACGCTCAAAAAATATCGGCGCCCCATTTAGTTTCCGAATCCTTACAGTGCCTATGATGAAAGCATTGAAAAAGTGAACTTCATTTCCTTTTAAATGCCGGTCTAATAAAAAAACTTAATTTGTTTTCTACAAAAACAAGAATATTTTCCTTTTGTTAGCTTCCCCTTTCGGAAAAACGTATGGCGGCAACAAATTTCTTTTTACGAGCAAAATCGATTTTGGCCGAATGAGTGTTTAGAAACCATCAAGGGTATATTAGCCCTCTATTCAGCATTGGGGGCGATGTTCTGATACAATGCATGTTGTTGTAGGCCCTTTCACGTTATTATCGTTTATCAGCTAACGAAGCCTATTTGAGGTTGACAACCCCCGAGTACATAATGTTTTCAGTGACTATTGGTACCATAGGTTTCAGGTTTTCCCCTAACTTTCAACGATGACAGGCAGTTGTTTTATGGAGGTATTCCCCTTTTATTGACATAAAAGTTTACGTGCTGTCGAATTAAAGGCTATATGTAAAAAGGATTTATGTGGACATCACCACAAATAGTAAATATTTTTTTATATATTATTTGTTTCAAATCTGTGATCAATTTTACAGATTTTATCAATAACCAATATGAAAAATTTAATAAATTACTTATTCCTAATTGTATTGATCGATATTTTTAGCTAAGTGTTTACGAAATAACAGGCAGAACTATGCATTAGTCATTAAATTGGTTGTCTACCATCTATATACAAATGTATTGTAATATTATAGACATATGTATAGATGACGTGACGGATATCATGACGGAAGCTTAAATTGTGTAACAGCTTAAGTTTGTAATCTTAAAACTTGTGGTTGATTACGAAGAGGTTCAAAGTTAATTATACCATTAATCTCTTGCAATGTTTGAAACACAACAATGCTATAACGGTACTTTGTGGATAAGAATTAGTTAATGTTAGTGAGATGTTAATTAAATTCACAACTTCGTATGATTTAATAACCTGTGTTACGATATGCGCGGTTGGTTACGGTATAATTTTTAAACCTGACTTTTTTTTGTGCAACTTTTTATGAAATTTGTACAAAAATACTATCAATAATATTCTTATTTTTAAAAAATAGTCATATTTACCTTTGCGTGGCTGTATTGTCCTCAAAATGCGTATGGAGGAAGATCAAAAAATTACTAAAACTACCACGAAAATACAGTGAAAGATTACGACTTTCTAATTCATTAAGATGAGTGAATTTATAAACTCGGAAAAGTGAATTTATAAACTCGCAAAGTGAATTTATAAACTCGGAAAACAGTTAACAACATACTTATTTCTATAACATGATATATATTAAGAAGTAAGCCAGTAGATAAAGGCATCCGTAATGTATCAAACATTAATAATGCTTTTACGTTTAAGTGATATTATCCTCTGTATTTATGATGCATAAAATTGCAGGTGTCTACAAATTTACTGGTACCATTGTGAATTACCTAATTTATTCTAAGGAAAATCTGATGGCTTATAAACTTTTAAAACCTGTCTCAGTATTTATCTTGTAGGTTCCCTTATCTTATATATACTCTATTTTATTAGAGTAAACTAAAATTAACTCATTTACTTATGCTAATTTTTAACTCTTCACGCGAAGGTTTTACAAAGAAGTTTATCCAAAACTGAACCCGGTAGTTTTTGTGTATGTCAGTGTATAGACAGTATTACGAGAAAAACAAAAAATAGTCAAAATTCGAAATCTTATTTCGAAAAGTGCTCTTCAACGGAGGTACTGAAACCTTATGACTACGGAGAATAGAGATACTTGCATTATAAAAATGCATAAACGATCACCCGAACCCATAATAATTGGTCGTTCTATGTATTATAACCTATTTAGAATTAAATATTTCGATAATACAAGATGTATTATAATAAATTATACACGAAATCATTATAAGACTTAATTTTAACTAAAGTAGAAACTAATTAAATTAACATTTTTTCCAACCAAGTTTCAAGAAAATACTAATCCGAAATCACGAGAGAAAAGGGTGGTTTATGCAATAAAGATACGTGATTGCAAAAAGTAGATTATGCGAATAAACAAGGATGGTTTATACAATAAGGAAACGTGATTGCAAAAAGTAGATTATACGAATAAACAAGGATGGTTTATACAATAAGGATACATGATTGCAAAAAGTAGATTATACGAATAAACAAGGATGGTTTATACAATAAGGATACATGATTGCAAAAAGTAGATTATACGAATAAACAAGGATGGTTTATACAATAAGGATACATGATTGCAAAAAGTAGATTATACGAATAAACAAGGATGGTTTATACAATAAGGATACATGATTGCAAAAAGTAGATTATACGAATAAACAAGGATGGTTTATACAATAAGAATACGTGATTGAAAATAGTTAATTATACGAGTAAACTACTTATATGGTTTCTTTATTAAATAAAGATCCAAGTAAGTACGCCTTAGTTAAAAAGAAGCAGCCTAGCCTTCGTTTAACTGTTAGTCAGACAGGTTAAATTTATTTGTCAGGTAACTACGACATATCACGCGATAGCAAGAGCCGCGGCCTGAAAGTTGAACTACTTGCTCTTACAAACGAATATCTAATTTGTAGTCAGTTGGAGCTTTTTGATAGTGTTACCGTACAACATTTTACGTTTCGGTCTAACTTAATCGCGATATGATTCTTCAATTTGATGAACTCTCTTAATGATGATTAAAGTAGGTACTTAACCATCGTAATGTTATATAATGTTATTACCGCGATAAATTAATTATATTGTAAAACGTATAATTAAAACATGGAAAATGTAAATACTCCATAAATTAAAAAAAATATTACGAATTTATAATCTGTTTCCATCTGTTATATTTTTTCTAATTTGCAAGTCCATACGGCATAATAATTCAATAAAAAAATCAACGGTAGTCAAATGTAATCAACATATATAAAATGGCCATAGATTTTAAAGGTGACAATAATACGAGAAAATAAATGGATGTATTCATTTTGAAACAACTTTCAATAGAATTTTTTTTTTATTTTCAAAATTGTCTAGACCATAATTGCATTTGAACGTTTCTTTATCTTATACAGAACTCTCAGAGTAATAGGTACTTAACCATTGTATATCTTACCATTGTACTTAACCATTGTATATCCTCTAAGTAGGTACTTAACCATTGCCTCAAAGAAATAGCTCAAAAACAAATAATGTTGTTTTTAATCATTCAATAAAGCCCAAGTTGAAGTCCCATCTGACTCTAGAAATACGTGATTTCTATATTCTAGTCTTAATACAACATTAATAACAGAAAATGGAAAGAGAAAACATGGACTCGGTGAACCTAGAAAGATATCTAAGGATTTCATTGAGGGTTTCCTGAAAGACGGTTATTTAGGAAAGTAAAAAAGGAGTGCGTTTGCAAACACCAAACCGATAATAAGTGAAACTGAAAAAGTACATTAGGATGGAGAAGTATATAGTTCCATCATCTCTGCATAAGCGGAAACTGGTATAATTATACAAAATTAGATAAAAAAATATAAAATTGTTAACCGTACTACACTACAGGCCAAATACTATTTATATTCCGGTCCAATTGCAGATAGGCGACGAAACTAGTTAGACTTACTTTCGCCCGCGGCTTCGCCCGCTTCGAATAAAACACCGATAATTGGGAGATTTTGGGGCCACGCAAGCGATAGATTTAATATATACATCGCGCCATCTATTACATATTGTAGTACTAGATTTTTACTGAATAAAAAAGGGTTTCTTCCTAAAGAAATTATGACATTTCTCAGATTCAAAAGTAACCTGTACACCAAATCTCATAATCTGGTCTACTGTTTAGGCGTGACTGAGTAACAAGCATCTAAATACGTTTGTCTTGATATTAATTTTCCGTGCAAAAAAGTTACGGTTAAAAAATTATGCTGTATTATTCGAATAGTACTGTACTATTCTGTATTGAATAATACAGTTACAGTACTATTCAAAATTGTACTGTAACTGTATTATTCAAATTGTACTGCAGTGGATCTTTGTTCCATTGAAGAGTTATGAAGTAATTAACAAAGTCACTTTCCCATTTCTAATAATGTTAGGATTTATTGGTTTTCACTACTTATATTTATTAACTTTACTCTCAATGCTGCCTGTATCTTAATTGTTATCTCTCTCTATACAAAAATATTGCTCCGTCTACATTCAGCATTATATGCTCCTACTTTCGGCCAAATTACAAGTTTACCCTTCCCCCCAAAATACCCCTTGCAAACATCCACAGATGACGTCCTTTCGCTTATTTATTTACCACCCTCTAGGGGCCGAAGCCCATATTTGATTAGTTTAGTAGAAATTTGAAACGTTTGATGTAATTTATAAATCCCATCGGGATTAAAGGCGTTCGGCCGTATCTCAGAAAACGGGAAATTTACAAGATAGCTAAATGTAGATTTCGGTAACTTCTTTTATATGCTTGATGCTAAAGTATTAAATGTTACTAATAGAATAAATACAAATTATACAATGCTTACTCGCTTATATTAAATATCTTAAAAAAACAGGATAATGGCATTTAAAGAGTATACTAATGGAAAGTTATTTCCATCAAAGTACATGAGATATAGACATCACGTTATTAGTCTTAAGCCCGCGAAAGATGCGCTACGTAATATATCTACATTGTTAAAAACAATATTAATATTTGTACATAGTTTAAAATAAATACTAGGTACACTTAAATGTTTAAAATTGTTTACTTACCTAAATATGTACGGAACCCCTCTTCTACTCGTGTTTAACCGGTTTTTTTTAAACAAAATTATTTATGTACATATAAATGTGGAATAGTATTAATATAATTGTAATGAACAATCTCCACCAATGTTTGAAAACTTTTTTCCTGAATGCTCTTTTTATTTGTACTAAGACCTAATAACATAAATGTAACAATCGTTTAATGTTTTGTTAAAGTAAATTAAAAATGAAGCTAATCTAATAAATATTTCGCAATTACACCGTACTAAAATTAAATTTATAAAATCGTTCTCTAAAATCATCTTCATTGTTAACTTTTCCTTCTTTTTCCTGTCCACAGAGGGAATGTATCTCAGTCCACATCGGCCAAGCCGGCGTTCAGATCGGCAATGCGTGCTGGGAGCTGTATTGCCTGGAGCACGGCATCCAACCTGACGGCCAGATGCCCTCGGACAAGACCCTGGGAGGAGGCGATGACTCATTCAACACGTTCTTCAGCGAGACCGGCGCAGGCAAGCATGTGCCGCGAGCCGTCTTCGTCGACCTGGAGCCTACTGTCGTCGGTAATGTATTAATTTGTTACATTTAATTTTTCACTTGCATTTACCTTATGAATTTCCAATTGTTGGGTTTGTAGGTAGATAACAACTTTAGACAAAGTTGCAACTTTTTTATTTTATGGAAATTCATTGTGTTAACATTTTCCCGAACATTTCATGTGGCAAACGGACGCATATAAAAGAGTTATAAAGTTTGCTCGTTTCACTAAGGCACCCCAGAAAGTAAAAAGAAAATATTCATCAATATACAAAACAATTTTCTTATAAATTTGACTAAAAGAATTTCTACAAAATTAACGCCAAATATATTCAATATTTGTTTTTATTATAAAATAAAAAAAAATCTGGTGTGTGCTTATGACCACACGATAGAAGTGAAAATTTCTAATTGCGAGATTATTATTATTTTAATTTACAATCGCCTGCGCGTATTATATTAAACTACTCTCAAATTAAATATTAAACACTAACTGTATATACTTGAAATATTACACTGATTATTTACAATAATATACGCGTATTTAATTAAATTATACTCGACTAAAATATTAATAAAAAATAAAACGTAATTCTTGAAACGATGCAATCCGTGTTAGACAGCGAACCCGCTTGGCCGATACTGAAGGAGCCGAGTTTACCCGTAAAAATGAAACAATAGGTTTATGGAAACTGAAATAAGTTATAAATACTTCAGATTCAAATTTAATTAAATATCTTTACAAAAAAAGTTCAGATGGTGCGCCTAAAAAAGGAGTTCACTTGATATCTAAAAAAATGCGCATGGTGCGCCTCAAAGAGTAGTTCACATGACCGATGCCGAAACGAGCCGAGTTTACCCCATTCAGCATCACCGATCCGAGCGTGACAATTATTCAATATCACCAACCCGAGGGTAACTGCTAAGTTTTATTTACAGTTCAGAAAACGTGAGCATGGTGCGCCCAAAGACGTTTTCACGTCAAAAGTATTTCTAGAGTTTCACAGTGAAACAATAAATTTTCATGTCATCACGATCACGTCCAACTATCTGTCCGTCCGTCTGTCACTGTCTCACACTTTTTATAGTTCTAGACCTATGTGCATGAAATTTTGCAATTTGATACTTTATATTTAGATCTGCATGTAAAGCACGATGAAGCTTTTCCTTTTTCACACTTATCATCGAGTGGGATATAAGAAAAAGGAAATAAAATTTCCATTTAGTATTTTTCATTTTAAAGCCTCGTTTGCGAAATATTCAAAGTGATGTGCAAACTTCCAAGACCATTGAACATATATAATTTGGTTAAAAATGAACCACAATATAACAAACAGAACATAGCAAATTAAGTAAAAGCGTTTAAGATATTGCTAGCCGCTTTACAATTCTTAAAATCTGACATTTTGTCTTACTACTCCGATGCATGAGCACAATTTCAGAATAGTTTTTTGAAATTTTGAATTTGAAATTTCTGAACGTATCCAATTGGCGTTTTCAAACTGGACGATGACGGCTTAGCACCAGCACCGGCACATCAGCAGTTAAGACAAGAATGTATAAAATTTATGAACGCATTTTTTCATTAAACGTCACCAGTAGTCCGACGTCGGCACGGTGCTGATAAAACCGGTATGAAACCAGCGCCAGCAAGCTTCCCGCTGACAAAAATGCACATACAAAGATTAAGTAACTACAAGAATTATAGCGCGCGTCAGGTGCAATGTGAAGAGACATTCCGTGTAATTACCGCGGCGTCTGTCTCATAATTTTTATTAATACATTTAAAAAACCAGCCAAGTGAGAGTCGGGCTCGCGCGCGAAGGATTCCGTAGCACCAATATGCAACTCATAAGTTATTATATGACAATACAATATGAAACTCATAAGTTATTATTTCTCAAAGACAGTGTAAAAAACAAGGTTATTGCTGCGGTCTGTACCGAAAATATCCCATATCTCAAAAAGTCGCCTTGCAAATATCCCATATCTTGAAAATTGCTTTGAATAAGATATGTTATGTATATCTTATTCAAAGCAACTTTCATTAAAAGTCAGCTTTTTAAGTTCTACTAACCTAAATTTTTTTCAGAATTTTACACAAATTAGTTGAAAAGTTAAAGGGGGCTCACTTTTTTAGGCTTTGGAAGCGCATATCTCACCAACTACTGACTTAAATAAAAAAAATATTTTGGAAACTCTTATATCATTTTTAAGACTTATCTGACAATACCTCACACACCTATGTGCACTGGATTTTTTTTTCATCCCTCAGTAACATGTATCTATGAAGTGCTACCCCCGATATTATTTTTTTCTCGATTTCACTATTTCGTTGTATAGTGGTTCATAGAATTTTATCATCAAAATTTCATTAAATAATAGCCAATAGTCCCCCAGTAAAATGTCTGTGACATATTGATAAATAGACAGACGGACAGGCCGAAATTATAACGGTTCCGTTTTTAACGTTTCGCTACAGAACCCTAAAAAGGGTTTTTAAATACGACATTTTTACTTATGAGCTAATAAAAAGAGATTTCTTATTTTTTTTTTATTTTGTGTTCCTTAGTATCTAATTAAATGTGCCTTTGTTGATGCGACAAAATGGGAATTGGAAAAACTTTTTTAAAAATTTCGTTTTTTTTTAATCTCCTAATGGCTCCTCTTAATGCTATATATAACATTCACAGATTTTCAGCGCCTGGTTTACTTGAATATATATTTAGGAGATGAATCAAAACAAAATGGCGACTTAAGTTTTTTATTGATAATTAAAATGAAACAAAAGACAAAAATGTTTCCGAAATTTGTTAAAAATATTCCACAATAGTGAACATTACGTGGAGTAATCTACTGTAAAGAGACGGTTTTTCTTGCGGTTCCAGAGACAAACAGACTTTTCATACTAGCTCAATACAAATCCGTCCGTCATCCGTTTCCACGCTGAATTAACTAGCGTGAAATATTTGAACACAGTAATGATAAACAAAAGCAATATTCAGCAAAAAAACGATTTTTAAAATTCGTAAGTCTATGAAAGTCAATTTTCAGCCCACCCGTGCCGCCCTGTGTAAAAAGCTGGCGTCGACGCCGTGCCGTTGTCGGTGCCGTCACGTTGTCGTTCATTGTAAACGCCCAATGCCGCATTCTTGTCTGCGGTTGCTCCAAGGTCTGCGGTTACTTCAGCGTAACAAATCGGCTACTCTTTAGCTACCAGTGTCAGCTCAGATTCGTAAATTATATTGATATGAGTCAACTTTAAAAAAAATCGCTTTGATACACAATTTTATCGCCAAAAACTTATGTTGAAATCTTTGATAACGTAATTTTACTTGTATATTTTCAATTTTTAATGACATCATTAATTAAATTACTGGATTAATATTAACTGAATTCAAACTAAACGCGGTCCGAATTTGAATTAACATTTTTTAAATATAAAATAATTCCTTCTACGGTGGGCAAAATTTAAGACTATCTCATTGAAAAACATCTACTCATGTTCACATTCTTCAATTGACTTTTTCTCTTGAATTAAATTAAGTTAATGTCAATAGTTTGTATTAGTAATACTTTTGTATTTTTTCAGTCTAATGTAGAAGTTTCGTTTATTCATGTATGCGTAAATATAGAATGTATAATAACTGTTTGTGTTAAATGTTTATTATAACTAATAAAAGATGGATATCGATTTCGAAGAAGCTAAAATTATGATATTAATGTGTTGTAAAGCTTAATTTTATTTAAGAAATATTCACTTTTACTGTATAACTATTAAGGTATAAATAAATTAATAGTTTAAAAAACTAAAAAAACTCGCTTTTACAAAATACTGCACTAAAGAAGCAAAATATAATTATCGAACCTGTTTTCTCTGTCTACTCAGTAAGGACTTAAGTGTAAATTTATGTTTGTTATTTAATATAATAGAGCATAGTTATTTAATATAATGAGCGTAAAATGTGGGGCGCTTTTTCTCAAAAATGAATGATTTTGCTTTTCAAATTTATATTATGTGAAAGGAAACGCTTAACATTTCAGTTAGATTTCAAGATAACAAACATGGCTTTGACTATAGTCTTTACCGAGTAGACAGAGAAAACAGGTTCGATAATTATTTTTTGCTTTTTAATTAACAATTGTAAAAACGCGTTTTTTTTAGTTTTTTCAACTATTAATTTATTTATGAATATAACAGTACTTCTTATTCATAAATTCTTACTAGTACAGATATGAGTAGGTATCAAAACTTTGCAGGTTCCCAAAACGAATTTTGGTGGAGGTCAAGTTTTTGAAGAGCTATGTAATTTTTTCAGAGAAAAATTATTCATTTTTGCACCATAATAATATAATATATAATAATTTTTGCACCATAATAATATAATATAATATCCCTATTGAGCATATAACAACTTTGACACAGTTTTTGGCGATTACTTTCGTCCCTTGAGTTTCAGCAAATTACGTCCTAGACAAAATCTGCAGTATTCATAAAGTTTTTATTCTATCTGATATGTACATAGAGAACGATATTTCTTCTATGATTTCTTTTTTTTGAGGATTTTAACCGCTATTTCGATACTAATTTTCAAAACTAATGGACAGGACTAATGGACAGGACAGTCAATCTGTGATTCATCTGTAGTATCCATGTGATAAATTCTATTAAATATTCAAGTAGAGACTTCCGAATTGACAGGATATAAAAATTAAATTCAACTCCACATATATATATAAAACAAAATTTTTATAATAGTATCAATGAACAAATGAAGCTGTTAAATTTGAAAATGAATAACCAAATTTATCTAATCTCAATGCCAAACTACAGATGAAGTACGCACGGGCACCTACCGTCAGCTGTTTCATCCCGAGCAACTCATCACTGGCAAGGAGGACGCAGCCAACAATTACGCGCGCGGACACTACACCATCGGTAAGGAGATCGTCGACGTCGTCCTCGACAGGATACGCAAGCTTGCCGACCAATGCACCGGACTTCAGGTCTGTAATTTTGTCAGTATGAAGCTTTGTATGCACTAAATATTTCTGGTGATACTTGTAAAAAATGGAAGTAGCTTTAATCATCGGGAACTCTAATGTACCCAAAAACCCTCAAAATACCATGTACCTATGACATAACTTATGTAGCTAATGGTATATAACTTGTCAAAATGGATATTAAAATTGCTCCCTCGCCTTTTCAGAGAATAAGAAATAGCTATATGATTATTTTCGAAACTTTAAACATTTCTGATCTCCGAAGTAACCTTTTCTTTATTTCGATATTTTTCTGTCTCTCAACCTCAATTTTACTCCTAAGTTTGATCGCATTTCAAAATCAAATGATGTAGAGCTAAGTTATGGAATTATAAATGCAATGCAGTATGTTTAACTGAGCATGTAACGAATCAAAATTATCATTCGACAGGGTTTCCTCGTGTTCCACTCTTTCGGCGGCGGTACCGGGTCGGGATTCACCTCACTGCTGATGGAAAGGCTTTCCGTCGATTACGGCAAGAAGTCAAAGCTGGAGTTCTCCATCTATCCAGCTCCCCAGGTAAACCCAATTAATGAACGGAAACTATAGTTTTGCAGAATTTACATTCAATGTTTACCTTCTCCGCGACTTCTATCCATCGGTGTTTTTTACAACCGCAGCATTGCTATATACTCTTATCTTGGAACCTTTGGAACTAATTCTCAAAGACCGTCACTAAACGCTCCGATGAATTTTAAACGTCATCACATTTAGTTCTTGTCAAAGCGAATAAACTAACGTGAAAGATTAAAAGTTGAAAAACAATTAAAGGGATTAATATAGCAAAACTGGTTGAAATAAAGCCCTCGGACCAATTTCCA
The DNA here is from genome assembly GCA_039881145.1 of Druceiella hillmani. NCBI lineage: Eukaryota > Metazoa > Arthropoda > Insecta > Lepidoptera > Hepialidae > Druceiella > Druceiella hillmani. The sequence continues at coordinate 12,943,205 of JAYKKI010000016.1, read as the reverse complement.
AAAACCTGAACTGCATTACAGGTATCGACGGCTGTAGTGGAACCTTACAACTCCATCCTAACAACCCACACCACGCTCGAGCACTCAGACTGCGCCTTCATGGTGGACAACGAAGCCATTTATGACATCTGCCGCAGAAACCTCGACATCGAAAGACCTACCTACACCAACTTGAATAGACTGATTGGACAGGTAAGATTTATTCGGAATATTTTTGATTCATTAATTTAGGTAGGTGATACTTATTTAAAAGCGTTAAATTACGAATATTTTCTGCCAATTAATTATAAGAAATTGAAATAAGCAGCATTTTTGGTTGATTTGTGGCATGCTTATTTTCTGAAAAAATCATTGAACTAATTGTAAGTAGTCAACACCAAGTTTTTTACAAAAGCTTAGTAAAAAATTCAAGGTTTAAAACTCCATTAAAGACGTAAACCTCATTTGCGGAACAATTTAACTTCCCGCGTTTTCAATCAACGTCATAACTTTAAAATTACTGAATCGCATAAACTGTATTTTAAAATATGTTTAACAATTAGGAAACTTTAGAAAACTCTCGAAATGACAATAAAACATTTATTTCTTTTTAGCAAAATGTCGTGTCATTTTTTTCTACATAAAGTTTACTCTTTAACGATACGCCTTTCGATATTGATTCAAAAAAAATTATATCCTATTTTATAATCGACACATTCGAGAAAAAGCACAGCTTAATTAATGATGAAAAATTGAAGAAAATTTTTAAAAATTCAATCATCTTTGCTGTAACCAAAGTATCCCTGGTAACTAAAGTAAAATGAAACACTGGCTTTGGATTTGAAATTGATTCAGAAGTTTGGAGAAAAATAAATCGAAAATAGAATTGATTATTTTCTGAAATTACTTTCTGCGCCACGTTGTTGTAAGTTTGCGACAAAAAGTTTTAAATACCTGTAATGGGGAAAGCAAGCCATAAATAAAGCTTACCTCTCCACTGCCAGTCATATATAAGGCGCATCATAAGGGAAAGCTAGTTCGATGGGTTCAACTAGTTCGACAAGTCGTACTATAATAAAATTAATATATTCAAATATTGAGGCAAGTAGCGTAAACGTTTGTGTTATTATCACCCCATTACTTGGATATATTAGACATATTTCCATTAGTGAAATGTTCTTCCTTTTGTTAAAAAATTATCTTAATATTGTACTTTTTCCATCCAGAATAATAAATACATAAGACGCATCCATCCAGAATAATTTTCATCCAGAATAATTAGTACATAATACGTAAAGTAATAAAAAATTTGTAAACAGTACAGTTATTGTCCATGCGTTACAGTTATTGCCAACATTAGGGCGCAGTCTTTGCCAGTACCTCTTCGTGATAAATAGAGTTTAAATCGACGATTAAACAATAAAAGAAAACGTCAAACTCAAATCTAATAGACCGTTCTACAATGTATTAAAATATTTTTCGTTTTGGTTTATTAACAATTTCGTAAAATCGTTCTAAGGATGATAAATCAGAATGATGAGAGTCTATATCTTCTACTTCAAAACAGATGTGGCATTAAAACGCATATGAAAGATTTTTATACAAGCACTCCAGGTCAATTCGTTTTTGGTCACAATGAAATGGCAAACTGCACAAAGACTACTGGATTTTATCACAGATTCACTGAAAATAGTTATTTTTTTAGATGCTGGTATTTCTGACTTTCCTTGCTTTTCTCCATTTTTTATAGAATTTTCTACTTTTAACTTCTTTGGCATTGGTTCACATTGTTGCTTAAAACTAGTTATTTGTTGTTCACTATTTCCCTTAGCTTCATCTATTTCTTCAGAATCTATAATCTTATTCTTGGGATCCATCAAAGATTCTTGTTTATCACAATTATTTCTTTGCGAGCATTTTTTTTTTTTTTCAGTATACTTGTTTGTTTTCTCAGTCTTTATTTTTTCTCTAATCAACATCTGCTTTTATTTTTAACGTATTTTCTTTTTTTGTCTCTTTAGTACGTAATGCGAATTTGAAATACTAAGAGCTTACAGCAAAAGGTTGTCTTTCGGTTTGTCTCTTTCCCTTTCATATTGGCGTTTTAGGATAAACTAAATATTCTCCGAAATAACATTTTCTTTTTACAATTCTTAGATATGGCAGCGTAATTATGACATTTTCCATGAGAATCGCAGATGAAGTACTACCGACTGGCTCCACAGGTGTTCTAATTGGCGTTTTGAATTCCTCAGAAGATGTCGTAGGTATAGAACTTTTAGGCACGCGGGAAGTAAATGCATGCATGCGACGAAATACGGTCTATTTCTTCAAGTATTTCTTGTCTTTGTAAAGAATGGGAGCCATTAACTGGTTCAATGGATTAATGGTCTTCTCCGTATGGTACGACTGCAAGATGTCCTACTTCATTACTGTTTTCACTGCAACTTTCAATTTCGGTGTCATGGTATGCTTTCCACACTTGATCTAGCATATCGAAATGTTCAGTAACCGTTTAGTGAGGCAATTCCTAAGCGACGATTTTTAAAATCGTTCAAGACAGTTGATCCAATCATTTTTGTGAAAGATGAGTAGCTTAACGTCGCTGAGCCAGGAGATCTTTTCCATTTTGCGTATCCGGGTCGCATGGAACAAATACTTCAGAACTTAGACTTATCATAATGTAGCTGACATTAAGTACAGGTGCAAAATTCAATTTTGTAACGCATTCATTGTTGTATTCATTTTCCCATTTTCTGAAATATTTTCCCCACCCTAATTTTAGAAGACGAAATACAGCTACATCGACATGCTGAAGAATCCTTTTGCGTTATGGAGTTTTTGCTTAAAAGATAGGGATGAAACACATTTATAATGTATTCATAGAATACTTTTGTGGTCATTTATCCTGTCTCAGATTTTCCGAGTCCTCATCTCTTCTGTATATAAGCAGCAATTTATTCTGGCAATCTTTGATACAGATACACAATAAATAGACAACAGACATCTCTTGCGACCTAAAAAGTGAACAAAACTGTAATAGAGTCTTTATTCAAGATTGTACTATGACTAACTATAATAAACCACACTTATATTATCCTGCGAAGTACAAAAGCTTGCCTTTGTAACTCCTTTTAATGTCCTTAGCCTCAGTGTTGGATATCTTGTTAAGAACGCCTTCCATCAACCATCACCTATTAAATTATTTGACAATATATTAGGGCGAGAATTTGCTTCGAGAAATTCTTGCACTCTGTCTAAAATGAAAACCTTTTCTTACCGAGACTACCGTCCAGGAGACTTTCTTCGGATGCAGATAATACAGGTGATGGATTTGAACTGGTCCTAGGAACGCCATATTTTTTTAGCAATTTGCTTTATGAATAAATTGTTATTCGTATCCTGTACCGCTTCAATACCTTTCTGTAAATTTTCTTTCCAATATTGAACTTTTGGTGTTTTCAGCATACTGTAAAGATAACAATAAGAATTAACATACATATATGTACAAGTATTGCAAAAGAATTTTACTAAAATACAAGATGTTATCGATAAACTTTAACTGATAATTATTCATAACAGTTATTGCCTGGGAAATAACTATAGACATTACTATGGGGTGTAGTTGCAACAATTATGGTCGGCAATAACTGAAAATATTCAAATTTAGATTCAGTGATTGCCCATAGCTAAAATGACCGTTACGTGTTTAAAAATCAACATATTTTTTTATTCAAAACAAAGAACCTATTACTTGTATCATGGATATGCAACAACAGTAATATATTATTTAAAAATTAATAAAAAATAACAATTAAATAAGTTCTTAAGAACATTTTTAACTTTTGACGTATACTACTTGCCTTGATCATATCTGCCATTACTATTTTTTTTTGCAAATGTTGCCAATTGATAAATTGACAACCATAAATTGACAACATCACTATGTAACGACTTGTGATCGAAATAAAATGATAAATGCGACTCAAAATAATGTTTTTTTATTAAAGTGGGCAATCACTCTCTGGTTTCCCCTACTTTCAAATGAAATTATATCTAGTAAATCAACTTCATTCTTTTTGTAACTATAAAATAAACTCTTAAGTATGTGGAAATAAAGTAGATGCAAATTACTAAACGACTGAACTTATTGCAATTTTTAAGAAAAATTTACATGAATTATTAAAATATGATATGTAATATTTAATTGTAAAAAAATTTAAAAATCGCAATAGGAGACTCAACTGTCGTGGTATTAGAATCGTTATTTAGCTGTCATATACCTTTATGAGCACGACATAAGAATTAATAAAATTGAAATATTATTTGATATTTTTTTGAAATTACTTTTTGACCGGTTTTATTAAGCTAACCATTCCATTGCGTAAAATTTATATTTTACACTTTTTATCCGTTGTAACACGAGCTTAATGTATTTAATACCTTGTAGTGAACAGTAAATACGTATTCTTCATCTCAAATTCGATACTTGTATAGAGAGTGACCTAATATACTTATTATATTAAAGCTTTTATATTACACTTCTCTATTGTTTATTTGGACTCTTCGTCACCAGATCGTATCCTCCATAACCGCTTCGCTACGTTTCGACGGTGCCCTGAACGTAGACCTGACGGAGTTTCAAACCAATCTGGTGCCATACCCTCGCATCCACTTCCCCCTGGCCACCTATGCACCCGTCATCTCCGCCGAGAAGGCCTACCACGAACAACTCACCGTTGCCGAAATAACCAACGCTTGCTTCGAGCCCGCCAATCAGGTATTTTGTTTTAAAATTTTACAACCAAAAAAATATTTATAGTTTTCTTAAATCCACCAAAAGGTCTTAACGAATAGATTAAAATAAAACAATACATTTTTTTGTTTTATCTGAAAGGTAGCCACAAAATAATATGATAATATATTTAATAATCACAAAATAATATGACAATTGCTTTATTTTTTAATTCTGTACTTTAAAATTACGAAACCTTTTTTTTAAGTATGTAATTTCAACAGCGTTGCAGAAATAATCAATTAAAAATAAAATATCATTTAAATGAATACTAAATTAAAATATTTCTTCATCTAACCTGACTGTTCGAAATCTTTTTTTTTAGATGGTTAAATGTGACCCTAGACATGGCAAATACATGGCATGCTGTATGCTTTACAGGTAAGAAATAGTTATATTTTTGTCCACGATAGAACTGTCTAACAAAAATTTAAAATCTTTTAAATCAATCTCCCTCCTGGTGTTTAGAATCTCAGTTAGACCTTGTACAAGTAGCTTCTTCATATAAAGGTCACGACTAACATACAACAATTTGTTTACCTAAAAATCGGTATTTATAATTTATATGTACTCTTATCTATATAAATTAATTCAGTGCAAAAGACTACGGTGGGGGTACCTACTACATTACTGTCGAAAGTAAATTATTCAAATAGCTTATAAACATAACAAAGCGCAACATTGTATATTGTCTTAACATAGTAATACATTTATAATTATGATAATAAATCGTACAAGTTTTGGAAAATAATATTTACATAATTTTTTTTTATTTTAGTATTACCTTATTTTATTATTGAGAATACAACATGATACGCCATCTGATTCATATATCTACGTGGGCAAATGCTGACTTCGTTGTTATTGAATTAAATATTTAAAACAATTCTTTTAAAAATCGATTCAACGATAAAATAAATGGATTATTAAATTAGGTATCGAACAACATTGGATTAATTTATGAAATGTCTGTATTATAATAAATGTCTGTTATTTATACTAAGAAATAAAAAATTGTGTCATAAAAGCACGCCAACCCTTAAGATTTTGACATATTACTACTTCTTACTGTTCGGATCAGAAATAGATCCAACGAAAATTTGTCACAGCCGAAACTAAAAAATTGAAAGTAATAAAAAACGCGTAGTTAGGTAGACTATGCGTATAGTTATACCGATTAATAAAACGAATCAAATAATAAAAAAAATGTTGTCTATCTTTCTGTCTATACAAATGGATTAATTAAAAAATTACTAAAGCTAATGATATGTTAGAAACAATAGACAAATTATACTAAATGGACGAACAAATCTAAGAGAGAGCGCGATGATGAATATAGAGATATTATGTCTTGGAAAGAGATAGCGAAATAAAAACCGTTAGCACTATTTTTCGCAAAGCAGGACGCGAGTCGAGTCATGCGGAAAATTACGTTCGCTATTTTTCAGCGATTGTGAATTTTTCGTTATTATATTGTTAAAATAAATATGTTTAGAGGAATGGTAAAGTCTTCTGTTCTTGATTGTAGCACTACATATCGAAATAATCCAGATAAAAGCACATTTAACAGGTAATTTGTAAAGAATTGAGACCGTACTTTTCGTACTTATAGTATTTTCAATAACCCACATGAAATTATAATTTATGGAATAATATGCCTATTTACACGTAAATAAAGTTAAATAAAATATATAAAAATAAAAATAGTAAAATATCATGATTTATCGAATTTCTATTGATCTTTACGCTATTATTAAATCCTCTTGTCGAATTTTTTTTCGATGAAATTGATAGGGTTGGTATTGTTGAATTGTATTTTATATCGATAGAAATTTTGACATTGCTCTTATTCGAGTTCCATAGCAAACTGGGAACCTTATAATTTCATCATTTTGATACGACCGTCTTCTGCAAATATCTCAAAGCGCAGTGGTTTTTTCATTTTTAAATAATTATACATATTTTGCAGGTTTATACGTTTAGTAAATTCATGGAAACTTGAGATAGATTTGTTCAAAATCTAGTTAAAACTGTCATGCTCCCCCGCGTCACCGCCACTCTCTTTTCAATCGTACGTTTTAAAAATCTAAATAACATCGTACCTAATAATATAACCATCACTCTAAATATTTTTGGGATAACCTTTAAAATACAATATTAAGTAAATAACTTAATTTCAACTTATTCTTCTTAATTTTAAGATCTTTTTAGAACTTAACAAATTATAAACAATTAATAATATTAAATTTAATTTAAATTAAATCATTTATTTATTTTTTAAAGCTTATTCCATAAAATATTTATAATTTATTTTACCTTAAGAAATAATTTATAACATAATAAAAATTTAATTTATTTCTTGAAAAACTAAACATTGTGAACATGATTTAATCATGTTCATATAACTCTTGATTAGTTATTTCTAATCAGTTATTTCTAATAAAAAAAAACATTCACTAAATTAATTAATCAACTCTTTTAAATTTAAGAATAAACTCTGATATACAAGATATGACACATTAAATTTACTTTAAATAAAATAACTCTTTAAATTATATCAAATTTCTTATACAATTCTAAGTAACATTAAATTTAAAATTATTTTTCTTGTTATAAAATAAATTAATATTGTTTTTAAATTGTTTTATTTAACAAACTTTTCTCAATCTAAATTAATTACTAAAAGAAAGGTTTAATTTGTCTTTGATCTGATTTCACTTTTTCTAATTTATAAATATTTTGTTACACCAGTTGAAAATTGTTTTTATTTAGAACTTAACAAATTATAAACTCATCTAAACTTACACTAACTTAAATTTACACACATAAACAATTTGATTTAGGTTATGCGGAATTCGATATAATAAGTCAATATAGTAACTCTGTTTACAGACAGTTACTCCGCGATTAACTGTTTTTATTTCATCGTAATTTTCGAAGTTGTGATGATATTGATATTAGATTCCATGAAGCTACTACTTTTGGATACTATGGTACCTACACATGCACGTTGCGTAGCCCATAATATATTCCTAATGCCAGTCAAATATGCACACAAATACAGCGGAATCTAGAAAATTTCCTTCATGGAACCATATTTTACTCTTTAATTAGTCCTAACATATTTTTTAAACCATATCTATATTCTCGATTATATTCAACAGTATAATTACAATTAAAATATGAAATTAACCTATATGTACTAAACGATATAAACAAACCAGATATAAAACACGGCCTACTTTTAAAAATGAATGTAAAACCACAGAACATTTTGTTATGTGTGTAAAACAGAGGGTAAATTTTACAGTTTTCCAACTTTAAATTTGAAGTTGGAAAAAGTTTATTACTCATATATGTATGAAAATAAAATACATATTACATAACCTAGTTTTATAGAATATTTATTACATAATGACAATCAGGTTTTATAGTTCTGAGTGATTACCATAGACTGAAAAACGACATAATTACATTTTCAATCATTTAAAAGTTATCCTATTATAATTTACGCATTTCTTATGCGTAAATTAATAAAAAACTTAAATGTTATAATAAAAATTTAAATAATTTTTTTATTTCATTTATAAAAATAGCTGAAGTAGACAACAAAAGTGCTTAGGACACGGATAAATGGTAATCAAGCAACAATGCATAAACATATTGACTAAATCAGGACAACTAAAATATTTTATAGCTTTTGCTATTCGTCCAATAATCAGACGACTAATTTATTTTATTCGTCCGACGATCGGATGACTAAATTATTTTATTCATTTGATAATGAAATTACTAATTTTTTATCTTTCCGATAATTTAAAAAATTTTAATTTAAGTTATTTTCTTGAAAAATTATATCTAAATTATAATGTATTTTAATAACCATTAAAATGTGAAATTAACTTATACTTTCTGAATGGTGTTGAACGAACACGCTTGCTAAATAAATAAATACAATTAATATATAAAATCGCCTTAAAATCCAAACGGCGTAAACACATCTGATTTAAAATCTGGCTTACTTTTAAAAATGGGTGTAAATTTAATCTATTAATATTATTATAGTTTATTTTTTCAATATAATATTAAAATTAAAACAATTATTGTGAGTATATAAATATTTATTACGGCATAACATTTCAAAATTAAGACAGCTGTAAATTTAAAAAAAGAATGATTTTAAATTTCGAAAAACGGAACTGATCAAATAAAATAAGTCATATGATTATCGGACAACTAGACACTTGCTTTAAAATTAGCGTAAAAGATGGCAAAAAATTATTGTTTCCATTGAATATGCTACACTACACACATCAAAACATTTTTACATTCCAGAGGTGATGTTGTCCCTAAGGACGTGAACGCTGCCATTGCCACAATCAAGACTAAACGTACAATCCAATTCGTGGACTGGTGCCCGACTGGCTTCAAAGTAGGCATCAACTACCAGCCACCCACAGTGGTGCCGGGTGGCGATCTCGCTAAAGTCCAAAGGGCTGTTTGCATGTTGTCCAACACCACAGCAATCGCTGAAGCTTGGGCTAGGTTTGTAACTATGTCTCTTTTTTATGTTATCATTTGGTTTTACACAGAGGAGAACATTCTATGATATATACTTTTAAAAGCCATTTTAAATATTCACTCTGTTTACATTAGATCAAAAGTGTGACAAGGAACAGCATACTCATATATTTAATCTACACCAAAGAAAACCCTAATTAAAACTAATTAAACCCATAATTTAGTTATGTAGCGCATGCGGACAGACGAGTTTAGTGTAGTGCATAAGTTGTCAGGACGCAACGTATTTTAGTCATTAATAGAGTGTTGTTGCCGTGGTGTGTTGGGTTCATCACAAGGCATACGGCCTGTAATGACACGTAAGAGATTGCTCTCGTAGCAATAAGTCCGCCATATGTATCATTCAGATACATTAAAGTAGATAAATAAATAAATTAATATTTTATTTTTTATTTTCCTTTCTTAATTATTGCACATGTAGATTTCCCTTATATAAATACATACTTGATAACCAGTCATCTTAGAATTTCGATTACAAACTGGAAAAACGGAACTATTGTAAACCTATAGAGGCTAGCAACCTCTACGCTAGGACACAATATGCCACTTACCCAACTTAACTGAACTTTAAACTAAACTCGCTATTTAACTGAACCATATGTAAATCAGCTTTAATATTCAATTTATACGGTGGTTGCAAAAACACACTTTTTAAATATCATTTTTTGCACTTCTCATAGCCAACCAGCTATTTTGATTTGTCCAACTAATTATTTTTAGGAAAATTTATTATTTATTTATAACTATATCTACGGTATTCCCAAAACCTGATGTAAATACCCATGACTTAATCACATCAAATGCAGAATGGTTAAATCACACTTACTGTTCATATAATACAATTTACTCTGTAGTAACTATGTACAATTTTATCTAAGACGTGTGAGAATACATGGATTTCTTATAACCATTATTTTTACATGTAGGTTAGAATAATTAATTTAATATAGTAAGTACAACTTTGACAAAATATACACCAATTTTTTTTTTAATACAACCAAATACTATATTAAATCGGGCACTAAAGGATGCAATACTACTAACATGCCTTACGACTTATCTTAACAATGATTTCAAGCTAACGATTATGGAAAAACTATTAAGAATTTAATTATTTCATGTTATTGGCATGGTTGCAGTTTTTCAAATATTTCAATGGAACATTTTTTTAAATCCCCCAATTAAAACACTTCAATTAATTAAACGTTTAGTAAAACCTCTGCAGTCGAAAATGTAGAGAGCAAAGGCATTACAAAACTAAACATTGTATTATTATATTTTAACAGGCTCGATCATAAATTCGACTTGATGTACGCCAAGCGGGCCTTCGTCCACTGGTATGTCGGTGAAGGTATGGAGGAAGGAGAATTCTCGGAAGCTCGAGAGGATTTAGCCGCCTTGGAAAAGGATTATGAAGAAGTTGGTGTTGATTCCACTGAGGCGGAACTCGATGAGGACAATGAATATTAAGACTTTCAATATTATTTAAACATTTTCTACAGCATTTACTTTTGTAACAATAACAATTTTAAACATAAATTCTAGAATTGACTTGTGTTGAAAATAATATGAGAAGTTTTAATGAACATTTTGTAAACATACAAATGGTATGTGGGATAATGAAGGATATCTCATGGCATATACTTTTATATAATAATAAATTAAGGAAGATGTCATTTTTAGTTTTTTAGAATATGGACTTCGTCATAAATAGGTAGCATAACCAAATATAAAATTATTCATTAAGCTAAAAGTAGACAGATAGCTTTTTCACCTACAAACGTGATGGGCACAATAGTCAATGCCATCATAATAAAAACGTAACAACGAAATCTCATAATTTTTGTCAGTTAAAAAAATTAATTTAAACGTAAATTGATTCCCTGCATGGTGCATAATCTTTCATCTTTTTACTATATAAGAAATTATCACACTTGGTAGATTAGGTTTAGAGCTAGAAATAACAAAGTATGGAAAGGACCAAACATTTACGAATTTGTCAGTGAAAAAAGAAAATAAAAAATTGGAACTGACCTAATATTTAACATCCTAATTACTAATGGGACTTGGAGTTATGGCTAAAGCTTTTCCTTAGGGATCTTTGATATCATTTGTTATCAGATAAAGACATTTAAAGTTCCTAAAGCATGTCTAACCTCTATTAAAATCTTATAAAATCCTTCAACTCCTACTAAAGATTACTCATCTTTAAGAACGAAGTGAAATATAACGAAAATCCCATTCATTCATCCCTCCATTAAATTAATGTTTACGAAACAAACGTTATTTAAGCTTGAATTAAATTAATAATGGTAAGATTGGATTGTGCTTTTTTTTACATATAATTTGGTTATATTATGAGAGAATGCCTAGTGTTAGAAATTGTATTAATGTGCTTTATGAGAAGTGCTTTATAGAATTGGTTTTGTATTGTAGATTTAAGTTTTAATATTATAACAGAGTGATTGCGTACCGTTTTTCATATTTATTATGATGTGTAATTTGCACAATAAAGTTTTTTTATAACACAACAAATTTGTTTTATTTCAAAAAACTATTTTTATTACTCCTATTATATATCATTTTTAACTAGTATTAATCCCTATGAAATCTAAGATCCACGCTATATACGCTTAATGGAATAGGTAATACTCGATAATGTATTAGTTTGTCCTGAATTTTTTTTCCCATTTTATGGGTAAGAACATAAAAGTCATATCTTGAAGGAGTAAAGAATATAGAGTATACTTATTAATCTATAAGAAATTTATTAATCTTATGACTTTATACCAATATTAGTACTTATAAATATATTAGAAATATCTAAAATCTTCTATGTACCCTTGATAGAATGCGTACCAAATCTGTAATAGTATATATTGGATTTTTCTTGTCCAATTTCACTATTTTTCTCTTACCAAGTGACAAAGTGCAATAAAATTGTATATAATTCCTACATATTATAAATATGCTTTTTTTTCTGTGTGTTGACTATTTCTAGATCGACTAAACCAGTTCTGATAGTTTTTTCCATTTATCCTTCAATTTCTTTAACTTCAAGCCGAGGATATGCCAGATTGAGTAATTAATGGCATGTTAAAAACCATGCCAGTCTCCACACCCTACCAATCAACTCCGTGCACCCTATTGCCCTAGATAATGAAGTTATTGGTCAAATATAACATAGCCAAATATGAAAACTTGTGTGGTACCCAAAAATAGGAATTGTCAACTAAAAAGTCCTCATTGTTAAACAGTCGTTTAATAAAAATATTCCACAATAAATAAAAATAACTTACAAGCTATACTTACATTAAAAATTGAAGTATACATTGATTCTAAAACTTAGAAAATAACTACTGACCATTAATAATTAAATATTCATTAATATATATTGTACTGATGAGGGAAATAACGGTCAATCATATTTTTAAATAATGCAAATAAAGTATCCTATTAGGTTCAAATTGAAGCAAATTTTATCTTAATGTTTACTCCATGGACTAAATACACATATGCCATATTTATTTTGTTACAGAAATATAATCAATTTGCAACCAAACCAAATATTATTGTACTTCTTTTTAATTAAGATCTAGGGAAAGAATAAAATATAGTTATGCAGCACAGACTTTCATGAAAATTATAAGGTATTCCATATGCAAAAACATAAAAAAAATTATGTCCCGAGACAAGATATTAAGTTTTAAACAGTAGAGTCCTAAAAATACTAAAAAGTTCTGGACAATTATTTTGATCATGCAACTTTTAAGTAGATAGGTACCCTTCTGACAGATGATTTAAAACTAAAATTCCATTTTGCACTCATTTTTTTTGGTCTGTATTACTATATTAATATTTTTCTGTAAATCTGTTTATCCTTTTGCTTAACCTTATTAACAAGTAGGGTGGGGGCAAATATCTAAAAAAAAAAAAAAGGAAAAGTAGACATTTCGAAAAAAACTATATAGAAATGATAAAATTAAGTGTTAAAAACTTCAATGTACAATGCAATTTAAGAAATTTTAATCAACTTATTATTACTAAACTACGAATGAAAGAAAATGATATATTTTTAGGAGAATACACCATAGTAAACATTCAATATATTCCTATACTTTTATCACCCAAAACATTAGATTATTCCAAACCAACACCAAATATAATCAATTCAAATGACAGTAAGTCATACGTATTGTGGTCTTCCATAGATAGTGCAAGCAAAAATATACAGTTTCTCAATAGTAATAATTCTTGGACCAACTCATTTCTTCAAAGTTAATTGGTTATTTAACCTAAATTAAATGCTTAAATTAAACTTTGATATGTCACTAGGTTTTGTCACAAATACAAACATTATTACCAATAAGAATGATTATATATTTATTTTAATATTTAAAACAAAAAATATAATAATTTTTCTGCATTGCTATTTGCTCGAAAAATATATGTATACTGAGTTAGGTACTTCTTTGACTTTTTTCTGAGTTAGGTACTACTAAATAATTGCAATTAACACACAACTTTATGTGCATTTAATAGTGAATGTTCCAAGGATCCGTAGAGAAAAGGCAGTATAAGACAAAGTGCCAGTTAAAAAAGAAATTGTATTCGTTTCAAACTGTTAAATTCTTTGTTTATAGTTTTAATATTTTTTAATTCACTTTATATTGTGTATTATACTTTTTATACAAATTTAATTAATTTTAAAGTTTTCATAATTTGAAAGTTCAAAATATATTTCAAAAAAAGTTGGTAATATATATATTTTAAGCTATTTTTCTAAACATGCATTCAAACTTGAGCCAACTAAATTTTCCTTGTAATTTTGTTGCATGCATCTGAAAATTTTATTAATTTTTCGATTCGGTCATTTTAAAAATAAAAGATATATTATTCATACAGCTTGTGGTAAAGAACTTTTTGCTGAACAAAATAAAATTATAGAAGAATAAATATTTTGATCCTATCACCGTTTTACCAGCTTTCATGTAGTATAAAGAAATAAAAATTAAAATAAAAAGAATTTTATTTAGCGGTCATCAACAATCAAGGTTAATTTTACCATTTTTGACATGGAACAAGATCAATTTTTAATAAGAGAAAATAAATATTAATACATTTTAACATTGGATGGTAATGTGCCATTAATCCACCATCAATGCCTTCACTCTTCTCACTGATGCCATCACAATAAAAATGCCAATGTAATTACATAACCTGTAGTAGTGTAAGTATTTGAGATACACAGTCTGAAGCAACATTCTGCATAATTACCATAGTGCCTGTCATGTAATTTTTTAAAGTATTTGGAAAATGGTATTTATTTTACCAATTTTATACCAATACAAAAAACCAAAGAAATTTTGAAATGAATCCTAACATTTTTAGGCATTTTATACCCCATCAGGAATATATTTGCTCTCTTAACTATATATTTGTATTTGCGCCTTATACATAACAAATACAACAGATATAATTTTTTACAAGGTATAGTCAGATTCCGATAGGTCATGCATAATTGCTCTAAAAATGTTCAACTTGTATATTGCCTTCTATCACTGCTGAAAAATAGCATGATGTTGCAACAGTTTTATGCATGCCGGTATTATGCCTTTAACATCCAATGCGAAAACACCCAAACGCAATAAACTATAACGTCAATAGATGTATATACACAAAATATTACCTTCATCTGTTCAAGTTAGTAAAATTTTAAAATATAACTTATAATAAAACCAGAGAAAGTTTGAAATGTATCAAATGTTTAGACATTTTTACCCCATCACGAATAAAAGCTATTCTTGGATAATTCTCCTTACTAAAGTCACCTTTCAATTACAATTCAATTACATACAGTGAAATCTTTTATTTAAAACAATTTTTCATTGCATTTCTAAACTGTAAAGAATAATCAAACACAAAAAGTAAAGAATCGACCTACGATATTTATACTTTAAAACTAAAAAACTAGCGACTGGCCCCTGGTTTTTGAAGCAATACCTTGGGACCACTTTTATTCAAATCTATAAAAACACATTATGTTAACAATATGCCCAGTTTATACTATTTTTTTCAAAATAAAATGATGTAATAGAAAGCTTGGCAACTTTTATCTGCATGCATTTCATATTTTAAAAATATTTATCTATGTTTATAGCCATATAATTAAAAAAATACAATAATATTTACTTACAAAAATAATAAACACAGAGCTACTAAACCAGCAATTCAATTTAAAAAGGAGTACCATTTACATCTGCCCGCTAAATATATATGAAATCTATAAACCAATTTAACACGCTAGTTGAATCCTGCCAAAATTGTCTACACAGTTTTTCCAAAGATTAATTTAAGAAGAGCTCATCCGTGAATCTACAGTTTATTTTGACACCTCCATCTCTACAAGAAACCCAATTGAACAAAGTTTTAGGATACGGAGAAGTTTCGAAACAACTTACGAGTTCAGATTAACAAAGTTCCACCATATTATTTATTTATCTACTTTAATGTATCTAATTGATACATATGGCAGACTTATTGTTATGAGAGCAACCTTGTACAGCCAACCATAACACCATTCCAGGCCCGTTCAACGAACGGCTGGGAATCAAACCCGGACCTCCGTGGTGCGCCACCTCATCAAAGGCCGTATGCCTTATGATCAACCCAACACACCACGGCGACGATCCAGTATCTCATATATTAATTGTAGATTTTATTGATAGTATAGTCAATTAAATTAAAACAAAATCTAAACCCTTTATAACTCTTAATAGAATAACCTTTACTGATAAAAATAATTTAAATTTATAAGACTTGCTCACTAGTTGCATTATGGTGTATTGTTTAAGTTTATACATATAATTCATATTTATTTGAGCATATGGTTCCTTAAAAAATACTACACATAAACATAAATATATAGTACATGTAAAAAGCACAACTTATTAAATATAGTCAAATAAACATTTTCTTGAAACTATAAAAAATACCCAGTCTGTCATTATGTTCAAATGTATCTAAAAGAGAGTAAAGGCAAAAAAAATGTGTGTCTAAACTCACAAATTTCAAGTGAAATTTCTTAATTGTTAATCTAAAGTTAACAAATTTAATTATGTTAAATTCGTAGAAAGCATTACTTAGGTAATGTATTAGGCTTTCATATAGGTAAAAATGTTAATTAAACTGTATGCACATGTATTGCATCTTTGTTAATTTAAAGTACATGAAGTGACTAGAGACCAGATTTATAGAGTGTACGCACTAGCACTCAACTACAGTGTAACAAACTATTTCAACCCCCATTGTGTTATACTTGACTCATGACGAAAACACTAATTAAAAGTTTCAATTTTAAATTTAAGCCACTACCTGTGTATATATTTATTTAAAAACCCTACAGTCAATTACTTAAATACAATTCGAATAAAATTTACCAGAAGTAAAATGCCAAAAAAAGCAACAAAAGTGTTCATTTTTTTGCACATTCAAAGTCAAAACATTGTAAAATAAAATCACTTATCGTAAACTAAATAATAGTATTAATTATTCCAAAGCCTCCTTTAGATTCTAGGAGGATGCTTACTTTATAAAGTGTTTTCAGCCCCAGAATAAATTAATAGTGTACAATGTAAATTAACTCTGCATAAAATAGCGAAACTTATCTCAAAGCTTAAAATTATTCATACGCTGTACTTTACCACTGTATTTGATATTTTTACGCTGTCAAAGATCACAGAGCAACACTTTCTATGATTCAAACATATGTCCTTAGAAAAATGAGTACTCCAGAAGGCGAGGACACGCACGACGGTGTGTCCAAAAAAACTATGCATAAAATGTGTAGTATCAAAATGCAGCTGTCAATGCAATTTAAGACACAGCTCTGAACGGTTGTGTAGTTTATATGTGACAATATAGCTTAAAATGCCGGCTTATGCTATTCTCACCTGCAAAAATATCACTGGACTGCAAAAGAAACAAATGGTGAGTACTTTTTATACGTAAATAAAAATACTTAATTTAATTTTCAATTAACTATGCAATTTTAAAGTATCAAAGTAGATTATTATTAACAGAAGCGTGCCATTTTCATTGGTGTTATGACCTCTTAAAAAATTGTTTACCCAAATTAAAACATCTTAACTGCTCGATACTGAAAAATGTAAAATTTAATTTGTTAAAAAATAAGGATGTTGATGAGATGTTGTTGGGGAATTTGGTGTAATATTTGAAATTTTTGTTATCATATTCAATTTTAGATATTTTACCTATTGCATATATAATCATTGTATTTAGGATTAGAGAGATGCGTGAAATAAACAAATGTTACATTCATTCATTTTTACCGTCTTTAATTTACTGAAAATGCGAACGGATATTGTTTAAAATGAATAGAAATTTTTTGAACAACTTTTCTTCCCATTTTCAATTCCGTTAGTAGGAGACCGATTATTTTCAAATTTTTACAACGGACTTTTTAATTTCTCTTCTTACTTTAAGACACTGTGCTAATTGTTTTCTTTTTAAGTTAATAAAAAAAAATTATTGGCAAAAGTACCAACATAATTATGTAGATTAATGTATTTACACACAGGTATGCACGCACACACACATACACACACATGCGCACGCACGCTCCACATACCTGTGCACTCGCACACACACACACACACACACATATTTAATGACAATGTAGTTTAATACACATTTTAATTAATAAAATGTGACAGTGTTTAATAATTTTAACCTAAATTCTTCAGCTATTGGTTGCGGTCCAAATTTTAGAAATTTAACATGGAGGCCATAATAATACTTAATATAAGCCAAACAATGCACCACATAAATCAATGCAAATGTGCATTGTACTGACACAAGCAGATATATTTATGTAAATGTGGTAATGTGGTGGGTAAATTTATTCTGTTGGCAACACTATATGCGTAGTGTGGGGCGCTAGTAGAAGAAACAAGGTGGAGGGGGACAAGATCAGGTAGCCGCCAAGAGATATATGCGTATGTACCTTCTGGATTACTCTATATTCTAACCATATGCCATTTGAAAGATTAAAATTATTATTATTATGTAAAATAAATGTTTCGTTAGTAACTTGTAGAATTGTTTAAACATCTAATATCATTTAGCATAAACTTTCAATTTTATCAAGGTTCTTAGAAATCGATTTACTACTTATTTAAAAGAAGGTAATTATATACAATGTATTCACAAGTTTTAAAGTTTGTATGTGTATTGTATTCACAAGTTTTAAAGTGTAGAGTTGAAACTGGTTTTATTATAAATTGAACTATACAACCTATCTAAAAACATACTTTTTACTGCCTTTATGTATTAGTTCTGTAGTTGAAAACTATTTTGTTTATTAAAAGAAAAACAACTATAAAAACAATATATCATATTTACAAATTATATATAGCCTTTATAACAAAGAAACAGAATAATGATTTTAAACTATTTTATTTAAAGCAACTTGATATTTCCCCATAGGCACTTGTAAAGATTATAAATAATATCTTATTCAGGTTTTATATTTCAACTTTACACTGCCTTTTGTTTATATAAAATATTAAAATATAAATCCCTACCTTCCAGGAAACAGAAAAGGTTCAGCCAGTGACTTTATTGTAATGTACAACTTAATCATAAGATATATTTAATTTATTTCTATTGTTGTATTAATAACTTTCAAAAACATATATATTGTTTAGTTATCTCTGAGAAACAATGCAACATTTTCTAATGGTTTCCCACAGACTTAAACATTATCAACTAACTTATCAAACTGAAGACAATTTCTTATATAGCCAATAGTGACTATTATGTAGTCCCCTAGTATAATGAACTTTCTGTATGTTCAATTCTATATTTAACTTAATACAAGTAATTTTCTAAAACTCGTCACAGTTTATCAATTAAATTCTTGCACTTTATTATTGAAATAATATTTTCATTGCACTCTTGGCTTCACATTATAATAATAAAATGATGAAGTATGTGACAATTTTCTATCTAAAATTTATAAAAAGTCAATTGTATAACTCGTTAAAATAAAGTGTTATAAATACAATCCTTGGTCAGTTAAATGCTAAAAAAATATTTAAAAAGATGTTAGGAAAATTATAATTCCTGCATTAAACCACACCCAAGCCTTGAAAATATGAAAATAGTGAATCCAAATAGTACCCTCATAACAAAGTAATATCATTCATAAGGAATGTAATTCTATTTCCTTCAGTATGTACATGATAGCTTGCATCAAATATTTTACTAATATATAATCCCAATCCATTAAAACTAATGTTTTATGACACACATAAATTTAATTTTATTGTGCATAGCAAATTTCAATAGAAATGTGTATATATGATGTCAATGTAAACAAATTTTTTATTACAATTTCACCACAATGTATAAAAACGTAGACTACCAAGTATATTCAAAGAATATTGGAGAATTGTTTTTAGATACTTTAATTTGTGTGCACATAAGAATTTTGACAGATCTGATGCTGGCAATTGATGACTTGATGTCTGTCAGTCTTCTACATAACATTTTGAATTGTTTCGAAATACAATAGTGAGTACTTGGTAATCATTCAGTCTTTTTATTTTCAGTATGTGCGTCAGAGCAAGAACACTTTGCACTTTCCTGAACAGCACACCGTCGTGGAAACCAGCCGCGGCAGTATTTATAGTCTTCTTTATCTTCTTTCTCCGGACTTACTAGTTCCCCAAACAGCCAATGTCTGCAATATACACATTACCGACATTAATACTAATAATATAGCAATCGATTAAAAAGTTCCATGATGAGGTATCGCATAAAAAAAACTATATAAGAAATTTTTAAATAGCAATCTCGAGAAACATTTCCATACTTTATCGCAATACAGGATTACTGGAGTAAACAAATAGTGCCTCATAATAAAAAATAATGGTAGAAAATTCCAATATTTCATCCTAGAAAATTAATTCTAGTCTATTAAAGATAGGTATCCATCGTTGTGGCGTACGTATGTTGATGTATTGCAATACGTATGTAAGTACTAAATATGACAGTTGTTTAAATACATTGGTATGTAAAAAAAAGTGGCATATAAGATACTTAAAATATAAAAAAAATACAAAGAATACAATAATATAATTTGAATAAAATAAAAAGATACAATAAAATTATAAAAAAAATCAACATTTATTACCCACTTCTTTAAAATAGACTTATATTGAGTTCCTTTCTTTTTACATTATATATTTATTACAAAATCTATACACTTTCCCGAGGGTAATAAGAGTATATCTCAAAGGCATTTAGCATCAGCTTCAACTTCATACTCACAACAAATAGGATTTATGCATTTATTTTGGTCTTAATATTTCTGGTCAAAATTCCAATTTCCTGTTTTGCCCACATCCTCGGGTCATTAGCTCTAAACTAAATATTTCACAAATTCACATCAATATTTTTAAACACCATGTTGGGACAGTAAGTAACATAAGTATTCCTAAATGCTTTCTTCAATATTCCATAAAAGGCATTAGCCATCTGTATGTTTTAGGATTGCACATTTAGAGCGCATGTGATATCAAATATCGACACCACTTTTAGTTTCATTGTAGAAATAAAGCATATTTAGTTTTGACGTACTTGATTGCATCATTTCTTATTCATCTAAAGATAACAGGACATAACCCATTTTGCTTGCTTTACTTAATTTCGTAAAATATGACGTTTGGGGTTTCACCAAAGCCGCACTTCGGAAGTACCAAGAGGTTAATGTAGACAAAAAAATCGATAGAAGCAAATATTTTTCAGTTCCTCCAGTATCTCACACTTGTTAGATCTTACTGTTCCAACCAAAGCCAAATTATAAGGCGGGCTAAGCAAACTCTTGACTAGGTGAACTGACATGAACAAATTGTCACAAGTAACATTTCTAATAATGCCATGTATTATTTTTGTGAGCTCCTTTGCATATTATTTCCCTGAGAGGAAATCCATTAATCTACATACATTTCCCCAAACATGACATAGCATCTATCATATGTCATTTTACACCGATACATATCATTGGTATTTTGTTTTTGGGTATATTCACTAAATATACTAATTAATGTCCTAAGTACAGTATTTTCATATGTTAAAAATACCTTTAATACAAAATAGAATCATAAAATGATGTATTAAATTATGGTAAAATTTCTACATTAAGTTATGAACATTTCTGGACATTGCAATAAGTGGTGAAGCATTTGTGTCAAATGTGTAATAAAAAAATAGACTAATAATATCTACGATATGACGTTGGTGTCAAACATCATATTTCGACGGTAAATGAAACAAATACTTTTATTATAGTTTTTAGAAACCACAGGTCTTAGAATATTCAAATTTATGTAAAAAAAATTTTAATTTTTGAAATAAATTTTACAATATTTATGTTTTCTGTACATTGCGATTAGGGATGAATAACAATCTAACATTGTCCTCTGGGTTGCAGAATAACCAATTTTTAGAAATTTTTACTGTAAGAGAAGATGCCCTTAAGTCAAATCAAAATTGCTACAAATTCTTTAACTATTTCAATTCATAACCTAATTATAGATAAGTTCATTTGAAAAACATGTTGGTAATCAATGATTAATTATTTGTAAAGATAAATAATGTTTGATAAAACTAATACATGGCCTTAATTACCTTCTCCACCTTGTTACCCAGACTCTGTCACCAACTTTCAATGGAATACGAGATTCGTCACTGCATGGAGGTGTAAATGAAGCCTTGCAATAACTGATTATTGGTACCCATCTTCCACTGTATGGATGCTCAATCCTATACAGTCGGGACTTAGCTCGCTTCCAAGTCTTTTGAGCCAACTGCTCAACCTGAAATTTTGCATTCATTTTTTCTTCTATATCTGCCAGAATACAGAACCCTAACCAAAGATGTGTTTTCTTAATACTTATAAGCACATCACTACTTAGGAAAACGTTTTGTATGTAGGAGTTTGAACAACAAAATTAACTTGACAACTTACAAGCTGAGTAATTATAAACAATTTGAAATTTCTGATAATAATTTGGAAGAACTTAATTTTATCATAATTAGAAAACAAGGTTCTGTAAGTGTAGATAAAATAAAAAGCGGCCAAGAACAAATCAAGTTGGCACTACAATTCGCATTCCATATTTATGTTATTTAAAGTCACATGCCTTTGGTAAAATAGATTTTCAGTTTAAAGAACGTAAGGTGTGTACAAAATTTATTTATTCACAATTTATTTTAAAACAATTGGTATCGCTTTAAAATAAAGTGTGAAAAATATGTAATATATACCATAATTGAAAACTTATATTTGTATTACTTATAACTAACAAACTATAATTAAAAGTAATGCTAGAATTTGTTTTCTATATTGAACAGGAATTTTAGATGTCTAGATATTAGAATTATCAAGATAGACTTGGTAGAAAAGCAGATCTAATAATTGCATCTTTGACACTTTCCCATATTGGTACATATGAAAAAATGTCTAAATGGTATCTCACTTAGAGACCTCTTTTCAAAGTTATCAGACAAATCTAATTTTTTTTTTATTTATATGAGAACTAAGTATTATGTATAAATTACAAATCCCTATTTAGAATTGTTTATAACATAGAAGCGTTCGACATACGGATGGCCAGGCGGACAATGTAACCACAACAATAGGATTTAATTTGGCCCCTTCGGACACAAAACCTGAAAAGACCTTCACTTTTTACACAGCCAACGAATTTATTTTTGATAAATACAGTAATATTTCACACACCAATAAACCAAACTAAACGTTCATTAAAAAACTGAAAAACAACAATACAAATTAATTGCACTTAAATATGTCAATTACAGATTGCTAAAAGATGCTAAAACCAACGCTCGCAACTCTCTAGAAAGAATCACCAATGAATCCGCTTGTTACTGATGAGATCAATGATCTCACCAGTAACAATCAAACAGCTCATGTCCCTAGCATCATAATTTATATATATTTCATAGCTCATAATTTTCCGAACTTATGCGCTAATGGAAACATTACTTCAGCTTTTGAAGGAAAAGTGAAGTTTCAGTAATACAGCACAAGCCATAAACTCAGAAATCGGTGACATATTGTATTTTACATTACTTTTAATCATACAAGAATGGAAACCTTGGGCAATTTTTAACCCAAACATTTCAATTCATATAAATAATCATGAACATTCGATGAAAATGTCTTTTTCGCTACACAACAAGATCACCTCCACATTCATACTTTCGTTTACAGGATATCCAAAGGTAAGTTCACAAACTTTATTCTTTACCTTAGTGATAATTTTTTTTAGACATCCAAGTTTAAAAAATATGGACATTTTATATATTAATGGAATATTTAAGAATTCAAATACCATTCCAAATAGAATGGGCAAAATTCTAAATCATATTTATGTAAAGATGTCCTATTTGCCATGCATCAGTTTATAAAGTTTAAAAAAGTAATGAAATATTAACACTTTATATTTTCTTAATACTCACTGTAAGATCATACTTGTTGCAACCTTCTCTTAGGGGCCAATCTATACCATTATAATTATTAGACCACATAACAAATGCAAAATTCTTTTTCCAACCAAGATCATATGGAAATACAAATGAATCCCCGCCTCTCTCCTCAATTCTACTCTCTGCTTTATTCAGTATCCAGTCTTCAATAGCAGTTTGATTTTTTACAATACTTTTCATCTGAAAACCATCAGTTTTAATATTTTCAGTTTAAAATTTTATTTTCTACGTCAACAAAATATAATAAAGCGTTTTCATAAAATATATCTAAACTATGATTAAAAATAATTTTTTGTGTATTTATTTCTCTATATTAGCAATTGACAGTATTAATAATTCTGAATGATATACGAGTATATACATTTGCGTATTCCTGATGAGACTAAGTGACATTTTTTATGTACCAAGTCACTTGAGACTCAGTTAGTCATTATGTTGAAAAGTTGACCTGACTACCACCCTTTGTACTAGTCAATCAGATTAACTCATAAACCAAACCAATTATCAGGTAGGTATCAACTGCTTTCTACACTTTTATCCAAACCGAAGGGACTACAATAGAAATTGAAATCTAGTGTTGAATAAATTTAAATTTCTATTTTCAATAAAATACTTTAGTTGTAAATTGCAGAAAATGAAAAAAACGAGAAATTATTTTTTCGATATACCAAATAAATTCCATTATTCATTCCACTAAGCTATAATTTCTGATATCTTTAGTGTTCTAATGGAATTAATATTTTAGAATTCAAATACCATTCAGATACATTACTCATTATTCTCTGCCTCCTCTAGCTTCCATGACCCACCCCCGTATTACACCCATATGCACCACACACAGGCAGGACTGTCAGTCGGACTATGAATAGTTAAAAACATATTTCTGTTTCTCATTAATTGTCGGTTAAGTCGGAACAAAAGTCTACTTTGCCGACCATGCCCTGTTGCATGGTCCGATTGCTAAAGTATCTATACAATATATGTTTTTAACTATCAGTGTGATGCATACCAGTGTGGTGCATACCAGTGTTAATCAGTCAATGTCTAGTTCGACTCTATGTTATGCAAATTTTTAAGAAAATGAAATATTTGATACTTAAGATATGGTATGAATTAATAATTTTTGTCATTATCATAGTGTGCACAGTTAGCTTTTCATTAAGTTTTTCTAAATTTTCATTTAACATTTAGAATATATTTTTGTTATCTAATAAAATGTCTTTAGATACAAATTTTAAACATGATTACAAAACGCCTTAATGATTTACTCATATTTACCTGGTAATAAAATAACATGCCAACTGCCAAGACTACACCCAAGGCCATTCCAAGTGCAAGCAAACTCAGTACAAGTGTTGTCAACGTCAGATATACAAGGGGCTCTTTCCCTGTTCCATAATGCATGTACCATACGCGGTTAATAGCTCTATACAATGAACAGGACAAAACCTAGAAACATAGGTGATGTATAAAACTGCATATTTTAAATCTATCATGGTGAATCTTACGAGATTTAACTGTTTTAGTGCTCAGTCATAACTATAAGAGCATTCATTATATTTACTTTGAATACTTGTAATAAAACTTTATACCATATATCTCATAGATAGACTTCTTTACTGCAGGTGAATCATAATTTATTAATTGAAATGTCTGTACACAATCGAATAGCTATAAACATAAAACGAAACATAATAGTAGATAGGGTCTCAAATATGGAATTTGCCATATAAGATGTTGGTCACTTATAATTGAGTCACTTATAATAAGTTGAGTATTTTTTTTATTTATTTTGTCTATTTTTTATGATAACTAAGAAGAGTGGTTTTACAAATTTTGCTATAATGGTAAGGAAGATTTCCTTTGAAAATGAAAACATTTCATATAAAATTTTACACATTTCAATAATGTTTTAACAATCATACTGCAAGAACATGGCTTATAGATTTCCATAGATACATCTACATACTGTTAGACAGAGTTACATTCAAACTAATTATACTGGCCATTTTTTATAAAAATTTATGCAAATCTTCAATTAACTTGCAATTGCACACTCGATAAATAAAACACTGCTCAACTAGATCAAGGAGAATAATTACATAACTGTATTTCAAAGGCATAAATAAACCTACTCACCCAAGTGGCTTGAGAGCAACCAAGTACAGCAAACAGTAAAAACAAAGTAAAATGCTTATGATTAGCCCATCCCACACAAGCATTGATCCAAGGGCAATGATGATCCATTTTCTTTACGCACCGACCACCTTCAACATAAAGGAATAAATTACATATTATGCCCCAATCCTAACTAATGTTATGAATGCAAACATTAATCTGTTTATTTTGCCTTCATACTTCATCTACTCATCAATCAATCCCTGTAAAAATTTGGACATAGTCTGTATCATGAAGATGAACAGAGTATAATTTCTGTCCTGGAATCATAATTATTTCCTTTTTTATTTAAAAAAATCATGTATCCAAGTGCCATAGTCTACTGCCTTTTCGAAAGCTACTATACAATCTTTTCAATAGAACATTTTTTTTAATGACGCCCTCACTTTTTCTTCGCTTGACGTACAAGCGAAGGAGTGGTTCAAAGCTTATTCATAATAAAAATGAGCAACTAAAATTTTTTATAAATATAACTTAGTATTTGCCTTTTAAATACAGAAACATTTGGAATATTAACCAGGAATTCATATAGTGAAATAAAAAGTATTAATTTTATTTCATTCTTTAGTCTATGATACAAGTAGAATAGCAATTCATTACTCACATTTCCTACAATGATGAGATCTTGGAGCCTTGTATCCCTTACAAGCCGAACAATACTGTAAATATTTTATGTCTTCTTCATTTTCCTGAAAAAAGATTACTACTTACAATTGTATTTCTCCCCAAATTAAATTATACTAGGCGTATTAAAATTTAACAAACAATAGTAAATAAAAATTATTGATTCTATGATCTCGTATACCTAAACTCAAAATATTTTGAAATTTGACCTAAAAGACAAGTCTTTTAGTACTAAAATCATTTCATTCTTTTAAAGAAATTGATGTGCAATTAACATTACATCTTTTCCATTTTTTATAGTAACCAGCGTTTCGTCTTTACCAAATCTACTTTTATATAATAATTAATTACAGTTAATCTATTAAAGGTTTATCACAACTTAGATATTTATTCTATGCATTAGTCATGTAGAAAACTGTGTCACCCAATCGTGTAATATAAAATGCTTATAAGAAAGAATCTATAATAATCAGCTATATACATCTCTGAACTTTTTGTAGATTTCATGATTGTTTACAATTCTTTCAAACATTATTTTGATGTAGTTATCCCATTTTGCACTCCTCCCCTCACTTAAACCATTACTGGTAATTACACCCATAGTTTAGAAATATGTCATAACTTCTTCACAAATAAATTCAATATTATAAATGTATAACAAAAACATTGGTACTGTATTTTATTAAACACAGGATCTTTGTAATAAATCACAAAAAGACACATTTTATGTGATTAGTGATTCTGACTAATAATTTGATATTAGAATTTACTATTCTATTTGACTGAATGGCATATATATGAAGGGCAATCAAATATCACTCACTCGTCTCACTTAAATCATTACTGGTAATTACACCCATAGTTTAGAAATATGTCATAACTTCTTCACATATAAATTCAATATTATAAGATAAATGTGTAACAAAAACATTGGTACTGTATTTTATTACACGCAGGATCTTTGTAATAAATCACAAAAAGACACATTTTATGTGATTAGTGATATTATATTTTACTGAATGGCATATATGTGAAGGGCAATCAAATATCAAACCAAATCTTTTTAACCATCATGTGCAACAGAATCATTGATAACAAAGATATTGAGCCAAACGTAAAAATGTTTATTGAAATTGATATGTAATTAACATTACACTTATACAAAATTTCCACTCAATGGAGTTTATATTCTTAGAGAGAATAAACTACTAGAGAGAATAAACTTTGTTCAGAGAGATAGATTATCTATCTGAGAGTCTATATTTTGCATGTCTCTAACTTTAATTATGTCGGAATTCCCGTACAGTCTTCCACCCCTATTTTCACACCTTAAAGGTTAAATTGTGAAAAATTATTTTTAGTGATCACTTAGAAACTAGGAGAAATATATGTGCCATTCAAGTTTGTAGACCTTACTTCTCTAGAAATTTCTTGACGAGTCAGTTAACCAGTGAGTTAGATTTTTATATGTATACCTAAATAGAATCTGTCAAAAATTATAAAGTAGACAGCCTAATCAAGAAAATTTACACATGCAACTTTACTTAGGCAAATTCACAATACATTACTTTAAATGTTTTGCTAAGCAACAATATTCATGTAAAATTAACCTATCCATATCAACCGAAAACCAGTATAAGCTCAGAAACAATTTGATATAAGAACATTGAAGTTTAATAGACCTATGTAACCATTAAAAATATTTTTAATAAAAAGTTTTCATAGATTAGTTTATATTAGATTATTCCACCTTAAAATTACTTCTAACAAAAAAGACAATAATTTTATATAATAATTAGAATAACCCTAGAAAATTTTATGATTTATAATCACACTCTATTGGATTTCAAACTAACAGAATTACATTATAACATTACAATAAACAAACATGCATTGAAGTTAACCAAATCATTGAGCAACTGCACATCATTCATATGATTTATAATACATATGTAAATCATGTAAAGCCAGTATATGTAAAAAGGAAACACTTGATTTTGATTATCTCTTTCAAAATAATTATTTATAATATTCTGTATACATTTAAATGTGTCAAAAAATGTTTGATTCAAACAAATTCAAAAAATTATATAAAAATTTGCATAGTTGAGGTATGTATAACGTTTTTAGCCTCAAGTTAGATGTTACCAATGAAAATAGTAAGCTCACCGGTTGCCATCCCAATGGTACGAAACCAGGCCCCTCCCACAATGCGTTAAGAAAGAAGTATAACGTGCAGCATGAGAGAAATAAAAAGGTGCAGGAGCAGAGAGTACCGCCGATAGTTTTCCATGGAGGCCACCACATACTAAGGCAATGTATAGTCATCCATGTAACCAATTTGATTATAACTGCAAAAAAAATAACCTCTTACAAATTGTACACATAACACCGGATATAAAACTTGGAAAGGATTTTTGAAACATACTTAAAGCCGTTAATGGGCCCCAGTGCCATATCCTAGCGAATGGCCCTACGCACATTTTTATTTTTATTTTGTGGTATGAACTTATTAAATAAACAAATACTTGTTCAATTCTCCAAAATTCAGTGTCGCTAATCGATGTTTCTATAAACTGTCATCGCTTGTATTTGACATTTATCACGATTACTATAGACACCTTTTCATTTTATTTTTATAGACATTGATACCATTTTATAAATAAGAGTAATTACATTTGAGTTATCAAAAATATCAAAATCATTTGCTAAATATTGTTTTTCTCTAAAACAAATATGTAAAACAATCTAATAACAAATATTTGTACTAATTTGTTACATTTATCAAATGTAATTATTTAGAAAATGGCATTTTGGAATTATCATTTCATACATGTCTAAAAAAATTGATAATTACGATATGAAGCTCTGCTTAATCTAATTGATTTGAAAATTGCGTAAAATTATTGTCAATTATTATTATAATCTGAAAAAAACAATGTATCAAAAATATTCATACTAAAGGTTGTAATTGTTGCATTTACATTTCGTAATTGAATCTAATTAGAAAATGTCTTTCGAATAGTTTTTATTGATATGAAGGATATAAAGATTGGAGTAGAAGGTAAATGTAGAATAAAGCATTGAAGGATAAAGCATAGCATCTGTTCTGTGAGATGAAGAATGTGCACGATATGTAGCAACTTTAAATTTTGAAACGTTCAACAAATTGTTCAACATTGTCTACGACCACGTCACTGAGTTGTCACACTGGTGTCCGCGATATTTTTGTCCACTCGGTTGGGTGTGTGCTTTCTTGTGTGTGTGTTGTGCTACTTATGTGGATTATTAGGTGATATTCCCGCTTTTTTTTGGGTAAGAACTTTTTTATAATCATTCCCTTTATCAAACATTCCTTACTTTCAACCAAATAATCACATTCCACCTACGTAGAACACGTTTACAATATTTTCTGCCCCGGCGGGTATGTTGTGGGCATATTTGCATTTTGAGATAAAACTTTTATAATGGCTGTAAATTAATATAATGGTTGAAATTAACAATTACAAGATACGACTAACTGATGCGTGGCAAAACAAGAAATTGATTGCAACGTCTGGCGCTTTCCCTGTAGGTTTGTCACGCGGTTGTCATCTTTCTGTCATTTACTTTGCGAATATGAATGGGTCAGTTACTTACGTATAAAATTTTCTTTTTGCAGATTTAAATCCTAAAACGACAAGATGCCTAAATCGGTAAGTTATAGTTACAACAACATAATAGACGGTATTTCAACATAAGCAATTCATCTTGACGGTAAAACTCGATTGATTGAAGTGTCGCCGATTAACGGAGATCTTGCTATCAAAAGCGATGGCAATTGATAAAATTGTACACGCCAGTAGCACAGCACATTCTTGTATATCGTTACTTAACGATAGTTAAAATTTAATACAAAATAAGTGTTACATACATACATACAAAAGCATAATATTGCAAATTAAGCTCATTAACTTGTACCGCTTACATTATAAGTAGGTTACGTGTTTTAATTAATTGTTAAAATAAATGTGGAAAAATATCGATATATTCCACCAGCCAGACATATGTGTAATACATATGCATATTCCCATTAATCTAAATGGAATACAAATGACACTATTTGAATTTTCAAGTACATAGTTATGTAATTTATTCAGATGATCTGTCATTAAAAGAGCACTATGTATCAGAAAGTTTATTTTATAGACCCAAATTTGAAATCGAAATCTAGTTCTAGCCAAACATTGATTGCACTATCAAATTAATAAGAATGTGATCCCTGTGATTAAAAAATTATTTTTGGTAAATAGGAAGAAAATGCGACTGTAAATTACTGACATGAAACATTAAGACCCTTTTTCAGAATTTCCCTAAAATATTTTCAAATTAGTTGACTTTTACAACTTAATTTTTGTCTAAAAATATTCTTAATCTATATAAATGAAGGTGTTTGAAAACTCTACAGCCAAATGTAGAGAACTCCTTCAGAACATACAACTCGATGTCAGTTTGTAAAGTAATTTTCTAGTTGTAACATGTATACGCCCATATATGAGTTTAAGTGATTTATTGAAATTTGAAAATATTAAGTTAATGTTACTGTTCTTTTAAGAAAGGTTAAAACCATTATCAATTAGGTAGTATCATTAGGTATCCTTAATTATGACTCTCGTTAAAAAAAAATAGGTTGCACTTTTCAGAGAGTTATTTTAAATATCTATGCAGTATAAACAGTAAACAAAGGAACACTAAAAGAAAAAATGTTGTCATTTTATGTAATTCACGCTTGCGCATCTAAAATTAAAGGAATGACTCACAAATTTATTCCCATTATAATCTTCATGTTGTGAAACCTGCAACTGCTATGTATATTTTTTCAGATCAGAACTATCAAGACAAAACAATTGTAAAATATTGTCCCAGTAAAAATGTTGTATCCAAGAGGGTATTTAAAAAACTAAATGATTTTCAGCTATTTAATATTTTTCTTAACCAAGTTGTAAACTTTGAAATATTTTTTATATTTATATAATAATAATAAGTAGTTTATAATTTTATACGTACTCATACTAGATAATTATATGGAATTACGATAAATAGTATCTCAAATTTTAGATACGGCATTCAATTTATAAAAGATGCTTTATTGAAATTTACACGTTTAAACTAATATAAAAATAAAGTAGGATATTACAAAGAAAAGCACATTTATTTTTTTCTAAATTTGTTATTTCTAAATTTTTTAGGGTTTTGTTCTTCAAAAGAAAAACTGCACCCTTATAAGATCACTCACATGTCTGTCTGTCTGTCACAGCCATTTTTTTCGGAAACTGCTTGGTATAGAAACTTAGAGTTAGGCATAGTAATAAAACCTATTAACATATCTCAATAGCTAACACTAAGAAATACACACCTTACCATGTATTAAATACCTAAATTTGAATATTGCAAATATATGAAATTAAATTTCTTAATAGAAAGTAGCTACTTTTGGAGATTCTGTTATACCTACTTCATACAATAATTATGAAACCTATAACACATAATGAAAGTCTTAATACAGTCAATTGTTTTAAACTTTATTATTTTTTAATAATCATGCAATACACCTGCCTTTGCTAAGGTAGATACATTTCTAACTGCCTCTGGTACTGGAGGAACTTTTTATTTGCAATTGGTTAGCAATCATTGTACCCATTGGTACGCTCCAGCCCCACTGAATTGATGTTGTTCATTTCTCCAACGCCCACGGGAAAAAAGTATTAACTGTTTTGATAAATTAGGCATTGAATAAATTTAAATATTTACTTACGAGATTTCCTACTCTAAAACAACCAATTCTAAATCATCGTCTGGTGTACATATTGTTTTTATGTATAATATGGAACGAAATGAACACTAACACAAAAAGCTTTTCATTAACAAATACATTCAAACCTTGTGTTGTGTTAAATTTGTCCATGAAAAATGCTGACGAAATTAAAGTATAGTAAGATGTGGCATCTAATGGAATTTTTACACAAGACCGAGACAAGTTTTTGTGAATTATGTTAAAGTACCTGGTAAGATTTTAAATAGAATGTGTGAAAAATTACGCTTATTTCAATTGCCTATTAATACCATTTCAACGACCGTGTCACTTTACTAGCAAATAACAACGTATCGGCGCCGTATGTCTTTCAATTGTCAATTAAATGCAGTAGAATTTGTTTTTAAAGTTATGCTTGACATTTTTAATACTTTTTTTTTATATATTCCAAATTTCGAATGAAGTATTTTGTTATTTTTTATTTTTCCCTTCACTTATACTTTTAAGTGAGAGAATGTTTCTCTTTTAAACGTAAGTGTATAGATTATTATTTTCTGGACATACTTAAACTATATAATGTTATGCAGTTTAATTTACTGATTCTATACAGTTCATCTAAATGTCATATTCATATAAGAACTCCAAAAAGCAACCAAACTAAAAATTAAAAATTTATATCACGCATCTAGGATTGCCCAAAAGTAATATTTAGGGTCTCAAAAAACAGCAATGAATTTTCTCTTTAATAAGGGATCTCCACAGTGGTCTTCTTTTAACTCCAGATTCACAACTTTTGTTACATGTAACCTTACACTATGCTCTTAAAACCTCTCCATAAATACTTCTGTCTCCATTCAAATCCACACTTTAAAATAAATTGATCCTTAGATAAGAATGCATTGCCGATTAAGGTATTCTAAAATTCTTTATATGTATACGTACACACACACACTCACATAGAGCAATTTTATATTCCTATCAACGTGTTTTATTTGACTCGAAGATGTTGTTAATATAGCACTAAATTTTCTTAACCTATAAGTTTATATAGAGGTTTTTTAAATTACGAAGTAAAATTTATATATTCAGCATACTGAGTAGTAAGGAAGCTTGTTCAGAAGTAGCTATCGTCACACATTGTTTTCTGATTGCTTTGCCTTCATTATTGATTAACTTTTTTGCTCCTTTATAAATATCTTAGCTTCACCTCCCACTATCTGTTTTCACTAAAGAAAGACATTTTAATTTTTCATAATAGTGCCAAAAAGGCTCTAGGAAGATACAAGAAACTCTTATCATTTTTATCATTGCAAATACTACTTTTGTCCTTCGTGTTCACATTTATGATACTCATTGTTTACTTAATACCTTATATCCATTTTCTACATTTTGTGATAAGGGTTAGCATTTATCTTTATAGTATCTGATATTTTATTTCGTCTTCTGTCTTAGCTAGTTTATTTACAATTTATTTTGCTTAGGCTGATATGTCATAACTGACAGATTGGTCCAGCATTGTAAATTGATAACATTATTATCTCTGCAACATACACTGCACTTAATATGTAATTCCAAAATTTGTTCTCTAGGCAAAAATGGCTTAATGTTGGGTGTATTAAAATTTTAAGAGGAAATTAATATTATAGCCGTGTTTCAGTTAGGGAGCAGTACCTTAGAAGTTAAAAACCAAAGCTTTATAAGATCACTTCTCTGTCCGTCCGTTTATCACAGTGATAAAGAATATTAACTTGCATATATCATATTGAAATTTTAATAGTGACAAATAAAGAAAACAAAACTCTTTTTTATATGTACACATCAAATCTATAAAAGAGCATTTTGTTGGATTAAAAAAGTATTTATTTTAGAATTTTTTGTAATGTATTTCTAAAGGTATTGCAGAAAAATTTTCTCAGAACCATTTGATATAGAAACTTAAAATTGGGCATAGTGGTAATAGATATTAACCTACATATCTCTCTATAGTTGGCGCTTAAAAATATTTATATGAAAATTTTGAAGTGAAAAATTCTTTAGGCACGTTGAGCGATTTTTGGTAGGGGAAAATCTTATGGGTTCGCATAACCGACATGCTAATGTTAACAGTATATCTGTAGCTATGAGTATGATGTGTTATGCTTGACATTGGACTGGCGCATGCACAGCAATGTATTGGTGTATATACACATATTTACACCAACACATTGTATATACCCAACTGTATGATGTGTGAGTTGGGTGCTCTTTGGATGGGTAAAATCTTGTGAGTTCGCATAACCCACATGCTATAATAGCAGTATATCTGTAGTCATAATAATTAGTATATAGCTAGGTAGTTATCTGTAGGCATAGTAGCCATATGCAATATAAATGCTGTGTATATCAATACAAGTAAATTTAAATTGACTATGTAGGAAGTTCAATTTGTGCATTGTTCAAATTATATTTTAGTTTGTTTATTATTTCAATTGTTTAATTGTAGGATCACTACTAAGTACAACAGTGAGTACTAAATATGTTAATTTACAAATTATGAAATTTTAATTTTAGATACTACTATTAATTTGAAAATTAATAAAAACCATTGTTATTTCACAGTTTTTTAAATTTTCACTTTTGTCAGCAGCCCCCATGACTGCCTATGTTTTTTTTAATATCATGTGTTATGGGAGATATCAGTTGAAAGAGCAAGTAATAAGTATTTATTATTAGGGCATAATAAGATGGATTATTAAAAATATTTTATAGAACTTTACGTAAGATATTTCTAGAGATATGGGTAAAAATGCTTAAAAAAATTTATTTTCTGTTTCCAAAACTGCTAAAGCCACAATTATGGAAAAAGCAGCCTCATAAAAAGTTTACCAGAAAAATATAACATAAAATTTCATAGTTTTTAGATATCCACACACCTAAGAGATATACTAAGCAAAATATTTACATGGTGAAAAATAATATTAATATTTGTACCTAATGTATCCATTAATGTTATATGTGCTTAAGTGTGTACAGAATCCACATAGTGCAAATTATATGCTTTTATTTAATTTTAGAAAAATTATCTTTTCACTTTTTGTATGCTCATGTATCAAAATCTAGAAATTTTTTAATGTTAAGCAGTAAAATGCTAAAGCAAATTCATTCGGCAATTTTATGACTCCATGATTTAAAGTTTTCACATGCAAATGGGAGAAGCTTAATCTAGTTGTGTAACACTTAATCTTACTATGTGTAACATCCTAAGTTTCTGACAGTCATAAGAGTTGACTAATTTAGAGTTTACCGATTTGAGAGAAGATTGTACCATCAAATTATGGCTGTCAATTACGTATATCAATTTGAAGCGAGAATTTTCTAGTTCTAGTAATGTAATTTAAGGAGTTATTTAAAAGAATATTATTCTTTTAACTTGTGGACTATTTAAAATGGTGCTTTGTCAAATGCATTTAAAATTCTGAGAAATCTGTTCCAATTAATAATGTTCGCTAGTACTAAAAGATTCATAAAATACCATTAAACTTAGAAACCCATCAAGATTCCACAATGACATCAATTTAATGTGAATGCAATATTATTTTTTTGTCAGTAGGAATTTAGAAATTGAATATTTCTATTCAAAAAAATACATAAAAATAATTAATTAAAAAGTGTGGTTAACGAAATATAAACCATACCTTTGTGTGACAAATATAAGAGAATTACACAAATGAAGGGATGGAAAAGGTCATATTTGCCTTCCTCTTTTTTTAATAAAAGCTTAACTATTGAAAATGATTCTTGGCTTTGTTAATCAATGATAGCCGCCATAAATTTTTTTATGAATACAGATATATTACAAATTTTAGATAAAAGTTATATGGAAGTATATTATATCACTGTTGGATATAAATTATTCGACAATTTTCTGAACTTTCTGATATAAAAGATTAACAGATAAGGGCGGTTAGTAATATTAAAGTTGTATATATAAAGTAATAAATAATTCTTAATATAACAAAATTTAAGTGGAATAAGTTTGTTTCATATATCGGAAATTTTCATATATCTGTTGAAAATTTTGTGACTAAACCTAATTACCTAAGGGCTATATACAGAAATATTTACCATTAAAGTTTGAAGAGAACTGTTTGGCCATTAATAATAATGGCATATGATTTATTAATACTATACTTTATAATGGTACTACAAGTTACCTAAACACTAAAATATATAAGATGCATGGGATGGCTGTACATAGTTCACGATACAGTAGATAAGATAAACGTAGGTACCTTTATAACATTTAGTATCGGCTCACATAAGATATTCATACTTAAAGAATGTGAGTTGATAAGTTTTATGTAACTCCTACTTAGAAAAAAATGATAAATTCCATGAGTTGCTAATGTTAACTTGGAAGATTACACATAACGCTTGATCTATCTGTCTCTACCTTTACCTGCAGAAGTCCAAGATGAAACTCTCAATTCAAAAATTTTCAATCATGTCTCTGTTATTCTGATTAACCCAGATTATGTTAATGACGATGACACACTTGGCAATTCACTAGATGTGTGGCAAAACAGAAAATCTCAGATGTGTGGCAATACCTACAGCACAGAACTTCTTTTGCTTTTATTAACTTTATGGTCTTTACAAAGAAAGATAATCAAAAGAACTTAATTGGATCATTTTTAAACCATCTGCATATAAACATCTAATGAAATAGGTTCAATGACATGTATATATATGTGCGTGTGTGTATATATCTATATGTATATATATATATATATATATATAATTCTCAATTTTGTGTGGCTATCTCAGTGCATACACATTGGTCTCTAAAAATGAATTCAGTTTGATACAACTGGCTGGTGTTTATAATGGACACAAAGTTACACCCAGCCCTGTCTAGTTACTACTAGCATATAGAATGTGACGTTTGTGTATTTATGCGTTAGAACCTATACAGATTTTAATGTAACATTGATGTATTAAACAAATTTGTTTTAGACAAAACTTATTTTAACATCCCTTACCTTTCATAATCTTGTTCGTTTTTTTTAATTGTACTTTACTATCCATTTCTTATTTATAATGCGTTACTCGCTCTTAAGTTATACTCTCGTTATTCTTATTTTTTTTATTACTTAAATGCTTTTTACTGTTACTTCTTATGTTTATTACATTGTTCATTAGATATTAAAAAAGCATTCTCTTAATGAGAGACTGCCATTTTTTGTTTTTTTTTAAATATTCCCAAGTTCAAAGAAAGGGCTGTAGAAACCAATCTTCCATATGTATTCATGCTGCAAAATTATTGATCACAAATATATTGAATAGAATATATATAGTAATATTTGTAAATATGTTTCAATATGAATGAATTCCTTTCACTGTCTATAACGCAATTATCTCAAGCTGCACAACATTGCTCCTACTCGCATTTCTATCATCTTCACGCTAGAATCTGCTGCCACACATGTGACCTCTCATTGGTTTTATCAATACCGCGCATTCCACATCAGCATAGGAGTTTCTGCGCAGAAAGGATAAGAAGCTGTAGTAATTTTCAAAATATTATGGTATTTTCTTATCAATAACTCTTATATATCTGTATGTGTGGATATCACTGTCTTCGTTTCTATAGCAATAGTGTAAATAGATTTCACAATAAGAGATGTAATCTATGTAGATTGTGAGGAGATGAAATGGGCAGCAGAGAGAATGTTGATTTGAAATAGATAATATTGGTTTATTATATCAACAGCTAGATGCAAATGGCTATAATATTTGAAATATTCTGTAACACACACTCAATTGGACACAATTGAACATTTACTACTTGTAGGTGGCGATAACAGCAACATAAATCACATTGTATAATGGAATCTGGCATTGCATCATAATTGAAATATGATATTCTCTTGCATTTTGCAAGAGCCTGGAGGGTTTTGGTTTGTTATTACATTGTCGATTCAAATTATGCAAGCGATTTTGAAGCATAACTAGCCTGTTTTCTCTAGTGTTTCAAATGTAGGAATAAAAATATTTACTACTGGTTTCAACAACCAACACCATTTTATTTCTTACTTGTGATTTCAACTTTGCCATTAAAAAGTAAACATGCCGAAGTTTATAATAAGGATAACTTAAATTCTTAATTACTAGTAAGTAAACCCCGAATCCAAATGTGAAGCACAAGGTACTTTTTTGAAAGGACACTTTAAGCAGTGAAGTACAGCTAAGGCAGAGTTAGTTAAAAGTAATAGTGAAACTCAATGCAAAAGAAATTGACAGAAAGAGAATACTTGGAATTATTGACATTCACATTCCGCTTCATCTTATTGTATACCGTGAAACTAAATGGGACCAGTATTGTATTCTAAAAAACTCTTCTCCCCAGAGCAGAAATTTGATGGCCATTACGGGATGCACTTTACGTTACAAGTAATATAAGCATGCTTCACTATAATAACAAAATTATCCTAATCGGTATAATTTCATCCATCTGAATTTAGCTTCTGATTATCCTCTAAATCATTCAATATTTAAATATGAAACTGAATTCTACGTACAAGTGGCTATAGTGCTTAGTATAATTTTAGATTGTCGTAAGTGTATTTTTAAATCTAACTTCAGTGTAATACTTAAAACATTTGTTATTTATTTTAGTAGCATCAAAAAAAAAATAAATAGCACACCATTAATAAAGGAAAACTTGGCAGTCATCGATAATTATTTGACTGCCATGAACTAGAAGTTATGGGCTATTCAGTACTTAGCAAGTGCTAATTTAATATAATACACTATAGTATGAAAAAAATTAAAAGGAACACCTCTTAATTTCACATCAATAAATTATTTAAAAGGTATATTATAAAAATTAAATTGCAAACCTAGTATAGCCCCCTCTAGTATTATTTCCTTAAACTATAATATATGAATATGACTTGCAATGATCTAGTGTGTTATATAATAATACAATGAGGAAAATGTGTAAAAAATATACAAAACGAAACCAAGAAACTTTGCTAATGTATGACCTATTTCATTACGGGTTCTAAAATCTTAATAGACGTTGAAAGCATTCCCCTTGTGTTACTATGTTTCTGTATAATTCTCATTATATCTTATACTAAATTGGTTTCATTTTAAAATAAGTTTGAAGGAAATAGAAAGGCGTACCTTAACAAAAATATGCTAAAGATTGTCTGATAATAAATTATGGAATTAGAGAATACCAGTTTTAAGTGCAATTCGACTAAAATATATCCTCAATTGCCTGATACAAAACATCACTGAACACAAGTTACTACCTTGCTTAGTGTTCAATTCAAGGTCCGTAAGGGACCATGAGCTCTTTATTGTCACAGTATGAATGCTGTTATACAACTAGAATATTGAAAAACTTTATGTCTACTCTCTTGATTTTGAATAATCATGTAAAGCAAAAATGTTTGGTACATGTGAAAAGTGAATTTAAAAATGAATAATAATGATATTGCCACTGTGAATATACCATGAAAATTGTCATTTGAATATGCATACAACAAACTAATATTTGGCGGTATTCATTTTAATTTCTTTTTGTTCGATCATTACTCAAGTACTCAAAATAAAAATTTGTATGATTTTACTTGTGTGATCATCATACAGAACTATAGAAAATCCTGACTTTAAAATCATAAGTCATGCAGTATAAAACAGATATCAAAATTACAGCAGAGATTTTTTCTTTGATAAGCCAAGTCTTCCACTTTTTCCGATCTTTGAAATTTTAAGTAAAACAGGATAATTGACTTCTTCTAAATTTGCCATTTTTATTATATTGCCATGAAAATATAGGTTAATCAAGAGTCAATAGTGAAAAGTTATAAAAATGTTTAAAAAATTTACTAGTTATGAGCTTCTAAATTCAATGATAAGGGGAGAATGGGCATACCTCCCTGTTTCATTCAGTCTTGTAGAATACAATTAGCATTAATAAAAATGATATCACAATTCAGTATTTCCGTCTTCTCATCTAAACGTTAAGTTTAAGGGCTGGGTCGAACCAAATGCGAGTGCAGCATGTCTGTATTACAACAGCATTTCTAATGTTAGAAACAGTACATGATATATCAAACCAAACATACTATACGTGCGACTCGTGGCAGCAGAATTGCAACACATGCAAAACAGGCCTCAGATGACAAATAGTGTGTGCAAGCGAGGCAGCAAAATGGCAACATTGCAAATGCACTGTGCTGTAATGATGTTGTATCATAAGGCTCTCTTTATGGGATGTCACACTGGAGTGGTGCGTGCATTTGCTGTGCAACAGCAGTGCAGCACAAAAATAACAGTAGTATTTATTCAGAAAATTTTCTATGACACATATAATTATTTCAAATATGGACATAGAAGAGAAGACAAAATTAGCAAAATAGTTCGTAAATGTGATTGTATTTACGATCCCAGTAGTAAAAATTACAAAAATTCAGTATTACCAATTTATGTCAAAAGAGCAGAGACTTAGGAAAATACCAGTAAAACTGGTCTTCAAATAACTCCAGCTCTCGGTACAGGCTGCTCTCATTCTTTTTTTATTTGTGTCGTGGTGCATGACATTTTTTTCTTTTCTGATGATTCTCCAGTGGTTAGAAGCAGCAGTTCTTCGTCAAATGAGCTGTTTCCAACCATCTTTTGTTAGAAATGCAGCCCAGTGCGTTGTAGCACAGCATAGAGCATCACCCAGCCAGTGTGACATTTGATATGATATTACGCGCTGTAGACATGTTGTGCTGTGCTTGCTTTATACCTGGTGTGCCTTTAACCTTTACAACTCGATCAAATTTTTAAGTTTTTTTTTAAAAGTGTTTCACCCCTTATCAGTTTTTGTATATAATTTATAAAACAAAAAAAAATTGTGAAATACCCTGTTAGAGTTGTGATCACTTTTTAACAATTGTCACTGTCCTGAAGATGGCCTTTGGAGATTTGTCTGCAGTTCGCATTTTTTACATAGCCAACAATGTGTTACTCCACTTTTATTGTGAACTGTCACTCGTATTATAGTCTCTTTGAATTTTTTACTTGTCATTGAACCCCCACTGTTACTTATAAAACAAACTAATCACTTAATTTTTGAACTAATTTTATTTATTATGGACCACCAAATACTATAGTCCCACCTATGACCATAGTCTGATTACTGCTATAACTCACTCACTCCGCAATCAGTTTAAAACAAGATATATCATATGCTTCTGTATTAAGTGATTGATTCTGTAAAAGTATTGGATAGTCACCGTAAAAGCTCTTCTTTAATTCAAGGCTCAATACAGTTAAACTTGGAGGATAGTCACTGTAAAAGTTACTGTCTTAATCAATTCTGAGTATACTCAGCACGTTACACATGTAATGCTCTGCATAGCATCAGTTACTGTTGCATGCAAGACACGCTGAGCATATTTACCCATTCACTGTTCATAGGAAACGGTCTTGTAGTTAGAATTGCATATAGATTACAAGGCATCAAATTCTAGCCACACACCCACACCCCACACCCACTGCCACACACTTTCAAACCATTTAGTACATTAATATAGAATTTTACCCTTGTATGCATTCGAACTATGTGTGTAATAAGAAAACCTCAGGTGCAGATTAATTCTGATTGCTATTAAATTGCAATAAAAATGTCTAAATATCTAACGGAGTAAATTTCTTTTCGAACTTCATCTAAAACTTTAATGTCTTCCTTAATTATATATAGCGTTATATTATTAAGTTGTTGGTGTTAGATTTCAAACTATAAGTAGTGTAATTTTCTGGTTGTACTAAAAGCAATTTCTTTGTATATATATTCAAGTTTCCCCATTGTTATCTACACTCGGCCAGCTATGTAGGCTAGTCGTAAAATAAATTCTTTAGTGGTAGATCTGTTATTCAAATCTATTTTGTTTACAGGAATTACACCCTCTTAAACTTGCTGTTAAATAAGTGTTCCTTGAAATGTTCAAGCCACTAGGCTAGCTAAAACTTATATTTATTGTGATTACAATTAAATTAAATTCTGGATTAGAAGGAAACTTAAAAAAAGTCATTTAAAATGAGGAAGTATCGAGAAGAATTAGAGGGACTAATTATAAATAAACTACGAGTCCCTCAATTTATTGCTTTACAGCTAATTAGCAATTCATTATCTAATTGTGTCATGGCATGGTTTTTTGGAAAGATTAGATTAATATTATATTTATATGCTTATGATTTATTTTTCTGCATTTAACTTAAAAACATTTACCGTTAGTTTATTTTTGACTTTTGAGATGCGCATGTTATTTTAACAAATTTATCATAAGACTTGTCACTATACAAAATTCTACACATTATCACCATGAGTCGGCGTCTATCTTCATTAGACCAGCTTATCGTCCCCCATTCTTTATTACAAAATAATCTGATAACGACAAGTACCGTTAACAAATATGTTTTAACTTATGCGTGATATATAGATAACCAGTATTACGTACTCTGCGCGCACTGTAGTAAATAATTGAATTTACCAGTGATTATAAAGGTATTAGGATTCTGTTAATTGTTTATCTTATCTTCAAATTGTTGTCGATTACCCCGATACCTATATACATACTTTGTGAAGGTGGAACTGTCTTTTTAGCTGTGTGTCTTAAAAAGGCATTTAGTATGAAAGATATTTTAATTAGTCGTTTAAGTAAAGCATTGTGTATCTTCTCGTTTATAAATACAATGTTAAATTGTCCCTTTTTCTTATTAATACAATTAAATATGAAGTCTATTGAAAATATTCGTTACGATATAATGTTATAAGTGTAGAACCAGACTGAATCCATTATGAGATTTAATGAATGACATCCAAAGTGCATCTTCTCGATTATAAATAGAATATTAAATTCTTCCTTATTCTTATTAATACAATTAAATGCGGAATCTATTGAAAATATTAATTAACGTATAAGAACTGCGTGCTCTATATTATAAATATAAAAGCATAGTTTAAAGCGTTGTACTTCTGTCTACTAGATAAGATGGCAAATTTTAAGCGTCTGTAAGGATTTTATGTAATCAATCAAATTTGTTCTACATGTCTATCGACCTTTGCTTTTGTGCCATTTATATTAAATATTCCTTGTGTTTTAAATATTTTTAATCTGACTCTCTCCTTACTCCTTTTTTTTTGGAATAAGAATCTTTCTATCTCTTCCTAATTATATTTTCTTTTTCAATTAGGTTCCCCATTTTTTAACGTGGCCTACATTACAAATTGGGAAACTGCCTTTTAGCTGATATTCTTTAATACCTTAGGAAAAGCAGAAATAATTTTTTTTTCATTTTCTACTTCAAAGCTGTAAATTTTTTGGGATTACCTCATTTTTTATTTAAATATAGTCGAATGTCTCTTACATTCGCACTCCATAAATAAGCAACACTCGGTCTGCATAATTTAATAATCGCGTAGATAAATATTGTTTTTCGAGATTGCTTTTGTTATCTTGACTTGAGAGAGACAGCATGTGCTACTTGCAATATCTCTTGCATTTAATTTATCGGTCTTGTATGTTTGTTTTGTGTGTGCAGTTTCAGTTCATGATCTGGTTATTTTCTTTGTTGTTATCATCGTGTAATATCTATAGACAGAATAATTAAATGCTAACCATGATGAGTTTGCATTAAAATGTTCTACATTTAGATAGCTTATTAATTTTATTCCTCTTGATGGTTAATTTTTGACTCATTTTGAGAATTCTTTGTCTACGTACATATTTACGTACATTGGCTTCAATAACAGATATTACTATTCTCTGTATTTCAAAATTTTTAATTATGTTTGTCAATATAAAATTTCAACTTCCATCTGTTAATTTATCTGGCATAGCCTATACTCAACTGAAGAATTATTGTATGAAATTCATTGCACTAAATTTCTTTTTTTTGTTAATTGCACTAAATTTTGCCATTTTAACTCAATCCTAACTACAGCCTGTTCATTCTAAGTGAATGTTGGTACACCGTAAATGCTTAGTTAAAGTTACTTTAGTTTAAAAAATTAACATTTTTATATCCTCTGTATTACCTTTCTTAGGTTGCTACTATTCAGTATGATTAAAATTTTAAGAGCAAGTAATAAAATTACTCAAAATTCCATCATAAAATTACTCCGTCTTTCTGTATTTTACAGCTTTTTCAAGAAACTTAAAACAGCTGTAAAATACAGAAAGACGGAGTAATTTTATGAGGGAACAAGAAACTTGAAGTTTGTCGTAGAGATTAAACTTATTAACCCATATATATCTCAATAATTAACATTTAAAAATTTCTTAAAATTTTATGTAGC
The DNA here is from genome assembly GCA_039881145.1 of Druceiella hillmani. Classification (NCBI taxonomy): domain Eukaryota; kingdom Metazoa; phylum Arthropoda; class Insecta; order Lepidoptera; family Hepialidae; genus Druceiella; species Druceiella hillmani. The sequence continues at coordinate 12,898,319 of JAYKKI010000016.1, read as the reverse complement.
TTAAAGTATGTTAAAAAAGAATTTTGGCCGTTTCTAAAGGCTTACTATAATAAGATCCATAGCAATTATAATAGATCATTTGAGAAATATATATTATAATTATAATTTTACAATTATGTGTGAATACTAGGCAATAAATGTACATGATAAAAAATAATATATTTAAATTTATATATATATATATATATATATATATATATATATATATTTAAATATCCACGGAACGTCATTGAGCGAATTTTACTAGTATTTAAAAGGTTTTCAAAGAATCCATATAATTTATTGAAAAATCTAAAATTAATGAGTTTAGATTTAGCATAGCTATATAAAATCGAAAAAAAACTGAAAAAATTACCTGAAATTTTGTAAATTAAAATTTAATTTTTTTTTCTAAAATATCGTACGTTATATAAGTATAAGTCGTTAGCACTCTAAATGAGGTCTTCAAAACATGATATAATTATCACATTTTCAGTATGACTATCTCTTATACACAAGCTTTATCTATCTCTTTCATCCTAGTTCGCGCTTGTCGCTACTTGGGGCCATATTTTTTGTTCGGCTTATATGTCTAGGTATAATGTGCCTAATACATATGTCATTTGAAGAAGTACCAAACAAAGCGAGTGCTAAAGTGGAAGTCACGGGGAGAAGGCGTGGAGGGGTGCAAAAAATAGTGGAAGTTTTTGTTTTATGCCAATATAAGTAAACGTGGATAATATAAAAGTTGTTGGACGAAATGTGTGACGATGAACAAACGCTGCCGAATGTGCAGAGTTTGTTCATCATGTGGCTTAATGTTAGAATGTTCTAGTAAGTCGGGGCTTAGAGTTATCGGCGACGTGTGAGCGAGAATCAACTTATCGCTGGCCTTATCTCGGGCGGCGCTGTGAGGTTTCGTCGCGGTACGCGGCCGCGCGCGCTTCTCAAACTGTTTCACGCTGCATTTGTCGCAGAAGCAAAAATGAATCATTGCGCTACGTACATGTTTTTATTTAATAATTTTTTAATCGTTTCATAGGGCTTTAACATGTTCACTAGCTAGCCAACTGTACCCGAGGCTGTTCACTATGAGTTTATGGCGTAGTATTATATAAAAAAAATCAATTATTTGACTCGCTGCGAAAGGTTTGAATAAAGGTTATTTTTCCCAGGCACGATAGAGAGCTTTCAGTGATGCGTTTTGATACATAGTGTTATTAAACAAATATGATCGATCAATTTGCATTGGCCCTACGAAGAATATTGTTTATGCAAAAAGTTATTATTGTAACTTCTAATTTTACTTAACTTAAAATTACCGTTTTCAAGTTTTTTTTACCGTTTTACAAAATATTATGAAAATTGATCCGTAGTGTATTAAGGTCTCGTCAGACGATCAAAACTGCTTCTTAAGTATTTACGTGTTTGATTTGGCTTGATCGCGTACACTCGCCCCGACGTTTCGTAGCGCACTAATGCGATTTGCTTCACAAGCATATCTCTAGACAGGTAAGCGTAGTAAAAATATAATATTTCATCAAGCATTGTCCAGCACGTAGTTTGTTTGTCAAGCACATCAAGCATAATTCTGAACGGTGAAAATTGCTTGTCAAACTGGTAGTTAAGCAAAATTCACGTGCATAACCAGCACTTTTGACCGTCTAGGGAGGCCTTTACACATTATGTATATTATTATATGTGTAATTACTCATTAGTTTATAGCATTTAAAAAATATATATTTTTTTTATTTATATCTTCTGACAGTCCTGACACTTTAAGTAAGTAATTAAACATGGTGAAATCAGCCGAAATAGAATGACTGTTTTTAGCATGTGACAGGTTCCCAAACAATCCGACTCGTCTCCCATGTTGAGCTCATTGAAAGCTACGGGAGTAATAAAATTAAAATATACACGGTTTAAATTGGAAATTCTGAATTTCGAATAAAAAAAATGAAATTTCACCCGGGACAGTATTTTTTTGAGTAGACATTTAAACTGCATGTTATGCAACCTTCAGACACGTATACGACGGGATTGCATGTGACCAGGTCACCGTTACCGAACATTTGTAAGAATATCCGCGCGGGGATATTCTTTTTCCTCTCAGCGTTCACAAGATGGGAAATGAGATGAAGAGTAATACAACAGATCGTCTACCCGCCATTCTGAAGTCAACTATTTCAAAACAAAGTTTGAAGACTGAAAACAGGCTAAGAATTCCCTAATCGTTTGGTTTATTACTAAAATTATACTAAAACATACTATCATTTTTTGTTAATTTATCTTAAAATAATTTTTGCCATAAATTCTGCGTCAACTTTAATAATAATGAGTAGATTTTCCCTGGATTTTTTTGGCTGTTGCTCAAATCCCTTATGTTATGAACATAAATAAATTGAACAGCAGAGTTTCTAATATGATAAACAAAAAGTGAAAACGCAATCAATATTTGTTTAGTAGTTTTAGAGTTTCGTAGTGGTATAAGAAATATCGTTTAATCTCTTCGGGTCAAGTTTCCTCGTTTGTATATGTATTTATTCTCAAGCGTGTTAAACAATGATTAACAAACATAGATTAAATCCTTTCAAAGTTGTGATGAAATCTTTGCAAAGATTATCTTTGCTAATAGCCCACCTGAAGATGTTGTAGTACTACGAAACCTAGGTCGTGGTAAAGAACTTAAAGAAAGTAGAAATAATACTACATCACGTAGTTTCATTTAATTGTGAATAACGAATTTCTACAAAATTAACACAAAATGTATTCAATAAACTACAAATATTTAACTTATTTTAAAATTTAAAAATTATTTACCGTTTAGTTTTGATTAAAATCGTTCTCAAAAATTTTACAATAAATTTTGGATCTTACTGTCAAGCCACAACAACCGTAAGTAATCGCTTATATTTCTAAGTACAGAAATTATTTTTATTCATGTTGTTCACACAACTTTTAATGCGACATGTTTAGTTTTTCAATGTTTTAAGAGCGTTACGTTTAACAGTTTTTCGTATTTTAACAGATAATGTTCCGGTATAATTTTTATAATACTGGGGATAATATACATAGCTTAGTCAAGGAAACGAGTCTAGAGAGAAATGTTTTAAAACATTTTTTTTTACTTCAGGACTGCGTTTAGAGTTGTCAGAATGCAACATATTAAAAGCCCCTGGACCTACGGGAATGCGGCACAAAAATGCCCCTTTTATAGGTTTTTCGCTTAATCTCAAAAACGGTAGCTCGTAGCCAAAAAGTGGTTACATTTTAAATGTAAGCTGATAAAATTTCCTATAGGGAAGTCCCTTATCATAAATCCAATAATTTTTGAGATATCTGTCAGTAAAAGTCATAATTAAAAAAAAGGAGTTTTTGAATATTTCTTACATAGAACAAATCATTCATGATTTCACTTACGCCGCAATACGTGGGTATAACCAAAGAATCTAGCAATGTAATAAAACAAATAAGTTATTGATATTAAATGTGGAAACAGCTCAATAAAATAATTACAAGGCATATTATTTTGGTTCTCTCTGGGTTGTAGTGCGTCCAAAAACTATACCCAGTTAACTACTCTACTCCTAATTACATAAGTAAAAACAAAACATTTATCGACTTTAAATTTATTTAAACTAATGGTATGATGTGGAAACAGCTCAATAAAGTAATTACAAGTCGTATTATTTTGGCTGTCTTTGGGCTATAGTGCGTCCAAAAACGATTCCCAGCTAACTACTCCTAATTAACTATTGGCTTAAAATTGTTTAATACATTTATTAAAAACAAACCATTTATTGACAGTAAATTTATTTAAACTAGTGGTATGGTGTGGAAACAACTCAATAAAATTATTACAAATTATATTATTTTGACTCCCTTTGGGCTTATAGTGCGTCCAAACACTATTCCTAGCTAACTACTCTACTCCTAACTATTCCAAACATGTCTTAACTACTTTAAACACGGTCCTGAAGTCAAAAAAAATTGTAAAACATCTCATTTGTTTTATATTAATATATTTTTATTTGAACGAATTGAAAAACAGTTGTTAATAATACAGTTGTTAATAAAATATTAATTTCATTGTATTATTTTATGTTTATGAAATAATTATCACAGAAATATTTCTTAACAATCTATTGAAAATATATTTTTAATTTTAAATACTGTTAGCCAACAAGAATTGTGCCATCAGAACGTGTTAACTCCCATCCAAACGCGCCATTAGATGTTTCACATCAAAATCTGTTACAAACATTTCCTCTTTGAGCGTTCGTTGACCGGGCTAATATTATAAATAAATAATATTAACTATATTATAGTTTATCTATGGTAATCTAAGAAAGGTATTCGAAAAATAAAAAGTGTAAAATGCGAAAGGCCTTTAAATTACACTTAGGAAACTTAACAGTGAGCGACTTTGTTTTGTTTTCTATAGATTATGAGTAGAATAAAAAAGGAAGGTTAATAAGTGCTATCACTTATCCCCTCTACCGACATAACTGCAACTAAATGACGGTCACTAACAGTAGCGCACGACGTGAGCCAGACCCTAATATATTTCAGGCCAATGGCCGGCCGTAAAGGCACGAATGGTGCTGAACCTAGACCTCTAATTACGATTACGATACGCTTTTTCTTTCCGCCTCCGTTCACTCGCCGCCTGCGAGGAACCCTCATTGTTATCAATCGCCCATTACACCCGCGAATTCAACGACGTACCGGGTCCGCCGAATCACGAAATACGTGTCCCCTTTACACGTTCGAGTTTCTTTGAACTATTAAAATCCAGCGTTATAACATCGAGTTACAAGATATGGGTAAGAGCCCCTGATTTTTCCATAATATTGTAAAGTGCTCGCGACTCCTGAATCGCATTTTGTAATAAACTCAATAATTATCACGTATCTTCTTATTTTGAAGATAATCATGGTTATTTATTACCTTATATTTTTTGAGTATACATTTTTTTAATAAATCTAATTTTAGATGTTCATAAAGAGTAGCTCTTAAAAACAATTTCTTTTCGAAGAATATATGAAATCAACTCCACGCGTTTAAATTTATTGATATGTTCTCGTGTTAATAAATATAAACGTTATAAAATCTTTAAATTAAAATTTTGTTACGCGGTGTATTTCATCATAAGAAAATCACGAATTAATATTATGTTTAACGAACGTTAGTTCAGAATTTACGGCGAAAACGTATTGAATATATCAATATTTCAGAAATGGTATGAACAAATATATTTCGAGTTTGGAAATTTAGTGGAAATTTATTGAAACTAAATGTCCGGTGAAACAATAAAACAACTGAAATACATATGAGATAATCAAACTACGATTCCAAAATTGAGCAACACTAACAACTTTAAAAAACGTATCAAATGCGATAAACGTCATCGGATCAATTATCCTTTTTACCCGTGGCCCGCGACGATCCAAGCTCTGCAAGTAGTCCGCTCGTTAATGGTCAACTGTAATATTATAGTTGCGTAATAATTGTGCCTAATTGTATCAAATTCATTTCTTCGTTGCATAACTTAACGCTGCGCCTGAGTTTGGCATTTATTCGAGGCGGACTGTCAACTGACATCGGCAATTAATTAGACTCGATTATTAGTTCATTGTTTGCATGGAATTAGTTAACGCGAAGTTAAAGTGGGAAATAGTGTTAAAAATTGTTTAATTATATTCTATTATGGGACTATTACTTTGTTAAGCTTTTATATAATGCCTACGTTTTTAATTAACGACCTACGCCTGCAGTTTATTTCGCGTGAATTAAAGCGCCGAGGTAGAGTTACTAAGAGTGGCAATATTAGAGCGAAAGCATATAAAGAGAGATAGATCATTAACTATTGATAAAAGGAGGATTTTGATAAAGTTTGCTGTATATTAAGACATCTCTCAAATTTATTAATGAAATTGACAGCCTTACAGACATTTGCCCATATTAATGCGTAAATTTTCGCACAAAGGGTTTTGTAAGTTTTTAGGATTTTAAAAATCAAGATTTCAAGCATCGTGTTAAAGAAACTTTTAATTACTTTACAAATTAATGTTACTACAAATTTCTTAGAACACTCTTAAGATAAAGGTAAACAATTTTGTTCACGCTATGGCTAGCGACACCAGAGTAAGGGATTTAAAAAAAATATGTATGTAGAATTATTTTGCTGATCAAATGCATTTATGGCCCTTATAAAAATATTTTTTATTTTTCAAACCAGCTTTTGAAAGCACCCACCGAGCAGTAACTACAATAAGCGGCATCCTCTGAATATGGTTCTACTTAACCAATATTATGAGAGTGTCTAATACTTTTTTTTTATTATATGGCCCTTCTGATTTGATTAATCTCTTCAAAAAATTGAAATTTTATGCGTCATGTCAATAAAGTCAGAATTCATATTTTTCTGTCACCAATTTAAACGTTACTCAAGAGAATGAACACATTACATCCATGAAAAATGTCACCTAAACTGATTCGAAAATTTCAAAGTAGATTATTACTAAGGTAAATGCAAAAAAGTTTTTAATCGTTTTACTGACAGGCACTTTAGTGTGTTTGAACGTTTGTACCTGCAACACTCAACAAACTATTAAGGACATTTATGTGGCCTTATCACTTTCGCACTTATTACAGTCTAAGAAATACTGACTGAACCGAGATATCTCAATATCGACGTTAGAAAGATAACGAATAGGAAAAAAGTGACTGATTATCATAATTAACCATTGACTACACGGATTACCGTGACATAATTAACCAATGACTACAGGGGAGCAAAGTCACAGACAAAAAACTAGTGCAACATTAGTTCAAAATTTTCCTCTCTATCTTACAAAATGCTATTTTAATTCTTACAAATTATTAGATTTTTGGATAATTTTGGCTATAGAGCCATAAATTTGGTATCAAATTCGACAAATAGGTCAGGACATAATCTTCTTTTTATTTTTGCCCTCGATTTTATTCATGTAACGGAAATACGTTGTTTTTTTATAGGTTTTTTTGCTATTTTTCTATTTTGTTTTTTTCTTTATTTTTTTATGCTCACTTATATATTTTTTGAAGTTTTATTTAATGTTTAAAGTTTTTTAGACGTTTATAGTTTTATTATTTTGTGGAAATAAAATATACTGCTTTTCTGAAGTTTTTACTCTGAACAACTCGACGTGAAAAACGTTTATTACCTCAAATCGATTCCCACCATTCTAGAAATTGATCCCCAGGATTTATTTATTGTGAAAGCAAAAAACACTTTTACCGGGAACTGCAACCATTAAAAGTAAAGAGTACATTGGTGAGAATCACTAGATACGTGAAAAATGTGCTTCGGCAATGTCTGTCTAGTTCAAGAGGAGCAATCGCGGCCGTGACGCACAGTTTCCAAATTGATCTTGCGTGTGAATGGTGACAAGGGAAAGCAGACAGGCAGAGAGTCGATTTATGTATGAATTACAGGGAGAATTATTTTTGAGACTTAAGATTTTCTCCTCCCTCTCTGCCCTCCCCCTTATACACATATCAAAATTACACCACTAAGAGCCTTTTTTATACACTTAACATTCCCTTTTAAAAATGGTCCTAAATTTAGAATACTGATTTCATGTTTTGTCTTTTCGTTTAAATTGTCTCTAAAATGACTTCAAACTTCACCTTACTCTGCTGCATAGCCCAGAAATCTTCTCAAAATATTATAAGCGTTTTTCTGACTTCTATAACTTCAATCCATTTTCGGCATTAGAACGCAATGTATCGTCGCCTATGCATCAGTAGGTTGCAGCGCTTTTCGGGTAGAGCAAGCTATTGAGAGAGACACTTTTATCAACATTTTTACTAATCTAATTATTGCCAAGTTTATGCTTCTTGCTTTCCTTTTTTTACTTTGACAATTTTCGATGACCGATGACTAAAAATTATACCGCCTTAGTACATATATTAATGCAAATGGTGTTAAATTGTGAACCCAAAAAAAAACATCGAGAATCACTATATTCACGTTTTGCATTAATATGTTATGAACTATTTCTCTATATGTATATACTGCTATAATACTTTTGATCAGAATTTGTTAAATTGCTTAGATCGGAACAAATGCAGTTTAATACAAGTGAACATTTCACTGTTCATTAGTTATTAATTGAAATAATATATTTTATAATAGATAACATATATTTAACATGATAACAATATATTTTACAAAAATAATTTTCGCTCGCCTTCATTTCATAACATAAAATTAAAAATATTTCTCATACAGACTGTGTCTTTGCAAATTGCTTGTTAACATTTTTTCGACTTAATTACCATTCTTGGTGACATTAAACATGCAAATGCAAACACGAATTTACATAAAAAACAAAGTGATCTGAAAATCGAAATAAGCAAAAATTATTGCATAAAGAAAGGTTATAAATTTAATGTTTGACGACAAATTTAATGTTTCATCATAGTAAAATCACTGGCGGTATTTTTTTATTAACACATTTTTTTTTACTAATATTTCATTTATAGAAAGAAAAAAAAACGAAATGATGTAAATCAATTTTATGGCATATAGAGAACTTTTGCAAACCTACGTTGGTGGTGGAATAATTTGATAGACATGAAGTTTGTACATTTCATCTACTACACACACTGATAGCATTCGGTTTGTACGTTCGAGCTACAGATCATACATTTAATTGCGGACTTCGCTTGGATACCATAAATTAAATATTCATAAATATACTATGTATGTAGGTCAGATGTTCAGGGCGAGCTACGTTTAATTAAAAAGGACAAATAAGGTACTGCGCGCCACTACTATCTATTAGTGAAAGAATTTTTAAAATCGATTGGATAGTTTTTTTTTAAATCACTCCGAACTAATACACTCAAAAATTTTATTACTTTATTTTATACTACTATATATTAGTATATATAAATTTTTATATTAGAAACGAATTGTGACTCCAGAGCATTGTCATAAAGGAGAATGAGATCCTTAATTTTTCTTAGCCATGTTAATTTTGTTTTTACCAAGCCTATAGGCGTTGAGCCCCGTATAATAGTTTGCTATTTTGCCATTGGATGGAACCCGGTAGCAACATTTACCATATTTATTTAACGAGACGTCTTCTAGGTTATTGTCTTATTAAAACTATTACAAATCGATTCATCAAACTCTGTGATGAGCTCCCGTGCACTCTTTAATTGAATGACTTGCTTTAGAAAAAAGTTTTTGAGAAACAAAAAATTTCCATTTTCGCGTTTATAACATAAATTACTATTAGGATATACGTTAATATAATATTATATTATTTAACAAATCGTCGAAGAGTAAAGTAACTAGAGTACTAACAATGTAACAAACGACTAAAGTATGGAACATACATTTTATATGTGATGTAGTCCGACAATTGATGCGGGCTATAAAATCCCTAAATAAGGACAGGAGCGCCTGCTTCAGATTGAACGGGGCATTGACCGTCTCGTTTGGCATTGACGAAGGTGTTAGGCAGGGCTGAGTCATATTATCGCCCCTGTCTCTATATGAGATCTACCCAAGAAAGATGTGGTAATATATAAAGAGTAGTTGGCATGTGCGAATAATTCGCAAGTCACCGAATGGTAATACATGTAGTTAAACAAATTATCAATGGATGTCGCTGTTTACAATATAAATAATTACTGTTTGAACGACTGTCAGTTAAACAGATCGTAGGTAGCGATGTTTACAATATAAACTGCTTTGAGAAATAATATATAGAGAGTTAAAAAATTTAATTAAAAATTAATTTTTTGTTAATTTTTCGACATTAGCGGGATGAAGGTAATCTTCAAAAGAATCGCTCAGTCTTTGTTTTTGATGAAGTATTAAGGGAGACATGGCGTACGGACAAAAAAACGCCTTAGGAAATAATATATAGCGATGAGATGTAGTTTGCTGTATATTTTTTGCTGTTTTTAAATTCAGATAATATCTGAAGTTTAAAACTGTTAAATAAAACAGTTTTGCTGTACCAAAGATGATGATGGTTTTGATGCCAATGTATTTATTTTCCGTCAATACTATCGAACGGGAACGCTTCCTTTCGGGTTTTAAACTAAAATCTGTTAAAAATATGGGCGAATTCCTACGTATGGTGAATCCAGTTCCATTGGCGGCGTTTATTTCATGCTCGGTTGAAATTTCTGTGTAACATTTTAACAACGCTTTGTCAGACATTTCTCGGCCCAGAATATTCAGAATATCGAAAAGAGTCGAGCGTTATTGGGATATAATTAAGGATAAACTGACACTGTATTAAAAAGGAATCTAAAATCTAAATCTTAAAAGTCTAATGAAATAGATACTAAAATTTAAGTGTTTTAGAAGTAAAACATACTTTAATTCCTTTATTAATATTGCTAAAAACTCTTGAGGGTTCTAATAGAAACGGAAATCCTGCTAGCGAAATGCAAGTTTTTTTCAAAGATTCTTGAATTACAATTTCTCAAAAAAATCAGTAAACAGATTGAGCTGACATTAGCCATATTTATATAAAATGAACCATGGGTATTTAGAAGAAGTCAATATCGTCAAATTTTAGAAAGAAAATTTCTTGACGTTCTTTAAACAACAATGTGACAATACACATGACAACAGCTCGACGAGTTTAGTTCATAAATATTATATTTTTTCTTACTGATACAAAATTATTTTGCTACCAAAAGAATAACTTCTCTACGTACATCTTCTATCTACGTTACATCTTCTATCCGTACATATATATTAGGTTGGCTCCTTATAAACTCACCATCTCTGTAAACAAACTTTTCAACTTTTTATATGTAGGCAATAAAATCAATCGTTAATTGCACCGTCGGTATCTAACACTTGCCGCCAACGTGTAGGCAGAGCTAAAGTTCGGGCTTTGTAAAAATCTTTGGGCCTTTGAATGAAGAACCGGTGAAGTTCGGTTTTGAAATGACTTTCGTCTTTCATGGTAAATAGATGACGAAAGATCTGGAGAGTAGTACGGTAGGTGAAGTAACATACTCCATCCAAGTGAAAGTAGTTTTTCACGCGTTACTTTTCCTACATGGGGTCGAGCATTGTTTGAAAGAAGTTTAGCGGTTACTTTGCTCAATTGTTCACAATAAATCTAGCTGTAATTGTACGATTAGCTTGAAAGAGCTCTCAAAGAATAACTCAATGAATAGCTCCATTTATACCCCACCATGCACTCAAAAGTATATTTTGTTCATTATTACATTTTGGTCTAAGTACACCTTTTTCTCCAGCTCCTAGCCACTGGTATTTACACTAAAAAGTAACTAAGTAACACTTTTCATCTCCTGTAACCAACCTCTCGTTGGTACGATGTGAATTCAGTATCTCCAAGCACACGTTAACTCTCCTCTGAAGTTGAAAGGGTGTTAGCTTATGAGGTAGCCAAACGGAATATTTTCACTTCTTTCTCAAAGCATGAAGTTGTTTTTCCATTGCAGTATAAGAGCATGAACATAGCTTTGCCAAACAACGCGAACTTAATCTGGGATCTGTTTGAATAAGGCTTCGAAATTTTTCTAAATCAATTGTAGTTGGTCAATTTGGATGAGGTTTATCGGACAGGTCAAAATTCCCTTGTTTGAATCTTTGGAAATAATACTTGGATATATCGCAAGAGGACATGTCTTCACCCGTCGTTGTGTATATATTGTGTGATGCTTTGTTGGTTTTTCGTCCTAAACGACATTCATGAAAAAAGAGTGCTTTAAGTTCACTTCGAAATACTTCCATTTTTAATTTATTGTTTACTCGCCGATTACACAATTGCAAACTGAACAGAAGTTCGAATGCCGCATTCTTGATATACCTTACAAGAAATATTCTACAAGCTTCTATAACATTACAGAAATGGGTTAATAAAAGTGGCGGATTTATTAGTTGCCAACCTAATACAATTTGTTCTACAAGCAACACATTTATTAAAACTTAATTACAAACAATAATAAATGTGTTCTACGTGTAACACGTTTATTATTGTTTGATTATAAAGAAATAATAATATGCGCGATGCAAAATCAAGAAACGTTGTTACGAAGTTCGCGATTTGTGTACAAACTACATTTTTTACTTTTTCCTATTGGACTAATGACTCGTGTGGACAGTTTCTTTAGTGAAGTTTCCGTGCGCTCCAGTAAAGTTCCTCCAGTGAAACGTAACTAAAATCTATTAGTGTGCCAGTTGTTATAATTTCTTCAGAAAGATCCATTTTTCGAACGCAAATGGGATCAATAGAAACACTTATGGTCTCATCTGGATATTTCTCCATCTCTCTATTACAGCTTTCTAAAATCTAAACCGTATAAGTGAGAATGTTGAAGTTTTACACAATTAGAATTTGGTGATCTCAAATTATTTCGGTAAAATATATTATAATATGTTTGAGTATGTTTAACGAAAAGTATTAAGTCACCAAAAAAAATGTTAATCCCAACGTGTGACGTATGAAATGAAATATGCAACAAGAGATTAGCCACAGGTAGTTCATAAATAACAAATATAACATGTCATTAACTAAGTACTACATTATTACAGGGCAGTGGAAGGAATACTATCAGCACTTACTAAACATGTCACGTCAGCGGAATCAAGTATGTTATACTCCAAAACCAGCATCACTAGCAATCAAAAAATAATAAAGCCATTGAAGATCAAGAATACCGGTCCAAGTTTGGAAACTTGGACCGGTATTCTTGATCTTCAATTCAAACAAGAGATGGACGTATTATTTGCTCTCTTAATTAGGAATTTACACGTACCCATTATTTAATAACCTAATTCTTTTATTCAGTTAATATACATCTGACTGTAGTTTTGGTTTTGGTTATTGAACTGAAAAAAAACGAAATTGACTTATCGTAAATAATACTTCCTCAGAATTAAAAGAATTTAAAAGTAAAATATAAAATTATGACGTCCAGAGTTTCCCAATTTTTTTTAAACTTAATCCAAACATTTTGAATATTTTAACTAACAATGCTACTACAGAACCAACCATCTGCATCAATTGACTGCATTTTTGACAAATCTGCATTTTTGACAAATGTGCGTAATCTTCTACTCTTATATTATTATAATACCCGGTAGAAGTAGCGTCGAGTAGTCAGCGACACACATTATAACAGCTGCAAGTGGGTCATGTGTAATCTGGTCACCGTCCTCACCCCCCCACCCACTGCGAGAGGCCTTCAGCTGCGAGCTTGTTGCAGGCTGATACGAGGTGCGCCGTATGCTGCTAAGAACTCTTGAATACATTTCGATTGAATTTGTACAGTTTACGCTGTTTAAAACTTCGCTGAAGGTGTTTAGTCGTAATTTTGTCAGTTGTGCACAAGGTTTCGCGGCAATAACTACTATAGATTTATTGTATACTTTCAGTTTCCAGTTGTTTCAGAGTTTCTACCCATAATCTCGCCGTGGGCTTAAGAAATGGTACACTTATAGTTTATGATGGTGTATGGTTTTGTATACTAACTAGAATTCATTAATATTAATATAAAGTACGAAATCCATTTTGGGTTTCAGAACGCAAGACATGAAGCACATTTTACATACGCATAAAGCGTTTTTAGCGAACGTGTTTCAACACAGGAAAGTATAATCGGCAATCCTTAGGACGTGGTTTCTTTAGTCACTATGACTTTGTTGAAATTAGAGTGACAATAGAGTATTCCCAAAATGCATTCTAAAAAAATAAGATGGAAGGTGCTAAATGGTTCATTGAGTAGAGACAGCCTTTAGCCCTATTAGGTGGAAGAGCTTTTCGTAGACACGGGATTTAATGGTCACAAAAGTGATATTTCAATCACCTTCCTACTCGAAAATGAATATTACGGCAAATGAGTTTTCTGGAATGATATAAGGTGCTAACAAGACAATATTGTTTAAAACTATTTTTTTTACATATATGCTATTCAGTCATTTAAAATTCCTAAATCTGTCGATGTGACAATAAGTCTGTATAAATAACGTATAGGCTACAAATAATGCGTATATATTTCAAACTCGTACTTGGATAAACGAAGAAAATATATTTTTAATTTTTCCTGTTTCTCAATGATTATGCAGTGTTACCAGATTCATGGCTTTATTCAATTCATAATCAGGGAATACGACCTAATATGCTTGCCTTTTCAGTAAATAAAACTCATTATGAGTAGTGGTCATCGCGATCAGATGCTGATATATATGGCTAATGTCATCTCAATCAGTTCTTTGAAAAAACAGATTGTATTTTGCCAACAGAATTCCCCTTAGGACGGAGAAATCACAAGTTCGACTCAAAATGCTAAACACCTATAATTTTCTGAAACTCGTGAATCAAATCTACAAAACCAGTTCTCACCCAGGCTACGTCGACTGATGTAGATAGTGGTGCAAAAAAAAAACAAAAAAATTGCTGGTCTCCAATGTTGATCCTATCATAGTATATTTTTGTCTCACGCTTTGGGCTTCGGTAGACAGCATCGACTCATCGGGTCTCAGACGACTGGCGACCTCGATCGCACCAGCGCGGACGCTTTGGAGCCTAGCAACGGCTGCACGCAACGACAATCGGGAAAGTACTTTCTAAAACAGCCTCGCCGACGCATCACGTTCGCACGCGGCCTCACGTGGCGCTGTCACTGTGTTGCGATCAGTTGTACCTACCGTAGGCTTCGACGCTACACAGTGCATAATATTCAAGATGGCTTCCACAGTCGTCAAGATGAGAAATATCTCAGATCTTATACTGGGAACGTAATATATACTATGGAAGCTTAACGATCCAACATCTTTTCTCACATTTAGAATATATCGGTATTATTACAAGACCATTGTGGTCACGTTTAGTAATGTAGATACGAATGCAAGATTTTTCCGCCCTATCTCTTCACTAAAAGAATCTTCATACTTCTGATATTAAGTTCAGACTTTTCTAAAGTGGGAAGAAAAATAATTATGTTTATACTCTTAAAATCTGTTGGTACGAAAAGATATCGATCAATTTTCGTCATTTTATACTACGGGGGATAACCTTGCTTTCACAATATAAAGAGAATCTCGAGACGAAATTACGGAATATGTAATAGTTGGAATTTATTGGTATACTTCAGAAGATGAGAATCCTTGCGAGACTACTTTCTAGGTATGTGCGATACTACTTTCTAGGTATGTAATAGTACGTTATTACACGATGCTGTCGTGGATTTTAGAAATTGATCTATCAGAACTGACCTCGCATACAGACTACTTGCTGTGACTAAAAGAAACATTTAAAGATTTTTTGTAATGTTGATATTCTAGATTTAAAATCAACCTTTTTGGCATCATAGTAAAATTCGCAGTTTCCCAAACCTGTCTACACATATCAGACTATACGTCCATTCCTTTCCAGTCAGTTACGAGTCATTAAACATACAAGAAAACTCTTTATTAAAAATATCACTCGACTTTTCAATGGTTCATTGAAGAGTCGCGAGTTATTTTGATGGATTAACTGCATATAGTTCTGCAGCTTGTGGGAAGACAAAAAGGCTCCATATACTTTGTGTTATTAACGTATGGGAATACTCTATAATTACTGTCATGTAATCATGTGTAGTAATTACCATGATTGTTCATGTTGTATTACGTTGCTGTACACTTCACGCATTGCCTTGTTTTATTTCCTCATTGCCGATTTTCAATTAGCCTATCTTAAAATGTTTGACGCACTTCAAACCTATAGTCCAGTTCTAGCTTTTAATAATATAAAATTAATATTATTCCAAATTTAATTAACTACTATCGCCATTAAGATGTCAAAATTTTACCTGACTGCGTACATTAACTCGAGGTCGATGGCCGATTTTGATGATGTGGTTAATGGCCGATTTGGACTCGATGTTATAGTTATTCGAATATGATGATAATATTCTTCCACTTTAGGAAGCAAAGACAGTTTTGCTGATTTGCTCTTTTAACTTTTAAAATTAGAAACGTTGTCACTTAAGATTCAGTTCAAACGAGCATCGACTGAAGCAATATAATGTGGGTAATGTCGCCGATGGACGCGTTGGCATTACGTAATGTTACGCGACAAAGTTGCCTTCTAACGAGTAACCGAGAAAGTTCCATGCGTATTTCCTCCTACCTAGTTGCTTGAGTGCGTGGCTTGATTATAACATGCGCCGCGTTATGTCACTTGGTGTCTCTTAGGTAACAATATAACTGATTCAATAAAATATTGGTAGTTTTGAAGAAATTTATTTTGTTGCTTAGTCTTTGTCGATAATGGCAAGGGCAAACTTCGAAAACACCACACAAAATATATATATATATATATATATGTATATGTATATATATATATATATATATATATATATGTATATATATATATATATATATGTATATATATATATATATATATGTATATGTATATATATATATATATATATGTATATGTATATATATATATATATATATATATATATATATGTATATGTATATATATATATATATACATATATCCTTAGATGTTCATGCTATCACGTGAAGATATGCTGTAACTTGATTTCGAAATCTTATTTCAATCTTTTTTCTTCTCCTTTGTTACATGTTGGATAAGTTCCGACAATACAGTGCAATAATACAGTTCTAATACTCAAGCAGCATAACCAAGTAACATATTTCTCTGTCAGAAATACCTCAACCGATAGGACTTCCGAAGATGACGCAAGAACTGTCATCTTCGGATCAAAATCATAAGTAATGCAATATCTTGATTCATATGTAGTAATTGATCTCGATAAACAAGCAACCAATCCAAACCACAAGGATCTTCTGTACCATCGTACCAAGAGTCTCTTCCTTATATTGTAAGGGAAGATTATCCTATATAGCATAGAAGGGCATAAATTGACGAAAGACCTTTTATATTAATAAACCTTGCATTTGAGACCTTAAGAGCTGAATAATTTGTTATCCACATCAAGACGATGTGCATCACGAAGATTCTTTAGGGTAGAATTAACTGACAGAAATACAATTTTGATAACTCTTTTTTACCCTTATAAGCACCACGTAAAAGTGAATCTGATAACGACTGACTAAAGAAAATTGTACAGCTTCTTTATTTACGTGAAAAAAAAAACTTACAGTTATTCCTGTGGATAACGAAGATCCGGAAATTTACACTTTTTGTTCGGTGTTCACCTTTTTTCTTGGACAGCATGCTAATAAGTAACTTTAAAATCATAAGCTAATAGTGGATTACGGAGAGCATAATCCAGGTTTAAGCCGTTATATATATATATATATATATATATATATATATATATATATATATATATATATATATATATATATACCTATATAATAAGTTGATTTCTTTCACTACAGCTATTAACGCATCGATCGGATTTGATGCCTTTTTTATATGAAAACTAATTTCTCGGAAACAGTTATAAAATAACGACCCTCAAAATGATCGCATATTCGTAAACGAATTATATTTTATTTCACCAGCAATTTGTGTCTGTTAAAGTCCAGGTACAGGTTGGTATACAGAAGGTTATTCGCTATAATTGTTTGCAGCGTTGGAAACTTTGGGATCAAGGTCGCCCATACGCTCATGGTTCTTCACATCGACAACGCACCAACACATCGCGCTCAGTTAACTTGGCAGATTTTGTCGTAACTCTGAAATGCAAGTCTCGGATCATCCACATTATAGCCCAAACTTGGCACCGTGCTATTTTGGTTTCTTCCCGTTTGCTAAATCGTAGCTTAAAGGACACAAGTTTAAATCCGAGTAGAAGTTGATTGCTACCTGGGATTCAATGTGTAATTCTATTGGAAAGGTACAATGGAGTACTGGTTTGATGACGGTTACTTGCGGAGGATGAAGTGTATTGAGTGTGGTAATAATTATTTTGAAACAATAAATACTTTCCACACACAAGACTTATGCAGAACCCTACGTAATTATATCATTATTATATAGTAAGATAAACAATTTAATTTCAGTCATGTCAAAAATGGGCAAATACTGTAAATCGTATTATAGATTGGATTCCAAATTAATTACATCAATTTGCCTTATATCGTACTTATTGATATCATTTATATGGCCATTTTAATGTGTTTTTGCGTCATCAACTAACAAAACTACAAAGTATTTAGAACGTCGAAGTGATGCAGAACAAAATTAATCGTTTTAATTTTTAATTGGGTTAATGTCGTGCCGAGGGCCTACATTTCATTGAGCTTATCAATGGCCAGCGTTTTAAAAATAAATTAAAAACTCATAATAACCACCGCTATAAGCTGATATCGGTCGGGAAAAACCAATATGAGTGGTTACACAGAAGGAAAAAAAGAAATAGTATGAAAAGTAACTCTTTTTTGCTTATGGATTAAACGATTCGGTTTACTGTTTAATCTAAGGTTTGCTACAGGCAGTACTTGCATAGATTCTTCACAATTATATAAATATTTCATACTCTGGAAGTTATATACTCCATTATACCTTATATAACATTTTATATACATATATGTACTTCACAATACCTAAGACAGATAGGGTATATCTCGACTATAACATATACCTCTGTTTTACGACATATCTTCTTTCCTCCAGTGATTCCTTTTTTCTCCTGTACTTATTTTTTTTCCTCAATATTTTACACGTCATGGTTACTTTGTCTGTTTTCAGTCATATAATAAGTCGATTTCTTTCACTACAGCTATTAACGCATCGATCGGTTTTGATGCCTTTTTTATATGAAAACTAATTTCTCGGAAACAGTTATAAAATAACGACCCTCAAAATGATCGCATATTCGTAAACGAATTATATTTTATTTCACCAGCAATTTGTGTCCGTTAAAGTCCAGGTACAGGTTGGTATACACAAGGTTATTCGCTATAATTGTTTGCAGCGTTGAAAACTTTGGGATCAAGGTCGCCCATACGCTCATGGTTCTTCACATCGACAACGCACCGACACATCGCGCTCAGTTAACCTGGCAGTTTTTATCGTAACTCTGAAATGCAAGTCTCGGATCATCCACATTATAGCCCAAACTTGGCACCGTGCTATTTTGGTTTCTTCCCGTTTGCTAAATCGTAGCTTAAAGGACACAAGTTTAAATCCGAGTAGAAGTTGATAGCTACCTGGGATTCAATGTGTAATTCTATTAGAAAGGTACAATGAAGTACTGGTTTGATGACGGTTACTTGCGGACGATGAAGTGTATTGAGTGTGGTAATAATTATTTTGAAACAATAAATACTTTCCACACACAAGACTTATGCAGTACCCTACGTAATTATATCATTATTATATAGTAAGATAAACAATTTAATTTCAGTCATGTCAAAAATGGGCAAATACTGTAAATCGTATTATAGATTGGATTCCAAATTAATTACATCAATTTGCCTTATATCGTACTTATTGATATCATTTATATGGCCATTTTAATGTGTTTTTGCGTCATCAACTAACAAAACTACAAAGTATTTAGAACGTCGAAGTGATGCAGAACAAAATTAATCGTTTTAATTTTTAATTGGGTTAATGTCGTGCCGAGGGCCTACATTTCATTGAGCTTATCAATGGCCAGCGTTTTAAAAACAAATTAAAAACTCATAATAACCACCGCTATAAGCTGATATCGGTCGGGAAAAACCAATATGAGTGGTTACACAGAAGGAAAAAAAGAAATAGTATGAAAAGTAACTCTTTTTTGCTTATGGATTAAACGATTCGGTTTACTGTTTAATCTAAGGTTTGCTACAGGCAGTACTTGCATAGATTCTTCACAATTATATAAATATTTCATACTCTGGAAGTTATATACTCCATTATACCTTATATAACATTTTATATACATATATGTACTTCACAATACCTAAGACAGATAGGGTATATCTCGACTATAACATATACCTCTGTTTTACGACATATCTTCTTTCCTCCAGTGATTCCTTTTTTCTCCTGTACTTATTTTTTTTCCTCAATATTTTACACGTCATGGTTACTTTGTCTGTTTTCAGTCATTTTCTCTGTCTTATTTTATCCCGATGCGTCTTTTTGCTGTAGAAATTCCATAATAATAACCCTTTCGATACGACTTCCATCAGCTGTCTATTATATATAGCTTTATGTTTATACCTTTTAGACAAGTCATGAAATTAGTAGGGAAGATGAAATTTAAAAAAAAACAATGTAAACTATCAATGGTTAACTAACTTTTTTATAACTTATTGTTAGATGTGGACATCATATAGCATTTGTACAGTTTTGTGTTATAAATAAAGGGTAAAACTTGCAAATAAATCGAAGAAAAATTAGCCTTCTTGTACCATTTCTACTAATCAACCACACCACGACACGGAACTCCAGCTATTACATACATGCGTATGGGTAGCAAGTTACTTGCCTTAATCTAATAACATGTCCTAAGTTACCCGGCGGTAGGCATAGAACGGTCGTCACAACTGGCCTTTGAATTCATTAAATCAATTGATCGATTTCAAACTAACTACGTGTATGTATAAACTCGTAAAATAGTTTTTTTATTATTATTAAAACCGCAATGACTTAGCACAATGCACAATTTATTTAATGTTCACTTTGAGTTTCTACATTTATTATCTTTGCTCATTGTTTATATGGGGTTGTCCATGAACTGTCACCTAGAATCTACATATTTTCGATCTCTCTCCCACCCCTTGTTACACTTCGTTGCATTTTTTAAACCACTCATCTCTAATTACGTCACATTAGCACAGGCATCCCAAAATTATATCAAAATAGGTATAATGTTATATTTTTTAAAAGAAAATAATTATTGTGTGTTGTTTTTTAGCGATTACTGGTATTAGTATTCATAACAGTGTAGTCATTTAAAAAAAAAAAGAATATAATGACAATGTATTCTTTTGCGATTAGTGCACTACTCCTATTTATTGTAAAAGATCTCCATTATAATGAGTTACTAATATATTTTTTCTCTTGTGTATTGAAGAATTTATTATATGTTTTCTTACGTTGTATTTCCGATTTCGATGTTATATTTCCAATACCGGTTTCTGTATATTGCCTACGGTTCTTCTATTCTTCAGTACCTTTGTATATAAATGGAGGTGATAATTTAACTGTTAAAGGAAATTATGAAGCTATGTGACGTCACCTTGCTCTAATGTTCATCGCATTTTGTAACTCGGAATCATAGTGCCCTCCCTGCTTGTTGTGTATGTATTTTATGGATTGTCCCCATAGAGACTATTGGAAAAAATAATTTATACAATTTATAATAATTTTATGCCAAATATATAAAAATTTTCATAGAATACCTTTCAATTCTCGTAGGTAATTATAAGCATAAGATTTTTTTAGTTCAGATAATTTGCACAATCATTCCAGAAAATTTAAACGTGTCCCTTTGTTTGATTGTAATATACCATATTTTAAACAGTTCCTTAGTACGTAAATTCTCACAATGAGACAAAATTATTGACATATTATGTAGAAGAGCTTCTCTTTTTCAGCACCAATACATAAATTACTAGGGCACTTATGATAAACATAAACTAGTACTTGTCTTCAAGAGAAGGTCAGACACGATTTGATGTATTTTACCGCATATTACAGTAAAGCTATTACGTAACAAGCCACAAGGTCTTAACATTTATCTAAACACTCGGAAGGAAACATATTTTTTTTTGTAAACATCTATTTATTCATCGACGAAAATAAATGGCTTGCTCATCTGTGCAGCAAGTGGCTTAGTAATAACTGTGACTGCCAGTTGTGACACTTGAAGATAGTAGTAGTTTCACAGCAATTGATATTGCATTTTTTTTTGATCACTGAAAGAATGCGAGATACACCACTTAGGCATAATTGGAATAGTTCCGAACGGTAACGAAAAAAGGTACTGCTCATCGTGCAGCAAGTGACTTAGTAATAACTGTGACTGCCAATTGTGACACTCGAAGATAGTAGTAGTAGTTTCACAGGAATTGATATTGCATTTTTTATTTACATAATTGGAATAGTTCCGAACGGTAACGAAAAAAGGTACTGCTCATCGTGCAGCAAGTGACTTAGTAATAACTGTGACTGCCAGTTGTGGCACTCGAAGATAGTAGTA
The DNA here is from genome assembly GCA_039881145.1 of Druceiella hillmani. NCBI lineage: Eukaryota > Metazoa > Arthropoda > Insecta > Lepidoptera > Hepialidae > Druceiella > Druceiella hillmani. The sequence continues at coordinate 12,876,164 of JAYKKI010000016.1, read as the reverse complement.
GTAGTTTCACAGGAATTTATATTGCATTTTTTATTTACATAATTGGAATAGTTCCGAACGGTAACGAAAAAAGGTACTGCTCATTGTGCAGCAAGTGACTTAGTAATAACTGTGACTGCCAGTTGTGACACTCGAAGATAGTAGTAGTAGTTTCAAAGGAATTGATATTGCATTTTTTATTTACATAATTGGAATAGTTCCTAAAGGTAACGAAAAAAGGTACTGCTCATCGTGCAGCAAGTGACTTAGTAATAACTGTGACTGCCAGTTGTGACACTCGAAGATAGTAGTAGCAGTTTCACAGGAATTGATATTGCATTTTTTATTTACATAATTGGAATAGTTCCGAACGGTAACGAAAAAAGGTACTGCTCATCGTGCAGCAAGTGACTTAGTAATAACTGTGACTGCCAGTTGTAACACTCGAAGATAGTAGTAGTAGTTTCACAGGAATTGATATTGCATTTTTTATTTACATAATTGGAATAGTTCCGAACGGTAACGAAAAAAGGTACTGCTCATCGTGCAGCGAGTGACTTAGTAATAACTGTGACTGCCAGTTGTGACACTCGAAGATAGTAGTAGTAGTTTCACAGGAATTGATATTGCATTTTTTATTTACATAATTGGAATAGTTCCGAACGGTAACGAAAAAAGGTACTGTTTCTTGCACTACGAATATGTTGAAAATGCAATAAAATTGTGTAGTTCGAATATTTTTCTGCGTTAATAAAACGTAATATTGAAATTAATTTTGTGTTCACCATTTCAAAAGCGTTGGTAACCCAATAGTATCGGGAATAAGCGACAATATATTAACATAGTAATTGGTAAATGTCGTTTTAATTTTACAAATAATTTTTAAATTACATCCGCATTTAATTTTCTTTTCCACGCGAGGAACGCCGCGAGTCAAAGCTATTTTTTAATAAAATCGTCATAGTGAAGTAGTTCATTTATACATTTTATTGAAAACTATATATGTTTTCTCGTGTAAATGCAAATTATGTATTTTATGACATGTATGTGTATATATATATATATATATATATATATGTATATGTATATATATGTATATGTATGTATATGTATATATATATATATATATATATACATATATATCTATACATATATATATATATATATATATATATATATATATATATATATATATATATATATATATATATATATAATCAATGGTGCTGTAATTTGGGCTCCTGCATTTTAATTACTTTAGATATTCCTGAATTTACATATTCTCAAATTTTTCCTTGTATTCCATACTTTTTTTATTATATTATTATTTCTAAAATTACGTTTTCTTATTATTAGATATTAGCTTCGTCACCGGTTGATAGTTTATGGATGACAAGATGGTCGATCGAAATATTCCAATTTTCTTTCCACACATATCACTTGTTAATACCAGTAGACCACGGCTACTAGCTGCTGCAAACGTTGTTTTTTCCTAAAAAAAAATTAAAGTATTTTTCAACTCAAAAGCTTGAACTGACCTCAATTTAAAAATAGTCATAGTAATCAGGCTGTAATGTTTTTACTTTTAAGAATTATGATCTAATGTGTTTTTTTTCACATGAAAAATATGGCCATATTACTTTAAATTTTCCGGTATCAAAAATGGTGTAGGCGGTGGTTTCCTCGATGAGAAAATTTTGTCAGTGTAAAAGAATTAAGTAAATTGAGAAAAATATGAAAATCTTGTAAGTACTTATACCATTTATAATAAAATAATATTATTTATATTATAAAAATAATTTACACTTATTTTTTCGTCAATACCTTATATAACGTACACATGTATATATGAATCAGTAAAATTTGGGTACTTCGCAAAAAATATTAAATATCTCTGTAGCCACTTTGGAGTTATGTTGATGGGTATGAAATAGTTTTGTTAACGAGGCCTAAGGCTATTTTATTAATGGAAAACGCAGCCAATCGAATGTTAAGCTCAGTTGATTTTGTGTATAAGTACATTTTCCATTATATGATTGTTTAGACGTAATCTTTTTCGATAGCCATATTTAATGCAAGGTTAGTGCGTAACCGCATTTTCATTCATTTAATTTTCATACGTTATAAGTTTAATTATAAGTTTCCTTTATATGGATTACTATTTGACTCACGCAGCAAACAAAATGTAATAGTCTATTTTCTATACTTAGTCATAAATGGAGTGAGTCATTGGGTCGTTTCAATTTTGTTTTCGATATATTGTAAGTTTTTTTTCTTCATCCTTTGGCCGGCTTCACTGGCGACTAAGCGCGAGCACCTCATGACCTTGAGACGGCGCAGCACGATAATGCACGAAGTTATCCCCTTGCCGCTTCACCATTGGTTCCATCAATTCGGGTTTCATCGGCGCACCGTACGAACGCCGGCCGGCTCCGACCGTTTTTCAGTTTAAATCTTGCAGCCGTTGTGTAAAGGCGCGTTAATCGTACGCGTTTTTTTTATTGTAGCTTAACTTATTTTATTTATTTTATTTTATGAAAAAGCCAACCGTTGTGCAACGACGCGAGCCAAAGTAATTTTGCCAGTGAAATTTTCAAGGAACGCCGCGCTCGCGGCATCCGTAGAATACATTAAATTGTGGTGTTTCTTCTCTGTGTATCACGTGAAATAGTAGCATAGACATCTTGGATTAAGGAATTTTACCTTAATTTTCTTAAGAAACCCTATTAGTGAAAAGTGTATTGTTGCAAATCAAAATGGTTGCCGGCGGGAAACAGGTAATGAGAGATTTTATTTTAACATAAAGCCATAGGAATTATATTCTAGTACCATACGTATAATATATTAAAATTTTAAAAGCTATGCATAATATTTTTGATAATTTGGTATGTTTATTAAGTAATAACTGTATATTATCTTCGTAAAATTATCAGCTCAACTATTTTAATCGCGTCAAGTTTTGATGTTAGGTATTGCCATAATTATAATATAATCTACCCTCATTTTAAAAACAATTTTAATTTTTTTTCCTAACTTTCGAATCAGAATTTTTTTTTAATTATTTACCATGCAATTAAGAGTTATGACTTCAAGTTGTAGTTAAGTAGACCAAGTGTATTTTGCATAATTATGTACGTTTTTTGTGCGCATAATTACAGGGATATTTCCTAATTTCAGACGGCTGCTTTATGTTTTTTTTAATGCCATTAGAAATATTACTCTCGTCGAAAAAATCTTCATTCATTTTTTTTTCAATTCTTGTATAATTATTGGATGTAAAGCAATGTCTTTTATATTTAATAGAAATTAATATACGACGCGACGTTTCGAGTGAGTGTACAAATATGTGGCCTAGATATCGTGCATAAATTACCAAACTGAGCTATCTCGTAAATAATTTATGAGTATTATTACACCTAATATCTTGATACGAGTCACATTTTTTAAACCAACGCATGTGTGGTGCGCATGTGACCTTGCGTTAAACATGGGTGTTTGTGAACTGTGCCGTTGGCAACAACTGCAAATCGTTTTGAAAGAACTCAACTAAAATCACCTGTTCAATTAAATAAATAATATTCAATGAACAATTAAAATTCATCTGTATCATCGGTGAGAGTAATCATTACGAAAGTCGGCAAACAGTTAGAAACTAACTAAAGGCTGTAAGAAACTTTTTAAGAATATTTCAGAAAGAGGGGAATTCTTTTACGTGATGTTCTTTGTTAATGTGTCTGTATTATATTTATCAAATAAATAGGTTTAACACTTGTAATTAATTAATTTGTTTATTAAACTTTACTAAAATTAGAAAGACTTATTGCCTATATGTCTCGTACCGAGAACACAATGCGATAAACAAGAAATATTAGTACACTTGTAGACTGTAATGCTTGATGCAGGGAATAATGATAAGCAACAATTATAAATCATGAAAAAACTGACCTTTTTTGTACATTTCAATAACAGAGGTACAAACATAATTAGTTTAAAATTAATAAAAAAACTAATACAAGGGACACGTGAGTAATGGGGAAATAACAATAGATAAAATATAAGTGAATTTCGAGCTGCTTTAATATTTATATTTAGTTGATTCCATGATTATGTGGCCAGTATATAAGTTTCTATAGAATACAGTTTTCTTAGTCTTTTTATAAGGAAGGCCATGAACATAAAGGTTCAGAGAAAATTTGAGAGGACTAATGAAGATATATGTAAAATAACTATTGTAATCATATATTAACAACGTTATATAAAATATAATTGTTTTGGTCTTGCAAAATATGTAATCTTGTGTTAAACTTGTCAATTTCGATAAAATTATATTACGGAATTTCGCATATTCATTTCGAATCGTTATCAGTTGATTGTAAGCGCCGAGTAACAATTATTGGAATGCGATATGTTTTCCATGTGCAGATATTAAGTACTTATCATTATTATCCGTTGAAGCCATTGACGTCAGTAGCTGTATAAATACAACATTGGTTCTAGGCCATAAGCGTTACTTTTCGCCTCCAGAAGTGTTATTTGAAATTATAATGCGTGACTTTATTTTTTAAGATACAAATTCCAGCGGTGTCATTTTACCTCCCAGCTAATTTTGAAACTAAGTGCGTGAAACTAAAATTTGTATGACACTGTAAAATAATGATGGGACCTTCGAAGTTGTAATCGATGTCGATTAAAACTAGTCCTTTAAATTATAAATTCAAATTAGGATACTTAAAAAGAATCGCAGTAATTAAACATGACAAGCTCAATTCAATTGCCTAAGTTACACAGCAAGTGTACTTATTTCAGAGTTACGACGTAGCTAGTTATATTTTCAAGTATGATTACCATTACAAATTTTAGTAATTTGTGAATGGAAGAATGGAAAAAATAAATAAACAGTCAATTCGTACCTTAGAATAGCACTACGTAGAAATAGCACTACGAGTCTTATTTGTCATTTTCAAACGATAATTACAAAATTTTAATAGTAATCATTTTAAACACTATACGGTGAAACCAGTTTAAGCATTTTGGTAGGAAACACCGTCTACGGTTCTCTCGAATTATTCCTTCATAACCTTAGGTATAAAAAATTCGTAATTGACACGACTTATTTTTGGTCGCGTATAATCTAAAAGTAATTATTTTATTCACATTAAAGTTTTATTTCATTAATTATATTTCGTAAAAAAGTATGAAATATTTTTTCTTAATTGATTATTGTTTTTGTGAGAAACCAAAATAAAATCAATTTTTGAAATTTTCGACAACATTCTTATAATTTTTTGCATATTCTTCTTAATATTTTTTACAAAATTACGTCAAATGAAATATTGATATGTCAAATTCTCCTTGTGATATCAGCCTTATCGTAATCGGGCAAATTTTGGATAAATTCGGGTAAATTTTTTAAATTTTATTTGAAAATATAGAAAAAACATTTCTGACACTTCAATAAAATGTTAAAAAGATATATTTTTTTCGATCTGAGCTGAGTCTTGCATTATAAATGGACAGAGTATTTTTTATTTGTATATCAAATTTCATCCGTTCTTTCGCACTTAAAATCGAGACGGCAAAATAATTGACCGACTTTCGTTTCGCAGATGCTCAATGCATCGTTTGTTCTGACTCGTTGTTACGTACAAAGAAGACTCGAGGCAAGTGTGATCACATATGTACACAGATGGTTGGATCCTTTCATTTTTGTATTATCAGTCGTTTGTATAAATATAATTAACAATTAAAACTAAAAGCTTAAAGTCATGTTTTCGTTGCCAATATGTTGATTTTATCCAAATTAGAAAGAAAGAAACTTTCTTATTTCTTTCTTTCTAATTTGGACGCAAATTGTCTAGCACATTTTCTATTATTGACATATTTCCATTAATTGATGAAGGTATTTTATGGTTGGTACGTATTAATAGTTCATCATTGGTCTTAAATGTAAATATAAGGAATTCAAATTACTTTTGAATGATTATACAAAACTTATGAAAAACTAGATGCTGATTATAAAGATACATTTTTTTAAACGTACCACTAAATACGTCATTAGGTGCTGATTACGACAGTTGGAAAGAAATAGCATTACAGACGGACAGGTTTTACAACCGAAATACAAGAATTCGCCTCCAAGGACGAGCACACGAGGTCGATCTCGTCCCGCGTAGCAGCACTCGTATGAATGGGTATTATTCGCTCGCAGATTCCCCTCGAGTTGCACTCCGCTGCGCTTGCACAGCGATCTGCGATATACCAAGGCGAGGTGATGTCATTTCGAACTCGCGCGCTGCCGGATTTATGACGTTCGTATAGGTACCGCGTGGATGTGAAAATATAAAAATGTTTTTTATATTAATCGTATTGACGTTTATTATGTATTGTAGTAATATTTATGTGCTTCGTTGAAAACGTTGTGGTTGAGACTAGTTATTTGAGAGATTTCGCTAAAAAAACGAATTTGAAGATTGCATTTATTTTTTTATAGTAATTTGAAATTTTAAGATAAATCCTGAGAACTGTGTTTTCGTAATTATATGTATAATATTAGTTATTTGTTTTTAATTAAAAACTAAGCTTTAGTTTGGTATTCTATTATGTACTTTACATACCAGGCAAAAGTTACTGAAAAATATTCAGTGACCTAAAGTATGATAATTTTTTTCACAAAAATAATATTGTTAAATTATCAAAAAGCTATAAATATAATACATATATAATTCATATATAATTATATACGTATTGCAATATGTATATAGCCATACGTATATTATTAAATTAATAACTATGTTTATAATTGTGCAATAATACGTATATAATTCATATAGAATTATATACGTATTGCAATACGTATGTAGCCAAACGTATATTATTAAATTAATAACTTTGTTTATAATGTTGCAATAATACGTATATAATTCATATAGAATTAATAACAAAAATAACAATTGTATAAAAAGTTCTCAACGTCATTCACCTGTACATTCCCGTCTCAAACAGTCTCGATAAAAACAATAACAAACGTAAATTATAAAACCGTTTACAAAATTACACTCTGACAATGTTTAAAGTGATTACCGATAAATTGATTTCGCTGAATAATTAAATTATCTCATCCGGTTCCACAACATCCGTGTTCGTCAATCCCTTGCCGTGTGATTGAAGTTTACATTTATGTTTAGTGTAATATTAATAATTCATGCAATTTACAGATTTTTTCAGTTTAAGGATAGTTTAAGGATGAGGATATTATTTATTATCAGAAAATAAAAATCATCAACTAAACACTGACGACCGATAAGGCGCGCGTAAATCCTGACACTTTTTTCAGGCATTTTTTCGGGTGATCGAGAAACATTAAGATCTCAATAAAACGTGAAAATATATTGATATTTAAATAAGTGTTCGATATATGTGTTACATTTTTTATGGAATTCCATTTTAACTTTCACGCGACACCAACGTGGTGTCACTTTCACGCGGCACTAACATGGTGTTGCTAGAACGCATAATATTAATATACCAAGCATTTAGACATAATTTTGCCTATTATTATAAAAAAAAACCCTTAAAATCTTTGTAGCCATAAATTTCATAATATCAAATTAAAATGATAACATGTCATTTATTTAAATTCTTTTCCTTCTGACGAAATCTAGGATAATATTATTTTCAAATCACTACTCACTTGAGGTCACCCGTACATTGTGTCTAGAAACACCATTTCTTATATAATTCGCAACACACTCGGCACGGCGATAAATGCCACAAAAGCAATGCAAATGAACGTATTGTACAAAAGCAGACGACACTTAACAAATTGACCTTGAATACTCTTGGGCTGCTTCGGTCACACGTACTCGGTTACAATCTGCGTCCGTACGACGGGTGTTTGCTTACATTGGACAAGAAAAAAAAACCCGCTGCGACAATAGCGCTGTATTTACATAACGTGTTTACCTCTCTGGAGTTCGAACGCGCTTGTTTGCGAATTCGAAAAAAATGCCTAAAGACGAGTTTAGGAATCAAATAAAACATGAAAACATGTGTATAAAATATAAAAATTGGCCATAAAAAGCGGTCCTTTTGCAGTGAGCTGGATTTATAGGGTTAATTTTTCGATTAACTCGCATGCACTTCTTGATTATTGAGTTGTTAGTGACAGTCGGTACTTAAGTTACTTTAGTGACATTACACAAGTAGTTAATGATTAATCGTGTCGTGTTCGCTAATAGTACAATACTTTATTCTTTATTTTTCAACTTTCTTATCTTAACAAAATATCTCGGTTTCGTTTCTTGAAGTTAATGGATACAATACTAAAAAAATTCTTTCAAACTTACTTAATAATTTTAAAATGGTCGACAACAAATAAACTGTAAGGCAGACCGACAGATGAAAAGTACTTCATATTTTTCAAACGGTATCGAAGGGATGAAACAGTAAAACTACAATCTAAAACTGTCCAGTAGTTTCTACGTGATGCGCGCACAGACAAATTGAGAGATGCAAATTTATTTTTTTTAATCTCTAATTAGAATTCTAAAAAAATGAGCAAAAAATAAAATGCCACTTTTTAATCACGTTGGTGCTTCAAGAGAATAATGTGTCTTATTACAATCTTGATGTTTCCAAAATTTTCCACCAATGGTCCTGGATCATGTTTACAACTTAATATACGTTATTTTACGTTGAAATTAGTCGAATTGTTTCCAAATTTTACATTTGTAAACATGCCGCTAAAGAATCCCTTATTCAGAGTTAACATTACGACTATGAACTATAGCAACTAAAGGAAAATAACAGAACCCAATCTTAATAAAGTTCATTCATATATTCCTGAAACCAAGGCGACGAAGCCGCTGGCGAAAGCCAATACAAATTTTATTTCAATGCTGATCACGTCAAGGTGTAGTCATCAGAATGCCATCTTTTATTTACTACACGTACAGCGTGCGGTGAGCTGGAAACATTTGTGGCATTGTTCTGGCATCGGGACTGGAGTATAGGAGATAGTACGGACTGCAAATAGTAGTGACGTACGTATGTTATATTTCTAATAGCAATGTACGTCATTGATTATTAATTATCACCTCCAAATAGCGCATTGATCCTTCACAGCAGCTGGAAGTACGAGATTCAGACTAGCGATGTATAGGAATATATATATATATATATATATATATATATATATATATATATATATATATATTGTATTTTAGACTTGCTTTATTTTTACATATCACTAAATTTGAAACCTTTCATTTGTTTGCTGATAGTCTAGTAGTTTCAAAGCTGCTGCTGCATAACAGTGTGCCGCAACATCAACGTAACCGAACTGAGGCGTAATTTTTGACTCTTCAAGAATAAGGACTATAAAAACTAACAGAGACTTAAAAAATAAGGACTGTAAAAAGTAACCGAGACTCTTCAAGAGTAAGGACTGTAAAAAGTAACTGAAACGATTTAAGAATAAGGACTGTAAAAAGTAACTGAAACGATTTAAGAATAAGGACTGGAAAAAGTCTTCAAAAACGATTCAATGATATCTGAGGTTAAATTTGACAACTAATTGTGACAAAATACACTAAGATTCATCAGAAATGTGTAAGTAAAGAAAGCATTATAGAAAAAAATAGCGTAGCTGCCCTGTGAATGTTAGAAGTGAATTTTCTTTATATATTAATATTCTGAAGGGTAACATTAAGGCAATCGTGAAATAAAACAAGACTATTTTGTGGAGAGAAGGAGTTTATTATTATTCTGAAGGGTCCATGGTAATATAGACACTTGTATATGTATATATCATAGTATTGACTTTGTGCACATTACATGCAAAGTCGTCTGCGTTAACCGACAGTAATAGGAGAAAATAGAACGTGTGATGTTTACTACTTAATACTTTAACACACACGTCACACGATAGCCGTTACCCATCTGAACGTTACGAGTTACAACGCGCGAAAAGCACTAACGAAGACTGCAGGCGGTGCGCTCCTCTCGACTTGTGCAGTAAGTCGGCCGCTGATCTTATTCTACAAAAGTCGGCAGTTCTCTCCCGTCGGCTTACCACCAACAAAAAAATATTCGTCTGCATTGCGCTTTGCTATCAATAATTAATAGAAAAAACCGGTCAAGTGCGAGTCGGACTCGCGCATGAAGTGTGCCCTGGCACCAAACTATATTAAATTTATAAGTTTGTACTTCTTAAAGACACTGAAAAACAAAATTACTGCTGCGATCGGTACCGAAAATATCGCATATCTCAAAAACTACACGATGTACCTATGTTATTCAAACCAATTTTCGTTGAAAGTTTATTTTAAGTTCTATAGCATTAATTTTTTTCAGAATTTTATACACGCTTGTTAAAAATTTAGAGGAGGGATACATTTTATGGGGAGCATGTCTCACCAACTATTGATTTAAATAAAAAAAGTTATTTTATAATCACTTTTAAGACCTGTCTAATAACACCCCATATGCCTCTGTGTACAGAATATTATTTTCATCTCTCAGTTACGTGTACGGAGTGCTACCCCTAATATTATTTTTTTTCATAATCCCGCTTCTTAGTATTTCATTGTATAGTGATTCAAAGAAGACACCTACATTCCAAATTTCATCTACATAATGCAAATAGTCTTCCAAATAAAAATGGCTGTGACGTACGGACGGATAAGCAGACGGGACAGTAGGAAATTATAAGGGTCTTGCCATTTGGCTATGGAATCCTAAAAAAATAATTCACTAATTCTGAAGAGAATTTAAAGAACTTAGGCTGACTTTACTATCTGTATGCTATTCATTGACATACTGAGTGACAGAAGGGATACTCTATCCATTGATCACTCTCCCCACTACCTACGTGTTTCACTTTTCGTTACAATCTCATTTTTCAACATACAAATTTACTTTACTTACTTACGAACTTACTTTATTGAACTTACACTATTATTGTAAAAGAGTTTTGCTTGATAAATTGCCTTTCGTCTTTTCTACTTTCATTCGAATTTTTACCCATTTGAAATAATTATTTTCATAGCTTATTATTTCACAAACATTGTGACTGTAATTAATTCTCCTATACTCTTCTTAAATAACATCGTGTCATATAAATCCCGGCAATAGTGGATCTTTATTTAACAACAGTCAAGCTCGCTGGAAGGTCTTATATAGTACCTTTATATAACATTAAAACCGGCTTCGATATAACATAAATTTATGACGTAAGACAATGCCTATTCAGATGTCGAGGCTCGAAGCTAAACTGTGAAAAACGATACACATACATACGTACAACACGTATATAGTATACGCTTATATTTTGTTTATTCAATGTGATATGATAATTTGTATGTATTACACATTCAATATTTAACTTGGTTATCAAAAAATATTCATTGTATAAGTGTGGCGGCGCCTTTGCGGTGTGCGATTAGAAGATTTATTTCCGGATAAATTTTAGATTAACGTCGCATTGGTTGAACGAAAAGGGCGATTGAATTTCGATATTTTCAGCTGAAAGTCTGAACAACTATCGACGTATTAACGTATACAAGAATTGTGTATTTGATTATACTGTACTTTGCGACTTCGTTCACATGGAGTTCCGAAAAGGAAGTACAGTGTTTTAATGCGTTTATTTTATGTTCTTATGACAGACCTAAATAATTTTATTAGTTTGGTTTAAATCCCGCGCGGGTCGACTTGCTCTATCTCTCCTCGTTCCCCTGCTCGTTTCCGCGTTTCCTACAGGCCGCCCGGTGCCCACGTGCGTGTGGTGGAGATCATGTTTAATTTTTAAGTAACCTTCAAATTCATAGCTTCAGTAGTTTTCAAGTTAAATGCGTTCGTCAAACAGAAAGACGGGTATAATAGCTGAAATTTGAAAATCACAGTCTATTATTCCAATTTTATTTATCTATATTAATAAAATCTTTGACAGCATCTTTCATGTTACTGGAATCATACTTTATACGATAAAATCTTGAAAATTTTAAACGTCCTTTCAGGTTTTTTGAATGAAAGTTTTTAAATAAGAATTAGATTAAAATTTCGAATTTTGAATAAAAATTTCCCTCCTTTTCATCCAAAATCACTACCGAAATTTTGATCGGATGTTGCGGATAACTTTAAGTCGCATTAATCCTTGTTGAAATTCGTTACACGTGTTACGTCCGAATGGAAGAGACGCCCGAGCGCAACTTTAAAAATATATGTCTCTTTCACCCACCCTTTGCACCTGCACCCCTACAGGTAGATAAACGCACCCCTTGTAGCATCTGTCTCTTCAGCTGCTCGTGATCTCGCCTTTTTATTCGCTTATCGAACGGAAGTTCTTTTAAGGATGGAGGGTTGTCTAAATAACAACATATTACTTTCGACTTCGGAATAAGCTCTGTATATATGCATCGATAGCAATCAGAATTTTTAAATCTCTTCATTAGAGCTTTCGTGTTCCAATGTTACATAAGGATGAAAAAGTATTGTTTAACCTATAATAACACCGTGAATAATAGAAGCTCGAGAGGTGTTTGTCATTTCCAAAGTCAGTAAAAATTTGTAACGTGCGGTAGTAGACGTCAATTTATTTTTTAAATGTTATACTTTTAGAAAAGATGATAAAATTAGTTAGTCAGAAGATATTTTTCTGGTCAGAGCGAGATTTCAGCATCGTAGTTTGAGTTACTCAGCCGTATTACTAAGCTACAACGATACATTGATAATCACGAAAATTTCGAGTGGTTTAAATTTAGAATAATTTCGAAATTATGTGTGAAGTGGATAGGCTCTAATGCGAGTCTTGCTATTATTAGGATAGAAGGTATTTAAAAAAATACAATATGTTTTTCTCCAAATTTAAAAACTTTCTGGTATAAAAGGAACTCTCGGTCTTAAGAACCACTCTTCAAATCATGCTAAAAATAATAATTCTCCGCCATCTAACAGTCTTACCACAAAAGTCTAATTGCCAAATTAGGTAATGTACGTAATTATTTATAACTACAAATAGGGACAACGTTCAATTTCTTCAACATAAGTATATTTTTCGCTGTCTTCTAGCGCATTGATTATACGGTCATTTGTAAGCAGTCGCCTTTTCATTAAAAATACATAAAAGTATCTGCTTATCCGATGGTCGTATATCAATTAATAAAATTATTAAAATAAAAAAAAATTGCCGGCATCATCGTATAACTATGTTGTATCATGGTAATCGAGATAGAGATACCTTAAAAATGTTTCTATACATACATTATTACTAATCCGTAAACCCCATGCCCGACTTACGTACTTACCCACAGCGCTGGCCATGTAGAATAACATGTAACAAATGGTTATAAAACAACAACGAATAAAACAATACACTTACAGGTAGTTCAATACAATTCAAAAACACAGTAAATTACTGTGTTTTTGAATTTATTGAATTTAATGGTAAATATCATCTAGTAATCCAGTCGTGAATTTTTGAAGCGGTCAGTGAAGCAGAAAATATCAAGACTGGGTGCATCTCGCAATACTGCGTTGAACAATGCTAGTGCACGAAAGACGAGTGAACGCTGTAGAATATTCGTGCGCGTTCTAGACTGGTAAAGTAAACAATGACATCGTCCCCTCATGTAGCTGCCAGGACCACTAACCCCATTATCGAGAGGTTATCAACGTAATGATTTAATAATTTAAAAAAGCAATTCCCGTCGGAGTTGAAGGGAATTTCATTAAACTATGATGATTAATAGTAACTATTTGAGTGTCGCAGTCTGTTTTGTGGATATAAACCTATCAGTGCTAGGTTTTATGTGATATTTGTGCGTAAAATGTTAAATTATGCGACTGTCAGGAAACGAGTTTTCTAATGCTGAAAATATCTTTACTGCTACTCAACAGTTTTGGAAACATATATTGGTGTGTCTAGGTATAGTACATATTTTGCACGAATATCACATTTCATGCAGTTGGAATACCTTGAAGAAGCGAAATTTCTTAACTTTATTCCATATTTTCGTGCAGTAACGATTCGGTGATTTGACTAACGGTGACACGTTTCATAACGCTCGAATAGCATTTTTTACTTCAGAAATTAGTGCACGTTGTCTATCGTAAACAGGAAATGCTGAATCCTCAGGAAGTGTGTTATTATTAATATTATTTAAATTTTCGTTTGAATACGGATTTCGTGTTTATGATTTGATAACCCATAGGAACGTAATATTTGTTGGAGCGCTCGTGACGGTTTAGCGGAGTCACGCAATTGTACGTAATCAAGGTTGCGGTCTATGTAAATTGCCATACGAATGGATACATCCGCGGCTCATTCATCTATCTCGGTATAAAACCATGGATAGAAATATTCGTGATGTCATTCTCTCCGTCTTCCTCGTATGAAACAAATTGAGCATTTAAATTGCTTTATTTAACAGAGATTATATTACCACTTATCTCTCAATCATTTGTTATACCATCATCACATCTTCGCTAAAATAAAATAGGAGGCGGTGACGAAACGTCACATAGTATTTCAGTGTCCATGACATCATATAATGCCGCATAGGTTCTACTTACTCCTTGCAATATTGGCAGCAGTTGATACAATTATGATTTCAGTGTTGTATATATTTTCAACGTATGACAGAATGTAGATCATTAGAAAAACTGAGTATAATATATTAAATAAAATGCCTTCTTTGTAAATTAATAATAATAAAATGGAAATTCCTGTTCTGATACATTTCTCACTTACGTCGTCATGTTGACACCCGCTGACGAAAGTGAATTTTTCATCGTTTTTCTTTTTTTTTTAATCGAAGAATATTCATAATAAAAAACGTACTAAACAGCGTAAAGGCCACTCACGGTTTTCGTTAATCTGCTGTCAAATGTCACATCGTCGTTTTAAGCAGTTTTTTAACTTTATTTGATTCATTAATTCGATTAATTAAACTGTTAAGTATAAAGTATATTTGTATTCAATTAATTTTTTTTTCTTTACTGCCTACTAATTTCAGCAGTATAATAATATTGGAAAGTTGTGACGAAATTCGGGTACAATTTATCAATTGAAAGTTATGAATGAAGGGATCCGCTCAAGTGCGCGTGCTGGGATGCCCTACCTTCTTACTACTTACTTCTATTAAACTATTTACAAATATTATTTTGTATAACGTTAATATATCGTTTACCTAACTATATCGTTCACTTGCTTAAATATATTGTATATATGTAAATATTATTTCATAGCAGGTAAATATACATTTTAACATACAAACTTATTTTTGCAGTTGATTTAAGTCAGTTTCTATGAATGTTTTTCAGATCCAACCATATGTCACAAGTTATTCGACTATTACTCGTAAACTAGTAGAGCCTGCTTAGTTGTGATAATTTACTTGTCTCATTTCGTTACATAAACCACTATTGTGATTTTTTTTTTCAGAAGTTCAAAAATAGAGATTTAGCTGGTAGAGTGTGAAGGCACGTAACTCTAGTAAAAATGGCCGCTTGAAAGCTTACTTCCCAATATTTTCGAAAGACCTGTTCAATGGTCCCATACACAATGGAGTATGCGAAAAAAACACTTCCACTTTACATCTAGAGGAGGTACTTAAAATATAAAAAACTTTTACTCCCACTTTACATCTAGAGGAGGTACTTAAAATATAAAAAACCTTTAATTTCTCTTTACATCTAGAGGAGGTACTTAAAATATAAAAAACCTTTACTCTCACTTTACATTTAGAGGAGGTACTTAATATATAAAATAAAACTCTACTCCCACTTTACATCTAGAGGAGGTACTTAATAGATAAAAAACCTTTACTCCCACTTTACATCTAGAGGAGGTACTTAAAATATAAAAAACTTTTACTCCCACTTTACATCTAGAGGAGGTACTTAAAATATAAAAAACCTTTACTCCCACTCTATATCTAGAGGAGGTACTTAAAATATAAAAACCTTTACTCCCAGTCTACATCTAGAGGGGTTCTTAAAATATAAAAAAAAAACTTTACCCCCACTTTACATCTAGAGGAGATACTTAAAAGAATTTTTTTTGAAAGATTTTATAACTTTTTAGGCGTTGTTAATATGTATATATAACCATACCAAAATTTCAATTTTATAGCACTTGTAGTCAGCGAGTAAAACGGCTGTGGTCTACACAGACAGACAGACGGATATATATGAATAGTTTAATATTTAAATCCTAAATGTATTTTATATGAAAAGAATAGTAGTTTAAATCGACATGCTCAAGGAAGAATATTGTAAGGCACTCTTTGTTTTTTTTTTCAAAACATAATGAAATAGATAGTCGTTTAGCGTTATTGATCGTAGACTGCACATCCCTTTATATCTATCTAATGAGATTACTAAACGATCGACACTAATATACGTAGTTGTAAGTCAAAATCGCCAAAAGTGAGTTACAATGTCCTCCCTTGGGAGTGTCGATTTTCTTTCCAACAAACGGAATAATAGCGATAAATTCAACATCACAAAGATGTCAATAAAACCGTGTCGGTGCGGGGACAGCTTATAATTGAATTTCACGATAAGATCTAAATTTTATATCGATTGCCGATACACCTACGATTATATACCTACCCGCCGTTTGGTTACCACGGGCTAAGTGCTCTCCATGTTTATCGTAAATTCGGAAGGTGTTGTAAAATTTGATAAAGTTGTTTAAAATATTGACATCAAACCAGAAACAATATAAGCTGGCAATTAAATAATTGGCGCTTACATTCTTTTAACTCGAAAATAGTTGCATATAAGCTGACAATCGAATAATTGGCGCTTACATTCTTTTAACTTACAAAGCGTTGAACTATCATTGTTACGTATGTAACAATGATAGTTCAATGCTTTGTGATTATGACTTAATCAGACACAGGCTGTATTACTCGGGATTAGGGATAAATTTATAACAATGAGTAGAGATAATTAATCGATACTTTTCTTCCAACCTAATAAGTTATCGATACTTTATGACTGAGTATCGATCAAAAGTACTCGTATCGAATATTAATTATTCAATCACTATAGACACTAGTAATGCATCTGACCTCTGCATACGAAGTGACCGAATAGATATTGGATTCAAGACTACGATACCAGCAGTAAATAAAAATATCGATATCTAAGTATGTATATAGTATTGTTTTATTGTATTTAGATCCAAAAATGAGTACTTTAGATATTGTCTAAAACAAACTTGCAAATTTTGTGGGTTGACCAGAAATTATGTCACGTCCCTGATTATTTCGCGTTTTGTTTCAATTAAACTGATTTCTGTTTCAATTATTATTCTTAAAGCTTTAATATATCATTCATTTATCATCTGTTCTTCTTATTCTATACCTGTCTATTATATTTCATTTCTTTGCCAATGTCAAGATGTTTTAAAACATAAAATAAGACAATGGCACTCGTAATGAATATTACTACATATATTTGCATTTTATTGATTCCGTGCATATAATGTCCATTATGGACATTATATGCATTATGTAGGTATAGAGAGAATAAAACTCAAACTGGATATATAATAGAAATAGACTAGACTACTGTACTTTAGCACGTATACACGTGTACTTCACATTATGAGTACTCCATGTATCTACTTATGCGTAAATTTCACGAATTAGAAGTACCCGTGCACCAAATTTCCTTGTTACAATATCTCAATAACAATTCGTATATTTAGTAACGATTGTCCAAGCCGCAAAATTTTAGACTCAAACGCCAAAAATTTCGTTATCAATAAATAATTTCAGAAATCTGAAAGATTTCTCTGGTTTTCTGACCTTACACTTTCTGTATGGTATATCAATGTCATAAATAAATATATTCACCAGTATTACGAAAGCCGATTTAAACACACTTCCAATATGAAATTTCCAATATACTGATATTTATTTAAATCCTTATGCACGCATGTTTATAGCATAGCTTGTGTTGTGCAAAATTCTGATTGATGACTAAAAATATCGATGCAAAAGATTAAAAAATCGTGACACGGAAAAAAACACGATTTTCAATCATTATCACCGCTGCATTCGGAAATTCTCATGCATTCGACTTGACGTGTATTGTTGAGTTCAATATACGCTAAATGTTGAAAGTCAAATAAAAAACGTCTAAAGTCCCTCGCAAGACTTGTTGGAATGAGTCATTACGCCCCAAATATTGAGGCATCTGACAACCCTAGTGACAGGAACATATATCAAATACTCAGTTTATTTTACAGCTAACTATTGTTGTATATAGGTTCTTTCGATATCGAATTAACCAGCCGAAATAAAAGAACTTGTGAACAGTCACGGGACGCCTGGAAGAAGTGAAACATCTAACTTTTTCATATTGAAATATTTTTATTTGAACGAAGTGAAAACGAAAACAAACAAATATTCAGATATTTGTTAATAATAAAATATTTATATTATTTTTATGAAATAGTTTATCACATAAATATTTCTTAACAGTCTATTGTAAATAAATGCTTTTAACATTTTAAGACAGCTTAATGCAATGCGCCGATATAAACGATTAAAGTTGTAAGCGTTAGTAAATAAGATACAATGATGATCCGAATTAAGTCAGAAAGAGCCGACAAGATGCGAAGCTGGCCGAATGGCATACAAAACGTGAAGTTGCCGAATTAAATCGAAAAGAGCCGACAAGACGCGAAGCTGGCCGAATGGCATACAAGACGTGAAGTTAGCCGAATTAAGTCGAAGAGAGCCGACAAGACGCGAATCTGGCCGAATGATACGTTACGACGTGCCATCCTTAACCCACTTCTAAAAGTGCCATTAGATGTTTCATATAAAAAGGAAAGAAATTATCTTCTACCAATTGACGGATTAACGAACATAAATATGAAGAATGCTAGTCGCCAAATTAAATCCCAGCATGACTAAATAAGTAGAGACTCGCCTCTATACGCTATCCAAACAATTAAAGCGCACAAAATAATTAAGTTTTCGAAACCGTTAGTTTGTCGAGCGTTGAACGGGCTCCGGGTATCGCGAACGGATGTGCCCAGTGTAAGCAGAGAGAGATAAGGAGCGGGTAATGTTGCCGGGGTTCGGTAATGTAAGCGCCTCGCGTTTGTCGCTGCATTTTTTTTTACACAGAAACAGAGTTAATGTTTGCTAAGTCTTTCGAACCGTTTACCTTGGAAATTGAATAGTCGATTGATAAGTTTATCGCACTTTGGGCGAAGCGACGGTTGAGGTTTCTGACGGTAGGAACGCTAAAAAAACGTAAGTATAAATTTGACGGCAAAAATATAATTTCTATCAATCTATCTACTTTAACAGCTGCGTTAGAAGCTCTATCTTGAAATACTTCATTCGCTTTTGTTAATTCTCTTACTTGATTTTATAAACGATTTTGTATTCTATATTTCCGATCTTTGCATTTCAATTTTTTAAACATTCTCGCTTTGATTCATCCATGTTTTATTGGATCAGTCGTGTTTTCTTTCCCACTTTTTCAATGCCTTTATGTATATCATTTTTAGAACTCCATACCCTGAGGGTTTGAACCATTTTGCTCTCACCAACTATTCAGCCATTTGTCTATCATCGCCAGCTAAGTTCTAAGCTTTGTGTTGAATATATTTAGCGTTAATTTTGTAGAAATTCATTATTCACAATTAAATGAAACTACGTGATGTAGTATTATTTCTACTTTCTTTAATTTCTGTGGTAAAGAACTTAAAGAAAGTAGAAACAATACTACATCACGTAGTTTCATTTAATTGTGTTCTAAGCTTTACTTCAAATTTGCACAGATCATTTATAAATAATAGGCCAAAGCCACAAACGAGAATTTTAGAACAGGATTTCACACCTCAAGTACATACAAAAGTGACGAAAACACGATGCTCGATGGAACAACGTTTTAAGGAGAGTCGGACATTATTTCTAAATTGTTATAATTTGAGCTTGTGGTATTCGAGAATTTGTGATAATTAAGTCTAATCCCACCTCTTTTATCTTCTAAATTAGGTGAAATATAAATCTGAAAAAATAACACGTAATTAGTCCATTTTAGACTCGTCAGCAACAAATAACTCTTAATTTGATATTTCGTTTTCTTTATGAGAATCACTTTCCATTGCGTTTGTTTTCTCACACCCATGAAACAAACACTAGACTACTTACATATATCTACATAGTAAAGGAGATCTTTTTTCTTTCCCCCCATGGGCATTATGTTAAAATGATTTCCTTAACTAATTCGTAAAACAATAAAATTCCGAAAATTAATTGAGAAAACGAAACATATATTTGTCGCCCTTGTCACCCAAAGAAGTGATAAAGAGTTGGCCGACGAATTTTCACGTGAATTACGTATGGCTCCTTGAAACTAGATAACAATTTAAACTCATCTAATTTGCATAATATAATTTTAACCAAGTGAATAGCACAACCCTGTATATTCTTATAGTAACGTTTTCTTGAGGCAAACTACTGTAAACGTTCATGTTTTCGGTTATAGATCGTTGAACAAAATAAAAACTGTTCGGAATAATAACCAACTCCCGTCATTTCTTAATCTAAACTTTACTGAACGTGTAAAAGTAAAAGAAAAGTGCAAGATTCCTACAAAACCAAAATTTATATAACTACTCCATACGTTATCATTTCTCAATACGTTGCATCAAAGTTATCGTTTTGACTTGACCAAGTTGAAATATGGAATATACGTCTAATAACATTTTTTATCGATTTCGAAAAAAAAATAGGCAAAAACTTAAAAAAATGCCGATATTTCAAAATACTTCGAGGGTCTTAAAATATACATCTACAAAAAAAATTATTTAAGGAAATTTATTTATATTTGACCTTTAAAAAATTATTTGCCCATGAAGAATTAAAAATTACGCAATTTTTTATTTGCATTGATGAAATAAATTTATTATATAATTAAAAATAAGTGAGATATAAATATAGCATCAAGGCGAGGACATATTATGAGATCCGAGGATGAATAGTTGATCGCATTTTTTTTATAGCGTTCTGATTCTATTTTTGCAATTAAATTTAGTACAGATCGCGTGTTTTAAAGGCTAAACTGCTTAATTATTTATGTAAATTGCAAATTCCCTTAATTCAGACAGTCATAATGCCTACACACAGCCACGAATAACAGAAAGTTATAAAATCTGTATTTTATGCAATTATCTTTTGTCATACAAAAGGAAATCTACCGGACTTCCTTCTCTCTACGTAAAAAAATCGATTACTGTCAGGCAAACGATCCAAGATTCTATAAGTTTTTATGATCGTATTATTCTAATAAACCGACGTATCGCGCGATATCCTTGAGTGCTAATTTTTATCTGCAATATAATATTTATCTAATGTTTTTGTATTAATATTTATGGACAATGTCTTTAACGACTTTACGTACTATAGACGGTATTTTATTGGCATTAATTGCGGTAAAACCACAGGACATTTGTGAAGTTATATGCTTCAATATAAATGCATGTTAGGTTACAATTATCACACATTAGTAACCTAAAGACACGTATAGACTACGACACTAATTACGATACAAAGGTCTGACACTAATGTCTGACCATTCACACATAAGGCAGTTTCGATGTCGCGACACTAAACAAAGTCTCGCAATAAATGTCGCAAGCGTAGATAGTAGTGTTTACACACAGACACTCGATGTATGCATTGAGTGTATACATCAAAGTGTCGTAGTCTAAACGTAGCTTAAAATGTACTATACATAAATACGCCAAATAAAAAATATAATAAATTTTAATGACATCTGTTACACGACCAAATATAGAGTTACTTTCAAAGAATCGTAAGTATAATGAGCTAATATTGACTTAGCCTGCATCGAATAATGAGCCATATATCGCAAATTTTCCGTCTTGGTTAAATTTAGACTATGGTTTAAAAGGAAAAATACTAAACCTGTCCTTTATACGTGCTGTATAACGTCCTAAATATCTATTTGTTAAATTAAAAAATAGATAATATATGACGAGGTAAATACGCCTTTATTAGATTCAGTTTTTAGCATTGATAAAGCTGGTATTACTATCTGATACAGGAAAATACGATTAGTGGTTTAGATTGTTAGGAAATGCTATTGGAGTAGAATGTGTTATCAAATCGACGTTTCGATCTTATAGATATAAATCGAGGACTTACAGAAATACTAATGGAAAATCTAAACCATTCTAATCAATGATAACTGGGCTATAAATTTTGGCCGTTGAATTACAATTTGCGGTGTATGTTGTGTACCTACATATATTTATACTTAAATATTTGCGAATTTTTTTGTTTGCATATCAAAAATGAATAAATTTACCTTTGTATTCCTACTGTAGGCGGATTTTTAATTTTTACTATACAGACTGCAAGAAAATAATAAAAATAATTTTAATTTAAAATTTGTAGAAAAAATATAATTTTTTTTTATTAATTAAAATTACTACTGGATTTATGTTGACGTAGGAGAACATATTATATTTAAGCGATTGATGTAGGAGAAAAGTTCTTATGTCGACCTTGGAAAACATATTCTATTTAAGCTATTGAAATAATATTGAGGCCATGATGTTTTTAACCCTTTGAATTACGGCATCTTTTATTTTACAACACACCTCTTCGTATCGTTTTTGTAAGTAAACTAATTGCTTGTTATGTAACATGTTTTTCAATACATCAAAGTTAATGTTAACAAACAAATGTTAGACGCCGTTGTTTTTTGTACGTGTTGGGAGTCATTGCAGAGCCGGTTAAGGAATGTACGCATAGATTAATTGAATATCAACTTAATGTCGATACACAAAGTTAATTAGATAAACATTAGGAAAACAAATTATGAATTACTTTTTTACCTTTTGTTTTGATAAATAAAATATACAATTATGAACCAATCTGTTTAGAACGATGTGACTTAAGATGTTTTATCCATTTTGTCTGAATGCTAGTTAAAAATATTTGTAGGCTTAAAATAAGAATCCAAAAAATAACTTAAAGTTCATTATCTTTAACTTGAAGCGAAAAATATAATTTTGATCATTCTCTTCTTCATTAAAACGAAAAAAGGTGACCAAGCGCTTGTCGCATATGCTTTAACTTAGGCTCGTGTTCTTAAATTATTAGACGGTTTGCGACTCGCGGTGAAGCGAACCACAAATCGCGTA
The DNA here is from genome assembly GCA_039881145.1 of Druceiella hillmani. Taxonomy (NCBI): domain Eukaryota; kingdom Metazoa; phylum Arthropoda; class Insecta; order Lepidoptera; family Hepialidae; genus Druceiella; species Druceiella hillmani. Next base: position 12,852,976 of record JAYKKI010000016.1, on the reverse strand, counting down.
AATTGATGGAGTTATTTGTAACAAAATTATCTTGGTAACCACTCACAGGGCTTGCTAAGTCGGTTAACCTAAAAACTATGAGGGTGTTGGTTAAAAGTTTGAGGGAGAGGTACTGCATCCCACAGGCTCGTATTTCGCGAAAGAGGTGACATAAGAAAATATTACTAGACATTTACGGTTGAATTTCAAAATACTTCTTTAATGACAACGCACTGGTTGAGGTCTGCGAGAAAAAATTCGTTCCCAAGTTCGGTTTATGGGGAGGTACTCCAAAATGTGTCAACGTAATTCAAATAATTAAAATTTAAACGCAATGGGTCTTACGCTGAAAAAGTTGTGGCGCTGTGACGTACGGGTGGACAGAAGGTCGTGACAACAATATAAGGGTTCGTTTTTGCCGTTCCGCCAGGAAACGCTAAAAATTGTGCCTTCTGAAACTAATGTACATGTAACTTCCTTTTTGGCATTTCATAAATCCATTTATATGATTATGGTTAGATTGAGAAATTTATATCTTATTCTTCACACCTAATAGAGAAAATGTGGACGTTTGTCCCGACGAGGAATTACTCTTTCTCGAACTCCCTACCTCTACATCTATACCGTAATTCGTCAGTTACCAAAGGCCAAATGTCTCGTGACCTTTCGATCAATCTTCATACCTCAAGCGATTGAGTGTCGTATTTTATATCGATTTCTGAAATCGACCCCGGTATGTTTTATTTGAATTGCCACCAAAGTAATATAAATTCCACCCAGGCCCACCGCGTACTGGCTGACAGCCTGTGCATCTCCCGTCTATTTTTAGACGTTCGTGTAATGTGCAAGCCGCCGAGGCGTTCGCGTCGAGTGTGGTGTGACCGTCGTACGTAGGTCGTGCGTGTTCCGCTTGCCGCGATTGCTTACATCATCACGTTAATGGTGTCGGATATTGTAGTGTTTGTTTAGTGAATCACATTCACTTGTCATGATTTCTTAGCATTGTCACGCTATTTAGCATCTTTTAGTCAGTCGGAACGAAGTAGATCACGATTTCTCGGAAAATGGAACTGAAATTCCCCAGTATAACACCAAGTATTAAATTGAATATGAGGTAAAATCCTGTATACTGAATTTATGTAACCTGTAGAATTTTATTTGCAAATAATACTTGATTTCATAACTCTAACGTCATAAAGAATATATTACTTCGTAATCTAACATATGTGTTCGATTACGATTTGTACGAAACTTCTTCAGCTAGTTTTATTTTTAGATAAACAGAACAAATTAAATCTATACCTTAAAGAAATTTGAAAATATTAATGTCCATAGACAATAAGTAAAATAAACATAGAGAAATAGACTATTTTTGGAATACTCATCTGTCAGTCTGTTTTTAACGCGCATGATACGAATAAAAATTATCGCACGTATTTATACTATGAGGTTTCCACTGTTAAATTCCTTACAGTCTAAGAAAATAAAGGTTAACAGTCTAGTGAAAAAAATATAGGTTTGTGAAAATCCCCTGAAAATACTTTTTTTAATTTCAGAAATATTGAAAGCGACGAAATATTAAACAGTATTTGTAGGATATTTCACTCGGTTCGATGAAAATATCCTCACCATTGTATTCAGTTTTATGGTTTTTTTAGGTAAAATTGTTCAACCCCATCTCACCCAACAATAAAATCATTATCGTTCGAGAAATCAGTCACGAGAACGAAGTCGCGGGCGTAACTATACAAAATCACTTATGAATAATTTTTTCGCCTTGTAAATGTTTTGTTTTTTTTAAATCTCTTCGTTCCACATTTTATTTAAATCTTTTCTTGTTTCTTATCTTGCTAGATGTTACTCGCAACTTCCACTTTAAAATTTACTTACGATTGAATTTGATAATCCTTGTGTGGTATTTTGCAATGAATAGTGTAGTGAAAATATTTAAATTATTGAATATGATTGTGTGATGAATCAGTTTATTGATTGTGGTGATTTATAAGTAAATATGTTTTTCCAGGATGAAAATTGGGATAAACTGTAATACTTTTTATTAGTGTCCGTAATACTTTCTATTATTGCACAAAATTATACCATAAAGAGCTATAAAGTCACAAATGAAAAAATCACTTTATGTCTCTTTAACAGTATGATTAAACTCATAAGATTATCCACGTATTCGTAGTACACCCGAACGAAATTTCTGGAAAAAGCAATGTGGATAAAGTTTGCCGCTTCCCGAGTATTTAGTTTCGTCCTCTTTTTTCTTATTTTTCGCCCATTTTTCTAATGTGTCGCTCTTTTTTCTAATTTATTGCTCTTTTTTCGAAGGAATCGTTTGTTTTTTATTTTTTTTATTTTTCTAATTAACAATTATTTCGATAACTCTTGAGAAGCTATCGAAATAATTTTTAATTTGTTTCTTTGTTTTTTTGGTTGAATTTGGTTTTGTTTTTAATTTTACAAGCGAGAAATGATATTCTGTGACGTTATCTGGGTACTCACGCATTTAATTCTTAGTTTGGAGAGTTTCCTAATTATATTTATTTTGTGAATATAAATCATTTGATCGCTTCTTCTGTCTCATAAAATATTTTTTTTATACTGTCATCTATGCCTACCCTTTGATAGTCTTAGTTTTCTAAATATCCCTCGTTATAGGGACTTTCGAACAGTCCTTGTTGTATTGAGATCCTCTCGCCATATCAAGTTGTTAACTATCTCTCCACATAAAAATATAAATTGGTAAAGTTAGACGTATCGCCTTTTTGCTGCGGGTAGCAAATTATTCGATGGACGTATTCAAGGCAAAATGCGACGGTAACGAAATCAAAAGTAGTTACTTGTAATAAAGCGATAATGTCGAACGTGCATACGTTTCGCTATTTGAATTGTTTCGGTTTCGTTCGTTACTCATTGGCAGTTGAGCCGTAATGAAGGTCCGTAACGAATGTCGGTTATGATATGTGGCGGTACGTGACATCATGGCGGGCGGCGGTGGCTCGATTAGCACGTCGTCGCCGGCGGATAGCGAGTTCGCCGCTCGTTGCTGGGAGGCGTTTCGTTTTTTTTATAGTTGACTTGTTAATTTTAATGCGCCAAGATGATAGGACGTTGCCATTTTTATCTCAGCCGAACGGAGCTGGCGCTTGCGTTTGCAGCACGAACTTGTTTCTTATCACGTAGTTTTAAAATGTATACACCAGTTTTTTTTAAAGTTTCTTTAAGCTTGCAGATTTCTTTAAGTTTGATAATGATTTAAATCAGTGTCTGTTAATTTTAATGCGCTAAGATGTTAGGATATTGTTTTTACCTCGAGCCAAAGTAAGCTGACGTTTGCCATCAAAGCCAGAACGTTTGTTGCCACGTTATTTTAAAAGTCATGCGCCTATTGCAATGGCGATTTCTTTAAGTTTGATAATGATTTAAAACTGTGTCTGTTAATTTTAATGCGCTAAGATGATAGGATATTGTTTTTACTTCGAGTCAAAGTAAGCTGACGTTTGCCATCAAAGCGCGAACGTTTGTTTGTTGCCACGTTATTTTAAGTCATGCGCCTATTGCAATGGCGATTTCTTTAAGTTTGATAATGATTTAACGCTGTGTCTGTTAATTTTAATGCGCTAAGATGATAGGATATTGTTTTTACTTCGAGTCAAAGTAAGCTGACGTTTGCCATTAAAGCGCGAACGTTTGTTTGTTGCCACGTTATTTTAAAAGTCATGCGCCTATTGCAATGCAGATTTCTTTAACTTTGATAATGATTTAAATCAGTGTCTGTTAATTTTAATGCGCTAAGATGATAGGATATTGTTTTTACCTCGAGCCAAAGTAAGCTGACGTTTGCCTTCAAAGCGCGAACGTTTGTTTGTTACCATGTTATTTAAAAACTCATGCGCCTATTGCAGTGCACATTTCTTTAAATTTAACAATAACTTAAATTCAGTTTTTTAGTTATTCTGCTACAGTCTGCTGAAGTGTTAGTAAAATTTAAGAAAAATTCATTTCGTCTGGATCTGTTTTTTTTACTTCTACGAGTAAAAATTTAAAATTTTCGCTTTATTTTTTATGAAACATTTTTCATGGTTTTTCTTTTCTCACTTTATCGGACTATGCTCAATATGTACCGCAAACTCCCAACTCGCAAGAATAGAACTTGAAAGTATGTTACGTTCAGTTAATACTCAACTTCTTGTTACTTATTAATGACCTAAATTTAAAATTGCTTTATTTTAAACCATAGTAATTATCATTACTCGCAATCCCCACAGAATATAGGAATACCTTTGGTTAGTATTCTAATTTTCAGTTAGTTAAAAAAGTAATCGTGCCTACTTGTGGTTAATGATATTGACGATGGTTTTCATGCCTTGACATGTGTTATGTCCATATCGCGTTCAATATTGTCGTCTGTCATGTTTGTCAAAAATAGCGACCTATTTCCGAGACGTTCCCGAAATTTTACTAATATGTTTTAACACATGTTTAATTTTCCCTTTCCTCAAACAAATTGATTTTCCTTTCGTACAATAATTGATTTATATAGTGCCAAATTAAGCTGAGGATAGATATTAAACGAATTTCTTTCATTAAAAATGATGTGTAAACCTAGCTTGTATTACTTTATTTTCTAAACGTGCAGAGATATTATTACAAAGATTGATATGCAATTTATTTATAAGGTGCCTTTGCGGATAAAAAAACCCGTCCGGCCTTTCTTGTTCTCCTGTACAATGACCTGTGGATTGTTTATGACGAACTTTTGTTTTATATCATGGGGTTTGGATGTAAAAATTATACTGATTAGTCGAGCGGGGTCTATCCGCTTATTTTCTTTAGCGAATCTGACGATCGGGTTGTTACAGACATAGAAAACTGGGATTTTTCTTAAGTCGTAGAATTTTAGTATGTAATTTTGGACAAGTAAATAGCGCGTAAGTTACCAAAACATATTGCAAAATAACTTCATAAAGGATACTTATGTAAACTAGCACTCGTCATCAAATGTATCGAATATGTATTGCTTAACATTTATTTTCAGATTATGGGTCTCAGTCGATGAATTAGGTATATTTGAATAGTTCTTATATCTTAGTTAATGAAGAGTTAGTTACGTCGGCGGCATTTGTCCACACTCCCGAATCGAATAATTTTTGAATTATAATGTAAAAAGAATCTTTTATTTCTATAGACCTAACCTCAAATATTAAATGTACAAAAGTAAACTGACAAAGATTTCTTTATAGTATTAGTTTTAAAAATAAAGTCATAACTATGATTTCTTTCTAAATTATAAAATCTTTTAGAAGTATTTATTATCGTATTTTGTAATAGTCGAATAGAACCTGGAGAGCTAATACATTCAGCCTAGAAAAGTTAGTAGAGTCAGGGACTTTTAAATTTCCCAATCGGCACCAACCCTGTAAATAAATGTCCATATATTATGAGTTACGCATGAAACTTCCGCTAGAAATAACCTACCTCAAGTAAAGTAGTTTGTTTCTTGATAACTAGAAATCGCCATTTAATGTCTATTTTAATAAAAAATTGCTCGTTCACTCCCAGATGAACGTCCGAGTGACGACGATGGACGCGGAGCTGGAGTTCGCGATCCAGCAGACGACCACTGGCAAGCAGCTGTTTGACCAGGTGGTCAAGACAATCGGCCTGCGCGAGGTCTGGTTCTTCGGACTTCAGTATACCGACTCCAAGGGCGACCTAACCTGGATCAAGCTGTATAAGAAGGTCAGTTGTTTTTCCGACTACTTTTTAGGTATATCTCTCGCTGCATGTTACGAATATGTGATATTTTAGGTATCTACGTAAAGTACCTAAACGTTTTATGTGGCCAGCTATTTTGTTTCATATTTTGGTAAGCAGATGGTACAAAATGATGGGATATTGTAGGTTACTAGTTATTTTTTATTATATTGGAATTAAAGAAAAAGTTAAAATTTACATTTAAATCATGAAAATTATATTACTGGCGAAAAAATGCTTATTTCACAGCGTTGATACTTCAATTCATTAAGTTGGTACCATAATAAATATGCAAAAATTGGACTTGAGTAATTGTCTTTCTTTTATAGAAAATTGTATACAAATTAGAGTATTCGTTTCAAAGTTACGAGGGAACAAACACACAAGAGTAGAACTTAAATATACCAGTAGTAAAAATATATTTTCCCATATATCATATTTTTTTTAAGATTATTTCTTAAAGAACAATTTTACTAAATTTACATTTCAACTCTATTTTGACAAATCTGGTTACGACGGTCGTCACTATTATTTGCCACTGTGCTGACTCACGACAACAAACCGGCCATTCTGGCTTTGAAATGTCAAACCTGCCTTGAACTTTAACATCGTTATCAAGATCATTATTTTCAGCATAGTAAAATACTAAGTTGTAATGCATATTTGAACGTATTCAATGTGCGTGCCATTCATAATTTTATAATGTAGTGACAACATCTATTCATAGATTCTGTAAGCACTTGCAACTACAATACATGAACGGATTTTTTTATGTAGTTATGTATGAACTTTAGATTAGTGTAACGATGATAAAATGTACTGAATATATCTGATGTCTGTATGAAGGTTTTTTAGTTTAATTTTGAGCTGCCCTTACTCAGTCGTACTGAATATTTAAATACGCATGTATAGCATTATATATTGTTCAGTTGATCTTAAAAAGAACTGAAATATGGTTAGTACATTATTTAGCGTGTTGTGTTGACAATAGGGTGTCATTGCTTTCAAGTTCTAGAGGAAAGTGATTATTTACCATCGCAAGCACGTTTCAACCTGGTTATATCGTATCGGCTGACATATTTTCGTATTGACAATTGTATTACATAATATAACCCTATTAGGTTTGTTGATTATTTTTTTCAAGATTCCGTAATAAAACGAGCAACATTTTGTAATTACGTCACGTCCGTCCGTCAGTTTATCAGCACTTCACAGTTTCTAAAGATTAGAATATAATTGAACTTGTATTTTAAAATGAAATTGAAGTTTCATTTAGTTTTTTCGATTTTTAAGCCCCGTTTGCGAATTATTAGGTTTCAAAATGACGTACATTTTCATTTTTAAAATCCATTTGCGAATTATTAATTATTATTAGTGCAAAGTGTCATCGTCCTACCCTTTCTAATTTTTAAATCATGGATTTGAAAAAATTTGGTAAAATTGTACTTAGTAGTATTTGATTAAAATTTTCAATGTGAATTGTGTCGGTTAATTCATATTATCAACTTCAAGAATATATTACAGAACTACCTACTTTAAACGCGTTCCGATACGCAATTGATCGTTTTTTCTTATATTATGATTTTGCAATTTCCATCGTCGGTAGTACGCTTAGTTTCCTGCCCTATATTACACTATCCAATGTTAATTTCTGTAGTTCTTATGGATATAGAAATAACAATTACTCTAACTGCGAGGAGTGTGTGTGTAGAACACATTTCAATTTTAATATAAAGTGCTTCAAATCAAAAGTAACTTTCTATAATAAAAAATTCACTTAGTTTTCAATTTTATTATGTGTATTATGTTTTATTTTTGCCAAAAATCGAAAACATTTTCATCAGTAATAAATTAAATTTTCGTGTGTAATCCGTTTAGTAACCGAATATTTTGATAAGAGTTTTCAAGGACTTTTATCTGACCTTCCGCATTTCGGATTTGATAGTGGTATCGGAATATATTTTAAATGTGCTAATGTAATAATCCAACAACTGCCGACAAGCCATAAATTACGTGATATCAATACATAGGTATTCGGCTGGCTTAGATAATTTTTCCTTTTAAGTTGATGACGTAAAAATACAAATGCTTTATCCTTTTCCTTCCTTTCCTTATAAGTTAGCGCGCATATGAGTAATGCAGCACAAGTTCAGCTGGTGATTCATCCGTTCTCGATATACATATTATTGTTTTATACAGAGCAACATGTCAGAGTTATAAAAAGTATGTTCGCTGATGTCAGTTCTTCGTCATTGTTTGCTAGTACTTTTATGTAAGATACGCCTACGTGTTTCATTTTTTTTTCACGAGTCATCACGTAATAAAATTGTTACAGAGTGAATTCTACACATGGAACATATTTTAAAAAGATTTATTATTTTATTTAGCGTATAGAATGATAATGGGAGCCAGAAAACCTGTTTATCTATATGTCAATTTGTTCTTCAATAACGCGAAGTCTACTGCACGGAATTTGATGAAATTTGGTATGATACTAGTTTATACCTTCAAGAAACATATAGGATACTTATTATCTTGATATTGCATTATGAAAAAAAACTGATTTGCTGAACATTACGTTGTTGGTACTGCCATCGCCATCTATTAGCGTTTTTAGTAAACTTGTCATACAATTCTGAGAAAATAAAATTAAAAAAAAGAATTTTTGAATTTTTCTTAAGTCCAATTCCACGCGAACGGCGACTTCGTTGGTAGAGTTAGTTATTCAAATATATTGATTTTTGCATTAATATTATTTGACTTCAAGATTCAAATAGAACAGAGTTAATTAATCGATGTTAATATTATTCAGTGCTTCATACTCAGCAGCAGCCCTAAAAGTGAATGTTCAATTGTATTGGGCCAAATAAGCCGTGGCATAATAAAATTAATTTACTGTCATCTATGTAAATGATTAATGAAAAGCTATATACATTCCACTCGTTATGCGTAAAGTAATTATTATTCTGGTGTTTCGTACTTTGAATAGTAATTTCGAATCCTATTTAAAAATTTTTTCGAGATCGAGACTGATATTAAAAAGTTATTTTTTGCAACATTATTTCTCGAAAGTGAAATAAAACTATCACTTAATTAAATATGCCTTTCGATAGGAACTTTGATATCGATTTGATAGAAAATCAGATAAATATGAATGCACTTAACTAATAAAACAAATGCACGATTAATAAGGAATATACCTCGCGTCTAGGCGTGACGAATAGAACGCAAAATCGCTTAAAATAATAATACTGTTTATATAATATTAATATTTAATACAATACTATTAATATTTTGTAATACGAATGATAAATATACAATTACAAGAATTTAATTCTGATTCGTAAAATTGCTAAAATTAGTTGTGCATATGCCACGGAAATACCAGTAAGGTTTGGCACGAATGTAGTGTTATTGATAGCTGATACCAAGTTTTCGTAAAATTTTTGTATGTCCAAATAAGCTGTATAATCCTACATTACTCAAGCATGCAGTTAATTTATATAAACCATCACGATTGATACATCTAGCTAAAAAACCTTGGGTTTTTAGGATTCAGTATAACATGTAAATGCATATATTGACTTCACCACGATCTCGAAATTAATAAACAGACAAACTTCAGTCACGTGACGTATGAACATGGCATTCAAATACTCAAATCCTGATTCAGGACAGGGACAGAAATGGGTATACAATTTTCTCTTTCATGTAATGATGCCTACCTTAATAAACAAAGCGTTAGCTTTCTGGACTAGGTCTGAAGGATAATAATTTTCAGTAGACTTGGAAAATATGGCAAAGATACTAGTATGTCTGCCTATCTGATTCGAAAACTAAAGCATTATTCCCCAATTATTAACTATGTCAACAATAATGAGAATCAGTAGCTCTCCAGAAATACTGAATTTGAACAAAGCAAAAATATGTCATTTGGCGAATATTTTTCTAAATTATACTTGTTAACTTTGAAACTTCACGTTAGCTTCTAAATTCGGATATAGTCGGATGGCCTACTAACTCTAGACCGTGACACACAAAGGCCGAAATCTCAAAGTCGCAGCAAACACCCTTATAACGCTTTCTCAGGGTCATTCGAAACTCGCACGAGTTGTCAATCGCTCAATGTGTCTGCGGCAATGACTGTATGACAGAAGTATGATGTATGACCGACGTAAGCTCGCCCACCTGTGCGCCGCTGGAGTGGCATTGTGCGGTGTCGTTTCGTTTGAGTCACTCGCGCTCGTGGCGAGGATAATTCGTACGTTTGCACCACAATGTCGCTACAATGCCCGGCTGTGGTAATGACTTATTCAAAACGTGAATTACAGGGTTATGTGCGTGATGTTGGAATATGTGCTTGTTATTGGATATTGAATCGACAAAGAATTGTTTTTAGACGAAAAAGAAGCGTCTAAGGGAGTTATTTATATAAGAAAGAAATGTAAAAACACAAGACATTAATGTGATCCTTTTTAAGTGTACATAAAAAACACGTAAAATGTAATTAGCCCTAAAGTTTTAAGTATTTTATGGCCTGTGCCTGTTTGGCCCGTCACAGGTGACGTCAACCCGAACCTGATTGGCCCATCACACTTAAACCGCAATATCGTCAGATATCGTTAATTGGACAATACTTGGTTCTGACATATGCTTTTTCGATAGTATTAGTATCAATATTTTACCCAACTCTAGAAAAGTCCTAATTGAATTAGAAACAATTTAGAAACTTGCACAATATCGATAATATGAATGATAATCGATAATATGAACTTGTATTTTCTTAGTGGCATTTCGAAAGTTTAATTGGCTACACTAGAGCGACAAAACGACAGTAAAATAGAAAAAAAAAACAACGGACATCTGTAAATATATCTCTACTAATATTATAAAGATAGTGATAAATTACATCCATCTCGGATGGAAGACCCCAACGGGAAAGCATTTTAGTATCCTTTTAAAACGATCATTTTAAAGATAATCGTAACAATCATATTACGTTATCCTTAACAGCTTCAATCTATATCGAAATTTATTCAGTCCATTTTGTTTTCTCATCTTTATCTAGTATTCCCTCCCAAATATGTAACATAAGTTTGTTTCCTACCATTTGAAGCGTATAGTGGCAAGTTCAAGGCAGAGTACACTAGCCGTAGCGCTGTAGACCATAATGTGGCGAGGTCTAGAACGCGTGCGCGGTGTGCCGTTAACAGCAGGTTCATTGTTAATATCGATACGCTTCTTGAGCATAAACGACGTTAAACGCCGTTTGTTGCATCACTAATATGTTTTCTGTCGTTATTAGTCTGCAGTTAATGATAATATTGTGGTGCGCTTGGGTTGCCCTCCGCTGGTTTGATGCTTCATTGTTTTACTTAGGTAATATCTTGGTGTCGATCTGGAAATGTAGTTCGTGATAAAATCACCTAAATCATATTTTAAGCTTCATTGACAATATCGAACTTAAATTTTCCATATTCGAATATTGCGATAGTCTGCTTCAAAACTAGGAATGACCTCCGTTAGAAATTCTGATTAGCTGTACTCTATAACAGAGTTGTAGGCTATAGACAAAATAGCAAAACAAGCAAAACTATATTTTAAATTAGCGTATTTGTTATATTTTCACCTTTAACAAATACAACCACGTTTCGAAATTAGCCAGCAATTTCCGTTGATGAAGATTAATCGTGAATCATCATGACTTGTTTTCAATTCAGCATCAACCCAATACCTAGTTATCTATGTAAATAATCATAAAATCAATTGTCACTGTAACAGCATTATTGTTACTACTGTGCTGTAAAAAATATCGGACAAATGGCGGTGACAAGAAAAATAATATAACTAATACTGCGTTTACTTCGTACGTTTATTAAGTTTGTAAAAAAGGAAAAATAAAGGAAAACTTAACGATAACGATTATATTTTATGTTCCTTTAATTGCAAAATTACCTGATGGTTGTAGTGGAACACAACAATCAGGTACAAGTTATATCTCTCTTACGCTTCTGAGGCAATTTACAGCTCGTTCATCATAAACAATATTGCTCTCTGCTATATTGAGTGATGAGAAGCAATATTTGGTATTGTATAACCGAATATTAAATGTAATAGCAGCTAAATATTAATTATGTTACGCAGGCCATTACCTATATACATAGTATTATAACGAACGGCGCTGACGTCTTGTGTGAAATTAATTCTACGTAATTAACGAGAATATTTCACCATACATATTTATATTAGTTAATCAAAGACGTTCACCTTGTACGACTGAACATGACTTATGCATAATATTAGATGTAATTAAATAATTGTACGGTATTCTACTGGCAGCTAGCAGTAAATCAATCGGATATATATATATATATATATATATATATATATATATATATATATATATATATAAAATTTAAGTTTGGGCTGCGACAAAGATAAAGTTGTAGCTATATTTTCGCGGCTAAAGAAATCTGGCATATTATAGGTTAATTGCGTCATCGTTAACCTTCAAATGTGTGAATTAGCAGATCTGCTACCTGACTTAAATCGATCCTTTCGTTTTCATAAATATTGAAACATTTTTACTTTATTTTATTTCTTTATCAACAATGATAAGATAGGAAGTCTAAGTAAAACATTTTTTTAGAGTTCCTTTGATAAATGGCAAAAATGTAGGTTCTAAAGTTTTTGACATATGTAAATGAAATTTTACAAGTATATACTTTATATTTACAAGTTTATGCTTCATATTTACAAGTATATGCTTCATATTTACAAGTATATGCTTCATATTTACAAGTATATGCTTCATGTATATATTGATTGACAATATTAATAGAATATTTTTTTAATGAGGTTCTCCACACATAAAATAGAGTTGGATATTATAAGAGGTATTTTAAAATTATATTGAAATTTCATTTACAATCTTTAATTATTAAGCCTCTTTTGCGAAATATTAAACTTCGAAGTGTCTTGCAAAGAGGGCATTGCATTTTCTAATGAAAAATGTGAAAAAATTCTAAATACTAACGTTTTATTAGAAATTAAAAATAAAATGACTTCGGTTAACTTGCATCGACAATTTAAAGACATACACGCCAAGATTGGTTTTAATGTTATTTGTCTTATCGCAAAAAATTTAAAACAAATTCTACATTTAAACGTTAAAACGGATTGAGCATCAAGGTAACTGGCTAGAAAAAAAGGAGAATAATCGTGCGAGCGTAATATAAAATTACTTATATGTTGACATATTGAAACCATATAAGAAGGTAACTTAGCATTTAATTAGATCTAAGGTGATCTTATACAACGTGACTTGGAAAACCAACATTTCTGTGAGAAAAACTGCGGGCAAAAAAAGCAAGCCGGACGTACAAAAATAGTAAAAATACTTACGACCAATAAAATGGTTGACTTGTTCAGTCATAAATTTAGAATTTAGTCGAACACGTATATCGATTTTCTAAGCATTATTTTGTAGCATCGAATTTTCTAAATATGTCTACGTAAAGTGAGCGTCTTTTCTTCTGAAACATGTCTTTCGTCATCTAGTCCAAAGTCGGGAAATTCTCAACAATTCTTTAAGTATTGTCAAACTAAATTACGTAACACCGTTCACTCTTTGTTCTATATTTATTTGCTCGACATTATTAAGAGGAGTCGATACTTTGAGTTAACTGAAAAGCGACGCTAACCAGGACTCGTGATTTAATTTTCTTCTATAAATATTTCGAAAATTTTTTCTCTTTTATACGATATTATTGTTCGTTATACAGAACAAATAATGAAGTTATTTGTTCCGTATAACGAACAACTAGGAATTAGAAAAATAAATGTCATAGAAAAATAAATTAGACAAATTAAAACTGCGAAGCATGAGTCGTTTCGGTATCTAAACAAGTATTCGTAAGCCGCTGTCTCGAGTTACTTAACCGAACGTTTTGAATAATTAATTCTGTATATCTAAATACTTGGATGTCAGAGGTCTCGGAGAGTAACGGGCTTGTAATGCGCGTTTCCCAACCAACCGAGCAGTACCTGTCGGTACGCTTTCAATTTTACCAAATGTGGCCGAGCAGGTTGGTACTGCGTGTCGTTGCTTCGTTGCGATCTCGGTTCCAGAATACCCAATATGGTTCGTCTGACTTTGCTTTCTTTTATCGAGACGAAAGTGATCAGTTCGACTTTTGTGAAAAGCGTCTCGTGTTGACTTTATGAGCTTATTAACGTATGTTTTTATAGTGTTTTTTCAAGTCGAGTATCGCAATCAAGTAGACAACCAGATATATTTGTAATATTGTGTTGTCTTCATAGATTTTTTCAAAGAGAACTCATGTATTTTTAAATCACTGCCGCATTCTAACACTCCAAGCTGGGCCAATCTTGCGAGGTCTTAGCGAGGCCAATCATTCAAGTTTTGAAGTGTTACGTGTGTATTCATTATGTGAACTATGGACCTGTCAGTGCGATTAAGGTAAAGGTCACAAGTGCTTCAATGAGGTATGTGGTTTTAGGTAGCGCGGCATCTGTCAAGTCCGATCGTGGATTTGATGTAAAGGCGCGATGACGTCATGGAGGCCGGAATTTACGCGAGGTCGCGTCCGCTCGCGCGACGAGATCGACTCGTTCGCGTGCCGGCAATGCCGTTTAGAAAGTCACACCGCACCGGTAGTTACTCGCCGCGTGCTTAATGTCTGTCGCGTCCAGATGCAGGGGCTAATCGCCCAGTCGATGTGTCATGGGAGTGGCAGTTATGTTATTGCTGTTTTTTCATTACCTTATTTTAGAATATTCTCTTTTATGTTCATGATCTCACTTTGGCACGACGTATCGAGGTTTTATTACCACTTCTCTTGAGTGAAAATGGCAGTAAGTGGTTTATGCAGTTTTCAATCACAGCTCGAAAGCGTACAATTTCTAAGAAAGTGTTAAAAGAATCCTACTTAACCCGTTACCTTTCATATTTTTACAATAACAAGTCGTTAAAACTACATCAGGGTTTAAAATTCACGTAGGCTTTATTAATTTATCTAGTATGTTGTATTCTATAAACGAATGTCGCAATATGGTCTCCGTATGAAACAACATATGTCCTCTTTCTATCCCGTAAAAGCTATTAAAAAGTTCAATTGATTCGGCACTGAATTATAAGTGAGTAAACTTCTCCTTTGAGCATATTGATATTAGGTCTAGAAAAAAATTTTTGCGTGCAAACCCATCTAGAGAAGGAATATTTCTTGACCCTGAAATTAAAATTAATAATTCATTCAGAGTAAACTACCCGCAATGTAAACACCACTAGACACGTTTATGCGAAACCCCCCACTCTCGCTGCGTTCGTTCCGTCACATATTTTCGCAACGATGTTTGATTGAATTTATTTTCTGTAGCGGGTTTAGAATTTCTACTTCAAAAAAGTATAAATTGCATGTCGAAGAAAAAGGGACAAACAGATCGAATATATGATATACTCTATTACAATATGTTTAAAAAATGATAGTGTAGGAAGACAAGACCGAAGAAAAGCTAATATGCCATAGGAGACATGTATTCTTCATCAAGTTATAGATAGACAAATTGATCGTTTTCGATGATCTTTAACGAGCTTCAGTGCCATCCTTAGTGATTTATCTCTCTGTCAATTACATTTTTAATTCCTTCCCATATTATCTCTTACCAAGTAACATGAATACCGTGTGCAAACAAAGCTAATTATTTCTAACGGGTATATTTGCCCACACACGCTCTTGATATCTCGTTTCTCAGCGCGAAATCGCCGCTCAACGACCGCCGCCAGCATCCCGTTCGACGCGAGAGTTTACAAACAATATTGACATTTGCCGCGTCTAACGTCGCGTTGAGTGTTCATGAGAAAGTTATTCGCCGGATCGTTGGCGGCGCGGCGGGCGTTCCGCTGGCCGCACCGGCAACTGCTGACGCTGCGTGCAGTCAATGCTTTTCGATATCGTGTCTTTGATGTGCAAATCAATGTGTTTGTAATATATAGACATGTCACTAAGCCGTAAAAATTATCCTGCGAAGGACAATATAAAATTCAAAATTTTTTGTCTTGGCAATTAGCCATTCGTTGTCCACTCAAACGAGTAGATGTCAATGTATACTCAGTAATAAAAAATTGCAAAAATTACTTCGAAAAGTTGCAAAAAGTACACTATTTTTATTACCAACTTCTTAATATACAATTAGTAATTATTAATTTTAATAATATTTTAATTTAAAATCATTCATTCGTTGTTAACAAGCGCACTAGTGATTTTCTCTTTGGCACTTTCACATAAACATGAGAGGTAAACATAATATGAACGTAAGTCGGGATGCTTCTTTTTGTTTTTAGTTTTAGGGGTACATAATATGTTTCTGCGTATTATCGATAACGATATACGTATTTAGTGTTACACTATATTGTGCGATCGGTATTGCATTTTATTCTATTAGACATTTCGTATCTACGTAACATAACCCAACTCACTTGATGGTTAGAGGCGAGGTTCCACCCGAATAATTCAGCCCGCCCATGTGACTGACACATTTTGCTCGCTTACAGCATAAGGAAATTGATAATTGATATTGTTTTATAAGCAATCGAACTAGGAGTGCAGCGAAATGCGTTGGACTGAGTAATAATTGGATCTTTCTATTTTTAGACCGCCCGTCACTAAGATAGTAGCCATTTCGCAAATAGCCCATTGACACAGATACGGAAGCTTACGACTGTCTTACATCTCTCTTGGGAGACACACTCAATTGTTTTAGGGTTTTGTACCACAATGGTAAAAAACAAACCCTCATGTTGAGACTTCGTGGTCCGTTCGTCTGTCTGTTTATCATGGCTGTTTCTTTAAAAAGGCATCTTATTGGGGATTTAAATTTTATTCACTTTAACCATGTCGAGATGGGTGTCCTGAAAAGTTATTGTTAGCACATTCTAAAAATATTTTAATTTTAGCTCCTATCTATATATTATTTCTCGTCCCCTGAATTAATATTTACCAGAAAATGCCGAATGCAAAATCTTTCTTTTCCTTTATTGTTCCATTACACGCATAAATAATACAGTAATTTATCGTAAGAATGTTACATTTCTCACGTGAAGGAACTCGCGAATGCACAATGCGACTCGAAGCTTTTGAAAACAGACGAAGAAAAAACGAATTAACACGATCAAAACAAATTTTACGACTATTAATATTGTTTCATTAAAATGAAACAAAGAATATCTAGTTTCAGATATTGTCAGTTTCATTTGGTTAAAACGCTAGGATTTCCTCTACTTAAAAAAAAAAGAAACAAACAAAAAAGTCATTAGTCGAGAACGGCGGAAATAAATTTTAAGTAATCTCGATTTTATCAAGGAGACTTACCTCAACTAGTGTGTCAGGCTAGAGGCAGGTGGTGTTAGTATTAATTGACTGTGCAACAAAGGTTTTATACTGAATTATCTAAATAATAGACGTTGTTGTCTGTAAAGTTAGTTAAAAAACTATAATTAGAAGTGATCGAAACAAGACAAGAAGGCAATGTAATAAAAATTAACCTTGCCATCGCTGCCGGATATGGTTTTATGCAATTTGTACGTTAGATAAGTTATGTATATTGTTTACCCATATTTATTATCTTGTTACATATGTATGAATTATCTAATCACCCTATTATGTACGCCCACGGAGCCTACTACCTACTACAGCAGTGGTGGCTTGTTATAATAAATTCAGACGCATATATCGTAAGTTAGATACATACATCGTATCCTACTACCTACTACAGCAGTGGTGGCTTGTATAATAAATTCAAATGCATATATCATAAGTTAGATGCGTACATCCTATCCTACTACCTACTACAGCAGTGGTGGCTTGTTATGATAAATTCAGATGCATATATAATATATCGTAAGTTAAATGCATACATCGTATCCTACTACCTACTACAGCAATGGTGGCTTGTTATGATAAATTCAGATGCATATATAATATATCGTAAGTTAAATGCATACATCGCATCCTACTACCTACTACAGCAGTGGTGGCTTGTTATGATGAATTCAGATGCATATATAGGTAATATATCGTAAGTTAAACGCGTACCTCGTATCCTACTACCTACTACAGCAGTGGTGGCTTGTTATGATAAATTCAGATGCATATATAATATATCGTAAATTAAATGCATACATCGTATCTTACTACCTACTACAGCAGTGGTGGCTTGTTGTGATAAATTCAGATGCATATATAATATATCGTAAGTTAAATGCATACATCGTATCTTACTACCTACTACAGCAGTGGTGGCTTGTTATGATAAATTCAGATGCATATATAGGTAATATATCGTAAGTTAAATGCGTACATCGTATCCTACTACCTACTACAGCAGTGGTGGTTTGTTATGACCAATTCAGATGCATATATCGTAAGTTAGATACATACATCGTATTTCATCATAATAATATTACATAGAACAAGCCACACAACCCGGCTTCGGTGAAGATTCTCGTTGTCCCGATAGACATGACCAAAGATTTCGTGTCATCATGTCACGAACATTCGTTGGGTTCGAGCAACAACGAAAGCCGATAATTTATCTGTCGGTTTTTACCCCGCATCAAAGAATGTTTTTCGTGTCAACAGACCACGAATATTTGTTCGGTAGTATGGCCATAGGAAGAAGGGCAAAGACGAAAATGTTGAAGTGAACGATACAATTGTCCGTCCGGTAGTGTGGTTGTAGCATAAGAAATTTAATCATAGCTCATACAGAAAGGCCGGTTTCACCATCTTCAAAAATAATGGATATTAAAAACTCTCAGTACTGTCAAAGCGGTTCAATTTAAAGTCTAAGCTAAGATGTAAGTTATCCTGCCCAAATATACTTTGTAGATACAAACACGGAGAAAAATTCCTTTGTATTATTACATATTACATAAAATCTACGCTTATTACTCGCTTCTTCACAAAATGATGGAGTCCTGCTGAGTATACTAATATAAAATATTTACTAACTACAATTACTTTACATACCGCCCCGAAATAAGTTTTGTTTAAAAAAAAATGTGGATTTTCTGACAAACAAACTGTAGTTATATATTTATCTATGTCTATGTGTCTTATTAACAGGTGACCGAAAGCAAACTGAAGATACACGACGATGGATAATAGGAAAATTACAAAAATACTTATATCGGTGGTTATAAATGATGGCAATATCTTAGAATATACGTCTTCCACTTAATACTCCGCGACCTAAATTCATATGTGTATTATTCATACATATTCTTTGAACCCAATCGCGTAAGCTGAAGGAGAAATTGCACCCAATCAAAGCTTCACCAGATGCCCATTATTTTTAACCGAAGACTCGAAATTTATGTACCCGCGTTTCGAGGAAATTTTTAACGATACTTATCCATCGTTTAACGCCGAGTTTATCCTCGCGTTTAAAGTAAACGTTATTAATAACGAATTATAAACATCGACCTGTTTTTCGAAACGGAACGCGCAAGCGGCTTCAAAGGAGGAACAGAGGGCGTATCGGATCGGGTAATCGCAACCTAACGTTGCACGACATTTAGATGATAATTTAGGATGCGTCCAGTGGCAGGAAATCCGGTTGGCGGCTGGCCAAATGAGATCAACATTGTTTTATGTTCTGAAACTCTCTCTGGCTCGTGCGCGCGTCCGACGGATGTTATCGCGCAGTGACTTTTTTCGACATTGAATGTGTTTGCGCATTTATAAATAGATGTTGAATTATTTTTGCATTATTTTGGTTCTCAAATCTCACGAGTTCGAAGTCTACGTATCTTACACCCAGAAAAAAGTATGCTAAAAGAATCGTCAAATTACATTTGGTTTCAGAACTCCCGAATCATTTCAACTGCAAGCGAGATAAGTGCATTGGATCTTTGATATACAGCTTTTTGACAGCGTGTGCTACTTGGCTTACTCTAGAGCCATACTTTAACCACTTGTTTAAAAAAATTAACTAAATACTTGAAATAAAGAAAATAAATCAGTGTCAGTAATTAAACATTACATAATGAAGCATTTTTGTGGAATAATAATGGGCGGACAGTGCCAAAGAAACCATAATTAAAAACGCTTAAGCGGTTTACTTAATCTGCAAGTTTTTGCTGGACAAAAAAGTGATTAACTCTACTTGTGCGGCTTTACAACACTGCCGACACTACCGGTTTCTATTTAATACCTAGTAAACTAAAATTGTGTATACGTATTTGTACATAGTATTAGGGACCGTGTAAGAAACGTAGTTGTCGTACGTAGAAGAAGTGCTAGAAATAAGAACTTTTGCTTTTCTGCCAATATATTTTAACACATGGGTGTTGCGCAACAAGATATGGAAAATTACAAGTAAAATGAAGAAAACACTTAAAGCCGGCCGTATTTTTAATGTGGCAATGTGTTAATTCTCAAATAGAAATTAAAATTGCTGGTCAGTTAGTTGCTGAGACTTCAACGATAAACGTATTATTGAAATCAAATGCCGTAACGAAGCCGTTGTAGATTATGAAATTTGCAAAACAAATGTTAATTTTTTTTTAATTTACGAAAAAGGTTTTAACTCTTAAAGAGCACAGTAATATTTACTTTGAAGTAGGTATGTGACTTGTATGTGAGTGACAGAAAATGGTAATGTGAGAAGAGGATATGTTACGAGTGAATATTAGAATTTTGGAAAACTGAACACTATATTGTTTTAAGAAGTTACTTAAACTCATTTTTTTATAATACTCTACACCGTATTTAGGCATTACAAATAATTTTGATTAATTACATTATGTACGCGATTCATGCGAACAAATTAATTCCAGTAACCGAATGTTTACTTATTTATCACCAGACGGCACTGGTTGCATTTTGCACGATCATGTAATATACCAATATATATATTCGATATATCATGTATCTGGTGCAGATATGCTTGATCGCATGAATACGCCATGCCAAAAGCGAAAAAAAAATAAAATATATATATATATATATATATATATATATATATATTTAATTATTTTTAATCCGGCTATTTATGTGTATATATATATATATATATATATATATATAAATAGTCGGATTAAAAATAATTTAATAAAATTCCGCAGCGAAGTATTTACGCCAAGTCAAGTAATTAGACTTGACTTTCGTGTCAGGTCATAACTATAAATAGCTCAGCATGTTTGTAGAACTTTTCCAAATATCCTTTCCCAAAAAAAAGCAAATCTGTATATGTGCTTTTGTAATGTCACAGTAAAATCTTATTGTTTTAGTTCATTGTTAAACTTGTGAAGTGTTTGTATTGTTGGATTTATAAAGTATTTCTTGACTTCAGTTTTTTTACATTAATTAATTCCTATCAAGTATGAGTAAATGTAAAAAATTTAACGAAATATGAAAGTTGTCATCAATTCTCAGAGTAAATAGCGCGTAGTCATAGTAAATTCTGAAAAATTAATTATCATATGTTTTACATAGTAATAAACAGCGACGACTCAAAAAGAGACGCAATTTTTATTTATCAATACAATTTCGCTTCCGAAAGGAAAAGGAACTCGCATAATGAAAATTGTTCTGTGTTGAGACAGTTTCAGCAAAATTAAATTAACCCACCAAATTGCATTCAATACCTGTTAACGGATGTAATAAAGTTATTACGGGTATGTGTTTTTCTTCATTTGATTAACAGTACCAAACCATGTAACTAAGTTTAAACATCATAACCATAAACTATATCAATTTATAGAGAAATCCAATAAAATACAATTTTGTCTCCGTAATAAATTTAATTCATAATTTAATACTCAATATTACTGAAAAATTGTGAAATAGTACGCTTAAGAAAATCATAATATTCCCACTAATAATTGTGCCTTAACTTTCCGCACAGAACTACACCGCCATCACTTAAAAAATCTTTATCAAATAAGAAACAGATGACGTTATTGTTTAAGCTTTTTATACGTTTTGTAACGGAACTTAGTATGAAAAATATCGGATAGATCTCGTTACTTTCTCGCGTACCAGTTTGTTACTTTTATCGATGAATACAGCATACAAAATCGTACGACATTTAAATAAATAATATAGTACCTACTGTACTGTATTTAAGATTTGACAAGTGGAGAGTTTGATTTTTTTAATTAATTTATATATAATCCATCTAACGACATTTTTTTGCTCTACGATCATTAAATTCGGAGATACAAGTGCTCAAAATGCGACATTATTCTACTTTTTCCTTTACACTTGTGATTTAAGATCAGTAATAATATTAAATCATAGCTAATTTTACTTCAAAATAATTCACCGAAGCTTACGTCCGCCGGATAAATAGAGTTTGATCCATCTATCGATCACATTCAACTATGCGACTTGTCCTAAACGTTATATTCAAATATCAACAGAAAAATATGTTCTGCTCACAAATAACGAACTTAAACATTTAAAATAACGGTTTTCTCATTGATGCGTCATTTAGATGGACACGTTTGCGTTGTAGCTGGCTCGATAGGTATATAGCTTAGCCCAGATGTCGCCTCGCTGGCCGCCTTGCCTCGCAATTTGTTTATCTAGAGTCGCCCAGTGCATGACATCATCATCTATTCGATGAGCATTACGCCCGTCGGGACGTGGGAGATTCGGTTACGGTGGCGAGAGACGCTGTAGAACAGATGTCGCAATATACGTATTGTGCATTATATAGGTGTTTTGTACACGCCGATGACGCTACGCCGCAAGATATGGATGTATATGAGATCATAGCACGAGCAAATTGGCAAAATTAATTTGTTGTGCAACCAAATACACCGAGTAACTATTTAGCAGACAAATTACTACCGGTTTTGCAATTTGAACAACTCTTGAACTTGTTTAAAACGTTGCTGCTCCTTTAGTAAAATATTTTGCCTCCTGTATACGAATAGCTCATTTTCTCTAAAGAGCTCTGGGCGAAATATTTATCATAGCCCGAGCAAATTGGCAAAATTGATTTTTTGTGCAACCAAATACACTGAGTAACTATTTAGCAGACAAATTACTACCGGTTTTGCAATTTGAACAACTCTTGAACTTGTTTAAAACGTTGCTGCTCCTTAGTAAAATATTTTGCTTCCTGTATACGAATAGCTCATTTTCTCTAAAGAGCTCTGGGCGAAATATTTATCATAGCCCGAGCAAATTGGCAAAATTGATTTTTTGTGCAACCAAATTTAGCAGACAAATTACTACCGGTTTTGCAATTTGAACAACTCTTGAACTTGTTTAAAACGTTGCTGCTCCTTTAGTAAAATATTTTGCTTCCTGTATACGAATAGCTCATTTTCTCTAAAGAGCTCTGGGCGAAATATTTATCACAGCAAGAGCAAATTGGCAAAATTGATTTGTTGTGCAACCAAATACACTGAGTAAATATTTAGCAGACAAATTACTACCGGTTTTGTAATTTGAACAGCTTTTGAACTTGTTTAAAACGTTGCTGCTCCTTTAGTAAAATATTTTGCTTCCTACATACGAATAGCTCATTTTCTATAAAGAGCTCTGGGCGAAATATTTATGTAATAAAGCTGTTACTCATTGGCTTTCAAAGTACATGTCAGTGCGTCTAGGAAATATTTGTGTTATTTGAATGTGGTACTACATTATCGATAGTAAAAATGTCATAGTTCAAATATTTGATTTAAGACATTGCAGTATATCCGTTTAAGCGGACCCTCGATCAAAAACTCTAAAATATCTGCAGTTGAAATTTTAGCTAACAAGGATCAAAACAATTTAAATAATAAATTTATAAAGTATTTATTGTGACAAATTTAAATGAACCAAGAAAAACTTTAATTCATATTTTATATTTTCAATATTAAAACACAATAAACATTATTTCCTAATAAAAATTGAAATACTGACAGGCGCCATTATAACTTTGGCAATATGATTTTAAATGAAAGAATTAAAAATATTGTTAATGTATATATAAGTATACATATGTTTCTGATTCTGGTGTCTTCTAGTTTCCAAACAAAAAAAATGTTTTATTGAGTTTCGAATTGAATTTTAATGAGCAAGTAGTCGAAAATGAAAAGTACGACTATCAATTTTGTTCATAAAAACTGTAATACAAAATTGCAAATTGTAGATCGCTATATCGAAAACTAAATTACAAACAAAATGCTGCAAGGTTTTTTTTTAAATCGACGAATCAAATTTTTTTACAGTGGCTCTCGTACAAAAAAAACTAGAAATATCAGTGAAACTCTCTTTCCATAAACCTGAATAATCATAGGATTTCCTGTTATATTTTTCCCTTCCATCCTTGCTCTCCAGTGCTTGGTTCTATATCTATAGATTTCTATAGATTTTAGATGCAAGTAACTGAACTAATGGATTCTCGAATTAAAACAATGTTTTTAAGATTAATCTTTGAAAATTGTTAGGGGGGAAATGTTAATGATAATCTTCATTGTAAAAATATATAACATTTTCCCCAGTATCGGATCACTCCTTCTTCATTTAATGAATTCACTAGTTTTTTAAAATGAGTTGAAAATTTCAATCTCCCCATCGATCTCTGCGACTGAAAAATGTTCGCATTGCACCAGAGCGTCTGTAATAGGTAAACTCGCAATCTGCCATTGTCGCTAATGGGCCTACGGTGGTGTGTGGGAGATGGGCCTGCTGCAGTTCACTTTCGCCGTCGGTCGTGGGAACGGTGCCAGGCGGGCGTGCCGCCACCGTTCCGCGTCGTCGCCCACCGTCAAGGATGCTTGCAGAGAGGCTGCGTGAGGAGCTTGAGATCAGTGTTGCGGAGGAGATTTCAAAGCGGCTCAAAAATTACCACTCTGATAGTTAAAGTAGATATACAGACTAACATTACTGCATAAAAACGCTTGCGTGTGTGTGTATATATATATATATATATATATATATATATATATATATATATATATACACACACACATACACACACGCGCGCACAATATAAAACTTACAGCACTTGGATAGCATTTAGCCACTCCCATCCAAAAAGCTTTCAAGCGTTGAATTTCATGACGGTCTTAATGCGTTTACTTTGACTCAATAAGCGTCGTTGACGTCTTTATAAGGGGATTAAAGAGAGGTTAATCGCGTTGACAAAAGTATACATAACATGTACCAAAATAAACACAATGTATGTATAACTTATGTTCAGGGAGAGAATTTAGTTAAATTTGTTAGAAATGCTCAGGATATTAACGCGTTTCTTCGAGGGCTTTTAATATTTATTAAGAGTTGCAGAATTGTTGTTAAGTTGTTGTTATTGTTTTTTTTTAATAGAGAATAGTTTCTTATTTCTAAGAATGCATTGAATTGTAACTCGAAAAATTGGGAAGAAACTCATGAATGTCATGAAAACTTATCTTGAACTTTACTGAATTCTATTAGTGTTTAAGAAATTATCAATTTTTAAACAGAAAAGTAACTTAATAATCGCTCTACACTTTAGTATTTTCGATATATATATTTTTTTCCAATTTGCGATCGATTATATAAGTATATTCTTCAATATAAAATCAGATGAGGACTAACTTCCGAATTGTGGTGTTTTAATAAGTTCTCCATTCAAATCAATTCAAAAAATTACTAAGTCTATGTTGGCCCGGTTTTCATCATCGTATACAGTATTCATTTAAGAATTTAACTATGCTTCGTGGAAATTTCTTTAATATTTTCATTTACGACGTGTTTAACGCTAGTGCGAAAAATAATAATTAAACGTTTTCTGCAGCTTTGGAATTTTTGAGATGACTCCTACGAAACCAAAATAAAATTTTTAGTACATTGACAATTATGCTGGCTCTTCGCGCGTGAAAAGATATTGCTACATTACACATTTCTGGATCTTCATGGTTTTTCCATCTGCGATGCATCCAAGAATGATGATACTGTAGTGACTAATATGTAATTATTAGTATGATTTTAAATTAAAAACATTTATAAATAAGCTGTCGCTGACAATTAATTATGTATAATTTAATTTATAACCTTCATGAGTTGAAATAAAAATCATGTTTCATACCTGTTGATATAAAACTTCAGTTTGATTAAAATACATCGTTTGCTTTGAAGGATACATTCATTATATGTATGAATTAATTAAAACACTAAAAAACTCGCTTTTACAAAATACTGCACTAAAAAGCGAAAAATAATTATCCCATCTGTTTTCTCTACTCACTCAGTAAGGACTTTAGTGTAAGCCATATTTATTGTTTAGTATATTATTTGAGTGTAAAGGCGTGGGGCGCTTTTTCAACCTAACGGAAATGTTAGGCTTAACTAAATAGTGGCTTAACTAAAAAAAACATGGTTTACTCTAAAGTCCTTACTGAGTGGCCAGAGAAAACAGGTTCGATAATTATTTTTTTTGCTTTTAAGTGCAATATTTTGTAAAACCGTGTTTTTTTTTAATTCTCTAACTATTTATTCATTTTTACTTTTTTTAGTCTCTTATTTCTGTATTAAGACTGCAAAATTTCTTTTTAATTTCATGAAATTATATATAAATAATTCGGACGTTTGGAAGTGGGTGCAAATTTAATTTAATGATTCCATTAATTTGTGTTTATTCCATTTTGTTTTAAAGTTTTTTAAATTTATTACATTATTACATTGTCATCGGTTCATGATACGTGTGCAAAATTTTAAATAAATTGGACGCCTGGAAGGGTGGCAAAATTTAACTTAAAAGTTTCGTTATTTTTTAGTTTTCTATTGTGTTAAAGCTTAATTTTTTTGTAATTCTATGAAATGATTGTATTGTCATCGTAACTACACATAAATGCCAAGTTTCATAATGATACAATAATTGAAGAGCGTGATTACATACAAGTCGACCTAATAAAAGTGTATTAAAAACAATATAAGAGTTGTAATATTGAATCGCAAGTGGTCGCATTCACTACCCATAACGCAGTTTGGTAATGTGAGTAAAATATGACAATGACGACACCTTTTTAAAGTTAATTAAAATTTTAATAACTTTTTGACAATCAACTGTAGTTTAATGAGTACACACCTTTACGCCTTTGCCGAAATATTGAAAAAAAATTAAATATGGTAGCAGCATGTAATTTACTGACAATCACTAGCGTCTTTAAATTTAATTGAGAGCTAACAATAATTATGGTTTAACGAGTCTATAATTACCTATAATTTTACGTCTTTTACTCAGTTGGGACAAGAAGCGATAATGGAAGATTACATTACAAATTCGGGCTGATAGAGCATCCTTTTGTGTCACGAGGGTCCACCCATTCATTAAGCGCGTAAATATTTAAGCGAACAGTCCACTCAAATATTCCGTTAATCAAAAGGGTATAGTGTGAGCAGAAGTCACGCCGGTAGTCGTGTGTTTCGGTACACCCGCCCGCACCGCGACGATAATAGGCACACGCATGTTCCGTTTGACCGAGGACGCTCTCTCGTACAGTGATAGCGCTACCTGCTATCGGGCGGCGTATTATTTTTCAATTGCGCACTCAATACGTTGTAGGTCACCGGTTCAGCTTCGGTGAGGCGTATCGCAGCGAGTTCACTGAACGGCGGCGCCGCGCCGAGTGAAGTAGCGCGAGCGGACTTGGTCAGATTGTCTGCGTAGAGTTGCGTCAGTGGCAGTGGTAGCTGGCGTTGTCTGATGTGGTGCCAAGGGTTGGTACAAAAATAGAAAAATTCGAAAAATTAGAGATTTAACGTACCTTGAAAGCTTTAAATATTTCAAATCATATCCAAGGAAACGTTTTCCGAAGTCCTGTTGGTCTCAACAGGCATCATAACCAATGTTAAAGTCAAGTTTAAAAAAAAATTATGTGTGTAAAGTTTCTGTCATAAAATCAGCCTGTATGACCATCAGCAAAACGCGATCTGAAAATCGTTAACATTAAATGCCTGCATCTGCTCGCGACTTTGTTCGCGTGGCCTTCAGTAATATATCCTATGCGTCCCCAGAGGCCAATATTTATCTCTATGTCAATTTTTCCAAAAACCCTTTCGCCTTCAATAGTAACATGGTGATCGAGTTATAAAATTGATAACATTTTGTATAACTGCTGAGTTGGGAACTTGCAATATACAGCGCGAGTTAAAGGACGCTAAAATCAAATTTACAAAATCTTCTTAACAGGCAAAATACTACGTCATCAGTGAGAATCTAATGAAAATCATAAAAGATGGATGCTATCCCTCAACCTGATGAAAATCATAAAATATGGATGCCATCCCTCGACCTGATGAAAATTATAAAAGATGGATGCCATCCCTCAGGAAGTTTCTCAAATTTGGAGCTAAAAAGTTGTGTATATTAATCCAGACCTAATCAGGCAATTATCTATTCGCATACCAAATATCGTGTAGATACCTTTGCAACTTATGAATTTACATATAAAGTAAGAAACATGCGCCCATCCGTACATCCATACATTCGTCCAAACTTTCGCGTATATAATATTAGTTAGGACGTTCGATAACCATTTTTAATGTCATCGTGTTAACTTTCACAATGCCGGAGATATCGTTTCTCTTCCGAAAGGCGGGAAAGCCAATAGCGCATTTCCTCGTCTATTGATAAATATACGGAATAGATAATTGACGGGTATTTATCAGTAAAGATAAATGATTGTACCTTATTATTCGCAGCAAAATTTTATTGACGTTAATTTTAACTCAATAAAAGTTACATAATCTTCACGTCATAATTTACGTTCTATTAAGCTTTATCAAAAATGACCTGAACAGTGGTCACGAGCAGTATACGAAGATTGACAATTTTTAAAATTTCGTAAAAAAACACATTGTTAATTCAAAAATTCAAAGAAAAAAAAATTGTAGTTCGAAGCAAAATACAGATGTATCTTGTGATTTATCCTTTCATCTGGACGATGTTAATCTACGATCGTTAAAGTAATTTCGCAAAATTTTTTGCTAAAACTGCGGCGTCCGTGTCAGCGAGAACAACGTTCGTTAATAAGAAGTTTACTCCAGTAAAACAATAATATCGCGTTAAACAATCGTCTAGACGTTAATATAGTATTTTAGCCATCATTGTTTCGTTTTAGTGTAATGTTTAAGAGAAAATCTGTGACCCCGTTTGTCCGGGTGCATAACAAGACTGCGATAGCATATCGTTAACAATGCGCGATGATACCCTTTGCCCGTCAATCGAATCGTCAATAAAAAAAGTAGTGTATTTCTGAAAGAGGTTACTGCTGACGCGAATTATTTGTTGTACGTATACTTTTTAACGGTGAAAGATATCGAACTTAGACTATCATTATTTGTCACTGGCTGTTTTCACTGATGATACTATTAATAGATACTATCAATAAAATATACTAATAATAAATAAAACTCCCACATTTTATGAGTGCGAGTACAAGCTTCTTGCCGTCTAAACGAGGATGATACGTACCGAATTTTTACTCCTTGAATTCTAAACTGTGTAACATTAAAACCGACATCAAAATTAGCCAGTCGTTTTGACGTGATGTGCGTATAGACAATCATTTCAAAAATGGACGATTCTTCACATTTTAAATATATTTATTGATTCATGTACTTTAATGCATCTATTGATACACATGGCAGACTTATTGCTACGAGAGCAATCTCTTACAGCCCATCAGAACCCCAGTCCAGCCCCGCTCGAAGAGGGGCCGGGAATCGATCCCGGGTCCCCGCCGTGCGCCGCGCAGTCAAGATCGGTCGTATGCCTTGCAATCAACCCAACATACCACGGTGACGACTGTCTAAATCGTCTAAATGTCTTTATTACTGTCTAAATCTCCTTAAATAACTTCGGTACTTAATCTGAATGTGTAATTATTAAAACATTTTCTGATTCTACGTGAAAGTTAAAAAAAATATTCTTGAACTAAAAATCATCTTTCTCCAAGAAGTATGCCTTGTAATCAACCCAGCATACCACGGTGCGACGGTTTAAATGTCTTTATTACTGTCTAAATCACCTTAAACAACTTCGGTGCTTAATCTGAATATATAATTAAAACAGTTTCTGATTCTACGTGAAAGTTACAAACAAACAAAAAACATTTTTTGAACTAAAAATTATCATTCTCCTTTCGTGTGAGCGAGTTATATAATCATATGTATTAAACTTGTTTGGATTAAACTCTCGATCTGTTTTGAAGTCGTGGCTTATTACATGATCTTAATTTTAATCTCCTTATTTACATCTACACATAAAGATCATTGAAGTAAATATTTTCGTGCGTGGGAGAGTTTAAATTGTTTTACAAGATAGAGTCTCTTCGATAGCAATTTTTTTTAGACTTGCTTTTTATATGTTTAGACCTTTCTGCCAACAACAGTTCGTCGAAACAGGTACATAGTTAATGGCTAGTCAGTCATGATCATTAATTGAGCGACGCGTTTTTAATAATAATAAAGCAACGGAATTTCATCTAAATTTGCTTAATTATTTTTAAACGATACGTGTACAAACAAATCGAGTAGTGAAAGGCGTATTGGTTTAAGTGACATTTTGCAAACTTTTCAGGAGAGCCACGAAATTTTTTTTAAAAAAAACTTTAAATCGTTCCCCTGTAAAATTTACGAAATATCGCTTAACGTAGTTGTGTAAAGCACATTGTCGACGAAATTCGCTGAACTGAAATATTATTCAGCTAATTTCGTCGATAATTTGATATATTATTCAAACTATAAATATCTAATTTATTTTAAAATTTAAACATTTTTTACAGTTTAGTTTTGATAAAAATCGCTCTAAAAAATTGTACAATTAACATTACAGGAAAAGTAGCTATTTCAACATAATTCTTGTGATTTAAAAAAATTACTTAGTTTGAAAAAAAATATTATAATAATTTTTTGATCTTACTATCACACGACAACGAACTTAAGCCAACTTGTCTTTCATCTCTAGAGATATTAACAAAAAACGATCGACAGTTTCAAAAGTGATCTAGTTCTCTGCAGCCTATTTATACATATACAAATGTCTACTTGGTTTATTAACTTTAACGTGCAGACTTATATAGTTACCTTTACTATTTTACTGTTAGTAGATAAAGAAGTTTTTTTTTTTTTTTGCACGATTTTTTTTAATAGTAGGACACGAGGAAAAATTAGCTTCGACGCAATGCCAAGTTTCTATACATTAATTTTCCTGTTAATGCAAGATGGATGTTCCGAATGCGTCACGCTCAACGCGTGCACTAAAGTGAAGTGCGTGCGACGAGGTCGGGTCAGGGCGACGCGAAGGTCCGGCAGCGGCGCGCCCCGGCGCATCTCGTGTGGCAATGCGATGCTGATGCGACTTGAGAACCTTGCAAGTGTTACATGTTGGTAATAAACGGTATAAGTTAGAAACTTTCGTCGTCTGTATTTAACGACAAATCTTTTTAATAAGCGCACGTATCTTATTTCGACTGCTACATCTATCGGCAAGAAAATAATTTGGCGTTGACTCCTCACTCTGACACAGCGAGGAGTCAATGATACAAATAAATAAAAAAACAAACTCTAGTATACCCAATATGTATAATAAGACATTGGGGTATAATTATAAAATGCTAGTATACTACATCTACTAGCAAGAAAATAATTTGGCGTTGATTCCTCACTCTGACACAGCGAGGAGTCAATGATACAAATAAATAAAAAAACAAATTCTAGTATACCCAATATCTATAATAAGACATTGGGGTATAATTATAAAATACTAGTATACTACATTTACTGGCAAGAAAATAATTTGGCGTTGACTCCTCACTCTGACACAGCGAGAAATCTACAAATAAATAAAAAAACTGTTAAGTACGAGTGGAATTCGCATTACAACTTTCCATGCACATTTAGGTACTAATGAACATTGAAGGGTACGTAGTATTAATATTAAACTATTTACAAATATTAATTTCTGTAAATATATTACCTAAGTATATCTTTCAAATGTGTAAAAACATGGAGCGTATTTCGAAAATTATAAAATCTAGGATGAACGATATAGTTTTCCTGTAATACTGTAGTATTAAATTATACCAACCATGTTTTTTCATGATTTTTGGCTCAGTAATTTTGAAAATAAGGGACTACTCACTTATTTTCACATACGTTATATTTTCGCATGTTTTTAGGATCCTTTTTTAAATATGCGATTTAAAATTATGTAAAAAAATATTTTGCATCTTCATAACCCCTTCCAAATGATAACCAACACGATATATAAAATTAAGTTTTTTTAAAACTTTATTAAAATGTAATTCTTTTAGAAATATTTTTAAAAAGTTAGCTAGTGCTAAAATTTAAGTTTCTACTTCGTGTATTTCCTGAGAAAATCGACTGTAACAAACGGACAGAAAAGTACGTGAGTGATCCTATAAGGGTTTCGTTTTTCCTCTTGCGGTACGGAGCCAAAAAATATTCAGACTCATATTACATAGTGTAGATTATGGCTTAATATTATTTCAATTAATACGCGAAGACTTCATTTAAACCGAGAAGCTTCATAGAACCATTTAATCTAGTTTTACTTCAGTAATTTCTACATTTGCCGTCATTTTTTTTTACATATTTTCGCATATATTCCACAAGGTTACATTTTTTAACAAGAGCTAACATTTGATGCCACGGCCTATTTACTTTATATCATACCTGTTTTAAGATTCACTGGGTTTTGAAGTTTTTCAAGTTAATTATCTTTGCATGCTTTCTAGAATTATCTCATAATCGAAATAAAGTTACCATCAAAGTTCACTGTTCTATGTGAACGTTGTCTAATTTCAATACAAGAGTTGGCATACAAATATGAAGCTAATAATGTATATACTATATATTGTCGTCGCCGTGGTATGCTGGGTTGATCACAAGGCATGTGGCCTTTGATAACGCGACGCACCGCGGAGACCCAGGTTAGATTCCCGGTTAATCGAGCTGGGCTCAAAGGGTGTTATGGTTGGTTGCAAAATATTGCTCTCATAGCAATAAATCTGCCATATGTATCAATTAGATACATTAAAGTAGATAAATAAATAAATATTATAAACCTTTATGAAATTCGTAGATTCGAAGAAATGGCGTAAAAAAGAAAGATTAATATTGCAAAAAGTAGCCGTAGGCTGACGTTTTAACCCAATGTATTATTTATTAAATACTTATAATCTTAACCTCTTATGTAATTTTAGCTATTGCCAGGGTTACATAGTGACATATAAGTGATCCATTTAACGTTGCTTATTTCGGATGATGTTGATGAATTGCTGCTAAACAGAGCACAATACTGTAAGCGCGTACTATGCGGTGCCGTTCGCTACAGCCGCAATACAATACTCGATTACAGTAACCCGTCGTAGAACAATGGCGTATCTCTAGCGAGGAGGCTTCCCACAGATTTTGCAAGGCTCGTACGAAATTATTTACGACCTTTTCGGTGTATCTCTAATTAATAAGGCGGTTCCATATATTTCATTTTTGCAACGTGTTGTCTGTAGTAAACGGGTGTAAAAGCGGATGTGTTTGAAAGCGAAAATTGGTTTAGCGGAGGCGCTTGGTTCGGCTTATTGAAATCATTTCTCGTTTTGTCGTGAGGTTTCTTTAAATAGTTATTTAACATCTGTGGATAGCGGTTTTGGTACGATCTGGAATTTAGTTTTATGTTTTATCGTCAATTTTATGTATAAAATCAAATATAATAAGTAATAATTAAACTCTTCATAATGTGGTGTTTGTATGTTATTCTCCCCAATTGTTTAGTCGTATCTGAATTAAGTATAGAGATATAAATAAAAATATAATTTAATATAAACCAAGCATGATATTCACAAACTTGTTAGGTTGTTTATGAGGAAATTGTTCTTAAATACTTGTTATTTACATTTATCTGATCTGTACAGGAAAATTTTGATTTGCTTTTCCCAAAGAAGATCGGTACGTCGTACTTAAATTTGTGGGGTGATAAAATTGTAACCGCTTATTTTTTACAACATAAGCCTTTCCTTTAAATATGCCAGATTGTTTTGAAATGGGAAAGACAAATTTTGATAATACTAAATTGTGATACAAATAAATGAAATACAGCTCATGGTACGACCTTCCTTCTCCTGTAGATGTTATTATACATCAACTATATTTAATTGGTGGATTTCATCGGTTAACTTAAAATCAATATTATCGATTACTTATGTATCGTTTTATTCACATCGTTAGGGTGGGGAAAATTAGAGTGTGGATTAAATAATTTTTTTTTAAAAAGGCTTTTGTTTCAAATATTTCGAAGTATTTCATATTCTCTACGTAGCTCCAAAAAAGAATTATGAAAGGCAGATAATCGTAATTAGTGATTTTTTCCCTTCATTTTGAGACATTTCAAAAAACACCAATTTTCGTAAGTTTTTTTGTTTGTCTCCTTTGCATTTTTAGCATTGGGGAAATTATCGTTCGAGTACAATGCGACTTTTTGGCTGATTTATAAAAGAAAATGTTTCTTAACTTAAACCTTATTTAAGATCTACGGCAAAGCTTATAATGGTGTATTTTTCTTAGATACGTGTTACGTGGTATATATAAGTTTAAAAAAAAAGTATAATATAATATAAATATATAACTAATGTTTTAAAAAAAATATAATATAATTGTATATTTATTTAAGTTTCGAAATGTGAATAGAGAATGATACATGACTACCAATATTTCTTAATTTAACTTATTTTAATATTTGTTAACTTTTGTTACTTTGAGTTCAAATGTAATTATTTGTTAATCGTTGTTATTGATAATTTAGTATTGCTTTTCTTAGTTATTTTTAAATACAATTGATATGGAAAGTATACAATGTATGTTTAGTGAAGAAGTAATTGGGTAAATAGTTATCTTATATTTAATTACATGTCTACGAGTCCACAATAATACAATAATTGATAATATGTAATAATTAATGAGAATAAGATTTAATAATAATTAGTTAGTCTTTAATGTCTATGAGTTGTTATTATCTAACATACTTTGTATATTAATTTTGTTTATTCTTTTTTACTAAGCGCCCTTAAATGTATATAAGTGCTTAAATGTTTACGAAGATCTCTTAGACTGATTCTTATTCGTATCTCTCTGGTTTTTTTTCTACGAACAACCGTTTCAGTTATCGATAAAACGTATCGCAGTTGTGTGTTAATCGATCTTTATTCGTTCGAAACGAATTTAACTCTACACTCCGCGTATCTGTGACAATGAGTAATTTCAATCGCATTTGGCATTCCGGCGGCAGTGCGCGGCGGATTGTACGGATCCGCGCGTGGCTAAACTTCAATTAATCGCCGGACGGATGTAATCGCTTCCACGTAAAACAAAGTGTTGCTCATATCGCTGCTTGGCAACTTGTAGGTAGTAGTAATAATAATAATAAAACGCGACGATTGTGCGGGTAGGTGTACTTTGAAACACGCCTCGCTTTGACTTTGTATCCTGGTGCGATATTGAATGCATGATGTCACCGATGTCGAACGTTGGTGCATATGAACGTTTTTTTGTATTAGGTTTTGGTGGGATGCAGAGGATATTGTAAAAAAAATGACTTGGTTTTTGCACGCATATAGGTATGTGTAGGTGGTACTATTTAAATCTCACGCTGGTCTTCTGATGGCATTGAATCGTGACATTTCTAATATTTGAATACAGCTATGAATGAATCGACAAATTCGTGACTGCACACGCGTTAAAAGGAAGGTCGGAGCGTCAAGAATGAAATATGTTGGACATTAGGGTGTTTATATTGTATAATACTGGCAGTATTAGTGACAATAATAATATATTATGAACATAAATATAACCACTCACGGTTAATGTTATTTTCGAACGTAGTCGTAAAATAGTCGCTTAAACACATGTAGAATTAACGTTACGGAAGTTCCATACACGTTTAGGTTTTTTATAAATGGTGAAGTATTGGAGGATACACTGTATATCTAAATAATATCCTTACTTTATCCTATTTCGTTTAGAAGTAAGAAGCCTCCGATAGACACGAATGGACAGACGGCGTTTTCACAACAATAGGGTACCGCGTCCGAACCTTTCGGATGCGGTACCCAAAAACTTTAAATCCAAAAGGGGGATGCATATTTCGCTTATGTTCAAAAAACAAGACATTAAAAAAATCATTTATTTTACTATATTTCTTATGATTATGGATTCTGGATTTAATTAAAACGTTTATGACCGGAAAAAGAAAAATGACGTTTTAGTGCCTATTACAAAACATTAGAAACAAGTATGCATCCGTGCTACGCCGCATACTTAGTACTAGTGAAAGTAAAATAATTTGATTATATTCAATGATACGATTTCGATTTGTATAATGTTTTTAGAGTATAATGTAGAACATTAACAATCATTTTGATACAAATATTGTAATGTTAAAACTTAAATATATTAGCATCAAAATTGAGTGTTTTCATAATGTTTTTTTTGACAAGTGTCATATATGCATACGAGTGTATGAAGGATGAAATGATAGGTAATTTATTTCGTCTCATTCAAAATGACTGTGAACGAGACGAAATAAATATATATGAATTATTAAACATTTTGCTCATTGATGGCGTAAAAATAAAAAATTAAATGGTCACACAGTTAATGTTAAAGTTGCACTAAATTATATTAGGTGGCGTTAAATCTGAACAACCACAATTTACTTTTGCAAACATTTATCAAATTCTACAAATTAGTAACGAAATGTTTATAATGTATAATTCAAATAGTTTTAAATGGTCCCTAGGCCCAAGACCCCTATAAAATGAGCATGCTCCTTTATTAGATATAAGTGCTCATTTTTGTCACTCGTCGTTGACTTAAAATATCTAACGTACACTTAAAATATCTGCCGTACACCTAAAGTATCTATCGTGCACTTAAAACATCTGTCGTGCACTAAAAGTAACTGCCGTGCACTTAATGTATCTATCGTGCACTGGAAGTATCTATAATGTACTTAAAATATCTGTCGTTCACTATATATATTTGCCGTATACTTACAAAGTTCTCTTCGAAATGCTCAATAATTGTATGGGACTATGTGCATTAATTTAAAAGTTATGTGCAAACTATTACAAAACAAATTGAGAATGTCCTGTCTTTATTTCTCTCTAAAAACAATTAACATGCATTAAACCAACTAATTTAAAATCGATATAATCAGTGAAAGTTTCAATACTAAAAAGAATCAAATACCACGGCTTTCAGAGTATATTAACTTTTCTTGCTTTTTGCAATTATCAACTCGGTATAAAACTTAGTTCGCGTTCGTTTAAAATCTATATCGTTGTCGTCAATTTAATTGCTTTACCGATAGGCATCAATCACTACTGTGTATGAAAACATAAGGAAACAAAGACCGATCTTCATTAGAGAGGCGACACACGATGACACGAGTTGATTTCGAGAAGTGTCGAGGTTACGTACTATGTACATATACGGTCGGTTAACGTCGGATAGTGTGACAGCGGCACTGAGTATTTTTAAGACTTTTTTATAGTATGTAAGCACGAAGTATATATCGAAAATAGTGTAATTAAAAAAATATCTGATATTAGTATTTATATCATTGGTGTTATGAAACATTTTGATTAGTTTATATTTATATAAGAACTTTTGCAAAACATTTTGCATTTTGTTCTTATTTAATTTATATTAGTTTATGAAGTCCAGTTTCTGTTTTAAACTTTATCTTCAAAACAAATTTCTCAGAAAAGCGGAGCCGTAGCACTTACGAGCCAAGGTAACTCAAGGTAAACAAGGCACTTCGTGGGCCACAAAATTTAAGGGTGGCCAGCTTCTCTGGCTCTGGAATTTGTAATTTATATTAAATGTGTCAAATAACATATTATTTAATGTAATTCAGTAATATAATGACATATTTAATTGAACACAATTTTATCTTAAATTTAATTATAAATCTTCATTGAAATTATATAGTTCGGATTAAAATTTCAGATTATAGTAACTTAATCAAATTCATGTTAATTATGATTGCGAGTGTATCGA
Organism: Druceiella hillmani; assembly: GCA_039881145.1. Taxonomy (NCBI): domain Eukaryota; kingdom Metazoa; phylum Arthropoda; class Insecta; order Lepidoptera; family Hepialidae; genus Druceiella; species Druceiella hillmani. The sequence continues at coordinate 12,815,147 of JAYKKI010000016.1, read as the reverse complement.
CTTGCAAAGTAATATGTTTGTTGTATGTAGCATGTTCAGTGTTTCATACAACGATAATTCAATCCTAAGTATGATCCTTAATAAAATATGGCCTATCCAGATAGTATTCGTTGACTTATTTGTTTTTTTTATTTAATTTTCCAAATGATAATGGACGCATACATGTAGAGTATCTCTTCGAGATATACTAAGTAAATATCTCGCGCATTAGTCAACCATTGTTTTACGTAGGCGTGCGTAACGGTTGGAATTCGGAAAAGCGATGCGTCAGTTTAATGAGAAATAATAATTAATTAACGAGGAACAGATAAGACGTTGTTAATTCGTTTTTGCGGTAACTAAATAATTGTTAGAATAATCTTAATTATTTCAACTCATGAACCGTCGATTAATTATTAATTAAGTTTTTATTGAGATTGTTATAAGTTTTTGTAGGAAACTGTGATCACAAATAATAAAACCAAATAAATTTAATGTCATAAGTTAAACTATGCTGACTACTGGTGTTCTTAATAGTTAACTCGCTCTGGTTGGGGAGCGTAATGATAGTAGTACGTACAGTAAGATTATCCATCATCAAAACATAAGCCCTTGACCAATTTTAGGAAATTTCTTTAAGCATGACACAAGTGTAATGCTGTGACGTATTCTACTTGTTTGTGACAAACGAGAACTTCGCGCAGTATTTATATATTAAATATACTTGTGTATATATTAAGTATACTTCTGTGGTCATTGTAGAAAGAAAAACTAAGAAAAATTGAGCGTGATCAGTACTTATACGGGTTATTACATGGAAACACCATATAACGTATGTGCTCTTTAAGTGTGTTTTGCACCAACAATTTTGTTTTGATTTTTTAGCTTCAGCCTTTTCTGGCAAGTGGGTTTACCTTATGGCGCTACAACTTTTCAAAGGCCTTGTCTTCCTCGCCATAGATTAGATAGAATATATTCTAATTAATTCGTAATATGTAAGTTGATCATAATTAGTAACTGTCGGTAAGAAGGATTTAGTGAAAGAGAGCAAGGTGAGAAAAATAGAAAAGGTTTAGAATGCTTAGTAACACGATAAATATGCTGCTATTACAAAGTTACCAAAGGAATATTTGACCTCCGAACAAGTGGTTTCTAGATCAAACCCAAATTAAATCGGTCGTGTACTCTGACGTTGTTCTTTCGGACTACGGCAAGAGACCTTCAGTCTAGCCTAGCTTTTCTTATAAGTCAACTGAGTCAGAATTTCATTAATTGCACTTCACGGTCTACTAGTTCCAAGTCAAACAGCGTTTACCATCAGAATCCGGACCCTCGTATAACGTGAATACGTAAAAAAGATCGTCGTCATAGAGTTTGAAAGTAATTAAGAATACTTCAAGGATATTAATTGTGACGTCATCATCTACTAAAAATAAGCGTAATGGAATGGTAAATTATTTAGAACGGCATATTTGTGAAAATCAATCTATTTATACAGTTTCAGGACTTCTCGTATAGGAGGAGGATTAGATGTTGCGTAACATTGGAAAGAATCTAAATAACATATAAAAATATATGCAAAACCCATGTGTTAGAAGTGAAACTTCTTTTGTTGTGAATTATTTATTTATAATTAATTCAAATTATAGGTGTATTCGTTATAAACTCTGTCATTAATATTATGAAACGTAAACTTTACCCGCACGGTCTCTTAACTAATATAAAAGTATATTTTTATTAAAATATAAAAATTTAAAAATAATTTTAACGTTCCAAAAGAAATATTGTAAAATTATAAAAATACAATAAACAGCGCCATCTCTGTTCTATAGTTTAAACAATATTCATTTCATAGACAGTGTTTATGTAAATTGCTCAATAGATGGAGTTAACATAGTGTCATATATTCGTGAAACGCTATTGGATTACCCTGCAGCGTTTAAACTATCGCTACTCATTGAAAGGTGTAGGTACTAAGCAATGTTGAAGTTTTTTGTTGCTGAAGTTTAATCGCAAAGCGAGAGTTAACTGCTGACACGTGGGCTTAGTTTATTCAAATTAAAAGGCCTACACGAACAATTGCGTGTTAACCAGTTGAAGCAGAGTAACGGCGAGTGTGGTATGTTAGGCCGTTACAGTAATTTGTAACGGGCGCGGGCGTGCTTCGCAGTCTGCCGCACTGTAATGCGTTGCATAATGCAGGTGCAGTAAGATAAAGAAAATAAAGGTCGCTTCTCTGGCAAATAACGAGAATCTCGTTAATCGCGAATCCTATACGTTTCGTTATAAATGTGGAAACTGTACTTAAATTTTTAAAGTACTTGTATTGAAATGACGTCAACAATTTTCATAATCAGCGATACTGCGCCCTCTGTTGAGAGAAAATCATATTGTCTTATAAGTGGAAACAATACATCTATAGCTCTTGGCTTTTAGGTGTGTTACTATTAATACACTTTATATTACGTGACGTAAATGTTTTAATTTTATTAAACATTTTAAAGGTTCTTTTGACGGTTCATTATTATAAGATACATATGAAACATCGTAATTAATTACGTTAGCAACAAGTCTCCAAGATCATTACGAAGAATTGCACGTTACGTATCTCGTTTTCATCACGTGTCTTGCAGCAACGTGCATTTTGTTGGTAAGACTTCATTTTCCTTGTATCACTCTTGCTGTAACCAATCTATCGGTGCGAACAATCGATTTAAATTGGCGTTTCGTGTGAACATGTACGCTCCGGAGGCGAGCACAAGTGATATTTGATTTAGTCGGGTCAACATAATTGACCTTATCACGGAAAAGGATTGTGACCTCCCGCTAAGTATCTGCGTTACACGGGCCGCCGTCTGGTGACACAGTTAAATGGAGATTTGTCGATGGAGTGAATTACTTTTTTCCTGTCTCTATCGGTAACGTCGTCTACCACTTCTCGTCAATCAAAGCCTTGTAGACGACTATAATGTATTGGCGCTTAGTTCGTTCCTTACTTAATTTTTTCGTTATGTATTTTGACTTTTAAACTTTTGGGCTCCGAACCCTTATGGCGTCACTAGTTTGTCAGTCCATTCGTACACCTCTTTGCCTGTCACAGTTGATTTTTTTGCATTAAGTAATGGTATTAAGCTGAAATTGTATATACTTGAAAAGGTTACCAATACGAGTATACTCTAAGATTGAGAATCTAAAAAATATTTTTTTTGTAAATTTTAGGTGCAAAAGTTTTGGAGGATTTTAAAAAAGTTTCAGTTATGTGGGAGAGCAGAATTCGTCCTTCTTCCAGTTATATTATCTTGTAAATAACAATATATAGAAAAAAAATGTGACATGTTTCTATAAACCCTATTTATCGTGACATTATAAAAAGATGATAAACAGACTTAACTTTACACGGCTAACAAAATACTTCTAAGTCGTAATATTTAATACAAAAAGAGAACAGCTCAAAATTCAAAACTCGTAGTATGTTTGATAAAAAATTCCTTTAGGTGGCGGCGACTAAACTCGTATTTTTTGTTTTTTTTTTATACCGTTTAAAATCTGATTTTGCAACGCGTTTTACGTCATTTCATATATTATTTTTTTAATCTGGTTTAGAAAAAAAAAAACAGTTTAAAAACTTGCAACTCAATATCTTTGTGTTTTTTATACTGCCTACTTGTAGTAGTGTAGATATTATCAAACACAACTTGTTGATGAAATTCGTTTGCAATTATATTGTACTTTAATAAATTTCCAAAACAATACATTTGTATAGTGATTATAAGTTAGCAGTTTGGTAAGGAATGATGGTAACTGCTTCAAAACTGTTTTAGTACTTTTCGGGGTTTTTGTCGTTCGTGGAGATAAACCAACATACTGACATTTCTTTATGTATATTATTTATTTCCTTTTCTGGTATTTAAAAAGTTTGTATTGTCATTGCTTGACTTTTAAATTGGTAGTTTTAATTATTTGCTTTGCATTAAAACACACCGGGACAAACATAAAAATAAATGATAATTATCGGCCGAAAACTCTCTTTTTTCTTGATTGAAAGATTACTGCCTCATAATACGTGCAGTAATCGAATACTTGAAATCTTAATAAATACACAAACTATTCGGCGTTGATCTTATGGTATATTTGATCACACGGATAGTCCTTCTTCACGCTTGATAGATATATTTTTTCAAATTGAAATAGTTTTGAAATCGCGAACAAACATACGAAGCTTCCTTCGCGCTATTAACGCTGTAACGAAGCAAACATTGGTTGTTCAACGCGCCTGAAATCTACACCAGCGCCACGAGTTTATGCAACCTTGCGAGGTAAAAGGAGATGCACAGTGCGCGCCCTTGAACCGAGAGGCTGGGGGCCGCAGGTGAGCGCCGCGCCGGCCAGACGCGGTCCGCTGTATGAAATGCAAGAGGAATGCGCTGTTAAACGTATGATTTGAATGGAGTACCTATATTTGCTTATGGATCAATATATCCAATTGGACGTCGGAAGTTACGACAATTCAATAAACGCGCACTGGTCTGAAGTCAATAAGCATTAAGAAAATATTTTACGTTTTTATAGCCATTTACGTTTTTAAAGGCAAGGTATTAATATAAAAAGGAGTCCAGTTTTTAAAATTTGATAAAATATTATTTTTTTCGGCTATATAATGATCAGAATTTTATTATTTATATAACCTTATCATTGTTATTGTATCCTTTCCTAATAAGAACTATGAATGGTTATAGCAGCTGATAAGTTTATGTGCATTTGATTTTGCTGTTCTACAGTTTATACAGCCATTTAAGACAGAATAGGGCTGAATTTGTATTTGCTGCAATAGGGTGTTTGAATGATATTTTTTTGTCAAAATGTTTTAAAACCAATTAGGTTTAAAAAACCTTCGGATGAAAAAAATAATACATATAACAAAACAATTAATCGAAACTTCTAAATAGAAAAAAGTGTCAATTTTTTGTTCATTAAATTGAAAAAGTATCATGAATTTAGTTTGCACAAAAAAAAATGAGTATATTATAATATACAATATATAACTTAAACGCAATATTTAACGAGATACTAAAAATATTTAATAAACTCCCTTATAATGAATGCTAAACAACAGGGTAGTGACGTCATAAACAAGTTGTGTTTTGTATGGCGCCTTTTCCCGGGAATGGTAGTTGTCAGTTTTTAAGTCGTTATAACTTTGTAGTGAAAAGTCCTAGGTACGATATATTTATTTTAACCGCTTTTAATGTTATTACTATTAGATTTTAGTAATAAAAAAATATAGTCAAATACCCTATTCCTGGGATGTAAACGAGACTTAAAACATTCATAAAAGAAGCGAGTACAAATATCTTATATGCAAGTCTATTAAGGCTGCCAAGTCGAATGACGCCTTTAATAATAGTATCAATATAGTCTCGATATATGTATAGATGAAACTATATGCTGATTTTCGCAGTAAACCAATGATTCTTCTTTTGCAGACATAAAACGATATGATAATTAGTTATATATTTAATTCACAAAAGACGTTTCCCATCTCTTGTATTTTACTTCAGGTCTCCTAGATATATTCTGCTTAGACTATATTGTGCCTTCTGCGGAAGCTAATCGCACTACGAATTCAACAGTTAAGCAATGTTTTCTCGATCTAATTTGCCGTTTAGCCATGTTTCCAAACAATCGAAAGGACCTCGATCGCAAATGCGTGGGTTTTAGAATGTGATTGTGCAGGGCTGGCGTCTGGGGCCGGTCGGCACGCGAGCTGATCGCGGCGCGTGGGAACAGCGAAAGCGCGGTCGTTGACACCGTCCAGTTTGCAGTTCGTTAATATAAAATATTTAAATATGTTCGCTAATATGCCAAGAAATAGGTAGATATGTACTTTTTTATGAAAATGTATCTGGTATGCTCTGTAGAATACGTCGGTTAAATTAAGAAATATTGAAGTGTTTTAGGGTTTAGTACCAAAATGGTAAAAAGAAAACCTTATGATGATAACCCTTTTTAGCCTGTCGGTATGTGACGGATATTTTTCTCAGAAAATATCCGCTATATACAGGCAGAGGGATAAACAACTGTTGTCAATTTTAAAATTGGCATACGTAAACTGTTGGCCACAATTAGTCCAAATGTCAAAATTTTATTCCTGGGGTTGGATGGAGGGGTGGGGGCGGTTGGGGTGGAAGCGGAGAATCGAAATATGATTTTGTTTCAGTCACTTTCATTTGTAAGTTACATTTGCTATCTCCATACTTTGAATTAAGATATCTTTAATTGACGATGAAAATGGTTTATTTAAGTTAATCCTTGAGGAAAATCGTACGAAGATATATTTAGTTTTAAAGATTTCAAATGAAATTTATTCATACAATATATATTCAGATAAAAAATCATTAAAAAGTTGTTTTTCGTAAATTTTTATGCACAATAATTACGTTTTACTGAAATATTCCCAAGAGTCTTTATAAATATAAAAAGAAATCATTGGTTTCTAAGATGTATTGGGACAGCAAACGTAATTTACAAATGAAAATGACCCGTATAACTTCTGAGTCAGTGGATTCTTATCCGAACGTTCAACGTGACCAAATGCTTTCTTTATCATTACATTCTTCCTTTGTCTTCACAATGACATTCTTTTTACATACAGTTTTAAATACTGTCACGACTTCCCGCATGTATTTTGCCATGATCCTATTTCACTGAATTCAATTCATATTTTGTTTTTTTTGTGTTAATTGATTTCGTATACAGTGTGTTTTTCATTACTACATATTTTTACAGATGATCCTATTTGAATAATAATAAAAAAATGAAATGTTTTGGAAAGAAATAATTTTTTTAACAACTCATTTTTTGGATTTCATGGAATAAAATTGTAAATTACCTATGGTATTAGAAATATTACATTATGAAATATTATCTTTTTATAATTTTTAAAGTTTGATTTTCCCAAGTACAATAGGCCAGTTTCATATAATAAATGTATTTAAAAGAGTTTTGTGATAAAAAATTGAATTTTTTGTTCAAATTCTGAATTTTGACGTCGATTATCTCAGTAACCAGAAATCAGCCCTGCGAAAAATACACTCTGTATAATAGTTGCCACCAGCTATACATTATGCACAGCTATATTAACTTTCTAAAGTTCCGTAGTGACGAAATTAACACATATAACTCTCACGATTTGCCCAATTTTAGATCCATGTGCATGTAATTGTACAAGTTTTGTAGTAAAATAAGTATATAAAAAGAACTATTTAATGTATTTCTCCCTATACGTGTAAAGTGGGAACGACTTTTTTCGCGCACTTTGCTGAGCGAGGTTTCGTTGGATACGCGTTTTTTAAAATTAAATGAAATACACATTTAAACTCCTCTTGGTGAAATATAAAGCTTCATACTGACGTGCAATAATTCACACCTCTAATTTTTCAAGCATTTGAAAAAATCCTAGGATTTGATTATATCTTTCAAATAAAGTTTAATGCCATATCCTATTTTATGTTTGTCCCCTCACACATTTGGCCGATTTTTTGTAATACATTTTTTTATTCATTACTTCAAAATAAGCGCCGTTTTATTTTTTGGCTATATGTACTTATCGTTTCATATCCTTCTGTATGTAACTAATATAATTCATAACACTTTATTATCAAGCATTCTAATGATATGAATGAATCATAACGGTAATTTTTGTAAATACAAGTTCACCGTAATTAAAACTCATTTTGCTACCAAGATCATATATTCATATTTAAAGAATGTCTATCCGAATATGTTACGTTTTAAAACATGTAGAAAGGAAAAGTTTCACAGTAATGAAGCATACGTTGGTAGACAATGTTAGCGATGCTGAAATGTCAATTTAGCTCTATAAAGCACGTCGAAATTTATGATGATCTTCATACATCTCTAGTTTGAAAAGCAATCTTAACATCAAATGAAAAGATTTTGTTGTTATCACATTTAAAGAATGTCTATCCGAATATGTTACGTTTTAAAACATATAGAAAGGAAAAGTTTCACAGTAATGAAGCATACGTTGGTAGACAATGTTAGCGATGCTGAAATGTCAATATCATAATTAAGCTCTATAAAGCACGTCGAAATTTACGATAATCTTCAAACATCCCTCGTTTGAAAGGCAATTTTAACATTGAATCAAACGATTTTGTTGTTAAATCGGACGTTTCTCCTTTACGTAGACATTTTATAATTCGGTCAAAAATCACATGTGATTAAATACGTTTACGACTGTAGTTGTGTAGGTAATTATTTAATTATTTGAATCATTTCATTAATTAAAACCATCAAAATTCAATTTTTTATTTTTGCATTGCTCATGATATTTGATTATCGATGTTACGCGACATCGAAAAGCCTAGTTCAAACAAACGCAAGTTGCTCACACGACGAATTATTTGCAGTTTGTATGAAACTTTTTCTATAGTCTTTTCTAGAGCATATCGTTTCTAATTAAGGATTTCGAAGCGAGTGCGCAGCAGCCTTCCGAGGAGCTGAATTGCTCAATCGCCTCTATTTTTGTAACAACGCGCGGTGCGCTTCGGTAGTGGTCATTTGAACGCCTTCGCTTTGTGTCAATCTTAATTGCCGGTACGATTAAAACGGCGGATGTAATTGAGAAGGCTCGCTTGCATTGAGTTGCGAATTTATCGATTACCGGCTTTGATTGCGTCCGCGATTGACGTCGATTCAGTCGCTACCCGGTCGACATTGTACGCGATTTTTTGACTTGTTGATACAACTATATGTCACACAGCTGTCGTAGCGTCGTTAGTGGGCCGTTAAATTATTATAGATTTAAATTTTTAAGTTTTTTTAATCAGCGAAGATAGGTATTTAAAATAACCTTAATTAGGCACTTATTTCAATTCTATCATTTTATTTACATGAATTGATACAGAGAGGAATTTAAAATAAATTTAATTCGATATTTATTTGAATTCTATCGTTTTATATGAAAGTTGGCACTTGACTGAACCCACGCACCAAAAATGGGTGTTTCGCCGTAGAAATTTTTGAAGTAAAACTTCTTTACGCACGCTTGACGCTTGAATGCTGGTGAATGCGTGACGAGAGCGTTACGAAAAGTGTGATCGGGCGAGGCGAACGGAAGTTGAGACCTCCGTCTCAAGTCATATAAGTTAGTGAAGACAGAAAGTACGTTACGTTTCGTATATTACCGTAGGGACAAGAGAAAGAGGTGCGAGCACACATTTTCTTTCTCTCATAGCCAGTTATGTTTCGTATATCAAAGACACAGTGCAAGTCTATTGTCTGTATCACACTGTAGGAGCAAGAGAGAGCAGTGCGTGCGCACATTTTCTTTCTCTCTTCCTCTCATAGCCAGTGCGTGAAATATATATATATATATGTATATGCGAGTTTGCTAGCGTTACGCAAACGGTGATTTTTTGATTATTTTGTAATTTCATTTCGTTGTTGAACAATTTTACAAATTATTATTTTGTGAATTTGAAGTTTTACTTCAGTCGTGTGGTCTAAAGCACACTCGTTTTTTTTTTAAATGTTATTATTGTTCCAAAGGGCCCAGTGGAATTATTGTAAATATTTACAATTTTACATTAAATTATTTATAACTTTATTTAAACAAAATTCTCAAGCATGTGGAACGAAGTACTGTTTTGTTCACTACTACATTTTATATAAAGAACAAATTAAGAATTATGAAATAAATTTTAAATTTGCATTTGTGTAAAAATTCTTCAAGACTCTCTGCTGGAATTTTGTCTATTAATTGAAAATTGTCAAGTTTATGGAAAGAAGTACGGTTTTGTTCACTGCAACCTATATACAGAACAAATTAAAGATTATGAAATAAATTTTAAATTTGCTTTTGAGGAAAAATTCTTCAAGTCAATCTATAATGGAATTTTGTCTGTTAATTGATTGCATAGCTCGAAATTCGTGGTATGCTTACTAATATGATTTATTTGTTCAATTAATGCTTACCAATATTTACCTTAGACATATGGCCACAGATGGATTCATTTTCACTTCAAAGCGATGAGTTTACATGTACTTCATTCTTTTAGGTAAAGAGATTAAAAAATTGTTGATTGATCAGTATAACAAAACAAAAAACTATATCCTATTGCTTACCAAAGGACAAATTTAAATTTTCAAATATAAGTTGACAATGATTTAATTCTAGAAGTGAGCAAAAGTACGAAGTATGAGGGGAGAGGTGCTCCATTGGATCATAATCAAAGTAGTTTTTGCTCACACATTCACTGTTGTCCAATTTTTCACATTTCACTTTACATTAATGTTGTTAGAAATACACATTACCTACGGGGACTCTGTCGAAAAGACAAACAAGATGCAAGTGTTTTTAGTACTTTGTAACACTAAAGTCAATTAGCCAACAGTATTTATTTTTAATCTGTTTACTTCACATTAACCATATGCCTAATTGCCCATTTACTCAAGGCATTTTACATTTTCAATTGAGATTCCTAAATAGGCACTACATAGACCTTTCTGTTAATTTTTTTAATTTTTATTCTGTACTTATGTTCACTGTTCATAAATGTGCTGTTTTTAAAAAATAAATGATTTGTGAACTTTTAAAAATGGTAGAGATAGAGTAGAGGGAATATATCTATTTCTAAAAATTACACCACAATTCTGTATTGTCATCCTGCGTTTGTGACCATATACAGATTTTGGTTGAAATATCATTCCCAGAAGTAGTTATGTTTTAACTCCACTATATACTACAACTGTCGGTTAGTAACAATACCAACTGTATGGAATATCAGACATTAAAAACTTCATTGAAGTGAATTCTTATGAAAGCATTTGCCTAGTTTTGCGTTTCCAGCATCATTCGGGGATTACTTTTACACATTAAAGATGTCATAAAGAACATTTCCTCATGCTTATCCATATTTTATTCCTATCATCCTCTTATGATTAATGTATACTCATATTTATGAACATATAAAATATGACTATACAGCAAGACTCGCTTTTGGAGAAGGCCATACTATGTCTGACTGAGACGGTGAAGAAGTTGAAGTCTTCAGAAAATGTGGATGATGAGGAGGCTGCATACGATAGGGCCGACGATCTGGTAAGCCGAGAGTAGAAAGGAGCTAGTGTATTCTTGTAGCTCTTAGCTCGTCTATTGTCCATGTACTGTAATTGTCGAGTGCTAGATTTCATCTAAATAATACCATTCAAGGAAATGGGATAAAAGCTATGTGTATAGCGATTAGTTTTATTAGATTGTGTTCAGTTTTCAGGATTTGTTTTGTGGAGGTTTTAATGCTGCATTGCCTTTATGTCTACTGTGATTAAGGGAACAAACTAGTCATTAAGAAAACATTTAATTGTCTATACATAAGTAGCTTTCTCTTTTTCACATAATGTATCTATATTTTTCTTTTTAAAAACTTATTATTTTTTAATTTTTATATGGCTGAAAGCCAATACTCTTAGATTTCACTACTGTGCAGTTGCCAGATATTTGTTTGTAAGTATTTTTGCAATCGAGAAGTTGCTGTATAAAATAACAGTCATGTTGTCAGTTCACATCCCAGTGATCAGTGGGCACATACATTGATTGTGACGCTTATGTCCTATTAGCTTTCCTTTTGTACAAGTTTATTATCATGTTTCTTATGATGTGAAGCGTAGTTTTTAACGATCATGAGACACATCTTAGAATTAGCAAATAATTTTCAGGTTTTTTCCAGTGCAAGAAAAATCTATGCAGAGATTGAATTTGGATAGTCTTTCAAACTTTCCAAAGTTATTTTGTTAATAAAAATTCAACAGACACATTTAACTTTGAGCAATGTGTTCTTGTTTTTATGGACTCAAAGTTAGACAGATATATTAGTTGATCAGATTGTGTTAGTTAATTTTATCTGTGCAAATATAGCTACAGGCCTCCAGAATTATTGGACGTAAAAATCCTGGTTTTAATTTATTTTTAAAAATGATGTAATGAAGAAATATAAGTAAATCAGTGTCAATGTATATCTGATAATAGAATCGATAAAGCTATTATTAAAAATGATTATTATTCATGGTGCTACAAGATTTCTGTATTTAATTTATTATTTATTTTGAAGAAGTATAAATAGTTGCTTAATGTAAATTTCCAATATAATTTTGTAGGCTATTGATTAATAGCTCATAGATTAAAAATCTGAATGGTTTATCTTTATATGTTATGGAAATATTTATGGTAATAGCAAATGTTACGATCATAGTTCACGCCTTATTGCAGCATTGATGATCTATTTATTTGGAAATAAAGTGCGTTAATCTCATCTTCTTCACTGCGTTAATGTTTACCATAATTCACTCTGCACCATAGAGAGCTAGCATGTGTTTATAACTGGTTTAAATATTTTACATATGCTTAAAATGTTTTACTCAAAAATGGGGGGCTTAAGAGGTAAACTTTTAAAAATTTTATTTAAACTAGATTCACATTGAATCTAGTTTAAATATAATTTTATAAAAAATGCTTTCATATACTACATCTTATAAAACAAAGTTTGAAAAAACTATGAAAAAATATATAAACATGCCAGAAAAATTATGCTATTCTGGAACATGCTTCCAGATAAAAATGTTGATAAATCCAGTGTGTGCAGTCTCAAACCTAAAGTGGGTTTGAGTAGAGAAAAATTTTCCAATCCAGGAACCTAGAAAATATATTAAAGCACTTAAAAAATATATAGTCTCAACATCCAATTACCATAATTCCGATGCTTATTGTAAGTCATTAATACTACACACTTGTGAGAAATGATTTTCTCGTCATACTTTGGAATTATGTGGTACAAAATCAGTATATCGTCTTTTGGTGGTTATTAGAGTTAAACAAATAGATATCCATTAAATAATAATCCATTTAAATATACGTAACATAAAAATCTAAAATGATATCCATTATCATTGATGACATAAGTGTGAAGGCTGAATTGGTTTTATCGACATAATGTCAATACGTATCTTCAAGATGTACTTTAAGTAACTAATTCAATTAAGAAACATTGCTTTAAATATATTGAACATAGGATATAGGAAGAAAATAGCTATTATTGCAGCTAATATTTAGCTTTATTTTGTTTTTTTGCCAGCTGTTTAGAATGTAAATATTTTGTACTTATGAACATATGGCATTATATACTAATATAATATGTGTATATAATTATGACTATATATACGTTGCAAAATATATACAATATATAAATAAGTTTTATTCATAATCTGTAAATTTTGATTTTAACGCTTTCGTTATGGATTTCGCCGACCTAAAGTGTGGGTCATTGCCTTTCTCCACTTGGGTAAGATGTCATTATTATCGATTCGTGTTTTTACTTATTTGTTGAATAAAAGGATTGTAGAACCCTAAGGGGTTTTTGTCTCATCCACATTATTAGTTCTATAATTACCTCTGTTCTAGATTAAATAACACAAACAACGTCATTTCCCCCTGGGAACACTTAACATCATCACATTTAAGTCCAACATAATATTATTGTGAATTATCTTTCACGTATTAAAATTTTAATAAGACATTAGGTTTTAGGCTTATAGCTTTTTTGCTAATATTTATATTTTTGTTATATTTTTTTGTTGAACTACAAAATTAATGCTTGAATACATGTATTCATTAAAATAAATATAACTATTTATTCTTCATATGTAATACTGATGAAAAATGTTCTGTTATAGGTTATGCAGCAGGATGTCAAGAAGGAGAATCCACTTCAGTTCAAGTTCCGGGCTAGGTTTTACCCAGAAGATGTTGCCGAGGAACTTATACAAGACATTACACTCAGACTGTTCTATCTACAGGTAAGTAATATAAACATTTATTGAAGTAAAACTTCTTTACGCACGCTTGACTTGGGGAGTAAGCTGGTGAATGCGTGACGAGAGCGTTATGAAAAGTGTGATCGGGCGAGGCGAATGGAAGTTGAGAAGAGATATAAGTTAGTGAAGACAGAAAGAGAGAGAGTTACGTTTCGTATATTATAGATATATATTTCTGCCGCATAAATGTTTAGCAATGACAATTTAGCTAAACATAAATGTTTAGCTTAAGAGTTAATTTTTGAAAGGATAAAACTACAATATACGTAAAATAAATATATTTAGTATTTATTATAAATATTCTTTATAAACTAATGGGTTCTCCCACGGAACAATAGACAATAATTTACAGTGCTTGGAAAAAAGCTTGAAATACGGTACGTGGGTACCATATGAAGGGACTGAAATCTGTTCTTAACTTTTGACTTTTCGGCAAACCTTTCTCTGGTTAGTTCATCTTATTTCCCCCACCTGCCATATTCCCCAGACCTTGCACCCACTGATTACTTTTATTTAGATTGCTCTGCAACACCTTACATGAAAAAACTTTGATGATGAATACCACCTGCATGAGGCAATTTTTTCTTTCCAAGCCAGTATGCTGGAGACATGTAGTACAAAATGATAGCTATTATATCGATAACTAATACTATAAATTACTAATATATAAATATTATAACATTAAATGACCGCCCATTACATATCCTCTTTAGCTTGCAGCAACTGGATGAAAACAGTAAAGCTGAGAAAATTAATTTTGATACTTTTTTAATAGAACTAAAAAATTAATATAACGTTTGTATTTTTCAGGTCAAAAACGCAATTCTTTCAGATGAAATATATTGCCCTCCTGAAACATCAGTTCTACTCGCTTCTTATGCAGTGCAAGCACGTCACGGCGACCACAACAGTGCCATCCACGGCCCCACCTTCCTGGCCAATGATCGTTTGCTACCCCAGCGAGTAATGGACCAGCATAAAATGTCCCGTGAGGAATGGGAACAGTCCATTGCCACCTGGTGGCGTGAACACCGTGGCATGCTGAGAGAAGATGGCATGATGGAGTACTTGAAAATAGCTCAGGACCTAGAGATGTACGGTGTGAACTATTTCGACATTAGGAACAAGAAGGGGACAGAGTTGTGGCTGGGTGTCGACGCTCTAGGACTCAATATTTATGAGAAGGATGATAAGTGAGTCTTAGTTTATTGTATTTTTTGTTTTTAAATAAATATTGCAGTTTGTGTATAACTTAATATTATTAACCATCAAACCTTGGGAAATATAAACTTTCAATTTTTCCACTTTTCAGTCTCAACCTGAACGTTTAAGATTTCTCTAACTTCTGGCTCTTATTTTCCCAATTTCCTTTTATGGCTCCAGAGTTATTGATCACTTGTACTGCAGCTTTGTTGAGATATGTGTGATTACACAGCTTCAAATACTCCATAAGCCCCATATAATATTGTTTGCTGAAAGTGGGGAACATAAACGATAACAAAAATATTTTTACACAATTTTTTAATAAATATAATATTTTCATCTTGCCCCAGTGTAAATAATACAAACCATAGTTATATTGCATGGTTATGCTAAGTCAATCTTAAACGATGTTGCAAAACATCTCTGAAGTCTGCAGTTACAAAAGCTTATTTAACCTAGCTATGCAAAAATTATTAATCAAATAGTAACAACTTTTATAAAATACAATTTGACTATTAAAATCTATTTATAAATTAACAATAGTCTTTTATTGTGTATGAATACTTTTGCTGTATAAACTCCTTGCTGCATAAACTCTAAATATGGAGAGAAAATAAACAAATATGGCTTTCAAACAAATTGGTCTTTTTTTGTATTGGTAAAAGTTGTATACAATTTTATGTTAAATTAATAATGGTTCTCTTAAATAATATTGGAGATATAATGTTTTCGAAAAATTGTCTAATAATTTAGCCTTGTCTGTTTTTCAGATTAACGCCCAAAATAGGCTTCCCTTGGTCTGAGATCCGCAACATATCATTCAACGACCGCAAGTTCATAATCAAGCCCATAGACAAGAAGGCGCCTGACTTTGTCTTCTTTGTACCACGTGTACGTGTCAACAAACGTATCCTGTCACTGTGTATGGGCAACCACGAACTATATATGCGTCGTCGCAAGCCCGATACTATTGATGTACAACAGATGAAAGCCCAGGCAAGAGAGGAGAAAATTGCTAAACAACAACAAAGGTGATGATTTTTTATTTTTTTTTCCGTCACATTATGCGTGATTAACTGTCGTGGTAAATCGGTAATTTTTGACATTCTGCATTATTTTGTAGTCAGACATGCAGTCATACTAAGTGTTTAAAAAAGGGAGGGAGCCCTTCAGATGTGGAAAACTGACAGAATTTAATTTTACTAAAATGTAAATGCGCACTTTAGTTCAACTCATACTCCAGTATTGTTACTATTAAGGGTAGTCACGGGTTAGCAAATGTAGAAAGAATAAAGAATATAGCCTGACATTCAGAAAGAAATATGTTGTGTGAAAGTGTTAAAAATTTACGAAAATGATAGAGATGAGAAATTCTCAAAATTATCTCTTTACACACAAATTAACTCCTTTAGTAATTGCGTAAAGATATGTAATAGACATTGTGTAAAGATACATAACAGACATTGTGTAAAGATACGTAAAGGTATGGAAGAAACAAAAATACTTTGTCATTAAAAGTAATATGTACTAATAAGTTTATTAGAGGCAAGCTGAAAACCAAATATGCACAGTTCAATTTTCTAAAAATATGTGTGACAAATCTTTACTTTCCATTGCTATGTCACTTACAACTAACATTTTGAACAATGGTCGAAGCTAATCAGGTACCATGTGGACAATTGCTTTGTAACAACAGACAATGGGACATTATTTAGCGTGCCAACGTTTGCACCTGCAGCCACTCTCGTTGTAAATAATTAAATTGTTTGCTTCACTATAGTGAACTTCACTATACTGCAATAGTTCTTTTTTTCCAATTTTGTTAACATTCTCTGAGGTCAGAAGTTTCAAAATAACTATTACTCTTGCTTTGCTTATGAATTTTAAGAACTGATTTATGAAGTATCTTAATTTTTTCTTAGCTTAGAAAGAAAATATAAAATGGCCGTAAGTGGCTAATTCGATATAAAGTGGCCAAACACCTTGAGAGACTACTTAATCTTTAGAATTAAGTATGCTATAATCTTTCACGAATATCTTATGTCTATTACATTCGTCTTGCTTTCCACCACATTTGTATGAAATCCATTTTTCACTCGCATTTACATTAAAATCCATTTTTCACACGTATTTACATTAAAAGGAGGAATTATCAGTGTTCAAAAATTAAAAAATTGTGCATAGTTTGCATGATCATATACTGTAAAAAGTACATTAAAAATCCTATTATTTTCTCTAAAAATGAAATTTTAGGGCCCATTATGTCATTGTACTTCCATTCACACATTTTTCTTCCCGTCACAATCGCCATACTAGTGGAAATAAAGTAATTTAATTGTATTCAGTAAAATAATTCCAATTCGTATATTGTTACAATGAAAGAAAATGCCTAAAAAATGGGGCAACAGTTTATTGTTGTAACAGAAAGGCGGAAAAGGACCATAGGCTGTTTATACAATAAGACTTATTGTATGTGATATTAAGGCTGAGCATGGCATCAATTGTAACGCTTTTTCTGTAGTTTCTAATGAATAGTACAAAATATTAATAATTATTTTAATCAATAAAAATATTGTTGTGTTAGAATTAAAACATATTAACTACCATAATTGAATTGTTTCATTATTTTGTCTCTTGATAAATGTCATTTATGCTTTATGTATGAGTGTATCAAGAATGATTATGATAGACACAATGACTGTGAATGAAATGAAAGATGAAATAAATATGTATCATAAATGTTTTATATGTAATCATGGAAAATGTTAGTCGTTGATATCTGGCAGCATAAAAATTAAAAAAAATATAGTTGTAGACTAAAAAATTTAGACGTACTAAATGATATTAATATTCCAAAAATTCTACAAATTAATGGCTGAATATTTATCATATATTTACAATAATATTGATCATTCAATGATCATGGATAATGTGTGTAGGATCTCTGAAAGCATAAATGAAAATGATTCTATCTTCTTTTAGATTCAACAAATTAAATGTGGTATTAAACAATATTAATTGGTATCGAGTTTATTTTTGTAAATATTTCAAAAATTATTAACCGAATATTCATAACACATGAAATAACAACAATTTTAATCTTTTAAAAGACATATATTTGTTGAAGTAGAGCGCTCGAAAGTTGAATTGTTGTGCTAGGCGGCACTAAACCTGTATAATCACAATAAATTTATTTAAATAATTAAAACTCCCCACCTCTCTTATTAGAAATGAAATATTTATTAAATATCATTACAAAAATTTTAAGTTTCAAAATGACTAGTTGCGCACAATCAATTTTTGCCTGGCCCCAAGACCGCTTTGAGTATTCTTTTTAGCTAATGTTTGCTTTGATCTTACGTACAAACCTAACATTTAAATTAAACAAATTGAACAAGTATATAGCAAGGTATAAATAAAATGAATAAAACGGAAGACAATATTATTGATTAACTGATATTGTAAAATTTTCAATTGACGATTTTATAGCCATAAATATGCACAGCAAATTTAGAATATGTCTGACTTGTAATTGTGCATTTTGTTCTCAGTCATAGTTACGAATCTAACTCTTTATTTTAGTTAAAACAGTTGACATCAAGAATAAATTTCAAATTAAGCAAAAGTTAACAACTCAATTTTGTCATCTTAATTATTTAAATTTTGCATCCCACAGAGAAAAACTTCAACTGGAAATTGCTGCCCGCGAGCGCGCTGAGAAGAAACAACAGGAATATGAGGATCGCATCCGCACAATGCAAGAAGAGATGGAGCGGTCACAGGCGAACTTGCTGGAAGCACAGGAGATGATTCGACGACTGGAGGAACAGCTACGCCAGTTGCAGGCTGCCAAGGAAGAGTTAGAGCAGCGACAGAATGAATTGCAGGCTATGATGACAAGGCTGGAAGAGACTAAGGTACGAAGACTATTGAAGTAATTATTTACTAAAAACTTGCATGATACTTGAAAGTCTACACGGCGGCTAATGTCTGGCCTGCTTTTTCGAGGAGTGCAATTAATATTGTGTGTTCGTTGTTCGAAATAGAGATTAAAGAATGAATGCTTCCCTATAAATGTATATATTTTGTGTTGTTGAAAGTATCTAGGTTAAGCCAAGTGCAGAATATTAATTTGAAATGAAATATATTTCAGAACATGGAGGCGGCAGAGCGCATCAAGCTGGAGGAGGAAATAATGTTGAAGCAATCAGAGGTGGCGCGTATCCAAGAGGAGGTGGAGGCGAAGGACTCGGAGACACGCCGCCTGCAAGAGGAGGTTGAGGAGGCACGCCGCAAACAGGTGTGCTTATAATGAATTTTTTTAAATAAGAGAGACCTTGTGTTTGTTTATATTATCTTAACCAATGTAGAAATTAAGATCTGCAGACAGGCTAATGTGATAAAATATAGTTTTATAATAATATTTAAAACAAATTCACAATAAATCACTGATGGTAGTTAGTATCACTTGGTTATGTGCATAATAATGGAAGAAAATCTGCAATTTTCTGTGTGATGCAGGCTGAATTTGTATTGATTAATTTTTCATCTGCCATTATTGAACAAAGCTAACCAATCTGATTTTGACACATCTAATGCAAAAAGTTGAGAATGAAATGTATTAAACCACTTTAATACACATTGGACATATATTTCTCAATGGGACATACATTTCGTAATGAGACATATATTTCACAATGGGACATATATTTCTCAATGGGACATATATTTCTCAATGGGACATATATTTCTCAATGGGACATATATTTCTCAATGGGACATATATTTCTCAATGGGACATATATTTCTCAATAGGACATATATTTCTCAATGGGACATATATTTCTCAGTGGGACATATCTTTCTTAAAACACCATCATTACTGTATAAACATTTTTTTTATTAATTAGAGGGTAATATATCATAAACATATCCTATTTTTGAACTGGCACAAAACAAAGCCAAATTTTACATAATTGTTCAATTATTTAATTTTGGAAAGTCGAATGGTAAATACAAGATTAATGACATTCACAAGAATATTTTTATTTGTTAACACTTAAGGATAATATAAAAATATAATTTTAGTAATAACTTGTCATATAGTTTTAATTAAATATTTAAATATTGAATATATTTGGCGTTAATTTTGTAGAAATTCATTATTCACAATTAAATGAAACTACGTGATGTAGTATTATTTCTACTTTGCTAATATCCCACCTGAAGATGTTGAATACAACGAAACCTAGGTCGTGGTAAAGAAATTAAAGAAAGTAGAAATAATACTACATCACGTAGTTTCATTTAATTGTAAATATTTAAAATTAAAATAACTTTTTTTCTGAGTAATTATTTATTTGATTTATAAATATTAACAGAATCTGAAATGAACACTAATTACTAGCAATTAAAGTGTTCAATTTTAACCTTACCAGGAGGAAGTAGCGGCAGCCCTACTGGCGGCAACGACTACACCCCAGCACCACCACGTGCGGGAGGAAGAGGATGGTGGTTCAGAAGGAGCAGATGCAGATGAGGCTGCCGATCTGGTGGGTGCTGGCGACGCAGTCGTCGATCCGGTCGAGGAGCGCCGTACGTTGGCGCAGCGTAACGAGAGACTACATGATCAACTCAAGGTTAGACATTTTTTGGATAAGGCATTTTTTCATGTATATAACATCAAAACCATAAAACTTGTAAAATTCTAAACAGTATTTATATTATTTCTATCTTTCCCTACTAAATAGAACATTATTTTCAAAAACTTTGTGAAAAGATCTTAAAGATCATAGTGATGAAACGATGCATAAAATCCTTTTTATCCTTTCTAAATCGCTTCAAATGTTGCTGAGAGAGTCGTATTCGAATGTGTTTTTGTTCCATTGTTAGTGAATACGACACCCGTAGTGCAGACAGCTTTCTTAAACCCAAAACTTCAGCCAAAATATTGCTTATGCTGCCTGCCTAATGAGATCCCTAAGACTTCTACTAAATATCTCTAGGTTATTCGACGATCTTCCAAAACCATGTCCTGTATTTTTACTATGATTTCTGGTGTTGATGAACTTTTGGATGTCCTTCATGTGGTTCATCTTCAAGACTCATACGATCACATTTAAATTCAGCAACTCATCTTTCTGCTGTTCTAATTGAAGAGTTCTTATACACTTTTAACAATTGTTCATGAATTTGTTTTTGTGCTACATCTTCCAATAATAAAAATATTATCACAGCGCAATATAACATTTTTTCCTTTGTAAAAAATACTATGACACGTCAACTTTCAACAGGTGTAAATATTCAAATGAGTTGACAGTTCTACATGAAACTACACACATGTTCATCAAACAGTAGTACCATCTTTACAAAAATAGGATGATGAACCTAATAGTGCCATCTTTTATCAGACAACAAAACTTATTAAGCAACCTAGTAGATGTCAAATTTTTTATAAATTTCACAAAAGAGTCGCTCCTGAACTAGGGAACACCTATGCAGCTTGACATTTCATACAGATATTGTAAGAACACTTTGTAACATATTTTATACTAAATTTTAAATCTTCATAGGCGCTCAAACAAGACCTGGCGCAGTCTCGCGACGAGACCAAGGAGACAGCCATGGACAAGATCCATCGTGAGAACGTACGCCAGGGACGTGACAAGTACAAGACACTGCGTGAGATCCGCAAGGGCAATACAAAGCGACGCGTCGACCAGTTTGAGAACATGTAACTCCTAGCACACACCATCTGTTACAACCAGTCTGCAAGTCTACTCTTCATCGTTACGTCTCTATTCAATAACCCTCCCCCGGAAACCTGTTTTCGGGATCGCTGTTCAGAATTATTACCCTACTTACAGAATATTACCCCTCGGTCGTTGTTGATTTTTGTTTCGTTATTTATGGAAAATAGTAGATGTGAATGTTTTACCGACCGGTTAGCCATGTTCAGGATGAGTTTTGTAGCGAGTTGTTTACATATCAGTGAGAATGTTATGTAATTTTTTTTTAGGAAATATGTTTAGGTGGCCAAAATTGTAGTTTTTCTACAATACTTTTATGTAGTCTTGCTGTTTTTTGTGGAGAGTTTTGTAAGTTATTAAATTTGTTTAGAAGTATACTTTACTTTTGAACGTGGAAAAATTATATATCTTATTTACGTACTTGGTATCAATACTAAAATGTGTAGATTCAATTTTATAATTCTCCTTAGTCAGTTTAGGAAATGGTACAATGAAGTAAATTACTGCATTTACACATAATACTTTTAATTACATAAATAGGTTTACGATATTTATTCTATGGAATTAATATTCTTATTCAAAGCTTTTATTTTGGCTGATATTTTTGTTATATTTCTGTATTTGAATATAAGTTTTCTAACATAGTCACAAATCTCTCACTTTTACATCCTGAAGCTGCAATCGTTAATATTTATATTAAAGAATGTTGGATAAAACGGCTGATTGAATTTTCTTTTACATATGCATGAATATATAACTAATCAATAGTATCTGTAATCATAACACAGGCAGTTTCATTTTTTTTTTATCTGGTTGCATAATTTTGATTATATAATATTATTTAAATGTTCTTACATTTTAAATACTAGAACAAATTGCTTGTTATTGAAATAATTTTATTCCGAGCCATTGAAATATTTTTATTTTTTATATTACTATTTCCTTGACTTTCTCCACGTGATTAAAAAAGAACAGTAATTTCATTGCCATCATTAAAACGTTTTTGAAGTTACGCGTTTGCTTTTCAAATCTATAAATAAATATATGATTGTATTTAGAAACTTTTTAGTCCGAGGCTTGCTCTTATTTCTTATTGGAAAGTTTAAAACCGATATGCTGGAATAAAATGGTGTTGAAAAGGGAATATCCAAAATTATTATTGGTAATAAAATATGGAAAACTGTAAATAAAATGCAAGTCAGTTATGTATGTTAAGTACGTTCGTTATGTTTGTTGATTCTGTTATGACAGTGTTCTTCAGTTTTTGCCCTCATAAAATCGCCAGCCACCCATTAGGTAGTAAAATAGCTTTAGTTTTTTCATATTCTTTGTTTTACTGATCGATATTATACTACTGTAGTTGTAATTTTTACACCGAATCCACATTGCATAAGCGTTGCTGGTGTTGGCTCGAGTAGGTGAAATATAAAATGCCAAATTTAGAAATGTATTTTATGAAAATCCATAAAAGCTTCCATGTGTCAAAAAAATGTCTATGAAAAAATTATAACTCTACAAAATGGTGTGTACTTTGACAGATGTCTACAAAAGTTTGACATATTTTCAAGAAAAATAACCGTACATGTTTAGAAATGTACATCTTGTTAGTATTTCACCTACTTCATTTGTACATGTCAAGTTACATCTATGTCGCAATCATTGCCAGAAATGAAATATATTAGAAACAACAGCATTTAAGTACTTGCAGCAACACCATATATCAAATTTTTGGTTATAACGCATTATTATGTATTCGCCGTATATTATGTAGATTTATTGTTTCATTGTCGTGAGAAGATAAATAATTATATTATACATTTTATAGATATAAATATTATTAGTAATAGTTAGTTGTTAACACCTACTTCTTTTCCTGGGTTAGGATACAGATTATATTATTATATTATGAACATAGTATTAAAACATTTATTTCACTCCTATAGAATTGTGAAGAAAATTTCATTTCACAAATAACTTTTTTTTTTCATTTTGTAAATTGTGAAGTTATATATGATATTTATATTAATATTTATATACCTTCCTAATCCTAATCGATTCGGACTGAAAGTGACATAAGTGTAAAATACTTTTTGCGAGTCGGCGCTCGTGTTTTTATTTTCAATACGGGATGGTTAATCAGACTGTGAAAGAAATATTTTTCTTATTTATTTTGGCGAGATTATGCGCGAGTTACGATTTTATGGCACGTAGGTACCTACCATATACTTAATTATCATATTTTGTACAAAATATACAACTAATCATTTGTACCAATATTAGAAGAGAAGTTGAATAAAGGTAAGCGAGATAGCAGCTATTTTGAATATTCTTTGCCATTTATTTTTTCATAATTTACTGAAATATGCCTTAAACTTTTTCTATTGGAAATAATTCCTCAATTTTTTGACAAACATTTTTATAAATTTATGAAAAAATCCTATTCTAGTATTCAAAATGGCAGTTATTTTCAATGGCATCCCATCACTGCCAACATACAATTAATAAGACTGATATGTGTGTAATGGCGAATTTTGAGTGTTCTCTTCAATATTGGTAACAATAATATTAATAATGTTGACCAGTATTTTTGTATGAATTAATAAAAAATTTGCAGTCAAACTTGAGTGCCTGGATGGTATTTTTTGGATAAATTTTTGTAGTTTTTAAGATGAGTACATATAGTAATACTTATTGGGATAAAATTGCTCCTCAAGGAAAAGCCAAGATGTCGGTAAATTTTTGGATCTACAGTCTTTTACTTACAATAATCAAAATATATTCATTGTCAACTTATTTTTTTACAAAATGGTTAAATACGTCAGTTATCTATTTCATTTTCAAAAAAAAATTATAGCTACATAGTTCAATTTGTAGGACCATTTTTAAAGTACTAAAAAAAATTCTACTCTGTACAGCCATCGAAGTTTTTTTTTATTCGCTCAAAATAATTACGGAAAACGTAGAATAAAATTATTGTAACATTACCTATAATCATTTATAGACCATGTAACGTTAGTTTTTGTTTTAGATTACGCAGAAGCGTTATTTTATTTATTTATACTTTGTATAAATGGGTAGGTGAAATTCAGACATGTCCAAATCTAAAACACCAAAATTGCTTGTACCATTTATTCAATATATGTGTAATATCGAGCTATTGGATATGTCTGAATGAGGAGTTCACCTTCTCGAATATATTGAGTTATAATTAATTAAATAATATCAATTGCTCATACAATGTAACTGGTTGTATGTTGTTATTACTTAGTAAAGAAAGCATTCCATTTATATGTCTAACGATAATATAACTTTATGTGTATAAATCAACGGCCAACACACCATATTTCCTTTCCCCATTATTTTAGTGCCATCCGATTTTGTTTGATATGTTTGAACTGAAAAAATGTCTTTCCAAATTGAATTTTTTTTAGAAAAAAAAAGACGTGGGTGCTCCTTGTGAACGGAATGTGAAGTTAGAGGCGTTTCTTTGTTAATTTAAATGTGTACGGGAGATTAAAATGGGAGTTCAGTATTGGTGATTACGTTGTTTACATATTGTATTTGTATTCATTTTTTTGTGTACATCTTATATTTTTTTAACCATCTATTTCTATATAATTATTATACCATGTTGCCTTTCAGTCTAGGATGGGAAATATTTTCCAATAAAAAATTAAATATATGATTTCGTGTTGTTATTTATAGATCTGTGGACCTTGCTCGCTGTTTGCTTATGACAGTGATATTACACTTACAGAATTTACTTCACTATTTTCTAATTTATTAAGAAACAAACATTTTAAAGGCAGATATGTGTTAAGATATGTAATATTCTATACGACTGTTAATTGTTATATTATTTGTGAACAAGTTAAATCAATTACTCCCAAACCATTTAAATTCACAATGTCCTTAATTTTCGGATTTTCCAACGATGTGTAAAGTCACAATGCAGCAATTGTAGTGCAATTTATGCAGTGACATAAACTGTGCTACAATTGCTGTGTAAAAAAAAATGTAATAGAATCAGCACTCTTGAATTAAAATTTCTTTATTAAAAATAAATAGTATAAAATTCATTTGTCACACAAAATCAGTCCTTACTAATATAATAAATATTAATTTTGAACAATTCTAAGATTGAGTAAATAATTTTAATATGTCCAGTTCTGCCTTCAGTAATACTCTTCTATAGAAATATATTTAGCTTGAGTACTCTCCAGAGTTGTGTCTTAAATCCAGGTGTGCAGATCAATGCTGAAAGAATTTTTTATACTCTTACAAAACTAATAAAACTGTGAAATAAATTTCTTTAGATATCCCCAACTGTCGCATTTATATTTACATGTGTAAGATACACATGTTGCTTCCGTATAGGGAGCAATAAAATTTGTATAAAGGTACGAAAAGTCGAATTTTACTTCTCAATATTTGGTTTATTCACTTTTTTATACAACAAAAGCATAATTTTTTTACTGCAATTCTAGTGTACAGAAGAGTATAGTTCAACTAGAGTCTATATGAGCTCCAATAGTGTAGACATATTAAACTAATGACGAGTGAAAGAGAGTATTCAACTCGCATAACAAAATATAAAAATGTTCTATGAAAAACTCGATACTTTGATGTGCAAGTAATTCCTGTGAATAATACAACAGATGCACAATGCATCTAAAGCTTTAGTACGAATAAACACCTGGAATTCTACATGATGGAGAGATTTTGCAACAATTAGCATTAATATACATATAAAGATGTACTTTATCCATTTGAAATAGTTTTAAACCATAAATGCTTTCAGAATCATGAACAAGTCTTTTTCAGCAATCTTTCTCTTAGAGTCTATTCAGCAAGCTTTCTCAAAGAGAAAATCTTTTAAGCAAACCAACAAGTTTGTTATTGTCTATACTTTTCAAAATAGTCTCTGCGGTACTCTTTGCATCCTTTCATTCAACTGCGATTTTGTGTATGATATTGTTATTGTGTGTTAGAGGCGTTGTCGCGATCGAGGAGAACTTTACTGAAAGAGTATTGTTCTCGAACTTTTTCCTAAGGGGTATTTTACACTTCACGACTTTAGATATAATCTGCATACTAACAAATTTTTTTTGACATTGACACATTTAAAAAAATAAGGTTTTATGCTTTAATTATTTTTAAAGCAAAATAGTAGAAAAATCCGTTACACATATTGTGATTTGTCTATTTCACTTAATTTAACATCTTTGCAAACATGCTCTGATACGATAACTTTTAGACACAGCATATAGAGTTTATTTTTTAGTTATGACATTTCTTCATAGGGCTGATTTTTCATACTATTCTGAAAAATGTAAAGTGTTTTTGCTAAACATGAAAAAATTTTATTGTCTTCGAGATAATCGCCTTCAAAATATAAAATTTAAAAAAGATTCCAATTTTTTATCATAAAATCCCTTCAAATAACTTTAAAAATTATCATAAAACCATTTTTTTTTAAATGAACATCTTTTTTTCTGTAATTTTCATTATAGGTGTAATTCATCGTTTTATTATGAATAAGAAAAATGAAAAAAAGTTTATTAAAAAACTTTTTTAATTAATTTTTATTCAGTACAATTGGTTGCATCCCTATGAAAACATATTGTGAGGAAAAATATAATGTGGATCGAAATTGTAACAACATTTTATAATGATGTACCGCTTTTGATGACACAAATTAGAAATCCTGACAGGATCCCTTGCCTTACCATGGACTATTTGATATATTGTCATAAACAATGAATCATGAAAACTTAATCAAAAACAATATTTCCGATTCTGTACTCCTTCCTTCGCCCCTATTAATTAATAGTATACGAACAAGAAAGTATAATATATGAGAAATGTTTTAAAACGATTATTTGGTTTCAACACCATTAAAATATTTTTCACCGAAGCAAGATCACAAGAGCAGCAATTTATATGTAAGTATCAAATATTAACTATGATATAGTGTGATATTTCATGAATAATCTAAGTGTATCTGAAACAGTGCAAAAAAGGAAGCTTATTTGAAGAAGTATATATTCTGCATAGACTTCATTAAAATACAAAGTCCATATCATGTTCAAACAACACAATACAATATTGTATAAGACTATGGAAATTCCTTTTAATTTTTCCCTATCTTTTAGTATTTCCCTACACTAAAATTTCTAAATAAATATGTCAAACCATACCCAGCACTTAGTTAAACAGTGATCTGCTCACTGCAGGTCTCAGGTTTGGATGGGCACTATAAGAGTAATTTACAACCAGTAAACATAGAGCCTCATCAACTGTGGTTTCACTTAGCCACACTACCGTTTTTGAAGAATAATGGATCGGCCTTTGGTAAAATGCCATATTTGTAAAACCGTTATCGTTCTTGAGTATTTTAAGTTTTAAGATTTAATACAGCAAGTAAATGTGAACAAACTCAAAAAAGTTGTAATTATACTTCCGGAACTACAGTTAAGACAAAAAAGTTTCTTTTACCAATAGAAAAATAGCAATTATGCCGAGTTTATAATTACCAAAAGTGATAATGTGTCATTATAAATACTCATGATTTATGTTAATAAAAATCAAGGTAACAAAATGTTTCCTTCAAATAAAAAAAGAAAAACTGTAAAGAACTCACTTTTTATAAAATGCACTTGGGAAAAATACTATAAATTCAATAGTCTATTTTAAAAAAAAGTGATATAACTTTCTCACCCAGTGTGTTCACACATACATATGTGGTGCCCTCGCCAACCAGTTTTTCTGGGAAATATAATGGCTAAAGAATAATTTTATCTGTACTTGACTGTACTAACATTTCCGGTATAAAAATGTAAGATAAAATTGTTTGTTGCAGATTATTTGAAGAATAATTTTATCTGTACTTGACTGTACTAACATTTCCGGTTTAAAAATGTAATATAAAATTGTTTGTTGCAGATTATTTGAAGAATAATTTTATCTGTACTTGACTGTACTAACATTTCCAGTTTAAAAATGTAATATAAAATTGTTTGTTGCAGATTATTTGAAGAATAATTTTATCTGTACTTGACTGTACTAACATTTCCGGTATAAAAATGTAAGATAAAATTGTTTGTTGCAGATTATTTGAAGAATAATTTTATCTGTACTTGACTGTACTAACATTTCCGGTTTAAAAATGTAATATAAAATTGTTTGTTGCAGATTATTTGAAGAATAATTTTATCTGTACTTGACTGTACTAACATTTCCGGTATAAAAATGTAATATAAAATTGTTTGTTGCAGATTATTTGTAATGGCAGATATATATTCTCTCGAACTTATTTGTATAATTATCCAGTAATTTTTTATAATTTCAGTAGTTAGCCAGCTTTTCATTCACACTGTCACGGTTCGATTTGAAATAGAGTTATTATTTAAATAAATATATGTGACATTATGTGTATAATTGTGTACTTTCATAATTGTATATCAGATAAGTAGTTTTTGTGTTGTAAGATAATACATAAACAAATTTATTATACCTTGTAATATTAATTTGGATCAAATATTGTAGTATGTGAATGTGGTATATGACGCAATGCTCTTCTCCACACATAATCACAGAGTAAAATGGAACACAACAGAGGAAGATATGATGAGAGGTTAAATAAAAGCAATAATTTAAAAAAACGAGAGCCTCTACATCAAATCAAAATTGTGAATATAAAAAATCCAACGAATGTATATAGGTGATTGCCAACAAGATTGTGTATTATGATTAGGATCACAATTTCTAGAAATTAATTTAATATTAGAGTGTACTAAATGCTCTAGAATGCTTTAACTTAATAAATATTTGTTACCAAAATTTTCGATCATATACCCTCACAGAATACTGTTTTTGGTGTTCCGTGGGGTACAACATCCCTTTGTTTGGAATTTTACTTCTAATTAAAACTATTTCTAAAACAGACACAATTAATTTTGGTAGATATTCAACATTGCTCTCAGTGTTAAGAAAAATTCAAGTTTAGATTAATTCACATTCGGTGACCTTTAAGTTACTGATAACTACTTTGGTAAATTTTTAATATTGGTATGTATATTTTTTGAATTACACACCAACCCAACCCAATATAACAAAATCCAAAATAACCAAACTTAACCCATATAATTCAACCCAACCAAACATACATATAATTAAACTGTAGAATTGGCCCATCTACAGATTAAAGTTATTTTGTAAACAAGTGAATTAAACAAAATTATTAAAGGTTACATAACAAAATTAAAAGAACATAAAAATGTAGTTTTTGGATGTTTTGTCTGTTTGTCCACTCATCATGTAAAAACTACTGATTCAATTAAGATGCAATTTTTTAAATAATATAGGCGTTGATTAAAATAATATTTAGTTTTTATTTCATTAGAATTTGCACACTCAATCAGAAGAAATTCAATGCGGTATTTTCAACAATTCATCGAATGCATTTATACAACAAAAAAGAAGTGTCCCGTTCTCAATGCATAAAAATTACACAAATGTATAATACATGTATGTACATCAATGGATGGCGCTAAGTATAATTTAAATTGCACAATGAAATTGGACATGCATAGACTAAATGGGTATTGACCAGAGGTGAAGTGTGGAGTATTGTGGGAGGGGTATGTGCTTGAATAAGCAACTAGAATGCATGAGGGCAAATACCATCATCAGTCATCTTCTGCACTTATAATTTTTCAATATTTTATGTATTAATTGTCTTTTAAATGTTTGTTGTTTGTGAGTCCATTTATTTGTTTGCTGGTGGATTCTATTGAGTCTGGATAACATATAGGCTATGTCTTATCGCAATTGAGCAACTAAAATAAAGATATAACAATTTAATATTTGAACACAAAGTATATTTACTCAAAAAAGTTTACTTTTATAATAAATATAATATATTACGTTATGTAACTAAAAATTATGTTCACTAATATTCCATAATCATTATTCTAGCCAAAATGTAATGTCATCTTTGAACTGTGTGGTTTTCAATAATCTAACTAATACCATTAAATAAAGATTCAGTATGCAGAATAAACTACAACTAAAGTTTGCAATGGCCATATGATTATAGTTAGGGTTAATTATAATATTTACGAATAACACGTGAAGTATGGGTACATGTTCACTCCCTAGATTCTTACCTAAATGATTCTTACGTAACCATGACTAAAAAAACACTTTTATTAAATTGATACTTTTATTAACAACTGCTAGTAACAAATTCAAGACAAATTAGCATTAATTTATTAAATATTACACAACGCTCTTTTGTCATTTATTCTCAACCTCCAACTTATTTCTTAAATTTTGTACATCTGATTTGGCTGTCTGGAAACCTCGATGGCCCGCTATCTTGGTGTGTCGCCGCATGGAGCTCTTGTCGTTGAAAGTCTTATTGCAATCCCAGCATCGGTACACCCGACCCATGTGTGTGAGCACGTGTCTGCTTAATCCTGCCAATAATAATTATTATGTACACTACTAGATTTTAACCGAGGCTTCACTCAAAACTATTATATCATCTAGGGACTGGTAAAATCATTTATTTTATATCAAAGGACATGACCAATTTATACCTATATAAATAGACATTATAAAAATATTAAGGAATTATAGTGATTTATTACATCCCTAGAGCTATATTGAAATGATGTAACTTTTTATATTTAAAACAATTGTCATAGTATAAAAGTTTTTTTTTTATTTGAACCAGGGAATAAAATATGCAAATGGTATTCTCATTATCTAGATCAGATCTTTATAGTTAAGCCAATGTAACTAGTTGTAGGTGGCATTTGCATGCTTTTTCTCAGACTTGCGCAAGAATTTCGTTGTTGCTCTTTCCCTGTTAATGATGATGTAGTATTATGCTATTTATAGTCATCCCCATGTTTTTAACATATCTGTTAAATGACATCAGTATAATCTGCTGTTTTTAAATTAATTGATAATCAGTAAGTAGACTAATATGAAACTGTGTAATTAATAGATATTTTTTGTATGTAAACCATATATGGATATGATTTGTGAAGATTTTTCAATATCAAAACATTTATAATTGACTGATCAAATTATTTTGGGAACTCTGTTGTTTTCCACTGATTCTGTGGGAAAATAATTGAGAAGTGAAAATGAAAACCAGATGGTGCCAGTAATACAAATAGATTGTGCAAGTAGAAACATCAGATTAGAATATAATACCCATGTGAAATTATTTGTTGTGGTATAGAAGAGTATGTAGGCATGTCTTGGACAAATTGGATTTATGACTTCTGATCCCTATAAGATTCCAGCAAACCCTCACCAGGGTTTGAAGGATATGAGAGTGAAACGAGCAATAGTCACTGCAGGTATGCAGGATTTTTACTCTATATTTCTATATGAATATATGAAAAGAAATTTACATTTACTGAATGTATGGAATATATTCAGATGATATAAATATTGTTCTTGAAGAACAAGTACGAGGGTGGTCTGAAAAGTTTCCGACCTCAAAGTGAAGATGGCAGCACTCGTAAATAAAAGTTAGTGAATTTTGTTGTTCATTTGTTGACAGTTACTCACCAAAGTTCCAGCCATTTTGGACGCGCAGTTGTTATGTAACAGTCGTTTGAGTGAGTTGATGTGAATGTTTTTGTGAAAATGGACAAAATCGAGTATCGAGCTGTCATTAAATATTTGTTTTTGAAAGGCATTACGCCTAAGTAAATCAAAGATGAGTTGAATTCTGTGTATGGGGACTCTGCACCACCATTTATCACAGTGAAATTTTGGGCAGCTGAATTTAAATGTGGCCGTAAGAGCTTAGGAGACGATGAACATTCGGGACGTCCGAAAACTGCAACTACCGACAAAAATATCACCAAAGTTCACCAAATAGTGCTAGATGACCGCCGAATTAAAGTGAGAGAGATAGCAGAGGTTATGAACATGTCAAAAGAAAGGATTTGTCACATATTAAATTAACATTTAAGCATGAAAAAGCTGTCCGCGCATTGTGTGCCGCGTTTGCTCACGTTAGACCAAAAACGTGTTCGAATGAACATTTCCAACGCTCTATTGGCGCAGTTTAGGCGCAATAAATCCGAGTTTTGGCGCCGACTAATTACTGTAGATGAAACTTGGATACACCCTTATACGCCCAAAACAAAAATACAGTCCAAACAGTGGACTGCAAAGGGGGAACCGGCTCCAAAAAAAGCCAAAACTGTTTTTTCGGCTGGGAAAGTAATGGCGACTGTTTTTTGGGATAGTCATGGAGTTATTTTAATCGATTATCTTCAAAAAGGTTACAGGAGCATACTACGCATCATTACTTGACAAGCTGAAGGCAGAACTTGCGGAAAAATGGCCACATTTGCAGAAAAAGAAAATCTTGTTTCACCAAGACAACGCACCGTCTCACACCTCAGCGGTTGCCATGGTGAAAATCCACGAATTATGGTTTGAACTGCTTGGCCATCTGCCCTACTCACCAATCTAGCTCCAAGCGACTTCTTTTTGTTCCATCATCTAAAAATTGCGCTCGGAGACAGAGATTTTCATCTAATGAAAAGGCAATCACCTTCATGAACCATTATTTTGCAGAGAAAAGCACCGAGTACTATTTGGACGGGTTACAAAGATGGGAGCATCGGTGGGAGAAGTGTGTAGACTTACAAGGAGACTATGTTGAAAAATTAAAAAAATTTCAGAATAAATGTCTTCTATCTTTATTAGGGCGGAAACTTTTCAGATCAACCTCGTATGAACTACATGAAAGAAAAAATGTATGTTTTAGAATACTCACCATCTACTATACAATTATACTCAATAACGCAAATGTAGTAGTATAAATTAACTTATTTATAGACATATAGTTTTACCTGAAGCGTAGCAGAAGACTTTAGGGCAGATGGAGCACCGGTGCAGCTGGATGGCGCGCTGGGCGGGAGGCTGGTGCGAACGCTGATGCACACGTAGTGGTTCACGCTGCGTGAAACCCCGTCCGCATACATCACAAGTGTATGGACGCTGATCTAGTATGGGACAGTTTTAATTGTTAAATACATGTTTAAAGAGCTTATAGAGGCATTATAAATTTTTCTTGACAGTTTTCCAATTCACAATTATAAAACTATGTTTTAATGTACTGATCTAACGTGAATTGAAAATAATTTTTGAACGTCTTAATTGTTAAATACACATTTGAAAAGCTTGCGGGGCACATGACTTTTTCTTTTAAGTTTTTCAATTCACAATTATAAAACTGTTTTAATGTACTGAGAATATTATAGTTGATTGAGACAAAAGAAATTGATTGTATTTTTATCTTTTCTTTGTACTAAGTAATGTTGCTATATTTATCTACCTAATAATGAAAATAGTGCAATGAAATGTCTATATCACAATAATCACCCAAGTGTATAAGCTTATGTCGAATCATTATCTCCTTCTGTGCAAAGCTCTGGTAGCAGATGTTGCATTGGAAGGGCCGTTCACCCGTGTGCACGCGCTCATGCCGTGTCAATGCACTCCGTGACGGGAACCACTTCTGGCACGTCGGACACACCACCCTATAAGAATCTTTGTTTTAAGATTTTACAAATAGGTAAAGAATGGCTTTCATTTCGATGCAGATAGTCAAGTTTGCTAGGACAATGCAATAGGCTTACTATCATAATATATATAAAGAGGAGTAATATGTACACATTCTTCAGTAAACAAAAATGACATATTCATTACTAGTTTGGCTACAATTATTTATAGTTCAATAATCAAGGAATGCATTTGCAAAAGACAATACGGTTCTCAGGCTTATACAACAAAATTAAAGATTATTATTTTCAAAATTACAGCGCCTCAAAATTTTTTAACGAAGGACAAGCATATAGCTGTAGATATACGGCGCCTATTAATTGCAAATAAAAAACTTTGAGGTGGTGTAATTTCGATAATATTGGGAGACATATCTTATATAAAACTTGTAGAGAATTTTATGCTCTAACTAATTTTATTTTATATATTTTGTCGGTTGCTGTGATTTATAACAAAAATTATCTCCAAAATGGTGGCCGAAGCATAGCACCACTTGCTGCGCTAGCTTAAATTTATACTGAAGGAAACCCGCAAACAATTTTCAATTCAAAAATCTTATTCAGAATACATACACCTATAAATAACTCCCGGAACACTAGGTTATTATACATATTTAAGCGAAGAATGAAATTTATTTTTATCTATATCAATATATTTTATGGGTTACTCAAAAAAAGAATACTATTTTGAATTTCTTCGTTTAATAGATATTAGTATCGAGTTAGTGTAAACTGGCACAAGTTTAGATTCTTTTTTATTCCCTTTGTACAGACAGAAAAATTATTTTAAATTATCAATGCATTTTTTATGAACAGTAGAAGAAAAAAATTTATTAAAAAATTATGCTAATAATAATAAATGCACATTATAAATGTAATAATTATAAAAACTTCAAAAAAATATGCTAATCTGATGTACAGAGTAGGGTGAAAATTTTCAACACAAATTAAATGGAATGATTTTATTTCAAAGCTCTAATCAAATGTCTAGAAATTTTTGAGATTCCGCAAACCAGTGTTAAAAAAATGAAGAGGGGTCATTTTACATGTTATCTTTAAGTCTAATTTTTCACAATGAAACAAAATATAATGAAAAAAATAAACAGAAGCGCAATATAATTTTAAGGGACCTATCCCACTCAATGGGTAAGTGAAAAAAAAATTTTCACTCCTGCTGTATAAAAAGATTCTTTAAAAAATATATTTTTTTAATATTATATTTGAGGTCTTTGTACGAACCATATATATTGTGCAAAATTTCGTTTACATAGGTCCAAAGCTGTAGACACAGTATCTACAGGCAAAATGTAACCTCAACCTTTGGCAATTGTTCGACGTTAAAAACAATAAGAACAAACAAAAATAACCCTCTATGCTGCACGTGAGAAGTGAGATGCCGATGTAGCTGCATGCGGCGCACAAATGACTGGTCGCAGTGCTGGCACTCAAACACCTGCCCCTCCATGACGGGAGGGATCGACGCCTCCACCACAATGGGGGATTGCTCCACTTGTGCAATGTTTGATTTTGTTTCATCTTTTATTTTCTCCTGTTTATTACAAAAGTTAAATTATTGTTGATTTGTCTCTTTCTGTATCATCACAACGTCTTTCACTAAGACAAATATTTGCTGCACATATAGCCTAGTCCAGAGACACCCTCATCAAGTGAAGTACTATTATGCCTGCTCTTAGCACACATCAGAGATACGGTCTTTATACATGTGTATTATTATATCTTTTGACATCTTTTATTAAATCCTGAATCAAAACTAAATGTCATTTGAAATGTAAATATAGTTCAATTACATGAATTTTATCTAATGAAGACTTCTGATGACAATTACTTCTCAAGTGTACACAATGATCTGTCCTAATACTTGTGAAATTCCTAGAGAATGTACAAACTTAACCCTTTAAAAGAGCATGCTAATGTAAAGAATATAACCCCGGAATCCCAAATTCTGAGATCCGAGAATCTTGATCAATTTTTAATCCCAAAACTTTTCAGGATGCAAGTGAAATCTTCAACCCGGAATGTTTGGAATTATCACGAGTACATTTCACACATATTAATATCACCAAATTCAATTAAAGTCATAATAAGTAAAAAGTTTTATGGCTTAACTGTTGTTAGCATCGTTGTCTTTACATTCTGTGGGTATAACAATAACCACGAACAGTACTCTGTCCAAAACTAAGGACTTTTGTCCGTTAGAGCTCATACCATTATAAATGATATTTGACGACCACTATCAATATGCCGAGAAGAAATAAATCACTAGAAGATTTATCGAGAAGAAGTATGCCATTGGAAAATTCACCAATGGAGCCAATTGGAGGTTCCAGTGACATGAGAAACAACCAATGTGGGGCCTTGCCATTACTGGACTTAGAGGAAGATGGATAAGTGGCATCTCTGAATCTATTCCCATTGGGGACCTCATAACTACCCTATATAAGGATACTACCTAATATAAGGAGAGACAAGTTCCTACTCGCATGATCATTTTTGATTGGGCTTAGGAGTGTGGGGATCGTCTTGCATGAGATACGTATTTTGTTATTTTCGATTTTATTTTCTTATTTGGTTAAATTCATAGTTAAGTATTTTGTTCCTCTTAGTTAAATTGTTTAAAATTCAATTAAAAATTGTTAAATAAGTGAAAAATTAAAAATTTTAACAATAAACAATTAACAATTTTAAATCGATTCTACTTTTGTGGAAAAAAAACACACACACACACACACATATAGATTTATAACTTATAAGAAAATTTGTTTAACCATATAATCAGCTAATATGTTTCATTAGTGATTTTCATATTAAATATTTTAAATTGGTACTACAAAACTAAGTTTAAGCAACAGTCAACTTACAACTTCTTCTTCGGTCACTAATTCCATGACCACAACACTCCCATCACTGGCAATAATTTCGATAGTGGTACAACAGTCCGGCTGCAACTTTATTTCATTATTTTTTATTACAGCTTTTCCATTAGCAACAAGAGCAACCCTCACTGCCTCTGCTAACATATCACTTTCTGCAGTTTTCTCATTCTGCACATCACTATTCTGTGAGAACTGAGAATTGTCACCATCTACCTAAAAAACATTCGTAGATTAAATGATCAAGTTTAATTCTTTATAACTATTGAATATATTTGGCGTTAATCTTTGCTTATATCCCCCTGAAGATGTTGTAATACAACGAAACCTAGGTCGTGGTAAAGAAATTAAAGATAGTAGAAATAATACTACATCACGTAGTTTCATTTAATTGTTCTTTATAACTATTAAACTATGTAGTTGACAGTAATAAATTTAAATAGATTTTCCTTCTGATATTACATAGAGGTTAAGAAATTAAATATCAGCTAACAACATGTCGAAGCAAGAACAAAGTAGGCACTATATTTTTTGAAATTTTTAATGATAATTAACTAAAATCATTTTACTTGCAAATTTTAATCAATCTAGAATTTTTTTTTAATTTTTAATATGCATCATTGAAAAATCAGAGCGCTTAATTAAAAACTTAATATTTAAAAAGAGGATTAAAAATGAAAATTCATAAATGGAACCTCAATTTAATTTTACAAGACTTTTTCAATGATACTAAGAAATATTTTTCACCTCTATTTTACAGGTCTACAGGAAAAGGTGCATTAATAAATTATCTCAATTTCAAATGAACATGCTCACAAAATCCTGTTTTTAAGATTTTTTTAAATACATATCGTTAAATAATTTTAAAGCTTAACATTTGTTTTATTTGTGTTTTATTATAATTATGTAATAAAAAAAAATCATGTGTGCAATTCACACGTGGTAGAAGTGAAACCTTCAAAAATTTTAATTTTTAAGTTTAATATCAATTTTTAATTTTGATAAAAACTAAAATAATTAGAAAAGTTTTTATAATTCTCCCTCCCCTTCCCCTTCCCCTTTAAAATAACATGTAAAGGTTTGAATATTTATTTCTAGGTTAATTCTAACATTATTTTCTATTCTCTCATAGATGTATATAAGTAATAATCTACCTATATACATCTATGAGCGAATAGCGACAATACGACTAACTTACCATTCTATAAGAAATAGATGCCACTAGCTAAGTGAGTATTAATGTAGCCGCAGGCATATTAAAAATGTGGGTGACTCCATTAATACCTCTGACCACTCTGGTGTTCCTTTCTGGGTATATGGTCATTACAGTATACATACAATTGTTAAAAATTACATTGCGGTTTATATTATTTTTGTCCATAATTTATTTTTTTTGTATAGTAATTGAATTAATCCTAATACAGTCACTCATCAATAATTTTCCCAAATATAACGCCAGTTGATGAAATCCTAGGGCTGGCTCTTGTTGACCCAGCCCTAGGTACTGTGCTTTTGACAGGATTCACGCAGTGATTACTTGGGAGTGCATCTTTGCCAACTCTTTCCACCAAAATGTAAGAATATTATGTACGTACCATTATGTACAACGATTTCATGCATCCACGAAACACATGACTAAATCCATAATAATTTTTTTTATTGCTATGTATTTTCTAGTTATCCTACAAAGTATGCATTTAAAGCTTTCACAGGTTATTTTAAATAACGACTACCAAATAAAGTGCTTTTTATAATATTCCCAGTTTTCAGGGTCCTGTACCTCAAAAATAAAATCAGGGCCCTCATAAGATCACTCATGTGTCTGTTTGTCGCAACCATCTTTATCAAAAACTTGAAATTTGATATACCAATAAAACATGGGGTATAGCGTGGGGTATTATTTCAGTGGGCTAGTTATGAGGATATCAATAATCTCCAGACGTACACCTAAAATTATTCAAAAGAAATGTCTCCCTTTCCTTATTTCTGAAATTACTAAACCTATTTAAAAGAAATGTCCTTATTTCAGAAATTACTTAGCCTCCAATTACAAAAAAAAATCAAGGTTTATAGAAGCCTACCCAAAAGTTGTAGGAAAACTATAGATATGACTCTAGATGCCATAATTTTTTTAAATATGCACCATGATTTTTTCGCCTGTGGAATGTATATTAGACAATATATTTACATTGCGAAAAATGAAGATTTATAAATAGTTTAACAGAAATACTAAGTATCCTTAAATATTCTTAAGTGCCTAATTCTGTACGGAATTATTGTAGTGCGAGTCTCCAGGATTTAAGAAATATATTGTCGCAATAAAAAATGGAGCTCATGTGAAGATGTATCACATGGTGTAGGTTTGGTTTTATGCACTGACAGACCAATTTGACCATAAATCTTTGCATAAAAAATGTTGATAACTAAATACCCTTTTGATAGATAAATTCAACAATGTCAAAATGCTGAATACATTTTTAAATTATCGAGCTTTGATGTTCCAATTTCATATATGATTTCCACACAGCCTTTTAATAACATATGTGGATGCATTAGTAGGATCTAGTTTCACACTTGCTTCTAATTTTAGGGAGCTTGGGGTAGTTACGGATAGTTAAGTTAACACAGAAAAGCTACATTGGATGCCTGTATTTTGAAATTTATGGCTACTACACTCATATGAACATAGCCCTCACTTTTAATTTTGGATATAGTTTAATTTAACTCTCTGTAAGTGAGAAGATGGTTGTATCTAACCCGCATTTATTCATGATGTTAAAATGATACTTTGACAACCCTACAGTGTTGGAATTGGTATCTATTTGTACTGGATTACTACATGTGAGTTCAAAGTCACCCACTTTTAAATTCCACATGCACATACCAATATCTGCTTACAAACTTGTGTGCGTGCTTAATCTGCTTACTTGGTATTGAAGTCATTTTCCCATCTCCATTTGTTCTCCCCTTTGATTTGCAATTTTAGTGTTGGTATTGGAGTGATAATTTTTTTATACTTTTCATATTACATTTCTATGTAAATGTATATTTCTTTTTGTTTTTTCATTAACTTTTTCAAAGTCTTGGCACTAAATAATAAATTAAGCAAAGCTTTTACTAACAAAAATAAATAATCCACTTTTGGTGTATTTTTTAAGAAACTATATTTTTCCATATAACACGAGTTTAGACATACAGCCACCAATGGTACCACCTCCTTTTTCTTTTAAAAAGTTTTTATTCTATGTACTGCTGAGGTTCTTTAAAGTTTAATATTATTAAATAATAAAAGAATTTAAAAAATAAATGAAATGCTACTTACATCATTATGGTCTTCTAAGGAATGTGTATTTATTATACCCGAATTGAGGATCGTAATGCCACTGTGATCTGTTGCTGCAACACTACTGGAATTAATTTGTTCAACTGCTTCTTTCTAGAACATAAATAGTGACTTGTCATCCATTCATACTGTTTCCAACTTAAAAGCACATGCATAAGATTATAACCGATAGATCAATGTTTTGCTAAAACCTTTTTTCTGTGCTGAAATGACACACTTATTGAGAATAGGAAAATATATTCATATGCGAGGTGAAGCAGTAACCAAAAATATTGGAGAAAATTGGAAAAATCACATAATTCTACCTAAAGTTGGTTAATTATCTTGAATCCAACAGATATTTTGGAATATATGAACGAATTTAGTATTTAATAAGTTCTATCAAAAAAACGAATGACTAAGTGGATACAAATAAAAGCATAAAGTACACATCAATATCATATAATAAAAAAATTCGCATTGCAGCAAGGCACAAGCAAAAGCTTATTTGATACATGTATATGAGTGGTGAGGGTTAAACTCTTACTAATAGGAAAACATGGGAAAAAGAATTAAGAGTACACTACATTATATAATGTTCATTTCATCTATAAAATGTTCATTTCGCACATCAGTCATTTTAAATTTTATAAATATCAGATTCATAGTTTAGACCCTTAATTGTATACCGACAAGACATTCCAATATCAAATTATTTATGTCAATACAAAATATTTGGCAAGCCTACCAAACATTGTTTGCCTAGTCGTTCAACTTATAAAAAAAAAGGTATTACAAAACTAATTTTACTGACTTATATACTTATTAAATGTTATAAAAATTTTTTACTAATTCTACTAGTATTCATGAAGTATCAGTTTCTTCATATCTAAAAAAAAGAAAGTTTCAAATTAATCAAGGATAAACTTTAACTTCCTAAGTAAATATTCTAAATGATGCATGACTCAATTCACAAAATAGATGACAAACAACGAGTTAAGAAATTAAACTTTTCCACAACTCTACCCTGTGTAGTTTAATAAAACTGCATTGCCTTTTTAAAGCTCGCCCCCCGATTTGAGCTCTGATCAAATGATCCATTCGCAGATAAGGACATTTTATTCACTCTGTGTAAAACATTTGTACCTGTGTTGTTTTGAAAATTGTAAGTAGAATAAATAAAAACCAATACAGTTTTTATATAACTTCTGCTTTTTTTAAACAAATTTTCTTTACTAAATGCAGAAATCAACATACTCTCCGTATTGCCAGTTATGAATAAGAAGCATGTTTTACTTTTGCAATATCCTATAGCATTGTTGATAAAAACTAAGCAAATTAAATAATCTGGTAAAATAAAATATACAAAGTAAAATAATAAATTTCCAAACTGCCATTAAAAGTGGAAAGCAAAAACATAGGAAATAACATCGCACCATCATGGGACGCCTGGCAGATGTGAAAGGTATAAATTATATAAATATTTAGCAAACCTAGACCCAGAGGAAAAACATAAAAAACAAATTTTTTAACCACGCTGAATGCATGGTTTAGTGCCATCTATCAAAATATTATGTGCACTATAACATTGCGATAAGCCATAGCACAAATGTAGGTTTGAACCCTGCATTCAGTACAGTGCCATCTATCGAAATATTTTCTGTGTTGTTTAGGTCAGTCAATTATTTAATAATTTCGTAATATTTTAAATAAAAATATTGCCAAACATCATTTATATTTCAAAAATAATTTTATTTAGGAAAATAAGCTTTGCAATATGTATCAAAATTTCAACAACCATAACAAAGGCTCAATGGTCTAGGGGTATGATCCATTATTCATATAGGTGATTCTGTGCATCAAACTGAGTAAATCTGAAGCGGTGTTTCTGTAAAATCATAATTTTTTTAGTTGAAATCACTACAAATTTTTTATAAAATGGTCGAGAATTATCTTAAAGTTCTTTAATATTTTCTACCTAGTTTGATATATATAATCACCTGTATAAATAATAAACAAGTTTTTTGTTATAATCATTCATCAGATGAGAAACTACATGCGATCAATATTTACACAAACATTATTCTTACTTGAAATTTGCCATTGATTTTAGATTTTTTTTATAAATGTTATATGGTTATTAAAAGGAACAATATATCAGAACTACAAAGACATTCTAGAAGATTGAGTTTAAACGACACCGCCAATATTTCTTTCTAACACGAGCCTTACTTAAGTAGTGATGTATGCTTGTTAACGACTATCTGGCATTGCCCAAGTTGATTTCACATGACTATATCTTTTTAAACAGCAAACTGTAAGACAATTTTCATCTTTCATACGTATCCATAAAACAAAATTATTTATATAAAGTTTTAGTGGCCATTAACTAATTTATAAAAAATATGGGTAGTAG
Organism: Druceiella hillmani; assembly: GCA_039881145.1. Classification (NCBI taxonomy): domain Eukaryota; kingdom Metazoa; phylum Arthropoda; class Insecta; order Lepidoptera; family Hepialidae; genus Druceiella; species Druceiella hillmani. The sequence goes on along the minus strand of JAYKKI010000016.1, from coordinate 12,772,092 downwards.
TGTTTAGCAATAATAGTGGAAACACTTGCACACTCTCAATTATAGGTTTGTTTATAATGTAACTTTTCCTCTATTTTTTATTGGTTGTATAACTTCCATTCATTGTTTTCATATATCTTTTAGAATTTAGACATCATATCTAATAGGCAACTGAATAGTGTTTTCTTTGGTTTACCTCATTTTAATCGTCCCTATGTGCATTTAATTTTAATACTTCTGCAACTGAGTATTTGGGGTTTTCAGTAAAAGTTTTAGGCCAAAAAATTTTCATAATTCTTTTTCGTTTATGTCTATGTTATTCAACGGAACAAAGTTTTCAGCAAAAGATAGTATAAAGTGTACAAGTGAATTTTTTCACTGAGTCAGTTATCTGTGTAATCAGTTCACAAGATTATTGACCACAAACATAAAGTTTCCTCTTCATAATGTTTTAATAGTCTCATATAATTGAAGAATTGACTTAAATATTATGTGCTTTATATGCCTTGAATAAAACTATGCTTTGGATTCCTAATGAAAATCTGAAAGTGATAGGGTTCTGTGGACACCTGGCTACTGATATATTTATATGCATAAGTAATTAAAGAACCTTAACTTTTAAATTGTATTGTTAACATTATTACATAGCTATAGTTATTTCAAGACGGTTTTGATAATATAATTTCTAGAAAGTTACATACACATACCACAACAAAATGCGTTTCATGTTTAGTATTCCCTTGTTCAACTTTAGATGACGATTGAATCTCAAATGTGACCTTATTGTCGAGTTGCTCTCTCTGCCCTGCCGTATTAAATTCCATATTCTCATTATTTTTCTGTAAAACATTATCATTTGTTTTCACTACACTGTGACTGATAAAATGTTTATCCTTCATTGATTTCACATGTTTACGTAACTTTATATCTGAATTCTCACATTTCCTACGAAATACGTGAAATTTTTCCAATTGATTGTGGCATGTATTACAGATCATCTTGGGCAAGTCGTCATCTTTGCATACCTGGAATGGTTAAGCAGTTTAATATATATTATTATTTTCAATTAAATAATTTCTATAAAGGTAATCAATAATTAAATATTGATTCCTCAATTACACATAATTAATTGCTCCAATAAAGACATTTAACATTCAATTAATAACATGGTTATGTAGATTTTTATAACTGAAAAATTTTTTTAACCAAATAATTGTGAGCTGTCATCGGATGCCTAGCAGATGTGAAACATCTAAATTTTTTATATTTTTACATTGAAATATATTTATTTCAACGACCTGAAAAAGAAAAAATAAATATTCAGATTGCTCTTAATAAGTGTAAATTTTAATTTCATAATATTATTAGCCGACAAAACACGAAGCTGGTAAAATTAAGTCAGAAAAAGCCGACAAGACGCAAAGTTGGCTGAATTAAGTTGAAAAGAGCCGAAAAGACAAGAAGCTGGCTGAATTAAGTCGAAAAGAGCCAACAAGACGCGAAACTGGATGAATGGATCAAAACGTTTTAACTAGCATTCAAATGTCATTAAATAGTCTACATCAAGAAAAATTTATTTTATTATCATTTTTGAGGACAACAAATAAGATTGTTTTATATTCAAGTCCTCCAATGTTGACTTTACCAGTAACAAATTATCACATTACAAATTATATTCTCAAATTCATTTTACTTGTCATAAATAATCTTATTTTTAGATATTTTGTAATCATATTCATTAACTTGCTACATGTAAACAAGACAAGTCAGATGGATTAAACTGGAACCTGTCCAATCACTAATTTTCGTTCTGAAATATCAACGAATAGAAGCTAAGAAATGAACAGGCAATGATCATTCAATACGCTAGATAACAGTGCGGAATTATTAAAAAAGTTAAATAAACTTAATTAATTTGTAAACAAGAAAAGGTAACAGAGGTGTCAACAAAACAGCCATATACTTGTTCCTATCAAAATAAGTTATAAGTATCAAAATCTATATTCGGTATACCTCCAAAAACATTTTATAAATCAGATAAATATTAATAAAACTGTTATACACGAATAGTAATATGCACTGTCAAATTGCATTTAACTGAAATCTAATGAGCGATTCAAAGCGTGCGTTTATATTTTGGCTTTATTACCTCGATAGAAATGCAAGCCTTAATCCGAACAGGCAAAGGAATTGGATCATTATCATTAAAAATAGGAACTAAGGTCTCCTCTTTACTCAGACACAAACGGCAAAGTTCATTTAAATTGACGATGACAGTTTGATCCTCTAGTTTTCTCTGGGAGTACGTATTCATTGTACTTGGCTGAGAGTTGCAGATTCCTGCTGTACTCTTTACGTTTTTATTTGTAGACCGACATCACACCGACATGACATGACCAGTGCAGGCGACTGTTTTATCTCAATGAATATTTAGTGTATTATCTATGGTCGAATACATGACTGCCGGTTGTACGGATCGAGTTGACCAGCATTTGATCTATATGTCTATGATGTACTTGGTGACATTCACTATGGTAGCGTATAGTATAGATCACTGTGGTATATTATCTATGAATCACTATATCAATACTTTAGTATATTATCTATGATCAATACATTCGAAACGCCTATTTTGTCTGATACTGTATCTATTCTGTGGTCTGAACTATCATTCGTGTGCCAGTCATTGAATTAGTCTGGACTATCATTCGTAGACCAATCATTAAATCAATTTAAGTAGAAGGCAATATTTCATATTTTGAAGGCTATTGTTAACAAAATGTTCCTCGCGCATATCGTGCGTATGTAAGCACGATGCTCTTGTAAAATATGACAAGCGTATTTAGAATATTTGTCATATATTATGTGATTAATAAAAAAACCGTTTTACAAATCATAAAAAAAATTAAATATTTCCACAAAAAATGTTAATAAATCGTTTTTTATTTTTTTCTATTCAGAGTAATGTGACGAATCACATTTATTATGGAAATTATTAAAAAAAACGGAATGTCAACATTTTGCGGTTCATGAGCTTATATGTTTAGCGATGTATAATTAAAAAAGTTTTATTTATCTGGGTGTAGTAAGATTTGATGTAATAAAAGTAGTAATGAAGTAATTTTAAAACTAGATTAATTTTTTTTTAATTTCGAACTTTGAAAGCGATTATTTTAGAAACGTTCGTTTTTACTTTTTTCACATTCGCAAAAACGTTTTATGTTCAGATTGATGAGAGTAATAAATATAAGCAAAAAATATATCTACGTACATACATATTTATGTATATAAATATAAAGTATAAAAGGAAATCTTACTCATTGATTGACTCATCACGACTATAAAACTTACAAACTTGTTTGGATTCTAAGTATTAACTAAAATTTTAAAAATTCAACCTCTAAATGAGTGAAAATGGATGTGGAAGATAATAAGGAAGTTTCGAAATAAGAAACTTATATTTAGTCTCTCAGGAAGAAATAAAGAAATAGCCTATTTCAGCGTTTTTGAAAAATCACTAACCATAAATAATTATAATAAAATACATATGTACAAAAATAAATAAATAAAAAAAATTAAATAAAACAAATTGCATTCATTGTCCTTTTTCCCGGGCAAAGCCGGGTCAAGTACTAATTTACAATATATCTAAGCATTTCTTTATAATTTTATCGACTGTTTACTTAAGACAATACTAGAAAATGATTGATTTGAAATAATTGAAAATATACGTTTGCACTGTTTTTTTTAAATCGGTGGAATATTCTCAATGGTAATCTGTAAAGTAAAAAGTATAATCAATAAATGTACAATAAATAACAAGTTATTACGTATTATAAAGTATAACACGAGTAATATCTCTAAATTAAAAGACATTTAGTTTAAATGTGATATTTTAACTTTGAATTGTTTTGTTTAATAACTTACGATTTTAATTTCAATAATCATAAGAGTTTCTTTTTAAAGGTCTATTTACGTAGTTATGCTGTGAGTTCTATAAATTTCGTCGACACAAATAAATCGAGCCGTCTAAAAATATATTATGTTTACAAAAACTAATGGAACATGCTTATATAAATTAGTACATTGGAATTTGTAGTACGTCTTATTACGAGTTATAAATAATTTACCGAAAGAAGTACGTTTAGTTAAACCGGGTTGTGTTATGATTGTATTTATCTCTATTTTAGTGATACCTGGCCGACATTAGTTTGCTGTTTTAAAAATGACGTATTGATTTTCTACTTTTTCACCATTTGAATTCTTTAGCGGGAAACCAAATTGGTGGAGGGCAATTGGGTTGTCAAACGAAACGAGAAGTCTTTTTCGTCGAGGCTATCTAAATTTTCCTATTTATTATGCCTATTAAGTTGTTCCAGTTTAATTATAATTTATGGAAGAGTAGGCAGTATATGTGTTATATAAATAGTGTTTTATTCGTGTGAATGAGTATTTTGGTAAGTATTTTAAATTGTTTCCACCTCGTGTTCATGTAAATGTTTAACAAGAAATAATCCAAAATTCCTTTTCATTCATTTAATCCTTCTAAAATCGCTCTTATTGACTGTAGCATTTTTATGGCCTTTATACCACTCATAAATATTTGTAATAATAATTATTAAAGGCAAAAAAAAAAGAAAACGAAAAGGTCTCGATCTCGGTGCTTATAAGAATCCCGGGTATAAATGCACTATACAACCAGGAACATTTCGACATTTTATTTGAAATCGTATGAAAGTTTTTTTATAATAAATAATCATCAGCTGCAGAATTTCTTTCTAGGTATGTAGTTTTTAATGTGTATACTTTCACATGATTTAAAAAAAATTGTCGAAATGTTCCTGGCTGTAAAGTGCATATGTTCCGAATGAACCGAATGTTTTAACGTAAGTGTTGTAAAGTAAAAGATTCTTTCATTTAGCTCTCGTTAAAAATAAAGGCAAACACGATTCTTTCCCAAGACACAATCTGTACCACCAGAAATCACAACCACCGGCTTAGAGTGGTTTAAAGAAAATTAAAATCTTCTCTTCCTTGGTGATTTCTTGCATCAATAATGACAATAATAAAAGAAATCGAGCGAAAAACATTTGGCCCTCTATTTGGCTTTTCACTCTAATCTTCCACATTCTTTCAGCAAATGGGTTGATTAATTTATACAACACTTAGTTCTTCTATCTTTATTTAATTTACTTATCATAACTAACAACAATTCTCTGCAGAACACTATTTAATTTTTCCTTATTCACTTCAAAAACCTAAGGTATAATAGAAAACCTTGGTATTTTGATTGACAGCCTGGATACCATTCACTGTAGTCATTCATTGAGAAGCCACCTGGATCTATATTCAATTATAGGTTCAAGATATTTATAACTCCAATGTTTGTCCCTAAAAACATCTAATTTTTAAAATATGTAAAAAAATTAATATCGCTTTCGTACTGTAGTACTTCTGACAAGATTAAAATCAGGGATTTTTCTAAGGATGATGTTTATGTTTCCAAATATTTTTTTTTGTGTATGTATTAATAGAGAAACATTTCAAATACTTCACTAACCACGCATGCCATCTAAACGATAAAATTTTTGTATTTAAATATCAAGGCTCTATATTTTATCTATTGCCAAAATAACATAACTATTTGTCTTTTTATTTTAAAATATTCAGGACAAACATTTATGATAATTTCAATTAAAGTTAATAATTCATGTTCATAAACACATTATGAGTGCAAGTATGTGTGTGCATACATTTATCTATAGAATATTATTAGAATAAATTAATATAATATCCTTTTGTTTTCTTTGTTTATTTCAGTATTTCGTGTAGATATATTGAGGATAATTTATTCAGTTTGGGAATATTTTATTTTGATCTAAAAACTTTATATGTGTCAGTATAATATGCATGGCAATATGAAGTATATGGTTCATATTTTATATTTAATATCAAGTGATATGGAGACCGGTACAGACTGACACAAGAAGGCAAAGAAATGAACTATACGCTCTACTATTCAGTCAATTCCCAGTACGATTGTTTCTATTTATAAGATACATCGTTATAAATAATTTGGTACCCTTCCAATGGAGTCCTAACAAAAACAAGAAATTAATATATTTGTGGAATTGTCATCTAGAGATTAGTCTAGTTACTGTAAGATGCGTAGACATGATGAGGTGTTATATTATAATCAGGATTGGAAGTTGGGTTACAATAAATTGTTAGCACAAGTGGTCGCATTTTTAGCCGTGGCACTAATACCACCATTCCACATAATAATTCTTTCATATTTCTGGAGCAATTTTACAAGATATGTTGATACTAGGACCTGCTCTTGCTCATGCTGGGATACTGTTTTTAAAGGTAAATCAGTTTATTGTCATAAATTTTCTTTAGTGTGAATATAGATAAATTATTATATTTTGTGATAAAGTTAAGATAATAAATCATAAATTTTTACAGTAATTTAAGTTTTTCAATAAATTCTTTCAACATTTAAGTGTACTGCATAATTTTTGATATATCGAATAGATAAATATGATAAAGGTAACTCGAACCATATTTAAAAAATATTGTCTGTTATTGTTTAAATTAACAATATGGGATTTTTAAAAAATTATTAAATGTGCTGGCAATTTTTTTATAAATTTAATTTTTAATGTCATTGTTTTTAATTTTCAATTTACACATGTTCATAAAACTGTAATTTTTATATTTCATCTTCGCTGTTAATAATGCCTTAGTAACTTTGTTGTGATATGGATTATTAGAATTGCATGTCTGCTATTATGGTAGTTTGTAGAATAAAGAAAAAAATTATAAAGTTTTCACTACTTTTTATCTTTTTAATCGCATATGAATTATAACAATAGAAGTATTATTTAAACTAAAACTCATGTTCACATTCAGGATTAATATAAAGTTATTATTGTCGTGTTTACGAAGCAACAGAAAATTTAAAATATTGCCATCTTTTTAACTATTAATTATTATTGATATTTAGTTATCATAATTTATTGGAAATAAACGAATTGACTCATCCCTGGTTTTGCTGCAAACAAACCTATAATGTCAATTTTTATTTTCAGGTCCGTACGAGACGGGGATAGCGTCATATAAACATTTTTATTTCAATGCCACAGAGAACACTTTCAAAATATGGATATTGGTTATAGTTTTTATTGTGATATTGTATGAATGCATCCGCTATCAAATCAGGCTGATGCAGAAGTCTCTTCTGCGATATGAAATGGCATTCCTGTTTCTGACCTCTTTATTCTCACATTACTACTCGTGGTGGGGTTACATCAATTACTACAATGACAACTTCTATTCACAGTGGAATCATCAACTTTTCTTCACAGTAAGTATTTTATTTCAGAATAGCGGAAGTAATTATTGAGTATAAAGAAAAACGAGTGAATTTTAAGAACTCGTATAAATTTGACCATAAACATATCTACATAAAACTAAATGTAATCGGCTTGTAAATTTAATATTGTTAAATAGAAAGAAACAACTTTTTATTAAATCATTCATTTGTTACACTCCAGTCTTTTGAAATAATTAATGTTGGACTTTTCCAGAAAAGTTTGTCTCTATATTTGAAAAGTATTATTAATCATTAATAAACATGAATTTGAGGTGTTAGTATATGTTCAGTGAATTTATTTGGAAAACCGAAAGCTAATAAATATTAAAATTGAAATTAATTAGCAGTGTACAAGAATAGGCTATAAAGCAGCAATTTTCAGTTGCAAACAAATTTAAAATGAACATAATTTCATAGCATTTGTTTATTCTGAGTATTTTATAAATTATGATCACATTGAAGTGCCAAATTTTCATACCAAAAGCGGGCAATATTTCTTCTCCTAAAATTTCACTTATCTCGATTTTCTACAATGTGTCTCATATATCATAATCTAGGATTTACCTTTTTATTTTTTTGATATTATAAAATTACATCTCATTATTGACATTTTTAAATACTGAACGTACACTAATACCTCAAAATCCATATTTATTAATTATATTAACACCTCAAAATCAGTTTTTTGCTCGATTATCGTCATATTAAAATACTTGCAAATAAATATTTAACCGACTAATAAGAAAAACATAAATATATAATTTTAGATTATCCATTGCCTAAGAAAAAGTAACTATAGTTATGAAAATAATTGAAAGTTTATAGTGGGACGAACGTTGCTATCCAGTAGGTGAGTTTATGGCAAAATTATTAGCAAATAGTCCTATGAGGTCCGAACAGTATATGAAGGCACAAGGGAATTAAACGAGCGAGATTTATTCAAATACCTATTTCTCATTGCAATCAACTCCCAAACTTCACTTCCTACTTGACATTATCATTGTTTGTTCTACTTGCTTTCTTCCTATTTACCTTTGCTTGGTTTCCTCCAATGTGTATACTTAATTATTTTATTTTTTGTTTGCAGTATAATTGAAATAAAAGACAAATTATCATGCATATAGATAACTGCCTTTATGTGTCAATTGTCTTATTCTATTATGTTTTGTGTTTTAAGTTATTTTTGTACAGCAAGGCATAGCCAGTTAGAATGCAAATTGGAAATTGGTGATTTATAGTCTGTTGCACTTGAAAGCGTATCATTTTATTTTACCATATACAGACTTGCTGTAAGTATATTGTTTGATACAAGTTGTTTGCTGCTCCAGTAAATTTTTACTTTTAATTACATAAAGTTTTATACAAATGTGCTGCTGCTTTTTGTATTATATTTTTATCCAATCTTAAGTGACTTAATTATTTTAAGAAACTCCTTTCATGGCACTTTTGTTTGCTCTGCTTGATAATGCAATCTAACAATTCTGCTATTCAGTAACCTCGTTTTGAAAGTTATTTTCCCAATCCTTAAACCTCCTATTTCTCAGTTTTAAATTATATATTTAAGATATTTACAACAAACAAAACGAAATAGTATTACCTATCTAATAGTGGATTCCCCTACAATGTGGGAATACCTTCCCCATTATAAGAAATCGTTTTATACAACGTAACATGGCTTTAAGATGTAACTGGGATCTAAAGAGTAAATATATAGATAATATGAAAATTCGCATTGTAGAGGATTGCTTTATGCGAGAGTCCATTGTATATAAAGATATTTTTGTACTGTTGTTATTATATTATAAAATATAAAGCAAGCTTCATACTCATATTTTGTAGTTTTTTTATATTTTATCCACTTTTAATGTTTCAGATTACTGAACTAATTTCGACTTACACGGTTCTTGACTTGGCAGCAGACGGTAAACTTATCTCTACGCAGAAAGTGCTGACTATTTCAGGCATTGCGTTGTTGCACATCGCAGCAGGTGGTTGGGACCAATTCTTCACCAACGTTATACGCGGGGAAGGATATTCGCATCAAGTAATTATGTTCCCATAATATATTACAAATATGCTTGATTATTTATGAGCAATTATTTTATTCTAACAAAATATAATTGATTTTTTCATTAAATTAAAAGCATCGTACCGCTTTTACATAGCCATATAGTGAACTAGGTGAGTTGTAATAAAAAATGTTCTTGCGAAAAAATTTGATCTTAACATTGCAAATGGCTCGGTTGTTGGAGAAATATATACATGAAGAAATGTAAAAAAAATCTTGTGTTCTACAGTAGGAACCAATAGGCCGACATGTTGGGATAATTTTTTTGATTACAAGAAAAAATATTTATTTTGAGGTAAATGTGTTATCGATCGTATTATGATCATCTCCATGACATAGGCCATATTTATGTAAAATCTCATGGAGATTGATTGAGTAGTTGAGATGTGAAAGTAGAACAAAAAAAAAAGAAACTCACTTTCACATTTATAATATTAGTTAAGATAATGTTCTTCTGTAAAGTATTTCAATTTACGCAACATGCACTGACAGAGGTGCAAGAGGAAATCGCCACTATCAAAGTAAATTGAACAGCGATATTGAAACATTACGTCACAATCAACTCAGTACTCTGATATTTTCCAAAAAAACTTGAGGCGAGGCAGCTTTTCTTCTTTTTTTTTTTTGGATTACTTATGATTAACATCAAACTGGTATTTCCTACATTTTTTTTTGGAAACTCTTTAAAATTATTGCGAGCTGAACACATTAATATTTTTATGAAAGTTATTTCTGAAAGGCAGTTGAAGAAAATAAAACTTATTAAAATAGATTTGTCACGTTAGCTAAGAAGAAGATGCCTAGACACACCACATTATAACCACTAAAAACATGATCGCCTAAGGGATTCTTGCAAAGTCTATGCATATTTCATCAGTCTGCTTTATTTTCAGCTTATATAATATTACAAATTGTATACTCGCTTCGAAAGTTATTAATTCTTAGTAACTTATTTATATCTGGTATCATTGTGACGAAAGTTGGAGCAATGCCAAAGGGGACAAGCAATGATTAATGGTATTTTTTTGTTTAGCGTAGAAGAAATTGACTCGCACCATACACAAGTATAAATTGGGTTGTATAATAGTTTTGTTACTTCAACTAACAACGTCAACAGATGTGAAATTGGGTCAGTTGAGCTAGAAGCAAATTTAAATAGAAGTGAACTGTCAAAAGTAAGAAATTCAATACGAGCAACAGTTTCAGAAATTTGAGATTTTCATTTCCTTTATGATCGAAGATATTACAGAAAAACCGATAAAAAGCGAGATCATTAATAATTAGCAAAATTGTTTCATTTTCAAACATAATACTTTACACTAAACGGTCTTCCACAATACATAATATAGTTTATTGCTTGGTTTTTTTGTTGACTGATAGAGATTGCTTCTCTAGCAATAAGTCTGCTTTATATGTTTGCACAGTAAAGACAACAAATAAACAAAAATAGATTAAAAACTTTGTTTAATAAAATAGATTAAAAACTTGTTCCATCTTAGAAACTGTATGGTCAAAAATGGAAGTGAAATTTTTTCCAATAAATTACTAGTATTATCTCTAGTTAATAACTATAATTTGAATCAGAAAACAGCAGAAAAACAATTTTTTTTTGGAAAATTTCTAATTGAAATTTTTTTTTGTAAAATTCTAAAATTTATGCAGGTGTAACAAAGAACATGTCTGTCATTCATACGAGTAATACTGTTCATCAAACAGAGTAGAAAATATTAAGGAACTGTATGAAAATTCTCAACCGTTCCCTAAAATAGATCACTGGCAAAGTTGTGTTTTCAATGAAAAAACAAAATGACATTTCTTTACAGGTACTCTTCAAATATACTTAATTTGATCCACGGAGCCACCCATAAGAATAATAGACATGTTATTTGTTACACCTGTAACAAACAAGTTTAAAAATATTAGACATCTTGTAATATAAATATTTTTGAAAATAATTAAAATCATAAGTTTTTATTCATGCATACTTATTATTTTTTAGAGTTCCAAACCACACCAGTGCTCACACTTAGTTTGTCACTCATCTGTCTATCGCCATTCACTCGCTCCCAAATTGTAAGGGTTATATTAAACTGCCTAAAATTTACGTGGAATGATAATGCAAACATTATCTAGAATGATAACATAAAGTCAGAATCTAAATAAAATTTGAAAAGAAATTTTATGAGGTGTCTATGTATATAGGTATTGCTAAATTGGAACAGTAAGTATTGTTAAATAGGAACACAAGCAGGCTTTTATTGATTTCCGAATACAAAATTGTAATCAGTAAAATATTCTAATCCCAGTCTCGAGATACAATATTTTAATGTTAAATAAATAGTTGAAGATTGTACATTGCGCACATCAAAGTAATATGACATGACACAACAATAATACTAATGAATTCCTATTAGGATTTGAATATCAGTATATTTCACAGAAAGAAATATCGGTTATATTAATAATTCAGTGTTTTTCTTAACTTGTTTACTACATGGAGCTTCTGTTTATAAAAATGAAAAATATAAAGGTAATTGTTATTGAGAAATTAAAAAAATATTTATATATTGAAAAATATATTATTCCTTTTTAAAAAAGTTCAAATAAAAAAATGTTATATATTATTTCTGTCTCATATTGTCAAGAGAAATCAATAGGTACAAGAGAAGTCATAGGCTTACAAAATATTATTCAAGAGTCATTTAAGTTTTTCTTCATTGTTTGTTTTTTAAAATTTTTACTAATGGTATTTTATTCGTTTCGTATATACACACTCAGAAAAATTTACAGAATTTTTTTAACATACAATTATCAAACATTACACAGCTCACTGACATAAAATGACCAAAAGCATAATAACAAAAAGGCAACCAATAATTGAATGTTAAAACAAACCACAATAGCAGAAATCTTACTAATTTAAATATTCACATGAATTTAGGTAAAGATATTTCTATTTTTTTACATAAGGTTTTTACAAATAACTCACCACTTAACGGGACGTTCATAAACCACAAATTTTTTTTCTCATATTTTTTACCTTCCTTCCTGCTGCAATACCATGTATGTATACGAAAAATGTAAAATATTATACATTAAGTATAATAATTTACATTTTTTTGGTAATCAAATATATTGAATCCATACAAGTGCAAACCAATCATCGACTGATCTTATCCTAATTATTGATCAATTATTTTTTTTTTATTATTCAAGTTAATTATTGATGAAACCAATCATGTCAGATAATGGAATCTGACCTGGAGTAATTAAGCCCACCACATCATCTTCATCCTCTTCTTGCCACTCAACTTGTTCAGGCCAGTCTGCGCTATTTAAGGGACGCAACAATTCCTTATTGAATTATGCAAAAATACGAATAAGTTATATCCTACTTATGCCTATATTTAAAGACTTTTTGGAGGATGGAAAAATCCATGAGCTTCAACATTCTTCTTTGATAAGAAATATTTACTGCAATACATTCACAATCTATCTTGAAGAAGAGCCTGAACGGTTGGAATTAGATCAAAAAGAAAACGGAAGAAATCAATTCCAAGGTGTCCAATTGAAATAGTTTATGCCAGAAAAAACGGATGCAAACAAAGTTTTGTGAGCAGAATAGTATTTCTAACGAATTATTACTTTTTTCTTAGGAAAAGGTGGGGCTGCAGCATTCCATATTTTGATATTTTAAAGTCTACAAAAAAACTATAATACCGATTTATATATTTGAAAGTAAAAAATCACATACAAAATTATGGAAACTGACAATTTTCGCTGTCAATAAATAATGAGTTTTTAAAAATATTAGCTCTATAATAAGGCTTTCTTGTACATGTTGCGTATACCGGTCCAGTGAAGGTAGATTTGGAACGTCTATATCTGTGCGAGGACTTATTTATTCAGCAAATATATTCAAATCTTTAATTAAACTTTTATTCCAAAATTTTGGTAGTACATTTCCAGAAAAACTCAATTTTTCTTTTATTTCAAGGTCTTGATCTATGGTCTTTTCCTTTATCATCAAGATACACCCTAAAGTTGTCATATAGAATAACAAGACCGGAAAGGATGCAGCTATATTTGATATGTGCCACTCAACTCCTTTGATAGTGCTCCATCTAGGTGCATTAGTAAAACGGTGCACAGCATGTACGATGACTTTAGTGTATCTTGGATTTTCATCTAGTCTATCTAAGATGTTTAATTTTTTTGTTTCCGCCTACTTTTTAACTACTATTTGATTGTGACCATTATTATTGTGACCATCATTTGATTATCATATCTGTATTTTTTATATCTGACATTATTGTGATCTTCATTTCATTTTCATATTTGTATCTTTTTTGCATTTGATGGATGAATACTTTCATTAAAAAATATTAAAAATGTTATCTTCCTCACTTTGAGTTGGCATAAAGGACCATTTCTGACTTTTATTCTCAAAATGTACTAATTTTGTTGATATGTGACTCATGTTACAATTTTACCGTATTATGAAAGACGGACCATACACAGAAACAATTTTGAAAAGTTATAGTAGTAATAGTATTCTTTCGTAATTCATATATACACACACACATACACATATACACACATACGCATATACACACGCACATACACACACAATAATGCATGCTTGCACGCACTCACACACGCACGCACTCACACACGCATCCACCCACACGTACACACACACGCGCATACACGCACGTGGACATGTTTCATATATCTAAGGGGCATTTTGTCAGAAAGGTTTCAAATCCAATTGCCAATCCTTGAAGTTATGAACATCAGAACTTCTACATGAGCGAAGAAAAGTAAGAGTCCATAATATATAATTTGTTACCAGCGACATTTGTAAAATTTTTTCTATTTGATTTTATTCGATTCTTTCTCAAAATACAACAAATTATTCTGGAAACTTAAATCGGCAGTAATTTTTAGTTCTGTTTCTCCAAATGAAAAAAATTTGTCTTGTACACATTTTAATATTACTTTCATTTTAGGAGTAAACAGTATCAATCTGTATGTGTTTCATCACTTTTGTTTCCTATTTAACTTGAAAATAAAAATAAAATTTTGTGCTCCATCCAAGTGAAACGGCATTGGATTGTCCTTCTAATGCGCAACGCAGATGAAGAACTATGTTTAAAACAGATATTTAAATTGTTTGAGTCGGTGGCTGACATCTGCTGACTTTTATGGGTCAGGGCCAGTGGGCTTATGCTATAAGACAAGGTGCTAGTGCTGCTGATAATATATATCTCCCACCTCCATTCGCACATATTCAGTTGAATGTTGTATTCTTTTCTCCATTAGTGCCTTTTAACTCGTAACATTTGAATCGGCCAGAGCCGTGCCAAAATTGGAGGACCGATTTTTTGGGACATGTATTAAATATTATATGTTTTATTTTCCCCCATTGTTGTTGGACTGATTATTCTATTTACTCTGATTTTTGTTGGTCGTCTGCATTGCACATAATACATAACAAAGAAAAAGTTACCCACTACCTACATTGATAGCTGTAGAAGCTTAATCTCCCACCTGTAAGTCTTCGAAAAAAACAAAAGTATTTTGTACAAAAGCATATTGTATATATACATATGTACATTTTATTAAAATAAATGAAGTTATTGTTAATTTTTATTTCATTGAAATCTATATTATTTAGCCTACATGAATGTTATTGCTAATAAGCAGTTAATACCATATCATTTAAGTTTTTAACAGACAGCAGGATTATGTACTTATGTATTTTTAATAATAAGGTCTTCTGTTGAAACTTTTCAGATTGTACGAGATATATGCTTCATGATACCAGACATTTTGCATTTGATTATACCGCCTATCAGCTTGAGGGTGAGATCGCCTAGATTGTTTAGGCTGAATGGAAAAACGTTCAAGGAATTTTCTATTACGTTCTTCGTAGTCAGCTGTGGGTTTTTATTTTCTTCCATTCTATGAGTAACTATTTATTAATTTGTTAAAATACTCTAAAAATGAAAGAAATATACAATTATTTATTGCGTCCTATTTTTATTAAAATCTTGTTTGGAATTTTTGGTAATAAAGTTTTTTAATGGCCTTGTTGGCATATGTGATACAGAAAAGAAGAAATACACATTTTTTTTATATAATAAATTTTGAAATTTTACACTATATTCAGCCCGTAAAACAGTAGAACTCAAAATGTTTAAAGTAATAAGGTGCAAGTACTGAAAATTCGAATAAAAATATTAATGTTGGTATTTCGGGTGAATAATTTACAAATATAAATATTTTTTCCAATTTATATGATCAAATATAGATTTCATTTTTTCCGTATTTTAATCTGTTTAATGTAGTTAAAAAGAGTATGTGACTGCATATTTTGATGTGTAAACTCTCATTTAAATTATTTAAGATATATAAGATATATATAATGCGTGATGCATTACATGTATTTCCTTTTTCCAAAAAAAAATAGGGCGGTACCTACCCTTGAGCATACGTCTATCCAATTTTTCTCTATTTGATTTGGGTTCCTACCTTTATAATCCAAACCGGACTGGTCCTTCCTTGACATTATCGGGCCATCTGGTAGATAGCTGCCCAAATATCTTTCTCCCATACACTTATATGCTCTTATGAATTATAAAATATTCACATTACGTTTATAGATTTGCTTAAAATAGGTGAATTCTCAGTGATCTGGATTTAGACTGTTAACGTTAGTAGGTGAAAAGTATATAATAAAGCTTTCATTTTTAAAATGAATGAAGGGGATATAATAATTAGATACAATGTAGATAAAAGAACAGCATCTTAAAAATATCAAGAATCCTATTTCAATTCAATATTGAAATTAAGATGTACCAAGTGTTTATACCCAACAATTTTATGTATTTAATTAATCAAAAATTTTTTTTCTTATAAAAAATATAATTGGGTTGAATATCATAACGAGATTATTTTATTATTATTCGGTGATTTATTTAATTGAAGAAAATAATGAAATTAATTCAACTAAATAGCAAAATATGAACCAGCATTTACAATAGCAAACAATAATATTGAAAGGGAACACCTGTAAAGCATAAACTTAAGATTATCTCTTGTGGTCTAGTGTTGCCAGATTATTTTTTTTGAGCATGATATACTGAAACCAAATGAAAAATTAGAAAAATATTGAATAAGTTTTATTAATTAATAAACAATTTTATTAATGAAATAATGTAGAATTTTAAATCTTTCAAATATTGTTTTATGAAACACATTCTAGCAGTTTTCTATTGATTTTATTTGGCCATATTAATTAATGATATTACATATGGTAAATAAGGACTGTTTAAATGAAATGTATTTAATAGTTTCATTCGAGCCATTATGGGATTTTTGTTATGATTTATAAAAATAATTGAACACAAATTTTTCAAAAATTTTATTTAATGATAATTTAATGACTACATATTTTCCATTAAACAAATTAATTAATACAAATGTAGAGGTATATAAACGAGCAGACAATCACAAAAACAAATAATTGTTAAATTTAGAAACTGCATTTGATTTTAGAAACTGCAGTTAATTTCAGAAACAACAAATTGAGGGTCCATATTAAAATATTGTGCCAGATTTTCCGTGCGATTTCGTTCCCACAGAAAAATTTACATTTATTTGTGGAACAGACTTAACATTTGAACGGAGCACCTGAGTCTTGAAGTGTCAGTTTGATGATATGGATTTCATTTATCTTCTATGGTTCTATACTGAGAGTACACAGCATGTGAGTCGTATTTCATTGTCGTTTTACTTAATTTTAATTTTTAAAATAACTTTTTAGGCCTTTTTATCAAATTTACTAACATCTCATTGAAAACATAATATACAGAATATACCATCACTAAATAGTGCCATTTCAACCACTTGTGCAATTAATTATGTGTAAGCTGGCAAACTGTTATTTTTTAAAACAGTCGCCACGTTTATATAATAATTAAAGTTTACATTTTCTATGACATCATAATTATGTGTAAATTATTATTAAAATTTCCTGTGAAAAAAGCGCCAATTATCAGTTTGGCAACATGTAACGTATTGTAAATTGTTAAATGGTAAAGTGAATTGCCATTTATCTGTTTGAAAAAAACTAGAGAACAACGCGTAAGTTTTATTCTTAATTAATGTAATAAACTTCACTTAATTATTACAATGGTAATAACAAATAAATTAATGAAATAATGCCCTTAATTCAATATATTTTCTTCCTTTTATCATATATTCTATTTACATAAAATTTCATGTTCGATTTAGGTATCGCACAATGTAAGTGCTTTGTTATTATGATTGCATTTGGCATACACTAAAATCATGTCCAAATATTCGTTTGCGCTAAAATTTCATATTCACTAATTCCACTCACTTGAGAATGTATTATAAAAATTAAACAAAAACACCGAGACACACAAATCCATATTTTACAAACAATAAACAAACATTAAAAACTAATTATATTTCTTCAAAAATATTCAAACGTTCTGATCAGTTTAAATGACATTTGTGAGTGTTGCAACATTAAATAATAAATAAACCGTGCAGATATATTTTGATATCGTAATTAAAATTAGACTAGCATTATTACTAAGAAGCAAATAATAATTTATCTAAATGGTATATTAAACCATATTGTATTAATAGTTATTCAAATAAGTTTATTACAAAAATCGATGATGGTATTTTTTATAATCTTAGATATTTGGACAAATTATGGATGTTAAAGATTTTCAAATGACAGTAATATTTAATTTATGAATTGTAAACAACCTTGACCTTGAAATTAAATTAACCTTGAAATTGAATTTAGTTATCCTTTTCTTTTTTTAAACTTATTTTATAAAACTGAGTCAATTCACCATTGTCACAAAAACGTCAATTTCACCATTGGTAGCTAAAAAGGGTATTTATGTGATATTTTGACATTTCTTATGTTTATTGAAATAAAAACTATATAGAGGTTGATGCATTTCCTTGTTAATGACTTGTGTCAAATTTTAAATTTCAGAAGAAAGTGGTATGAATTTAAAAAAAATAGTATTGCAATCTACCCATGATGCACTATTCCGGATTGAAGTGGCGTTATTTAGTGATGGTACATACTGTATACATATGTATATACACGGTATCCAACAATAAGTGTTAGACAAAGAAAGACGTTATTTGTTGACTGAAAAATAGTTAATTGTAGTTAAAATAAAATTTAAAAGACGACTTTTTTTTCAGAAAATTGAAAATAATATTCATAATTATTTGTCATCTTTTTCGTACACATGATACTTGCGCACATTATTCAACGCCCTCAGGGGAATAACCCGTGAACAGCTGCGAAGACATCTAGCTACATGGGTAAGCACCATGCGCCAGGCAAGTGTTGGGTGTGTTAAAAAGAGTTATGTGTAATATTTTCTTTGCACTCAATTAGAAAAAGCGCGTGCTTTACGTTTTATTTCAACGATAATTTATTCCTTTATAGCCAACGAAAAGTGTCTTTCTTTATCCAACACTAATTCCTGGACACCGTATATACATATATATATATATATATATATATATATATATATATATATATATATATATATATATATGTATATTTTTTTTTTTTTTTTATTCATATACTTTATAAAATAAAATTATTGGGCATCCTCCTTGTGCTTGGGGCTATTGTGAAATTATTCTCAATACTGATGACGTTACTATTGTATATCATTGGACTGCACACTATCTCCATTCTCATTGAAAGGGTTAAATTTTATTAAAACTATAATTATATAGTTCATAAAGTACTGAAAAAATTTCAACCAAATTCCTGCAAACATTATTGTATGTACAAATTATTTCATATCAATCAAATAAGAATCTATGTATGGACTATATAGTCAAGAATTTGGGTCAGGCTTTTGACATTGTGAGCCAAATGAAAAATAAACATTTTATAAGTTACCAAATATTATGCGGGTATACTATTTTAAATTCACACCTTCTATGTATTTTAAAACCTAGCAATATGATAAAGATATGTTTTACATAATGTATATTTATAAAATATGTGAGCAATTAGATCAAAGTATGTATTGTATAGTAAAAATGTGTATTTTTTTCGAAAAAAGATACTTAAGATTTTTCTTAAAATTTCCTTGCATGGAATTGTGAGGAATGTTTCATCCATTTTGGATACCATCAGTATCCAATCAAGTTTTATTCCAACTTAATGCATCTGGAGGATTAAGTATGTACGAATGATTTCACTGTAATATCTTCTGAGGCACAATTGATGTGACTACTTTTCCTTTTTATTTTCAACTGAAATTTGATAACCCTTGTAGTGATGAAGAATATTTTCTTTTCTTATCTCAAAACTTCCTAAAATGCTCGAATATCCATGTTCTGCGAAATGTGTTCTAGATCTTTGTTATTCCAACTCCAAGTTCAGTCCTGGTGATTGGGCTCAATTGAAAGACCACCCAACAGCACAAAACTAAAAAAACACTTCTGTAGTTGACGTCTTTATAGTTTTTTGAAATTTATTTTATAATATTAGGTTTACTGAAGATGCTATAGTGAATTTAAGCCAAATACGATTTTATTTTCTTTGTTAATTGCTATGATGGGGAACTAAATAATACGTCGTATGAAAATTGATATTCAGTGATCGGTTGATGAAAAAGAAATTAAATCAAATAATGCTTAATTAATAAGAGTGTTGGAGAAAGTTTTGTCCAACTTTGAAAAGATACTAAATAATCTGTGGCATATATACCAATTTAAGGGTAGATACTATTTTTATTAAACTATTTATAAATATTAATATTATTTTTCACTAGGTTAATATATTGCGTAGTATATCATTCACTGGTTTAAAAATGAATGTCTTAAAAACTATGAAATTTAAAATTCTCCCCATAGTTATCTGGTATACTACCAACAAATCTTTAAGGAAAACGGGTGTAAGGGACGAACAGATATGTGAGTAATCTCATAAGGGTTCTGTTTTTCCTTTTGAGGTGCGGAACCCTAAAAATTGAGCTAACTTTATTTTCACAGTATTATCTTAATGTTAATGGTTAACCTACTATAACAAAAAATTAGTTTTAGTTTATAAAGCGAGTGCAGCCTTAATTAGATTGGTTTTAATGAAGTCAATTTTGATAACTTAATTTAAAATGAATTATTTTTTAAAAACCTTTCCTGTTATTTATGCATTATAGACATTAAATAAAGCTTCTGTTATCTTGTTACTATATTATCCTAGTAATTAAAGTAGTCAGTTTTTAAGTATGTTAGCACATATGTGGTAAAGGTGATATGTTGTTTGTGGTAAGGTCATGTATAGCAATACGAATATGAAGTGAGCTAAATAGTAAAGTGACAAATTCAGTCAATTTTTTAATATTGTATAAATTTGTTGACATGTATTTATATGGCGTACACTAGTGAGTCGAAATAATGATAACCTGTATGAGTAAGTGTCTTATGACTGGATATATACTGGCCTAGAATGCCTAGAAACTTCCAGATGTGATTAATGATAATAGTTTATTAGATGTTTTTTTTATTTTTCGTTAAAAAATTGTATTGTTTTTGTATGTGCACTTATTAATTAAAAACACTATTAGAGGAAGATTAAATTTATATATTTGTATAATATCGATGCGTGTTATAGGCAATCAAACCTTATTAATTATCCATTCTGGTGTTATATCTTTTATATTATTTGAATGAAGACTGAAATATGTTCACTACAAATTGATAATGTGGTTAATGCTAATTTTTTATGAAGATTGTGGATTATTTTAAAAATGTTTTTGACCTTGAATTTGAGCCTTGGTTGATAACAAGCAAGGCTCAATAAAATCTATTATGGGGTACCCTCAAAAGCCTGGAGAAAGACTAGTATTAAATGAAATGAATTTGGTCTATTAAAATAGAGGTATTTTGAACTAATTCAGTAGTATTTTTTAGTGTTCTGTAATTTTAATACTGAAATATTTTATTCATTATCTCTTTGGGAATGATTTTGTTTTGAATACAAACAATACATATGTTTGTATGACAGGAAGAGAAGATGGAGCAAAACTAATTGCTTGAATGTTTTTGGATTTACAATTTTTTTTCAAAGCATTTACGTTTTCCAATTATCGGCCTAAAAATCTTAAACTTGTACTGTAGTATAAAGCATTACCAAAATAAAATGGGTAAATTTTAATATCAATTTATATATTGACAAATTAAGATTTTCAAGTTACTCTACACTATTTAAAGTATTTTAAAATTTAATTCAAATTGGTTGTGGTCATCGCAAATAGATGGGCTCACTTTTACTAGCTTGTTGAAAAAAGCAACTTCTTCATACAAAATTTAAATTCATACAAAAAAATGATTTAATGTTGACATTAAATTTTATGTGAATTGTATTTTTAATGTAAATAACTTCAAGTAGTTGTATTTATATACTAGATAAGCATGTAGTATAATTATATTATCCCGAAACCCCACAATTACACGTGGGCGTACTGAAGATAAACTGGCTTGCTGAATTAATCTATATATGCATACCCATGCGGGATTGGTCGTACAGTGCTTACTCCTGACCCGTACCCGCATGGATGCTGCAGCAGTAAACCTGTTAAAAGAAAGTGAGAAAATCTTTCTTTTATATTTTTTAGCAGTCAATTATTATGTTTTATATGAATGCAATTTACGAAATTTTATATTCACGTTCATGGAATGAAATATCTTTCCATATTCGAAGCATATTTTTCTTCCCAAGTTTTTGTAAATTTGTACAATTTTTATGTATTTATTTTAAAATCACCTTTACACTGACTAATATGCTGAAAAAATTTTTTGACATTGAGTGCCAACGGCTTGGCGCCGCATCGAAACCGTGGACGTGGCACAATATCGCTAGCACTCAACGTGTTAAATGACTTGCGGTGTGCTAAATGGTGCAAAATACAACAGTTTGGAGTGGACAAATCTTAACACATTCATTTTTATAAAATACGTAGTAACGTAAGTTATTTGAAAACTCCTTTAAATAAATTTTAAATAAATCATGTCTGTTGCTATTGTGGCGACAAAGTATCTATGTATGTACTCTCGTAATAAAATGAGATAATTTTGAATGATTTATTTAATATATTTGTAATTTTTATGTATGAAAATATGTAGTTCTTCCATATTGTTATAGTCTAATGAAAGCCCATCATTTTTATCTTGTATTTTAAACTAACGTTATTTGAAACTTTTTAATATATTGTAGTTGAGATTAATTTACGTTCGCTTGCATTGCTAAAATGGACAAAACATACAAAATAACAAAATATTCAATTTTTTGGTCACATTCATTGATGGTCTTTGATATGATAGATAATTAGACTAGTCAGATTTCGATTTAGGATTTATGAGTCTTGCTCGATAACAAGATATAATCGAACCAGATACTGTTTTACCGACTTTTAGTTATGACTGAAAATGTAGAGTATGTCATATTACTGTACATTATAGGGATTGTACAGGAAATGTGGAGGTCACTTAAAAACGACGGAAATAAAAACTTTTGGTTACATATTTATCCGTATCACTGCAGTGTTCTATTGGCAGGAAGTATTAAATGTCATTATATGTGAAGAGGTTATGTTATGAGTGAATATAAGGTCCGCAACATATAAACCCGTCATCTCTGTACACACACTTTTCAACTTTCTATATGTAGTCAATAAAATCAATTGTTAATATAAGCGTCGGTATCTAACATTTGTCACCACCTGTGGACAGAATTAAAGTTTCATCCTTGTAGAAATCTTTGGCCCTATGACTGAAAAACTAGTGAAGTTGGATGTTGATATGGCTTTCGTTTTTAAATATTCTACGACGTAAATTATTAGAAAGAGAGCGTAGGTAACAGATGGTAATTAGATGGCAAAAGATTTGGAGTATGGTGGATGAAGTAGTATACTCCGTCCAAGTGAAAGTAGTTTTCATGCGTTACTTATGCTATGTGGGGTCGAGCACTGTCAGGTAAGAAATAAACTTTGTTTTATTTGGGGGAAGTTTAGCAGTGACTGCTCAATTATTCACATTATTCTTACCTGTAATTGTACTGTTAGCTTGAAAAAGTTCCCAATAAAAAATCACAATTTATACCCCACCATGCACAAGAGCATGACAATAGCTCTGCCAAATAATGCGAACTTAATCTGGGATCTGTTTCAATAAGGCTTAAAATTTTCTAAACTAATTGTAGGAGGTTGTGTATATATTAAGTGATGCTTTGCTGGTTTTTCACCCTAAACGACATTCATACTTCCATTTTTTATTTATCCTTTACTCGCCGATTACTCAATTGCAAACTGAACAGAAGTTCGAATGCTGCATTCTTTATATACCCTACAAAAAATATTCTGGAAGCTTTTATAGCATTAAAGAAATTGGTTGAAAAAAGTGGCGGGTTTATAAGTTACACCACCCTAATACAATTCGACTTTTTAAAAACTAAACACTGTATTGTTTTTAGGAGTTTTATGCAACACACCCCCACTATATTTAGGCAATATAAATAATTTTTGTTGCTTACAAAATGTACACTATGGGGCTTTACACGAAAGAATGACAACAGTGTAACCAAAAGTTTATTAATTTATCACCAGATGGAAATAACAGCACCTTGCACGGTTCCTATTGTAATTCATTTATTAGATTAGTTATGTCAGATATGTTATACATGTGTGAATATTTACATAAAATATATTTTTTTATCATATTACTTGAGGACTCGATTCTATTTAAAAAATATTTCGTTACTCAGATTTGAGAACTTTTAAAATTATTCCCCCATTTATGATCTAAGTAACCAATTTGATGTTTGATTTATGATCTAAGTTCTTCAATGAATGGGGACCAAAATGTTCAAATCCATAATGGTCATTGTTGTTAATCCAAATTTTATTCATGATCGTACTTGAAACTAAACAATTCATAAATAAAACATTTATGGTCCTTGAAACTGGTTCCTTATTGATCTATCCAAGTGTTTACCTTATAAATCAGACTTCTGCGTTACAATTTATTTTTTTAAAAGTATGTTATTGTTTTCTCAATGTGATCTTCCTAAAAATAATATCAGAAGTGTCTGTACAATTCATTACAATGTTACTGTGCCATTAATTAGAATGTTATTATGTTTCAAAGAGATTAGACAATCTTTGACATTTTTTTAAAATTCCAAACTTCTATTAAAGTAATGTTATAAAATCTCTAGACCGTAGTTAAACATACCTAAATTACTTATGCAATCCTATGTATTATAGAAGTAATATATGCTTACTATAAAATGATATTATAATACCATAAAAATACCAAAAATGGTTAAAAGTTGAGTTTAATAATGTTTTTCTTAGATTCCCCTTCGTCCCTTAGTGCATAATGATGAATTAGATATAGGTAAAGGTAGCGAAAATATGTTAACAAATCTAGTTTAGTATAATACAGATATTTTGGTAGAAATTCCAAAGTGGTTCCCATTAGCAGTGGCCATGTTGAATGTTGCCTGATTATTGGTAATTTTTTTAAATTTAAAGGAAATTAAAATTTTATATATTTCTCTTTACTGCCACCAAAAACATTTTTTTTGCTGAGCAGCATATAATTTAAATGTATTTTTCTCAAGCTTGCATCTATTTGAACTAACTGATGTGTTCTTTAATGTCTACCAAATAAATATTGAGAATCGAACCTTCCATAAAGGTTATTTCTGAAATTAGAAAAATTCAAATGTTTATTCTAAATTTTTCACTAAGCATCCAAATATTTTTTTTGCACTTTTACCCTCAGTTACTTATTTCTTATATTGATTCAACTTTCACGATTTTTTTTTATTTTGCCGTTTGTGACAAAAAAAACAATGAACATTTAATAATACAATTAATGTTTTGCAATTTAGGGAAATATGAAGTGTAAAAAAAGAGAAATGTTTCTATACATGAAAAAAATGTTGGCCAGAAACTCTGTTATTGTTTAAATTGTAATAAATGCAATACTCGAGATGGAACTAGCTTGTTATTATTATGTAGTCACTATGAAAAATGTTTTCAGTGAAATGTGTGACAATTGAACTTGCATTATGTTGTCAATTGAAATTACAATAGACCCTTTTACTTTTAGTTGCCGAGTATTTTTATAGAAGTGGCATATTGCTGTAAAATTCCAAAAATATACTAGTCTGGTGCGTATTGCCCTCGTGCTCTGTGAGCATTCGGTGCCTACATTATTTAAAATCATTGATACAATAGATATATATTTTTTAATTTTATGAGTATACTGTAGAAGATCATGATAGCTAAAAAAGAAAAAGTACATTTGTATTTTTTTAAATTTATTATAGTTGAATCCAATCTTAATATACTTTGCTTAAATACAGACAATTTGCAATATTGAAAAGAAACATTTTCAGCCAGAAATTTCAGCTAAACATTAAGTTTATTACGATAAACCTGATAATAAAAAGACAGTAAATTGACATTGTTTTACAACGAAAACATTTTTCAAAATTCTTATATCCTCGGAGTTCTTTTCAGTGGTATCCCACATGTTTAGATGGAAAAAATCCCTATGCATGTACGAATGCTCCCTTCAAATATAATTATACATAACTTTAAATACTGTTTTACGTTTGGAGTTTGAAGCCTCTGAAATATAGAGGATTGACAGTGTTGTCACAAATATATCCGACAAATATAATCCCTTGGGTACGGACGGATCCCTAAAAACTACCAATGCAATAAAAGTTTCTTTCCTCAAATCAGTAGATAGAAATATTTTTTGAAAGTTCTGTAATTTGTATAAATTAAAGTGGTTCATCAATGGAATAAAATAAAATTTATAGTAACATGTATAATTACCCAACATTTCTGAACAAATTTTAGTGAAATAATTTATCCTGAAAATAATTTCTGGACTGTATCAAAATTTTCTGACACAGTCGTACAAAGTTTCAGAACCAATTTTCAAAATATTTTCCGTTTTTGTCATTTAGAGCTACAAAACTTCCTGTAATCAATGTTATAAGACATTTAAGACCTCATTAAAATTTGTAGAAAAAAAACTTTCTAACAGTTAAACAAAATAAAAATTATTAATTTTAAAGGATAATTTTTTGTACATTTAACTGCTATATGATAGATAGACGAGACGAGAGAGAGGACGATAGTTATGGCTGCCTAGGTGTCACACCTTCTTAACAAAAAGCTTTTTTCCTTTTGACTTTGAAAGAAACTTTCCATTTCAATATTTTTGTTGTCATAATTGATCTCACCCCAGTTCTTTCTTAATTTTGCAATTTGTGCAATGATATATATATATTGTCTTAACCAGCTTTTTTTCTATAGTTCCTCTTCTCTAAAATGTGTCTGGCGCCATTATTTGTGACGGGTGTCACTGGAAGTTGAGTAAATATTTTTATCTGTTCATACCCACATTTTATTTCTCATAAAGACGTCATGATAAGCAGCAACAATGTAGTGTCCGGTTACTCCCACACATTGATATCAACTGAGGGATTTTGTATTTGTGAAATATAAAATACACATAAGAATACATTTATCTTAATTGCATATTATATACCTATGACTTTAATATGAAAGTGTGTTTTGTCGTGATAAAAATTATACAGAACTGACCGAATGGACGAATAAAATTTGTTAAGTTCTAAAGTTTCCCAATGTTTATTTGGAAGAGTTTAGTTTTTTAGATTTTTCATGGGCTGAAGGATATGTAAATGAAGCAAAATTTAAAACATTTTCTATTTTTCCCAGGTAGCTAGTGGCTATAAACATTACAGTTATTTCACAAACCTTAAGAAGACACATTATTCAGACCAAGACATGCATAACAATCCGATTTGAAAAGCATTTAATTTTATTAAAGTGTATTGTTAACTCTTTTTCAAAGAATTGCAAGGAACTTACTGTCAGTAAATAAAATTAATTTACCTGCTTGTATATTTTTATTCCAAAGGTCATACGCAATAAAATGTTACAACGGAATCTGTTACAATGTTTGTTTTATTTTCTATTTTAATATGTTATTTTTTCATCACATTTAGATCAACTGAAAAAGTACAAAAATTGTTGTACTGTGGATTTGCATTTATTTTTGGATTTTTATAAAGAATAATTAGGTTAGACAATATGTCTGCTTTTAAATTCAGAAATAAAACAGAATAATATTTAGACTTACTATTGTATTTACGTGTCACTATTTTAAATCTCTCTGTAATTTACATTACTCTAAATTAATAGGGTTTTTGCAAGAGAATCGTATAAACTATCAACGGAAAATTTTTTTATCTAAGTGTTATCTTCAGTGTGGAGATTCTAAAACTGTTACTTGATATATTTGTGAATTGTGCCTACTTTTTCCTATTTAAACTGCTTATTTTAAATCCAAAAAAATTCAGTACTACAAAAATAGTGCATAGATCTAAATAGATGCCCTCTCTCATAATTAAAAACTTGAAATTCCAACTTCAGAATCATTAGTAATATAATGAATGTTTCTGTATCCTTATACCTAAAAAGTCATATATTTAAAGCCATTTGGGTACATTTGTTTTCTAGATATATAAAATTATATTCATGTACTCAATAATAATGTATTTTAAGGAAATATTGAAAAGATGACAAAGAGCTAATATTAAGTATAATAATGAATCTTGGAATTCATTGTCTTTAACATCTAAAACTTGGAACTGTCACTCTATATCTAAAACTTTTAACAATTTCAAAAATATTTAGTTTTGAAATCAATAATTTCTCAACTGTTTCTGTTTTCCATAAAAAATCTTGAAGTTTTAAAAAATATTAACTTAGTAATGAGTGTGTCCAAAAATGAGAGATGAAAACATAATGGTCAGACTAAAAAGTAACATTACGAAAAATCTGGGATGGTTGATAAGATGAAAATGAGCAGAATAGTACTTTATAATTAAGAAGGACTTCTTTAGGGCCTCGAGTTGGCAGATTAATTGTAAATATAAACATTGAAAATTATTTTCAATAAACCTGTTCAAAACAAAATGAAAACTTTAAAAGAAATTTGTTGCAACAGTATTTTTTTAAACTATTGACAATATTATTTATCCTGAAACAAAGTTTTAAGCGATTGACAATATGGTTTACCATGTAACAATATTTTTTAAATGATTGACAATATTTTTTATCTTGAAACAATATTTTTTAAATGATTGACAAGATTTTTTATCTGGAAACAATATTTTTTAAATGATTGACAATATTGTTTATTTTGAAACATTATTTTTCTAATGATGGAGAGTATTTTTGATTCTTGAAATAATAAATTTTAAATGAATGATAATATTTTTTAAATGACTGACAAGGTTTCAAAATTCATTGAATCAATTTCCTGAATTTAAAGAAAAAAATAAAAAAACAATTTTGTACACAGTACATAAAAGAAATATTTTTCTAACTTCAATTAAAGTGCACTTAAATTGATTTAACTTTTTTTAGATATTCAAAACATGAAACGCAGATAGAATGTACCAAATTTCTTTTAACTTTCATAATTTAAAGTTATCACATTATAAACAATTTTCTTAAAATTTGTGAAAGGAAAACAAAAAGTAATATTTATTCTTAAAAATTGTTTTCCTGGATTGGAAACTATTCTTATATATTTTTTGTTTGGTAACAAAATGTGATAATAGAATGTCTGTCAGAGGATTTGATGGTATCTGATCCGAGATGTAGAAAACCAGGGGAAACAAACAATTTTAAGAAGTTACATCAACACTGACTATGCGGACCACATACGTCAGGTCGTTACATTAACTTGTTTAGATGCGCAGCATGTGCCGCTCTCTCCCACTGCACCTGCATAACACACGGCCAAGAAACACCAAATTTGACAAGGAGAAATTCCCATGCAAAATGAAGTATTAAAGGAAAACCAATTCCATGACATACCACAATTATCACGACATTCAGCACATCAGTTGTTAAGGACTAATCAAATTCTATCCCAAGTACTTGTACTACTACTTCAATATTATAGCAAGGATGCACTTATACCGCCAAAAGTTAATTGTTACGAGTGCCAATGTGGATAATCCTAATTTTTCAAGCCTTTAAGTTGTTAAATAAAACAAACATGTAATGAATAATTCTGTATAAAAATTATTTATTCTGTGTCAAATAAAACTATTGCTACAAAATAATATGCAAGTCTTACTTAATTCACTCAAGAAACGGGCACAATACTAACACAAAGCATCATAAATACAATGTACGGAGTTCTACACTATTTACAATGTGAGTACAATATATATAATTTTCCAAGGCACGAGACCGACATCTATTTCATATTGCTCATACGTACCCTCTTTACCAGCAAATTTTATTTTTGTGACGCTCAAACTATTGCACAAGTTTAAGGTCCTAATAAATATATACACTTTAGTGACACAGTTCTGCACCGATGAAACTGGACTTTTTAATATCGAGATATTCACAAAAGAGAACTGTAACCTTTACAATGTTTCAGGTATCTGATCTTTATAAAGAGAGATAAAGAGCACATTGCCAAAAATGTGAATTTAGTGATTTTTTATACCTTCACACAAAAGCAATAAAAAAACAAAAAAAGGCTTGCTTAATTACAATTAAGCCATTGTTTATTTTTTGTTATCATTCAATTTGTGGATTAAAATCATATTTTGGTTCAAGTATATATCAGATACTATGAAACAGTAATTTTTTTTTAAATAAGTGGTCAAATCTCACACAGTAAATTTTTATAATTGATTTTTTGTTGACAAATAAATGATTAATGTTAAAAAGTTGTAAATTTGTATCTTTAAGTACCAATACTGGAAACAATTTCCCAATGCAAAGGCTAGAGTAACTTCGCAAAATTGTTAAAACTTAGAATTGAATGGCCAATGTTAAATGATACATAATTGACAATCAATACTTTGAAGTAATCTTTATAAAGAGCAATATATTTAAAGTGGGGGTCTTTCAGCACACAATTTATATAACACTTTGTTTATCAGGCCTTCAGTCACTCATTTAAATTACATTCCATTAAAAATCTAATGTCTTGTCAGTGATCAGTCATTAAGATAACATCAACACTTTGATATCCCAATTTTTTTAAATAAAAAAATTAGAATTCCATTACAAAAAAAATACATTAATAAAAAAATAATACAAAATACAATCAAAAAATAATTGTCCATAAATACATAATAAATCATTTAATAAAACGAAACATTGCAAAATTTAAAAAAAAATATAAATAATTTAAACATACTTAATTGAAAAAAAATAAAAAAAGTAGCGGTAAAATGAAAAATGGACGGAAATATCATTTGTTGAGATGTCGTAATAACTAATATCATCCGATAATATCGATTTATTCCGATGTACAATTTCACTGTACATATCTTATATATACGATGACAAACCACTAAATGTAAATAAATCTAGAAAATCAAAATCAAATCTTAGTCAACATGAATAAACTTAAAGCTATAACTACGTTACATCAATTTAGGATATCGGTGTGTTGTCTCTTCAATACCATTTGAGCGTACGAACAAAGTGGATCAAAATTCATGTCACATTAGATATATGGAAGCCCAGAGAATGCCAAAAAAATGCAAATTTAAATAAAAAATTACCACCGAGTTCAATCAGATTTCTAATTTTCCGCTAATCAAAAATCTTTTGGTTTGAGAGCAAAATGTGTTGTCACAATAAAATATATTTCAACGTGTTACTGATAATATGGATATATAATACAAATATCCCTCACTGAACAAGTATAATTTATAAATTTTTAACATCACCTAGTCTATTAAACTTTACATTTTTTTTCATGTTAATATCTCACAACATTTGCATTTAGAATCACAATAAATATGACAAAACGAGAAAAGAGCTCATAAAGTACTAAAAATTGAATACGTTTCAAATGGAATGATCAAACGCTACATTACTATAGTAGGCAAATCTTCCCAATTCAGGAAGAACGTTGTATAGTGTTAGTCAAGTGTAAAATAGCAATTTTCTATGAAATATATCGATAAACTAAACTAAAACTAAAGTCAAACTTTAATTGAATTTAATTATAAAAAGTAACAAAACTACCTTAACACATATTTGTAATAGAATTTTTATGAATTAATTACATAGAAAAAGACTGAATCAAATTGCAGTATATGAGATTCTAGTAAATTCTGACTAAATACTTGAGAGATTTCTAAAAAAATGTAAATATAAACAACTTATATTTATACAGTATTGTAGAGATTCATATAAGTGCAAATTTGATTAAATTTTCATTTCAATTTATGAAATACTTCATAACACAATGTCAATAATTTTTCTATAAACAGCTAGCGATTGCAATTTTGTTACACCTACCGTGATTAATCAAACAGTAAACAATTTGATGAACAATTATAAAAATAAAAAAATTTTACAATTATGTTATTAAACAAATTTAGGCCTCAATCAAATTTAATTTACACAATTTGTAAGAATGTAATAACACCTCAAAATGGAGATTCATCGTTAAGTATGGGCATCTTAAACGACATATAGATACATGAATAATTCTTTTAAGATCTTTTATGAAATTACTAACGATTGGGGTAAAATATACAAATTGTGTTAGTCTCTGTTTAATGACGGCTAATCCGAAATGTCAAAATAAAATTATTTTATAGTTATAAGTAGATAATTGTCACTGACATTTCATTTACACCAAATTGGAAGAAATTAAAATTCAAAGAATGCAAGTCAAATCTTTTTTTATAAAACTACAAATGCAGAATTATGTTTTGTAATTACATCAACTTATTCTCGTAATATACCAGTTTAGAGAAACAAATATAACTATAGAAAAAGACAGAGAAGTGTATTTAGATATATTTCGAAAAGTTCATTCTATATGTCAAATGTCTATATATAAAATAGAAAAAAAAACTAAGGCATTGAAAAAATTAATTGTACACAAACTATAACCTATGAACCATATTTAGTTTAGTAAGTCTTAAATTCTGAGTAAGTGAGTAAAAATATTTAAAAATTGTAAGTTCCATTACAAAGCCTGTAAAACATGCCATTTGACACTTTGGAAACTGGCCATTAAAAGAGAGACTATCAAACGAAATTGCTTTAAACTATTTATTTGTACTGAATCCAATATTAACGTACTAATTTGTGAGAGTGCAATACGCAATAATCATCATACCGGCAGTGAGTAGCTCATCGTATGAAGGTTTACCTTTAGCAAAAATATGTTGTAAATAATTAATTTCAGAGCACTATACTTCATGCAAAACAGTATATTATCTATACTTTATGTCAGAATAAGTGTAAAGACAGAAATCATTTAGTGGTCACCCGTTTCTAAAACATATGCAAGTGCATTAATTTTGAAAACCTGAAACAATTCTTTGTTGGTTCCTGTAATGCCACAATCATGTGTACCAATCACATACTCATCTTTTAATATTGACCCTGAAACCCTGAAATCTGTTTTGATTTTCAAAATAGGCTATGGAAGTTTTTAAATGTGATATAAAATTAAATATTTTTTAATTAAGCGTACCTTTCTCACATAAGGTATATTTGGTTGCAAATAAATATTGTATTCTTGAATACTATACATTTAAGATACATCACTTTTTTAAATTTTCTTTGGCTCTTTACATATTAAAATGCTCAGTCTGTCAGTTTTGAATTATTTACACTTTATTTAAAATATACTGTGGTTTTGCAAATTATATTTCTGGGAATGTGTCTTTGGTACATAAAGCATAATCTTTAGGATTTTTTATACCATCATTTCAGTTCATTAATAGTTCACGATAAGTACAATTATCTATAGAAGACTATTAGACATTAAGACAGCACTGATGAATTATAATAATTAGTTCAAAACATATAACGATTAAACATCATCTGTATTTTCCGTTTGGTAATAATTTGATATTGTATTTTATAATCCCATTTTTGTATCATCTCAATATATTAATGCATAGCAACTCTCAAATTTATTTTTTACTATCGGCAACTCTTCTACTTAGAGCTATTCACCACTAACTTCCAGAAAACAATTCTAAATAAACCACTCTCGTCTCTTGGTGACACGCGGTCCAGTAGTGCCGGCAAGCGCAGCTGTGTCAGGATCAGGCGCACCTTCTGCCCCACGCTCCTCCTGCGTTAGGTACTCACCCTTGTGCCGTGAGAGAAATCGTACTAGAAGTATGGCTACTATGATGAGTAGAATGAATATGACTGCGAGCACACCTGCATGAAGTGAAGTTTGGTTAGATGTTAAAATAAATTATGATATCAATTAAATGATTCATCGAGATGGAAGAGTTTCATGGCCCAGAGATACATTCAAACCACCTGATATAAAATTTATTTTTCCCTTGGCTATTAAGTCTTTGGCCTCTTTTTAATATTGTATTTTTGTATTCTTTATTTTGAAACAAATAATATTAGTTTCTTCACTTAACAAATTTATTGAAATAGACTGGCTAAAATTGTGTTTCAATATATTTTGATAAATTAAATGTTGCCTGTAAAATAAAAGAACACAAGCCGGTAAAATAAAAATGACAGTGACTGAACCACTTTTCCTCTTATTTTAAGGGTGAGCAAGCAATGACTTAATTCCAAACAATTTTACTCATTAATGTTAATATACGTTGAGTTGATTTAATAGGATAATAACAGTAAGTTCTAAGCATGATTATAAATTTAATTTGGTTAGCCAGTACATTTTTATTAATAATTATATATGTATATTTATTTGTACCTTTATAAAATCCCATAAATAATAAAGAGGCGGCTGCGAAAACTTCCACGTCATTCTGATTACTGAATTCCAGTTTTGTATATTTTTAAGATGCAAAATAATGACATATTTTTCTTACAATAAATAAACACCTATTTGTACAATAGATTGGTCTTGAATTTGAATTTCACGATGTTTTCAACAGTCAAGATGGCAGTTTCTGCTATTCGCAACAAAATGCCACTATATCCATTATGTTAAGTCAAGCCTACTATCTCTGGGAAAAAACCACTTGTATATTTTTTTCAGTTATGACATGAAAAAAGGACAAACAAACACATTTTCACATTTATAATATTATGGGTAGGACTATAAAATAATTTCCCATAATAAAAAGTATTCTATGTCATTCCCGACCCCAGCTATCTTTTTAAAAGAAATTACATTAGTTAAAGTAATAAAACTGGAGGATTATCCTGTAGTAATAATATTAGAGAAGACAATTCTTTTGTATTTAAATTCTTATTTACGTAGAAATATGACATAAAGTGGTCATATTTTTAAGTTGTGTTTTTAATTTAGTGGCAGAACCCAATTAGACCAACCAAAGCACATGCCAAAAGATTATTAGTCACAAGTTATTGCTGCCTTGATAAGTCCTCATGTGGAAAATAAAATCACTGAACACAGCAGTTCTAGTTAGCTGGTGTGGATTAAATCTTAATTAATACAATATAATTGGTTACCAAACAAATATTGAACACATATTTTCATTTCAATTATAATATAGGCGATCAAGTAATGCATTGACTATAAATAATTAGCACACCACAAGCGCCATCGTTTCTCATGCTTAATGAGTAGTTCAAAATTATAATAAAAAGCGTTAAATGCAAATTCTGAATGGTTACAGATTTGAACAAAATGCTATCTTTTTTGTTTTTAATGTAGACAAACGTCAAATTTAGAGTATGGCCAGTTAAAAGAGTGGCACGACTGATGTGTAACTAAACCATAGCTAGTCCATGTTTATTGCTACCAAATTTAATTCTCTACTAATCCACCCTTAGAGAATATTCAGATAATCAATGGACTAATATGATTTTTATTGTTAAGATTGTTATAAGTTTAAAGAGTGTGATTTGTGTTATTTTTATACTAGAGAAAAATAAATGTTCGTATTATTTGTAACTTTGTATTATTTGTAAGTGTTCTAAAACTGAGTGATATATTAAACGCTACTTGAAATATTATTTTTAACAATACTCCACAAGCCTAGGCACTCATTTTGATTTATATCAATTGGAAAACACTGAAATAAATTACACATTTTGAATATGATTTTTAGTTTTAAGTCAACGCAATATATAAAAATTGTAAATTTGAAGTAAGTAGAACAACAGAATCTTTGCTCTTTGCTTGGCTGTGAAGTAAACGTTGAGGGCAGCTGAACACCCCCAATAGTTTTGTAGATTTTTAAAAGAATTCTTGATGTTTTGTCTTTTCATTTCAGTAAATCAATTCAGCAAAGATGGCAAGGCTTCGGTTCCAGTGTGTTTTTTTTACTCGTTTCCATCACTGGATCAAAATCCGTTACCTGTCCCTTTAATGTTTGTTCCATTTGGTATATTGTAGAAGACCTTTCACTCCTACATGGGCTGACACTCAACAATTAAGCATACTTTTATCAAATCACAGATAGAGAAACCATGATATGAGGACTCAACTGTATTTATATTTTTGATATGAACAATTTTATAACTTAAATAAATATGCAGTATGAATTTTGCAAATAATAACGATACCATTGTATTAACAATATTTTTTACTCTTTCATCATCATCCATAGTTTATATTGCAGTTACATTTTAATTTACTTTGTAATTTTACTGAATAACAACTGTAACGTTACCTCCAAGAATAGCTTCGTCGGTATCGTGGTAATCTTTGCGAAGTTGATCCTCGTCAACAATGGGCGGTGGCCGTGTTTCCACTTCAATTGGTGGATGCGTCACCGGTTCAACACCACAGTAGTCCTCGGAGAGCGGTGCTGGAAGCAAATATTTGTGTTTGACATTAATACGAAATAATCTGGTTTTACTGAACAATATATCATTGGAGAGACATAAATCATATATAAATTATAACTTTTATCACTAAATATTTTTTAAATCTATTAAAGCTCGAAAGAGCCCTAAAGAATAAATAGTTTTCATTGTAGTTTCAAGTAATTTATGCAATTAGTTTATAATTAAATTTCGGTGGTGCAGCTATTCCGAATGTTATTTGTCCTGGGTCTTCTATGTAAGTTCAATAATTAGCCTAGCAATCAGTCCTAGACGAACATCTACTTTATATTGATTGTCACGACTATTATCTTCTATTATTCTGTTTGCTACTGAATGTTAACGGAAATAATATTATGAAAACTTTACATGACGAAATTAAGAAAAATCAACGTGATAAATAAGCCAGAAAATACATTGCTTGAAGATGAAGCAATATCGCAAGGACTGCAGGCTTCTGATTATAAAAAATGAAACAACACAAACATTTAAAGCATAGCATATGTAACTCACTTCCAAGACTCTTGACATTCTGCGGGCCCTTCTGTTGGAAAAGCAACTTGAGTGGGTAGATGTCATCGAACTCCACACGGCTGACGCAACCCACAAAGCCTTCACTCATGGACTCATTACGACCTATGTACAAGTACTGAATGTTGTTGAATTGCGCATCAGCCGATGCCTTTATATTGAAGTTGAATTCGGACGTTTCGTAGTTGTCCACCTGGCCAAATGAACATTTTTTCATTTACTGTGAGTTTAAAATAAATAGTCAAAGTACAAATAATCCTGAAGCGTGTTACTTATAACAAACGAGCCCATTTATGTTATTTCAAACAGCTGATAAAATTACTTATTAAGTACTTTCGTTTCACGAAGGCAAGTGTCTCCGAGATGTTTTGAGTATGTTGTGTATGTGTAAGTGTGCACTTCTTACAAAAAATGACAACTATTATAAATACACTTCATATTTTACAAAGAATACTACATTTCACATGCATGATATGTACTAAGATTTTATTGGACAGCTCTTAGCCTGTATGAGATGAAAAATCTATATATTATTTCTAAATTTGTGATGTTTAGTTTTCAGTTTAAAACTTAAATTGTCATTGTGTTGATTTTTATGATGACGACATTCCCAGAAAATTATGTTATAAATTACTTCAGCGCACTGCATTACTTCATTTATATATTTCTTATATTATATATTTCTTGAGCATTGTTCAAGAAATATATAATATGCTTGCTCAAGCAATAATTGAATATTTGTATTACAAATTTATCATCAAAAGGACCTCAAGGATTTTAATAGAATGGTCTTTTTTTTTAAAAAGATCATTATTTTGTATTCCAGGTACTTTGTTATTTTTTTACATGCAAACAATGATTCACTTTCGTACCTAACAGCCAGAATTCATTAATGATTTTTAATTATTAAGAAAACTGACAAAAATTAATCTTTTAATAAATATTATTAGCATTTAGAAACTATAAAGAAGTGCATGGTACAGTACCTGCAAAACCATTGTGGCGCCGTTGTTCTTCCTTGAAAGTCTAACATCGTGATATTGACCCAAGCCAAAGTGTTTGTTCGGAAAACTTATCTCCTGTCGTTCAAATCCAAAATCAAACACCACTCTCAAGTGACCTGTGAATATCATTACTCTTTACTAAAATGTAAATGTGTATAATTGTCATGTCAAAGTAGATTCAATTCATTTAAGATTTTATGCATTGATTCATTATAAAACACTTCTTCAAGAGACTATATAAAATTCCAATGTGATACAATTGGGTATACTTTTATATAGATTGGATGTATTACCACTGTCACCCTTTCCTAGCAGAGACAGAAAATATTTGTATTTGAACACTAAAAAGGTTACACACAGCACCCTATGGTGCTGATGACTGCGATATTTTTATTTTTAATAGATGTATAAAATTATCAAATACATTTTTCATCTATTAAAAATTAACAAAATTTGAAAAAGTATGTGTGACAAAAGGGAGCAATTATAAATAATAGAAATAAAAAAAAAATGTTATATAAAATGTTAGATGTATCTTCAATAGAGGCTGACAGTATGCGAGTAATAGATGTTTAAGATCAATGTATTTTTTATTTTATAAAATTATTATATTGTCCACAATTAAATAAAACTATGTGTTGTAGTATTATTTCTACTTTCTTTAATTTCTTTACCACGACCTAGGTTTCGTTGTATTACAACATCTTCAGGTGGGATATTAGCAAAGATAAAGATATTATATTGTCATCGGTTATTGATATGTGTGCAAAATTTTAAATCATTCGGATATAATAAAATGGGTGAAAATTTAAACATTCTGTAATTTTTTTAGTGTTTTTTGTTTTAATAATAAAATTTTTTTTTTAATTTTATTTAATTATTGTATTGTCATCAGAGCTACACATAAGTTCCAAGTTCCATGTTGATACAACAATTAGAAATGCATGAAATTTAGTTTCGCAGATTCCATTTCATAGTTAAATACAAGTTGACCTAATAAAAGCGTGTTAAAAGTAGTATCTTAAATTTTCTGTGCTTAAAAAAAATTTCATTTCAATAGTGGTTTTTCTTTTTTTGAAAATTTTCATTTATTACTCTGAAAAATAGCAGTTGCAATATTTTTAATAGTTATTATTAAACTGTATGAAAATATATATATATACACGTGTGAAACGAGGACAGAGTGTTAGAATAAAATAATTATTTTCAATTAGACATTAACTATCAACAATCTAATTAAAAACTGACAATTCCCAATATTCCTCAAACATAATATACCTGAATTGGAGACACTCATGGTGAGATATTCGCCAGATATGTTTGAAGAGAATCCGAGCAAGAAACCCTTAGGGTTGGTTGTGGTAAAGCCGACACGGATCTTCTCAGCAATGGTTGATCGCCATGATCCCATGAAGTCATACTTGATCATTGAACTCTGCCGTAGATTTACGCCGATTTCTGGGTGATTATGTTTATACATTCAACAATACAACTTCATATGTATTACTAACTAAAACAATATACGACACTTCTCATCTCCGGATAACTACTTACCTTCCCCCAGATAACCTTATTCATTTGCACAACAAACTTTCTTCCATTACCATTTTGGGTCTATCTTTTTCTTTCCATTCACTACACTCTACCTTTCCAACAAATTAATGTTCAATAGAAGTTGACACTACAGGAGTATGGATGTCCTTTAACACATGAAGATGAAGTTACTAATATAAGTTTGAGGATGCTGATATTCATAAACTTATTATGGAGGCTGCAGCTGGAGATAAGTATACTAATAAAGATAAGGATGCAAATATGAAAGTGAAAGAAAGGGATAAGAGTGTGGATAAGTATGCGGGTGAGGATAAGGATGTGAATAAGTATACCAATGAGGATAAGGATGCGGACGAGGATCTGGATGAAGATGTGGATGAGGATGTGAATAAGTATACCGATGAGGATAAGGATGAAGATGTGGATGAGGATAAGGATGTGAATAAGTATACCGATGAGGATAAGGATGAGGATCTGGATGAAGATGTGGATGCAGATAAGAATGTCGATGAAGATAAGGAAGCAGATGAGAAAATGGACGTGGATGAGGATAAGGATAAAAATGCAAATGAGTATAAGGATGCTAATAAGAATAGGGAAGTGAATGAGGATAAGGAAACAGGTGAAGATAAGGACATTGATGATGATAAGGATGTGAATGACGATAAGGTAGCGGATGAAAACAATAAGGAAAAATGTGAATGAGGATAATAATGCAGATAAGGTAAAGGATGTGGATTAATGATACCAATGAGGACAAGGTAGCGAGGATAAAGATGTAGATGATATAAGGATGCATACTGAGCGAAAGGATAAGAATCTTTTGTATTTATTAAATAATTTACAAGACTTTTTACTTTTTTCAATCCTTGTAACTTTTTTAATCAATTACAATATGTCCATATATATTTTTAAATAAATGCAATTTTTTAAAGCTGTTGTACTGCATTCCTTCTAAGAATTGTTGTACATTACATTTTACATTTCAAATATATAATTTATATTATGTTTTTTGTTTACGTAATTTTGTTTTAGAGATATGAACATACACTAAAACATAAAAATGGTATTGGAAACTGATGGAAATATGCGATGTTTGCAAATCAGGGTGTATCATTTTCATTATAAGATACAGCACCTCCACAACACTTGCCCTAACTTGATCTCACTGTGAGCGGTAGTTTATACAAACTTCAGAGGATTACGTTCCATTAGTCGCAGGCATCACTCGCTCCCACGACCGCCATAATTCTCATTCTAACAGCTTGTCAGTGTTACCACTGTCAGTCCACGAGGAATGGGTTATGAACAATGCGTATTAATAATTATGAGGAAATGGCAGATATTGGACCAAATTAAAGAGATTATAGAATTATATATATTTTTTTATCGCTATGTATTTTTTTACATATCAATCAATAGATAATAATGTGCACTAAGTGAAATTTAATTTCTATAAAAACTTTATTTCGTTTTGTATCATCTCGTTTAATAGCTACTTCTATTAGTTTTCAGAGCTGCATAAGGTGATTCTCTCCTTTTTTTTAATCTTCATTTCAAAGAAAATATAATTTCCTTATATACAATTCATATATCAATGTGTCAAAGTCAAATTGATAAATGAATGACCACAACGACCTACTTCGATATGTGGGTCGGCATGAGGTCAAACAGGTTATCATCAATGATGTTTTGATCACAGCCACACCGGTTGCGGTCATCAAGTGGAATGATATAATGAGCATTTTAGACAATGTAATCAGTTAGTGGTACATTCCACTAAAGTGAATAAAAATTTGTAAATGTCGCGTTTATGGAAGATCATATAAAAATTTATAAGGACAATCAGCTGTTGCTGATGTGGATGCAGATAATGGATATCAATATACCCCTCTTAACAGATTATAAGAATAACAATAATCATAAGACACTAACAATAGTGTCTTCTATGAGGGAAAACATGGCACGGAACAAAATTATCCTCTCACTACCTGTGTCCCATATACTACAGCAATAACCGCCATCGTTTTAGTGTAAGATACATTTTATAACACAGAAATGAGATAATACTGAAAAGAAATTCAGATTCAAGATTTGCATCTACGATCAACTATTGTTGTTTATCGCTATACTGAAGTTGGTATAAAATGATAAAAATAATGGAATTTCAGATATTAAATAACTTATATTCTAATGTAACCCATAACAAAATAGCATACAACACACAAAATATGAAAGTGACAGGCAAACAAAGTAATGAGGCCTCACCGTCGGCACATATGGGTCCCTTAAACGCTGTCCACCTGCAATCGCAACCATATCCATCATAACCTTCAAGGCAAGTGCCATTATTGAGACAGGGATTGGAGAGGCAGCGACCTATACAGCCGGGTGTCACTCCGTAAAGTCCTGCCATCAAAAATTAGTATAATAATCACAAAAATTAAACAAATGACTAAGAGTAAATTAAAAAAATTAATTCTCAGAAATGTTAATGTTATGGTAGTTAAGTTAATTTTTGTTTAAAAAGTTTTTTAGAATAATAAATTAGTAATAAATCAAAGTAACACTTATTACTATTTATAGTTTATGATAATACCATTACAATATTAAAAAATTAATTGCTTAAATAATATTAAAAATAGTTTTGTCCGGTTGTCAGAAAAGTTGTGATGCCTTTAACAGCTTATTAGTGTTTGAGATACTAGGGTCATTCGTATCAATGTTATTGCTGTCATTTGACAGTTTAACTTCATTCTAAATACCATTTGGTTTGATCAAGTTTTGGAGATTTTACAGCAAGAATAAGATGGAAGACCAAACTGTGCATTTTCAATATAATTTATGTGACCAATGTTTTATAATGTAAATATTTTGTATATATTGGTAATCCTATTATTACTGTGATATTTTGATCACAATGACACTCCTCTGTGTGGGAGGTCCACCAAGGTCGATGATGACCAAACAAAATATTAATTGAGTCAAAGCCAAGTTACACAACCTGAGAGATCTAAGAAACATTGAACATCACAGGTGATGGACCTGAAGAAGCTGAAATTTGGAAGCAAGTTCGATATTTA
This sequence comes from Druceiella hillmani, assembly GCA_039881145.1. Lineage (NCBI taxonomy): Eukaryota > Metazoa > Arthropoda > Insecta > Lepidoptera > Hepialidae > Druceiella > Druceiella hillmani. The sequence continues at coordinate 12,729,550 of JAYKKI010000016.1, read as the reverse complement.
GGTTTTCCCACATAAATTTATAGTTCACTTAAGAATATCTACAATATTGTGAAATGAACTTCTGGTGGTGTGCAAATGGTCTTAGTTACATGCGACGATTCCCCTAAATTGAAAACAGACATTCATCATAGGAAAATTATGCTCTCAGTGGAATGAGGTTTTAAAGGTGTTGTTTTTTAAACTCTTACCAAAGAACGAAATATTCAGTACAAATATGTACTGTTAGCAATAGGACATTTTGAATGAATTCATCATTCAAAAACATTCAGAGCTTGTGTTCATTGTAGAGGAGTAGTGTGTCATCACAATGCGAAACCACGCATTAAATTTAATCATCCATTAAAATTGTTGAAACTTGGATGGGATGTGTTGCTACACATACTGTACTTGACTTTATGCCGTCAAACTTCCACTTGCTTCACATTTTTAAAAAATTCAGTAATGTGCAATTCTGCTGAGGTCAGAAATCAGCATCTTATTTAGTTTTTCTTTGAGAAATACAGGTATAATGGTGGGAGATATTAACTGCAATTGACTTTAAAAAACATACAAAAAAGGCATCATGGCTTGTCTGATAACCCAATATCTGACAACCTCTGTTGGTAATAATATTTTGAGGGATTGTACTAATGGGATGTATTAACAGTTTATTACTAAAAAGAATCTGTTGCTAACCGATTTTTGTTATTAAATTATTTATAAGAGTTGTTTACAATGCTATGGATCAAAGTATATACCTCTCTCAGCATATCCCTTCAAGTTAACTGGTCTACCGTTCAATAATAAAGCCCGTATACATCCGACAAACCCATCTCTGTAATCTACAGAAGCGCCAACTACCAACGGCGAGGTCAGTTGTAGAGCGCGAACTGGCCCTTCAGGTTCACGCACCTCGCTCTTTAGAGCACCATCTACAACAATGCGAGCCTCCTTCCTAGATAAGGAAAATGAGTTACAGTGTAGAAATTAGTTTGGAGACGATTCATTATTTCAATTGTCACATATACGTTGGTTTAAAGTTCATAATGATATTTATGAACTCTTGATGGTCCAAGGTCAAAATAAATATAGTATCGTTCCAAAAAAAAAGTGTGTTGACGTGCCTCTAAACAAAAAATTTTAAAAATGTATGTGGAGTTGTGGTTATGATACAGAGTAGATAAATGTAGAAATAGTCACAAAAGTAGAACTTATGTTTGGTAATAAATTTATAAATGAACAAAGTGAAATAGTTTTTAAATTATTAGTTTAATTTTAAATTCTGGTTCGGAATTTTATGTAATTTTCGAATTTAAAATTAATATTAGGTTAATTTTAAATCCAAAATTGTGTAAAATTCCGAACAAACCTTATGTCAGTGTTAACAGTAATGCTATTAAATGACATTTTTATTAGAGCAACAAGTGTCATGTAAATTCCTCTAAAAGCTATAGGAACTGTGTAAAATGTTACCAACTATCTGGTGATGAACGTTAGCTTGTAGTTAGTAATAACCAAACGTTAGTTGGTTAGTTAGTAATAACTAAAAGTTTGAAGCGTTTCGTTATTTTACTATCATTTTTTCATGTATAGCATCTTATTTACAATGCCTAAATACAGTGTAATGTATTGTATAAAAGCATTTTAATAAAGTGTAATGTATTGTATAAAAGCATTTTACAATGTATTGTATAAAAGCTTTTAATAATTTATAAAAACAATAGTTAACCAAAAATCAAATCTCATTCACTCGTAACTTTCACAATTTTATATTCAATGTTACTATTTTTTGTCGCATACATACAAGTCACGTATATATCCAATTTTTATTTTAATGCAAATATCGCCATTTTTTTAAGAGCAAGGCTTTTTTTATCAAATTAAGAATAATAACCATTTGTTTTGCAATTTTCATAATGCATAATAACTTTGTTTCGGCATTTCATTTCAACAAGGTGTGTTTATCACTTACATTAGCAACTATGGTTAGAAGTTTTAATTTCTAGAAGTTTTGATATGGCTGATTCTAAGTAGTTTTTTTCATTTCACTTGCACTTTTCGATTTTAAGCTGATAAATGGTTGAAAACTATGTTTATCTATATCTTAAAAACAAAAATACTGCAGTAATATTGACAAAAATGTGACCAAAAGCAATTATTTCTATCACTTATGATGCTATGTATACTTTCAAGCAATCGCTATGCATCTTGCATAGTCCCTATAAACTATCTATATATATATATAAAAATAATGACTAAGTGAAGGAAAGAAGAAGATAACACCGCGCAACTTTCTAAACGCACCTGTTTCGCTCCACAGAGACGGAGTGCCAGTTGTTGTCGGTGAGATGGTAGCTGGTGTCCACAACTACACCCAGTGGACCACTACCTGCCTGGTACTGGAACTGTAGCTGATTACCTCCACTAATTGATATCTTAATGTAATCTTGTGGACCCTGTTATAACAATAGACAAATATTCTCAATAAATACATTTCAATCTAAGGAATGTAACTTATATATTTCAAATCTTTAAAATATGATATATGACCTATATATAAAATGAAAGGTCATTAGTTTGTTTGTTTTTATTATTCTCTGGAACCACACGTCCAATTTCAATATTCTTTTTGTTTTAGAAATCCATACTTTCATGAAAATGATAGGTTATAATATCATTATGCTACAATGGATAGAGGCGTAACAGTGATAAAAAATGGAACAGATATAGAAGAACACTACTTAAACTGTGCAGGCTAGAAAGATCGACTTTTTTATCGATTGATCATTCCGAGTATTCTCATCAAAATACCACCAACAGCCGGTCGGCAAATGGAGCAGAGGAGTTTAGTGACCACACGGTAGGGTGGGGAAGGCAAAGCACTTCAGTGATATAGCATACCGTGCGGCTCACTCGCACAGTCAACTCTCTGTGCAACGGATAACTCCTCGTGAATACTTTAGAATAAATTTCTAACTGTTGTATATTCAGTACAGTATTTATTTCAATTGTTGATTTTTTCAATACGGGTGACACCGCAGGGTACAGTTACTTCAAATATATTTAGCACCTTAAGCTATCATTGTAATGAAAGGATGAAAGAAACAAATATAAAAGGTGGATTAATAGAGTATTAAAGGGGAAAAAGAAGCATAAAAAAGAGATTAACAAAATTATGAGATTCATTTTTTTTCAATAATTTAATTACACTGTAAAGACATTAAATTCCGGTTTTGAAAGCCAGATTAATTTAGCTACGCAGACTACTTTAATTAGAAGGCATAGTACATATTTATTTGCATAAAATTTATATCCCCTTTTAAACTATTTTCAACATGTCTTTCACTCGGCAATAATGATGCAGTTCTACAAAACGCTAGATCACATTCAGATTAAGAAGTTATTCTGTTGTAGAGGCTGAAGAAATAACAAGAATTTCACGAAAGAATTGTAAGAGTAGAGAGATGTGAAGTAGTATTTATTACACAAATTGTATACCATTTATAACAAAAATAGTTATAAACTTTGTTCTGTCCAGTACCTATTTCATGGGGCTTGAAATATCTTCTTTGGTTATCTTTGGTTGCAAAGATATTTTTTATAATTTTATCACAAAATACACAATACATGGAATCTAGAAAAAATTATTTCCCACTGTAAATATGTAAAATTATAGTCATCTCAGACATTAATACTACAGCATCCTCGAATATGTATGAATTCAAAGTATGCAAATTTAAAAGATCAAACTAAATAATCACTATCTGCAATAAACATAGATTACTTCAATATAACATATATGTTATGAAAACTTGTCACGTTAATTGTTCTATTTCCTACAGAGATCTCACAAAATAAAAAGCGCACAATTCGGGAATAAGGGTCAACTGATTTCAATTAGTTATTTTTAACCGCTCCACCCAAACAATAACACTGCCAAGTTGATAAATATGATACAATATATGTTCAGTAACATATAAAAGAGATTACAAGGTGTATTTCATTCGAGTTTATTGCTTAAAATCACTCAAAACCTACAAGCTTGCAATGTTTAATTTCGCATCCGATTTCGGGTGCTCAGAGCATCTTCGTAAATTCAAGCTTTGGCCAATATTGGGCACTCGGGCTGCCTATCGGTTAAAGATTCTTGACATTTTTGTTTCAGTAAAATAATTAAATTCACATAGTTTACTTGTTAAGGACTTTTACAAATTCATTTTGAGAGTTAAAATCTGTATCAGTATTTAGAGCTTAATATCATAGTTGACTTTTGTGTTATTTTCTTAACATTGATGCAAAATTTGATTACTGCTGTAATTACGTGCTTTCATACTAGGCCACAAACCTTGTAACAGTCAATAGAGTTTCACTATATAAGGAAAATAATCATACCTTAGCGTGCATAATAACAGCATTTTCTTTGGTGGTTTTGAACTCAAAATATATATCGCCACTGTGGCCCATGTCGAACCTTGGTAAGTTTATTGTTGCATCGGCAATACGGAATGTCACAACGTTGTTGAACAGATCTGTCAATAAAAAGAATTATTAATCTAAGGCTAATAAGATATATGGATGATTTTCTGGTTCAGAAGCCTAGAAAGGGACAGCCATTTTAATTTTAATTTTTTTAACAAACAAAGGGAAGGGAAGTTTATTGGTTTACATTTTTACTTTTTTAACGTACAAAGGGAAGGGTGTAATTTTTTACTTAAAAAAGTAATTTTTCATTATCATACAGCATGCAATGATGAAGAATTTTAATTTCATATTTCTAGCTTATACACACTTATAAATATATTTTTCTGTCAGATTGACAGAAAAAGAGGACACAACATGAGCAAAATAATATTCTTCAGTATCAGGTCATAATGATGATTAAACTATGTGAGCTCATTCAATGTAAAACCCTAGATGTCAAGCTTTAGACTTCTTGCAAAAAAACATAGTAAAACTATTTTATTAGTTTCTTGAAGTTTATTTCGCTCTTTCATTTGTGTGCAAAAATGGACACCAAATAACAGTAAGAGGCACCATTTTTCTGTTATTGACAGGTGCCAATGTAACCAACATTTTAAGTAAATTTACATCCCAAATTATAAAAAAATGTGTGATTAGGTAAGGCGTTACGTATAATGTCAAATAAATAAAAACGCATTGAAATTTTCTTCATGAGGCATTATCTTATAAAAACAAGTAGCCAATAGTGAAATTCGCTGTCAAACAATTTTTTCGATACCACAATTCACAACACGATTAGTTTTTTTTTAAATTTAAAACATTAATATTATATAATTTTAAATATACCTGAGAATTATACCGAAAAACAGATCTCCATAAAGAATCTAATGCAATATTGACATTCGAATACTGTTTTTACCAAATAATGCCACATAATGACATTTCATTTATCATAACTTAAAGAGTAGCATTTTTTTATTTTCTCATTTCGATGTTTGATATCTGTAACTAATATCAGAGCTAAAATAAATTAAACAAGGAATACAACAAAGCCTTAACTTGGTTGCAATCACAGATACACGAGTTGTTTGTCATAAACATTTTAAACAATGCGTAAAACGTTTATATGTCACTAATCAATTTTACACTATATGTAAAACCGATCTAAGTTTGAAATTCTTTAAAATCACTTTTCTATAAAACAACAATAATTCATCACATTTATTACTTTAAACTGAATTCATTAAGTAATATTTTGATAAATGGCCACAGTACATGTGTGTTCAAAATAGTTCTATTATTTTTCATTTAGTGTCGATTACATTTAATTTAATTAACTTTAACATTTAAGACTATATAGTTTTATGTAATACAATTTTAACAGAAAATATTAAGCAATGTAAATAAATGTTGACATTAAAATAATAATTTTTAGATATAGAAAAAACACACACGAAAAAATATCTCTTTTACGAATATCTGTTTTATTTCATTTTGTGTTGAAATGTACTCGGGATTCTGCCCCATTGCGGCAGACAAATCCTGGATTTAGCTGTTCATCAATGACTCTATTTTTTAAATATTTTGTATAGAGGACCTGAGTAATGTTTTATGTAGCCCACAATAGTATAGAGAATGACATATGTATGTAAGATATCTCTACATATAAGTACACTGTTCAATGCGTAATATATTATCGTTTATAATGTTTCATTCGTTTTTAATGTGCATTTTTGGTCAGTTTAATTTTATCGCATAGACTTTAACAAAAAAATAAATAAAATAAAATTCTTATTAAATTTATGAAAATGGTCATTGCTTTTTTCCATTTAGATGAGAGGGCATTGCCCCATAACCCTTTAGATAAGACCGCCACTTCTAGGGATCAAAAATTTAAGATGTATTGTCGATATTAATGGATAAATGAACAACATTCACTACATAATATATATCATAATCAAATTTTTCACATACCATCTCCTTCACACAGTAATGGCCCCAGTGTATAGCGGCCCTCCTTTTCATCCAAAGGATTGCCTGTGTCGCCAAATCTGAGTTGTCGCACTGGTAAATATTCCTTCTCCGTTATATCACCGCCATCCTCTTGCCAACCTGTAAAAGACATAACTTATTACTGAAAATAAATCCTCCGATTCCGTATTGCCAATGCGACAATAGTATCAGATTATTAGATTGCAGTTTACTTATGAAGTTAATTAAATCATTCAAATAACTGCCTATTTTTGAAAAACAATGGTCGGCTGCAAAGAAAAGTTTCGAGAGCCTTTTTTCTTTTTGGAGACGGATGTGAAGAAGAGAGAAATTCTATTTCGTTTTAACATAGAAATGAGAAATCTTAATTGAACTAAATTATAATTTCTGCTGTTTTTAAGGATTAAAAAAATAAATTTCTCAAATCAAATACGAGTAGAATTATAGGCATCTTTGATTGATGTCATCAAAAGGAAAGTAAGACAGAAAAAATGGTGCATTAAATCAAGCCCAGTTATTTGACAAAATCGATGTCACTATCGAAGTAGGGAATACCGAACAAAATGTGCAAGCTGCCACGCCACTGAGAGATCACAATTGAAGAAAATAGACTATAAGATGCATGGTTTTAATGTATAATCTATATTGCTATGGTTATAATCCTTAACAACAAGAGGCCACCTATGCAGATGGCTAGACCAAATTAAATGTGATGTCATAAAAGCTCTTAATAATATAAAGCAAAAAAATATTCAAAGCTACATTATATAGAGAGTTACAACATTAAAATAATAAAATTGTTTTAATTCAATATCAAGTAAAAATCACAAAGATGCTGTCACAAACTATATATAAAGACAAGCTAATTCCTATTAATTAGAGACAAGCTAATTTTTTTAATTTGATTGAGACATTTGTACTATTTGCACATAAAAAAGAACCAGGTTGACACTCACCAATTTGTCCAGAATCACAATTACACCACTTGGTATGGTCGGAACAGGTTCCAAGTATACCGCATTGACACTTGCGCGATCCTGGTAGGGCACCCGCCCAATAATCCATGCGACGTCCGTCGCGCGACACCCACCACGCAAATGGATGGAAATTAACACCCTCCTCACCTAGAGAAAATTTTATATTCAAAGTATTATAAGAAATGTCTTATTTAACATCCAATTTTTCATCTAGACCATTATATTATTTATTTATATAATTCATAAAAGTTGTAATATTCATTTAGATACCATATTCATTTAGATTACATTAAATGAGAAATAATATAACATAGGAAACTAGAGTAAGAGATAATATTAATTTCTTATCCAATGTATTAAAACAATAAAAGTCTATTCATAAATAAATATTTAATTATAAATAATATAAATCACATATAACAATCAATCAAATCACAAATGATTAGGGAGTTATAAAGGTAGTTAAACAATACCACAGATAAAAAATCTTTGATACACAATATACATGTATTGTATGATATTCAAATTAATTAAATTTTAAAAATCTGATCATATTGTTCATTCCTAGTCTCTTACATAATTTCTTTTTCAGTCTATATGGTGAAACAAACTAAGGATTTTCATCTTGAATTTTCCAACCACAAGCTCTTACAAACACAACTTTCCAGAATCATATCTACAGCTAATTATATATTTCAGTCTTGCCATAAGTACTTCTATCCTTCAATAAGCTATAAATTCATTTGATTGCTCATGAACACAATTCGCATAAATATAACTAACACACAACACAAATATAAATCCATTAATGAAAGGTGCATGGATATTATATTCTAACTATCATAAAATAAATAAAAGCAACTTACTGGGTGAGTTCAGAAGCCGTGAAGCATAACAAGAGTAACTTAGACTCTGACGACACGTATCGGAGCGATTTAACAATGCCTCCAGCTGGTCACGGCTTGCTTCGTAAACAATGTCCTGGCGAAAAGCGCCTGCTTCTTGATAGCCGTCTACACTTGTGGTACCCGGATTCAAGTGTGAAACAGATGTAATAACGCGACCGTCAGCTGAAAAGTAAAAAATAATTCTATATAGGAACTAGAAGAAAAGTGTAACTAACTTACATGTGTTATACAATATGTGTATGATTGTACATATTTGTGTCTCTAATTGTGTAATTCCACAGAAATATTAATCAGAAAACTTTTAGAGGATTTCTAACACCATTCAATGTTGTAAATAAAAAAAATGATTGTATTAAATTATTAAATAATTAAAAAATTAAATAAAAAAAAATGATAAGATTAAGAAATTAAGATTAAATAAAAAAAAAAATGATTGGAAACTATTAAACAATTTTTAATAGGTGGGCATTTATGCAAACTGTTTCTATATTAGTATAGCAAGCTGGATTCTACGAATCTTTGAGAATAAAATAAGACGATTGTAATCAATAGACATTGGAAGTGTTCATAATAATTTTTGTAATTAATAAAGATTATGGATGCAAGCGATCCCAGCACCGTTATGCATCCGTAGCACGCAGCGCAAGTCTTATCGCAAGTATAGCTACTTACTACGTACGTTCTTCAAATTATTTTTAGTTTGAAATAACATAGTTACAGAAATTAATTCTGATCATGTCATGAATATAATAGCGGAGTATTTTGAGAAACATAACATTATATGGGTAAAGCTCATCCACTTTTGCACAGACAGTGCTCCAGCCATGTTAGAATCATGCGCCAGTATAGCAACATTAATAAAATAGAAGAAACCTTCAGTAATAACAACTCATTGTATCATACATTGACATGCATTAGCATCTAAGACTCTTCCTAAATGCCTTGCTAATGCAGTGGCCATAAGTCGTAAATTTTATCAAAGGCAGCGCTTTGAATACATGCCTATTTAAAAAAGCAGTTGCAAGATTCTGGAAACAAAACTTTAGGTATGGTGATTTTTTTTGTTTGAAGACAAACTTAGTGTTTTCATTTGCAAACTGCAATTATGGGTGGTAAAGTTGGCGAAAACACTTATTCAGCTTTTGTGACATTAAAAGCACAGGTTGATAATAATAAACATGTCATAATCACCATAAATATATAATTGAACAACAGAAGTTATTTGCAAATGCTGGTCGATGAACTCCATCGTATTGTTACTTCCTGGAATATAACTAGAACGAATCGACAAATACCCAAAAGCTGATTCGCAATCATTTTAGTATTGCTGTTGATGAGGTTGCAGAAGAAATCCAGGAAGAGTTCATTGAATTCGTTAAATTATAGGGACTGTAAAGATGCATTTGAATCTTGAAGAGTTCTGGTGTAAAAAAGGAATTTCATATCCTCGAATTCAGAGATTTGCTTTGCGATATCTTATGATTTTCTCCACAACTTATCTATAGAAACATGGGTTTTCTGCTTTGCTTATAATTAAAAACAAAGTCAGAAATCTATCAGAAGCAAGTAATGATATTCGCATAACCCTGAGCAACAGTATTAGCCCAAAGATTACCCGACTTGTAAAAATGATGCAACTCAAAAATCACATTGATTTTCTGTTAAAAATTTTCTATAAAAAATACCTAAATGTTATTGTAAGTTTAATTCTCAACTAGAAGTTTTGATTAAACTTTAGTTTTCAATTAACAAATTTATTATTTTATCTTTGGGGTCCCTGTTACGATCAAAAAAATTCTTAGTGATCCCTGGTCAAAAAAAGGTTGATAATCACTACTTTAATATGAGAGCGAAGGTATAAAGGCACATCAGGATGATTGTTACTTCAATATAACATCTCTGATTGAAGAGTATTGTTTGTATATCTAAACAAATTCATAAAATAATTAAAAGGAAATAGTTCCAGTTTTAATAAACCTTACATTAGTAGCAAGCTACTTCCTGATAGCCATAAATTGTTAGAGAAATTAGACCTATATCATGGTACTGTTTCTAGATAAATTTGGAAGCTTCCTAAAATAATTATCTAAATAAACGTCATAGCATACCATAGAAGAGACATGTGACAGGGAATGGTTCTAGCGGCCCCGATCCATCTACATCAATGCGCAGTTCGGCCTGTCCACCAACAGCCTGCACATTCTTGTGAGCCTGGCAGGAGAGGGGATTTGTAGCTGAAATGGTTTTAGGAAGAATATCAAAATATCAATTTGAAGTTATCCAGAGTTACAGATGAACAAAAGGTATAATGTGAAATATAATGTATTACTTTTTAAAACTTAATATTACATAAGCATTTGGAAAAGTGAAAAAGAAACATATAATTTTATTTATGGACATATAACTTATTGTGATCCATTAAATTTTAATTGTAGTTAATTTACTTACATGAACCATTCAGTACCGACATGAATACTTGAAAATCTATAATGATAGGTTTTCAAGAATTGTGACTTTCACGTTGCGAAAACCTACTTAAAGAAGTAGGTTTTCGCAACGTGAAAGTCACAATTCAGAAAAAAATCATAGATAGTTAAAACATATACACCATTCATGGTTAATATATCAAGCATTACTATTGTCAGTCAAATGCGGACCATGAAATCGGTTAAAAAACCATTATTTTTGCCGATTGTGAGTAGATTTCAGAAATAAGTATATTTTTAATTTGATACTTTCTTTAATATACATTGTTGTACTTTTTCTGATAACTAAGCATAGAAATAAATAAAAAGTAATAATTGAAAATTTGTTTTTGGTATTATTGACTTATTTAAATATAATAAATGTTTAAAAATAATAGACTATATTTTTAGTTGCGTCTACCATATACACCATTTCCCAAAATCCAAAAAATTTTATTTTATGAAATGATATCTCAATATTCTTGAAAAATAAATTATTATACATATAACAAGATATCTTAAAAAACTAAAAGTTTATTTTTTTACTATGAACTCTTTGAAAAATTTAGAAAAATTACTCATCATAGAACGTAACTTGTAGATTATACACAAAAATTCGTAATTGCATCAGAACGATATTGCATATAAAAAAAATTAAAAATGTTAGTCTTGTAATTATACGTAGCCACAAAAATTCATAAAAATGTTCTCAGGTATGACATTTATTCATATTATTTAAATTGGTCAAAGTCTCACCCAAATTTTTTGTTATTTGAAGAACACAATATTAAGAATTAATGTCGGCTCAGTTCAAAGTGTTATAGGCGACTATTAAAAAAATATTCGAAGCCAATCCGAGTACAGACAAATTCCCCATTTTTATTAAGCATGGACCTGCTGAAGGATTTGACTAAAAGAATTTCAGTAACAGAATAATATCTTTATGTTCATCCACTACCACATTAAAAGTATATTACCACATTAAACGATGAAATTTTCAATGTGTTCTTTTTTTTATATAAATAGAGTTCACATACATCTACATGGCAGTATTGAAGCAACATATTGTTCAATCACATTATGATGGTATCTCATTACTGTATTTTATGGAATACGGTGTAAAGAGCAGGCCCCTTTGTATAAAAGTGAAATTATATGCACCTTCAAAGACTATTTCGGGTTGGCATCACCAAAACAAGACCACAATAGAAAAAATTATAAGTACAGTTGTATCCGGTTGCCACCAACATATAAAAATGAAATTTAAGTAATTGCATGTCACGCTTATTGATAAGCGAACCATCACTCCCCACTATAGCCAAGCTTCATATGACATTTAGACTTTCAAGAAAAACATAATTAATTTGATCTGATAGGTGATTTTTAATTCTAAAAACGAAACTTACATGTATGACATACTGCACCAGCATAACCGGTCCCCTCGCACTCGCAGAAGAATTCCTTTGAGCTCTGCTTACATACGCCTTTATGCTCGCACGGATTTGGGTTACATCTGGAAAAATATCCACATTTAATATTGAGGATTAATAAAATATAATGCCAATATTTTATATAGCATTAATTTTTTTATATAAATTATTTAAAGCACTGCGTAAAATATGTCCTAAGATAAAAACAAAGTTAAAGAAATGTTACTATACTCACCTATCAGTCATTTGACAAGCATCAAAGACAACCTCATCCTTACAGCAGTACTCGTGAGACTGCCAGTCACTCGGAAGCTTATAATTTCCATCCACAGATATCATTCGCATACACCCTACAAACCCTGGAGACTTGTATCCAGATTTACCACCTGTTAAAAAAATAAATGTCTCATCCCAAAATTTCTTTTTATAAATGATGAACTGTTAATTGCATTCCTATTCTACAGTATGATATTTTACAAGATATTAAATATTTACATAAATATCGTTTTTTTTCTATTATTTAACTGGAATACCAAAATAGCAGTAGTGAGCTGCCAGTTCACATTTATCTAGAATACTAATTAAACCAGTAAAAAAAACATATCTAAAATAAAAAAGTATCGATCAATTGCAACTTTCACTTACCGGCGACGAGATAAATAGCACCCGTATTGAAGCGGAGTTTCCGAGTCGTCTTCATTGGTCTCTGATCCACGTTGAGGATTAAGCTATTGGCAGCCATAGTCAGGATGACTGTGTGCCATCGGCCATCATTAAACTCCTCGTCATAATTGTCAAGTATAGCCTTGGGACTCTCTCCCGCTTCCAATTCAACTTTTACTTTACCATCTTCTAAGAATACCTGAAAAAATTAGTGGTCATTTTGAAAGCTTGTATATAAATTGATAAAATACTAACTCTTACTTTCAGCTTGTGTCGTCTAAAATATTTGATTAATTTATTTCTTGCAATTTTTTTACAATAATTTGCACGACAAAGTAAATTAAATCAGGAAAATATAATCATATCTTATAATATATCTAAGCTAAATCTTCAGGACAGTCTTGACAGTTTATGTTTATTAATTCTAAGCCCCTCTCATTTTACAGCAAGCGCACTAATAATTGAATTTTCAGTCTTATTGGATCGAAACAAAAAGCACCCTAAATTTTAATCTGAACCTTAGGTGTCAACTCAATAAAAGCCCTTTTGATATCATGGTCCTGAGGTTTTTTCACAATGCTCTAACAAATAGACAAAAATCCATTCAGAACAACTAATAATTGAATTTTCAGTCTTATTGGATCGAAACAAAAAGCACCCTAAATTTTAATCTGAACCTTAGGTGTCAACTCAATAAAAGCCCTTTTGATATCATGGTCCTGAGGTTTTTACACAATGCTCTAACAAATACACAAAAATCCCTTCAGAAACATTCAATTGCGGAAATAGCTTACACTTTAGTTTAGATACTCAAAGATCGATCCAGTAAAAGTTCCATTCAAAACAGTTCAGTAGTTCTTGCACAACCAAATGAACAGAAAAATTCTAAATACTTGTATTTGACTTACGCCCTGTTAAATTTTTATTATAGTATAGATCCATAATTATTTAAATTTCCATCTATCTGTTTGAAATGACTTGGCACAAAAACAGCTTATTTATGTAAAATGAATGTTGGCATTTGTCACGCTTTGTATTATTTCTGGACACGCTTACTCATAGCATAATTAGCTAGGCATTCAAATTGCTATTGAGAGCAAGTTATTAACCACGGATATAGAAAACATTTTGCGTTAATTTGTATTATGCAATTTTTGGCCCTACATTTCCAAAATATCCTATATAGCAACTTCTATAGCAAATTTTTGATATAAACAAAACTAAAATAGCAATTTAGAACATTAGAAAATATTATTGCTAAATCACTGCCATTTAATTAGTTCATCTTTGCAGAACTCTGTATCTAAATCATATTTGCTATACTCGACTAACGTTAAAATATAGAGATTTATGTTATGTACCCATTCAATCAGGATCTCAGGAAATACAATAAATTTCTCAGTAAATATCATAATTTAAATGAATGAAAATCAAGCACCAGTGTATTATTACCACAATAATTCTTACAAGCCACAGAATAGCTAGAAAGGGCACTATGGTAGCCTGGTCATATTACATATTAGAGAAAAACAGAATGAATATAAATTTTGCTTTTTGTTACTTTATAGATGAATTAAAAACTAGATATCATTTACTTTTCAATCTGATAAAAAGTTGAGTATTGACTTACCCTATTTCTCAATAGATGGCAGATTAGTTCAAATAAATTCATAACAGATTAATAGCTTTTATATATATATAAAATTACAGTGACAAACAAATTGTATATATAATACAATATGAAAAGCGATGGAGGAACAAATAAGACTAATGAAATCTTTGGATTATAATAATTAGTAATTAATTATAAGTATTAACATACATACATAAAGAACTAAGTAACAGCGAACCTTCCACAGGATATATGCTACCAACATAAGTAAATTAAACAGAGCAAGACTGAATGAGCATGTAAGATAAGAACATAAACTATTTTCTTCTATTCTTCTGCCTAAATGGTGCCTTGATCAACTGTTAAACTTGGAACTCCTTAACTAGCACTTAGAAGGAATTATCGATTTGTAATTACGGTTAATAATCATGCCTTTAGTAGGATTGTTCATAAACTAAGTTTATAATCAATTATTCATAATAAACTATAAAAAACATTAATACGAATTATTCTTAAATTAGTTAAATAATTTGATAGTACATCGTAAAACACCCACTGTTAAATTATGTAGTATCTAAGTATGGCCCAAAGATTAAAGTGATGTAAGACATTGTCAGTTTCCAAATTAAGAACAATTAGTCGACTTACCTTGACATATCCCTTTGACTTGAATTCGTGATATATGAGCAAACCATTCGGTTCGTAGCTCCGGAATTGAAGAGAAACATTCATCGACTCGATACCCTCGTAACCCCTGAGTCTCGCATAGGATCCAGTCGTTAAGAATGTAATAGGAATTATTGGAGGTTCCTTTAAATAATAATGTGTAGTCTTAAATTACATATAATTACAAAAAATCTTTCAACTTAAACCTAGATTGCAGTCTACTTAATTTTTATTTTTAATATTATTCAAAATGATGTAAAATATTATGTGCATCAAAATTACTCACTAATTTACAGTGTTTGCTATCATTAACTTACCGGACAAGTGTAGTAAGTGTTCACTTTAGTATATTTCAGAGAATCGCCCTGCTCGTATGCCTGAGTTATTTCTCTAAAAACATTCGTCTCATTCAAATAGAGGTTTTCTATGCATCCCGTGAAGTTTTGTGTTACAACTAATCCCTCCTGTTTGTTGGGCACACCACCTATATAAAACTGTAAATATAAAAAGTAATTACAACCACAACTTATTTTTCCCATTCTATTATTCTAGTTACTTCAAGAAATAGATCCTGTAATGAAAAGTCTACTAGTATGTATGCCAATTTTTCTTGGATGCTGCAAAGCTTTTTAAATTAATCAAAAATATAAAACAAATGTACCAATTAGTACCCATTCAAATAAATATTGAATAAGCGTTAAATAAAATAACTTTGAATAAGCGAAAATTAAATGCTTAAGTTATTTAAATAGAAAATAATAAACTTACTTAAATTTATTATTTGCTTAATAAAATGTAACAATGTTGTTCCTATTCCGTATAATATTTAAAAATTATTTATTAACATTTTATGGATATATGGAAGACTTTATACATATGTGAAGACACAAAACACGTTTCATATGAGGTTCCCACAGCAAATATATATTTGGGAATAAGGCGTGGGTCATGCTCACAGATGAGTGATTAACTTGCAAAGCAACCATAGTATGTTGCTTGTAATGTTGGGCTGTTAGCAAAAGCTAATTAAAGAGTAAAAACGAATGAACCTTTCCTTTGTATGTATGTGCCCAAGCTCAAATAACAATTGCTATGGTTTATTTTAAATTGTAATCAATATATGATATAGCCATAGCACTCCAAAAACAATTTATGTTTCAAATTGATTATTTCGTGTTGTTTTTCAGCATTAATTATGATTAAGTTTATTGAAAAACTAATACATATTGCAATTTCAATATGCATAATGATTTTACTGAAGTAAATGGAGACAAAGGTAGGTCAAACGTCAATTATTATAGTCACAATTAAATGAAACTACGTGATGTAGTATTATTTCTACTTTCTTTAATTTCTTTACCACGACCTAGGTTTCGTTGTATTCAGCAAAGATTCTTTGCTAATATCCCACCTGAAGATGTTGAATACAACGAAACCTAGGTCATGGTAAAGAAATTAAAGAAAGTAGAAATAATACTACATCACGTAGTTTCATTTAATTGTGAATAATGAATTTCTACAAAATTAACGCCAAATATATTCAAAATTATTATAGTGTCAATTATCACCAAGTCTGATAGTGACAGAATTTTGTAACATTTCCAGTATATAAAAATAATATTATTACAAATGCATAAGAAATATTTTTGTAAATAAGATGTTTTACGTTCTAATTTGTGTAAGAATTAAGGTGATTTAGCAATTTGTAAAAGTTTGAAACTTAGTAATATTGATTGTGTAAAATAACTGATAGTCTTCGCTTTCAATTTATACAAGCTATCCACAGGTTCAAAAATATCAAACAACTGTATCATTACATAGGATAATTACGTCCATCATATCATTAAAAGGACCTGCTATAATATTATTCCTTGATATACAATACAATCCAACGAACAACTGAAATCAGACACCATAAAGCATTGATCTGATGTTGTGGTAATTTGCCATGGCTATCAACCATCAACAGATAGAATTATAACAGTATGGCATTAAAAATCAGCGATTGCAATCTACCTCACTTTTAAATGACTGCTCCCATGAACCAAAAGAGATAATTGAAGTTGACAGCGTGACGTATGCAAATTACCCTATATAAGTGTGCCAAGGTCATTAGCTTCCATTGTACAGCAACTGAGTTGGCCATTGTATTTGTGAGGAAGGCTATGATTAACTAGCAATAGATTAAACAAGATTCCAGACAAAAGCAACTACATTTTTGACTTTGCCTGTGAAAAATTACCCCTAGTCTCTAATAGGTTTATACGATTTCCACAATCTTGTGCAGTCCACTTTGTAACTGTTATTTCTACAAATGCTGTGATTACCTGACTGTAACTTTGATTTATAACAAGATTACTCATAGAGTATATGCACTTTAAAGTTATAACAAATAAATTAATGAATAAACAAACTTTTAATAACAACTAGCCTAGATGTTTTCTGTTCAGAATGATATATTTAATATAAAAACAAGCACTGCGTTTCATAAATACAGAACAACTGTATTTCTCTAAAAATTAAAAGGTCAAGCCTATGCAGGCACACAGAAAAGCAGGATTCTATAGCATTCCTCCGCACAGCAATAGTTAGTCTGTTATTTTGTGCAAAAAGTCCTATAATTTGATTATGGAGCCCTAATAATTGCAAATAAAAAACTACTTCATACAAAAATTTTACTTCATAGTAACATGTTGTTGAATGCTATCTCATCTCTGATATGAATGAGATCCCAAAAGGTTTCCATTAATTCAAGAGTTATTTTGGTTAGCCTATGACTTACGGGAACTTAAAATTAACTACAAAAGTATACCTAATTAAATATCGTTTATGTTAATTAACTATATTTAATTACAAACAAAATAAAAATCAGACTTAATTTGTAGTCATGGCACCTAAAAAATTAACCCCTAGTAGTAATCTTCACTAATCGAAAACTAAGAGGTGTTATTAAGGTCAAATTTTTTCAGACAGCCAGTCATAGCTTGGTCTATCCCTACTTTTTGGGATAGGCCAAGTTATGACTGGCTCTTTTTGTTAATTCTGTACATTCTAACGATTCTAACTAATACATATTATAAATGCAAATTTCAGGGATATATGAATGAAAACATGTTTGTTTCCCTATAACTATGTAAATTCTAAACTGATTTACATGAAAATTGGAATAGGAATATAATATAGCAAATGTGCTTTTCCGGAAAAGTTTCTAAAGGATCCATCTTTTATGATATTCATTACTTTGCTAATTGATCACATTTCAGCATTGTCTCTAAGGGATATTGGTAAATTTATCTTTGGTACGTATTAACTTACGCAGTGTACACTGAATTCGGAAATATAAACGTGGGTTCTTTGATATATCATAACCATTTTTTTCCTTTTATATCTCTATTATAGCATTACTACAGAACCCGGATGTAATTTGAAAAAAATTGGAATACAAATAAAACATAGGCTGGGTTGACACATACATCACATCGGTGTATTCTAACCGAACAATGTCGCGGATAAGAGCTAGTATTTTAATGCAATGTGTATTTTTTGATAAATATTTTATTGTTTATGGTTAAATTTTGATATAATTCTCAATACATTGTATTAAAATTAATAACTTCATGTTATCTACCGAACTGAGGTAGAAAGTGATCTTAGATCGACGCACAACGAGGACGGTTAGCTATCTTGCAAGCTGCCCGCTTTCGTGTCCTTCATATCAATACTTTAAACGAACCTATCTCTCATATCAATACTTTAAACGAACCTACTTACTAAGTACTATTTATAAAATTATTTAATTTTTTTTGGATCAATGCCAACAATTTAGACAGGCCACATTGCAAACCAAAGTTTAATATTTCATTAACAATATTTCACAATAAAAAAAATGGTCTAAGAACCCTCCATTAAATATTAAACAACTGAACCAAGAAAGCACAATACATTTTCTCCATCACCGCTAATACTTAAGTGAGGGAAAAATATAAGAAGATATTTCATTTATTTCGCTGCATATTAATTGGGGACTCTATCTGAAACTTTCAGCAAAATTTTATAAGGATAGATTTAAACTTAAATTGTAATAACTATAAGGCTGAAACAGACAAGTTGATGGACACAAAGAAATTGTGTAAATATTTGATTTTAAAATACTGTGCTACTTTGCATTTTGCATAATACATTTTTCATGGAACTCAAAATTTCAAATTTCTGACAAATCTGTAATTTAACAGTTTTATCCTAAATCTACGTCACTTAAAAAATTAAGTTTTGTCTGCTAACAGGAAAAACTTATCTAATCGTACTACCAAAACTCAATAGTCAAATTAAATTTCACAACCATTAATTGATGTTGGTATTATTTTTTTCTATTATACATACTAAATGTTACATCTTTTAAATTGCAACTTTATTCTTTTTCGCCATTAAAGACAATGTTTTATACTTATCAAAGTCATTTACGTTTTACAAGATTTAAATATACCCATTCCATTCAAATGAAAACGCACATAGTTACTTACATTCTACATAAATGTGAAAAAAACTGACAAGAAAAGCTTTAATTTCTTAATATAAATGTATATTAAATACCCTTCTACAAACATAAATATTTCAAATTATGCAATATAATCTGAGTCAATTTTTAAAATTGCTAGACATTTAATATGATGAGAGACAAAGGTAATTGTATCATTATTAAAGGGTGTGTTTACATTTTTGACGAAAAACCTCTATATTTTCCAAGTATACTCTAAACTCTGGGAATACGTAATATAATGATTTTGATATGAAAAAATAGACCTAACATTCATCTATAATTTAAGTAATTACTTTTGATTGATTTCAAGTATTTATTTCAAGAAAATTTCTTTTTTGCAACTCATTCCTCACCAAAATTCCTAAAGCGGGGCAATAAAAACCATTTCCTCTTAAATTTGATAAAAAACAACTTTGATTGATGCAATAGTAAAAGAGTAAAAGAAAAATATTTGTTCAACAAAAATATGGTTTCAATTTGCCATAAATTGTTAACACTGGCTAGTCATTCTCTGCTGAAATGTGCCCCGAGTCAATAGTTTAATAGAGTAACTGTTCTGAGTAAAAATCTTCGCCATGACCACTGTGCTATTGGATTGACCATTTGTGGATATGACCAAAAATTGTCCTAATAATCAAAACACAGTGTGCTCTCAAGCTAAGGGGATTTTTGAAAAATTGAAAGAAGAAGCTGGGTCCAAAAATGAAACATTTAGCTAGTAATGGTTGGTTCAGCCAATTTAAAAATCTTTTTAATTGGCATAGCATCGAAAGTGGAGAGGCGGCAAGCACTGATAAAAAACTGCATTTTTTTATCCAGAGAAACTCAAGACAATGACAGAAGAAGGTAGCTATACCAGCAAACCATATTCAACGTAGATGAAATGGGTGTTTTCTGGAACAATATGCCTAACAGAACTTTTTTCACAGATGAAGCGAAAACCTTTCCAGGTTTTAAAGCTGCCAAAGATCGATTGACAATGATGATTGGTGCAAATTCAGCTAGTGATTTCAAATTAAAACCTCTCTTAGTTTATCTCTCAGAAAATCTAAGCTTTAAAAAATAAATCTGAAGCTGATTTGCCCGAGATTTTAAAGTCAAATGTAAAAGCTTGGGTTACAGATTTTTGAGGACTGGTTTGGTCATCATTTCATACCTGAAGTCGAACATTATTGGCAATTAAAACAAAGCCCATTTAAACTGATGCTATTAATTGACAACGCACCAGGTCATCCTCCTGCTAACCTAATTAAGTTCGACCCGCGTGTGAAATTTGTATTTTTGCCACTGCACACAACCAGTTTGCTTCAACCGATGGACCAGGGAGTCATTAAAACATTTAAAGCTAAAAAAACGAGACAATAAGCTATAAGACAAAACGAGATTTCTATCAAAGACTTTTGGAAGCAATTCAATGTTTTAGATGCTGTGAGAATTATTAAATAATCTTGAAATGAGATTTCCCAAAAAAACTTTGAATAGCGTCCGGAAAAATTGTGTCCATTTTTTTTCACCATTGAAACCCAAGGAGAATCAGCGTCAAATCCTGATCAAATTATTGATAATGTGGATGAGGAGGTGGTCGATCTTGCCAAGCAATTAAATTCAGAGGTGGATGGTGATGACATTCAAGAACTGCTGGATTCACATAATCAGGAGCTGACAATTGATAATCTTATAGATACGCGTGAGCAAGAGGAAGATATTGAACAATTGATTGAACAATGTCAATATTTTGTTTTCTTTTTTAATTTACTTTTGTATTTTTTTTTGTCTAATATGCTATGAAGAATTTTCATTGTAAAATCTCTTACAGTCTACCAACTAAATTTCAATACAAATTGTTATGGTTGACTGGAAGAGATTGCTCATGTAGCAATAAGTCAGCCATATGTACTGTACTTAAAAGTTAATAATAAGATATTGAACAGATTTTTCAGACCCAAATGAATCAGAAAATCAAATGACGATTACAAACTTAACAGAAGACCACAGTTTACTTAATAAGGGGTTACAAATTTATAAAAAAATGGGACTCCCACGAAGATCGTATTTCTACTACAAAATGGGGAATAAAAAATTTACTAATATGCTATGAGGAACTTCGCATGAAAAAAAAATTTTTTCATCAGATAAAAATGTTAAAATTTACGAAACCTTCTACATTAAAATAACTTCGGCATACATTTTTGCAATTCATAATGATATAATTTGTTTTCATAAAATATTTTCCTTGTAAATTATTGTTTTCTTTAGTCTCTGGTCCCAATTGAAGAAAATTGGCATGCATTTATATGTAAAATTGGATCCCGATTTATGCGAATTCGACTTACACGGTTATCACTCGGTCCCATCTATCGTAAGTCATCAATATTATTTGATTTTACATTCCCTACTGATTTTTTCAGAAAAGATGGAAGTAGAAAAGTTTAATTGGCATAGTATTACATCCTTACTAAGCCATTTATTTTGCACTAATTTTTTTAAAATAATTATTTGATAATTAAAGATGGGGTGAAAATAGACTATCAACTTTTTTATATCCTACAGCTATTATTTGATTATGGGGCATACAAATATCTTTTTTTATAATTTAAATTGTATACTTAAAAAAATATTCTAAGAATATGAGAAAATTTAGCATTCCCACTTATTTTCAAAATTACTGAATACCATTTACATTATGAAAAATTAATATTTGAAAATATTTTATTTCTACTAAATATCCTTAAATGTTTGTAACTGCCAAAAGGTGTACGGAACTTAATGTGTATAATTCTGCAATAAAGACACTTGAAAAGAAATAGCGAAGCCTGTATTAAGAGACTCTTACTAAAGTGAGAGTTGTCAGAAATTGGATACGATCGTCATAATATACGAAGAAGCAAAAGAAGAATTTATGAAAGAATTGGTATTGAACTCTGATCGGCGGCATAATGTAGAGCACAATACAGTCTAACAAATTGCTAGTCCATTTTGGTTAACCGTAGGCGAAAGTTATTAAAGGCTTCTTGGTTTGCCAAAGTATGCAAGGGACATGTAAATACAAATAGCACATCAGTTAAACAGATTTTATACGGGAATTATTTGAACCATGTGTCATCAATAAAACATAGAAAGAACAATTAATACACTGCACTTAGAAGTTAGCAACATTTTTACATATCAATATTGATGAGTGTAGTTTATTACTTGATAATAAATTTTCTTTTCTAGGAGCAACACCATATGGCTAATACACAGACAATTTTGTAGAAATTAAGTGCCCCCAGATGATAGAGTACAACAAACAGAAAATTGAGTTTTGAAAAATAAAAAGATAACATGGAATAACATTTAACAAATTTTATCAAAACTGTTTATTCCCAGAATTGGTGGATCCTCGACTATAGAGAGCGAATGAAATTAAGATATCATTCATCACATTCTATTAGCGCTAAGATTTTGAAAGTAAGAAACTAAACATGATCAGTTTCTCATGTGAGGACTCCGACACTTCCAAAGTTTAAAGTCATTTCTTCTTATAATGGAAATTTTAAAAATGAAAAAAAAAAACTTAAATAGATTCTTACTATAGTGAACAATATTTTGAAGCAAAATGTTTCTATTATTTGCACATGTCACTACAATTATTTAAAAAACTTCAATAATTTCAAGGCAAGGGATCTTGAAAATATTAAACACGTAATAATCAAACACAATCATTAAAATAAACTACTGTCATTAGTTACAAACAACAGGTTTAAAGAATATATAAAGAAAAAGGACAACAAGAGCAGCTGGGCACAGTAAATCTCACTCAAAATCAACAACATTAAATTAATCATATAAAAATCTACATCTACCAACTTACCGCTCGGTTAAGATTGAGTCTGCTGAATTCACCACGTATAATGCCCTGTACCTTAACACGATCTACTGAGAACAATATATCCCGCCGGCTCCTCGATATAATAACATCGTGCCAGATGTTGTCATCCAGAAGACTTCCAACTGAGAGGGATGTTGGGGTACCAGAACCTGCGATGAAATTGACCATAACACAAGTCTACTCATTTTGCTAATTTTAATTAAAGACAAAATTTTAAGGAAAATATGAAAAAAACTAAGTCTGAAATAATGGAGTATTCACTATACTCCATCACTGAGCACGAACTATATTAAATTCTCAAACATAGTTTTAAAGTAATTTCACTTCATTATATAATATATTTTGCTAATAATTTTTAGAGAGTATGGAACAAAATATGTGTGAATTCTCAAATAAATAATATTATTCCATATTTTACAACTTCTATAAATAAATACTATATCTGATTACAAATAATTTAGAAAAAATTTTCATTATAATTCATTCCTGTAATCAACCATAACTGTAAATCAGTCTTATGCGCCATTAACGTCACATTTAGCCCTCGTAAAACTCGAATTTATTTTGGGAAGTAATGTTCAATAGTCACCTTTATTGCTTGTGGTATCATAAAAAATACATTTTTATGCAAACGATTTTGATTTACTACATTATCTTTTACTTCTAGTCTGAGTGTTTAAAATTTAACTGTAATAAAGAAATGTTAGTATTACAGTTTCTTACAAATAGCAAAATGTTATGTATTTTTTATTATAAAATAAGCATATCATATAATATCATTTATACAAAAGTTTTATTTATACATAGGTGAAAACTATATCATTTAACTACAGAATATTGCAAAATTTTGCTTCATAATTAAGATCTTTTCATAGCAAATTATTGTTGTTATCCACGTTAAGTAATACAAAATTTTTAGTTAACTCAAAACTTATATACAAAGATGTCTTTGTTTTTGAAAATACATTTTATTTGTGAAATGATCTCCACTTTTGTTTGAAAAATGTTTTCAGACAGTTAAGAGTAGTATAAAGTTTGTGTTGCAAAATAGAGTTTTTAGCAAAAAATTTTTTTTATTTCGGACTGTCATCATTTTGAATATATTGAAAGAATCGGGTTCATCTATAAGCATAAATTAGATTTTGATAAAAGTTATTTTTAGGTTAAGTTTCATCCTGATCAAAAAAGAAATGAGGCTTCCAAAAGGTTCAAAAAACAATAACAATAAATATAAACTTTCAAGGTGGATCACCATGAAAGTTTATATTTGTTTGGGTTGGAATTCTATACACCGTGATCAATAAGCACATAGTGAAATTACTTTCTTGGAAAATTCAAAAACTGGTTTCAGTATAGTTTTCATCGCTTTGATTTAGAGTACATGTGTAGGGTACATCGGCAGTAGTAAATATATTGATGAATATTATTTTAATTACCTTCATTTCTAAAGCAAGTATTTGATAAAAATAACATGTATTTTTTATGTAAAAAAAAAAATGATTTTTTTGGGAATTTATGATAGGAGAAATTAATAACATCAGTGTCTCCAAATGGGAACAGGGACAAATACGGTTTCCAATACTTCTGCCAGCCCCTAATTATCACTATGGGTATGGTACACTTAGTGATTATTAAGGGCTGGGAGAAGTATTGGAAACCATATTAGCCAACAAGAAGACATTTATTTGATATTTTTTCTTTCTTTTTTTATATAATTATATACTTTCACATTCTATTAATAAAATTCCTTTTACCATTTTACCGCTTGTTTTTATTTAGTATTATTGGTTAAATACCTATGCACCAATCAAAAACATACCTAAATCAATATTTAGAAGCAGTCTATTCTCCCTCAGCTGTAAGGCTATATGATCACCCTGAGTCCCTCGCGAGTACAGCAGTACTCCGGATGCTGTAGCAGTCTTAAAACGGAACCGTAAGCCTTCACGAGAAGCTGATATTGGCTCTCTTAGCAGATCCCATTTTACTAATGAAGATCCATTAAACGATAAGGAGTCAGAAACTGGAAGTAAAGAAATTAATAAATATATTACTTTTAAACATTGATTGTTATCGGCCTTGTCGGCTTTAAACGGTTCATATCCAATTAAAAAATTGTCTTCTTTTAATGTATCAAATGCCTTTAGTTATTTAATACAATTTAAATTGTGCTGATTGACGTCTACTAAACCCTGAAAGGAGTTGCGGAAACCAAAATGATATTAATACATTCACTAGTCCCTGCAATAGTAAACTATTATCCTAAAGTTGGGAATTGGAAAAGTTGTTTACCACCATTTTCAATTAAAAAATTTATAACAGTGCCAGGTGACCTGCCTCCAATTTCTCTCTTATTTTAAATTCATAATTAAAGTACTAATGACTATATTGTCTGTACCTCATGTTGTAAGCAGATACTATTTTTAGTACAGAGCATGAACATTATTTATATAAATTTATGAGTCTAGCAGAAAGTCGCAAATTTAATCAATTTTTAAAATAAAAAACACAACTAGATAATTTCAAAGTCAGAAAGCTGACAAAAACACTGTACAAAAGTGCTAAAAATAATACCTCTTTTCTATTGTATATTAAAGATTATCTCAAAAATTACTGAAGTTATTTTTATGGAACATGGACACTGAAAAGTATAGACAAAGTCAGTACATGTGGTAAAAAGTACTGTGTAAAAGCGCTAAAAATAATATCTCTTTTCTAATGTATATTAAAGATTATCTCAAAAATTACTGAAGTTATTTTATGGAACATGGACACTGAAAAGTAGTCAACGTCAGTACACATGGTAAAAAATACTGTATAAAAGCGCTAAAAATAATACCTCTTTTCTAATGTATATTCAAGATTATCCCAAAAATTACTGAAGCTATTTTTCTGAAACATGAATACTGAAAAGTATAGGCAATGTCAGTACATGTAGTCATGTGGTCAAGAAGCGATAAAGGAAGAAATATTTTTTAATTACTCACATTTGATATAGTTTGTTAAAAAATTGCAGTTATATTTTTTAAGAAAAATATAACTATACATAATATAACTACATAATATAACTTAAATTGTATGTAATATATTTTTAATAAAGAATGAGAATAAAATAGAACTTTTCTGATCATATAATATTGATATAGCAACTAAGCTTGGATAAGGGCTGGAATCACATAAAAATCTTTTAATTAACCACACATCTTAAAGTTAACCTTATTTTGCTACGATTTACTAAACAAGATTGAAATAAAAACCTCTCTTAAATTTGTACACAATATAATGCAACTTTTAAGAGACAGCGGAGATTTGTATAATCAAATAAGGGTTACAAGTATGTAGTATAAATAGTCTAATGTCATGTTCATTTGACCATGTACCACATTAAACTGTTACTGTCTTAGAATTAGTACTGATTTATAGAGTACGTAAAAAGTGTAAAGTTAAAAAGGTTAAAAACTCACCAAATGGACAACCATAGAGTTCAACACGCAAAGATATCCTGTCACGCCATCTCGTGGGATTAATGCGTACCCACTGTGCAATAATAGGAACAGTGAATCTATTCCGCACTAGGTGATTCCCATCAGAATTTCCAGGGAACATCTGTCAAATTTGACAAGGTGTTAGGGTTGAATGTACAAACAATTTAATGTTACTCATGAACCCCGTGCAATAATTATACCTGTACACAGACCACTGGAACATGCTGTTAAGAGATACCTATCTGTTAATTTTTACATTTGATATATTGTCTCTTACAGATTTATCATATTTAAATGGTCTAGTTTAAATCAAGATTAACTTGGACAGCAGCACTTTACAGCTACACCAAATTAAGATATTTATAACAAACTTTCTTAATATTGTTACTTTAAATAGTATATAAAAAGTATATATATAGCAAAATACCAATCTACCTAGTATATTTTCGTTTGGTACCAAATACATTGTGAAAGATAAAATCATTACATTTTTATTAGTTTCATTTTATTAATGTACATACATCTTTTTGCACTTCGATAAAAAGTTATAATATTTAGAAACAGAATGATAAAAACTTGAGAATAAATTTATTGTTTATATTGCGATATTACAGATCATAATTTCATTAGTTCCAATCCCAATACAAAATTACTTTTAACATAATAAAAGATATTATTCGACTTTCGTTTTAGTAAAAAAGGAATCTTTCATAAAGTAGCAATGTTTTACTTTAAATATTTTATTAAATCACACATAACAAACATAAATGGATTGGCCTTCATAAACATAACGATATTCCTTTGAAAACCAAATCTTAATAACAATTTCTAAGATTTACTAAAACTCTAAAATGTTTCTACAAAAAGAAAGGCATGCTGATATAGAACACACTTCATTAAAAACAATATATATACACTAAACTAAACACAACTTTTACTTTTTCTCTAACATTACCAACATTTATATATTCATAATATGTACTATCTACCATACCAATAAATATACTACTACCATTTAGGTACATGTGTTTTTAAATTGTTAGAAGCCTTTGAGGTCAAATTGAATTAAACTAGAACATGGAAGTAGGTTAAATCCATACATGAAATATTTTTAATACCTATTTAAGACAAAAACCTTGAATACTTATTTGAAAATTTAGTGCTGACTATAATGGAATTCATTTGAAAATTTTATACAATTGTTTTGTGGCACATTTTATATTGCTACTGATTTTGTCTAGAAGTTTAATATGAATAATACTATTCCAAAAGAAAGTAATAAAAGATGCATGTGAGGAAATATCCGTTTTTACTAATTATGTAGATGGTAAAATATTTAAAGATATGAGGTCTGTCCATAATTTCCGGAAGTTTATGAATTAGTCAATTTTTATTCAGTCAAATACATCTCACACCCAAGAAACGGTTTTCAGCGTGTCACTAATTTTTTTGTAGCATTGGGAGCATGTTTACAAGGTACAAATTTGTTTGATGTTTAGTCAAAAAGACCTATAAAAATTAAGGTAATTGGAAGCACAATTTAAACACATTTTTTTTCATAAATGAGTATAAATAACTTGTGAGCAAATAAAAGAATGCTTTTTTGACAATACTTTATTACCTTATCCATAATTTACATGAGAACACTACAAAACTCATACAAAAACCTTATGTCACCTTATATACAAACTAAAAATGAGAAGGTGAAATAAATTCAAGTTAGATTTTTATTCAGATAATTCGGGAAAGTTTCAGACAAACCTCATAATATTTCCTATATAGTGGAAAATGTACGTGACAACCGCTCCACGTATTTAATAATCGATTAAAAAAGCTTATGCTAGCAACCCAAACTAATTCTAACAATGATTGTACCTCATCCTCTCCAATACTAGTCGTATAGCTTTTCCAACTGTCACCATCGTCAGAATACTGAACAATATACTCCGTGATACACTCATAGCTGCCCTGACGACCTTTCGTCTCGATGGCATGGATCTCATGGCGTGACCCCAAATTGATCAAAAGATGCTGGTGGTACGTGCTATCGGCCGGTGTCCATGCAGAATTGCCTTATATTACAAAGCCACCCAGTGTTAGTATTTAGAGGAAGATGTTAATTTTTTTATTAATATACCTTTTTTTTAAAGTAGCCAATTCTATATACAAAGTAACGTTATTGTAATTTATTACGAACCGATAAATCAATGACAAAATCAAGAATCAAAGTGATTTTAAAAAGATCAACAATATTAACTGTGTGTAATTAGAAAATAATTTCAAATTTTACAGATCTCTCCAGCCGCTTTTGAATTTTATTTCAGCTATAGCTTCAATTTTATTAGTATTCAAAAAGGCAAATACAAAAGAGTGACAAAGACTACATTTGAAAATCTGATATCTCTAGACATGTAAAAATAGTAGGTATGCAGCCTGTTACAAAATACCAAGTTACGCAGACACATATTGCTTGTTGGGTGTTCTGTCAGGGTCATGCAACATAAACACTCATCATAAAGTATTCAAGTTAGATACTGGGATTTCTCATCTTTTGGTCTTTCACTTTCTTGAATGAAACTAAACAAAAAGTTACAAAAATAAAATCTAATAGTTATTGTTCTATTGTTATAAAACCTCAGAAAAGGTCCTCAGTCAAGGGTCTTCAAAGATTTTGAAGGAACATGTGCACGCCAAATGTCAGTATGCAATGGAGTTTAAACAGACTAGAGACTGCCTAGTGTGAAGCAGGCACAAAGTACAAGTATGGGAGATACTAACTTGCCCAAGAATAAATCTTTTGGTGTAAATGTATGGTAATTCATTTACCTTTCTATGCCATTAACAAATATTTTTGTATGTTCTATTAAGGTTCTGTTATTATTTAGGAGAAAAAATAGAAAAAAAAATTTCTTAAGACTACATAAACTGGCATCATATTTGAAATTAGTTTTTAAAATTAAAAACCATGAATGGTCTGACTGAATTTATACAGCCCGTAATAATATCACAACTGGTAAGCTACTCATAATATGCCAACTTTTTTATACACAAGGAATCCCTACACCTTAAACAAAGACAAGCAAGAAAATTATAATTAAGAAATCCAACTTTTATAAAATACAAGAAATTTTCAATTCTTATGTAATCGTCTGAAACATTGATAATTAACTAAACTGGTATATTACTTAATTAACAATCTTAAATTTTTCAAAACTATATACAATATTACTTTAAATGTGATCGCTAGTTAAAAACCACATATTTCCATTAAAGCAAATATCATTGCTGTATACCTTAATACAAATTTCTTTATATATCGACATCATGAGAGATTTAATTATCAGCTGACGTAAATAATGATTAGTCTGTATCAGTGACATGCACAAGCTTAAATCATAATTACTTCAGCAACTAGAAATTGGACAAAATGGGTATATCAAAACCTCTGGATTTGATTTACTTGTGATATATCATCAAAGCTTACATTTCTTATTAAGTCTAACTGCCAGTCGAAAATGTAATCAAGAATTAAATGGAAAGTTTCAAAATATCCAAAGAATTAATTATGTAAAATAAATTAATTTTTTGCATATTTAGTATTTTCAAAGATTCATCTGCATAGAAATTTTATTTAGTAATCGAGTCAATTTTTAAATTTTAGCTAACAATAATAACACTGTTCATAAAATGGAAAAATACTTTCTAAATTAACAGATAAATAAATACGGAATAATGAAAACAGAAAACAATTGTATATCTTAAGTATAAAAAATTTTTAATTTTCTAATAACAATGTTCATAAAATGGAAAAATACTTTCTAAATTAACAGATAAATAAATATGGAATATGAAAACAGAAAACAATCGTATAACTTAAGCATAAAAATGTTTGATTTTCTAATAAATATAGAAATTTGTTATGATTAGTTGCCAAAAAATTTACATTCCCACCAATACCAGTTAGTTTTTACATGTATGTCATTCCATGCTATGTATGAGAGGTTAGACAAAAGCTTCATTTGTTATTAGTAGCAGTTAAAGTGTTAATTGTTTTCTCCTCACTGATATCCACCCACTTCCTTTTTACCTTTATATTCCCACCGGATTCCTTGTAATCGGCATAATCAAGGCCATTCGTGCCATAGCTTACGCCAAATTCTTTAACATATTCTGATGAATGGGGACGACCTTGGATTGATATTCCGGTGATATTTTTTGTACTCCCAAGATCGATAATCAGTTGTTGTTCAAAGTTACTCTCAGATGCCGTCCAAGCATTTCCACCTTTTTGAGTACACAGGTCATTTTCAAATTTGTCAGTTACATTTTATTATATAGGGTATTTTAAGATAAAAACACACAAAACGACAACATTTTCTTAACTCTGTTTATTAAAATTTTCACAAAACCCACAATATAAAATCAAAACCCATATCCGTGAGATGATGATAATGTAAAAAAGCAAGTAAAACATTTAAAAACATACATTAAGCAAAAATAAAAATATATATATGAATGTTCACATTTATCTCAATGGATACAACGTTTAAAAATAATTTTGAATTATATCATTTCTTACTCTTAAGGAAAAAGTTGTTACAAAACATCTCATCACATGTAGAAAGAGGTAAACTATTTTCCATTAAAAATTTAAAATTTATAAAGTCATACTTTTCCGGAGTCGGTGTTTGATTACCGACCTTCAATGCAACTGCCACACAATAACTATTATCCAAAAGGGTTTCCTCAAATATCCAACCATGTATTTGCTCACCCCTCACATAGAGAACAGTATCGTTTACAACCTCATTAGCATTCAATTTCAATGTCTTAAGTTTAAAACTAATATCTGCTAAGTTAACCGTTATCCCTACACCTATATTTTTTACATAACTTTCTTTTAAACACCAATGTCTATAAAACGATGCAACCTGCTCCCTTTCCGTAGAATAGCTTCTTATTGTTTTCCATTCAAATTTGGAGAATTGCCTGTTCATAAGCCGGAAGAACTCTGATATATTCTTATTACTGGGAGCTTCAAATTTCATCACATCTATACCAATTGGGTTTCCAATATCACCTGCTAGAACAACATAGTCACCCTGATGTGACACATTGAAATGGACGTTTTTTCCGTCTGGTAAGACATTTGAGAGTATCGGTTTACCATTTGGGTCCCTGGTCAATTTAATCTCATTATATGGTATTCCAATAGCTATGTTTATATATTTTCTCATCATCAATCTTCCTATAAGAGAAGATAAGCAATCATTTTGGAATACAAACTTAGATAATCGTATTTTTTCTTCCAATTGGACGAGAGCACTGGCTTGTATTATGTCTGCTTCACTTGGTATATATGTCGACAGATTAAAAGCCCACCTCGTAGTAATATTTTGTGCCATTTTTAGATAATTCATGAGATTAAAACGTAAATAAGCAGTTAGGGAAAGACACTCTCAGTATGGGAGACCTGAAGAGGAGAAGGAATGATAAGTGAGACATCATTCCAATGGGATTCAGACTGGATATTTGAAGGTGAATTTATTTACAAATTTCTAAATGAATTAAGCTACAATGTACTCATTTAACTAATTATTTCGAATCCCTATATATATTAATGAGTGTAGTATCAAGTACAATTCATATTTTAACTACATTTTACAGTAGGTTTTATGACTTACGACATGCAATATTCTGGATTCACATATTCGTCTTTTACGCGTTTGATTGTTCTATTAAGTCAAATGAAAATATTGAAACTGTTAAAATTAGTTTATTAAATAACTATAATATAAGATTCGACAGTCAGCTTTCACGAACGTTGATTTCTATGTTTCGGGCGATGACAACATCAAAACATTGAAATTATTAAAACGCTATTAAATATTCTTACCGTCAAGCCGGGCGTTTTCCGGACCACGATCCCTTAAGCTTGAAGTTGCGGTTAAAACTGCATTTTCTAATAAAGGTGAGCTACATTCATATCCAAAGAAATAATCTGAAAACGAACGTACATCGATGAAGATCAATACAAATTGAAATATATTATCGATAAAGTAACCCTAATTTAGAAAAAACCAATATTATATAATTAAATCCGCAAGTTTAAAATAGTACTGAATAAATCTAGAATAATTAGTTAAAATCACTAATTAATTAATAATACATATTTGATGACTAATAATTGTTAAATTGAATCATACGGACAAAACTTACCATTAGCATATATGTTTGATATAAAAGTGAACGAAACAATTAATGAAATTTTTAGCATTTCCATAATATCATTTTATTTTGACTCCTTAAAATAAAATCCAAAAACAACTTAGCAACTATCTAACGACAAAACTTATAAACCTAAGTTAAATCGCTACACCATAACAACAAGGGCGACTCCCATTATTTTTATGAAAATAATGTTGTTGCACCTATAATAGTGTTGCATGAACAAAAAATCCAAAGGAATGTGAATGAAACATTAGAAAGTAAAACCATATTATTTTTAAGCTTGCAGTGCAGAAAATCTTTAAATATAAATCGTTTTTATAAAGCACAGATCATATACTAAATTAGTATACTAGTAAAAAGTAATATTTTTACATTCAATTTTGAAAACAATTATAAAATAACAAGAGAATATTTAACGCCAATTTCCATTATTAAAAATGTATAATTAGAAATTACATTAAATTTTATAGGTAAATGAAGGCCAATGATTATATATAATATTGTTATATTGGTATTACATAAAAAAATTAATTTATCAATAATTTTAGTTGTCAAATAATTATATGATATTTGTAATATAAAGAAATATTTCTTATACTTTTTTGAAATTTTTGCAATCGGCAATAATTTTTAATTATATGTTATATTATTTTTATAATTGCAATAAAAACTTTATAAAAACTTATGCTTAGTTTAGTAATTTCACGTCATTATTAACTTTAATAAGTTGAGGAAATACATAAATAGAAATAAGTTAACATTTATTTTTATCACAACAATTTAAGAAAATGAATGATGCTAGTTAAATATGGTATAATTTTCTGTTTATTCGAAATCTTTTGGTTTATTACATTTATACAATAACTTTATTAGTAAAGCTTGATATATAATATTAATTCTCAAATCATGTAATTATAAATTATGGTATTTGTATAATTATTTTATATATATTTGCCATGATTAAAGCCTTTAATGTTTATGGTTCAAAAAAATTAAAAGTAAAAAATAACGCTAATCGTTTGATTTTAATACTTAAATAGTCATATTTTTGAACATACTAATTTTCTTAATTTGCGAGTTCACATGCCATCTATTGGTTTATTGCGTAAACGGATATTTGACATTTATTTAAAAAAATGTTCGATTGGATATTTGTAGATTAATTTCCCCTCGGTTTAAAATTTTCGTTTCACAATAAAAAATGTGAGCAGATGTAAGTTTAGTTGCAAATTAAATGTAGGTTTATTCATTAACAAAATATTTTTTATACAAATGATACGTACTGTCATCTATCGACCTCACCCAGATTTGTGTGTTATAAATATTTTGACAGATAATTGTTTTAATTCATAATTGTAGAGAGCAAAATAAATAATTGAATTGAACAGCAAAAAGCCAGCTTGAGATCATCAATGTTTAAAAACTAAAGGTTACACGGAATGAGTCATTACAAATAAACTATTCTACGACTGAAATGTGTGTTTTCTGGTTAAAACTGGACATGCAATTAAATAAGGGCAAATGAGATTAAAGATACTATTTTTTTTTACATTAAAGAACAATATAAAAATATATTTATTTAAAAATATACTATGAAAAGAGTCATCTATTTTGTCAAAAATATACTACTTTCTTTTTGTAAATTGGTTTCGTATTATCAATAAATATTCACTGCTGGCCATACCAACAAGTAACTGGAAAGAAAACCTAAATAACAGGATAATTCTGGTAACACAGTTCAATGTATGTTTTTAGTTTTGTGGTAGTTATCACACGAAGTCTCGGGTTTTGACAAATATTTACGTTTTACTCTTATTGCAATTATAATTCTTTTAACTATCAAGTGTAGAGATAGTTAACGTATATTTATTTTGTGCATTAATTCCATGTTGTGAAGTTTCGTGTATTGTAGTGTTGATTAAAAAATTAATTCTTGGTAGAAAATATGAAATATTGTTTCTTTTCATATCTTCAAAAATAAGAAATCGTGCTTTGCATAATAAACAATGAAATTATGATAATTAAAAATAATAAAACTTTAATTGGTGGTTATCATAAAGCTTGACAGTTGTAGACAGTCGTGACAGCAGGTATTCTGTATTTGTTTACGGATGACGCCATTTTCAGAATAAAAATGTTTTTTAATAAAGTGTTTTAGACAACTTTCAAATTCATGATATGGGTTTTAAGTTGTTTGAGTTTGTGGAGTGGAATTGTGTGTGAGCATGTTGGAAGATGTGCCTGTGCATGGGAGTAAGTCGGGCACAGGCCGGACTCCTGTGCACCGAAAGCTTACAGGTCACCAGAGAAACCTTAGTTTGGATTTCAGGTGAGTTTCTATTAATTTAGATATGAACCACGGTCTCCAACCTGCCAGTGTTGTTAAAATATTTATAGTCAACTTAAATATTCAAAAACTCGTTTCTGAGCAAAGTTCATATACAAAACATTTAAAATTGTAACCCTTATCTATTGTTTTGTCACGAATATGAATGTTGGGATAAGACGAAAAGAGAATTAAACTGTAATTTGAACTTTCAATATATTATGCTATGAGGACGTAAATGAAACCAATAAAAATGTTGATCGACATTGTATTTATTTATAAATGACTTCTTGTTATTGTTTACAGTTACGGGACTTGTACATATTCAGTATGCATAACTGATTAAAATACATTCGATAGATTTATTAATATAATTATACTAAACAATATTTTCTTGTGTTTTTAAGCAATCTTTTTTTGAGTTTTTATGTATAAAACAATCTAAAATTTGGAAATTCCTTTTATAATAAATATTGTTAACAGAAAATTAAGATGTCTATTTGTAGGTTTATAGCACCAAATGTTATTTTGCAAATGTATATTTGATAATGTTATGCCTATATAGTAAATAGTAATAATAATGATAAATATTTTCTATTCGTGAACATGAATGCAAATTATTTTTAATATCCGTTTGTTCAGGTCTGGCATTTAATTATTAAAAGTCTTCATCACTATTATATAAAACATATAATTATTACATGTATCTTTTTGTCTCATCATTTTTACTTATTTTTCGTTAACTATATAAATGAGAAATTGTGGTATCTTAGATGGCAGTACATTGAATTGCGTGGAACGTATCTAGTAAGTATGTAAATTCAATCGACAAAAGAATATTTTTGATGTCAGTATATTATTTACAATTGCATTTTTACTCTAAGCGTCATATATTTAAGATTATTCAATAGATGCAATAGTCCTTTGTTTTATGACACAATGAAATTATCATGTTTCAGTTTTTATTATTGAAAATGTATTGAGTTCTGTACTGTAAATGGGAGTTTTTGTTTTTTATGATTTATAAAGTGTTTTTGGCCTGTTTAGTAGAAGAGATAAATAGAGGGAATATAAATTTCTCACAATTGTAAGCTGATAATTTTCTACATTGAAAAAAGTAGTAGTTGCAAATTGTAAGTATAATTGTATAATCTATCCTATAATTATAAGATATAACAAACGAAAATTAATTAATTGTATTAGAAAAGAAATTTATTATCGAGTATGCCATGCCGTTGAAGTGTTTAGGGTATTATTTGTCATATTTGGAAATAGAAATTATAAATACAATCTTTTCAATTTAATAATTTCTTTCAAACTTTATTTAGTTTTATACGGAAAAGGCAATTTAAAATTTTAATTTATAATTTACTTATCATTAAAGTGTCATTAGTGTGGTTTGTAGGTAATTGATATTGATATGTTGCAGGTATTATAATTGAAATTACTTTTAAGTTTAATGGATATTGTTACCTTTACTCAATTTTAATGGTGTACAGAAATGTTTGTGAGATACTCTAATTATCTTTTAATTTATACATTAGTCTATTTCTCAATACTTTTTCCTGTTGAAATTAATTGTGCTGATGTAACAGCTATCTAACTATTTCATTCATATTTTGAGCAATGTAACGATGACTGCCTAATGTCTTAGTATATAGGAATAAATATGTTCATTTAAAAAAATAAATAATGACAAAAACACAATCTTGCTCAGTTTATTCACTTTAAGAATATAACATTGAAACAAGAGTAAAATCCATGTTTCTTTAAAAATGCTGAACATACTTTAATCACATAATTTTTTTCCAAGATTATTTCCTGTCATCTCAGCCTCCACTTGTTTTTAAATATTTCTGACACATAAAAAATTTTGTAATTTTTTCAGTTCATTCTATTAAAGTAATGTATGTGTTACTTATATGTACTGAATATATATGTATCGAAATTGATAACCAAAAATTGCCCAAATGCAGATAGTAATTATATACATCTAGTCATTTTATGTAAATACATAACTATAACCGAATATTCTAAATGTCCGCGTAATTTTTTAATTAATTATGCTGTGAACGGAGTGAAAGTATTTATTCGCAACTAGATTTTCCTCTCTCGACGAAACACTACAAAAAGTTCAGGGCTATCGAATGATACAAAAAAAAACATTTT
This sequence comes from Druceiella hillmani, assembly GCA_039881145.1. Taxonomy (NCBI): domain Eukaryota; kingdom Metazoa; phylum Arthropoda; class Insecta; order Lepidoptera; family Hepialidae; genus Druceiella; species Druceiella hillmani. The sequence continues at coordinate 12,691,778 of JAYKKI010000016.1, read as the reverse complement.
TTTCAAGGGTTCTCATAAAGCATAATTCGTTTAAAAATTTGTGCCTTTTTTTATGTATGTGTCAGAAAGGGCTCGAAAAATCCTCGAAGAGAGTCTAGAAATTAAAATTTTCACGAGCTTCACGCCTCATATCTATAAAAATATTGGCCAGACATTTTTTTTTTAAATCTGGAATCCTAAGTCATAAAATATTCCATTGCCAACTTTCAAATGCGTCTATATATTACGTAAGAAAATTGGCTTTTTAAATAATGGCTTTATTATTTTATAATTTACACATTCGAAAAGTATACAGTTTTAAATTGTACATAGTAGAAATTTAATCAATTAGAATTTTGTTTACGAAATCGAGCTGCTTTCATTAATTTTTATTAAGGTTTATTATTACACTTTAACAAAATTGTAGTTTCTAAAATATTTATACGTAATAATAATACGAAATGTAACTCTCTAGTAAATGAAATATCAGACGTTGAAAACTGTTCAAAGTTTTCAGAAGTTGAAAAAGTGCGAGACGAATTTGAGTAATCGTTTTTAGTCGAAGCAAAATACAGTAATATCGAACAACGTATGTAAGCGTATCTATGGCAAGTTCGTAACTTATCTAAACTTTGTTCATTATTACCCTGAATGCTGATAAATCTTGACGTAATATTGATAATGAGCTCAATAATAGATATGGTTAGACAAGGATTGGATTGAACAATTGTACAACATAAGCATAAAATTATGAGTTTTTCATCATTATGGAGCCAATGGCTTTCGTTAATATCAGCATGTCCGCGAAATATTGATTATGCTGGCGAGAATTTTGTGAAGTCAATCTAAAGACGATCACGCATAACTGTAGAACAAAACTAAGCACGTTCGTTTGTAAATATTGAGTAATCTTGTTTCTAAGAAGTTTACAGTTACCAATGATTATTTATATGAACTACAGTTTTTGAAACTAATTAGTTCCAACAGTAATAAACAGCAAATCAGATATTATTCATAATCGAATTATTTATTTGTTAAATTATATATTCATAATACATGTTGATATGTCTAGGAAAATTAACTCCACTCGTAGACAAAATTTTGTATTTGTCGTATGCTGTTGATACTCTGTTATCTGTTCATTATTGCAATGTAAAAGCGGTAAACAAACTACCAATATCGATTCTGCATAATTTAATATCAGGTCATGGAATTCAGAAGGCTATGTATTAAATACACGCGTTATAATCTTATAAACGAATAAAACATCTTCACTCCTCCAGGTAGCTTTAATACATCAAGCATTAAGGAACAGAAGTTATAATTGATGCAAGATAAATATTTATTATTGTCTGAACTAAAATTCTTATTGCAGGGCAATGATTTGTATAAGAACATCTTACCTACTTGAATAGTTTTTAACGTTTCACCATTTAAAACCACATAACTATACATATAGATGTAGTGTTTTATAAAGTACACATGTGCACACACATACACACACGAACTAAAGCTGTAGTTATAACGGCGTCGTGTCGTCTACCGAAATATAAAGAAATATAGTAAATTGGTTCTCAAAGAAAACAATCGGCTATCGTCTATTACCGATGTTTCCATATGAGAAATATACTAGATAAATTGAATTGGAAATTGACGATCAGATAAAATAGTCAAAAGACTATTGGATATTTTCTTCAGTCGTTTATATCAGACTACATAATCATCAGTGCAAGGTTATGTTAGAAAAATAGTACTAGACCCAACAGGGCAAGCTAATCTTGATATCCTAAATTGAATGCTATATTAGGACAGACGTAAATTTAACAAGTAAATAATTCTACGACTGTGACGTAACGAAATGAGAGTATAATAAAGTGTTCTTATTAAAACTGGAAGTAGAATTAAATAAGGGCGAAAGAGAAATAATTAGAAAAATAGTAGTAGATCCAACAGGGATAAGCTAGTCTTGAGATTGTAAGTTTTTAAAAATCAAAGGCTAAATTGAATGCTATATTTGGACAGACGTAACTTTAACAAATAAATAATTCTACGACTGTGACGTAATGACATGAGAGTACGATACAGTGTTCTTATTAAAATTGAAAGTAGAATTAAATAAGGGCGAAAGAGAAATAATTAGAAAAATAGTGGTGTAGACACAACAGGGACAAGCTAGTCTTGAAATGGTAATTTTTCAAAAATGAAAGGCTAAATTGTATGCTATTTTTTGGAACGACGTAAATTTAATAAATAAATAATTCTACGAGTGTGACAAAATGAAATGAGAGTACGATAAAGTGTTCTTATTAAAACTGGAAATGGAATTAAATAAGGGCGAAAGAGAAATAATTAGAAAAATAGTAGTAGATCCAACAGGGACAAGCTAGTCTATATATCGTAATTTTTCAAAAATGAAAGGCTAAATTGTATGCTATTTTTTGGAACGACGTAAATTTAATAAATAAATAATTCTACGAGTGTGACAAAATGAAATGAGAGTACGATAAAATGTTCTTATTAAAACTGGAAATGGAATTAAATAAGGGCGAAAGAGAAATAATTAGAAAAATAATAGTAGACCCAACAGGGATAAGCTAGTCTTGACATCGTAATTTTAAAAAAATGAAAGGCTAAATTGTATGCTATTATTTGGACAAACGAAAATTTAGCAAATAAATACTTCTACGACTGTGACGTAATGAAATGAGAGTACTATACAGTGTTCTTATTAAAACTGGAAATGGAATTAAATAAGGGCGAAAGAGAAATAATTAGAAAAATAATAGTAGACCCAACAGGGACAAGCTAGTCTATATATCGTAATTTTTTAAAAATGAAAGGCTAAATTGTATGCTATTTTTTGGAACGACGTAAATTTAATAAATAAATAATTCTACGAGTGTGACGTAATGAAATGAGAGTACGATAAAATGTTCTTATTAAAACTGGAAATGGAATTAAATAAGGGCGAAAGAGAAATAATTAGAAAAATAATAGTAGACCCAACAGGGACAAGCTAGTCTATATATCGTAATTTTAAAAAAATGAAAGGCTAAATTGTATGCTATTTTTTGGAACGACGTAAATTTAATAAATAAATAATTCTACGACTGTGACGTAATGAAATGAGAGTACGATAAAATGTTCTTATTAAAACTGGAAATGGAATTAAATAAGGGCGAAAGAGAAATAATTAGAAAAATAATAGTAGACCCAACAGGGATAAGCTAGTCTTGACATCGTAATTTTAAAAAAATGAAAGGCTAAATTGTATGCTATTATTTGGACAAACGAAAATTTAGCAAATAAATACTTCTACGACTGTGACGTAATGAAATGAGAGTACTATACAGTGTTCTTATTAAAACTGGAAATGGAATTAAATAAGGGCGAAAGAGAAATAATTAGAAAAATAATAGTAGACCCAACAGGGACAAGCTAGTCTATATATCGTAATTTTTTAAAAATGAAAGGCTAAATTGTATGCTATTTTTTGGAACGACGTAAATTTAATAAATAAATAATTCTACGAGTGTGACAAAATGAAATGAGAGTACGATAAAGTGTTCTTATTAAAACTGGAAATGGAATTAAATAAGGGCGAAAGAGAAATAATTAGAAAAATAATAGTAGACCCAACAGGGATAAGCTAGTCTTGACATCGTAATTTTTCAAAAATGAAAGGCTAAATTGTATGCTATTTTTTGGACAGATGTAAATTTAACAAATAATTAATTCTACGACTGTGACATAACGAAATGAGAGTACTATACATTGTTCTTATTACAACTGGACGTGGAATTAAATAAGGGCGACAGAGAAATAATAAAAAAATAGTAGTGTAGACCCAACAAGGACAAGCTAGTGTTGAGATCGTAAGTTTTTAAAAATTAAAGGCTAAATTGAATGCTATATTTGGAAAGACGTAAATTTAACAAATAAATAATTCTACAACTGTGACATAATGAAATGAGAATACGATAAAGTGTACTTATTAAAACTGGAAATGGAATTAAATAACGGCGGAAGAGAAATAATTTTTGTTATTTTCTTCACATTAAATAACATTATAGAAGAATATAAATTTAAAAATATCATTACAAAAAGAGTCATCGAGATTGTCATTTTATGAGCGATTTCAAAATATAAGCTTCTATGAAATTAACGAGAACGCTTTCAGAAAGTTCTGTTGTTGAATTTTATTTTTGTTGAATATATTTATGTATTTAGAGCATTCAATATGAAGTCATTTGCTACGACAAATATACAATTTTTCTAGCATTTTTGAATAGCGAACTGAAAATCTCGGCAGGCAGATAGAGTCGTATTATAAAGTTTCTACTGCATTGCGTAAAAGCTTAGTCGCAAAGCTATCCGCTCTTTCGGTGCTGATTTTTCGTAATTGAAGACAAATCCAAGATATCTATATCAAGAAAGATGTAAGATATATAAAGACCATTGTAAGAATGAAAATAGTGCCTATTTGCCAATGAGCACGTTAGTTTTCACATTAGAATTATTTTTATTTTTACACTTTTAACAGCAAAGAAAAAGTTTGATCTCCAATCGGTTTTGATTTGTGTTTTAATTGTGTGCTGTTAATTATTATTTAACAGCATAGAATGTAAGTCGCTAACATAGTTTTAAACTTACTTATCGTAATTAAGGCTTAATTAAATATAACGCATGCAAATGGTTATTTCCGCAACAAGGCCATCTTGAAATTGGCGCTGATCGAATCCCATGCAAAAGTAACTGAAATAAAGATTGAATGTTATCAACGTTCTGATCGTTTCGCTTGCACGCAGCTAGATATATAATATAAATAAGTAATTATTTTAATTAATTTTTTATTTGTAGTAATAATTTGTGAGAGTAGCCTTATTCCGATATCGACATAAGATTGTGCTTTTGAGGCGCTTACGTTGCACCTTAAGACTGCCGTATAGGAAATTAACTGTTTTTATCGTAGGCTTCAAGCTACGCCGGCTTGCCATATCCTTAAACTTCGTGAGTCATATTTTGCCAATATCAAGGAAGCTAAAATAAGGATGATATATTTCATTTTATGTAAATATATGATGCGTATGTAGATAGCAGTGTTAATTTATTATTATCAAGAGTCTAAACGGTTTAATTGTAAACTAGATATCGATAAACTTATCTTGTACGATTTTTTTTAAATATATGAACATTATGGAAAATTGAAATGGCATCGTAAAATCAAATTTAGGACAATGAAAAGAATTTTTTTTCTAATTAATAGTTTTTGAACTGAAACTTTATTTTGAACGTAATGTTAACTTACTATGTTTAATTTATCTTATAACCATCGTTAAGCAGCTAATATAACCATCTGTCACGATTGAATGGAAACATTCTTACTTTCTTACTCTGCGTATGTACAGTTTCCGCAGTAGAAATGTAAATTTACTACGAGTAAAGAATATTTAGAATGATAAGGCGTGGCATAACATTGACACCGCTAAAATTATGACGAATTTTCAAATTATGCCGCACTTTACTCTCACTCGTAATAAACGTACTGATATTGAATATATTTGGCGTTAATTTTGTAGAAATTCATTATTCACAATTAAATGAAACTACGTGATGTAGTATGATTTCTACTTTCTTTAATTTCTTTACCACGACCTAGGTTTCGTTGTATTACAACATCTTCAGGTGGGATATTAGCAAAGATTGGTAATGTTTTAAGCAATAAGCCAAAACGTTAGACGTACGAGCAGTTGGCTGTGTATAAAGCGCCAATAACTTTATTACGTTTAATGTGTGCGTGTGGGACGTGGTGGGTGTGGGTGTTACTTGTAATATTTTTTGCATGAGTAGTAGTAAACAATTTTGGCGACACCCGGGCCCGCATTAACGGCGTTTTATAACATATCTCTTACTTCTATCATCTGTGACAATATCTATACATTTTTTTTAGTTTAGAGAAGATTTGTGTTTGGAATGCAAAAAATGTATACTATGCAAATTTAAAATAAGAGGCAATTATTTGCGAAACAAATCAATAACAACGCTCACGTAACCGCTCGAACGTTCTCGAATCCTAAGTAAAACTTTGTTTTCAAACATTCTTCCTTATACTTTAGTCGGAAATTTTTCCTGCGAAGAACACTTCGTTAAATTGAAATTTTGTTCTTTTTTTTTTGATGTTGTACTTCGAAGTATTTGTTCTTTTGTCGTATGATTTTTATACAATTCAATATCGCTGCGTTCATAATTTTTATTCAAAATATGATCTCATGCAAAACTTGCTTTGACACTTGTATATTACGAGATGCGACGACTTCAATATGGCACGGATTTTTTTACTGGTATATTCTTAGTGATCAATTAAAAAAAATATGAAATTTTAAATATGGAAAAAATATTGAGTCTTCTAATCCATGTTCAAATTTGGAACTTTTAATTTCGAGCTGCGATCCGCTTCTTTGTATGATGTTGTTCGCATGGTCGATCAGGAAAGTGATTGTAATTAATTCCCCGAATTACTTAGCCACGAGAATTGCACCTAACAACATAACAAATTTGCCAATCTCTAAGTTTTTTAAACCTTTATTTTCCAAAATTTTAACATCAATAAGTAAACATACATATAACTGACAGTTTTAATACTGTTTTATTTTTAATATTCGATTAATTCTCATTCGGACCATTTGCGGCGCTACTGGAAATACTTTTATCCGCACAAAATTGTAGTTGAAGAACCGTTCCGTGTTAACCTGTTTTATGTATACTTTCATGTCATCCCCTAGGTAGAAGTATTGGCTACTGACACAGGGTACTTGCACCTTTCGCCGAGGGTCTCGGCTTACGTGAAATTAACGTGAATTCCGAATTGCCAAACAATTTGTTATTTGACTCCTTAGATTGGTAAAAATGTAATTTAGAGCAGGGTTATGAAATTATAGATTATTGGGACACAATGGCGGCTGAAGTTTCTGGAGAAAATATGGATATGGATAAATAATGGCAGCCCCGACTGATTTTCTTGGGTTTTTAATTATATTAATAGATTCTTACTTTCTTTTAATCGGGGGGTTTTCAAAATATTATTTAATCGTTTTTCAATTACAACGACTGCATCCGTCGTAGGTTTTTTCAAAATTTTTGGATAAATGTTTTTATTTTAAAAATATCGTTATGATAGTTTTAAATAAAAATAGGTGCCTATATTATCATAGAACTGTAACAGAGGCGTGTTTGTACATTCGAATTCTTTTTCTCTTATTCGAAGGCTTTTCTCAGAGACCAGGTCAACCAGGAAACTTTCGAAGGCTTTTCTCAGAGACCAGGTCAACCAGGAAACTAAAACTTTTTTTGAATGTTTGTCTGTCCGTTTTTTCGAGAGCCACGCAAAAACTACTGGACCGATCTAAATTAAACTTTCACTAGAATAATCTTTCGTGTTTAAATTAAAACTCAGACTGCCATCGAAAGTGACATCCTTTTAAAATTTTTCCTACCGAAAGTTTTGTTTCTCGTCTGTTTTTGCGAAGCATCACTTGAAAAATACTAAACCGATTTGAATTTAATTTTCCCTGAGATAATGCATAAGATTTAGATTACTCTCTAAAGTGTTCTTCTCTAGGTTCTCATTAATACATGGTTATATTTTTATAAGTATTTTTATTATAAATTTAATCCTACTTAGTTGTAGTGCTTGAAAAATATGTTATAATAGATTAAAAATATAACTCGAAATTATTTTATCAGCACTGTAGCAGTAAGGCAAAGCGCGCGGTTTTAAAACTGGTGAATAGAAGTTGTCGAGACTGTTAATGCGATACGGCTTAAATTCAAGCTAAGATGTGATTTATCCCGGTCATTTTAAGATGCAGACGTTATTCAAGCTAAGGTAAATTATTTTTATCCGATGATGGGTACTTTTGAGACAAAAACATCGCAAAAAGCGAAGCCACTCCCAAAGACTAGTATTAATGAAATTAAAAAATCGTTTCGTAGCAGGCAATTACCCCTTACTCGTTACTAATAGGCATTCTGTACTTTTCAATGAACTTAGCTGGCAACCCTCAGCGGTGGTAAGTTTTTTTAAGTAATGTGATTTTAATGGCGGGCAGAGTCATAATTTAATTTTCAACTAAGAAATATATAAAAAAATAGGAGGAGTATAATTATATCTACATATCTATTTATCGGAATTTCTGTAGTCACTTAGAACGTGGTATATAGTCACCGAGACTTTATTGAAAATGGACCGATCTTTGAGGCAATTAGGGCGTTCGCTAAAAGCGTTCTAGAAAAAATGGAGGTACTAAATGATTCATTCAGGAGGGGCAGACTCTAAGCCTGTTGGGTGGAAGTGTTGAGATTGTAGATACGGGACATTATTAGGGGACTTCCGAAGGTCCCCATTTTGTATGAGGTGGGTCGTTACGGGCCTCAGGAGGAGGGGCTCCGAGACAACCTGGGTGGAAATGGCGGGAATAGTCACCCCTCTATTGTGTAATACCATCAAAAAGATAAATGTGAAAAGTAGGACAAGTTCCCTTTAGATCATCATGGCTGATGGTTATTTTGATTTCGACTTCTTTTTTCATTAGCTGAAAACAGGAGTCGAAATTCAAATATCATCAAGTGGCAATTGCCAAATAGTTTCTTTATATGGAATAAGAATAAGCCTTAAGTTTAAAAGTTACACAAAAACATTTTAAGTACATAACATAATTTTTATATTTGAACTCTGAAGTTTTTAAAGTCAAGAAAAAGTGGTTAGTGCAGGAACGAAAAGTTGCCAATTTTACTTGTCATTTACACTACTACCCGCATAAAAAACAATTCAACGTAACATAAACTAATGTAACCTAATTTAACCAATTCTAATCCTAGCTAAATCAATCTACCGCAACCTGACCCAATCTAACCCAAACTGACCACAACTTAACCTAACCTAGTCCAACCTAAACCAACTTAAAGTAATCTGGGATTAGATTCCTAAACTAATTTAACCCAACCTAACAGAATTTAACCCAAACTAACTCACTCTTGACCGATTTCTGACTTTTTCTTTCATTTATATATAAAATCCCTATCTACGGCCGGAAGTAGGCCAAAGATTTTGATGATGAGTAAGTTAGTTAGTGCCAAAATTAATAAATTTTGTGGGTCTATAGCACAGGAGATAAGAAAACCATATTTTACGAAATATAAAATGAATTGTTTATCAACTAGGTCTTGAGAAATGTGGCCCAAATACTTAATGTAAAACGCATCTGCGTGCGGTTTGCTGTAGCTATATTGAAAATAATGTGAATGGACTTAATTCCGGAAACGATTTTTCCGTTTACTTTCCATTTAAAGGAACGCTGCGGTGCCTGCGTCGAAAAATAGGTTTCAACTTTCTCAGCAAAATATTTCGTTATCGACTATCTGATTCCGCAAATAGCACTTTAACTCGGTACTCGAGATCATTATCGGCGAAGTGATTCACTCCGTATTCGTCGTACCGTTTGTATTCGCACTGACGCCGGCCGGCGTGTTTGTCGATGAAATAAACGGTGACCCGGCAATTGCGGGGAAAGTTGCCGATAGCGATAAGCGTATTGTTGGTAGCTCGCGTAGATAATTAATGTGCGCATTCATTGTTTTGCGCATTCATTGTGTTATTAGGAATTTTGTATTTGGAATGAAATACACATATTTTTAAGCATCTAGCAACGGGATAGAGACTTAGGATTTTGGTATTGACGAAATTATTTGTAAAGATTAGCCGATTCTTTTAAATGATTTGTTATAAAAAAGGCATATAATTATTGAACAATTTAATTATCACTTTAAAAACTCTTAACAAGCCATTTTCGGTAAAAAAATAAGTTCGACGTTTCTCACATTGACGTCTATGCGCTTTTTAGCTAGAACCTCTTGTGCTTGCTGCAATGAATGAATTTAGAATGTTTTTATAAACGTTTTGCGATTTCTTTCTTTTCAATTGTTGTGGTCGATGGCGCTGTAAGCGAGTCACGCGAAGGAAGTTCGTTGAAGTCTTTTGCTCTGTTTTTTATTGTTCATTCACTTCCTTACCAACATAAGTTCTAAATATGTTTGGGCGGACCCCGCTGCATAATAATGTTTGGTGTCTCCGATGCTCGTACAAATACTTTACTTCATTAATTTTGTGAACTGTTCAATTATTACGAGCATATCTAAAGCGTCTCCTATATTGTATTGTGGAATTCTCTCTCCTTCAGCAACGTAATATCTCTTTACTTCTCCTATCTCTGATCCAGTTTTTACCCGTACAGTTTTATCTGACTGTGTCACCATTTTTTGGATATATACACATGACTCAAATATATGTTATATCTTTACCCCTTGTATCCTTGGTTTATCAAGATGTTTATATCAATAAGTACTTTATATATGACGTATGTCCGTGTACTGCACGGAAACAATGCTGCAATATTTTATATCACAATATCCTCGTGTCACTTTGAAACGTAACTAAGAAATATAGAACACAAATTGTTGTACACAACCAGATTAAAGGTGTCCATGTTAGGTCTATTGTTTTATTTAGAAAATTGGAATGTTTTTCTTTCTGATTGGGGACTGATAATTACTCAACTATATGTTTAACTAAGCGATACCAGGGTTATTTGTAAATACAGGGTAATATCAGGGTATCTGTAATTTAGTGAATGCGGAGTCACTAAATTACAGAATCACGAGGGTTGTACTTGACATAGTAGTAAAGGGATATTACACTACTCTGAATTTGGGATCCCTAATTAGGATTTAGGAAATTAAAGCGAATTTAAGAGCTCCTGATTACATTACACTGAATCAGGATGCTAATTCAATTCGAGAGCGAACGTCTACGCGGTTACAGGACTTTTACGACCACTCTGTCCAAGCATAAAAAGTAGGGATAAATGTTTTAGTTTAAATATATGGCATTTCTTTTAGAACCTAAAGCGCTTTTGATATTACTTCCTTTTCTTGATTTAACGCAATTTTTTCATAAACAAACGCTTTACAAAACAATGAATACGTCCGCTCCCTTTGCTTGTTACGAGACGACTGCGCGTCCAAAATACGATTACACTTTCCTTAGTCCTTTCCTACTTAGAAAGCTAGGCGAGTCAAGGAGGTTATTTCTTGATTTCCTTTCCTAAATCCTAAAATTAGGGTTCCTAAATTGCCTCCGTTTTTAAGTTGAGATTTTCAGGAATACAGATAGCAAAGAAGCTTTGGACGTAGAGAACAAATGAAAAATTCAATAGTATTTAGATAAATACACATTCGCATTTATAATTTTATTAGCGGTTAGTATGCACGGGTTTATTTCAGATCGGTGTGAATAATTCAAAGTAAATTAATCTCTATAAGGTTGGTGATTGTTTCAATGTTGACACATTCACGTCTTAAAATATTTTTTTCTTAGTTTCAGGTGTTCAACTCAACCTAAACTATGGAAAAATATGAGTTTTTAGAAGTCTACGCAAAGGTTGTAGAAAAACTGTAGGGATAATTCTAGATATCATATTTTCTTTAAATATATTCCATGTTGTTACGCCTACGAATGATAAACTAGGCTATACGTTTTTCTATTTTCAAAGGCGATTTTCTCAGAAAGCATGCGACGTAGAAACTTGAAAGTTGGCATAGTAACACATCTTGTTAACCCATGTACTTTATACCACAGACTTTTTAAAAATATTCTTATAACTATTAAAGAGGAGGTAAATAAAGGTCTTCAAAAAATACTTTTTTCTTATTTTGTATACCATGTGGAGTACTTATCATTTGAAAGGTTTATTATGATGAATACAAATATTTTTTTCACAATTTTAAATACTTTTTTCTCATTTTGTATACCATGTGGAGTACTTATCATTTGAAAGGTTTATTATGATGAATACAAATATTTTTTCTCATTCTTATAACTATTAAAGAGGAGGTAAATAAAGGTCTTCAAAAAATACTTTTTTCTCATTTTGTATACCATGTGGAGTACTTATCATTTGAAAGGTTTATTATGATGAATACAAATATTTTTTTCACAATTTTAAATTGCTTATTAAAAATATGTAAAAACTTAGCATACCGCCCGATTATTTCCAAAACTATTGAACCAACATATTGGAAACCTTTTTTCCAAAAAAAGGTGCCCCGGTTTGGTAAAATCTAACTGGAAGATTAGAGAAAACTGTAGCGATTATCCTAGATCTCTAAATTTTTTTTAAATATGCACCATGTTTTTAAGCTATGAAAGATATAGCTATACGTTGCAATATATTTATGTTGTGAAAAATTATTATTTGTAAATCTATAATTGAAATTCTAGGTATGCTTCAATTTTTGTAAGTGCCAAAATGCGTACGGAATCCCTTTGTGTGAGTTTTAATCGTGCTTGACAGGTTTTTATTATTATTAAAAGTTGTTGTACTTTGCTGTTTTCCTTTTTAACTAACGTTAAATGTTGAGGATGATCTGTCAATAAGTAAGCCAGTTTACCTTGCGCCGTTTAAGCTTTGTTCCCAGACTTCTGTTACATTTTTATCACTGCTTTCTCCCTAGCACCGTAATGACATTATGTTTTCCACTTTTCAACCTTGTTTTCCAATATTATTATTTGGTTTGCTTTATATACGATCGGATAAACATTTTGAATTTATGTGTGTTTCAAATTAACATAAAATATGGATAGATATTGACTCTTGTCTTATATATGAACACACGCACGCTCGCACACACATCCACACATATAATTTTCTGTTTCTTCTTTGGAGTATGAACTCTCTAACACTAGTATAATTTTCTAATCGGATGTGTGGTTCTAGAGATAAGCACGAACAAACAAATCGACGAACGAATTTAAGATAATTCTTTCATAGATTATTTTCATGTGCCTTTTGCGCTTCGATCAACGGAAGTAAGAAGAGGCAATTTTTTTGTATTTTTATTACATTTATCCTAACTGCTCAGCTTTTTTTAGATGAAGCGTGATGATGTACAGCATATAACCTTTCTAAGGATTGAGGTGTATTCCAGTGAAAGCTTCATCAAATAGGTCAATTAATGTCACAGATTAGCATCTATGTTAAATACATATAACAAAGAAAATAAATTTTTTTCTAAAAATATTATCCACATTATTATATAAAAAGAGAAAGGAGGTTAGGATTATAACGTTTACCTTTACGAAGATAACTTTTTTGAAACGAAAGCATTTATGGGCGAAACTTATGGGTGATATTATTGTTTCCAAATCGATGCATATTTTGACTTTACTCAGTTACCGATATTAAATTTAACGAAAGCTTAAACCATCTTTAAATAATAAGCTATTGAATCGTGTTACTATCAGTATAATAATGTCACTATGTTTCGAGATACTTAAATCACTCTATACAGAAGCACATAATAGTTTCCGATATTAAATTAAACTAAGGCTTTAATCATACTTAAATAATAAGCTAACGAATCGTGTTACCATCAGTACAATAATGACACTATTTTTCGAGACAGGTAAGTCGCTCATACAGTTTCCGATATTAAATTTATCGAAAGCTTAAATTGTCCTTAAATAATAAGTTATAGGATCGTAATTGTAAGTCGCTCATACAGAAGCACATACAGTTTCCGATATTAAATTTATCGAAAGCTTAAATTGTCCTTAAATAATAAGTTATAAGATCGTAATCGTAAGTCGCTCATACAGAAGCACATGCAGTTTCCGATATTAAATTTATCGAAAGCTTAAATTGTCCTTAAATAATAAGTTATAGGATCGTAATTGTAAGTCGCTCATACAGAAGCACATACAGTTACGAATATTAAATTTATCGAAAGCTTAAATCGTCCTTAAATAATAAGTTATATATATAATGTCACTATTTTTTAAGGTAGGTAAGTCACTCATACAGCAGCACATATAGTTTCCGATATTCCATGAAGGCTTAAATCACTGTTAAATCGCTATCGAATCGTGTTATCATCGGTATAAATAATGTTAATATTTTAGGAGATAACCCACTTATACAGAAGCACATACAGTTCCCGATATTAAATTTAAGCAAGGCTTAAATCATCCTTAAATAATGGGTTATCGAATCGTGTTACCATCAGCATAATAATGTTACTATTTTCGAGATAAGTCGCGCATACAGACTAATGCCTACCGTCATTCACAGACTTTCTTTTTATGCTATATCTAGAATTTATGAGAAAAAAAATGGAATAGACACAATAATCAAACAAAACTGACTACAATTAGCAAATGAAATATCATTATTGGTTACATATAGCGAATGAGCCGTGAACATTTTAACTAATAAAAACGATCGTAACCTTAAGAGGGGTGGTGGTATATATGGCACCGTTCCCAGTCCCGAATTAAACAATGTCAACATCCGAATTATGAGAGATCGCAAGCTACATTTGCACGTGTATACAGTACGTGAAACGATGCAAGATGTTTTGAGCAAAAGCGACGTCAGTCGAAAATTCATCAGTAAGAGACTCTTGTTCAGAGCAAATATATACCAATTGTATTCAGAATGAAAGTTGCGATGAACATGACATTTGGATAATATCTATGAATTTTAGAATATTGCAATATAATGATTTTTAAATCACGGACTTGTTTTGATAGGTGTAATTGATGTTAGAATATTAATTTTATGTGTTCTAATTAATAGAGTAGCTATCCTTCAAGCAGTAAAGCAATTAGCCGAGCATTGAACCGTTGGCTAGTTTTTTTCCAATTTATTTCATTGTACACTAACTTTTTTGTACATGCTATATATTACTTTTTTTTTCATTTTTCAACCTTGTTTTATCAATATTTTTATCTGGTTTCTTTATCGACGATCGGATGAATATTTTTGTGTTTGTGTCTTTCAGATTAACATAAAATATGGATAGATATTATAGTCTTGAATTATTTATAATGGAAGTTGATTCAAAATTGTATAATGTTGAGGCTGTTTATATAGTTACGTTTCAGATATTGTTTGTCAAATTGAATCAGTTTGATGTTAGGCTAATACTGGGTTGGAGAGGAAATGGTTTTGTGTATATTATCTAAGTCGTAATTTCCGTCTGTACTGGAATTGCATTGTTAGATAACTTTCACTCGGTAATTAATTTATTGAGTGCGATATACATTTTTTTTCAAATTTGGAATTTTCTAAAATAGATTAGATAAGATTTTATTTTTTTTTAATCTTTATAATTGACGCCAGCCTTGTCTATTTTGTTATGTAGATAATATATTGGAAGATTCCATTTTCGTACAAGTATATTTTGTGTACGCCAAATTTGCTCTGTTATTTTTTATTTCAAAATTCAGCTAAATTACTTTTAGCAAAACAGTTCTTAATTCACTGAGATCATCGAGTGGTTTATTAAAGAGTTACCAGATTATCCTAAAGGTGATATAATTTTTAACGATATCTCCATTATTTAAATTTATTTGGTTCTATGGTAATTATCAATTTTATAAATAGCAACACTGTAACCTATCTCATCAATTCACTTGCCGTTTTAACTCTAGGCATAAGCTGTGCGAGTGTAATAAGTATTTTTATGTCAGTTAAAACGATTAGATAAACGAACGAGGAAAAAGAGTCAAGAGAAATATTTATAGTTTCACGTTTGGTTTGTGGTGAAGGTATTTTTTTCGATTTCGTATTTGTTTGGATTTTTTTTTCAATATACTTAGGCATGTTTTTAAACAGAAACGAGTGCAAAACAGTTATCTAGTTTAACAGTTTCACGCAAGTTGAATTATTTATAATTCCTGGTAAAAACGGTTCGATAACCTACTAATAGAAGTCTCAATTGAATGGTTGAATGTTGTTTGTTCCGCGATGAGACATGTGTGCAGTCATTTTTAGTGAGAAGTCATCGTGATGGAAGATGTTGAGGAATGACACATTGTTTACTTTGCGTTTAATTATTTGTCTATGTAATTACTTGCTATGTTACGTCAGTCGTGCCGTCATCGAGCGATTAGGTTGGAATAAAAAACTAGTCTGACTTGTTTTCGGCAGATAGATTAGTACGTTTAGAATGTCGTCGAGAGTTTTAATTAGTGGAGAATTTTAATATTCTTATTAAGGCGAAGGGGAAAATAAATGGTGTTGCCATTTCTAATAAATCGGTGTCTTTTTGTTAAATAAAACTGTTATTTTTGTTGTTTAACTAATCAATAAATTGTATGCTCTTTATACTTGACTAGGGGTTATCCGTGGATTCACTCGTGTGGCATTAGAAATTAGGAAGATATCGATTTATGGATATTAGAAAGATATTTAATTATGTGATGTATTATGTAGAAACTAGGAAGATATCGAATTTATGGATATTATAAGGATATCGAATTATGTGATGTGTTATGTAGAAATTAGGAAGATATCAAATTTATGGATATTAGAAAGATATCGAATTATGTTATATGTTATGTAGAAATTAGGAAGATATCTAATTTACGTACAGCCTCGCAGTTTTTATGATTTTAGATTTTTGTGTGTCAAATTATGCGAATAGATGCTTGGTGTAGAGATCTCAGTTCATGTGTAGTAAAGTATACCTACCTTCTCATACATGTGAAATGAGAATGACAAAATATATCACTGCATGAATCTTTTAAATGAAATCAAGCTTTTAAAATGAAATCAATTTTTCACTTTTAAGCCCCAGTTGTGAAATATTAAATATAGAAGTTCTGTGCAATGTGGCCTCGTCTAATTTTTCAAAAATGTTATCATTTGATTAAAACCTTAATTAAATGTTGGGTAACTTGCATTAATAATTTTAAAGAGAGAGACAACTAGAAAATTTATGCGTGTACTTATCCGTTTTATTAGAACTCTCAATTAAATTTTTGGGTTGGACTTGTATTAATAATTTTAAAAATATAGACAACTATAAAACCCTAATATATTCGCGTACGAGTACTTGTCCGTTTTATTAGAACTCTCAATTAAATTGTTGGGAACTTGTATTAATAATTTTAAAAATATACACAACTATAAATCCCTAATTTATTCGCGTACGAGTACTTGTCCGTTTTATTAGAATTTTAAATTAAGTTTCGGGGAACTTGTATTAATAATTTTAAAAATATAGACAACTATAAAACCCTAATTTATTCGCGTACGAGTAATTGTCCGTTTTATTAGAACTTTAAATTAAGTTTCGGGGAACTTGCATTAATAATTTTAAAAATATAGACAACTATAAAACCCTAATTTATTCGTGTACGAGTACTTGTCCATTTTATTAGAACTTTAAGTTAAGTTTCGGGGAACTTGCATTAATAATTTTAAAAATATAGACAACTATAAAACCCTAATTTATTCGTGTACGAGTACTTGTTCGTTTTATTAGAACTTTAAATTAAGTTTCGGGGAACTTGCATTAATAATTCATAGGATATAGACAACTACAGAACCCTAACTTATGTGTGTTCCGACATGTAATTGTATGTCTTTTTAAAAAGTTATTTTAAGAAACAGTCGAGCATAACAAAAATTAATTAGTTGTAAGCATAGAATTTGACACGGAATATTTATAAGCGTAGAATTTGAAATTTTTTCCGTTTGACATGCGCGATCGGTATGCACTGTACACGGACAAGGGAGACACAGTTATAGTTAATCATATTATAGGCCCATTTGTAAATATCAATGGACAACAATTCCTAATATTTGAAAATGCAAATATTAAGAATAAAAAAAATACAATTTAACCATGAACACGTTATTGTTATGGAAATGGGATAAAAAAATTTGGGTGTGGCTATGGTCTGGACACGGCCGTGTGTTGTACGTGAATACGTCTATGTAACGGGTTATATGTTTTAAATAAAATATTTTTATTTATGTATTTAGGATAAAAGCAAGGAAACAAATAATTATTGTGTTAAAATAGCTTTAAGCCGACATTATATATTTTTGATAATATTTTTTTTATTCTAACACCTTATTATATTCACTATCACTACTTTAAATTAATGTTTTATATACAATCGATAGATTTTGACGACAGCTGACGATTAAAACTTAAACGAACATCGTAGCTTTTCCGAATCAAAAGTTATACTAATTGCAAATCTCAAAATGGCGGCGCTTCCCTCTCACCGCGCGCGATGCGTCACTATTCTCGCTTATCGTAATTAATTCTTTGGTCCTTTAGCTATCCAGTGGTATAATTTAATTTAATTTCCAGTGGTATAATTTAATTGATGTTGAGGATAGATTCGAAACTGCAAAGCCAAACTGTATCCCCCGATTTTGTTATCATTAGGTTTTTTGGATTGCCCCCGTATGGTAGCAAATTTAAAGACGTATTCACGTCAAAAGAATATTTAATAATAAAATCAAAGCGTACGAAGTTCAAAGGGAATAATAATTTTGATAAAGCAGTAACCGATGTAGCATGAAATAACAACTGTTATCAATATTATTTAATCTTGCAATAGATTTTGGTAACATCCACAATAAGTTACAATGTCAATACATAAAAATAAGCATTATTTTAGTATTTCAAAATAAAAGTTCTTTTTCCAAGTAAAGGTTTTATAAAAAAAGCAAATATTTTTTCTCGATTAAAAATCTATTTAGCATAAAAGTTTTCAGTGCATTTAAATAGCAGTTATTGCATGAAATATCACTTTTGAAGAAAATTTTCTGAAGATATTTTATCTTGTGGGTTTCAAACGCACATGTTATTAATACGATCAAAAATGATTTCAGTAATGTTTAGCATTACTGAAACCACGTCTTGTTAAAATTCCATTAATGTTTAGCAAATCTTTAATCGGTTCGATTCGCGGTACATTAGCATGTAGGTTTAAACTTAATGAATCGCCGTTGGCTGCTTGTTAAATAGTAATTTAAAAGAAATCGTTCTCGTTTAAGACGGCGTTGAAAAAAGGTGAATTCTATTTGTATTAGTACTATCTTTGAGTAATAGAAGAAAAAACGTCTAAACGAACATAAAACTAACTCTGAAAGGACATTTCGTCTTTTACATATTTAATAGTAACTCATGTTTTTGACATAGTAATTATTGGATATAGACGTCCTTTTAGCTCTTACCGTACATTTCAAAATTTGGTCACATTCCATTACACTGACAGTCGTAATACTGGAATCACGTGGATTCAATCTGGCGAATGAGGGACGCAAAGTGCGTAATGTGTGTCTAAAAATTTGTATCATATTAGAAGTAAATAGATTAAAATTACGTAATTAGATAAAAATTAAGTAGGTACGTAAAAAATCGAATTTAGATAAAAAATTGGTACGTAAGAAACTATAACCGTTACTCCAAATAATTAAAATATTAAACTACAACCGTTTTCTCCGAGGCATGCGCATTCTGTATCAGCATTTATACCTGGGATTCGAGAAATTAAACATAAAGTCTTCATTTTTAATATGCAATGTTACAAGCGTCGAGCGCCTGGCCGTTTAATTCTTCCTTAGAAAATGCTGACTCTAAAGGCCCCCATACATCATCATGTTCCTTTGAAGTGTAGTTAAGTTTATACACGTAAAATTATTACCAAACACATACCAACAACATTTGTGTTCACAGTGTTAATGCGAATGTGTTTGTTTGTAAAATAGTAATTGCTAGTTTACCTCCAGAATTGGGAATCCAATTTTATGCTAATTAGACAGGCGCTGGCTGCGGAGTGCCGCTCAAGTTATCCAGATCTACTTGAAAGAAATAAAATTTTGAGATTGCGGATTGATAATGTTAGACACACAGTAAACACATTTAGGCGATTGAACGACGAACAATTGAATTAATGTTGCCTTAAAAAGGGCGATATTATGGGTATTTGTATAGTAGATCCTATATAAAACTGTAGAATAAGAAATATATCTGATAATTTATTTGCATAATAAGTAAATTTCACCCTTTGTCATTTAGTTTATTTTTGTTGTTTTCGTTTATTTTTCAAAACAAAGATGTAGTACGTTCTCACGGGGCAAAGCGTGAACAAAAATTGACGGTGGTTTGGATTGCAGATTATAAACACACGACGAGTCCAATGGATGGCTCGGTTCCACTTGACTCGAGGTTTTGCCATACATGGTGAAGCCAGTGAATGGCTCGATGGCTTGGCGCCGTGGATTTTGAAATGCTTGAAAATCTAACTTGCCGGCCCTAGTCCACGAGTCTATCCGAGTTTTCCCACTCATGTTTAGATTTTGGCTTAGCCCGGGGCCATTTGGACTGATGGATCGCTCGTGTATTGTTTCTATTATCAACAAGAATTTGGTTGCACAATCAACAAGAACTAAGATGATGAATGGTATATTTTGAGTTTAATAATAAGATTTAGACACATTTCCTTCGTTTTATCCACAGTTTTATTTAATTTTACATCCTATATTCACTACTTACATAAAAATGTAACGACACAGTGTTGTTTTGCGTGATTTTTTCTATGCATGATTAACTGCTGTTCAGTTTGCGCATAAAATCCACGCATTTAATGCGAAGTTCTAGGTCATTGTAGGTCTTGTAGACTCACATTATAGGTCTAATACTGTGTATCCAAGAGGAAACGGCGTGAACGTCATTTTTGGTTTCGTTCATTAACGAGCCAAAAATTATTGAAAAGAGGATTATTTAAACTTTATTTAGGTCCCACAACACAACCAAAACAATTTTTCAAGTACTGTAGAATGACATAAAGACTAACTTATTTATATTGTCCCGAAATTTCGTATAAAACACTACATTAGGAAAGGCAATATGAGCAGGGAAGTAATTATACGTTACATCAGGGTAACTTTCTTAAATATTGCGATCTTACTAATCGCTATAAGATAGAGTAATAGCTACAACTTAAATTAATCGGATTTTTACGAGTAAATATTTTAGAACAATACCAAATTATAGGTTATTAAATATCGATATATCTTTTGGCGAATGACAAAAAATGGGCGACGCTACGTTTTAACATTGGTTACAATTGTTGCGAAATTTTCAACGTGTTATTACGCTTAGTGTAACCTGAGCTTTAACTGGTTAAGTGATTGCGCGTTTTCGCTTAGTAATCGTCCACCCGCATAGATTACGCATGTAACTAGTTAATCGACTACGAATTGTTACATTACATTTAAAAAAGATATATATTTATACGTACGTATTATTGTGTAAAAATACAATCAACCCACATACTGGTAATTGGATGTGCTTTCATGATTAGCAACGCCCCTATCTCTAGATATTGTGAGATTGACGTCTATTGTGACCCCAGTTATTGGGTATAATTTGTCTGAATTACTCCCCCCTGTGTAAGTTTGCTTACTTGCACTTTATTGTCTAATTGTAATGGCTTTATTATGGAGTTTTATTTGTGACGTAGATAAGACTAAATTGAATGAGAAAGGTCGTAATTGTTCGCTGACAAAATTGTAAAGTTATGGCATTTGATTGTTCAGAGAGAGAGCGAGTGAGAGGCAGTATGTTGTATACATAACGGCGTGTTTTTTTAAAACATTGCTTCTGTTTTTGTTAATCCTTCAAATACATAATAATAACAGAATAATTATAAAATAATTTAAAAGGTGTTTTTCTTGGGATGTAGCCCCGGAGATGATCTCTTAAATTATTACTTTAAAAGCTCATCTCCGTGCTGTAATTTTCGATTATCTTTATAAATTTGCTCTCTTTAGTGGCATCTTAAGACGCATCTTTAGTGGCAGATCTTGCTTTAATATTATTTTCTTGGTTTTTACAATTTAGGCCACGTTCGTATTGCAGTTTAAATCATATATATTAATCATATCGGCATTGATTTTTTTAAATGGCAGACAGGAAACTATTACTATGGGAGACAATTTTCCCCCTAAAAGAGCAGGAAGTATAATTACGACTTTCTGGCGTTTACTGCCTTTTTAAAATATTCTCTGGTCAAATCACTGCATTAAGAGAATATTTTAAATGAAATTTCCCATTTTCATTTTTATTTATTAATATTTTTAATGGAAATTCCCATTTTCTTTTATTTTGCTTTTTTTTGAAGTGAAAACTTCTTTAGGCGCGTTAGCGATTTTTGGTAGAGAAAATCTTATGGGTTCGCGTCAGCAACATGCTAATGTTAACAGTATATCTGAATATTTTAAATAAAATTTCCCATTTTCATTTTTATTTATTAATATTTTAAATGGAAATTCCCATTTTCTTTTATTTTGCTTTTTTTGAAGTGAAAACTTCTTTAGGCGCGTTAGCGATTTTTGTTGGAGAAAATCTTATGGGTTCGCGTCAGCAACATGCTAATGTTAACAGTATATCTGTAGCTATAAGCATGACGTGTTGTGCAACATAGTACTGTGTATATCTATACAAGTAAAGTTAAATTGACTACGCGGGAGGTTCAACGTGTGTATTGTTTAAATTGTGTTTTATTTTGATTATTATTTTAATTGCTTAATTGTAGGATCACTATACAGCACAACAGTGAGTAATTTTAAAATATTTCCAATATTTGTTTCAACATTTGCATTTCAAAATTTGATGTTATTTATTTTTAATTTGTTTAGTATTTGACCTTTGCAATACATCATGCAACAAGTATTTCATAGTGACTGAGGAGTTATCTTACTAGCGTGGATTTTGAAATGAAAAATGCTAGAATATTGTATTAAACCATGTTACCATAGGAACAATATGTTAAAAACATATTATGAAAACAATAAAGTAAAAATAAAATTCGGAATTTAATTATTATCATAATAATATTTCATTAATTAATATATATTATAATAATATTAATTAATATTATTATTATATTAAAAATTAAATGAAACTACGTGATGTAGTATTATTTCTAGTTTCTTTAAGTTCTTTACCACGACCTGGGTTTCGTTGTATTACAACATCTTCAGGTGGGATATTAGCAAAGATCTTTGCAAATAAAGTATTTTAAAGAAAGTAGAAGTAATACTACATCACGTAGTTTCATTTAATTGTCAGTAATGAATTTCTACAAAATTAACGTCATATATATTCAATTATATTAATATAATAAAAAATATAACAAATATTATTTTATTTTATTTTAATTTTTTAATTAATAAAATTGTTTATTATTATTATTATTGCGTTGTTTAAATTGTGTTTCGGTTAGATTATTATTTTAATTGCTTAATTTATGTATATTTATTGTTAATATTTCTATGTATAATTTTAATTTACAAATTATGAAATTTTAATTTTTGATACTACAATTGATTTAAAAATTAAAAAAAAAACTGTTATTTCATACTTTTAAGTTTTCACTTCTGTCGGCAGTCCCCATGACTGCCTAATTTTTTTTTTACTTATTGTAGAACACAACGTCGATATAAAATTAATCGAGTATTTCTTGCATGATTAGTCTGTTATTCGTTTTAACGATAAGAAGCGTATAGACACGTGTTTTATAAATATCAATAGTACATTGTTTATGAAAATATATTAATTATGATCTTAGAATTATTAGATACACAATTTTGTGTTCAGCGTCCAAATTATGAGCAAAAATTGGTTTTGAAATAGATGAAACATTGCTTTGAAATAAATTCGGAAATGTATTTGTGGCCTATTTGCTTTGTGTGAAAACTAGAATGCGTCACTTGCCACGCATTCTAGTTATATAATGATGATTGTATGTTTGCCATGTGGTATACTTGTACAAACGCTACTTTATGTACATATATATTTGTGCAACAGACAGATGGGACAAGGAGATATACATTGCATTCTACTCTGACACTTTTATCGTGAACTAGATTTTATTAGCGGTTTCACTTGCATAGATTTCAGAATGTGACAAAGTTATTGTCACCTAAAACTTATTTTCAAGTTGAGTAATAACACTATATGTGTATTTTGTACATTACAAGCGTATTGTTGTAAGCATCTACGGTTACGTTCAGATGCTTGCTAACCTCTAAAAGTTTATAAGATTGCCTACTTCAAAAAGAAAAAAAAACTTGTCAAGCACGAGTGGAACTCGCACTACGAGGATTCCGTACCATAAACATTTAATGGTACTTATGTACCATTAAAGTTATAAATTCCTATTAAAGTATTGGCAAAATTTTAATAAATACTATATTTTTCACAGGTGCATATTTAAAGAACAACATTTTTTATATGATATAAATACAACTTAACGATTTTTCCTTCACTTGTGCTGTGAGATGTTGCTTTTTGTCAAATTTCATGATACTAAGCCAACGGGACCGTATACCTTATATATTTTGATTTATTTGAAAATGTCAAAATATGCGGCATAAATGGCCGTGTTTTTAGGGCCCTTCTTGATTGCGTTGACTTAGAAGCTTGATTTTTTTTACAGCTCCAATGGATCGTGGATCTTAGTATATGGTATTAATTTACCTCTCTCTGTCTGTCTCTTAAGACTTTATCTTAGGAACACGTGATACTTCCACGCGCTCCTGAGATAAAGAGTCATGAAAGACAGACAGACGGACAATGAAGTGATTCTATAAGGGTTCCTTTTTTCCTTTTGAGGTACGAAACTCTAAAAAAAGGACGCTTATAAGATCACTTACGTAATCGAAACCGTTTAACGTGTATTAAACCTGCATATATATCAGAAGTTAAAAATATTTATATGAAAATAACTATTAGAGGAGGCGAGTGAAGAATTTGAATAGTTTTTTTTCCCATTAGGGTTGATGAACTCGTCCTGATAACAACACAGGGAAAATGAGAACAACCCTGAACTAATGTTCAATGAACTAATGAACTAATGTTCTAACGAACGATTTCAAGGTTGTTCCCATTTTACCTCAACCTATGAGACCAGTAGTTAATACTGTCAAGATCTGACATTGACAGATTTCCCGATGGAGGGATGAAGTACATTAAATAATTTCCATTTGTTTAAGGTGTTAGTATAAACAGAATCTGGTTATAAATGTTACTAGATGCAGTAGAAACATTATTTTATCGTTAATTCAAGGTATTGAAATACCCATGAGAAGCGGCTGAGAGTTCGAAACTTGTTAGAGAGACATTTTTAAGACCTTCATAATTTCTGAGTTACGAAGGAAAAGAAAACTGTAACGTCGAATTTACGAATCTACCTGCCATTAGATTAGTTACAAGCGTGAAGTAGGATACATTTCTTGTGAAGTATATGTAATTCAAGGTAATGTAGATATGGATTATATTCTTCTGCTGTGTCTTACGAAAGTAGAGCTCTCGTGAAACCTTTCCATCTGTATATTTTCTACTATCGCTAATGTTACGCTATCGTTTTGCACAGGCAACATTTTAATGGCCTACTGGCAACGTCTACAACGTTGCCAGTAGGCCATTAAAAGCTTACAGCAAATTATTCATGCATTCTTGTTTAATTATAATTAACTGATGGAGTTAGTATGGATACGAGTAACGCGTTTGCTTCATATCATTCGTTGTAAAAGTATTCGCAATCGGAACTGGCGAAGTATACAAAAATAGTGGTCAAACCTGTAAAAGATAAAATGCTTATCTTAATCTTGCCATAGACTCAACGGAAGATGTTCAGTTATCGTAATGTGTGGACTTTATGTCTTCGGGGGATTTATCTGGACGCTTAGTCTCTGTAGCATGGCGCGGCTCGCCGGCGCGAATACTAATTCCCTGGACGGTACATTATGTTCTTCTGGGCCACCCGGCGCTGCCCGGGAGTCTTCCGGGTATAGACAATCGCGGTAACGTTGCAAGCCATCCGCCCGGGTAATTATCTTATTAATTATCCCATAACTGGCTACCGGGGCGCTTAACGGCGGTTCGTGCGTAGTGAACTATCGCTATTAATAGATTGTTACGAGCGCCCAGTCGCGAGTTTGGTTTAGGTTGGGCTTTTATTGCTAATGGATCGCGTTTGCGAATGCGGGGCCTCGGTCGCTTAGAACCAGAGTTTATCTACCTTACGTAGCCTTGTGCTTAGGTTTGGAGATTCGGAGGTTGGCGTTGTGTTTGGTTATATTGTGTCGGCATTGTATTTGTGAATGTTAGTGTTGAGCTTGGTTTATTTTGGTGTTAACAAGTGTTTCTTCAAGTTATGTTCTTTGTCTTTAGTTCGTAATACATAAATATATTTTTATTTTTTGAAATTTTTTATATATTTTATAATGCACAAAAGAAACCTACAAATATTGTTAGAATCAAAAAGAAAAGTGTGTGGACGCCATGACATACTATTATAATTGAATTTTTTTTACATATTAATATTCAGAAGGAAAAAGGGGAAATAATAAGGTAATTGGCAATCGCAACAAAAAAATTTTCCTGGGAGAAAATATTTATTAATACGAAGGTAGCACTGAAAGTTGTTATTACTGGCCATCTGTAATAATGGTAATGAAAAAACAAAACTCTGTGGTAATCCATTAAGGTACTTGTATTTATTATTTGTTTTTACAAATTGACGACAATTTAAAAATTGTGTCCATTACGTCAAGATGAATTTAATACAAGAAAATTCATTCGATGTTTTTTATGTCTTTAGTTATGGTATCACTCAACAAAAAGTTACGATCGACTTCGATTGGCACTTTATGATGAAGCCCCATCCCGCGCTACTAAGTCGTTTAATGAGTTCAAGAGTTAATACCAATCTCAGTGATGATCCGCGCGAGAGCTTCCTTGTCTTGAAGGCCATGCGGCTCATAATAAAGGTTTCAAAATTAAGTAAAGTATTAGTGTTAAAACTCAAAAACATCGTCGCTTTTATTAGTGTCGCGAAATGTTATAAAAATTCGGCGGAAATTCAGGCGTCAGGAAGCTTTGCGCTAGGTAGATATTTTATTCTTATCAAACATCATCGCTTTGGTTAGTATCAAAGTTCAAAAACATCGTCGCTTTGATTAGGGTCGCGAAATGTTGGAAAAATTCCGCGGAAATTCAGGCGTCAGGAAGCTTTGTGCTAGGTGGATACTTTATTATTTCATAGAATAAAAATCGTCTCTTTGATTAGTGTCAAAGCTCAAAAACATCGTCGCTTTTATTAGTGTGCCGAAATGTTATAAAAATTCGGCGGACATTCAGGCGTCAGGAAGTTTTGTGCTAGGTGGATACTTTATTATTTCATAGAATAAAAATCGTCTCTTTGACTAGTGTCAAAGCTCAAAAACATCGTCGCTTTTATTAGTGTGCCGAAATGTTAGAAAAATTCGGCGGACATTCAGGCGTCAGGAAGCTTTGTGCTTCGTGGATACTTTATTATTTCACTGAACAAACATCGTCGCTTTGATTAGTGTAAAAGCTCAAAAACATCGTCGTTTTGATTAGTGTCGCGAAATGTTAGAAAAATTCGGCGGAGATCATCAAATGCTGTATTCGACATGGCCACAGATCACGAATGCTGAATATACTTTTATGAACCGAAAACTAAGAGGCAGTCGGCAATAGTTGTTTCATTCAAAACAGTTGCTTACAAAGGTGTTGAAAGGATAAAGTGCTAAAAAGATGATAGCCTTGTTCTTCAGATATACAGGTTATTACGAAAAGGTTGTTTTGAAAAACAAAATAATAGTTATCAGCAATTGTTTGCTTGTTGTTTTTGAACAGCTCGAGAGCGACGCCCAGCCAGAAGAACGATTGAATATTTAATCCCCAATTAACAATGCCTATATATAAAAGCCGAATACCATTCACTGGCTGACTCATCACGAAACCTCTATAACTACCGATAAAACCTACAAACTGGAAATTTTTATGTTTCTCTTGGCTTCTATATTTTCACTAAATAATGATTTTATGAAATTCAACCCACATGAAAATTCTGGTAGAAAATTGTATAGGAATTTCGGAATAATTAAAGTTAAAATATGAAATTTTATATTTAGACTGACAGATAGAATTATAAAAAAATACCTATTTCAATCGCTAACTGCAAATAATTATTAAATAAAAAAGCGAATTAAACAAAATGCAGTTCTTTTTGCCCGGGCAAAACCGAGATGGCAGCTAGATAAAGGTGAAAATATATTTCACTGCGACCGAGAGCCTAAGGAAAATTGGAAAAAGCCAGGCTTGCTTTACCGATGGCCACTGACGCGTTGAGTTATTATGAATGATTAAATATTTTTTGTTGTAACTGCACAAAAAATTGCGGCGAAAACTGTGGATGCAGTAAAATAAGATAACAATGCTCCACGGCCTATGGATACTGCCATGGATGTCTAAATTCCGTCCATGATTTCAATACAGATATAGATATGAGTATATTCAATAAATATTTAATCTCCAAATATAATTGAAATTGATAATGAGGTGATGACAAGTATATATGCAAGTTACGATGACGAAATATAATTTTAATTATCTCAACGACAATTTCTTTTTTATTTAATCAATAATATCATAATAAAAATATTTACAGTAACATTGTCATTGCGTATATCATAGATAAAGGGGGAATCCATGTAACAAGTGTGTCTTGCTTTCTAACTCTGAGGCGGTACAAAAGTGAGTGTAGCTATGTCTTAATTTTCTTTTTGCTCTGCGACGAAAACGGAAGCTTATACGAAATAAATATGTAGAATGCTTTTGGGTATATATAGAACCTTTTGTTTTAGCTCTTATAATTTTATATAATAACCTATGTCGATTTTCGCGAAAAACTATTTTTCAGGACCTTTAATCCCGAACATCTAATGCCAGCATAATATGCGGACTTCTAACATTTTTTTAGAACCCTTTAATAAAAGTTGTATAAAAATCCAACTAACTGTTTTTTCCTAGATTAAACCTAATATTACCGAGTTGTATAAAATAAAATTACGAGACGGACTCTCGGTACCTTTCGATTTACCGACTACGAGTCGACAGACTTAACTGTACAAAACTAATTTCCGCCCAGACAATGCCGAATGACACTGCTAGTATACATAAGCACTATTAACGGCTTACCATGTTAGAAAAGGAAATGGCATTTCTATGACACTGCATAATGTCACGCACCTGTCGTGATGCCATACATGTGCCGTAGTGTAGCATTCATAAATCATATCGATTTCATTTTCCATATAAAATGTAATATGTATATATATATATGCGCGAAATTTTAAGCACATCTAATTTCATGACGTGGACGTTAACTGGGATTCATTTGAATATTGCCATGTAAATTTCGATAAACTTGAATATTTTTCAGCTTCGGATAAACATTCTGACATTAGTGTGAAAACTCGGATGGTCCAAATGAAATCAGGACATACGGAATGCCTAGTTATAAATTTGAGCAATCTGAGGGAGTCCTTCAATTTGAGTGAAGTTTTTTTAACAACATGGTACATTGTCCTTACGTACGTAATCCTAGATTTCCTGAGCGTCTTTCTTAGTCTAGGCTGAAAAATATTTGGACGGTTTTTTCTTTCAGATGAAGTTTCACTTTAATAAAAAGGAATTGGAAAAAAAAGGTAAGCAATGAGTGATGACCTTGTATATTTTACGCCCGCACCTTCGTTCTCTTGGCTCATTTCTCGAACGATATTGATTTGATTGTGAACACAATGTTTGAGAATTTCTTTACCATTGATTGCACTATGAAACTGAAAACAAAAAACAGATGTTATGTTTTAGGCGGGCGGAGGGAAATGTCAAAAAAAGTAAACTCTTTAGACATTTTTTTAAACACCTTCAGTAATGAAAATGACAGGATTTTATCGCGATTTCAAAAAATTCATTTTATGTCATTAGACTTGACGCTTTTAATTAATTTTTTAATTACCTAATGTCGCATATGGGTAAAATATATTATTAAAAATATTTGGAAATAATAAAACAGTGCAAACCCCATCTTGTTTAGTAGCTTTTATGTGATGCGAGTATAAACAGGAAAAAAGCAGACCAAATAGAGCCAATAATTCCAAAGTGTTTAATTTTTTATTGCTCACGGCTTGGCCCTGGATCTTCGATTAACACAACAAGATTTGTCCCTGACCCAAGATTATTGTAATACATTTCTATATTGTTGAATATTTTACGTATATAACATACGTTCTGCGTTGTTTCTTTAATATATACGTTGCGGCATATATTTATGTGTTTAAGTATCAAATGTTTGTAACTGAATAAAAGGCATTGTTACAGGAATTATGTTATTTCTCAGGTTAAATGTAGCCATATACTTAACTTGAGAAATAACATAATTTCTGTAACAATGCCTTTAGAAAGTAATAGTAGACAGTAATAGAATATTCATTTCAATCGTGAAGTAAGTCTTATCAGGTTTTATGAATATCTTTCTAATCGTTTAGCCATAATTGAAAAACATACTTCCAAAAACACCTTTAGTGATTTAGCATTCCACGGGGGAAATAGTTACTCTGGCACATGCAATATGAGCGTGCCTTTCGATTGCAGATTTATTAGGTGACAAAGAAACAAAAACACTCACATTGTTGATATTAGTAGGGATTTATACCCACTCACCGAAGTCTTTGTTTAATATCTGTCATGTATAGCCTTTATCTATACTGTATCATTGTGTTCGCACACGCACGATTAATTTTTGACATATACCAGGTTAGACGCATACAAACTATGGAACGGTTTGAATTTCGAATATCGTTTGTCTGTGTGCACACAATTATATTTTGACATATATCAGGATATACACATATATTCATACTCTATGGAACGGTTTGAATTTCGAATATCGTTTGTCTGTGTGCACACAATTATATTTTGACATATATCAGGATATACACATATATTCATACTCTATGGAACGGTTTGAATTTCGAATATCGTTTGTCCCGTGTGCACATTATATTTTAACATATGTCAGGATATACACAAATGTTCATAATCTATGGAACGGTTTGAATTTCGGATATCATTTGTCCGCACACACACGATTACATTTGGACGTATGCTAGGTTAGGTACACACGTAGTTTATGGAACGATTTGAATTTCGGATATCATTTGTCCATTCACTCTGTCCGCTATGATGTACGAGCATGATACGATACAAGGTTATTGCGATTAGAAATGACGACGGATGTAATAAGAGGACATGCTAGTATAAAAACGTGATCGAGATAACCATGAAACGCATTACAAGCACGATTTTCGACGCAATAAAATGATTTGACGAGATGATTTAATTGATTATGTCAATTGATTGGATTCAATTTCATCATTTATAAGTTAAATCAAATTTATAGTATATTGTTTATACAGAAACTGAGGTTTTTGTGTTCATAGAACGCATTTTTACTTTATAAATTCATTTCGTGGTATCGTGTTTCAAAATGCAAAATGTTACTTTTAACAGACGTTACCGAAGGCTTATAATTTTTAGAACAGTGAAATTGTCCAAAAGCGGAGATTCGTAATGCATGGTTTCTGTAATTAATTTTGGTTTCACAATGCTATCAAAAGTCACGTCTGGAGTAATTTGCCAAGTTGACGCGGTGCGAGAAGTTATGCTAAATACGCCATTTTTGCAAAAAATTGAAGTGAATTATATTGTATACCGTTGATATTAGGCGAAAATTGATTATTT
Organism: Druceiella hillmani; assembly: GCA_039881145.1. Taxonomy (NCBI): domain Eukaryota; kingdom Metazoa; phylum Arthropoda; class Insecta; order Lepidoptera; family Hepialidae; genus Druceiella; species Druceiella hillmani. Next base: position 12,660,257 of record JAYKKI010000016.1, on the reverse strand, counting down.
TAATTTTATATTATTAATAGAGCATTAAATACTGTAAAATTTCCTATGTGTAACTATTTTCACAAAAGTTACCATTTACGTTACGTTAAAAAAATTACGTTTTTTCAAATTACTCCGCAAATCACTTATCAAACGTAAAATTTCAAACGACCGTCGTACAGACCACTATATATTATATGATTTTAGCAAGTGTTTTTACAAAAACATTTTGCCAAATATATAATTAACTGTATGTTAGACGAAGATGTATGGAATTGTCCTTTTGTTCAGAATTTTTATTGTAAATAGTTTATGATATATAGTCAGAGTTACAAAAGTAGTTTTTTAAAATAAATCATTGGTTTTACCAAAATATATTATTAACTCTTCATCATACTCCGAAGTATGTTATAAATTTTGTAGTACATTAAATTTACTATTATTTTTATTTCAAGTTTTTTTTCTTCATAAGATTAATAGATTTTGAGAGGTAGTGCAGTAGTTTAAGATGCAGCGAGTTACACATCATAAAAAATGTTTTTTTTCTCAATATCCGAGTAACAATTCATTGCAAATCAAAATACGGTATAACTAATTAATCTTTTAGAGAATTTAACTTAAGATTTATGATATCGTAAGAAGAGAAGAAATATTTTGCTGGAATATAACTTTTGTGCTGAACAGTCAGGTAGAAAAATGTTTGCTTACATTGCTGGATTCATAAATATTATGAAGCGGTACAAACGCAGCCTTCATTCCAAAATCCCTTCGAAGGTAGAAATGGCTTAGTGAGACTTGAACGCGACAATATAGGGCTGCCGCTGATCTGTTAGAATTAATCTAATTTATCGAAGTTTTCATAAAAAATATATGGTTCAATCAATAATTATATATATTGATTGAACCATATATTTTTTATGAATCAATAATTATATAGTATACGACTGATATTTTAAAACGTATTTGGTAACATTTTAAAGCTGCGTATAATTGTGTAACTTGATGAAAAGAATCAGCTTTGTATTTTTGAGAAAGCAATTGTGTTTATAGTCCAAGATCCCAGGTCCATCAGACATAAATTATTTTCTGATGGACAAAATGTGTAGGATAGAGCAGTGTTAGTACGTATTTTGATCGTATGCTTGCTTACCTGCTAACTTCACCCGACAGTCAATTTATAAGGTATCAGGTAATAAAACACTGCTCACTTTTCTTAAATTCTGATGACTGATTTTTATATGTATGTTACTGAGTATTGTTAAAAATCAATCATCAGTACTCCCAGATACTTCCCGTCGGTGGTAATTGCTTACAGACAGTTTAAAGTTCCCAAAAAGAAAACTTAATCTTACTTATAGTCTGAAGCTCAATGTTTACATATGTTATTAAGAGAATTATTTTCAAATGTTGGGGAAGAGAGACCGATCCTAGACACAATTTAAGTGTCGCAATGAGTATGAGCGTGAGGGAATTATCCATGCGCTAGAGTATGAGCGAGACATGAGTATTTTTTAACCTTTCTCTCTTACGGTCTGCTCTTCTCGACGCTGAGTGTATACGAGTGGTAGCGGAATCGGAACCGCTAATAATAATTAAATAAAAATAAAAATGTATACCTACCCTTTATTAACACCCCTTATTTTGGAATTACTTAGCATGAAATGAATTATAAATATCTAATATTATTGATTTATTATACTTGATTTATTTACAAAAAAAATTAACCGATACCGTTGAAAACAATCAGTTAATAATTAAAGATCAGCTTTAAAAAAGTGCTCGTCTGACCAAAATAATTTTAGAATTTTATGCTTACAAGCTGTTTTAATCAATTCGAGTAAACTTTGGTATTTTTACTAATGAATTGTCAAATGCTTTAATAAATTATTAATTAATTCATTAAATAACAATATCTAAAAATTATAATTTATTGGCAATTAATCTTATAAAATACAAAATTGTGAAAATATAATTTATTAAATATTTTACTGGCTTCTAATGTTTATTATCATCATAGTTGAAAGTATAGATTTCATCATCGGGCCCATCTTGATATTGAACATCAAAATCATCGTCTTTATCATCAGCACTATTCTCAGGTTCTTGCACTGTAAAAACCAACAAAATAATTAAGATTTCAATAACTATAATTATATGGAAATTATTAGAAACGAATATAATTTATTTGATTCTTCGTCCAGCGACTGCAGTTGACTGACAGAACCCGGTAATTCATTTTCCATTGAACCAGTGAAAATCATATCTATTATCTTCTATTATTTTCGGGACTGAAAATGCCAATCGTCTCCATGTTGGCGTCCAAAGACTAGCAATATAATTGGCCCGTCAAAACTGTTGCCAAACTTCACTTTTACACGGTGGCAGGTTGCTAGCATCGAAGTTTTTAACATTGTTCCGATTACAGTCTTCATTTACATTAGATACCATATATGTATTAATGACCAGCTGAAGTCTGACAGCATCTACGACATCAATTATTTTTGCAACGTTGTACATATTACATAAATTTTTGTATTGTCTTAAATCTTTGTATTGTCGCGCCACAACTGTGAAATGCGTGCTGGTATTCTTCATTTTTTTTTTCAAAACATTAAACGGCCTTTGTTTGCCTTTTTTTAAAAAAGCTGGATTATAATCGCATCCAATCCTGGTAAGATTCGACACAACGACTTTGGGTCGTTACTGGTCCCAGGAGAAGCCATGATACAACCCGGGTGGATGATTTGGGAATAGTGTCTTAACTGTTTGTAGATGTCACCGACATCTATATATCTCTGCTTGTCTCCAGTGCCAGTTAATATCCACTCGTGGGAATTATCATATTTCCGCTACAGTCCCAGTATCTGAACATCATATACCAAAATTAGTTGGAGCATCAATATTGCAGATATGGTAGACTATTTTTGTGTCAGCTTCGTCATATGTTCGGAACACGAAAGATTTTCGTTGATATCAAACCTAACTTTATTATTATGGTAAAAACGTGGCATTGTCTGAAATTTATGAAAGCCTGTTTATTCCCAATGAATGGAGCCATCTCATCAGTAGCCCAGAGTAGTATAAAAAAATCAATGAGATCCTGATTGAAATGTATATTTTTTAACTCTTTCGCAAAATCAAATCGACGAACTCGATCGGGTCCAGCAATTTTGAACTCCAGTTGTGAAGATTCACGTCGATGAGATCTTTCACAATCTTTTATGGACGGGGAAAATACTGATAAAAAATGAGGGCAAATCCTGTCGCTTTTAATTGTGTTACCATGTGGAATATTTTTTCGAGATACTCCTAAATGTTTTAGGCACATTCTTCATGCAAGAAAAAATCAATTATTAAAATATCTATGTGACAAGATGGATTGTATTGTACGTATTTTCCAAAGATTTCATCAATATGGAATTTTGGATTTTATAAATGCCACCGTCGAAATGACACATGGATAATGGCACTGGAGTTATAGGATATGACACAATTTTGGCCATATCAACTTTGTGATCAATATTGCTTTTTTATATTTGCTTTTTTTATATACCGAGCATGCGCTCAAACAAATATCTTTGCATACGTACTTCCTGCACTTTACCATCTAATTTCGTTTTTGTTTTCTTAGCATAATCTAAAGAACAGTTCTCTAGCGGGACTTTTTTGCTCTTCTGCTTTTGACGCTTATATTTGACGTCTAATGTCACCATTTTTTTCAATATTGAGAAGAAATTTTTCTGTTCTCTGCGGCAGCTTTTCCAGTTGAAATATTAACTAAGAGATCTTTAGGTACTTCAGCGTTAAATGTATTGATAAATTGATTAAATTGTAATTTTCGGCAGCACAAATTTAAATAATTCAAAATCTCCAGTGCGGTCGCTTCTTGATAAAGTAGGATAATAATGAACAAGATTAATATAAATTAAATAAAACTGTGATGTTTTACCAAACTCGCCATTGAGAGTTTGCAACTTATAAATATTATAGTTGTTTAATAACTCATTAAGTTCTTCATTCTCAAATGTAAATGAAGATATTGAAGAAATTTTTAGTCGTGCAATTTGTTCAACCATTTGATCTGTGACCACTGTTTATTAACTTCCAAAAAAATTAAAATGTTAAATTTCCAACACCACAGCCATAAGGGATGAAGTCTCTTACACCCATTGAAGTGATTTCCCTTGAGAAATCCACTTATGGAGCCCGAAGCTTATAAATTACTCTACCATAATATTAGTTAAGCCACAATCCATTATAACTTTGCCTACAGTTTTGAAGTAAGCCATCGTTATATGAAAAGGCCCCAAATGTATAAATTATCAAGATCTGATTTGTGGCTTGCTTTATTTTATAGGGATACTTTTGCAATAGTAAGATCATAAGTGACTTGGATGGAAGACTGCTCAACTTCTTTACAATTTGTTTGGCTTTGTTTCATGGTTTTCAAAACTACTGATTTGTTAGTAGGCGATTCATTTATGGGAGTTCGATATGATACTAATTAGCTAAGAATCTTTGCTAATTGCCCACCTGAAGATGTTGTAATACTAACGAAACCTAGGTCGTGGTAAAGAATTTAAATAAAGTAGAAATAATACTACATCACATAGTTTCATTTAATTGTAAATAATGAATTTCTACAAAATTAACGCCAAATATATTCAAAATAAGATGATTTTTTCCGTATCTTATCCTGTTTTTGCACTACACTATTAACAAGTGTTTATAAGTCTTGCGGAATACGCAAGCCGAGCGCCGCGTGGCATCATCGTCTATACAACGCGACGCACATAACACCTTGAATAGTGAGCAATATAGGTACGTATTATTTCGTAAAAAGAAAAATATATTATGCTAGTTATTCATTGTTATTCTTAAATTATTCTACATGGAGGCTTTGTTTATAATAATGAAACGTTTGAATGTAATTATTGTTGAAAAAATGTTGAAAGTAAAAAAATGTTTTTATTGAATATTTAATTATTTCTCCATAATAAAGGCAAATAGTATATTTTATTTTCGTTTTGTACTTCAATAGGAATTCAAAAAGTCTTTTCACTCTTGACTATTAAAGCTTTATTAACAGTTTGGTAATAATTTGTAAAATTCCATGTTTTAATAGGTAAAAAACAGAGATTCTATTTCTCGATAAGATACAAGGAAAAAGATTCCGGTTTTTTCACAAGCCATCGCGCCGGGCATTGATTTACGAAATTTAGTATAGGTATGAGTTTTCTTAATGAGTTAATACCCGATAAAATTTGATAAAACTGGTGCCAATCTAGTAAGTTTACAAAATATATTTTGCGTATTAATACTGTTGAATTTTCTATATTAATACTACCATAATTTGCATAACAATTCGATAAAAAAACGATCTGGAATATGGAGAAGGATAGAATTAGAGGAAATCATTTGAAATAGCAGAAAGTACGAATATTTCAGGTCATTTTGAACTTCTTTAACAACCTAAGAATCCTTTGTTGATTTAATGCATATCAAGAAACATATTTTATCTTTTTTTTATTAATAAACAGCCTTTATTTGCGAAAAATTTCGGCATGCGAATTCATTCGTGCTTAATCGTTTTTTATATTTGCTTTTTTTATTGTTATGTATTCCTAATAAAATGATTTTGATAATGTTTCTTAGTCGCACTTGAAGTTAATCAAGAAAGTACGTTTTCTAATTCCAAATAGAGCGAGCGAGTCTCGAGTTTAACAATTTAAATTCGCTGTCATTAATTAGATTGTATGTAGTTCGCATCGATGACCGGGATTGGAATGGTAGCCTGTAGAAATATTGTTGATTGCCTTGTTTGACATTACGTATAACGATTCAAGTGATGTGTGTAGTTGCAAGTCGATATGGTTAAAATACGAGTAGTTTTATTTTCATGGATTTTCTTTAATATGAATGCTTGTTATTAGTTTCTGGGACATCGATGCACTAAGTTGGTAACTATGAAACCTGTCACTTTTTTCCAATAATTCCCACAAAATTTCTGGAACGTTTAGATAATTTCCGAACATCTCTGGTAGAGTATGTAAAGATCGCGGGATTCGATTTTCAGTTCATTTAGCAGTTGAGTTTCGACCAATAAAGGACAAACAAAATATATAAATTTCACGGAGAGAACTTAGAGTGCTTTTGGTTCATGAAATCTCACGTAGCGATACGTGGGCGAAACAACATACAATACATGCCTAACGACGGGTGAAGGTGTATTCTCCAATGATACAGTCAAACATTGGCTCTAATGATCTAAAGAAGGATTTTGATCTGCGATAATCCTCATGCAGGTCGATTTACTATAGTAGTTGTCCTCGTGGCTTCCGTTTTTTTAATTATATTTCCACACTTCACTTTTGGCTACGCTCATTTCATTAATATATATCGGTGTGGAAAACTTCATTGCGCGATTTAAAATTTATGTAACGCCATTTATTGAAGTATGTAGATACTATACATTTGTGTAATTACTACGTCTCGAGTGCATGCCTTTGTTACAGTTGTACTAACATTGGTAAATTTTTCAAAACATTAAGTCGTATATCTTTTGATTGAGCGAATCGGCTACGATTAATTATTACCTAAATGTTACTTCAAGATGATCTCTATATTTTTTCTGAAATCTCAATTCGAATAGGAACGGTGTTTTTACGTGATGCTTGCACAAACAGATAAAAATTCAAAAAATGATCTTAATACATTCTGTGGTTTATCCTCCATACACCCAATTTTTTTTTGTAAATATTATCTATAACCAATTTTGTTTGTTGTGCACTATTCCAGTTTGTTACAATTTCTTGAAATTGTCACAGGTGTGATATTAATGAGTTCGTTCACCTCTTAAGATTCTAGGTGAGAAATGTACTTACATAACACCACAGAAAGCTTTACACTGTTTTCTGTCGAATTTATCGTTAAAAAATGAGTCATGTCTTTGAAAAAAAAAATACAGTGTTTGTCAAATAGCAGATCACGCGTCTAGTCCTAATATCAGCCTTTATACATTTTAAACAGTATAATTTTCTTTGTTATGTGTTTTTGTTTTAAATCTAGTACACTTTGTTCCAGGTAAGCAGAATGGAATCTGCCTTCACGCGGCAACCCTAATATCGCCCAACACTTGTCGGACTTCGTGTACAACAGGTAGAGGTCGAGAGGCATTACGATTTGCGTTTTGTCGATGGCTGGACCGGATTCAGTATCTCAAAGAATTTTTATTATTTTTCATGTGCATATTTTTTTTATATTTGTTATATGTACTATAAATATTATTAGTGTCTTTTTAACAATTTGTTAAGATGTGAAAATCCAACATTTCGTTTTAGAGCCATATTTATACATACGATGGAAGCGTGTTTGTTTGCAATTTATCGATTTCGAACATTATCATGAAACACAAGCACGTGTACTTATATTTTTGTGCTGTAGTACTAAAATCTTATTATTTTATTTTATTGTTGTTGTCAAAAGCACTGACAAAAAAATGATGATTGTGAAACAATGATTGTAATACTGCTCTACCCGAAATTTTGACGTCAGAAAATAATTTAGAAACCTTTAAATATTAATTTCTCAGAAGTACTTTTCGTCCCAAATTTAATAATCTTTCACTTCTTATTTCAATCCCTTTAGAATTTTCTTTCTTTATATTTTGTTGTATATAGTTCCACATGAAAAGAATTAATGAATATCTGAGAGCTATTCACATAAAATATTGGTATAATGGCCCCTAGCTTGACGTATATCAATGAACTATAAAATACGCAGGCAAATAACATGATAATAAAGTAGTTAAAAGAAATGATTTCAAAACGGCCTGGCAGACGATTGGCTCATAATGGAAAGTCGATTGAAAAATAAAATTGCCCACTCCTTTGTCAACCTTACTCTATACGCATGAAAATCTTTGAATGCATCAGTCGCATCTATTTTGGAATCCTAAATGCTCAAAATGTATGACGATATATTACAAGGGAAAAGTGCACTTTAGGAGAAACAAAAATTTCACTGTTCATTGATTGTTAAATTAAATAGCATACACTAAAAACGATTTATTTATCAAAAGTAGTTTCCACTTGCGGTAATATTATAATAAAAAAAATATTTGAAGAATGTTTCTCATACAAACTCAGTTTTTGCAATGAATTGTTTATCATTTTTTCGACTTAATGGCCTTTCTTAGTGACACGATGTTTCGTGTCACTATATATATGAATACGCAAATACAATCACGAATTTATATTTAAGAAAAAAGAAACCAAATCTAAAATTAAATAACCAAAAGAATTACCTAAAGAGAGGTTTTACAGCCAAATTAACAACCGTTTCTTAATAGTAAGAGCATATTTTAAATCGATTAAGAGCACATAGTAACAGCACTTTTTAATCAAGCACTTTCAATAGAAAAAGAAAAAAAAGTGAAATTATCATTGGGACTAAATTTTATACCCATTATAGTACAAATTGCTTATTTTATATTCATTATTATTTCATAACCCTGTATAAATAGAATAGGTACTCGAGCGGCTTTTTATATAAACCTTGAATTTTTTTTTTCTATACTTGGCGTATGATAACTTATAATTGAATGCTGTTTTATAAATGCGCTTAAACGGCAATTATATTTGTTTTTGCCGTCATTCGCTTCGTTGAACATCGTGTCGAGTTCTACTGGACAACGTCTAAAGTCTCGAAGGCGCGTGGTCGCGGCAACGAGGTCGGTGTCAATGGATGGAGGCTCGCTGATTTTTTACCATATCCGAGCCGACAGACCACATGCCGAAATGGTTCTCATTAGCAATAAAGTATAGCCAAAGTAATGTGCGTGTTCGACTGCGTTAGATATGGTTGGATGAGGTCCAAGAATGACTGTAGGTAGAAAGGGAATTTTGAGATTAGGCAAGGCGTGTGTAAGGTATATAGTATTTCTATGGAGAAACGAAATTAAAAAAATAAATAGAAAAGAAATTAACTCTGAAGCTGAGTTAGTGCTTATTCGATTTTACTCTGTTGCTCCGCGATAAAATGGAGAACATGGCAATTTATTTATGTAGTGACGTTATCTGATATATATGGAGATTTTTATAAGCTGCAAAACAATATTATGTCATCAATAGAGCCGTAATAGTGAGAGAAAATGTTAGCAAGGCAGGAAAAGACAGCGCGAGTGCCCCGATCTAGTTTACGTGAGACGTAAACGACGGGTCTGTATTTCGCCTGTTTCACTGTAGCCATGATGGGTATTAAACTAGGCAAATTCTACAAGAAGTATGTGTATATATATCTATGTCTTGTTATTATAAAGAAGAGATTCTATTCCTTAATTAAATTTTGATTATTTGTGGTCAGAAAAGAAACCTGTTGGACCATTGTTTGACTTTATTAGACGGGGCGATGTTATTAGAGTAGATAGGAGGTTGTCTTTCCCGGTATTAATTCGGCGGTGGTTATTCCCACAGTACAATACAACGAAAATTTGCTCCAATTTGCGTGCTTACATCAGTAGAAAGTAGAGCAACAAAATATCTCATTAGATTGATTGTATAGTTCTATTTATAACTAGTTGCACACGCGACTTCGTACATGCTGCTTATTGAAAAAGTATCGACGCCGTTCGTTGTAAGTAACGTCTCAAATGCACCACTCGCCAAGCACGTTTTGATAATGTATGTCCGGGCGGTTAACTTCATTGCGCGATTTAAAATACATTTAGTGCCATCTATTGATTCACATAGGTATATTTTGACACATTTGTGTAATTACTACCTGCTGAGTAGCTAAGAACTTCTTTTTTATGGTAATGTCATATAAACGAATTTTTCAAAAAATTAAATTCATGTATCTTCTGATCGAGTGAATCGATTTTAAAACTCTAAGTAGTTTTTGTGTGATTTATGCACAAATAAATATACCAATACACAAAAAAATTTAAAAATGATCTTAATGCTTTAAATTAACTATTGAAGGATACTTTATCACCCAATAATTTTTTTCAAATGTGTTCAGTGTACAGACGCTCAAAACTTGCAGTTTTGTTATGTACAAATAAACTAAGTTCTATTCTCTACGTCTTAAATCATGAACACAGTAGCATTAGAAAGTTTTAGTTAAGTTTCACACGATTTTGTGTGCTATGTTCTCTTATAGAAGAAATAAACGAAATCTTAAGAAGCTGACACCATCTATCCGATATTATTCGCATTAAATGTTTTTTACAGAAAAAGGGAAAAAAAATTATTCACAATTAAATAAAACTACGTGATTTAGTATTATTTCTACTGTCTTTAAGTTCTTTACACGACCTAGGTTTCGTTGTATTACAACATCTTCAGGTGGGCTATTAGTAAGATATGTATCATTGCTAATAGCCCACCTGATGATGTTATAATACAACGAAACCTAGGTCGTGGCAAAGAACTTAAAGAAAGTAGAAATAATACTACATCACGTAGTTTCATTTAATTGTGAATAATGAATTTATACAAAATTAACGCCAAATATATTCAATATATATTTATAGGAAATTAACGCTATTTGTTGCTAATTTCATAAACTTTTTTTTATATTTTCATTTGTTTCAAAAAATAAGTAGATTTAGGGGAAAGTAGAAAGTATATTTAGGGGAAGTAATAGCGTATATTAAGGGGAAACATAATCCTACGTTGAACGGAACATTACTGTTATATTCCTATAGCTTCTATTCCATAAGATTTGTTTTCAGCGGCATTAATACTGACCTGTGTCGAAATGAACTATAATTGTAAGCTAAATCGATAATAATCGTAAGTCGACGAGTTACGATTATTATCGAATAATCATAAATTATGATATTGGAAGTTTCCTTTGGCTTTATATTGTTAAATATTATTATAAAAAAATGTTTACTTCGATCAAATTTTTATATTTTTTTAACTTTGTGAGAATTAGGAATATTTTAGGTTATTGTACCAAAACGAGTTGCAGATGTGGCATTTTTAGTTTTATTGACGATTTGAAAATTGTTGTAGTCGAGCTTGCAAAGTTAACCTCAGTAGCTAAAGTCTGATTGTAGGATCGACCTAATTTGATATACACGTAGAAATAACACGAATCATTCACCAATCGAAAGTGCATTCAAGCAAAATGAAAGAGATTAATAGATATAGTATCGTGACCGGTTTGCTTTGCTAATACGAGTTGTAATAATAGTTGGTTAGAGTGCTCTTAAGCGTGACGGTCTTTAATTATAGAAGCCTTGCTTGTAGCCTTTGTTGATGAATCTAAAATTAAAACTGATTCTTGTATCGAATAGCACAGCTAGTTAATCTAATATTATATAGATAATAAGGTATGTTTGGAATTTAATTTTATCAATTCGAAGTTTGAATTGTGACAGGCTGTGAATTTATATACATATAGTATTGGAGCTGTTTTTGTGAAATTTTATGAAATGTAGTTGTAAAAATGATTTAAAAATTCCGTAGCGTTCTTGTATTATTTAATGGTTTATCCATAGGGCAAAAGTAACGCACAGCTAGTTAGTCTCTATATAAAATAAGGTATGTTCGGAATTGAATTTTATCATTTCGAAGTTTGGATTTTGACACGCTGTGAATTTATATACATATAGTATTGGAGCTGTTTTTGTGAAATTTTATGAAATGTAGTTGTAAAAATGATTTAAAAATTCCGTAGCATTCCTGTATTATTCAATAGTTTATCCATATGGCAAAAGTAACGCACAGCTAGTTAATCTCTACGTAATAAATTATGTTCGGAATTGAATTTTTTCATTTCGAAGTTGGATAGTGACACGCTGTGAATTTATATATACATATAGTTTTGGAGCTGTTTTTGTGAAATTTTATGAAATATAGTTGTAAAAATGATTTTAAAAATTACGTAGCGTTCCTGTATTATTTAATGGTTTATCCATAGGGGAAAAGTAACGCACAGCTAGTTAATCTTTATACAATAAGGTATGTTCGGAATTGAATTTTATCAATTCGAAGTTTGAACTGTGACACACTGTGAATTTATATACATATAGTTTTGGAGCTGTTTTTGTAAAATTTTATGAAACGTAGTTGTACAAATGATTCAGAAATTCCGTAGCATTTCTTTATTATTCAATGGTTTTTCCGTAGGGCAATAATATTTTAACGTCTTGATAGTTAAATAAAATAACATTTATTTTTATTATTTAAGCCATTTTTACTTTATTAGATTACAAAAATAGCTAGGTTTAAAAAAAGTTTAAAAATGGAGCTAATTAGACTTATAATTAATTAGTTTAACTTACTTTTAGAGCCATAAAATGTTCAGGGAGTTACCTAAAAGAGCTGTGGATCCAATCGAGGTGAATAAACGGGTGGAAGTTTGGTAAAATTATCCGAAAATGAAAATATGTTCATTTTAATATTCTGTAATTATGTGTGCACAAAGTGTACTGTAATGAGAAACTATAAAACATTTTGAATTAGTTATGGCTATAAAAAAATTTTTTTTTAATTTTTTCAACCTTTTTATGTGTTTTTACTAGTCTTAAATAAACTAGTACTTTAATATATTACAAAATATGAAATCTGATGATTTTTCACTTTTAGATCTTTTTTCGAAGGAATTTTCACCGTTTATTTCCAAAAACAATGAGACCTTTTTTGTAGAAAATTTAGATAAAAATCCTTGAATTGCTTTAATTGTTATATTCAATTTGAAATATATATTACGTCTGCAGTACAGAGTACACACGTGATACCGGGACACTTGCACCGCTCGCCTTTATAGAGCGCGTCGTCAACAAGTCCAATACGCGGACGCACTTATAGTCAATCTAAAGAGATTGGAGCAATTCAGTCGCGGTCACGTCTAAATTAAACACAATCGCTCGCCGTTTAAGCGCCTCGAAGAAGCGGTATTATTGTTTATGGCGTCCCTCTTTCGAGCCGCTTCTTATACGTGCGTTTATTACAACTAGCTTCTGTTGGGAATCTTCCGTTGAACAATTTGCGAAATATTTATTTATGTTTGCTAATTGGTTATATTCTTTCCCAATCTCTTTTTGACACAGAGTAATACTTTATTGTCCCTCTTTCGAGCCGCTTCTTATACGTGCGTGTATTACAACTAGCTTCTGTTGGGAATCTTCCGTTGAACAATTTGCGAAATATTTATTTATGTTTGGTAATTGGTTATATTCTTTCCCAATCTCTTTTTGACACAGAGTAATACTTTATCGTCCCTCTTTCGAGCCGCTTCTTATACGTGCGTTTATTACAACTAGCTTCTGTTGGGAATCTTCCGTTGAACAATTTGCGAAATATTTATTTATGTTTGCTAATTGGTTATATTCTTTCCCAATCTCTTTTTGACACAGAGTAATACTTTATTGTCCCTCTTTCGAGCCGCTTCTTATACGTGCGTGTATTACAACTAGCTTCTGTTGGGAATCTTCCGTTGAACAATTTGCGAAATATTTATTTATGTTTGGTAATTGGTTATATTCTTTCCCAATCTCTTTTTGACACAGAGTAATACTTTATCGTCCCTCTTTCGAGCCGCTTCTTATACGTGCGTTTATTACAACTAGCTTCTGTTGGGAATCTTCCGTTGAACAATTTGCGAAATATTTATTTATGTTTGCTAATTGGTTATATTCTTTCCCAATCTCTTTTTGACACAGAGTAATACTTTATTGTCCCTCTTTCGAGCCGCTTCTTATACGTGCGTGTATTACAACTAGCTTCTGTTGGGAATCTTCCGTTGAACAATTTGCGAAATATTTATTTATGTTTGGTAATTGGTTATATTCTTTCCCAATCTCTTTTTGACACAGAGTAATACTTTATCGTTCCTCTTTCGAGCCGCTTCGTATACGTGCGTTTATTACAACTGGCTTCTGTTGTGAATCTTCCGTTGAACAATTTGCGAAATATTTATTTATGTTTGCTAATTGGTTATATTCTTTCCCAATCTGTTTTTGACACAGAGTAATACTTTATCGTCCCTCTTTCGAGCCGCTTCTTATACGTGCGTGTATTATAACTAGAAGCCAGTTGGCAATCCTCCGTGGAACAATTTGCGAAATATTTATTTATGTTTGCTAATTGGTTATTTTCTTTTCCAATCTCTTTTTGACACAGAGTAATACTTTATATAGGATGTTAAAAATAAGGCTTTAAGTTATATCTATATTTTCTACAAAAAAGGTCCCAATTTTTTTTTGAAAATAAACGGTGGAAATTCCTTCGAAAAAAGATGTAAAACTGAAATATCATCAGTTTTCATATTTTGTAAATATGTGTATAAAGTTAAATAGACTAGTAAAACACATAAAAAAGTTGAAAAAAGTCGACAATTTGGAAAAGAACAAATTTTTGAATGACTATAACTAGATGAAAATGTTTTATAGCTTCTCATTATAGCACACTTTGTGCACACATAATTACAGAATATTAAAATGGTTATATTTTTTCTTAATCTCTTTTTGACACAGAGTGATACTTTATAGAGGTGTTAAAAGTAAGGCTTTAAGTTAATAAAATTATGTTATTGTATATTCTACGATATCGTGAGGAATAGTAAAGTGAATAGAACCGTATGTACGTTTGAAAGGTAGATGAGGAGCTTGGTGCTTTCTTGGAACTAAAATCTCTTAAACTTTTGATACTATGATGAGTAGAACTGGCATTATTAGAGTTCTGTACACTCGGATACATATACATACGCGTTTAAGAGTACACAGTATATCTATGTAGACTATTTTCAAAAGTTAATGCTGTTTTTCACAGTATAACTATATTGCTAAGCAAAACTGTCACAGGGGTAAAATATCGTGAATTTCTGAAAAAAAAACTATGAAATTTAATAAATCTGTTTTTTAAAAAATTTTACTAACCGTTTCTGAGATTGTGGAAAATTCATCGATATTGTGGATTGATAAACATTCTGGAAAATTTTTAGAAACCTTATAACTTTCTCTTTTAATTGACACCGACACGATGTATGAAATTTGAAAAAAAAAAGTTTAAGGGATTTGCCTTCATTAAAATTTTTATATACGTATTTTTGAATGTGAACATCTCAATTATATATGGATTAATATGCTTCATCACCGTGCCAAATTTCAAATTTCTGTGCCATATATAAAAAAATCGATTACTTTGCCCCTTATAAAATTGTAATATAAACATTTTTGAGTGTCAATTACTAAATATATGTGGGTTAATATTGCTTTATCGGTGCACCAAATTTCAAGTTTCTGTATCATATGGTTTCTGAGCATAACGATCGTGAAATTTAAAAAATAATCGATTACTTTGCCCCTTATAAAATTGTAATATAAACATTTTTGAGTGTCAATTACTAAATATATGTGGGTTAATATTGCTTTATCAGTGCACCAAATTTCAAGTTTCTGTATCATATGGTTTCTGAGCATAACGATTGTGAAATTTAAAAAAAAATCGATTACTTTGCCCCTTATAAAATTGTTATATAAACATTTTTGAGTGTCAATTACTAAATATATGCGACTCAATATTGCTTTATCACTGAACCAAATTTCAAGTTTCTGTGTTAAACTGTGTGACAAAAATAATAAATTTTTCAAAAATCGTTCAAAAATTGTTAAAAATTAATTTTCAGTTACTCCTTAACAGAATATGTATTTCTGTTTTTAATTTTAAAGCGATAAATTTTATTTAAAAAGCAATGGGAAAACGACTTAAATGCTATTTTTCAGCTTCGATTTAACGGCTTGAAATGAAACAAACTAATTGATATTTCCATACTAATGTGAAGTTTCTTTCAAAATACATAAACTGTTTTGATTTTATCTATCTAAAATAATACGACAGACGTTTATAAAAATTGTTGATAGAATTTATGAATAGATATTCTATTTGAAATCGTTTTTAAATATATCATGGTAGCCTTCTTCGCTATTTATAATTCAGTTATATGTATGTATATTTTTAGGAAACGCTCTCCCAATGGCCTTTTTATTAACTGATTCACTGGTTCATCACAGCAGTTTGGAAGTGTGTGTAGTCGGAAATTGTGTTTCATGTTTACAGTGTTCAATTTGAAACCTTTTCCCGCCGACCGGAAGCGACCAGCGTGCGGCTGTCGGAATCCCGCCTTTATATAACACAATTTTACAGCACAAAAAAGCTCAAACAAAATATTGTGCTACGTAAAAAGCAGCGAATGTCGGTCATCGCTGTTAGACGGCCATTGTCGATTTTTTTTCTCGTTTCGGTGAATGGGCGGGCGAGTGGGCTAGCGTCCGCGTCCGGCCGGTGTCAAGGTGAGCGCACCTGTAGTTTGTGCGCCGGCCGCAATGGTGACCAATAATGTGAGGAATTATGACAGTGCACCGTAATCAGTTAATGAATAACCCGGTCTCTCTACCTTGCGCAATAGTGTTCCACGACATTTCTGTTACATTTGTTAACATTGCTCTGTTCCTATAAATCGTAACTTGATAATATATACTAACCTAACGCAAACATATTTCTGAATTTTTAAAATCGGAAGTCTTCCAGAGATTAACGCGAGCAAACACACAAACGAACTTCTCCACTTTATATATTAGAATAGATTATTTGGGACTTGAAAAACCTGCGTTTTAACTAGGGGACTAAGGTCCTAAAAAGATACAAAGAACATCTTTTAGTTATTAACTAATATAATTTCCCATATTTTTTGTTTCTTTTTTCTTTCCTTTTCAGTATTCTTTTTAGGAAGTGAATAAGATTTTGTTGCCTTCTAATGTTTGATGCTTCGTGACGTACGAGTTTATCCAAGTTAAATTAGTGGTATTTAAATTAATTATCATAATTGTAAAAAACAAAAACGTATACGTTATGTACTTTGGTTTCTCAAACGTATGTATATCATAACATAGAGAACAGAATCTATGATTTTCCGAAGATCTTAAAATATTTATTTTTAACAAAAATAATTATGTTTAACAAAATATGTACAAGTACATTTATCTATAAAACATTTATTTAGGCTAAAACGTCTATTTAAAAATAAATTGTGACATAATTTATTATCATCCGATGCCTGTGCTTGGAAAAATATGGACTAACAAATATATTTTACGTACAAGCAAAATTGTACGATAGCTGTTCAGCAATAAACGTGTAATGATGTCAAGATATAAAATAATATAAAACGTCAAAAATGATGCATTAAAATTGTGTAATCACCTTAATGAAAAGATAATCGATAGTAATAAAAATGTATCATTATCGTTCGCATGTAAAATGTCGTGTCGTACTTAGCTGACGATTCACCGTGCCGAAACGCGAGACGTATGGTTACACTAATCCCCGCTGTCAGTCTGGCCGCAGTGAAAGGGAACGCTGGTGGGCGTTTGGCGAATTCGCGCATAGTGGGAGTAGGTGGTCGTGATCCGTGCCTGGGCGTGGGTTTAGTTTTGGTTATGTAATTAATTGTGCGTGTGTGGGTGTTGTGTGCTTGGGGGAGTTATGGGCTTGTTGATATTTGCTATATGTGACAATAGTGACATTTTTATTCTAATCAAGGACGAATTCTTGTGAGAGGATGCTCATTTGTTGATATAATTTGTTTTGATAATATTTTTTTAAATGGTGTAATTAGAAGTAAATAAAAACATAGATATTTTAATCAATTTTAAAATATATGTTTGTTGCTTATATTTTAAACACTTGCATAAATGATGCGTGATTTTAATAGTGAATGTTTCATGGGTATTTATATCTATGCAAGTTTGCAGTTATGCAGTGTGCATTATTTGTAAAAATAATTATTGTTATACAGTGAGGTGCGGGGTTGCTGACATTCAACCGAAGTAGGTTTCGTCTTTATTTCTTTTATATGATTTTTAAAGTTAAAGCAATTTTTGTTTCCTTTATTTGAGGAATTTTAGTGAATTATTTTATTCAATTTTTGGCTGTTCATTATATTTTGTTACCTGGTCATAAAGTTACGTAACGACGTAACTTTATCACTATGACTTGTAAGTCATAAAGTTACGACGTTTGTCGATGCTATTGAAAATGCAGTGACTGAAATAATACAAAAATATTGATATTTTTAAAATAAAAAACGTGTTTTTATATTGAATGTATTTCGATTAGTCTTAATTAATTTATAAAGTATTTTCCTCAAATTAATCATTTGGATAAGCTCATGATATCGCTAGTAGTAGGTAATTGCGATAAAGTTACGGTTGCTCTTATTCTTACAAAATATGACGTTCGCGCTTTTCTGTTGACCATGGGTGAAAAGTATGTCCAAACATTTTCAATAAAAAACACTGTTAAGTATGGGTACAAATTGCGCTACGAGGGTGGGTACGTAGTATTTTTATTAAATTTTAATTAGAAATGTTATAACTGTTACCATATAAATTGTATTTTACCAGGCCTGAGAAAAATATCGTTAATCTTGTAAAAATTTAAGTTTCCCATTACAAGAAAATCATAAATTTAAATTTTATGATTTTCTTGTAAATTTTAGATAAAGTTTATTAACATTGTTTTTCTAAATGTTAATTTTAGACTTTTCGGACATAGGTGTGTGGCGTATGTTTCACATCTCAGCATCCTCATTCATATCGTATCTGCTATCTTTGTTATGCTATCATCTTTGTTAATAATGAAAGACTTACTTCTTTTATATATATATATATATATATATATATATATATATATATATATATATATATATATATATATATATATCTAAAGTATATTTTTTTAAAAAAATAATGGAACGAGAATATGACTTTTTGGCAGTCAATTTTTCGAATCTTCTTGCAATCTAGCGTTGCGTGTAAATATAATTAATTATCTTAAATTGAATATGTAATTGGAATAATCACGTTCAGGAAAGTCAAATATTATAATTTCTATAAGTAACTAATTCCATTACAATTGAACTATTATGATAGTTGTTACACAGAGTATGTTGTGCGTAAGCTAATTATAATCGCTTGTACACATGTACCCGCAACGATGCCGCGCGAGAAATAGGTTACGGCGCCAACCTCGCCCAGTAAAGTTGTCAGGTCAATTGAAATACCCCAGCGAGAACTATGTGGCTGCCTAGCTAATTAAATATCACTTTAATTACAGTTTAACACGCGCGCCTTGCATTTCTCATTTCAGTGTCCCAATTCGTGTAGCGTTTGTTTAATTGAGTAAGTCGAATGCCATTGTTTAGCTGCGGTTAATTGTGAATTAAATTGAGTGCCGGTGGAGGGGAAAAGGTCGCCTTGAAGGTTGATAACTGCAGACATGTTCGCTGTCAGCCGGTAAAGGAACCGTTGGAGAGAGACGGGCCTTAGAGTCACGTGAAGTTAAATTTCGATCTTTTTTGACTGTTATGCTCGTGTGCTAACTCGTGAAGTCATGTAGACGATTTAAAGCAACTTTTTATTTTAAAGCAAAATTAATATTTAGGTGCACGGTAGTGCATTACAACGTCCCGAGCCACACTAACGGGTAAACTACTGCACCCTTTACTTGGAGTCTCGTAGATATTATGACATCCCTTCAATTTAGTTTCGGCTAAAGATAGAAGTCTATCTTTTAGCATATGGAAAGAAAAATACTTGTTACAACGTGTTAAAACATTGAACTCGGCCGCGATAAATTGTTATCAATCGCTTTATTATATTATTGAATTTATGATACCGCTAGAATTTTGTCTTTGCACAACACTGGTTGTGAAAGCGGTACATCTGAAAACTATCCACCGTAATTAACTTCCATGTAATGACTGATATAATCTATAGATATAATAAAATTGCAACAGAGTAAATTCTGTTCTGAGTTATTGTCAAGCCAGTTTTTAGAATTGTCTATCTGTTAATTTGTTCATCAATCACGTGAAATCTACTGCACGATCTTGATGAAATTTGGTATGGTAACCCTGACTTGGTGAATATTACGATAATGGTATTGCCAACGTCATCTATTAGCGTTTTTACTAAACTTTATGTTCATAGAGTTCTGAGAAACACACTAGTTGACAGATCATATTCAAGTTTGGCTTGGTAATTAAGATTCTGCCAACCTAACAAAAAAAATAATTACGGATAGTTTTTAAATAATTTTTTTTTAGTTTTCCTCAAAATTATTACATAAAATTTCCCTCTCATATTGCGTATTTGATAAAGAAATATTTGTTTTTTGTGACTGTATTGTACGTTTATTTCATTTTGGGTTCCTCTGGTCTATAAGAATACTTTAAGAACATTGGGGTTGTATTATGGTATGACAAAATACGGTACAAAGCCCGGAGAAGTCGGACGTAGTATGTTTTATACGGATAAAAAACTTTAAAAGTTGGACATGTCCGTTTAAAGCTGTGCGCCGGACAGGTTTAACGGGAGTCCACCTTTTTGTCTATCCGTAAAGTACATTTTATTGTTTTAGCGACTTAACTTTAAAAGTTGTACGTGTCCGGTTAAAGCTGTGCGTCGGACAGCGTTAACCGGACATGTCCACCTTTTTGTCTATCCGTAAAGTACATTTTATTGTTTTGGCCGCTATGTTCTAATTACTTAAGTGAGCGTTGTTTAATGTACTTTTTTGTGTGACACTGGTACGTATTGCTTATGTCTATGGTCGTTTCGTTTGTTGACATTTTGAATATATGAAAATCCTTACGATTATCTTATATGCAGCTGGGTTTTTTTTCTATATCCGCATTGCTCGCTTGAAATGGAAATCAATTGAAACAATTTTTTTTAAATTTTAAGTGAACATCTGCTGATGTTAATTAATTTTCGTTAAAATAATATCCGCATTTGCAAAAGATTGATAAATTAATTAATGACTTTTTATTTATTAACAAGATACCTTTGTTATGTTGTTTCTGTTACGGATAGTGATTGTACATTTCTTCTTGTTATTTGTATTTTGGATACTTTTCTTACAAAGTTGCCTTAAATATATTTGTTTTTATATATTTGTTTAATGTTACGATTAATCCCATAATAGGTTTTGTCATTGAACTTGGTTTGATAAACCACGATGGACTCGTTATAAAGTAATGATTGAGTAAGTAACCTAATGACATTAAAAGCGTTTGTAAATGATACCAAAATTATTTTCTAAATGGTAATGATGTTTGAGTGTGAAATATAGATTTTATTAGTCTCATAAGGTCAAAACGAAATATTTGTTATGCGTAATCTTTGTTGAAAAACATTTGAATGGTTTATTTGTTGATCGTTTCGCGTTTTTTTATTGTGTCGAATGCACTTTCGCTAGTAACGTAAACCGTTAAAAGTAAACCAAAATGTTAAAATAGAAAAATTTAAGAAACCCGGAGAAAGTCTGCGAGTGCGTGAACGTATCTCAGATATGTAGCGTATGTCAAGCTTTTGCATTTATGTTTTTAATAAAACCAGACTTTTGTTTTTAATAAAACGAGACTTAATTTTTTGTAGCAAAGTTAGTAAAACTTATTGAATTGTTATGCAAATAATTAGCTTACCATGTGCGTTTAATGAAGATGTACTAGGCATTTAACAGCGTCTAATTTTGTATTGCGAAAGACAACTAGGCAATCATCGTTATTGGCCGCTAGTTATTTGTATTGAATAAATAGTGACCAATAACGGACATTGCCTATTTGTCTTTCGCAATACAAAATCAGACGCTGTTAAATGCCTAGTCATCTTCATTAAACGTACATGGTAAGCTAATTATTTGCATAAAAATTCAGTGAGTTTTACTTAACTTTGCTAAAAACAATATAGACTGTTTTCTTTAGAAACTGAATGGAGTAAAAATATTTTTCCTAAGACGAAATTATGAAAAAAACATGCACACTTAAATAATTTTATTCAAATATTACTTAGTTTGATACAAATACTCGTACATCTTCATTAAACACACATAGTAAGCTAATTATTTGCATAAAAATTCAGTGAGTTTTACTTAACTTTGCTAAAAAAAAATTTAGACTGTTTTCATTAGAAACTGAATGGAGTAAAAATATTTTTCCTAAGACGAAATTATGAAAAAAACTTGCACACTTAAATAATTTTGTTTAAATATTACTTAGTTTTGATACAAGTGGTAATTTAGTATGAAAGTACGTAATATTTATAAGAAAATATGAAACATTTATTAATTACTATTAGTTTCATTGATTACACAAGATCGTCATATTCCTTTATACCCATTGTTATTAGTAGATAAAATTATACTAAAGTATATTTTTTTATTTACATAAATATTTTTATAAGATATCTACAATAAAGTCATCGTCTTATATAGAAGAAATGAAAATGATTTTTTTACAGGAAAGTATAATTTTGTCAATAAAATTATACGTTCGCATTGTCAATGCATTGTTTATCACTTTATTGGCATTCGCTTTATGCGTGCCTGTTATAAGTGGGAATCAACGGTTCTATGAAATTTTATGAAGTTATTTTCCATCGCCTCTTGGAAATAGAATTTTTGACTTCAATTTTGTTGTTGTCAATATTTAAAAAAAATTAACGCACTGTGTGGGTCGTTTATGATGTTTGGTCCGTAGATCTTATTTATTTTTGTACAGTTTGTTATCTGTATTCTCTTATTACCGGGAATAAACTCGCAATATATAACGCAAATAATTAAAGTTTTATAACGTGCACATAATGTCAAGTTGCGAAGTCCAAACAGAAATTTATAATTTTTATGCGTCATTTGTTCGGGTTTGTATGGAAAGTTGTCTTTTATTGCATTTTCTCTAAATGAAAATGCTTTGCATGTGTACGTCCAAGCGGTTTATGTCATGTTTCATCGTGATAAACACAACGTCCGAATGTGAATCTCACAAAACGAAAAAAATGTGCCTTGTCATCATTACCGAGTTTAAAAGGAAGCGAAGCTACATCTGTCCATACGAATATGTCAATTTCAGAACGTACTGAACCAATTTCGACATGGATTTTGGTTTCGATGAAGAAATTGTTTAAAATTATTTTTGGATGTTAGATGTTACCTTTTTGTTAATACTTCGATTGTTTCCGTCTTTGATCTGTTTCCGTTTTGTTGTATAGTTTTAAATACGATCTTTTTATAAAGATTTTAAAGGACATGTGTTCTGTATTTTCAATTCATCGCGGAACGATAGTGGTGATAGCTTGTCTAATTTATTAAAAAAAAAGTTGCAAGGCCATTTTAAGAGTTTATAGAATAAAATTTTCGACTATCTGGAATATAAGAGAATGTAGGCATTTTAAATTACATGTGTTCTGTATTTTCAATTCATCGCGGAACCATAGTGGTGATAGCTTGTCTAATTTATTAAAAAAAACTTGCAAGGTCATTTTAAGAGTTTATAGAATAACATTTTCGACCATCTGGAATATAAGAGAAGGTAGGCATTTTAAAGGACATGTGTTCTGTATTTTCAATTCATTGCGGAACCATAGTGGTGATAGCTTGTGTAATTTATTAAAAAAAAAACTTGCAAGGCCATTTTAAGAGTTAATAGAACAAAATTTTCGAACATCTGGAATATAAGAGAAGGTAGGTGCCACTGAAGCGATGTGTATTAACATAATTGTATTTGGCATCGCGGTTATAGACTGCGTGAAGATTTACTTAGAAATTTAGCCAATTATAATTTGGCTTAAATTATATCGAAATTATCTCTGCTCAATTTATGTGTATATTAATTAGCTAAACGAGAGGCGAAAATTAGGTAATGATTGTTTCGAAAACTTAATGGGCGATGTTAGCCTGGTGTTACTTTCTTCGCTTTGGCCGCGATGTAGCATTTCGCCGCAAATTGGACGAGAGCGCGTGTCGGCCAGTGTCTCGTCTTAATTGCGTATCGAGAGCGGCCGGACACCGGGCGAAAGGCGCGAGACGAAAGTGAAGGTGCGTGCGTTCTCGCGACGACGCGGACGCGGACGGCCGGTAAAACTGAAAGCGGAGTCTGGCGCGGACGTTCACTGCGCGGACGCGGGGAGAACGGTAGAGAGGCATGTACGTGTATGGTTTCCTGTGCCTTATGCGTGTATTACTGGTTATCGGATCTGCTTACTGGTTGCTAATAGGATATCTGTAATACGAATTGCGCAGGCATACGGTATTATCGAGGAGAAGTCGTTATTTTTTTAGGCTATTGATACTTTCCACGCTGGGAAATGAAATTAAGCAATCTATCTATTTTCCTTTTATAAAACTAAAGTTTTCCTGACAAATTAGTATTTATTCAATGTTAGAATTGTCTAGTGTCTGGTATTATTATTTGTGATAGCTGTATTTTCTTCGTAGATTTATTTTTACTAAATACTAGAGCTGATTCTAATTGAAAAAAATATGTGAAATCGTTTAATTTGTTTCGATTGGAAATAATAGTCGATACTCTGATTTCTTTAGATAATGTTTGATTGATCAATTAGGATATAAGGAAAAAACATTGGAATGATTTTAAGTTTTGTAATTTATTTATAAATATGTTTTAAATTTATAAAAAACTTATCGGGGTTTTTATTTTTTATTAGTTACAATTAAAAATGAGAAATGTACAGTTTTTCTTGTAAACTTGTTTTTCTTGCAAATGTTTGGAAGGCAAAAAAGTTGTTTATAATCTTTCTTTCATTTCCTTCCTCTTCCTGAAACCTTAAAATATTATTTTGCTTGGTCGTAGATATCTCGGTGAAAAGCTAACAAAGATGTCAATTTTTGAAAATTGAAGTAATTTAAGTAAAAATAAGAAAAGAACCCCACTGATAATTCAAAAACTAGAAAGTTTGATAATCGTAATGATTCTATCGTAATTTTTAGGGAAGACCGTTAAACACCGGTACTCAACTCGAGAGTCTTGGGTAGCGTCAGAAAGTATTACTTGTTGAAATGTGACTACCATTAAACAAACAAAAGAATTGATATCTTCTATGGTAAACAAAATGTTTATTGAATATATTTGGCGTTAATTTTGTAGAAATTACATACATTCATAGAAAAACCTACACACACGTACGCACACACGGATAGTTATAAAAATATGTATCGGCATCTGAAACACAGGTGAAATATAAATTATTTTTAGTTGGCATTGCAATTTTAACAGTTCTTTTTTTTCACAAATATTTGTCTCATAGTCCCTTAACATTTTCTACTCAAATGGACGGAAACCTGCACCGAATGACTTATTGATCCACGGACTGTATGAATAATATATGAATAATAGACCAATATATGATAATCTTTGTTATATCCCAAATAATAAAATGGTAACGAAACATGTCTGTACCCGAATCATAACGGAGTTTAATGAAAATTTACAATATTATAGCTTAGAGCTTTGGTTGACATCTGAAATGAAATAGAAGTCATCAAGATGACTACTACATATAACATTACTATTAATTGCAGTGACATCTCTTTATATCGAAAGCAACCATCATAAATATTCATTTTATAATTCTCTACTAGATGGAGGTACTTATTCAATTTTTAATAAATGTTTTTAGTTAATAACACTTTATATTTTGTATATTAGTAACTGCAGCGCCATCATTATATATCAGACTCTAGGCTGACCTTTTGATTGCACTTTAAAGGGAAAAAAATTGAAGTTCGTGAAATGTGTAATATCAACGTTTTCTGCGTGAAAAGCGGGAAAAATTCCAAATATGAATTATCCAATTAATACGTATAACAATTTCAAAATACGAATTACCGAAACTTAATTTTAAATCTATAATAACATTTTGTCTAATTGGCGACGCGCTTGAGTGAGAAACAAGTAAGCATATGTAATTTCACAATAATTGTCGAGGACGAATGATACAAATGAAATTTTGTTCACTATCAAGATTAATGTTAACGCAATATATTCGTGAAGTTTTAGTTACGGTAACGTGTAAAAATTGCGATTAAAGCAATCGTATGAAATTTGTAGTATTGAATGTAAAACTAGGCAAATTTGAATTTATTAGCGGCGAAGGTCAACGGGCACATTTTTGTATGTCCTCGCGTTGGTATTTATTTCCGTACCTCGCTCCGCTGCAGTTAGCTTATTTTTTTTTTTCATCGATTTCGCGATTAATGCCGGCCGGAACTTTTAACAGCAGTCGCTTAATTCCAGTTTATTGTACTCTAATATTATGCACGACTTTGACCTTGATTTAATACTATGGAGATAATCAGATAAATGTAACTGGGAATTTAAAAACATGTTGTTTATAGTATATAAATTGCATACATGAATTTAAGAAGATTAATATAATTTAAAAGTACCAATAGTAACAAAATGTTTATTGAATATATTTGGCGTTAATTTTGTAGAAATTCATTATTCACAATTAAATGAAACTACGTGATGTAGTATTATTTCTACTTTCTTTAAGTTCTTTAGAACTAAAGAACATAAATAAAGTAGAAATAATACTACATCACGTAGTTTCATTTAATTGTGAAATTGTTTATTATTGCTTAAAGGTTTCATATTTCGTATATAGCTCGATGGATATTTGCCTACGTGACGTAATGCTCCCAGGTTTTCAATCATAAGTAAAGTAGGTACTAGAATTGGGTATTTGACTAATTTGTTTTATTTCATTAATCATAATTTCAAGGTACAAGCTGATGAAGAGTGAAATTTTTTTTTTAATAATCTTAAAAATTTACCGAGTTATAAAAGTTTAAATTAAACCTTTAGAGAAGGACGGAAATACCGTGTTGTGAGGTCATTTTTAATATTGCACATTATATACTACGACAGGAAAAGAGACAGGGATATACCCAACTCTATCCGTATCTTCAAATTTAGAAGCCTACAACTGGCTTATTTTTCAATAAAATTTTGAATTTTTTTCCAGACTGGTTTTTAATTAACTTATATTTCACAATATTGTATGAAAAATATCAAAATTTAGAATGAGTCAACTACCGTATTGATAAACTATGGGGTGCCCTACAAATCGTAATTAAAAACGTAGTTTTAAAGTTTATACCGGCTTTAATATTTCGTAACGTTTATAGTTGGTACTGTTAGCGGTGGACTGTTACTTCTTGTGCTCTTATTGACTCTTCTATTTTTGATTTTTTTTTGTTTTGGGATATCTTACCTAAGAAGCTTGTGTGCCGAAGATACAACTTGAATTTTTAGGTATATTTATTAGAAAGACTTCAGTCTTAATACGACGTAAGGATGGCTTTATTTTAAGTGCAATAAAATTCGCAAAATGTGAATAAAATAATGCAGATGTTGCGTATGAGTGCAAAAGATTTTACTTTATATTCATGATGTTCTCACGTTTTTGCGGAAGCCATAATTCAGTTTCTTTCATCCGGTTCATGTTTCGTGTTCTTCGTAAAATGAAAAATTCATTGATTGATTTTTTTAATAAAGGAAATAATGTGAGTGTAATTAACGTACAATATTCAAACTCTATTGAAATATATATTTATGGAGAAAATTGCAAATTTTAAATCCTTATGTTGTGCTGTTACCGATACTAGTACTTTTAGGAAAGGTATTATAAATTTTATTGATATTTTTTAGGGTTTTCGTTCCTCGAAAGGAAAAAAAGGAACTCTTATAGGATCACTTCGTCGTCCGTCTGTCGGTTTGTCAAGATCGTTTTTCTCAGGAACGCGTGAAGGTTAACGAGGCGTCAAACACGAGCGGGAGTAGCTCACATTACGAGGGCTCCGTATACATTTAAGCATTTGGTACATAATATTCTTATTAAACTATTTACAAAATTTTAATTTTTTAGAACGAAAATGTATTGCTTACTATATCTTTCACAGTATTAAAAAAAATTATGTGATATAATTACAAATTAAGGATTTTTTCCTTTACTTGTGCTGTGAGACCTTGCTTTTTGCCAAATTTCATGATTCTAGGTCAACAGGAAGTTTCCTATAAATTTTGATTTATTTGCGAGTGTCAAGATATGTGGTATAAATGGTTGTATTTTTTATTGTGTTGACACAGAAGCTTGATTTTTTACAGCGCCAAGGGACCGTAGACTTAAGTATTTTATATTAATTACAACTTGATACCTCCACGCGTTCCTCAGAAAAACTCGTGGAGTCTTGACACACCGACGAACAACGAAGTGATACTATATGGGATCCTTTTTTTGCTTTTGACGTACGAATTAGTTTACGGTTAATGGTCGATCAACTTATCGTAAATAAATTAAATACAGTGTGAAAAATAATCATTTTAAAACGTATATATGTCTTTTAGCTTGAAAGGATAGTAGCATACATTACGCTAAATGTATATATACGCATGAAATAAAGAAAAAAGATAAAAGTAATTTAGTATATAGGCACAGCCGACAGCACTTTAGATTTTAGTCTCAGACACGACCTTGTCTCAGCGGTATAAGAATGAATTTTGTAGTATTATATGTAAATCTTGAAGTGCTGTAGACTGTACTTAAACCAGTAATTTAGTAAATTACTATTCTTATTATTTATATCAAGGGTGGGTACCGTTACTTTATGTACCGAGGACAGTTAATTCAATTGATTTATTTTTATTTCGTGCTTCGTGTGCGACATCAATTGGAAGACTAATATTTATGTATTCCAAAAATATTTAATATTGGAATCCTCATAAATTGCTTTTAATTCTCCATATTATATTTGAAAATAGAATAATATAAATAAATATTATGCACATGCACCCTTAAAGTTTCATGCGCCTAAGTCCGTAACAAACCCTGTGAGTGCGAATTCCACGCGTTCTTAAAACTTTTTTTCTTTCTCTTTGCTATAAATTTATATGCAAAAAATATAATGTTACAGTCTCATTTGTAGGTTTTTGGCGTGTTAGCATTTTTCATGTGGCATTGAAACGTAAAATTATGCCAACTTGAGCCATTACGGGCAGTTCGTTGAGCGTATTTCTGAATGTCCTCGTATTGGTATTCGTATCGGTTACGTAATGCTATTATATATCGATTTCACGTCGGCCGTCGAGTGCTATTAGCTCGTGTGCGTTCTATTGGGCAATTATAATTAGAAACAAATATTTTGCGATAATTCATGATGCCGGTTGAATTGTTTGAAAGTACATATTGTATTTGACAATATTTGCGTTGTTTTCATAGTTGGCGTTTTCTTATTACTATCGCGAGATTTGGGAAGTGTAAATTCGTTGTATTTTCATTACTTTATTAATGTATTCGTTGTATTTTCATTACTTTATAATTTTCATTATTTATAATTAGAAACAAATATTTTGCGATAATTAATGATGCCGGTTATATTGTTTGAAAGTACACATTTTATTTGACAATATTTGCGTTGTTTTCATAGTTCGCGTTTTCTTATAACTATTGCGAGATTTGGGAAGTGTAAATTCGTTGTATTTTCATTACTTTATTACCTCTCGATATTATGTGATATTACCGAGACCGCATTTGCATCATCGTAGATATTATGTCAAAGGTCTTTTATAAATTTTTTAATCATATTTCTTTCACAATACAAGTAATTTTGCGTTATTACCTTAAACGCAAAAAATGCGTTTGAAGTAATAACGCAACATATTTTCGTGTAGAAACGTTATTTGTACCATAGTGACAATATGTGTTTTTTTAATACAAAAAAAACAAGTAATCAACTAACCTCTGAACCCAAGGTTTTCTTCATAAAAATGACTTTTCATGACTGTGCGTCTTACAAAACAACTGCGAATGGGTGTTTTTTTAAAATATGTAATTGTCTACAACTTTACATTATTTTAAATTTGTCATCGTAACTCAATAATAAAAAAGTTATAAGCTAAAGAAGATAGCCATTGGTTAGACAATTACGCTTTATTTGGGGCTGTAACTTTTTTAATGGTAATTTAAAAAGCATAACATAAAACATTGCGTGTTCTTTACAACTAATAGTTTTCACTCTTTTAAAAAAAACAATATTCTTAAGAGTTTTACAACGCTCTAAAGATCATAGTAAGAAATTATCTGTGAGTATATACATCAGTTAATATTTGTATAGTAATAATTTTATTTTGATTGTTTATTGCATTTTTCATCATCATAAGTTTGTTTTAATATTATTACCCAACTACGGCAGAGAAAGGGTTATAAATTTCACTACAGTTATTTTTCGTATAGATTAAACAACTAAAGTGATTTCAACAAATGAGGTGTCCTTAGATTCATCATGATCCAGAGAGTATCCTAGGGTATATAACGTTATGAATTTCATAAGCTGTGTGTATGTTTTTCGTGCGTTTCAGTTATTTTTTCCGTAGTCGCATTTAAGTTTTCCTCTTGTTTTATTGTTTTACATTATATGATATTCCATTTCCACACCACTGATAATAGAGAATTCGATTTTTTACAAAAAATAAAAATATTCATACCTTTTTACATTATGAAGGTATAACGCGAGAACTTTTTGCACCCCTATTTTAAAAATGGCGACCAAATGGGGGTAGTTACGGATTCCGAAGAATCCATTTTAAACTTAGAGTGCCCCCTGTTCCCCTGTGCACCAAAAAATCCTTGTCCTATCTAAAATACTA
The DNA here is from genome assembly GCA_039881145.1 of Druceiella hillmani. Lineage (NCBI taxonomy): Eukaryota > Metazoa > Arthropoda > Insecta > Lepidoptera > Hepialidae > Druceiella > Druceiella hillmani. The sequence continues at coordinate 12,629,762 of JAYKKI010000016.1, read as the reverse complement.
CCCTAGATGTAACATTTCAATGGACTGTCTACTTATATTGAAGACATTTTCAAAACTCGAAATAAATTTCAAAGAAATAAAAAAAGCCTGTATTTTCTCCATAATCACTAAAGGCTATGTAATAAATATACGTATATCCAACATACTTCCGAGTGCATCATTGCGTTAAATATTTGTTTGCTGATGTTAACAAAAACCGGAATCAACAGGAACATATTAGGTAGTTTATTTAGGTATTATATATTTTAAATGTTGATAAATTATTTTCGAATACATCTGTAAAAAAGGCGGTTCACCACTTGCAGTTCTGTTATGCGACAAAACCGGTTTACAGTTAGCGTCGATCGAAAACTACATTTTAAGTAGATTTGTTGCTATAGAAATGCGAATGTGATTTGCTCTGTAAAAAGTCGGTCACTGAGCGGGGATAGTCTGTCATGGACTTAATAAAATGTCATCAAATTTCTAAATCAATATTAAAATGATTGAGAAATTTGCCAAGTCTTTTTGAGTGCATGGACTTTCTGTGCATCTTCATTACGTCCATTAAAATTGCAGCTTATCATGCTGTACTGAAATTAACAATGATTGAATTAATAATGATAAGTCGATAAGATTATACGTAATTTTTAGGGTACCTACCGTACTCAAAAGGAAAAAAAGGAACCCTTATAGGATCACTTCGTTGTCCGTGTGTCAAGACTCTTTTTGTAGGAATGCGTAGAAGTATCAAGTAGAAATTAATATCAAATATTTGACTCTACGATCCCTTGGAGCTGTAAAAAAATTAAGCTTCTAAGTCATCGCAATCAAGAATAACCCTGAAAATATGGCAATTTATGGCGCATATTTTGATATTCGCAATTAAATCAATATACTTTCCGTTGACCTAGAATCATGAAATTTGGCAAGAAACAAGGTCTCACAGCACAAGTAAACGAAGAAACCGTTAATTTATAGTGATATCACATAAAAAAAAAAATTTTTTTATATATGCGCTTGTGACAGATATGGTAGGTAATATATTTTCGTTCCGCAGAATTAAAATTTTGTGAATAGTTTAATAGAAATATTATGTACCATTAAATGTTTATAAATGCATAAACGTCTATGGAACCATCGTAGTTTCACTTGTGCCCTAACACCGCGCTTGACAGGTTTTATTTAACTCAAAGTGTTTGTTTTTCTTATATGATCCAAAGAAAGGCTTTAAAATTCATATTTTATGCGAATAGAAAAGTAGAGTTTAAGTTATCCAAGAATATGCTATTCAACAAAAACCATACCAACGTAGAAGCTATTCTACTTTTGCATAATACCCATTAGAAGTGTGCCGTATGTATCTTTGTGGTGATTGCAACATTTGAATCTGGATCATTGAAATGTTCCGGAACAGTGATACGTTTCATTGGGAACATTTGGAACTTGACTCTCAGTGTCCCGAACGGAACAGAAATGAAATGAATGTTTGTACATTGCTATAATGTATAGACGGTGTTTGCGGCGAGTCGAATTTATTTTGGCGGCGAGTCGAATTATTGAACGTTGAAATATTTAATTTGAAATTTTACTGTCCCGAAAGAAATTTTACTGTCTCGAATTTATTTTTGTTGTGATTTGAACGTTGAAATATTTAATTTGAAATTTTACTGTCCCGAATTAATTTTGTTGTGATTTGAACGTTGAAATATTTAATTTGAAATTTTACTGTCCCGACAGAAATTTTACTGTCCCGAATTTATTTTTCTTGTTATTTGAACGTTGAAATATTTAATTTGAAATTTTGCTGTCCCGACAGAAATTTTACTGTCCCGAGTTTATTTTTGTTGTGATTTGAACGTTGAAATATTTAATTTGAAATTTTGCTGTTCCGACAGAAAGTGATAAAAATTAATTTGTTGCTTGTATAAATATTGGTTTCAGGCATTTTAAAGTGTATGCATATATTATAAGTAAAAGGAACCATTTATTATTTTTTCCTTTATTTCGATACACGATTTTTCTGTTTTTTTTCAGTAAGTGGAATTTCAGCAAGTAAAATTATTTACCAATATGTTAATAAATTGTATGATACGAATTGTTAACACTAGGATTTTAAGAAAACAGTACGATAATATCAAAAAAATTTGAATGTCAAATACCTGTACTGTTTAAATATAAATACTTAATAGTTAACACTACAGATATTTAACATTCAAATTTTTAACATAGAATTTTTAAACACTTTAAATTTTAATATTCCATCTAATATAATAAAAGGCACAAAACAATGTATTATCATATACACATAACAATGTATGTAATATTAAATTGCTTAATTTAAATATGTTTAAAAACAAATCGGCAAATATTTAAACTTGCCGCGTTCGTACGCTGACGATGCAAATCAACTTACAATCAGTCAAGCCGAATATAATATATCGTTTATATAATCATTTCTTCGCAGTTTGTAGCGCGCTATCCATATCTGTATCTCGCTCATCGAAACGAATCAGCGGAACAGTGTTGGCTTCGTTTCTTTTTATCGGTTCGGAACTCGAGATACAATGTTCCAAATGATACTGTTTGACATACGAAACTGTTTCGGGTCATTTGGAACATAGCGATGTTCCGGAACACTGAGTCGGTTCTGTAAAGAGTTACTTGAGTAGTTCATGGGTGTTAGACCCATGAAGTGAGAAGGCTTAAACGTATTAAACCTCATGAATAAACTTAATTTATCTGGGAGCTGAACATTGGTACAGTAAACCCGTACACGACTTACTTGAAAATAAAATGAAATACAATTCATAAGTGAAAATTAATTAATTGTATATTAAGATTGTATCATGCATATTCAATAAAGGATATTTAAAATTTTTTTTTAAGATTTCGTAGTCAAACATGTTACTCAAACAGATCGTAATCATACAGCTTCGTCGTGTCCGTCTCTCTGTCACAGTTTTAGACATAACCGCAAAAATTTAACAGGCATGGATGCAGATGAAGATCTTTGTTAATGTTTAGAAAAACGTTCTAAAATAATTTAATGTGATTAATTTGAAATGGAGACAAGTTTCTTTATCGCGCGCCCTATCGGTCCCAATGACCTGGTCTTATAAAATGTAATAGAGGATCCTTATGAAGATCCTACCTTAATCTACCCTTCATTTACTATTTTTTTTTATTTTTATAAACTTCTTGCGAAATATCGTGATTCAAAGTTGAGTGCGATGCGGCCCACCTCCTCTAATTTTGCAATTACGGATTGAAAAAAATGTTTGTACTAGGTACTCAAATAGAAGTTTTAAATGTAATTGTTTCGGTTAACTTGCACCTACAATTTAAAGAGATATAGGTTGCTGTGGAACCCTATTTTATGCGTGTCCCGACATGCATGATATGTAGCGATGCCATTCGTCCTCTTTGCCCCGGACTCTGTTCCCTTTTTAAAAGAGCCATCCGGGAGATTTTTTAAAATTTGTCCGGGGTTTTAAGGATAGCACCTTTCTACTATTAACACGTTAATTTAATCCACGGACTAATGCAAGAAATAACTATATGTAGGGAAGCCATTCGTCCTCTTTGTCCCGGACTCTGTTCCCTTTTTAAAAGAGCCATCCGGGAGATTTTTTAAAATTTGTCCGGGGTTTTAAGGATATCACCTTTCTACTATTAACACGTTAATTTAATCCACGGACTAATGCAAGAAATAACTATATGTAGGGAAGCCATTCGTCCTCTTTTCCCCGGACACTGTTCTCTTTTTAAAAAAGCCATCCAGAAGATTTTTTAAATTTGTCCGGGGTTTTAAGGAAAGCACTTTTCTACTATTAACACGTTAATTTAATCCACCGACTAATGCAAGAAATAACTATATATAGGGAAGCCATTCGTCCTCTTTTCCCCGGACACTGTTCTCTTTTTAAAAAAGCCATCCAGAAGATTTTTTAAATTTGTCCGGGGTTTTAAGGAAAGCACTTTTCTACTATTAACACGTTAATTTTATCTACAGACTAATGAAAGAAATAACTATATGTAGCGATGCCATTCGTCCTCTTTTTCCCGGACACTGTTATCTTTTTAAAAGAGCCATCCGGGAGATTTTTAAATTTGTCCGGGATTTTAAGGAAAGTCATTTTCTACTATTAACACATTAATTCAACCCACGGACTAATGAAAGAAATAAATATGGCACGTCCCTCACGTAAACCTAACTATATGGCACGTCCCCCACTTTAGTTATCATAGCAATAGGAGCATGAAATACATTTGATTGTAGTTCACAACTTCTAGTTTTCTTAAACTTATTATGGTAAACCTAAATATATGGCACGTCCCCCAGTTTAGTTATCATAGCAATGGGAGCATGAGATACAATATAAGATAGATCAAGAGCTCCAACATTATTATCTTCTCCATACAATACTGTAAGTACATAAGACATATATAATCCACAAACAAAATCGAGATTGTTTTTGAAGCTAACTAAACAGTCTTGCATTGTTAACAGCAATGTCTGTAGTAATATATACACTGTATAATAAATACATCTGTGCTTGTTTAGCAATAATGAGGTTATCGTCGAAGTATGAATGTTGGTATTTTCCCTATTCGCCATCCGTCGACTAGGCGCCTCGTTTTTACTCGTTTATCATTTATGCCAACGCTTAGGAACGTGATGAAATGAGCATATGAATTGTACCGATGGATAAATATTGAAATACGTTGAGTAATGGAAAACAATTGTATATTTACTTGTTGTATAATGATTACGGTTGGGGAAAGTGGATAATATATTTAAACGTTCTTATGTTTGAGTAAGTTTTCAGTTTTTCAGTCAGTAGTTGATTATTGTTTTTACTCTACTTTAACACTGGTTGTATATTATATACAATTTATCACGGATGGTTAAAGTTATTTGAATAAAAGCATGACTCCCATTGCCAATCTAGATCGAGATACGGTTTCTTAAGAAAAAAAAAGGTTACTTTTCATAGTTTATGATTAGATAAAAGCGTTGTATTTAATTGCTATGGATGATACTGATAAGAAACTAGAAATAATTCAGGTCTGAAGGGTTAATACCTGTCTTTAGTTATTGAATTAATACCTGTCTTACACATACGATAAGCGCAGAATTCAGCTTTATTCAAGAATAGTTGAATCCATGAAATGTTGTTCTCTATGCTTTTTTAAAGATATTCTTTTTTAACTAAGATTTTGGACTCATTAGTAAAAATTTGAGAAGTTCGATGTTAATACATACAGTTAAATCGATATTAGTTGCGCAATTTTGTTTATAGCAATTCGCGTCTTATTGTGATTTTTGTTTGTGACGTCTTGTGTTATTTCCTATGCATAATTAATTGAATGACTGGATAGGACCCTTAAAAATATGCCTTTTCAGGTTTCTACAGCCAAACTAGGAACCCTTATAGTTTTGCCAAGTCAGCGTGTTTCTATCTGTCCGTCTATATGTCACATGTTTTACTTGTAGGCTATTAGTGCTATAGATATGAAATTTGGTATAATTATATATATTTATCACGCTTACAAAGTTATAAAATCTTTAAAAATGTTTTTAGGGTACCTACATTAAAAAGTGCGGTAAATTTTTTTTCGCTTACACTATTATGTAGTGCATTGTTGAGTAGATCTTTCAAAAATATTGGGGGATGTCATGAACAATTTTTCGGTACATGGATCTGTTTATAATATATAAAGCTTCAAGAGTTACGTGTCACCACATTCTACCAGCCAAACTGTTATTTTAATATATTTGGGAGTACTCATAATAGTAGTATATGTAACGAAATTAACAGGAAAATTGCTAATACAGCTGAATAATCTATACTAGTTTACGAGTAATAGTCGACTAACTTATAACATCTAGTTGGTGCTCTAAAAATCATAGAAACTTAATACAAGTGACATACATAACTTTATATTTGAAATTTTAAATTTACGTCGTGAAAAAGTAAAATTTGTAAATAGTTTAACAGATATAATGTGTACACATTATTTCTGTTAAACTACTTTAAATGTTTATGTGCCTAAATGTGTACGGAACCATCGTAATTCGAGTTCTATTTGTACTTGACAGGCTCTCTCTGATTAACGTTTTTCTTGTGTATTGGGTACGTTGTTTATTTATGATGTCATTTGTATTGTAATAAACCCATGAATATGCTCTCTACATTCTTACCTATGTTTTTGATGTGAAACATTTAATGGCGCGTTTGGATGGGAGTTAAAACGTTTTGATGGCACGTCGCTACATGTCATTCGGCCAGCTTCGCGTCTTGTCAGCTCGTTCTGACCTAACGCTACACACACGCTTTTACGTGTGTGTAGTGTTATTTTTTCTTATTTACTAACGCTTACAACTTGCAACGTTTATATCGGTGTATTGCATTAAAATGTTTTAAATCGTTAAAAGTGTTTATTAATTTAATACATGAGTTACAGTGATAGTGAAAATCTAAAACTTTCGTGTCATATTTTCAGCTATCATAGGCCAATTGTCGCTTTTATTCCATCACAACCAGCATCAGCAGTTGCTATTACAGAAATAGAAGATATCTGACTAAGCAACTACAGTATTATAAAATCAAAAATATATTTTTAATATATTATTAAGAAATATTTCTGTGATAAATTATTTCATAAAGATAATTTAATATATTAAAATTAAATTAATTTTTCATTACTAACTATGTTAATATATTTTTTCGTTTTGAACTAGTTGAAATCAAAATATTTATGTACAAAAATTTAAAAAAATTAGATGCTCTACATTTGCCAGGCACATTTTTTTATATCAATTTAATTTAACAGATTAGAAAAATTTAACACTGTACTGAATTAAATCTTGAATTGAAAGTAAGTTTTGTATTTGGGATGATTTGTTTGTCACTATTAAAGCGGATTTAGCTACCAATATAGAAAAATGATTTCGCTGAGTTGAAATATCGATAATTTTATTTATGTTATCAAATACCATTTGATAGACATTATTCAACAGCTGTGTTACGCAACTCCTGTCTTTAGCTATGTTTTATTCTAGGTTTTTGTAATTTTTAAAGTATTTTCGGTGTTCGTGATTTAATAATTATTGGTGCCCTTCGCAGTCTGCGTTTACTTTGGACTGACTGGCAGACGCTGACAGTCTGCATTGCGAGTTGGCACAATGACAGTAGCATTATACGATTCAAATGATCCTATTAACGACCGGTTGTTGATGAGAAGTCGACGTTGTTGGAGGTACGTTTGTATCTATTTATACCTAGACTTGCGGCGAATAGTGGTATCGAATAAGCCAACATGAATTATGTTTCGATTTTGTCACGAAAATGGTTTTATAATCCCAAGGAATGGTTTTGTGAGGAACTCGAAACCGATCGCTTGATTTAGACAGAACACGTTGAATTTTACAAAATTGTATTTAAATATTTGTTAATAAATTATATTTTAATATTAAAGATTTAATTTTATAAAAAAAATTATCAAAGTTGTCACTGAAAACAGACACTATTTTATATATACGTCTGTGATTGTTGATAAATATTGAAATTAAATGTGCTTAAAATATAAAGAATTAAATATTGAATATAAAAGATAGAATATTGATATATAAAGAATTAAGAAAAAATATAAGAGTTTAATTATTACGTGTATCGAAAATCGACTTCTTAAAGAAGTCTTCTAAACAGATGTAATTTTATTTTCATTTTATTTAAGATATTTTGTAGTATAGCGGTTAAGGCAGAACCGCTGGATGACCTTGACATAGTGCTCAGGGTTTTAGGTACCTAGCGGATAGGTCCTAAAATGAACGCGAGCGAGGCAAAGATTATATCTAATATTCATGTCGTACATATCCCGGTACACCTTGGGTAGGCTGCTCTTGAATTTACTGATCACTGTATATACTGTATGTACCTAGGACAAACTATCCAATTAGGTAATCGAGGAATAGGTCAATCGAAGGATAGGTCGAGGAATAGGTCAATCGAAGAACGCAACTTGATTGGGCAGCATTCGGGAAACTTTACCATATTTCTTGGTCCAAAATACCCCAGTGTTTGAAGACGAATATCTTCAACCGGTCTGTGTTGTCAATGGTGATACGAAAGTGAGGCATGGCACCATGCTATTTGCCTCGTAAAAACCTTGTGTCTCACTCAGCGAGCTACTGAAAGGGCTATGCTCCAGGTTCTTCTACGAGATATGATACGTAACGAGGACACTTGTAGGAAATTTAAGGTCACCAAAATAGTTTGTAGGAATCTCAGGTTGAAGTGGTAATGGGCAAGTCATATAGCGCATAGAAGCGATAACCGCTAAAAAATGATACACAGATTTTTCTGTGAAATGTTTTTGAATTTTTAGACGGTGAGGAGATTGAAGACAACTCACCTTCATCACTGCCAGCAAATATCGAAATTGAACCTGATATTCACATTGAACTTGATCCTAATCTAAATCCTGATACAGACATTGACGACTTACTTTACTACCCAACTAGACTATTATCCAGTACCATACTACCTGATCAACAAAAGTAGAAAGCCTTTTATTCGAAAACCAGTTTTTGGGGTCTTCCAATCATTGAAAATAGGTTCAGATTATCTTAACTATATTGTCATTTAGAATTTTATTGGTAGTATAACACACACACTCTTATACACACACACACTCACACACGCACACACACGCGCACACGCACACACACACGCACACAAATGCATTTATATTTTTTGACAAGTTTACCTTAAAGGTGGTGTGGAATAAATATTCTCGTGCAAATTAAAAAAGTTATAGAATAAAGTAAAAAATAAATTATTAATAAAGTAAAATAATTGTTTATTAAAAATTATTTATTATATAAAATATGAAAATAATTTAGTAAAAAATAAAGAAATAATAATATTAATTAAATAAGTAAATAAAACCAATGTAAATCAGATTTTTATACACTTATGTACTTCACCTACATACTGGTTGTTCTGTTTTGAGGTTGTAAAACATTTCAATAAATAAAGATTACATATATAGGTCAAAATTTTCATTATAAAATTCTCTATAAAAAGCTCCGATGTCAATTTTTTATAAAATTAATAAAAAAAGTTATAACGCTCTGATACAAAACATCCTTTAATTTCCATTTACCTTTGTTTATAACTTTTTAATTATAAATATTATAAAAAAAAGTTATAAGAGAAGTTGTAGATAATATTATTATCTAAAAAAAAGTTTCAAACAAAATTTTCATAGTCCTAATACTTCACGAGATAAATACAAAAAACTAATCACACCATATTTTCAAGATCGCGGCCGAGGAATACAACCCCCAATCCCAAAAACTCAAATTTTAATTCACGGTGATGTATTGTATTAAAGAAAAAAATTAAATTGTATCCTATATGAAATGCACGGTTCAATGCTTTTATTACTGGACTATTCCCCCACTATCTGTATTTCGCGCGTAACGGTCAAATCAAAAACGAAAGATATTCGGAGACACCCGTTGAAAACAGGTCTTTCTACAATTATAATAATTTATCCATAAAACATAGTGTTTGCGTCTATAACATTTACATCTACCTCTTAGAGTGCAAATGATACATGGGTAGGTTTATTATGTAACCACTGTCAAAGAATTATTCGAAGTAGCTTCGTCTAATGGCCTATAGAATTGTTCCCAATAATGTAAGAGGGTCACCCCTAAATATCTACACAAAACTTATCATTCGCTGACTCACGCGTCGGTTAAAGAGGACAGGTTTTGGATATTTTCTACCCCCTCCCTCCGTTCACAAATTGTGCGTAATAAATCAAGCGAGTGAAAGGCTGACTGTCACTCTGGCGAGGCGACCTAGATTCCCGCGGGATTCGTTGTGACTGAGGAGGTGTAACATTTTGTAAATGTTCTTGCGGAGAGCGTGTCAGATTTTGGGGGCTACGGATGTTTTGAGAAATGAGCATGGTTAATAGTTTTGGCTTTATTCCAAATATCGTTATGTTATGTTCTGAACATACGAAGTTCAGAGCGTTAAAAAAGTATAACCGTTAGGTGACCTCTCCGCACAACATTTCTGCGCATCTTTAGAGAGCGACATTTTTATTTTCTTATGGCGTAAACGCAATGACGGAGTGTGACACATATATTGCCATTTTTTATGGCGTAATCGCAATGACGGAGTGTAACACACAAATAGTTTACTATCGTTCGCTTATATCAAGATGTAATCATTAAATGTCATTATGTATGAATATTTGGTGTCTTCTTTCCTACAAAATTAAAAAGTCTCTTTTAATTTTAACTGTTTAGTTTGACGTTATTAAATGTTTTTAATTTTGTTGTTGTATAAATTTGATCTTGATTTGCTTTGAAAATAATTATATTGTCAGCATTTTTTTGTTAAAGAATTCTCCATTTACATTTAATGATATTGAAATTTATATTCAGTGTTACCTATTTTATACATTCCAAGACAATCGTAGTTCAGGAGTAAACTCCAGTCGCGCGTTGGAGTTGACACGCTCATTTTTTTTTGTTTGGATGCTGTTATAACAAGTGGAATATGTCATCTTGTTTGTCCGTCACAGCGTTCTAATCCACAAAGTTTATAAGTTATAGTAACGATATTTCAGGGACATAGGTGTTTTTGAATACAAGTTTAAGCTTATATAATATTCTGTCTAGTTTTAGGACATAAATTGTAATCTATTATTGAATTTGAGCGTGTAGTGTGTGTTAGAGTGTATATTCTTATTTATTTGTTTTCATATTCACAACTTTATAGAAGAGTAAAACGTTAATTAATTAGAATAAAATCGTAATTACTCGATTGAACTTTTTGCGAATCTTTTTTTTATAATTTTGTCTTGTTTTTAAACTTTTTATGGTGATTTTGAAATTCGGCCAACTATAAGGAAATCAAATTAAATGGAAAGAAAAATAGTAACGTGTCTGTCTGTCGTAGAAAATACATACAAATATATTTTGTAAATATGTACAAATATATTTTAGGGTCCTGTATAACGGAGCTCGGAAGGATGAATTGATACGTGCGTTTAATGTTGATATATTATTTGTTTCGTTACTTGTTCTAATTGGAGATCAGAAACTGGTGTCATTTTGTGGTGCATCGACCTGCATAAAAACTTGTTTTGAAATAGACCAAGATTCTTCTCTTGTTACTTCAAACCAATGTCGAGGATGTCGAGGTTGTTTTCTAAATTAATAGATTTTTATGTTTGAAAACGAAAATGTTAACTATTTTGTCCATCCATTAATGCGTGGAATTCCCTTGTTACTTTAGACCAATGTCGAGGTTGTTTTCTAAATTAATAGATTTTTATGTTTGAAAAAGAAAATGTTAACTATTTTTTTCCATCCATTATTTCGTGAAAAAATTAATGGATACTCAAAACTAAAAGTTCATGTTTATATATACATTGATTACATTGATATATTTTTTGCTGCTTCAGTATATATTTCAAGTACTTATTATGCGAATCGTCTTTTATTGTTATGAATGCTATATTGTTAGACGAGTGCTAATTTATTGAGTACATTGTTCGTGATAAGCGTTCTGGCCGCAATGATTTGATGAGACCCACGCTACAGTTTGAGTGTGGATAGCGAGTTCGTATATGCGTGTGTGTATGTCATGTGAGCGGTCGTTGGTGGTATTGTCAAGGTATTTTGGATAAACATAACAAAGAATTCATCGCGCATCTTATTTTCTTTATAAGTATCGCGTCATTTACTCAGGTATGTTTATAAACGTCATGAGGTATTGATTGATAGTACTGAAGATCTGCATTCAGATGAAATCAGCTGTTTTCGTTTTTTTTTCAAATTACCTAACTACAGTGGGGAATTTATAAGTTCTGGGTACTTACGAGTACATAGAAAGAACTTCTGTTCCCAAACTCCAAATTCAGTCAGTTTTGGTCACTCTAATGGGCGTATTAAATAGAAAGGAAGTTCTGTGTTTTTTTTTAAATTACGAACTCAATTATGGATCTTCTTAACAGTTCCAAGACATTTTAAATAATTGTCAATTGTTGTATGTGATACATTGGACGTCTCTGCAAGTATGGCTTTGCTGTGGTCGTCATCGACTTCAGTAAGTCAACCAGAAGATTGCCGAAACTGATGTTTTTAAACCAATTTTTTTATACGTGCATTCTTTTAAAATATAAATTTCACATATTTCTTTGTGAGCATCGTCTGTTTTCTTGTTTTTAACGAAATAAAAACTAAAATAAGTTGAAAACGTTTTTTTTTGCATCTCATGCACCTTAAACTATGTTTGATCAGTTAATAAAATTGGGTATTTGACTGATGTCGATATTTGTTGCAAAAATACTTTAAAACCGTGTAGTAGGTTTAAAAAAAGCTAGTGACGAAAAACATAATGCATATAACAAAAAATTAATCCAAACTTTTAAATAGGAAAAAGTGTAAATTTTTTGTTCATTAAATTGAAAAAGTTGTTATGAATTTAGTAGTAAACTCCCTTACAATGAATGCTAAATGGCCAGTGACGTCATAAGCCAGTCGTGCTTTATATGGGGTGTTTTCGTGCGAATCGTAGTTCGTCAGTTTTTAAGTGATTATAACTTTGTAATGAAAAGTCCAGGTAAAAGGTGAAAAGTACGTACTGATATATTTATTTTAACCGTTTTTAATGTTATTACTTATTTTATTCTAATAATAAAAAATATAGTCAAATACCTTATGCGCTCAATTCGCTTTTAAAAGAAGTTAAAGTGATAGATCTCAAAAATTTCGTTCTGACAGAAGTCTTTAAAAAAGAAACGTAATACAGATAGAGTGTTACGTCATTTATGAAAGACGAAATTCTTGCTAACCGAATATGTGTATACATGGCATTCAAGTAAAAAGACCTGGTATACATGGCGTTAAGGGATAACGTATGTTCTTTTTTTGCTGTAGGTAGGTGGTAGGTTGTATCTTTTTGATAATAATACCCAGTCGGGCTCATGCATGCATGATAATGGACCGCTGTGTTTGTTATTGTTTTGCGCAGATTCCGTTTAGGGTTGCCAGTTGCTTATATTTTAAAAATTTTCTTTCTTCTTTATGTGATACAATTCAGTCTTTCCAAGTCTCATCCAAAGTTTCTTCTCTCGACTATCTTCGTTACGTAGGAATAATTGGTGTACTTTGGTATATTTTGGTAATCAAGGAAGAAATTTACATTTACATTATCTTCAAATTCTTTTGTGTATTTTTTGCTCTGACAACGGCTTTATGCTTTATAATTAATGAGCTTTGTTGTGCAGAACCCTTTGTGGATTTTGTAAGCTAATGTTCTTAACAAAATTTCCGGAATCATTTTTTTTCTTGTGACATGTGAGCTGACAGTTGAACCCGAACGTTAATTTTGTCGATAAGTCGACCAACGCAACGTCTGAAAATAGTGTTTACTTCTCAAAATCCAGCTGGCGTTCAATGTTGTTTCTGTTTGTTTGAGTACTTTTAACGTTCATCATCAATCATAATATGTCATCTGAGCGTGACAGTCGTGCGATTGTATTTGTGTAGCTGCTCGTCAATGGGTGAACTAATAAAAGTGACGTGTCGCATAACAGACGGCTGACAGTTGTGATTCTCTACTTTATACAAGTAGAGCCAGTACGTCTTTAGGCGGATTGCTTCTCGTATTTATATAGAAAACAAGAACTGTTGTTTTATTCAATGGTGTAAGGAACCGTGAACACTTTGCTTAAAACATTTTAAATTTAAAATATTTACTGTACACAATTATAGCTTAACATTCATTATCAGAAACAATTGATTCCTGACCCATATTTAAATGCTACCTTCAGCACTATCTTATTTTAATTTATACCTTAGATGATTGGTGAAAGTATTTCCTCGTTAGATTTATTCTGCCAGTGGTACTGCGATTATTGAATGAGACTAGAAACTTTGGCCCTAAGAATAGATTTGAAGTTATGAGCCGTTTTTGCTCGTCATGGTGCCGGATGTTTAGAAATGTTGTCACGATATCCACGTGTTTCTGGACACATATTAAACAGTGATGGTTTAAGAAAATTAACATTAGTTTGTAATTTTGATAATTACGGATGGCTATTTAAATATGACTATTATAACTAACTATTCAAGATTTCTAACTAATATTATAGATGTGAATGAGAGCTTGTTTTTTGATTGCCTTGCTTTCATACTTCTACTACAGATCCAATTTTCACACGACGACACACGATTTCTCAAAGAATAACAATAAACAACTGAAGGTATCGCCAAGTTAAGTAAGCAACTCCTTTATTAAGTGATCAATTACCTCACAAAGTCGCGGATAGTAAAATATGTTATTTCTGCATGTCGCAAATTGCTTTAAATTAAAATTTTGCCACAGTATTTTTATTTGCTACATTATTTCAAAAATACTTATAAAATGACTGATAGATGTTAACGTTGTGATAGCTTAATATGTCGGTGAAACTTTGCAATTATCCCTTAACGTTTCATCAATTATTAAAAAACAGTTACAATTAATTAAAAATTGATATGAACTTAAAAGTGAATTAATCAAACTCCATTCTACGTCACTACATTTTTACTCAAAAATATTATTATTTTTGTTAACATTGTTATTATTTAATTTTTTTCACTGTTACATATTGTAATATATGTAAACCTGCCTAACATGTTTTGGTTACCTTACGATCAAAACAAGTTTAGTAAGTGCACTAATATTAAAAGGCATGTTGCAACCCTATATTGAATTCGCGACCCGCAACCGCGCGTTCGATTTGCCGCCCACATCGTGCCGCCACTCGCTGGTTTCTGTCGCGCGCCGATCACAATGAAAAAAGTACACAATCACATTTACGAGGCACAGTATGATCTATAAATAAGCGACGTGCGCGATCGAGCATGCCCTGCTGAGTGCGTGCGTATGGATCGCGCGGTGGCCTCCCGGTGCAAGTGCACCGGCAGTTGTGTCTGATTGGTGGGTAGTTTCGATCGTTACAGTTGTGAGAGGCAAATAAGCAATACGGCCGCTTCTAGAGGGTAGAGAAATTGGTATGATGCGTGCAGGTATGCGAATGACTACAAGCTTTATTTAAATATGAAGAATATTTTTATTTTATATATGATACTTTGTGTTAGCATGTGTGGTGAGTAGCGATGTTTCCTTTACGGAAGAACCGCATCGTATTGGTTTTAATGTAATAAGCATTTATTTAAATTATGGGATACAAGTGTTTGGAGCAAAATTATATAGGATAAGTGTGGGTAGCGGATTATTTTCTGTCACGTCACAAGAAAATGAAGGTCTCGCGCTGTCGGCGAAGGATGGTCACCATAGCTACGTGTTGTGTTAATTATGTTATTGCTTTAATCAGTCTTTTATTGTACAATTTAATTTAAAGTTTTAATTTGTTTTTTTATCGAATTTGATATGGTGTGTGTTAAAAAGTACTTTTAGCCGAGGATATAAAACAATTTAATAAAATCAAACTTCCAAATATTTCACGTGGCTTTTTCCAATAATTAACTATTATTTTTTTCATTAAAAACTTATTTGAAGACTCGGCTACGTTATTTTCATTTCGAAAAGTTTACTATTTATATTGTTATTATCTACAGATATAATAAAATAGTACCTATAGGTGAAAGAGTGTATATAATTTCAAGATATTAAAAAATATAATTTCGGAAGATTAGAAATTGACTTTAGTGAAGTGTTAGACCACTTTTGGAATTTCTGTTTGTCTATTTGTCGGGAATTTCTGTATCTCTCTCGTTCTAATCCTAGCCTTACTTACTAATTATGAAAGAATAATAGGAAGATAGAGAGTTGGGTAGAAATAACTATGGACCTCCTAGCGATCACAACATAACTAAACATTACCAATCGTTCTTTATTAAAAACGGTGTACACGATGTCTATAATAATTTAATAAATGATTTCAGCAATTCGTACTAAAATATTAACAGCAAAGTTATTACATTATTTATGAGTATTCATGTGTGAGGGTACTAGACCGGTCAGAGTATTATTATAGTCTTATCAAAGTAATCATTATAAAAATTGAGATAAAAAAAAATTGATTTAAAACTGTCGGGCACACAGCGGCTCGGGGGTATACAAAATGGAGAATTTTAGTAAATATCAGCAATATTTTTTTTATGTTTTTCAAAAAAATGTTAATTGGTAAAGGTGAAAGCAATCGGTTATGTTGGAACCCCACAGATCTTGGTATGCTTGTAAGGATTAAATAAGCAAAAGAATAAAAAAACGTATACTGTGACAATGAACTATACTGTGAAAAACGTATACTGTGAAATTCTTAATAATATTATGAATGCAAAAGTTTGTTTTTCACCTAATCAACTGCGTATCCGACATTCCTGAAATTTTGTATATAAGTAACCTATGACCAGGATTAATACTTTTCATTCCGTTGGGGGTATGTAGCTTTCGAGGTTTTGAATATAATTACAAATCTGTTTTAATAATCACCAATAAGCGGCGTGGTTTAAAAACTTTTTAGAAGTAATGCATTTTTCACTTAAAACTAATTCAGCCAATTCGTAAATTCCAAATAAGCTGCGCACGAAAAGCTAGTTCGAAATAAATATTGGAATTTATTATGAACATTTTATCAAAGTGATTTGATTGATGTAAAATGGTAAAAAAACGGCTAAGTGCAAGTCGGATTCGCGCACGAAAGGGTCCAGAGCACCAAACAATATTAAACTAGTAAGCTTTTATTTCTCAGATACTGTGACAAACGAAGGTATTGTTGCGGTCAGTACTGAAAATATCCCATATCTTAAAAACTACACAAAATATCTTATTCAAAGCAATTTAAGTTTATTTTAAGTTCTATTACCTTAATTTTTTTTTAATTTTACATATTTCAGTTGAAGGGGGAGAGACACACTTTTTAAGACTTTAGAAGCGCATATTTCACCAGTTATTGAACCAAATAAGAGTTATTTTGGAATCTTTATATAATTTTTAAGACCTAACTATATTTTTTTTCATCCTTCCTTTATATGTATGGAGTACCACTCCTAATATTATTTTTTTTACATAATTCTACTATTTCAATGCATAGCGGTTCATAGAAGATACCTATCATCCAAATTACATCTATATAGTGCTAATAATCTTCGAGTAAAATGGCTGTGATATAAGGACAGAATGGCAGACGGACATGACGAAACTGTAAGGGTTCCGTTTCTTCAATTTAGCAACGGAAACCTAAAAAGTAATCTTGACGATTTGATGTAAAAAACGATCTTCTCTTTATAATAATACAGATAATACGTGGATTCCTAACAGAATATAAGGAGTCATTTTTGTTATAGCATCTCGACTCCGACGCGTTGGCCGATGACAGAGCGTACCATATTTTCTATGCGCGTAGTGCGGGGTGTGCAATAAACAAAATACGTAATTTGTAATTCTGTGGGAAGTGGTTGACATTAAACACTAAAATGCCAGTTTCGAAAGTGACCAAACTAGAGGTATACTTTGCACATAAACGAACTGTCATGCGATGGTGACATTTGAGGACGAACGTAGGCATGTACTGAAAAATATCAAGGTGAACGTTTGATGTAGGAACGATGGGAACAATTGTGTAACTTTGTATCCTCGGCTCTACCGCAGATATATAGTTACATACTTGTTACTTATATAATTAATAGATTTAATTCCGAGTCTATGTATAAAGAGATCTCGTAGTTTTAAATCGATTTGTGAATAAGACAGAGTTATTCGGTAACCGATAGTGTTATTCGACGTCGCCTGATAGAGTTTGTTCTCCAAAGATTTGAATCTACGAACGATCCAAATCTCAAAGTAAGATGTGTAACAGTGTTGTTATTTGAGACGGTAAATGACTATTAAATGACTCTAAAGAGCTGGTGTTCAAATTGACCCCATACAATAGAAGTTTACGAGCGAGCGGTTGGTATACCTGTTTTCGTTTAATTTTTCTAATATAGTGAGGAGCAGTTTGTTGGTTATAAGTCAACCAGTACTTTATTTAATACTAGCTCTATCCTACGGTTTCACTCGCGTGAAATTTGGAATAAGGAAAGAAATTGTTTTCTCTTTCATATGTTGTTCTTGGTTACAAATAATTACCATAGCAAATATCATCAAAATCCGTCCAGTAGATTTTACACGATTGAGGCATAACATACATACAGACAAAATATAATTCTAAAAACAAGTTTTATGGCTTCTATTATCATTCTATACGCTAAATCACTCTTTTTATAATATTTTATATGTACAGAATTTAATCTGTTTTTGTCTAGATTGGTACCTAAAAATAAGATAAAAAGATAAATAAAAGACAAAACACGTCTTTGTCTATTGAGAAGATGTACTTATACATCAATCGATAGTAAAAGTATTTTTTTAATCGATTGATTACGTACGGTGATAACTCTTTCAAGTAAACTCTTTTTGTTTGAGTACAGTTGTATTCAGTTGAGAAAGATCGTTGAGACAAAGATCACGGGTACATTGAAATATATGGTTCCTTTACTACGATATTTTATTTAAGTTAGAATATTGGAATCAGCGGGTCTAGAAAAGACATACTTTTCAACAGTTTAATTAGGGCCCTTTATTCCATTTGGGATAAGTCATGGATGTGACGCCTAAATATTAACAATGATGATTTATTTTTTATTAATTAGAATTATGCTGAATTTAATTTGAAAATTAAATTAATATAGTTAAACTGAACTATAGATTTAGAAATATAGTTAGTTAACTTATGTATTATTATGTTAAAATGTTAAGTAAATGAACAAACGCTTTGGAATGTTATATGGCGGTTCTGTAAGCTTAACTTTAATGCCCTAGGCGGTGCATTTATATATAGATAATGGCTTAGCCTATTTTCATACGATTTTGAAAGGTTTTGTACTGCACAGACTATTGGTAGGTCAATTCGAGGTTTATTTATCGTAATTTGTCGGTTATAGGGTTTCAAAGTGATACAAGGAAGCCTCATAAATGAATATGTGGTCCTATAAATTAATATGGGGCCTTAGATGTTAAAATTTGCATTGCCTACTAACGCTTTGGAATGTTATATGGCGCTTCTGTAAGCTTGACTTTAGTGCCCTAGGCGTTGCATGTGTAGATAGATAGCGGTTTAACCTATTTTCATACGGTTTTGAAAGGTTTTGTACTGCATAGACTATTGGTATGTCAATTCGAGATTTATTTATCGTAATTTGTCGGTTATAGAGTTTCAGAGTGATACAAGAAAGCCTCATAAATTAATATGGGTCTTATACATTTATATCGGGCCTTATAAATTAATATGGGTCCTCATAAATAAATATGAGCACATTAGGTGTGTAAATTCTTAGGCGTTCGCTCTTGTATGTATGCTCGCGAGTTTGTATGTTGTAGAATTTTTATATTGTGTAAAATTTCTTCTGTATAATTTGTGCGTATAATCCTTACCTACCTATATCAATTTGTTTATAATCCTCACACGTATCTATATCAGTGGCGCGCAATGCCTTATGAGCAACTACATGTAGCTTGCCCTGAACATTTAGTTATATGCATCACATATTTACGATAATTTAAACATATTTAATAAATCAAGCTAATTTCGTTTTTCAATATACGATTTGCAGTTCGCGTCCACAAATCGAACATACCGGTACGTGGAATTTTAGATAAAACGTACAAACTTCATTCTTATAGTGTAAAAACTTCTCAAATCAGAAATGGTCCATATGAAATTAAAATTGATTACCTCACTTCAGAGCGTCAGTTCATCATCATCGCAAGGCCAGTTGAAGCTCGCTAGACTACCTTCGGCTATATTCAGACTGAAACAATCCCGTATATATGACATTCGCATACAAACAATGAACCATTATGTTATTATAATGGTCTCTCTATTCGAAAATAATTAATCACGAATTTAAAAAGCACACCTTAAAGCTGAAATGTACAATAGTGTTTGATTAAACTTTGTAAGTTATAAGTAGATGAAGCACGTGTGTGAGAAGGTGAAATCAATTTGCTTAAGTAGCAACCTGTTTTGCCGATTTTTTCTGTTATTTGTTAGCGGAGCCAACAGATGGCGTTAGGGTCACGTTAATAGGGAAACAATATTGGGGGTCACTCGCCTGTTTGAATCCCAGCGCGACCTACATCTTCCCTAAAGAATATACATCAAGTGAAATCATACATGTAAAGTGGAGGCAATTTTTTTTTCGCAAACCCATCTAGTAGGGGTATTCTTGAAAAATCATTTTAATATGAGATTAAGGTTGTATTGAATCCCTTGCTTGCGAAATATTTAACTTCAAATTTATTAATATGATTGAACTTTGTATTAAAACTATTTCGATCAACAATTTCAAGACATTAACTATGGACCCTACTTTATGCTTGCGCAGATGCCCATTTGGCCTTTAAATTATTGGAAAATTTGTTTGTCATTTGATATGATTTGGACTGCGCAGATAAAACACACATAATCTGTAAATAACAAATAATCCAATATGTCACAATATCTTTCTGCTCCCGTAGTTTCTACAAGTAAAGTTTAAATTGACCATAACGTCAATGCTTTCTCCTGTAAACGCTGTTACTGTGTAAAGAGCAATCTTCGCTTTAAACGCGGTCGTACTTCGAAAACACAATACTGGCAAGCAAAATTTTCAAGTTTTTGAATACGTACACAATTACGCAGCTCTCTATGAGTTTCTCACAAACTTTCTATACGTATAATAGCGCGATCGTTGTCATAAATATGTGCATAATATTAATTACAATTATCTCCACATAAGTTTGGAACGGGCATGCAAATACAGCGTGTCGGTTTCGTATCGGCGTTTTGTTATGGAGAAAGTATGCGCTCGGGTTTGGCGCATCGGTGAAGTCGGAGGCCCGATATCTTTGGCTTGGCCGGTGGAATTGTTTGTTCTCTCATATTGTAACCGTACTTAAGTGAGATGTAGTCGTAAGTTGGAGACACCGTACGCGAATATCTGCGGCGAAGACAAATTCGCTTTCATTTTGGAAACTTGCCAATATGCGAATGGAGCATTTGTTGAATGCAACATTTTGTTACATACTATTGTATAATTTTGTGATACATTGTATAATTAGTATATCGGAGTTTTAAGAGTATATTTCTTATATATTTTATTTGTAGGTTATTTTCATGTTAAGTGTATTTAGTAGGACGTGATATCGAATGTTATAGACAATTTGTAAAGGGTTTTTCGATTTTGAAAAAAAATTTATATTGTTTGTTTCTTTTTTTTTTAAATATTTGCTAAACTTATAACCTATTGCTAAATATCTTTAAACAATAGTTGCAGTACAGTAATATTTATGAAAATAAATACAATTGAAATATCTGTTTATGATTATGCCTTTTCAAATATACGACACAAGACTTGACATGAAAAAAAAATATCGGGAACTTCTTTTACCCCTTTGCAAATTGCCGCACACCTACATATTTTTGAGTTTTAACTATATTGATATACTTTATAACAATGCGAACTTATATTAAAATATATTATATTAAAATCTAGTTATAGGTTTTTGGGATTGATTGATAAATTTATACATATGTAGATATTAAAAAAGTATGTTTTATTTTGATGATGAAAAACGATTGGGAAACTATGGTACATAAGTTATTGTGGGTATTGAATGAGACTGAATAGAAGCACACGACAGTATGGAGGCCTAAGTCTTGCAAAAACGGTAGCGCGCACGCCCGTGCTCTATTTACACGAACCATTTTTTATACCCAGGTACTAATTGAAATCTAGAGTTAGGATTTTGTAATAATGTAGTCACAGAGAAATTTCATGCATTTAGCTTTATAGGGTTTCGAAGTTATATATACAAACATACACACACACATATGTATATGTAAATGTGCATGTATATGTGTGTATGTATATATATATATACATATATATATATATATATATATATATATATATATATATATATATATATATATATACATACATACATATATATATACATATATACATTGGAAAAGGGTTAAATTTACATCAAAATATTTATGTGAAAAAATGTGCTAAGTTGTTGTGGGATAATTGAGTAAGTAATGCAGATAATTGAAATCTAAAATTTTGCTAAGTACATTTTGTGGATCCAGCTTGTAATTAAAAATTTGATATAGACGAAGTAAAATATTTTTTTAATACTGAACTTGTCGAGAACATATAATAGTATTAATTATATTTTTGGCTTTGTCCTTATCAAAATTTTTAATTACAAGCTTGTTGCATAAATTTCGATTATTTTTATTGCTGGCTAAATTAGCCGAAGAGAATGTGGCACATTTTTTCATAGAAACGTTTTTGTGGTATGAACTCAATGGATTGGTATTACTTCTCGAGTAAGTTTCGTCATTTTTTTTTGTATTTTGTTTTATAAAAACAAAATATAAAAATGTATGACCTCATTGATTTTCAAGGTAGACAGGTATTCACACCATATTAGTTTTGTTCTTTACATGTTTATCGGAAATGTAACGTGGTAATAGTATTCTTAGATCGTTGTAGTCTGGTGTTGTGAGTAATGGAACTGTGTTCGATGACTTACAAAACAGCAAATGTGTGAGGTAATTTGTAATTCTAATGTAAAATACAATACTCATCGCACAATGCTTACAATTCAGAGTTATTTGTTCTAGTGTTGTTTGTTCGAAATTATATAAATAAATTGAAGCAGACTTCAGTATGAAAATCCATTCGTATAGGATTAATGTTTTTCACTTCACTTACAAAGTTGTCTTGAATAGTTATTAGCTTTTAACTTAATTTACAAAGTTTAGAAGCTAAATAATTTTTTTTTTAATTTAATTTTAACCGTATTTTGTTTATTTGCTCATTAGCGTATTTCACAAAAAATAATAAAAAAATGTAATAGAAACTTATCATATAGTTAGTTAGGGTTTGGAGTACCGCATTGAGCAAATATTGCTACGGAGGAAATCTTTTTTTATGAATGAAAACTTACGCGAAAAGCTTACACATCCGACGAAAGGGTATATTATTTGATAAGAAATCTATCATAACTAATACGCAATGTTTAGTGAAACATTATATTATCTAATATGAAACTGTACATTGTTCAATACGAATGTTTAACGAAACGGTGTATTAACTAATACGAAAATTTTAAGGAAATTGTAGGTTTATTATGTAATATGAAACTTATAACGAAAAATTATTTTAAATATTTTTACTTACTATCCAACAAAATCATATATTATTTAAATTAAAATATTTATTGAAACAATTTATTACGTGTTCGAAAAACAAACCTATCATCAAAATACGTACGTGATTTAGAGGCGAATAAACCGATGGTGTAGTATTGTTCCATCTTACTTTGGAAACTGGGTAGTTAACCGTGTTTCGGTTAATTAAATACTTATAATTTTAAGTCACATCCACGGCGATGGTAGCCGCGGTCAAAAGCCATTTAGGATATAAAAAGATAATGATTTACGTAGGGGTCAAGTTGTCATCGGTCTACGTTTGAGTACGAGTTGCCTCGTTTCGAAACAATTTGTGTTTCGAGAGCGCCGCTACAATCGGCGAGTGGCTGTTGAACTGGCTTTTCCGGTTCTTTGTCTTCCTACGTCGAGATTGATGACCGCTAGAGGGACCGTTTTCCCCTTTTGCTGTTCAGATTTGACAGGAATAGAAGAAATACTAATATTTGGTAAGAGATTAGGCGATGTCAAAATTCAGCTGTGTTCTTTATGCTTTTACCGCTTCTTTGGTAATAGGATAGCGTGTTTATATAAATATTATGAGGCAATTACATGCTTTTGCTAGTTTTTGTACTTGTGACGCGTTCTGTGTATAGTTAGAAAATCAAATGTTTATTTAAATTAGCGACCCGCTACGACTTACATGCTTTGAAAATTGAGTTGAAAAATTATTTTCTTTTTTAAAAAGTAGAATGTTTGTTATGAATTTTATGTAAAATATATACATATGATGTCCGGACTTTATTGTAGAACTTTTTAAAACGAATCATTTTGCCGTGCATGTATTCCACGATTGAAGCAGTGTACGGTTCTCCGACGCATGTTTTTTTTCTATTTATTAGACAGTTATCGTCATAAGTCGGATAATTTTCACAAATTCTTATTAAATTATACACTTAAACCTTCCTCGTGAATCAATATGTCCAGTAATGAAAATGGGAATAAAATTTCTTCAGCATTCACTGAGAAAATCGTCTATATTTAGGCATATGGACGTGACGGGAAACTTGGTTTTATAAAGTGTCGATGTAGGAAATATTTAGACATATTTTAGTCGCGTTTAACAAAATTTAAAAAAAAACATTAAAAAAGATCGTCCGAGCACAGTACAATAAATTTCGATGTATGTGATGTCTTTAATGTGAAAGGAAAAAAGATGGAATAAATACTCGTATAAATGAACGTTGATGTTAACAGAAAAATTACGAATCTTATAAGGGCCCTTTATCGAAACTGAGTGATATTAACGTGAAAGTATAACGCCAATAATATAAACTGACTGATATTAACGTGAAAGTATAACGCTTATAATATAAACTGAATGATATTAACGTGAAAGTATAACGCCATTGAAAAACTTATTTTTAGTGTTCCGGACCGTACGGACCACTTTTAGTCACATCTCGATGACACTCCGTGTGACCGTCTGTTCGAAAATCTACGATATAAGTTATAAAGCTGAAATTTCCATAATTATAGAGTTCGATGACGTAAAACTGTTTCGGGTAAAGAAATTATAATAATTTATTATTAAAGTGTTTAAAGCTGGAGTGGAGATCGAGTGGAACTTATTAATATGTGAAAAAAAGTAAAAATTAAGATAATAACACTATGCAACATCAAAAAAATCACCCATTTCCCGAATGGCAATTTGTGTTGTGTATACGTAGTAAACAACAAAAAACAAATTTATATTTACATATCACATCCTAAAAGACAGATAACGGAAGTCTTACTTTGTTTACTTTCCGTAACAATTATTTGATGGTAGTCATAAACATATGTCATTGCTGTAAACATTTATAGATTACTCATAAATATACAAAATACATCTACCACGTGTTTGTGTTAAGTCTTCTAGTTTATTTTGTTAAGTTTGTGGTCAAATTACTCCTTTGTATGAAAAGTGTTATGAAGCTTATTTTAAGGTCGCAATTAAAATCAAGACAAGTGATTGGTGCCTAGAGAGTGTTGTTTAAAGTGCTATCAATATTTGACGGGATGTCACAAGGGTATGGTAAAACAGATGCATTTTGGTGTACCAGTGCAGTGGCGTGAACCCAAAAATCACGTGGACGACTGTTACTTCTCTTTGTCAACTTGGGTTTTCCAAAACAAATCAAAACACTCAGTGAAATATGCTAATGTGTCATCAGTGTCAATACCATTAGCTTATTCTCCAGACATTCCAGAACCGGAAATATTTTCCAATTCGTTGAGTTCATCGAGTTCTATGATAGAAAAGAGCGAAGCAGGCCCTTCTAGTGGAGAGGTATTTCGAGATGAAACAATTACAAAACCACATTTGATTATTCAATGAGTACTAACAGAGATTTAGATTTGATCAAAGAAAAATCAGAAATATTAGGTTCGAGATTAAAACAATGGAATTTTTTGCAGAATGACATTAAATTTACAACTCATCAGACGCGCTACATTTCTTTAGCTACTTTTTATTCAAAAGAAGATTGATTAGAGTTCTATAATAATATTGATGGATTAATGTCAGCATTAAGTCACAAACATGCCAGAAGAATGGAGATTGTTTATTGATGGCTCAAATCGAAGTTTAAAGGCAGTTTTACTCCACAACGGTAACATTTCAATCTTTGCCTGTAGCATACGGCGCCCACTTAAAACAAAACAAACAAGTGGCAAATATGTGCAGATTTAAAGGTAGTGGCTTTAATTTTAGGATTGCAAACTGGCTACACGAAATTGTGTTGTTTCCTCTGTGAATGGGATAACAGGGTGCGTTCCGATCACTACGTAAAAAATATTTTGCGTGTCAGCTCCGCTGCGCCACTGGAGTTTACTCCTTAATTACGATTGTCTTGGAATGTATAAAATAGGTAACACTGCATGTGTGTGTGTATATATATATATATATATATATATATATACACATAAAGGTGAAAGATTATATTATTATATCAACTATCAATATATCTCTTACCGTTAAGGCAGCGTTCATAAAAAACGCATTCACTCGACTGTTTTTTCGTTGACTTAGGTTGCAAAACTGATCACCAAAAAAATTTTTCAAAGAAGGCCCTTTCTAAATATTGGTAAAACAATTTTTCAAATCGGATGAGTAAATTCGGAGATTACCTCCTACATCCAAAATTACAAAATTTTACTTTTTTATAATAAATGAACAAACATTTTTTTAAAATGAGAATATACAACCTATGTCCATCCTGAAGGTCCTTTGTAAATAATGGTGAAATAATTTTTGAAATTGGATGAGTAGTTTCGGAGATTACCTCCTATATCCAAACTTACAAATTGTTGCACACTTTTTTAACGCTCTGAACTTATGACTTTACTACTCATAAAACTTCATTTCAATTTTTATGAGTAGTAAAGTCATAAGTTCAGAGCGTTAAAAAAGTGTGCAACAATTTGTAAGTTTGGATATAATTCATTTTCAATTTTGATTTGTGTTCAAACGTATTCTTATCTGTATAGTTGAAAAACACAAACAGAACCAAAATAGCTATTTTGAAGTAATGTATACGACAACATTAAGTGTTGAATTATTTTATTCTATTGCTCGCTCTCGGAATATTGTTTTTTTATTTGCGGTTTACGGAATACATGAAAACATTTTCTTGTAAACAGCTGCCACACAAGGCAGTTTTTTTTAAAATCTGTCTTTCGTATAATTTTTGCATGTGATTAGACATATAAACGTGATATAAAATTCTCGTATCACAACCGCTCGTGTTCCCGCTAGCTTGTTTTCAGTAAAAATTTCCTTTGAAAAGTATAGGCATCCTTTCAAAACTCGTAATGTATTTATTATAGACGATTTAATTATTAAAATTGAAATTACATCTAAAATACTGATCACAAGCAAAAAAATAATAGTCGATATATATTCCTCAAATTGAAATGCATAAAATCACTACAATCATTTTTTCATAGTTAAATTATTTTTTTATATTATTATAATGTTAACACAGTTTATTCGACCGTACTATACTTAAAAGGTTGCGCGCATCACACTCGAATGGTTCCCAGTTTTTCCAGGTGCAGGTTACGTATTATACATCTTGCATGACCAGCAAAGAGATATATCGCTATATTAGAAAGCGAGATAGATATACCGCTTATTCTGAACTTGTGTTTTTCATAACGGCGTTTGTCTCTGTTAGTCGTGCCTGATGAATGATGTGGAAACACTTTTACGTATTTATACAAGTTTGCATGTGAAAGTAGAATATAACTTTTCGTAACATCTTTATACAAAAATAAAAAGGGTTACTTTTTATGGAAGAATATTCTTTGATTCGAGTGAGAACATTTATTTATTCGCCTTCGTGCGGCTCTCGATCATTAAAGTTGTCCCTCATACAGCGCTGAGGATTGTATCCATTGTGAGTAGATATTGTGTTCTTTCATAATTCTCATGCTGCCGTGTGGTTTTGAAGCGAGGTATGATGATGTTTGCAATTTAGTCAAACTGTTAGAATGTTGCGATGACGTTAAGTGGAGCGATTGGTTAATATGTATGACGGAGAAGCTTGCGTTGTACATATTTGCTTGGTGCTTTTGTTCAAGTCTCGCGATTAGTTTATATTTGCGCGATATTCACGCCAATATACGCTTATTGCGAAAAGCGGGACAAATTTTCAAGGTTGTAATCGTTGCTGAGAATATTTTATTCAGTATGTCATTATTGCGTACTGATTTTAATTGTCAAAGTAAAATATGTTTGCAATTAAGTATAATAGCGATAATGTAACAGATCGTATGTAAGTTTGACGTTTGCGCGCGTGTTAAATGCGAATCGTGTCATGTTATTTTTCGCATTATTTATTCAGCCCACGGTGGGTACGCACGATTGGACAAAGACGGTGTTATAGTAGACTTGTTTAACATTGTTAATATCGAATAAGTTAGGTAACCAACGTTTGGGATGAATGGAAATTTAATCTAAGGTATAAGTAGTAGTTAAGCGGTCAAGCAATACGTCACGTCACTTTGGTATCTACAGATATACGAAGTAAGTCAATGATGACGAAAAAACAATATCTTTGAAATATGCCCAGTGTCATAGATCACCGAGAACTTAGATTACAAGATTTTGAAATAAATAATTGGATATTTTATGTGATCTTATGTAAACGAAATTACGACTTTAAGTCAATTAAACGTTGATAGCACTCATTCTCGATCAGTTTTAATAAATTATGAGAATGGACAAGGTTGACCTTAAAAGTCTCACACATGGGAGGATCAAACATTTTTAAATTAAGCATAGAGATGGTGGTATGGCATGGTGGTGGTGGCATGGTGGCAAATAAATTAATCAAGATTATGTAATCCATTATGACTTTGGTCTCGCCTAAAAATAGAAATATCTTATCGCTTTCATTCATTTTCTTTAATTTCTCTTGTACTTCCTACATAGACCTATATATTATAATAATATATAAGTTAAATTTATGACACAAAAATAATATCCTCCTAGTGTGTTAAGTCACTTAACTTTAGTTTGCGCTTCCCCATTCAACTTTAACGAATTGTTGTCTGCCATTGCCAACGTTTAGACCAAAATTTAATTAAACATTTTTGGACTCCAATCGCACGAAAAAAGCTGTGTTTTTACCTTTTTATTATAAATACTACCGTGACCCGTGCGAAGTCTTCGCATTATTATTTATTCCATTATGAAGCT
Source organism: Druceiella hillmani (assembly GCA_039881145.1). Classification (NCBI taxonomy): domain Eukaryota; kingdom Metazoa; phylum Arthropoda; class Insecta; order Lepidoptera; family Hepialidae; genus Druceiella; species Druceiella hillmani. The sequence continues at coordinate 12,600,742 of JAYKKI010000016.1, read as the reverse complement.
CAGATGACAGATCAAACCAATATTTTACTAAAATTTACATATAAAGGCGCAAGTATCAAAAGCATTGAGCTAAAGCGCCACTTTATTTATACGATTTGAAATGAAACAAAAATTTTACCGACTGTCAATCATATTGACGTTGAGCCATTAGATGGCAGCATTGCTGTTTTGTGTATATAATTTTAATAATTAATTAATTTGCAAAAACAATAGCAATAATAATTTTTTTAGTTGTGGATGCCGGTAGAGCAAGCAATTATCTATAAAATGATATATAATTTATGTGGATTAGTTGTGAGGTTTTTTCTAAAAAGGGAGTGTAACATCCTAACCTTAGCGTATTAATATATATGATGATGATATGATGATTACTGCGCGTAATAAAATATTTACATATTCGTAATTAAATATGAGATATCGTGCTACAATTTAGCATTTTAATTATGTTCTATTACTTTTCTAACCATCAGTATTTGTTTAAAAAAATGCAAAGAAAACTGACGGTAAGAAGGGTGGAATCTTTATTCAGACATAAAGGTAAATGCGTTAAAGTAAATTCGTGCCGTTACTTTAATTATCTTTAACTTTACTCAAAAAAAAGGAATAGTTTTACTTTACATCTTGTAAAGGTAGAAATAAATTCAAAGTTTGGTTAACACGTTGCAGTCATGGCGTTTGTCCATTGTCAGTTAATAAATGGGTTTTCGTTTAACACTTAACCGTACACTGTGAATGAAAGTCGTCTATTAGCGATTATAAGATTGTAAGAACATTTTGAACATATTTTAGAAAAAAAAAATGTTTAACGGAAGAATACAACTTATTATATATTCCTTATTCAATTTGTTCTTATAATATAAAATATTTTAAAGATTTTTTTTAAGTATATTCAAAATATACGTAAATTCGTTTAGTCGAATAAAAATAGTCCCTGATTATCTCGAGAAACATTGGGCTGTTCTTGTGAAACTTTTTGCATGATGCTTGGAATGTTCTAAAGAAGGTCCCTTTATTACTGCGAGAATTATTAGCCCGATTTGGACGAAATTTTATACATTTTTAGACAATTTTTCCTATGGTCTCATTGTAATCGTTATACTATTAAGACCTGTATAGAAACGGAACTACAATGTAATTATGGCGTTCGGTAAATGATGATGATAAAGGCTATCTTCTTCAAATAACTATTCTCTTATTTGCTTAAATAAATCAAAAATAGAACAGTAAAACATGTCTAAAGTAAATACCTTGTTATGAAGGAAAACAAACTAAATAAAAAAAATACATTTTTGCACTATGTCATGTTTTTTACGGTTTAACCGAATTTTGAATCCATTGTACGTTACGCTAATACATTTTATAGTACAATAATTATTTTCTGCGGACGAGGCCACCAATTTATATATAATATTTCTAATGTATGGATAACAACTTAAATAAATCTATCATACACACATAATAAAACTAGAATTGGCCTATGTGTACATTGAAGATATTTGAGAAAAAATAATTTAAAGGGATATAATAAAATTAATAAAATACAAGAATTTTTGGAATATTTGTCTGCCTGTGAGTGTGTTTATTTGTTCGTTCATTACGGAAAAATCACTGAATGAATTTTGATAAGGTTTTTACAAGTGAATTCTGTAGCACCTGAGGTAAAATATAGGTTGGATTTCATCGCAATCGATCTAATCGTAAAGAAGATATTGTGATTTGAAATGTTTATATAAAGTGTACTTACGTGAAAAATAAGTAAACTTTTTTAATTATTATTGAATAAGTTAAGTGTTTTTAACCTTCAACTGTACACTTAATTCTTAATCATATTTTCCTAAAACCTACACGAATAAAGTTAATGGCACAGATAGCAAAAATAAATTTCTGCCTTTCTAGGTTCACTACGGAAACTTTTTCTATTTGACTGGTCATAGATTTTTTCTTTTGTAAATATGTTGCTATATTTATTATTATATTCCACTCAAAGATTATTTAGTTTGATTACAAATAAATGGCATCACCTCATAAGCAAATAATGTATTCAATATATTTAAGTTACGCGCCCGTCTCGATATTAGTCATATCAAAAACCCTAATAATTTCGTCTTGTCCGTTCGTCCCTCTTTTCAGCTTGACAAATAATCAGACGTTATAATAATTAGACGTTTCAGATGGAGATCTCAATTAATATGTAGCGAAATAATAATAAAAGAGTTACTTTCCCTACATCTGAGTAGGTGTCGCTAAAAAAGTAATTCAAAATGAAATTGAGGTTCCTTTTTTCATTTTGGAAGTGAAAACTTCTTTAGGCGCACTTTTTCAAAGCAGTGAACGAAACTGAGCCGTCACACTCGGGTCGGTGACGCTGAATCGGGTAAACTCGGCTCCCTTCGATATCGGCCGAGCGATTTTACTGTACGGGTAAACTCGGCCAAACTTCGGCATGGGCTGAGCGAGTTCATTGTCTTAACACGGAGTGCATCGTTTCAAGAATGAAGTTTTGTTTTTGATTAATATTTTATTTGGGTTTAATTTAATATAATACGCGTATGTTATTGTATAAAATCAGTAAATAATATTTCAAGTGTATACATTTAGTGTTTAATATTTTGATTTGAGAGTAGTTTAACATAATACACGTATGTTGTATTGTATTTTTCATTTTAATTTTCACTTATATTGTGTAATCATAAGCACTCTCCGGTGTTTTTTTTAAGAATTATTAAGTTTTATTATGACGAGCAATGTGTCCTGTCCTCCCTCCTTCAATTTTCCAACCGCGGTGTTGATAAATTGAATTTTTTTTTTAGATGTTAGCATAGTTAGAATTTTCAATTATATTGATTAACTTGCATAAGCACGGATAAATGGAGAACCATGTTTTATAACAGAATGTACATGCTATTCGGGATTGTACTTGCCCGGTTTTATTTTTTTTTTAAATTTTCTCTTTGTTTATTATGCATATTCTTTGACGATTTTTGTGGTGTTATTTTACTATATCTAATCGTAGCAATCATAATATGTTTCGGTTCAATCATAATTATTTTGTCCATCTACGAACTTAATCCAGATTTTGATACACGCTATTGTTTTGTCAACTTTGATCTTGACCGAATAGGATATGTGGACTTTAGAGCATCCACAAATTTTTGTAAATATAGCTGCATAAAAATATTTATTTTGTGAAAATTTGAAAGTGGACAACTTATTACTGGACAACTGATCAGGGACCCATATAGAAATACACAAAACAAGCAGTAAATAATTCTTGTTTTTATTGCTAATTTAAAATAAATTAATTTGCTGCAGCGCAAATTAGTATGGTTGCCATTTTTAGATATAGCCATTAGACATCGGCACGGTATCAACGGTAGGTATCTAATTTCTATAGAAATGTTTTTTCAGTGGACATATACAGAGGGACTTAGTAATAAATTTTGCGCAAATTTCTGTCTGTCCCTAATTAGTCGACCGCGATTGTGTATGTATACAAATAATAGTGACATAGGATGTGGTATCTGGGGACCATGATCGATGTAGTTATATTGAAATGACCTCGATATTCAAATGTCGAGTTCTCTGCAACAGGTGTATTTCTACGAAATTCATCTAAAAGAAAGCGAGCATCGATAAAAGCGGATTATGGTTAACCACACTCTCGCCCTCGGCTTTTACGTAGAAGCGAGTTTGTTTAGTTAACAATGTCGATTTTCCAGTAGGCGGAGTTTGTTGATAGCGTAGGAACTAATACTTCAGCGGTAAGCCGAGCGTTACTCGATCGATTTGTATTAAAATCTTTTTTATCTTCAAGCCGTATTTTAAGATGCGAATGTGGGTCAGATGTTTCGGCGAAAGCTTTTATTTTTGCTCGATAATATTTTTGTTTATCTTGTGCTTCTACGATTCAAGAGTTAATACTGTTCGGTATATGAACTTGGGGCGCGTATGATTAATTGAATTGTGGAAGAAATAGCGCAGTACCGTGATTCATTGTTTATGAGTCATTGAAAGATAAGCGATGGATGTGTGGAATTAATTGGTCGAAATGATAATGTAGTGCTAACTGTTTATCTTTATTTTTAAACTGACATTAAAACTTATCTGTTTTGTGTTCAAAGCTTTGGCGCGTGGTTGGTTCGTGCTATTTTATGTTAACAAACAGTAATTTTATTTACAGCATTATAAACTATAGGCTTATACGTGGTGACGGTGCTGTGTACATATATGGGTAAAAAGCACTTGAAAAATATTTCATAAATCTAAAGTTTGTAACAAAACTCCATTTTGCATTTAATAGAATTTGTTAACTACGTGTATTTCTAGTTCACGTAAAGTGCGGTTACGTCTGGTTTTAGTGCTTCATGAAAGTCAGGAATTCTTTTAAATTTTGTTAAATTTACTTTTTACATGATGAGTAAATGCTGAAAAAGTACGTAAGAATGCAAGCTCAGGATACATGTCTGCATTTTCCATGTCTTATAAAGTAATGACTTGGAGACAAAAATGCCCTCCGTTGGACAATTGACTACTTCATTATTTTGTTTAGCATCCAGTATAGCGTGATAGACAATCATACTCAATATTAAATATTTAAGAATGCGGATAGCTTCAATTTATGTATAAAATATTAATTTATTTTCTTCAAATTGAATATTCTTTCTTAACGTACATGAAATGTTTGTTCAGAATAGTTTGCCATTACACTTGAAATGCTAAAAATCATTGTTGTGCAAAACAAATTTGTAATTTGTTATGCTATGTTCAAAAAGTTCTCATAACGTGATCATGAAATATTAGGGCTTGTCCTTGGTTACTCCGAGGAAATAATATGCGCCAATAACTCTCGGCTACAAATGTGTATCAGTATAAGATTTCTATATACTGAGGAAAATGTTAAACTTGGAGATGTCCAAAGGCATTAAAACGTTAGCCCATATGAGACATAAACATTACAGTACCAAGTTTTATATTTTTTACCCATTATACGCTCGATCATATTTATGTATAATTGTGTTCCGATATTTCCGAATGAAATATTAATTGTTCCACGTAACTAATAGTTAACAAGATGTCATTCCTCAGTAGATACTGTTTTCGTTCATCTGTAAATCTGAATTTGATATATGAATGTTAATTTTTAAATACGTGACCGAAAAAATGAAAATACATGTGCAGTAAATTCGTGAAAAAAAACAGTAAAGGCAAAAACAATTAGAACAATAATAATGTGTAAGTAACATTTTAGGGTTAATAAATTGTATTAAGAGTAATATATAAGTGTAGGTAGCTGGTGGTTTATTAACCACTCTCAAACTATAGGAAAAACCAGTTGCTCTAATCAACATTGTAAATGCTATTATTCCTGGGATATCGATCAGCTAAAACACTTGCCCGTTATCTGAGAATACTTAGGCAAAACAGTTAATTTGTCGTACTATGAAATCATTATAATTTAGTTATATGTGTTGTTTTTTAAATGACGGTATATTGTTTTTTTTTGTGATAGTAACAAGAAGAGGGAATACAGTGTGTTTTATTTTGCTGTCACCATCAACGTAATTTAAAATGAGTTTTGAAATTGTTTTAATTAAGTAAAATAAATAATACGTCATAATTTAATTACGGAGATAACTAAAAAGGTGAAATGAATAAAAATAAATAGAAAAAAGCAAAGATAAATAAAACGTTTGAGTTGTTTGGTAAATGAACTTTTTAACGAAGTGTTAATTATTGAAGTAATTTTTGAATGATGAAGTTAAAAAACTAAAGAAGTGTGCAGATGAAATTCATTATATGTGTGATTGAATCTGTTATCTGAAAATGTTATTTCGCATTTTGTGTGAGCTAATTATGAAGTATACGTAAAGTAACTAAATGCATTTATTACTTTGGATCGCGTATTCATTTTACATATTATAGCTTGGTAGGACTAATTATGAGGGTTTTAAAAATATTTTTTTCAAAATTTTAGATGTTATATCTTCAGATAAATACTGAAAATGTACGAAAAAATAAGCCTACCGCTCTTATTTTCGAAACTACTCTAAAAAAATTATGAAAATATACCAGTTTTGAGAAGCTCGCGCAAGGGTTGTAGGAAAACTATAGATATTATTGTAAATGTCATAATTTTAAACACGCACCATATTTGATGACAGTTACAGTAGGGACATATACGTTTCCCTATGTTCACAGCCGATTTCCTCAGAAATCATGAGATTTAGGAACTTAATATTTGGCATAGTAATATATCTCAACCCGCATATTTTTTACTAGCTGTCATTTTAAAACTTTTTATATAAAAATTAAAAAGGGAGTAAATAAGGTCATAATTTTTATATTTTATTCGATATATGGGGATATCATCTTAAAACGCTTGTTATGAGAATACAAAAATATTTTTTTATAATTTTAAATTGCATATTTAAAAAGATTATCCAAAAATAGGGAAAAAAGTGCATTTTGTATTAAGACAGAAATCATGAAAGAAACACTGTTTGTTGAATATGATAAAGGATTAGAAGAAAATCATAGCGAGTATCCTAGATCTTATAACTGTTTTAAATATGCATTATGTTTTTACGCCAGTTGTAATATGCAATATATTTTCGTTATGAAAAATTTGTATTCGTAAATAGTTTAATGCCTATAGGTGTACGGAAGCCTCGTAGTGCGAGCTTTACTCGTGTTGGAAAGGTATTTTTATTCAATATTGTATTTATTTGTGCAACGTATTGTACATTTCTGAAATCTACTCATCAAAACTTTTCGTGTGGTATCAATCTTGATGGTCTTTTAGAATTTTTATTTTTTTATGTTGGCTAAGTAAAATATATGGAAGGTTAAGACAATTTTAGCGATACCTCATTTGTTTAAATCGGATTATCTGTTCCGGCTCTAGAGAGTAACATCCGGAATTTTTGTTTTTTTTTAAAATTTTTTTTTATGTTTGACAAGTGGCGACTATCAATCGATGTGATTGTGATATCATCTACCTAAAATAGCTGGAAGGTTAAGACAATTTTAGCGATACCTCATTTATTTAAATCGGATTATCTGTTCCGGCTCTACAGAGTAACATCCGAAATTTTTATTTTTTTTTAATTTTTATTTTTTTTATGTTGGACAAGTGGCGAGTGTCAACCGATGTGAATGTGATATCACCTACCTAAAATATTTGGAAAATTAAGACAATTTTAGCGATACCTCATTTGTTTAAATCGGATTATCCGTTCCGGCTCTACAGAGTAACATCCGAAATTTTTATTTCTTTTTTAATTTTTATTTTTTTATATTGGACAAGTAACGACTATCAACCGATGTAATTGTGATATCTAAATAGCTGGAAGATTAAGACAATTTTAGCGATATCTAATTTGTTTAAATCGGATTATCCGTTCCGGCTCTAGAGAGGAACATCCGGATACACCCACATACATACATAGTGTATATAGGATTGACGACGCAATAATCGTAATTTACTATTTTTTGGCCATCACAGTTCTCTACAACAAACAATGACAAAATTATATGCTGAAATTAGATTCGTTATATTTCATTTACAATCTATGATAAAAATTTCATTGACGAAAGCGTGAAAAAATTTCATGATCCAAAATGGGAATTCTTTTTGTGAGTCAATGGAATAAAAATAACAATTGCGAATTCACGGTCCACCGCGGTTGTTCTAATTCGACGTTGGCCCGGAAGTTTTGTGTTGACAAGACGGTGGGCGGACCGGTCGCTGTCACTGTCGCCGGTACGTCGTCGGATATCGTCGGCCTTGTCTTCCTTAATGGCAAAACCTATTTAGAACGAATTTACTTTGATGATCGTCCTCATTCGTTCTTTCTGTTTTGGTGACACACACATGTATAGACGACAAAGGTTGTGTGGCATTTTGTATATGTTGTGCGTTGAGCCGTCTTGTTTGGAGAATTTACGACTGGTAAACTATATATTCATTTAAAAATGCTAGCATTAATAGATTATTCTTCATATAATTAATATAAAAATACAGGCGTATTTGGCTTATTTTTTTTTAATTATATCGAGATATTGTTATTATCTTGCTGCACATCCAACAACATTTCATTTGTCCAAGATATGAGTAATTTTCAATTTGTCATGGAAAATACGCCATTTCTATGCTGTTTGCATGTTTCATGCGTACGCTATAAAAACGACAAGCTGAACGTATTGAAACTTTATATTATGAATTGCTAAAGGGCTTTCTATCTTCAAATAACTAAATTTTACATGAGCAGCTGAAAAGCTGAACACACACACACACACACACACGCAACATACACACACCTGTATATAATTGAATGTATTATTAATAATACAAGAACTATTATAGGATTTGAATGATTTTTTTCCGTGTATACCTTGATCCTCCAAGGTTTTAGGATATTTATTTTATAAAAGCTCAGTAATCTAGGATACGAATAGAGGGCTTATTAAATGTGGGTCAGGTTAGGGAAGAAAAGAAATTTCATGTATTTGTAGGGAATTTATTTATTTCAAGACCGTTAAACGAATTTAGATGCGGGTTTCGTTTTGAGGAAACAGAGTTTAGTTAAGCTTTGCGGTTAGAAAAGTCAAATATAATGGAAGTCGGGAATGAGGGTCTACGAATTTTCTATTCATGTATTTCCTATGTATTGAACCAAGTATATGATTATTATTGTATATATATAGTTTAGTTAATATAATTCGAAAATATATTGTGAAGTTTTGTATCAACATACGATCACCAGGTGATATTGAAAGTTTTCAGAACTGGCCATTTAGTCTTAAGGCATTAAACAAAAGCTATATGGTAATTTTAAAAATGGAACTCTTTGGTTAGGGTATTCTTTTCAAGTTTTGAAGCTTTCATTTGCGTCATAATTTTGACAGTAACCTGAAAATAGTGCGTTTGCTTTAAAATTTTCTCTGCCATATATTTTTGCTTGTAGTTTTATCAGGAAAGTTATGATAAATTTCGAGTAGCCTTTGTTTAACAATTTCTTTTAATGAAATCAAGCGTGGTCGTGCTCATCTCAGTGATAGTACTCACGACGGATTTCCTGAAAACCGAATGTGAGTGATCGAAGTTTACAACAGTGCTGTGTGCTTCATGTTAGAGACAGACAGGAAAACTATCTACGAGTACATATGGTATTGGTGACAGTACGAGTCTAGTATAAAAAATTCGACACTTGTCAGGGAGCTTTGTTCACTGCAATATACACAAAGCCCACATACAATCGTTTAGACTTATGTATGAGAAAAATTAGATATTGTATTTGATATCGTGGTACTGAATAAAGCTGGATATATTATTTTGGACATGGAAGAGGAAATCCGAATAGTATATATTTCTTTCCGAATAATTGTTGACAAAGTAATGAAAGGATGAAATGCATGGCAGAATTTTTCTTTGGAAGAATTACCGTGGGCAACTAGTTTTTTTATTATAATCGGTTGATTACAGCACTTTTGTGTTTATAAATTATCTGACGGTTTACTGCTTTATTTTTTAAAACTGATTTTTCTTCAAAGTACCAACATCCAAATTACATTAGTGTTTGTACGAAATGTTGGTAGGTTTCAGTAGATCATAAATTACACAGATGTAAAGAAATCATGTATAATAAGAATGACTAGCGTGACCCGTGCGAAGTCTTCGCATTATTTATTCCATTATGAAGCTCAGATGACAGATCAAACAAATATTTTACTAAAATTGACATATAGAGGCGCAAGTATCAAAAGCATTGAACTAAAGCGCCACTTTATTTATACGTGGGTGGATTTGAAATTAAACAAACATTTTACCGACCGTCAATCATATTGACGTTGAGCCGTTAGATGGCAGCATTGCTGTTTTGTGTATATAATTTTAATAATTAATTAATTTGCAAAAACAATAGCAATAATAAATTTTTTAATTTTTGATGCCGGTAGAGCAAGCAATTATCTATAAAATGATATATAATTTATGTGGATTAGTTGTGAGGTTTTTTCTGAAAAGGGAGAGTAACATCTTAACCTTAGCGTATTAATATATAGAATGATGATGATGATACTTATATTTTGACTTTATTACTTGCTTTTGCCTTGATTTCGAACCTTTCTTGTTTTTTTAATAATTTCAACGGTCGTTTTGTAGCATTCACGTTCATTTTGTTTCGCCTTTTGTGAGGGTTTTCCTCTCAACGCTCGTTGCCCGTTCGCGCTTAGCTTTATGATATCGTTTTCTCATTTCATTAAGCGGGGCGAGTTCTCGGCTCTGAGCGCTTTTCGCCTAATGAGGTTTCCGTGTCCGTTGGCTGGAAGCCGCCGTAATTGTTATGGGTCAGTATTATTGCTAGTTGAAGGTACTTTTTTTATGGAGGTGAACGGGCAGATTGAGTCGAATTAATTATACCTAAAGTTCTGTTTGTTTTTAACTATCTTCTATTCTGCTAAGTGAATTAAATAGAATCTATTATTAATATTTACGAAACAGGCTTACCAGCTTTACTGTAAGAGTCAATCCTTACCACGCGACCATTCACACTGCGACTCCCTTATGTAGCTTTGAGATCTATTGTGTAAAAGTTTATTATTATTCCTTAATTTTATGACATCAAGTTGTAACGAAACAAATTTTACAGGCTACTTAAGAAATTATTACTCCACGACGAGAATTTTAATGACACCCTATGGGTAATGACCAACTTCACTGTTGATGATGTGGAGAACATTCAATGTACATACATTAAATTTGTCGTAGATGTTACTGTGGTAATAATCCTATGGTAATGGCTAACTTCACAGTTGATAATAATGTGGTAGATAGATTTATGATTCGAGGGAAATTTTAATACAATTTTTTTTATATGGAAAAAAATTATTTTTTTCCGTATTAAAACGGACCGATAAATAAACGTAGAAAATTCATTTTCTGCTTTATTAATCTAAAATATCTTCCATATCGCATAAGCGTCAATCCAAATCGACACAATGTTTCAAACGGACTTTTTTAAAATTGCAATAAAAGTTTTTCATGTGATAATTGGTTTTAAAGTGTCTAAAAATATGGTATCGGTATTTTTTAAAATTGCGCGTCGCTACTTACCTTATTGAGATATAGAACTGTGCAAGTTTGAAAATTTTAAACTTTTTTATGGGCTTTCCTATGATATACAGCATGATTTGCGAAACATTTTTTTTAATTAAATTTAAATTTTAAATTTCTCAAGAGAGGCCCCAAAGTTTTGCACAGGCGACTTTACTGTTTCGTAACTTCAAAATCATATTAACTTAAGATTTGGAGATTTTCTATATGCCTCTGAAACCTCATATTTTACCAAATTTCATTAAAATTGGAGATGGCGAATTAGTATTCGTGCCAAGATTGTGTTGAATGAATATTTCTTATTGATTCATTTAAAATAGTAATATTATATATAACTTCATACGTCTGACAAGCGATTGATCTTAAAAAGAACAATAGTTTTCTCATATTAATTAATTTAAAATTTTGTTTTATGTATATTCGTGCATATGTGCTATATAATACATAGCTGGATGGCGGCGGTTCTTCTAACTAATGTTGCAAAAAGAAAAGTTGTATGTTAAAGTAGTTCTCGTGTAAAACGTGTTGTTGATGAAATTTGCTGAACTTTTGAGATATTATTCAAATTAGAAATATCTAACTTATTTTAAAATTTTAAATTATTTACGGTTATGTTTTGGTAAAAATCGCTCCTAAAATTTTACAATTAACATTACAGGAAAAGTAGTAATTTCACCATAATTTTAATTTTATTTAAAAAACGCTTCGAGCGATTTATCTGAAAAAGTAAGTTAAGGTAAAATGTTTTAATATTAACATTTTGAAAAAAAGTAGGTATGTACCGTTTAGTGTTGGTAAAAATTTTTCTCAAAAATTGTACAATTAACATTACAGGAAAAATAGTAATTTCACCATACTTAATTTTATTTAAAAAACGTATCGAGCGATTTGTCTAAAAGACTAAATCAATGTAAAATGATGTTATATTAACAGATTGAGCAAACAAAATAAGCTTACATCGAATCCATAAAACATCAAAAAATGTTATGTGCGAAAGACCACCGACGACGACGTCTGCCTTCTTGCGTCTGCTCGCATTCAGATTACTTACTTAAGCACCTACCACTCCCGCAGCACTTCACATTTTACCTAATGGCCATGTTCTTTTTGTCTATGTATGATTAGATGAAACATTCTTTGTTAGCGATTTAAAATATACGTAGCACCATCTATTGATGTACATTTGTATACTTACTACACGCCGAGTAGCTCGCTAGGCATATATATTGAAAATATTAAATTTTCGGTCTGAGCGAATCGATCCTTATGATCCGATGAAACAAAAACTTATTGTTACTTCAAGTCAACATCAAACACACAAACAGACAAAAATTCTCAAAACAATATTTTTTTTACTGCAAGCCTTCACTTTTTTATATGTGACTCCAAAAAACACCCAAAATAAATATTCAATTCTGATTTCTCCACTGAGTGCGCTCGTTGCTATTCATCGTTCGTCTAAGTCGGTCGACTACAAGGTGAGATAACGCCGGAGGGCCTCGTTGCGTTTAGCCACCGTTGCTGAACTTCCGATTGTCGGCGGAATGTTTTTAAGAAGAGGTCGCGGTGTGAAGTTACGAGGTCTCTCGTTGAATAAATATATGCGTAATTAAGTGTTTTTGTATTGTTAATCGGGGTTACGGTAGTGCGCATGTGATACTAACAAATATTTATTTTTTGTTTGTGTAATTATGTTGTAAATTACCTGGAGTAACGGCTGGAATCCACTGTGTAAACGTCACCGAATGTTTTAAGTGTATTCCATCGTTACGTGTAATGTAACATTTCAATTAGTGATAATGAGAAAGGTGAATACTCTGTAAGGAGTGTCTTCGAAAAGCGATGTTGTTATAAGATGGTGGGTAGATAGGGTATCAGTAAGTACGTACGGTATAGCATTCCGCCGTAGTTCGTCATCAATTGTGACGTAAGAGCACCCAAAAATATGGAATTAGCAGGATATAAACATCGGACAGACGCGAATTTAGTTCGCTCTAGGAGGGTTCTGTATCTTCACTATTTAAAATGACTAATGATTAGACATAATTTGTTTTTATTTTAAGATCGCTATGTAGGTACAATATTTAGTTATGCTATACTTTAAGGTGAAAAAAATTAAAATTGTTTTTAACGTTGTCTCACATGCGTAGGTAGGCAAAATACCATTTAGCTCCACATTGTATTTCGGCAAAACTGTTAGCAAAACAGTTAGCAGACAGACATAAACTTGAAGCAGTACTTTCTAAAACATATACGTACATATTTAACTGTAATAGAACATTGTCCGTCATCAATTCACTGACCTTCTGTGTGACTTGGAAGAGTGATATTACCTAAAGTACTACAGCAATGATTAGTCCCTGTGTACTGCGAGATATACGAAATATTGTACTATAAAAATTGTCATATATCATTGTCAAACAGGATTGTACTTACGGTGTACTATAAAAACAGTATCATTGTAGGTTGAGGTATATCGTTTTAGTAACTAAGTGCTATTTGGCACTTAGTTACTGTCAGTTTAATGTAGTAGTATTATGAATGTGTATTGATAGATATAAAATTGCTGTCTGACCACTTGTAGCTGAATTCCGTCGCGTAAAGTATCAAAGGTCAGTTGTTTTATGTATTTTATAAGTAACGGCGGTTGAGGTCGATATGGTATCAATGTGGGAGGGCAGAGTGAAATATCAAAACCTCGATGCGTACAGATGATGCGGCAAGTTACGTCGGCTAAGGTCAGGCCGGGCATAGCAGAGGACACTCGACCGGCGGCGCGCGGACTCGATAGACTTGGAATAATTCTACGATAGACGTAGGATTTTGTTCTTTTTTCTCACGAACTGTTAGGCAACAAATTAGATTTCGCATTGACAAATCCTAAATCTAATTTGTTGCCGAACAGTATCTGGGCAAGGAAAGGTTTGTAAACTATTTCGTCAGCAGTATACTTCTATAGAAGTCACTTCAAAAAGTAGTTGCTGAAAGCGCTTATATAATCCGTAAAGAGGCCTTACTGCTGTAGGAAGTATAAACTAGCGATGTATATACAGATGCAAAGTGTAAAGTTGAATACACAAAGTTGAGGAGAAGTAATTCTCTCTAATGTTCTGAAGAGAAAAAATAAAAATCGTTTTTGGAAATTCAAAGACGAGGTTTTTTGGAAAATGAGTACCGTATTTTTCAAATGTCCATAATCATATTATAAAATAATATTTAATGATTCAATATATATCAAGCAAAGACCTGAATTTTTTGTGTAACACCAAAGGCTATTTCGATAACAAATAAATTACACACAAAAATATTTTAAATGGAAGTTGTGCCATGTCATTTCAGGGTTTAGAAAACATATTAAATATGTTTTTATTAAAACTCATTGCGTGAAATATCTGTTTTAGGCAATGTAAGTAATATATATGTCGCGTTCGGTCAAAACGGAACGAATGTCTTTCTCTATTTCATAAATCAACTGACCTTTACATAATTAAACCTCAAGCGGACAACTGATTATTTTCAAAAATTTTTTCTTTGCGAGATTTGAAAAAAATGTTTTTCGCTTTTCTCTTCATGATATTGAAGAGAATTTCCTCTCCATGGCTTTGTCGTATTCATTTTTATATCCTCTATATTAAATAGATTGTTACATTTTTGTATGAAAATAGGAATTTTTATAGAAATGTAACAAAAGAAATAATTTTATAATATAATCATATTTGCCCGTAAATAAAAAACTTATTATATGGAAAAAATATTTAACGTTTGAATAATGTTCAATATCATGAGTTAATTAGGATAGTGCATATTTTGAAATATGTTTTTAAACTTGGTCAATGACATACAATTCATTTTGAATTCCAAGTAATTACAATAAACCTTAAATTCACTTCAAAAGTTATGGAGACCCTAAAGTGTGCTTCAAAATATTGCAAAATATTACGTGTATGTATGTCGCTTCATATTTCCAAAAAAGGTCTACCCATTTCTATATTGTTTCACAAAAGTAATCTAAAATATAAGGAAATAGCTATAAACCACATAACATCGCCCTACCATCAGTTTAAATAGAGTAGTGAACGAAAATGTCCAGTAAGTTGGAAAAAAACACGCGTGGGTGCTACATGTTTAAAACTATTTACGCTGACTTAAATCTAAGGGATAGATTTTATGATGGCATTTTGGCATTAATTTATTCAACAAATGGTAAATATATAAAATAATAAGCAAATTTTCATTCACGTGATCTGTCATTTGCTTGGAAAGCCGAAATTGTCACGAGTGAAGCTGCAGGTCTTGAATATTTGTCCATTTTATTTTTGTCAGTCCACGTTTTCAGCCCTCTCGACGTGTAGCGTTGTCTCTCTGCCGTTTTTACTGCTCGCTGAATAATTCATAGCGCGCGGGGCGGAAGTCGGCTCCTGAGCTCTGCCGGCTCCACGCTCGGACGTGATTTGCTCGTGTTTTTGGTCTTTAAACCCCGAAGGGACAGTGGATATCAAAGGCGTTTATTGTGATGTACATCCATGCGGTCGTTATTTGTTTTGCCTATACTAAATGCGTACCAGCCGCGCATTAATTTTTTTGGAGCTATATAGAAATGTAACATTTAAATTGTAAGTAACTAGTGTTACATACTCAGAAAGGTATTGGTACGTTCAATTCAAATTATATGTATCTGTATTAGTAGAAGTGGATAAGTTAGGCTTGTTCCATAGTGTACCGTTGTGAGATTACTAAATGCTGTTCCAGCACGTAAGTCTGGTGTGGTTACTTCTTTACTATTTTTCAACTTAAGATATCGTGATGGCATATATAGATTGTAGAGTAATGTTATGTAGGCGTAACGAGCAACAATATACTCTCAATAAATCTACCGGCTTTAATTATATGCGAAAGTAATTCCTAATTAAAATTGCATGAAAACTTAATATGTCCGCGCATGAGAAATCGTTTCGGCGGAAACGTAATGTGTCATTTAAAAAATTAGCATTTAAATTGGGAATTCAAGTCCTTATGTCACGTTTCATATTAGTATCGTTTAGTGGTGTAAATGGCCGTATCCTTGAGCGGGTGAGCGGATCGGAAGTAGTTCTTAACCCTTACAAACTCTCCAGGGTCTTTGAGACCTTCTTCTCTGATTGGATTCAACTTTCGTTTAAGAATTAATTAATTTTTGTTTTCTTTAAAAAAATACTTAAATGTACTAAAACTCGTTCTTTTTTGGGAGTAGCAGACACACTGTGTGGTTCAAGAAGGTAATTGCACAAATGGTTATAACAAATTATCGCACATATAGAAATAAAAAAAACACAATACGAATATTTTTTTTATTTTGTGTTAATTAATAAGAGAAGTAAATATGAGGTTATTTCGTAAATAAATATATTTTTAATATGTTATCGCATACAGGAATCATCGTGTTAGTCTACCGTTCGATTAATGATGCTGTAAAGGGACCCTTTATAAAATGCATAGATCTATATCCAAGTTGATGAATCGATACAAATATATATGTGAACAAACCATATGTGACTATACGCTTCTCTTCTTGAACAAGACGCAAAAAATTTATTCAAAACGGAGCAACAGACATAAAAAACATGAGATGCCTTTTGCTTTTTTTGCGTTGTTTTTTTTAATTCACTTAAAATGGAAACTAAGGTGGCGCTACTTTGGTGTAATATCACCTTTTTCTTAACACTACTTTCAAAATTAGAATTTGTTTCTATTTTCTTACTTTAAGTAGTAGCTATGTCTACGTTATCCGGTTTAAAACTATTGAACTAATTCTGAATAGGTTGGCAATATCTGTTGCATTAACATTTTTTTCCCAATTAGTATTAAATGACGACAATTGAGTATAAGGAAAGTCAGTGAACAATACTATATTTAATGTTTCCCCGAACATCATTCGATTTTCGCTGTCGTTGTCAATTGTGCATAAGGTTTATTCAATTAAGAGGCGACCGATAGTCGATTATTAGCCGGGAGTGAACGACAGTGTATTCGTCTATGTTTTGTTCTGATTCGTAGATTACATAGAATTATTTTTTTAAACGTTGTACTTCGAGAACGAAATTAACTCAAATGTCAATTTGACATTTCAATTCGTGTTCATTATAAATTTTAGTTTCATCGCCATCTTACTTGTAGTAGATAAAACAGAAAAATCATCAATATTTTCAATTACTTATTGTTTTTCTGTTTTATCTACTACAAGGTGATGAAACTGAAGTTTATAATGAACACGAATTGAAGTGTCAAACTGACATTTGAGTTAATTTCGTTCTCGAAGTACGTTTAAAAAAATTATTCTATTTAATTGGCGGATCGGAACGAAACACAGACAAATACACTCCCGGTTAGTAATCCACTATCGGTCGCCTCTTTGTAAAAGAATTTGGTTCGGGTTAGGTTCAAATCCATTCCCTCAGAAAACCTATATTAACCTTACGTTCCATTTGTTGAAAGTTACTTTACCGTATATAGTCCACGCTATCGTAGCTGATCGGAGTATAGTCTCAGTAAATACGATTATATTATGTCTGTGTTTATGGACGATGACTAATACTCGAAAGTATTTCCATTGGGGTCACTTAATCCTGGTATTTATCAGATTTTAGATAGTTTCAACTCCATTCGACCAATATTGAGTGTAATTATTATCTCGTTACGAAACACGCTGCCAAATGCAACTGCACTGGCATTTCAAGGATGCGTTTAGAACGTATCGGTTTGTACGGTTCTGCATTTGTTATACATGCCTTGTTTTAGCACTCTATGTTGTAATTATTTAATAATAACGTACGTTTCTCTGTTTTGTTGCAGGTAAGCGTAACACTGTTTCGGCGACTGCATCATCCGTTCTGTTGTTATGAAAGCGTCGACGTAACGAGCTATTTCGAGCGGTCGCCTTTTGTGCTCTAGTGAATAGTAATAACTGGTAATAGGTAAACTTTAAGTTATTTGGATAATTATATATTTAAGTTTCTAAATTGTCGTTTGCATCAGTACCGCGTCGAGTTGTGTCTTGGTGGACCTCATAAGTGTTGGTTTATGAACGTTTCTGTGGTTTCTGAACTGTATTAGTGTGGTAAAGGAATATGAAATTGGAAAAGAAATCACAGTGAGGTTATGTTTGAAAACGGTATCTCGGATTTATTGATTGTAATTACACTAGTTTCTGTTTATTATATAGACTCTTTAGCAGATAAATATCCTTTTTGCGACCACAAATTTTTCATATTGAAAAGTAAAATATATATCGCCGCAGCTGGCTAACGAGAGTTGATAACCTTTTATGATTCATTTTTTCTGATCTAGGTGATATTTCTTATAAAATAGTTCTTCTATATCATAATAGTGTATACACACAGCACAATTATAATAAAATATGCCATATATAAACGAATTCCTATTTATATATCGCATATTTTATTATAATTGTGCTCAGTGTAAATCTACACTTTTGTACTCTAAAGTAATTCTTGGCGTGTATTTAGCCAATCATGACCAACTAATATCAACATAACTAAAACTAATATCAGTTAAGATCTTCAATATAAGTAAATTATTTAGTAAAGACAGTATGTTTGCAGTTGATTGTTTACGAGTATACATCCCTGTACAAAAATCAATCCTGAATTTTTTATCTTCCTCAAGTTGCTATTGGGAAGGTGGTATCTCTTTCATTTTAACTCCTTTATTCCCATTGGAGGTTGGCATAGAATATATAACGTTTATCCTGCCGATGGTGACGATTTCTGCGGCTTCGCTACTGCTGAGATATATGTAGTTTAATAGCCATTTCCTTATGTATTTATTTATACATCGAACTGCAATTACTTCAATTGTAATTATAGTTTAAATTTTTAGTAACTCGATTTATAATCTCATTGTTATATTTTTGTAGTTAGTATTTTTGTTACGTTTTTGTAGTATAAAATACTATTCCCCTCCCTCAGACTAGAAAGTTTTCGAGCTACGACCGTAAACTGAACACATATTTTCCGTGTGCAGTGGTAACGGTGCCAGTCTGCACGTAAATTCACTGGACGTCGCGTCTGACTTAAAGACGTAACGTGGCTTTCACTGTGACCGCTACAGACTCGTTGATTTGACGAAGATAAGTCGCGTTAACCATGTCCGTAATTTAGAATTATTTGAATGCAAAAGATAGCGGCTGGTAGATAAAGACGAAATATTTCTGCAGTACAAGCGGCGTACAGATGCGAAACGCTTTCGAAACTAGGCCGTTCATTTACTGTAATATTTTCTTGCGATACGCGTGGTGCACTAACGGGCAGGTGCTGATGGACTTATTGCCTTGTGTCGTAAGGTGGTAGATTGTATTAAGCAGTGCATCGTCCGTCCTTGCATGGATCAGCCTATTAATGAATAGAATGTTAGTGGAAATATTCGTATGAAAAAGTGGTGATATCTAAAGAGGTTGTATTAAATAGGCACCTTATACTTTTATGAAATTAATAAAACGAGTCTTCAGATGTTGCTCACAGTTGGATTTTAAAGAAAGAAGTGGAAGAAGGTGCTCACAGTTGAAGAAGGTATGCAACATATAGTTA
Source organism: Druceiella hillmani (assembly GCA_039881145.1). NCBI lineage: Eukaryota > Metazoa > Arthropoda > Insecta > Lepidoptera > Hepialidae > Druceiella > Druceiella hillmani. The sequence continues at coordinate 12,581,047 of JAYKKI010000016.1, read as the reverse complement.
TAGATCTTTTGAGGATCATTGGGTACTAATTACATGTCAAGATAATGTAAATGTAAAACAAATTGGCTATATACCTCATGTTGACAACCTTGGTTTTCTGTAAAGTGTAAGGTCAGAAGGAAGCGGTTTGATTGGGTAATTTATTTTGAGCAGTAAGGATGAAATAGATGCTGTAGAAATTGATGTGATAGAAAAAGAAATGGGGTGCGAGGAAAACTTTGGAATGAAAGAAAGTGCTGTTGAAATTGTTGAGAATTTTGGTTTGGTCACACGATATTATCGTCGTATATCGACTACGACGTCGACGATATAATCGTCGTATATAATGCATCTACGAAAAACTATATAACAGTGCATTGATTGGTAGAGAGATGCGTAGAAAATTAAAGTTTTATAAGGTTCATGATTTAATAAAAGATGATAACAAGTCAACCTACATCAGGACATGCGAGTTAATATAAAAATTGCAGCTTTATACTTTACTTATTTTGGCGTTTCGCTACTGATTGTATAATGTTCTGAGGGTATGTATTTGGGTCTGTTTTATGTAAGACCTCGCGGACGTGCATCTGTAATCGGTGGTCTACTAAAGAAATAATTACGTTTCGAAACATACGTAGAATGAATTATAGCAGATTAAGTAACGTGGTCTAGTTACGGTGGTGGCATTCGAGTCATGTGCATGAATTACTGCCGTATGAAGACTGTGGAACGTTGTTGATTTTTTTGTGTCGTCAACAAAGTGTTATTTTAGTTAGTTTATTAAAACGATTTTCTTACAAGCTATTCTGTCGACTCTTCGCACGTAAAGAATTATGAATACTTATGTGAATATGAATGTATAATTGCATTAGAATGTTCATTAAAAATAAAAGGAATACCGGCATCTGAAAAATTAAAAAAATACACTTTAATACGGTAGTTGACTCATTCTAAATTTTGATATTTTTCGTACAATATTGTGAAATATAAGTTAATTACAAATGAATATTGAAAAAAATTCAAAAATTGATTGAAAAATAAGCCAGTTATAGGCTTCTAAATTTGAATATGTGGATAGGGTTGGGTATATCCCTGTCTCTTTTCCTCTTGTAGAATATAATGTGCAATATTAAAAATGACCTCACAACACAGTATTCCCGTGCTAGTCTAAAGATTAAATTTAAACTTTTATAACTCGGTCAATTTTTAAGATTATTAAAATTTTTTTTCACTCTTCATCAGCTTGTACCTTGAAATTATGATTAATGAAATAAAAAAAATTTAGTCAAATACCCAATTATTGACATTATGATGGGTGTAATAACGAAGCAGATTTCGGTACAGGTTACAGAAAGGTGACTTGATTTACGTTTTGATCATTATCACTTTATTTATTGTTTATAACAAAAGAAGTGATAACAATCAGCGTTAAGAATAAATTCCTTTAAAAAATAATAATTTTATATATTCAGGATATCTTAGATTTAACAAAATTATTTTTAGAAATAACTTTTATCTATCTTTGTCCTAGACTAAATCGATTTTATTTATGTGTTAGAATTCTACAAATGATTAACTTACGTTGGAGACACCATTTTGTGTAGTAAATTTTATTTTGTATAATAGATAGAAAAATAAATTTATGATGCAAAATTTCAAGTTACCATGTTAAATGGGCCAGGTTCTAGATAAGCCTGAAGACAATCGGGTATATTTGTCTGTTTGACACCGGATTAGGACCATACGTCTCCGGTTTAACTGAAGTTGGTGGTACGGAACTTCGTAAAAGTTTAGAAGCTGGAGGGTTCCTCAGTTATATTATTCGTACGTTATATTTTGAGGATAGGGAACAGGGGGAAAAACCGGGTAAGTCAGCTTATCTTATATTATGTAAAATACGCTGAGTATGATGTCTATAAGATTAAGAAAATAATATGTCTTATAACATTAGATACAAGTTTCGACTCGCGAATTAAACCTAATATTTTTACCTGAAGAAAAACGTATAGCAGTTGTGCACATTTTGAAGTAACTCAACTTTATTAAGCAATCAATCTAATTAATAAATTCAATTTAGATATTGCTTATTGTCTTAATAAAGCAAAGGTAATTAACGTATTTGTCAAAAGAGAATTTTGTCAGTAGTTATCATTAATATTTTAGTGCTGCTAATTTTAGGGTTATTATAATTTCATTGAATGAGGATTTGATCGATAAAGATTTGTCCCTTTAATATTAAAGAATAGTGTGTGTAACACTTTCTGAATGTCTTTCTTTAACTAGTCTATGGATCTGATCGATTGAAAGTATCATAGATATGATATGCTTCTTTTAATTTTACAAGAATACCTTATCAAAGAATGGTTTTATCGAATGGAAAGTTCGGTATTTAAAACCCGTCTTTGTTATCTATTACTTGTTATCATAATAAATTATGGTTTTTAGTAATAACGTCGCAATATTTGTGAATTTGTTTACACGTGTGGTATCCTATATTTTATCGGACATAAACAACAGTTTTATACAACTTAACTGCGTACTTTTTTATGTCGAATTATCTTAAAGGTATAAGTTAATGGCATATGAGTATGTAGGGTGGGCCTATATGTTAATAACGTTCTAAAAGATACTGTTAATACGAATTTTTACTACTTTCAATTTTTTTACAAGTTTGGTTCCAAATAGGTTTGGTTCCAAACTATAAAATTCTGTGATTTTATTTAGTTTTTTTTTTACATAACGCTAAATTAATTTCAAACTACATAACAAATGTTATTAAAAATTACTTATGCACGTTTTCCTGTACACCCATGATTTAGTTTCGTTTAATACTTTGCTAAAAATTTTAACATATTAAAGTAAATTAAACCGCACGTACAGACACCAAAACATGGCAGTAAAGTGTCATTTAATACTTTTTAGTGCTGCCTACAAATTTTGAGCGACAAGATCCGCTAGTATTCTTTAATACTTTGTGCAATTTGTCTTATTTTTTAAAACGCTATTTGTCGTATATTTTGAAAGATTCCACGATCAACTTGCATCTATTATTGCCATCGTGGACCTTATAACCACTGGAGGTGCCATAATACTTGGGCAACCTCGTCAGCTGTACGCAGGTAAAATCGGACACGCGCACGATCTTTGAAAAATGGAATATGTCAGTTGCATATAGGCTACAGTCGCGAACGCAATGTGTTACAAATTGCCACATTATACAATTAATTGGTGCAGAAGTCGGACTGAGATACGAAATTTAGAAAAACATTTCATTTGTGAACATATAACATTTATATTTTATCATTTATTTAAAAACTGATGGTTATTATTTGCAATAGTATTTGACATGACTTAAAAGTTATTAGTGAGGATATAAACTAAGCGCCGATGTTTTATCGATAAACATTATTGGTGCTATAAACGAAATGTGAGAAATGTGATTCCATATTATAACGATATCTTTATTACTCTCCAGTCTATGTAAATTTTGTAAACTTAATTATAAAAGTTTAGTCATTGCAATTGGAAAATGGACCATTAGATTAGATTAGAATTTGTTATTAAAATGTAGTTTCAACAGAAAGAAGCTTGGATAGTTATATTAAATGTTAATTATTATTGGTTTTATTATTTGTATAGATTCTGAAGGATCAGAATAATATGTTTCTCATTTATTATTTTGTCTATTATATTTTTTATGTCTTTCATTTATTCGATAACATATATTACCGATAAAATATATCGGTTAATTAATATTTTATTTTATAATTCATATTTTTTTATAAGAAAATAATTAAAAAACACACTTTTGACATCACAAAGTATATCAATATTGCATAAAACTGTGACTCTGACTGATGAAAACGCGTGAATTTTACCGATGTTAAGCTATGACCTTAAACGCCCCTATTTAAAAAAAATGTGATTCTTACATTTACAATTGTTATATGGTAAATTTGTTAATTACCGACTCTGCAATGTGGATATTATTAAGATTTTTATTTTTTTAATAACTTAAGTATAAGAGTACATTTACATTTAAAGATACATATTAGAAAATTTACATTTTACGTTACACCGACCACATACATTTTCAAATATATAATTTTGATAAATGTTCTCAAGTACGGAGTCACTAAAATGTATTAATAATAGTATTGGGTACTAGGAAATCATTTCAATTCTTCCTCTTTTTCATTATTCACTAGGTGACTTTTTATTTGAATTTTTTTGTGACTTAATTTTAACTGTAAATTAGACAAATTTTATGTTTGTCAACCCTACAAATTAATTCACGTAGAATTATGATAAAGACGATTTTATTTATTTGACCATTAATTAAAATAGAAGTAAAAGGTAACATTTTGCTCATTCTTAAAAAGTCTTTGTAATTTTAAAGTTATTGATGAATTAATAATGAAAAATGCTCATTGTTACTATCTATTGAATGTCTTCAAAGACATTAAAATTATTATTAAGATCAGTTGAACCAAGTTTAAAGAAAAAAGTACACATTACAGAGAATCATTTTCGATAGTAAGATAGCTTGTAGCTCAGTAATTAAATACTATCGAACTGTGTTTATCGACATGGTCACAGCCGTGACAATTGCGATATGTTTTTGGCTCATTTTTTTACCTATTGCTATGAAACGCGTGCACGGCGTTAGCCAGTCAGAAGCGAGGACGTTCCCCCTGCCTCCCCCAAATTTTGTCTTTGTTTTATAGTGAATTTGTTTCATTACTCGTTCAGTGGTTATTAGGTCCATAATTGCCATTTTACTAGATGTAGTAAATTCCTTGATATAAAGGACTTTGGAGACGAAAATTTAAATGTTGGCTATGTTCGCCAGACCAATATCTGTAGTAAACTGTGATTAATGTACATTAGACTAAATCTCTATAAGCTCGTGATTAGTGCGCCATTAAGTATTACCTACAAATTATGAACTAACTACTTATAATATTGTTCGAAACACACCTTCTTGATAAATATCGAAGGTCCTTTGACGTACAAGACGGCGGTGGTGACATAATATCACATGTTAACTACAAATTACCCGCAACATGATACGCGGGCGTTTACGTCACTGGAACGAGTGAACAATGGAATTCCGCATCACTCGTCTGCGGAGCGGCAGGGTTCTCCCTGCGCCCCTCCGCACGCACGACAATCCGCCATTGTGTTCCATTCGCGGACTATTGTCTCACGAGAGCGTCTTTAACCCCTTGAGGCACGCGTATCTTTGACTTAATCAGTGTTGTGTTACGTGTAAGGTGTCACGCCAAATCGGTATTTATTTTCTCGCTGTTCATATTTGGATATGTTAAACGCAACAACACAGGTTTGGCTTTTATCGATTTAAAAATAAAAGAATGATTCGCAAGAAGGCGTTCGAGAAAACAATGTTTAGTTACTTTAGTGTATTTATTGAAATACGGAACTGTATTTATTATGTATTTTAATATAACAATATTGAATTTTAGCCGGTTTATAAATGTTTTTGAGTAGATGCAAAAAATATATTTTTTTTGGAGTTAGTTTTATTTTTGTCTGTTTATTTATAAGTGGCGTACACGAAAAATATGCTGACTGATTTTTAGATTCTACTTTTTTATGTTATGGATGGTTTTCGAGATAGTGCTGGTATTATCAAAAATGATATAAACATTACTAATTATTATCCCTAAGTAATGTTTTTATATTTTAAATATTGGAATTCTGATATGCAGGAGTTTTTTCTATTAGACTAAAGTTTATACATATTTTCTACTTTATTTATACATATCATAAACAGACCTGAAAACCGCACAGTTCATAATGTCTTGTAGAATCTTCCAAACATATTTTCTATCTATTAGCCCTTTATATATAATTTCAACTTGCACTGTGTTATCCTTTGTGGCTCGCAAATACTTCAACAATTGTTTTTATTTTTTCTTGCGAAAAAACTATTTTTCTACTTTATTTAAGTAGGAAAATAAAAATAAAATTCAAATAAAAAGTCACCTAGTGAATAATGAAAAAGAGGAAGAACTGAAATTATTTCCTAGTACATTAGTACCCAATACTATTATTAATACATTTTAGTGACTCAGTACTTGAGAACATTTTTATCTAAATTATATATTTGAAAATGTATGTGGTCGGTGTAACGTAAAATGTAAATTTTCTAATATGTAGCTTTAAATGTAAATGTACTCTTGTACTTAAGTTATTAAAAAAATAAAAATTCTTAATAATATCCACATTGCAGAGTCGGTAATTAACAAATTTACCATATCACAATTGTAAATGTAAGAACTACATTTTTTTTAAATAGGAGCGTTTAAGGTCATAGCTTAACATCGGTACAATCAGAGTCACAGTTTTATGCTATATTTTGTGATGTCAAAAGTGTGTTTTTTAATTATATTCTTATAAAAAAATGTGACATAAAATAAAATATTAATCAACCGATATATTTTATCAGTGATATATGTTATCGAATAAATGAAAAATATAAGTAGAGAATAAATGAAAGACATAAAAAATACACAGACCTGATTTAGATTAGCCGTCTGTATATAATTTCAACTTGCACTGAGTTACTCCTGCGCGGCTGACAAATACCTTAATAATCTTTTTATTTCTTCTTGCGAAAAAAGTATTTATTTTAAATATATTAATTTCTTACTGTATATACATATACACATTTAATCATCTATACGTGTGTATATTACTTTGTTTTATAAATAAAGTAATGATATTCACTTCGTTTAATTTTTAATTAATTTCCATCAGTCAAAATTTTTCAGAAATTTTCAACGTTCGTAAGTTTGTTGGTAAAAATACACCGGTTATGGTATGTCTATGTGAATAGTTAAGCACTGACATGGCTTTACGGTTGAGTTATATTGGTCGCAGTATGCCGAGGTCGTGCAGTGGAATGTCGGTTCTAGCAGCTAGGGGGCGGTGTAGTGATGTGTATCGTCGTGGAGTATAATACTATAGGAACAAAACTGTGCTTCGACACCAATATTCGTTAAGTGAGTGTTATCTCTTTGGCATTTCACGATCCCGTATTTACTGTGATTTACGATAGAATAAAATGCTTTAAAGGACTATTTATTTTCAAATACGATAGTTGTTTCTAGCAAGAGTTTATGGTGGGGACTAGAACTCACGGTATGAAAGTCCCGTATGTACTTGTTTGTAAATAATATAAAAGCTTAATTGAAAACATTTAAGGGTGCATAGTATTTCTGTTATATTATTTACAAATATTCATCATTATTTTTTACAGTTACAGAAATAAGAAAATTGTGAATTACTCCAAAACTATGTGATGTAGAATTACAGATATAATTTTTAGCAAAATATCCCTGCTTTTTCATAATTTAATTTTAGCAGTCTTAGGGATAGGGGAAGTTTTTCATGTTTTCTATGAACATTTTTAGCAATATATCTGGATGTGACATAAATAAAATGTATGGAGTATAAAGGTATTTTGGAAACCTCTGAATCGATACCTCACGGGACTGAAAGCAAAAACCTTTTTTTATACTAAACCTTTTTTATACTAAACCTTTTTTTTATACTAAACCTTTTTTTATACTAAACTTTCTCTATCCAAAATTCTCAATTATTTTTTAGGTTCTTACTGTTGCGAAATATAACAGTCAGTAAGCTCATTTACTATACCAAATTTAAATTTTTTACGTCAAACGGTTTCTGACGCGAAAAATATGTTCACTGATTTGGAACCTCTATTTTTTTAAATATCGCTTAAAGTATATTATGGAAGATTTTATAAGATAGTGCTGTAAAATAAATATTTTGGAAGCCATTTAAACGATACCATAAGCGGTTGAAAGCAAAAAAACTTTTGTACTTAACTTGCTCTATCCAAAATTGGGTATTTGACTAAATTTTTTTACTTCATTAATCATAATTTCAAGGTACAAGCTATCGAAGAGTGAACAAATTTTTTAATAATCTTTAAAATCAACCGAGTTATAAAAGTTTAAATTTAATCTTTAGACAGGGACGGGAATACTGTGTTGTGAGGTCATGTTTAATATTGCACATTATATTCTACAAGAGGAAAAGAGACAGGGATATACCCATCCCTATCCGTATCATCAATTTAGAAGCCTACAACTGGCTTAGTTTTCAAACAATTTTTTATTTTTTCCATACTGGTTTTTAATTAACTTATATTTCACAATATTGTACGAAAAATATCAAAATTTAGAATGAGTCAACTACCGTATTCTCAAATATTTTTCATCCAACAAATTTTGAACTCTATGCTTACAAACGTTGAAAATTTCAGAAAAGTTTGGACCGGTTGAGAGTTAATCTAAAAATAATCGAGGTGAATATCTTTATTTGTAAAACAAAATGGCATATATATGTATAGATGATTAAATATGTATGTATGTATAGTAAGAAAGTAATATATCTATAATTAATAATTTCTTCGCAAGATGAAATAAAAAGATTAGTTGGAGTAATCGCAATCATGATGGGACAAGACGGTGAAAGTTGAAATGATGTATAAACGACTAATAAATAGAAAATATGTTTGGAAATATCTACAAGGCAATATAATCTGTGCGGTTTTCAGGTCTATCTATTATATATACAAATTAATTACGAAGCATGTATAAAATTATAGAGCATGAATCAACTGCGTTCGTCGTAGTAATATGAATGTTGGGAGATAATCTTGGTGAAGGCAACGGCGTCGCAGTTTGAGATAAAATACCTTCTCACCTTTTATATCGGAAAGCGTTGAGGTGATAATGTTTACAAGAGGTGACGCTAATTAGGCTACAGATAAGGATAGTCGCACGCCGAATTTATTTCAAGGCCGGTCGCAGCGTGCGCGTGCAGAATCGCCGAGTCAAGGTCTTGAGGCTAATTTGTACAGTGTGTGAATGTTTGCGGCATCTCTTTTTTGTTTTATATCGCTGTGGAACAGATTTTCATATAGGTAAGATAAACAGCAGTGATGAGGTCTTGAGGCTAACTTGTCCAGTGCGTGAATGTTTGCGGCGTCTTTTTTTTTGTTTCATATCGCCGTGGAACAGATTTTCATATAGGTAAGGTAAATAGCAGTGATGAGGTCTTGAGGCTAATTTGTACAGTGTGTGAATGTTTGCGGGGTCTTTTTTTTGTTTTATATGGCTGTGGAACAGATTTTCATATAGTTAAGATAAACAGCAGTGATGAGGTCTTGAGGCTAATTTGTACAGTGCGTGAATGTTTGCGGCGTCTTTTTTTTTGTTTCATATCGCTGTGGAACAGATTTTAATATAGGTAAGGTAAACAGCATTGATGAGATCTTGAGGTTAATTTGTACAGTGGTTTTGTTGGAATGAAGTTGAAAATATTTTTAGTTTTATCGAGCAAGATTGAAAAGTATATACGATTTCTGTTCGTCTTCATCAGACTGAACCATGGTTTTGGAATTATTGTTTAATATATTGGATTATTTTATTTTTGGAACAACTCTCGGACAAACTCTATTGGAAAAATCCTAAAAATTAGCCGCTGTTTTCACATTGAAGTGTGTTGTTCATTATATGGCTCAAATAATCTGCACAGAAGGCGTTTAAAAAATATTCTTAGAGATTCTTGAATAAAAAAGAAAATTTTTGGAATGACAAAAGTATTAAGCTATTTATTAGCTATTGTTACTTTTTTAATTTGCCACTACTTTATAATTAGCTAATTTTCATTGCAATACATATATTTATAAAGAAAACGTGTAAACTACCAATTGAATTGATAAACGATTTTCAATGTTTTCACTTTCGGAAGCATATGTAAAATTTAAGATTTTAGCAGTCTGTTTTTGTTTGTATGTGTGCCTACGTCTGTTAACTTGTAGAGTCTGACGGATTTCAATAAGTAAGTTATTGTTGGTTTCGTCTCAATTATTCTCCTAATATAAGCTATATTCTCTGCAGAAAAATGGCGGTTTCCAGACGCCATATTAGTTTGAATGAAAAAAATTTTAAATTCATCTGTGAATTTAAAAAACTTCTAAAACATGCGAGACAAATTTTGGATTACAAAAAATATATTAATAAAAATTAAAGTTAGAATGATAAAATAATATGACCATACACGATGCTTACTGGATATTATATTTAGCACATAAGAAGTAATATATCTAAAAGATAAATTTATTTATCCTATAATAGTAACATCCTATTTTATTACAAAGTGTTATAAATAGTAATACGCTAGACTTAAATATATCGTAATTATATTTTATCTTCTGAAATTCAATATACTTGTTACATTCTCGAAATGAAAGTTAATATAAAATTAATTAATGATTTAATCGTAGTTAACAGAACAGTAAACAATCTAAAATTATCTTCACAGAATATTGATTTTACAATTATATTTCCTTTTTATAGAACTAGACATTCTTCTATTCAGAAATTTATTATTGCTTGGCGATATCTGAATAGAAGCTGGCTTCGTGGAGTTATAGACAATACAAGCCTTTTTCGTTATATTTTATTTTATCAATTTAACTTATTTTGTGTCTTTTGGAGCACTTTAGGTTTATAGTTTTATTGGCTGTTTACCATTCGAAGTGTATAAGAAAATAACAATACGTACACAAAAATGTTTGCCGAAAGTCTCCGAAACAAATTTGAAAAATACTAAAATCTATTCAGTAATTTCGGAGGTTACGTGTAGTATATACGGAGAGTTGCATAAACTAAACCTTTTTTTGAACTGCATGTATATTCATCAAGCGTTAAAATCTTCTGGAAGGATCAATCCTTTTAATCGATTGACTTTTATTCAGAATATCATGAGAGTTCTAGTTTTATTGCTATAACCTGATGATTATATATATAAATATAAAGAAGACGATGAAATAAGGTCAAGAAATAAGACGTGAAAAATGAGTAAATTCAATTTTAACACTTCGAATATTTACATAGTTTCTGTCCTGAATAATTTTAAGAGGTAATAAAGTAAAGCCTTATTATATGGTAATAATGATAATCGAGTGCCTCTAACCCTGACGTATTCTTTCATCTATTTAGGATAACATAATACTTTTAGTGCGGGGATGGTTGATATGAAAATCTCAGTGATTATATGGATTTATTTTTATATCCTTCTTAGTGTTTACGTCATTTCCCACCTAGACGCAACACACATAACTTTAGCTTGGCTCATTTTTATCGCATTTTCTCCTCGCGTATGAGCATTTATGTCTTCTGTACCGTTGCTTTTTTTTCTGTATTTAGTTTATTGAAGTTTTTCTCAATTTCCTTAACCCTAATACTCTTTGGGCATAGAATTTCTATTCTGTAATTTTATTTTTGTGCGTACATTTATTTTTTCAATATTTTTTCAGCTTTAAGAAAGGAGAAGGTATTTTCTTCGCTCATTTACTTAAGGTCGTCCATATGTCATACTTGACTGACATCGGTTCATAATTTTTGAATAATTGCGACAGATTTTTGAAACTTTTTTCTCGAAGTTTTACCTCCAGAAATTGTTAGAAAAAGACATACTTTTGGTCGTAGTCTTATGACCAAGTAATGCTAAGCCCGGTTGATACTCCGTTCGTCTGTCTCTTCAACTATCGTAATAAAATATTTCGTAAATTGTACAGGTCGGAAAATTCAGCTTTTTTTCTAAAATGTGAAGTCGTTAGAGTTATATAAAGACCTAAAAAATTAATGAATATAATTTTTTTGATAAGGGTCCCATATATTGAGAAATGTTATGTTTGAGAAATGCCATCTTAACGAAAAGTCAAACACATCGTTAGTGGAGACAACGAGCGATATACGACTTTCCTAACATTCTCCGCTGCCGTTAGCTCGGCTGCTAGTCGTCAATAAATAGTACACCATCAGCAGTGTATGTCTAATTTGTTTAAGTTTCTATTATTCTCTTAGCAGTAATGGGGGGGGGGGGGGTTCACTCACCGGTGTAATGAACGATGCAAGGGAGAGAGGTTTTTTGTGAATAACTTTATTTTATTTTTATTACACAATCACATTCAGAATAATTATTTGGAAAAAAGCTTCACATTTCTTTTGCGAGGTCATACACTCTTTTTTAATCGAAAATGCGGTGACTTGGAACTTTTTTAGCATCTTATTAATGTACTAGCATCTTATTTAACATTAGGTTCTGAAATATGCATACGTCTCTGTACGGAATCTTATGGCGTGGAGATGTATGTTTTGAATTTTTTTTCCCTTAAATGCGAATACTAGTTTTACGTAACATATCTATCTTGGAAATTATGATGTAATTAGTTTGCGAAAAGGCAGAGATAAAATTGTTTTGGTAATAGGGCTTAAAATTTTCAGACAATCTTAAAAACGAACTATAGACGGAAATAGAGGAGAATGTTTGGTATCTTCCGCATTTCGCTACGTCGCGTTTTTTGTCTTCATTTATGTAGTTCGGAATGTGGCTTTCCGATCGACTTTGTACTTTCTGGGCAGTGGTGTGAGGAGGCTCGAGGCTCGATGTAGTATTGTCCGGCCGTGCGGCCGTCTGGCGCCGTCGAGTCGCAGTGCCGGCCTTTATTGTCTCGTTTTATTTTCTAGATTTATTACACTAGCCGTTGTACCTCTGTGCGATGGCGGAAATGTAGACTTGTGGCTAATATACTTAGCGATGTTACTCTGTTTACTTTGTTATTGGGTTAGGTTGTTTTAAGGGTAAAGTGGTTTAAGATTTAGTAAAGCGGTAGTTTTTTACTTTTCCAATTTCTTTGGCCTTTCGATTTCTGAAATTAGTGATGCGAAAAATAGATTGCTTGAGTAATATCGCATACTATTTTTGTATCGCAAATTTTGCAAATGATGGATAACATGGTAAATGATGCTTGTAAGAAACCAGCCGTGTGGAGTAGCGGTAAGTTATAAGGTTTTGGTTTTTTTTTCATAAGTTCATTTTGCCAACATTGAATCTGTGTATAGATACAGATTATATCTATTGTTATTATTACTAGTTTTATTGTTACTAGTTAGTAGTTTTTTTTTATTCAAGAAGTAAGTATATCGTTATGTTGGCCAATGAAAAGGTACGCACGGATAACGGATAAACCCCAAGGGGCTAGTTTTATCCTAGAAACATGTCTAAATAATTTAAGAAAGTTATGTGTAAATTTTTGAATAAGATTTCGAAATAAAAATACGTTTATGAAGCAGTCAGTTTCGCCATTATAATAATATGTTCGAGTGTGTTAAAAATATTTAAAATAAAATTATGACAAAATGTCAGTCTTTTAATAAAATATAATGAGCAAATATCGGATGTAATGATTTAGAAAAAATTAAATATTTCGCCACGTATGTAAATTTAGTTGCATTGTATATAATGAAGATGCCAGGATTGTATAGTTGTGAAAGGATCAGCGTGATTAGAAAAAGAATCTGGTGAGAATAAGAATCTTAGAAATTTTGATTCTGGTTATGGAAATAAAAAAAATTAAAGAAAATACTGGACAGGAATAGGAGGTGCGCATGGGTCATGTTCAAAGAAGTTTTAAAATGTGCAATAGAGCATCGTAAAAATACAAGTGTTTATGTAAATTTCTGCTAATCGTATAAAGGCGAAAGTATTTTGGTTTGATTTGATTGTTACCAATAAATAACATTGCAACTAAACAGCGAATTGCTAGCAAACTGGATATGCATATAGTTCGTGTGATGTTGTAACAACCACAGTAGAAGATCGTAATTAATTTTAAATATAATAAATACTCTTTTAACGAAGCATTGGTTATGAGAAAACCAATGATAAGTGGGTATAACATAGCTATTGGCAACTTTTTAGTTAAAATAAACTTAAACAAATTTAAACACAGATCTAATTCAATTAAATTAAACAAGATAGCTTCCAAATTAGAGAAAAACGATCATTTCGTATCAAATTTCATCAACTAGTCTAATAATTTGAAAGTCAGACAGTAGTAATACAATCCAGTAAATGGAATAGTTCACAATTGAGTTAATTGACTGCTGTCATGAAAAATGTATTTGGATGTTTGCTATTCAATCACGTATAAACGCCGTTTTCATGAAATTTCTCTATATCGAATTTCATGAAAATTCCGTTAAATAGTTTAATTCCCGTTCGATTAAACGCCGTGTCTTTTACTCAATAATACGAGTATAATAATAAAACATGTCAATAGATGGCGTAACATGTGTATTAAATCACACGTGTCTCAAGAGCTTTAGATCTGTATGTAAATCTTTCTGTCTTAATCGAAAATTTACACGGGAAAAGCAACGGGCAAAAGCTACTTTAACATAAAATGGAAGTTTAATATAAATGTTTGACTACAGATACAGCTGTCAAAGTTGTTCACTTTTCAGCTTGTACTGCTCGAGCGGGGAATTGGGGAGTAAAGGCTATAATTATTTTCAGATATTTTTAGAGGATAACGTCGAAATTTATTTTAGTCGATATAATAGAGTAAAAATTAAGCCAGCAAGACTGTCTGTGTTATCTGTCATTTTGACAATGCAAGTTCTCATATATTTAACCTAACGAAATTATTACGTGTTGTATCGTATTGTTCATCAGACAACTGAATAAACGTACGGCAGATCGTGAGTTAAGTTGACGTCATGAGAGATTGTGCCGCCTAAGATAATGATTGTACGTAATCAGTTTTACATACGTGCGGTAATTTCGGGCGAGAGCGGCTTAAAAGTCACCTGTCAGGTTTAGTAACATGAATTGTTAAACGGTTCGAGAATGGGTTTTTTTCTGGTGCTATGTAATTTAATATTAAATTGCGATCCCGTTAATGGTAAGAAGACAGTCCATTTATTACTTCCTGTGCTCTATTCGCTTTTATCCATTTGTGGTATATTATACAAATGCCATATGCCATATTATACAAATGTAATATATTTATACAAAGCCTAAGTATATTTATACAAATGTACAAAGATTTTTACATATTATTTTATGTTATAAGAGCTGTAACTCTGACTCGACTGAAGCACAAAATAAATTATTAAGCCGTTTAAAATACCGTTAATGAATTAATCGTAAAAAATTATTATAAAGAGAAGAAGGTTGAGAGAAGATCTATAGTCTCTTTTCTGACCAAACAGAAGTAGAATGGGCAGATACTTCATTAATATATTCTTATTTTCGCTGAGACATAACTATTGTTGTCGTAATATACAGCAATAGTTATGTTAACTCTAGCATTAAAAATTAATTTTAGCTAAACTGGTGGAAAAAATTTGCAGACTAGTTTCATATACTTGAAGTCTTGGGTCAAGCGAAATGACAATCGATTTGCGTATTAATGAATTTTGCTTCGACTTATAAGTTTGTTTTAAAACGGTAAAAGCTTGCGTAATTATTTTATCTATACGAATATGGTCGTAGGGTAACGCATCGTTAATTAGAGTGTGAGAAAACAGGTATTATTGCATGTTTCTTTACATTGCACGACGTAAGGCTCAAATTTCGTTTGAATAGTGTCGTAGTTTTAGTTAAATATATTTGTTTGCTGTAAACATATCTGAAACATCGATTGGACGATACGGTGTCAGTATTTGTTCAGATTAGTTTTAGTGATTGTTGTTTGAGTTTTCTAAATACAGTCGAATATGAATAACTTAGTTATCTTCAATAATTTGGGTAAGTATCGGTAATATATTGAGCTTAGACTAGGGCTGTGACATTCAAAATAAAAAATCGATTATATGTTTCCCGTTAAAATCGATTTCAAAATAATCGATTAAGCTTATAAAAATAATAAATATTTCCCTAAAAGTCGATTGTTTTGTTTTATATTAAAGTCTATTTAAAAATCTATCTTCTCTTCCGTTTATCTTCTTGGTAAGTTAAATTAAACACTTAAAATGCCCGTGATCACAGTTTTATTAATTAAATTAAATTTACATCACGTATCTGTCTTCAGCAGCAAGCAGCGAGGGGTGATAAGTTGGGTAAATTGAACTTGATTACGTAAATAGATAACGTTAGTGTCATTAATTAAAAATTGGCAGAAAAATAAATCTATTTTTGTGTAATCGATATTTTGTATATGTAAATCGATTATTAAAATTTGATTTTTCTTTAAAAATAATCGTTTTTTTTAAATTAGTTTATATTTTTACAACCCTAGCTTAGACCCTTTTCAGGAACTGTCTTAATGTAATAAAACGAAACGTTAAAAATGTAATATTATACTGTGTAATATTATAAAATGAAAACTTTTTGAAGCACGAATTCAACAATATGTATATGATGTGTTTTTTATGAATTGGTTTAAACATTTTTCGGGGAAAATGCTTAAATATTGCAGTCTTCATCCTTATCACTAGAAAGTGTGCTCAGAAAAATCTGAAAAAATTGAGATTGAGAATTAGGTATAGATTGAATCAAAACTATCAGGATTTAATAATTTAGATCTGATGAAGTGCTGAATATTTTATCAGTTCTAAAGGAAAATCGAAGCCTTTTAGTTCAAAAGTTTCGCACTGTATGTATGATTGCAGATGATCGCAGGCAGAAAATTATGTCACGGTTTGAGAATAAATCGAAAGAAGGAAGAGTACTGGACTTTGTTACTGCAGAGGGAGGTACCATTTCTATCGTTCCGCGATGACCCTATTTGTGCGGCATGAATTTTAATTGAGCAGTTAGCAGACGGCGCCAGACGTGTTTATCAGCGCATACATGTGATGCCAATGTAATTAATTAGAAGGCGCTCAAGTGGGCTTAAGTTGTCATTGTACATAGTTCTCGCGTAGTCGTCTAAACGTCGGAGTGAACCGAATGTTTGTTTTTAATTGTTCGACGTTTATTTATTACGATCGTGATCATGAATTATCGTCACTCAGTTTTTAATGATTTTTTACCCTTGTCACGATTTTGATCAAGTCTCTCAAAAGTTAACTTTGGATATCAGATACAATTCGACAAAGTAATTTCTGTGATATAATATTTGTTTTTCACACTAAGCTTAAATATTTTTTGTGCAGTCGCAATTCTTTATTATTTAGGCACTTTATAATTTTCCAAAGTTTCGAATATATCTTCAGACTCGTAATAAAATTTTGTTAAAAATATATCGAAATACTTTTTGTGAACTTACAAAAGAATGACACGCAATTTTTCATGTAAACATTATGAAGATTCTTGTTTTGTAAACATACCTACCTGTCTGTGTTATATTTTTATATTTGTTTTATATAACTGAATTAAGAATTCAATAGATTTTTTTGTGATAAATTTAGATAATTGTTTCTATGCCGACACAACCTTCCTCAATTTTATATTTACTAAACGCAAAGAGGAAAAACGAAAGGGTTATAATATAGTGGTGTATCTTCGTCTATCTTTGATAGCTTTAGAGAGCCGTGCAAGGAACGTCGAGGTCTCTTGAAAGTGACAGAAATTAGAACTTTGGTTGTTACATAATTGTTAGCATCAGTGCAATATTTTATTGACAGAAAATAATAAACATAATTTAAGGTAAACAGGTTAAGCTATAATATATAGCTGAATTTGAGATTTGATTTTTGAAAACCTAAACACTATGTTGTGTTTTATAAATTATTAAATGCTTTTATACATCCCACTAAAAATTGTAATATTTAGGCATTGTATACAATTTTTTATTACGCTATGGGGACTTTACGCAAAAAAATTACAGCAGTGCAACCAAAAGTTCATTAATTGACCTCCAGATGACACTGACATCATCTAGCACAATGCCCATTCGGACGTTTAAAGAAGCTTTGATTGATATACTAGTCAGAAGAGAAGTAGCAATGACTTTGACATGTTATCTATGAAAAATAACGTGTTAAAATATTTACTTAAAAACATTTTAGTTCTTTATATTCTTCTTAAAGAACTGAAATGTTTTTAAGGGTTTTTGAGGAAGAGTATCAAAAATATGACCAAATTAATTGTGTTCATCTAATTTACCGAAAATGATTGTATAATGTGAAAGTTATTAATTTACTACGTCAAAATTTAATTATAAACATTATATTTTTTACTGATTACGGAAGTTAAGTTATACACTATTAAATAATGGAAATTTGTAATTCGATAAGTGTAAATTTTACACTTATCGCACTCATCTGTTTTACACTTGAATAGTTTTTAGAGATTCCGTACCTCAAAATGAAAATAGGTCTGTGAAGACCTTTCTTCTCAGGAACGCGTGGAGGTATTAAGTTGAAATTAATATCAAATACTTGGGCCTACGGTCCCTTTGAGCTGTAAAAAAATCATGCTTCAAGGGAGTCAAGAAAAATTCTAAAAATAGGGGTATTTATGTCGCATATTTTGACACTCTCAAATAAATCAAGATCTATAGGGTACTTCTCGTTGAACTGGAATCGTGAAATTTGGCAAGAAGCAAGGTCTCACAGCACAAGTAAAGGAAAAACTGAGAAAATTGTTAAGTTGCAGTTATATCACATAAAAAAATGTTTTTTTAAATAGGCGCCCGTTAAGAATATAGTAGGCAATATATTTTCATTCTAAAAATTGTAATTTTTTAAAAAGTTTAATGGGAATATTATGTACCATTAAATGTTTATAAATTTCTGAATGTGTACGGAGCCCTCGTAGTGCGAGTTCCACTCGTGCTTGAGGGTGTTTTTTATGAAATCTTCTTTTCCTTGTTTAGTATTGCATTCAGTTTACGTATATCCTTTCGTATGTATCGATTTATCAAAATAAATATATAATAAGCGATAATCGAATAATTTTATTACTGTCATATGCATATTCTTTATTATCTAGCTCTCAATTAAGCATTTATTGAAACCGGTACAACCGGTCTTTGGTATGAGAGCCGTATGCAAATTAGTGTAGTCTCCTTAAATAATTTAACGTAGAGAATCTTATCTGAATATCTGACCGCGAATAACCCTTTATCCATTAGGAGGGCATTACACCGGAATACGAAACGGTTAGTGCTTAAGCATTAGACCTTAATTTATAAAATCACCCGTCAAAGGCGAACCCTTACTTTTACAGGATAAAACATAAACACGGGGTTGCCTCACCTCGGTAATGGCGTGAGGTACTCGGTGACAGGCCTGTTACTTGACTTCAAGTGTGCGGAACGTGAGAGTTGATGGCGGTGTTGAACTCTTGCTTGGCGGAAAGAGGGAGTCGGTACATTGAGGCAGTGCTAATGACTAAATAAGTATTACGGGGGTTGAAAATCCGCGGCTGTGGCTTTGTGTGGGGTTGAAGTTGAGGTTACACTTTCTGGAATATGTGTATGCATACGTGTATGGCAATGACTTATAATATCTTGAAATAAATATTTGTTTGCAGATGGATTTTTTAAAATTCTAGTCACTTTGAAATATAAAAGAGGGCCATGCGTTCCGTATTTGTGTTTATATCAGAATGTATATCAACGCGAGAGTACAAGACTTGTTGACAAAACGGAATCCTTATAAGATCACTTGCGTGTCAGTCTGTCTGTCTGTCGAAGGCGTTTAGTTTCTACGTCAAGCGGTTTTTTCACAAGTAACTAGATGTCGAAATTGGAAATTTGGCATAGTAATAAAGTATATTAAACCCCTATTTCCGAGATTACTGAATCTAAATTTATGAACACACGTTATATATTGGTGAAACGCTGTGGAGGTACCCTCACCCCCTCAGCTTTTCATCTGTCAGTCAACGTTTAGCCTGTGACCTGTTCGATTATTAACATTATAGCGGGTTTTTTGTTTCGTGCCGCCTTTTTCCAACTTTTTCCGTTCCCGTTTACGTTAAAGTTCACTCACCTCACTTGCTTTTCAATAAATTTATCGCGTTATTCACGCACGCTTGCATAAAGCGCGTCATCGTCACGTCGTATTTATCTAGTAGGGCGCGCGTTCCATGCTAACGAATGCCGCGACCGGGAATCGAACTGGCGGCAGGGGCACGCGCTCGTCCGGGGAGCGATACACGTCGTTACACGAGCGGTGGTCTAACCGGGTTCAATCCTCCGGCCCTTAGCCTCACTCTACCCAAGAATTAGTCATGTTTCGGTGAACTTTGACAGTTTTACTACACGCAAGTTTAACAATTTACTTGATATCTATTTTTAAAATATGGAATTCGCTCGTCTTTATTACTCAAGGAAGCATGATATGGGTATTACAAACTAAACACAATTAATAAAAAGTTAAAGATTTGAAGTTAAATGCGCTAATTATAAATTCACAGTTCGGTAATTTAATACAATTGATATAGACCAGAAGTTATTATTATGTAAACACCAAACGGTAATTAATATTCACAATTAATAAGTTTTAAAATTCGATCACGACCAGGTTCACTGAAAAATAACATTCACAGTTGTTAAGAAACACTCGTGTGCGTTCTGATGTGCATTAAACGTGAAAAAAATCTATGACATTACGTTTCTTAAGGGTTTTGGCATGCTAGTTACGAGACCTTGTATCTCCATTTGCTTATGAGAGTATGCTGTAATCTGTAGGATAAGATTAAGATAAATAGTTGTTTACGCAAAACATTTCCTTTTCCTGATTGTTTATTATGGCTGTGGATTAATTTTCAAATTAAATTGTATTATTGTGAGTTGTTAAAAGTATTATTATGGTCTAAACTAGTCTTTACGTTGAGACTGGTTCTAGTGTTGTTCAAACAAACAAATATATTAAATTACAAACGAACCAACTTTCATCGAAGCGATTTCGGATATAAGTTAAGTTACTATTAATTTAAAAGATAATGGAATTATGGAAAACTTTAATTATTTTATTAAATCACGCGTTATTGAAAACTTTAATAATTTCCTTACTCCTTAATAAATAAAAGTGGCATTTTTGCCATTTGTGGATAAAAATATTTATCCTGAAAAATAAATATTCTTCTACACTTTACATATAGTTTTTCTTATCTTCTACTTATTGTTTCTTGGTTGTAATACAAAAGAACCGTCTTCGGGTTCACCACCGCCCGACTGAATATAAACATTTCTGTAAAAATCGGCCTCTGCATTTAAAAGTTATTTGTGAACAAACTGAGAAAAGAAGCGTAAAAATTTCGTAGTTTTTTTTTAAATAATCATGAATTATTATTTATAATTTTAAGAACGTAAGAACGTAAGACGAAGTAATCTATAGTCTTCGGGGCCCCAGTCTGGTAAGGATTTCACACATATAAGATATATCCTGAGAATACAGTTTGTGGAACGTAGTTTAGTATGGATGATCGCTGTTCACAACACGTAGTTAAGCGGGCTTAAATTTAGCGTGTTTGAATTAAATCTATCGTAAGCTATGTTTATGTGAGTGATAAAGTTTACGATCGAATTAACGAGCTTATATTAACCGGAATTCCTTTATTTAACAATAGGCTTTTGTGTGGTGGTAATAAAAAAATTATGGTTTTCTACGTTGTCATATTCGCTATTGGTGAAGATAAAAGGAGCAGTGTTGCCAGCAGCCTTTTGAATATGCGTTTTCTTTCGTAATTTGTCTGCCGTTTCGTCCATTCAATATATGTGATCGTATCATTACTACGGAGCATGTTTATTTTCGCAAATTTCATACTCAGATAAGGATTTATCTTATCACTCGAATTAAAATGTCATAACAGTGTATTGAAGTGTTTCATATTTTCACGTTTTTGGCACATTTTTGCGTGCAGAAGTGTATTCGGAGGCGTGCCTTATTGCATATTTGTAGTCTAATATCGGACTCTATCTTTCGAATCATTAATTGGGTGGCAGTGTTTAACTAAGAATAAAAATTGTAGTAAAATATATAGCTGAAAAGTATAAGCGTATTTGCATTATAGGTAAAAATATGTTTAAATTGTGTATATTTAAACTATGGAGCAGTATAGTATACTATATGTTAATATTTTGAATAAGAAATATGATAAATCGAATATTTTTCATTGATTTTAAGAAATTATTTGGTTTGATTCAGTACGTATAAATTCCAGTGAGACATTGTCAGCTTGAAGTATAAACCGCTTGATTTCAAGTGAAAATATTTTAAAAAATTAACCCTTTGTGCCTCCAAAGCTATTAAGGAGACACATTTGGAATTAGCCGGTTACACTAAAAGCAGACGATACGAGATACTAATATGTAGAAACTATAGTCTAAACATCATAGAATATACTTTTATGTATCAGCGTTGCGTAGACAACCTCGATCGTAACCTAGACGTGTTAACAACTTGCCTCGACAGCGAATACTGACAACATTTACAAGATGCATTTAATTTATAATCTCGTCGAAGCGTGATGCTCATTTTGAAAGTCGCACTTTTATCGCTGACGGTCGAATGAAGGTTCATTGAAATGTTTGCAAATATTTGCGTATGTATGTCGGAATTATATACGAGATGCATCTGTGACCTCGCCGCGTTGATGCATCAGTGTGACCTTAGCTTAAATTGATAGAATGTCGTTTTTAAATACGTATTCATCTAATTATCATGCTGAACGGAACAATATTGAGATAAACATGTTGATTACCCGTTAGTATGAGATCAAAGGTTGCATTGTAGGAAATTATTGTAGGGTTTAAAGTTGTCTACCTCTTGCTTCGCGCTGTTCAATTAATAATTCGCGCTGTTTAATTAATATTGAATTAATAATTAAGAAAGGTAATTTTTTAAATGTGTGTTGTTATGTGTATGTTTTTTACGAATTGTTATCAGTTTAAATTTTGATTTTATTGTGTCCTTTCTCTAATTATCAGCTCTCTGAAAGTTGTGGCCTTATGCTTCTCATAGCTATTGCAGCATTTTGCAAGCTCATTATTAAAAGTAAATGAAAATAATTTTTTCTATTAGCAATGTTATTGATAGTTTTTTAAGGCTTTCCTGGAATATACGCTTACATATATTAGTACCAATAATTATGAAGACGTTAACACAGTACGAAGTTTGTAATCGAGGTGAAATAATTAACCTAGATTTAATGGATTACTGATAAACTGTCGCGCCGATGGGAATGAGAACAGAAGGTTTGAAATCAAGAATTGCGCCTTTTTGTTAAGTCAAGTTAAATAACTTCGGTTAGTAACAACTGGGGACGAAATTAAATAGTTAAAGGTGACACGTATTTTATTGGATATTTTAAAAATGCCCAGCGGAATGGGATTTTTGGAGACAGATGCTCGTTTCAATTTATATGGAGGTCCCATATAAATATTGTTCCAAATTGAGTCCATTTCTGAGATATGACAGTGAAAATAAAGAAAAATTTTGAGTTGGATTATATATTTGTGAGTAATGTTCGAAATTGGTAGGAAATATATGTATATATGAGGTCTGAAAAAGTATATGTATAAAATTCTGCAGTGTAAATAACCCTTATAATAGAAGACCAATGACAACTTTATCTTTTAATTAAGATTGTCTTCGGTCTGATATTACAATGGTTATTAATGACATTGGATTTATTATAAAGGTTAGAAATGCAAAGGAAGTATTAAACGAATAAAAAAATAGCGTAGATAAAAATAAAAAGAAGCTGTTTAGCCACAATGTCTTTCTCGTAAAAATTTATTTTGGCCAGATTAATATTCCTAAGGAGTGAAGATGTAAAGAATATAAATAATTGGGGATTTGATGGAGAAGTCGCTGCAATGCTATCATGTGATTTCTTTTTGTTGTACCTTAAAAAACTAAGTGTTTTTCCGAGATCCTGTATATGGTCCCGAAAAACTGAATGTTTTCCCGAGTCCGTAAAATTTTCTACTAATGTGCAAACAATTTTAGAATATTTTTACAACGCTACAACAAATGCGTACACTAAAAGTCATCTAACTTGGATTTTTTCGCACGCTAATAATTGTTATGCCTAAAGTTACTGAGAGCTGTCATTATTGTTTTTGATTTGAATAACAATTATAAGTAGAAAATTAATTTTTTTTTATATTGATTAATATAAAAAGAAAATAATAAATATAACCACAGTGAACGGTTTATTTTATTAAGACAACACTTGTGAAAAAGTATAATTTCCTAGAAATTCTACCAGCGGACTGCATGTTTATATGTCTTCTATATACATCTAATGAAAGGCCAGCCTTCGCTGCTTCTTCTTTTCTTCAACACAGACTAATTAAAACTAAAAATAAATTAATGAATTATGGTGAAGTTTTTACAACCCTAGCGCTCCGGAGTAATTATTTACGTGAAATAAAAAAGGAATTGTTTTGACCATTATTTATTTCTTTTACGTCGCTTGCACGTTATATTGGCGTTTCATTCAACGCATAGAAAGTAAAACAAAAAGTAAGTATAAAATTAAATAAAATATAATAACAGTTTTATTAAAATTATAATGCGTAGTTATATAATTATTTTGACAGTTGGTAACATTGACAAGTGACATAGACCGCCATAGTCCGTATACATTTGAATTCTTGCATATTTTTTAAAATATTAGATTAATTGATGTTTAACACGAACTGATTTCACCCATACCACGATTTTTTCCATATATTTCGGATACTGTTTACCTAATTATTAAGTGCATCAACTGTAATATAGATGTCCGATAAGTACGAGCGTATCGTGTTCTCGCTATCAATTCGTTTATAAACAAGACTTGGATGATGGTTATCATTCAGGCGTGTAAAATATGAAATATATCCAGAGTTACTCTATTTACATGATTATTTTTTTGCTTTTGAAAATTTAGGCTTCTGTAACGTAGTATTATTATTTTAAACAAGAATTACTTAATGTCAAATAGCTGTCAAATGCTAATGCATTGCATCGGTTATTGCGAAATGTATTTGTCATGTTTTGTATTTTTACTCATTCTTATATTAAGAATATGTAATATTTTGTATTTAAACGATTATAATAATTGTATTTTTAAATAAGAATACCAGAAAAAATCATTATACAAGAATTACTTGTGTTGTAAGTTCGTACGTTGACAGATGAAGAGTGCCATTGCAGATTCTTCTTTACGTAGGAACTGTGTTATTTTTTTTGTACTGTGTTCTAACGTTTTTTATCCCTGTAACTAACATTTTTTATCCCTGTAACTAACATTTTTTACCCCTTTTTATCCCTTACATGACTGTAAACGTTAAAAATTTGTTAATTATTTCACCAAGTGCATGATATTTTTCAAAGAAATCGATATTTATGGTATGTAGTATTGTACGTAAATAAATGTATATTTTGTTAATTTTGACTTTGTTAATGTTAAAGAGTTATTAAGTGACAAACAAATAAACAAACAAACAAAACAATTTTTTTTTATAATATTACGAGGAGTTTTAATGTCTAAAATCTTTCCAAAGTTACAATATAATGATATATTACTTTTAAGACTCTATTTGTATATGATTTTGTTTATATCTATTTGTTCTTCATGTTCATAAATATATTAATAAAGTTCTCTGTTCAGCCAGGAATACATTAAAATGTGATATGAAGTTAAGGTTTACAAAACTTAAAAAAAAAGTAAAACCGTCTTCAAATAACCTTCGAATAAGAAAACGCACTAAAAATATAAAATAATAAAAGTACGAGTACCTAATTACTGCAGTACAATATTATTTCCGAACATAAATAAATTTAAAGTTGACGTCTTTCTCTCTCTCTCACGTCCATATACGTACAAAACTCTGCCAACTTATCACCAACAATTGAAGTTGAATCAAACGGGCCTAAACTCCATGAACCTACTCTGTCAAGAAGGGGTTCCCGTTGCATCCGTCTTACTTCATAATCAGACCTTAACCACTACTTGTAACCGAAAGACTCGATAAGAAAAGTAAAACGAGTGCAAATATCATGAATCTCTGAGGAGTTTCTGTTACCAATTATTGGCTCCATCTATTATAAAGACATGTCAAATGAGTTCAAAAGCGTTATCAATTTTGTCGAAGGGGCTCTCTCGTCCCTTGCAGAAATCTTGAGTATACCTCTATAGTTCATCATCAGGTCCTGATAATATTTATATGGGATCTATTTGAATCCATTTCCTTTTAAACAATTCAAAAAAAATCATGAAAATAGGTTAATCTCCCTAGTTTCGACTGTACATACATTAAATTGCGTCGAATTGAGGACCTCTTATTTTTTGAAGTCGTTTAAAAATAATATTGCACTTGTTGCATCTCTGTGGCATCAACTTTCGACGGCCAAACGGGGCGTGTCATAAATGATTAAACAGGCGTGTCATAAAAAAATAATCATGAAAATAGGTTAATACATCTCCCGAGTTTCGACAGTGCATACATTAAATTGCGTCGACTTGAGGACCTCTGATTTTTTTGAAGTTGTTTAAAAATAATATTGCACTTGTTGCTTCTCTATCGCATCAACTGTCAATGGCCAAACAGGGCGTGTCATAAATTATTAAACAGGGCGTGTCATAAAAAAATAATCATGAAAATATACATCTCCCGAGTTTCGACAGTGCATACATTAAATTGCGTCGAGTTGAGGACCTCTTATTTTTTTGAAGTCCTTACAAATAATATTGCACTTGTTGCATCTCTGTGGCATCAACTTTCGACGGCCAAACAGGGCGTGTCACAAATTATTACCGCGCGTAGCCCCGCCCTAAAACTACGGTGTCGTAGATTTACGACGTACATACCTTTTTGAGCGGCAATCTTTTGTTTGACTAATATTAGGGGCGACGAAACTGGGCTCGCGCGCCCGATACAATAAACGACTCCCCCTAGCCCATATTTTTGCGGCGGCTGTGAAAATATCACATCACACGCGCCGCAAGCCCCCATCCACTCGCCGTAGCCCACTTTCCCCTCAGGTAGCTCTATTTATAGACGCTGCGGTTAGGGTGCGGTTTCACTTCAACAATAATCGTAGGTGTTTCGTCGCTCGTGGGAGGACGATTTGGCGATGCGTATATTGGAAAGGGTTGTCAGGTACCGTACGAATACTCGTCCCTTGTTAAGTCCTAATTTTGGAAATTTTGGAATTAAATCGTGCAAAATGCTGAAATGCGTATGTAAACTGTCGTTTAAAAAATGACGATGTTGAAATTATTATTCCAGGAGTAATTAGATTGTTTTTACTATTTATTTATAATTTTATCCTTTCCGGCTAACTATATCGCAACAAATTGTAGATAATAGTATCACGATGTATATTATTGTAGATTGTGGGTTGTCTGTTACATTACAATACACCTGTATGTATGAAAGTAGTAGCGGAGAGATTAATCATCCTCTAAAGAGGATATGGTGCAATGTGGATAATAAATACAATGCGACTAAAAGAATGACACAGACAGTCGTAGATTAACTAATAGACCAAAGGAGTTTAGGAAGGAACTCAATGAAAATTGTTACTGATTTTTCTAGGAACACAGAATTCCTCATAATAAAAGGAAAAAATCGCTAATTACGATTATCTAGATTTCAGAATAGCGGGATACTTTTCTTTGAGAATGTAGTTTTTTTACCAAAATAAAATTTGGAATTAATTACATATATTGGTTTTAGGTTAAACGATAAATTCGGTCAATTGATTATAATAAAGAATATGAATATGTAAGGATGAGATTATTGAATACGCTCTACTAAAACAACATTGAAAATGCGCAAAAAATCTGGTTACTGTTAGATTTACCTCTCGGGTTAAATGCCAGTGTATGTTTTACTTAGATTTCATGGTATAATTAATTTTTTTATCTTATGACTTTAAGTCAATGTAACTTAATTTTCCCGGTTTAAAAAAGTTTAAGATTTATACAAAATGCCTATGTCGTCATGACGGATAAGTATTTAAAATTTCATAATCCTACGAATTCAAGTACCAACATTACCGGTCTCCTGTCTGAGCGGGTAGAACATTTTTGTATTGCCTGCAACGTTCGTCGGAATGGTTCATTTTTGTCTTTATATTTGACTCTGATTTTTATTGTTCTATGATGAATTAAAGTATACCACTGCAAAACTATAAGGCACCTAACTTCTTACGTCTAAAGCTTACGAGATTTTACAAAGGAAGCCGTCCGCAGGATTTCTGAGGTAGCTTAATATTTTTTTTCTATTGTGTGAAGAATCGGATATTTATTATTGTTTTGTGGTAGACCAAGATGTAATCCTGTAAATTACAAGTACCTATTTCACGCATGTGAGACTTTTGAGTTTTTCTAAGAAAAGCTTGTTAGTTTTCGCACAGATCAATATTTCTTCCAGTATTTAATGAATTTGACAATTGTTATTGTTTTATGATAAACCTTATATTCCTTATTATTGTTGTTATTTTCTCATAAATATTATTGTTATTGTTTTGTGACAATTATTATTGTTTTGTGATAAAGCGTGCAAAATTCCAAGAATCTTAGTTCACGGGTGTAAGACTTATGAGATTTTCGAACAAAACGTGATTCGGGGAGGTCAATATTTTTCCCATTATTTAATAAATGAATCTAAAAATTATTATACTTTATGATAAACTAAGGTTACATCTAACTTCATGCGTGTAGGATTTATGAAACTTTCGAACAAAACGTAAAACGGTTCTAAGTTTTCGGAGAGGTCAGTATTTTTTGCATTTTTAAATGAATATGAAATTATTATACTTTATGATAGATTAAGTATACATCTTGGTTTCATGACTCTAAGATTTACGCGAAGCATCTGTAATGATCACAGGAAGCATCTGTAATGTTTCAGAGGTGTCAAAAATTTTGTTACATCCAAAATATGATTTGCTATTAGACCGTTGGTCTGAATTTTCCGATTATATAATACTTGCTGCGCTCCACGGTTTCAATCGTGTGAAATTTGGAATAAGAAAAGTTATTAGAATTCTTTTCTTTCATACGTCACTCTTGGGTATAAACTATTACCATATCAAATTTCATCAAAATCCGTTCAGTAAATTTCGTGTGCTTGACGAATAAATTAACTTACAGACAGATAGATAAAAAATCTATAAACATGTTTTCTGGCTTCTATTATCATTCATTATGCTACATAAATCATTCTTCTTAAAATATTTTCCATGTACAGATTCACTTTCCTATAATTTTATTAATAGTATAGATTTTCTGATGTAAACAATGAAAAACGCTTAAATTCTTGAATACACATTATAAAGCCAACACTAACATTTTCTACTGTATTGAATTTTGTCTGTTAGGTTGGTTTGCTACTTTCAAAATTCCGAATAACGTTCTAAAATTCAGTTTTAGGTACGTTTGATCGTACTATACGATAATTTAATACATTCTACTTGCCTGAATAAATCTCCCAAAAACATTTAAAAAAGAAGTGCAAAGACCTTTTCTGTACTTTACCTTAGAGCGATGTAAAGAAGACAGTATTGTTATTGTGCAAAAGTTTGAACTCGAGTTCTCGATGGAAATCGGAAACGATGTCACTTTCAATAAAACTTGCTTTCAATTTTATTACAGAAACTATTTAAACACTTTAAATTAGAAGGTTAATAGAGAAGTCTTTGATTTTTATCAGGTTTCAATCTTTACATTCTCCTTCTAAGGGTGCCTCTCCAATTAATGAAGTCCCTATCCTTTCTCGAATGTTGCGCAGTTATGACTTTCTTCTACGACAGACTTTCCTTCTCCCAAAAGATTTTTCCATTATTATTAGTTACAAGAGTTCAAATTACAGTAAAACCAATAAAACCATCGAAACAATGAACCTTTCATGTTGTTTTCAGCAATTCTTAAGTGCGGGTAGATATCGTAATCTTTATTATTTTTTTCTCGTTTATATTACATTTGTCGTATTATCTCAGTCACATTGTGCAGTTTTTGTTAATTTTATCGGTTTTGAGTAGCACAATTTAATAATTTAATTTTCGTATGCGAACAATGTTGTAAGATTAATAGCACAATTTAATCTTACAACATTGTTCGCATACGAAACTATGACGTGTTTGTGTTTAATTTGTTGCTGCCTTTAATATAGACAAAACAAAATGTTTATCAACACTTGGATATATATGACGTGTATAAATATGAAAATATCAAAGGTCACATATCCAGTTGCGAAGTTATTGAGTAGTTCTCACGCTGGGAAGTATCACGTGTCGCTTCTTTAGAAATGATTTTTCAAATAAAATAGTTATGTGGAGGGGAATTTTAAGACATTGTGTAGGTGTTATCCGTAAAGGTCACAGCAGGGCAAGGTTTAATGCGGGAAGTGTGTGCCTGTCTTTACGGGGCGTGAACCAAATATAGAGAGAGATTATTGTTTATAATTTATCTACGCATCCAAACTGGTACTTCTTTAAATATTTTGATTGTATGAGCGCACGTGGAATATTCCGATACCGTTTCAGGAGTTTGTTTAGTTAGTGTTGAGGCCTATTATTTTTTAT
Organism: Druceiella hillmani; assembly: GCA_039881145.1. Lineage (NCBI taxonomy): Eukaryota > Metazoa > Arthropoda > Insecta > Lepidoptera > Hepialidae > Druceiella > Druceiella hillmani. Next base: position 12,550,733 of record JAYKKI010000016.1, on the reverse strand, counting down.
AAACATATTTGATACACGTGTTTGTGTTTTCAGTAAGATAGGGATTGGTGAAAGAAAAAATATTTGATAACAGGAATGATTTTGAACTATAGTTTTGAAGAAGGTTTTAATTAAATGTATAGAAGTGAAAGCGAAAACATTACAAATATGTGGGGTGCGCAGTAAAAGTAGTGATAATGAGAAAAACGGAAAGTAGAAACAATTATAGAAAATTGAAAAAAAGTGAAGAAAAAATAGAGAAACTTGTGGTCCTCACGGACAAAAATTATTTTTTTATTTATTCTTTCTCAATAAATTTCTTTCCAATAAAACTTATTGTTAATGCGTTGAGCAAGTTAGTATGAAACAAAAAAAACATTTAGGATAACAGAAGCAATAGGAAACAAATAAACCAAAATCTACTAGCAAGTGAACCGTGAAACACCTAAATATTTCATCATCTTGATTCTAAAATCGTGAATCGAACAGCAGAACAAATTGAAATGGGATAGCTTCTCCAGTGCCGAGTTAAACAAATTCAGTACGATAGTTATAGGAGACCGCGATCGGACTTTGGTCCGTGCAAGTAGTATATGAAATAGTGGGATGTATTCGTACATAATAATCCTGGTCAGAAATCAAAATTGTTCTCAATATCGACATTAAATGCAGAGTCACCTGCAAAAAGTTATATTTGATCTCTTCTCACTTGCAGAAAGTTATATCTGATGCCCAAATTGAAAAGCGAGGGTCGCAGGTATGGGTAAAGTAGAGAAATTGATTGAATATTTTTAGTATCTCCTCCAACATAAAGAGATGGAAGGTACCTCATAAGAAGACCGAATGATTGAGTTAGTTCCAATTTTATTGCGAACGCGGGGAACCTTTAACAATGCTTCTATACATTTGATATATTGCAACTCTCGGAAAAACCTAATAACATATACACGAGTACTTTAATATAGTCTTACAAGTATAAGTAATGTGATCGTGAAATGAGAGGCAGCGTGATTATGTACCCACACCGATATATGTGGTTAAGTACCCATACTGATATATTGGAAACCAATATTGAAAATATGCGCAAGCCTAGTTATATAGTTACAACGTAGTTATAAAGCACTCGAGATGCCATACTGACAGGTAGGTAAGACGGTAATCAAAATAATTTACAATTTTTTGACACAAAGTCGAATATAAAGAAATATTATAAGTTAACACTTACTTTTAAATTGTATTGATACCTAGGAGATAAATTTCATTATTGTAATTAAGTTTTTTCAACGGAGTCAGAAGGTACGATTGTTATGGTAAAGAACATTGTGAGAATCGATGCATTTTAAGTACTTATGTACATAAATCAGGACGGTTGTCAGACGTTGAAATTGTTCATATAGCAAGGGGAATTCTACTATGTACTTTTAATTGTAATTAAAGATTTGCAAACAATTAAATGAAACTACGTGATGTAGTATTATTTCTACTTTCTTTAAGTTCTTTACCACGACCTAAGTTTCGTTGTGTTACAACATCTTCAGGTGGGCTATTAGCAAAGATTCAAATGAAAAATAACATGAAAGCATCTTTGCTAATAGCCCACCTGAAGATGTTGTAATACAACGAAACCTGAAAGAAAGTAGAAATAATACTACATCACGTAGTTTCATTTAATTGTTAATAATGAATTTCTACAAAATTAACGCCAAATATATTCAATATTCAAAAGATTTGCAAATCAGACTATGATAACAGAGTTTGATTACGTAGTATGTATAATTAAAATACAATCGAAATTGTTTAAAATGAAATTGAAGGGACCAGTGAAATTGTTATTTTTTATTCTTAACATTTATTGTATATTTCTACATTATGAACACACGAGATTCTTTGAAACATTTTTATTGAAGAAGCATTAGTGCTTTAGACGTTAGCGTCGTGTACGTATAGTTAATATAAAAGTACTTTGATATTTCATTTCGTTTCGTACACTTCAGATATTCTTACAAAGTTTGTATGTTTCTTAATTTGTTGTGCCATTCTCTAATTTCAATATTATATATAAATTCTTTTCGATATCAAAAATTTTTAATTTTTTGTGACACGATAAGTTTCCATAAAATTAAATAAGCCACGAAATACATAAATACATCTAATGTATCTGACTACGATTCTATTCTTTCGACTGTGTTGCGCGTTTGTCGATATTAAAACGAAATCATTATAACACGTTTTTGTTTGTAAATTAGACATGGTCAGAAGTGTTCTCAAATGACAGCTTCCATAAAATTAAATAAGCCACGAACTGAATAAGTACATCTAATGTATCAGATACCAACGAACTGATTACGATACTATTCTTTCGACTATGTTGCGCGTGTGTCAACGGTAAAGTAAAATTATTGTAACACGTTTTTGTTTGTAAATTAGACATATTATTAAATAATATTCTCAAATGACAGATATGCACCGTTAGTAATATTTTTACTAAATGAAAACAAACACATAATATCGAGTCATCATTACCGATTTAATTCTTTGAAGATCTTTGAAAAAGATATCGCCAAATGCGGTATGTTGTTCTAAGCAATGATGCTATAAGCGGTGTTTCAAATAAGGAAATTGTATGGGACCAGTTATCTTTAATTTTCGCCGTAACAATCAGTAAGTTGTTGTAACTTCAAATTTTCCACAATTACTTAGCAACTAATCTTAAGTTTTTATCTGACAGCACATCATGTAAAATCTGCTGTTTTATATGGGGCTTCACTGTTGTATTTCCTTGCAGCCTGACCGAGGATATGAGTTATTTAGCGTCTTTGGGAATATTGTTTACCTGTCATATAACAATAGCGTTATTCGTTTGTTTGTACTCGCATTATTTTATGACTACTTAGTAAATTTATGTCAAATCTTCCTTTTTTATTTATTACATTCTTGAATAAAAACTGACATCTCTTGATGATATTGCATTTAAAAGTTGAAAAGAAATGATCGGCTTACAAACGATCATGATCAATTATTGACTTCATATCTTAATGTTACTAACAGCTGTCTTAACGAAGAAGGTCACGTGAATGGAGTACGTGAAATTAAATATAGCATATTACACGCAGGATAGTTAAAAACATTATTAAAACATTATATTATAAAAGTTCGAGATTATGTTAAAAACTTAACCTTATGCAGTTAGATCGAAAAATAACTTGTAAGAAAATCTAGGTTAGTCGAATATATTAAGCGAAATGAGATGACGAGTGAGTTTGTAGAGATTTAGTACTTGTTGATGCGAAACTTATTTCATTGAATCACCTACCTAAATTCAATTAGTTTGCCCACCCGCCCTTGTCTTCGCCTAACAAACACGTCGATTCCGAGCTTGCTCTATCGCGCGAGGATAAGAGAACTACTCGTATTTTCTCTCCGCCTCCTACGTGGGTATCGTGAAGTAGGCGAATATTGAGTGGACTACGTGACTGAGTAGGCAAAAGGAGGTTGGAACGAAATATAAGTAGCGGAATATGCGGTCTAACTGTACTCTTATTGCGAGTTATTTGCGTGCCATAACTAATAATGGCAATTTTAAAGATATTCTTATTTTTTAACTAAAAGCATACGTCTGTACTATAATAAAGATGCTCTTTTCGTGCTATCTCATTCGTTTAGGCAAAATTCAACGCTAAATCCTCACCTATGAGCGCCCTCTTGAAACAAAATGATAGCTTACTTTTCGGTTTTGGACCAAGGAACTATTATTGTGTGTAAATTTTAAATCCCTACTTTATTCAGTTTGAAAATTAAAATGCTCTGACAGCGTTACCATAATACCCTTCGGCCGCGTAACCCTAAAAATATATATAAAATTCAGTGTATATACTTACTATATAAACCTTATCGATATTTATTGTAGGGACATGCGTATCGCAATCAACAGTAATAAACTTGGACCATACCTTGAGTTAACTGCTCTAAAATACATTTGTATTCTAATTAAAAAGCTCTACATCTTCATAATGTTCGGGCGCCGAACCCTTAAAATTATATATAAAACTCATTGTATGTCCTGAAATTGCCCAGAACATAATTTTAGATTTCCAACTTAAGAATTAATTACGCAATGATTAAGAAATCACTTATTTCGACACCTTGCAATTAAATTACAGATATTTTCTCAATAAGGTTCTAGGTTAAGAAGGAAAAGGCACTTTAATAGATCCAATTAGGCTTAAATTAGGTCCAGGCGCGTAATGAAATCTGTGCGTATGTAATATGTTGACAATGGTCAACATATTTTAAAGTTTAAAATTTTTTGTAAGTACCTTAGGTAATAAATTGCGTTTCGCTTTGCGCGCAAGGATATAATTGCGTTCTAGATGTAACTGTAACCGGGGGTAATCAATACTGTACGATCGGCCTTGTGGTTAGACAGCAGTACACTTTCGATTTAATACACCTCGCAAGCCGCTCGTGAGATAACGGGTGATCTTATGATGCAACCGTTTTTTATTAATAGCCCCAATTGTCGTTAGTTACTGTAGCAAAGGTTGAGATATTATTTGAGAGAAGTAATTGTTTTAAATGTACTGCGTTTAGAAGAATTTCGCCATTTTTTTATTAATGCAGAGTTGCGTATGAGCAAAGTGCCCATGCGCGTTTTTGCTGAATAATTTAAATGTCTATATTTTAAATTATTTTAGGAGTCTGAGATCCTTTTTAATTGCATGTTTAAACTTTATTTGTTACATACTAACGCTTAAGAAATGTATTCGCCAAAAAATTGGTTAAATAATTTTTAAAGGTATGGAGTGAATATTGGTGTAAGAAGCTTATTGGATTTTGGATATTAATACATATCATTCTGCTGTTTAACTGCGAAGTATATGCGTATGCGTTCATTTTGCCACGTAGTACTGTCATTGTAGACATTTTAACACTTTTATAACCATTGGACGACCCGGAAAATCAGATCGCGCTTCGGCAGCTATACAGTTGATACAAGATATGGTTTAAATATATCACTGTTGGTTGCGAGATGTCTGCAAAATAAATAACATATAGGTATTATAATCCATAGGAAATTGTAAATTACCTAATTATTTAAGTCTCACCAATTGTGTGTCACCAAAATACTTTATATAGAAGAGATTTGTAATCTTGGGCAACGGTCTAGGAATTCGATTCCTACCTTTTTGTTTGTTTACAGATCGGGAGGTTTCATCGAAAACCATCGTTCGAATTGATGTTATCGAAGAATGTAGAATAAATAAAATTGTGCTCGTAAACATCGTGTTGACATTAAACTGATATAGTACTGAAATTGAAAAAGGAAAAATCTGTTCCATTTTTTTATTTTAGAGAAATAGTAAAGTGGGGTCAGGCGACATTTCTCCTATTGGTCTATGCGTCTACCACACGAATGGGTCTTTTGTGATATTGGCACATAAAATTTCATAAATTTTATTATTATTTATTTGGAAAAGAACGTATATAAACAAACGTGGAATAAATTGCGTATTGATAAAGTATATTTATTTTCCATACAGCTAGTTTTTTTTAAAATTCGCGTACTCCGAAAACTAGTCCTAAGTAGTACTGAGTGAAATCAGAGTGGGACACTAGATACACAATACAGTAGTTTCGGTTAAGTGGTGTCTTTAAAGTGTTAAATCTATATATAAGTCGAAGTTAGTAAAGGTAGCTATTCAGTTGTTATCGTATGTGCATTGAATTTAAATTAGTCCCTAACGCGGTTGGCATACAAATTGTCACGTGTTTTAATGTACGGAACTAAACAACTAATCGTATATAATGTTATTGTTGATTACGGCGTATATCCGTTTCCCGTTAAGTTTTTACGTGAATAAAGTGCTGGAAATAGCGCGGAGACTCAATTGAATGTTCACGCTATGACGGAGGTTTACTTGGCTCGAATTGAACAGGAAACATCTTTGTTTAAATATTTATTCTGCATTGGTGCACGGGCAAAACCCAGTGTTGTCTTTGCTTTGAGTCGAGTGTTTTGTGGGCTTTACCTCTGATTTAAATAAATATTTCTTGTCATAGCAGCTATTGTGCTTGTCATCGCATTTTGCTTGTCAGTGGTATTGTTATTTAAACTCTTTCCTATTGCATTAGAAATAATCCTATTAATATTTGTTTATTGTTGAATATGGATATAGATTTAAACAGTTAAGAAAAAATGTGTCAATTTGAGAAAGAAATTTATGAATGGGATGAAGATATCATATAGGAATATTAGTAATTTTATTAGGCAATGAGTTGTTGTCTCGCTTAAAAGTGAAAAGATGTTTACAAAAAAGTTTATGCAGTATTCGTCATTGTTGGTGACTAAAATGCATGTAAATGTTTGTGAAAAAGGAGTTTTTAAAAGTAGCTTAGTTCGAAATGGTAGATGTCCTTATATTTTTTAATAGTTTCAACTGTTAATTAGGAATACGAACTGTTTTCCTCAAAAAATTACTAATGTTTTGTTGCGTGTTTGTACTCTAGATAATCACTTGTGTTGGTAACAAACTATTATGCTATAAATGTTTTAACGTATGGTTTGTTCCCAAAATTTCCTAGATGTCTTTTTGTCCATCCGTTTAAAATTATGCTAGTATTTTTAGATTTTTTCAAATTTGTTGTGTAGATCAAGATCAATGTGTCTCAACATGGAAATTAACAATTTATCCAACAAGATAATAAATTGAAGTATTACTAGATGAACTTAGATTTTTTTTGCTCTTTCCAGAATATATAATTAACGATGTAGAAAAACCATAATTTAAACATACTTAATCAATCAAACCCTTTAACTGTTCGCTCATAAGTAGTTACGGTGGGATAGTCAATGGAATACAATATGTAGATCTCCTGAGCTATGCTTACTTTTCAAGTACCACTTAAATTTCCTTAGTACTGGATATTATTATATTGGGCAGACGAAAAATAACAAATAAACTTTTCCTTATATATAATTAAAAGTAACTGGCTTAATTGTATACTTCCTGTGCCTACAACATGCCGCAATCTCTCAACGGCAGCAACACGAGACAAATCTCTGCCGCGATCTCGCCTGTCTGGTATAATAAAATATATCATTGCCGAGTGATGGAGGACCGCATCCCGGTAACTCGATCCTCAACGAAAGTAGCTCGAAGACAGGCGTTGGCGGACGACTGACGCTGTGATGGATCGTCGGAGCAAAAAATTTGAGGAGCAAAAATTGTTGAGACGTCAGAGGGGAATAGAGAGAAGATAAGGATGTTGCAATTGGTCCGTAACGTAATTCTCATGATGACATCGTTAGTAAATAAAACAGTGTCTGTAATCTACTTTGTAAGTACATGGCACTACGTCCATATGAGCACAGTGTTACTCGTATTTGTTTGGTAATAAAAATGGTAATTACAACGCATAAATAAGTTGATGTGGAGGGAGGTTAGTTACCTTTAATCGAAATACCCAAGAAAGCTATAAGTAATTATGAATGTTTCTGTATATTCAAATAATAAATACCCAAGAAAGCTATAGCGAGAGCGAAATACTCAAGAGAGCTATAGGTAATTATGAATGTTTCTGTATATTCAAAGAATAAAAACCCATATAAGCTATACGTAATTATAAATGTTTCTGTATATTCGAACAATATAGTGATAATGATTTTGCTCACCTTGCGAGTGTGTGCTTTATTATCAATTATTGCCTCGAGTTTTGACCATAGAATAATATAACACGAAGTAATTTTACAATAATTCAACTTTTAATGTTGATTTTTGGAGAGAAGAGATCTTGCTTTAAAAATGATACCATTTTGATGTTTTCGGAAATGTTAATTATGATCTAGACTTGCCTTTGAAAAATGACATACATATCCGCCGGTTACCTATGTACGTATGAGAACACGCTACAGGTTCGCAAGTCATGAGCGATTTTAGTAACGAGTGATTAATTATCAGAATATAAGCCTATTTTTTTTAAGATTTTTACAATATTTCGTCAAATAGTTTAACTTTTATAAATAATTTTCTATTAAAGTTCACTTTTTTCTTGCTCGGCGATATTTTTTGCCTCCGGTTTGTACCGATTTGTTTATCCTACGTAACTGATAGTGCCTACCATGAAGAAGCGAGTGTTGATTACTCATTACTTTTTTGCATTTTAAGTTTTTTTTTCGTCTTCTTTATTAAAGTTTTAATTGAAATTACTGACGAACAGGAAATAGTTCGAATAATATTTATTATTTAATAATTTTTAGTGTTATTCATAGTATCCACTAACAAATTATTATATTAATTCTAATGTGATGTAATGTTGTACTTTTGTTCCATATAAGAATTAGTTGACCTGAAAACATATTTCTCAATATCAAATTTCATTACATTGATGTTTTTTTTCTATCCAGAGAGAATAAACAGCAATTTTCATTATCTCTATCCACTTTTTGATCTTAGTATATGTATAAATATGTTTTTACCAATTTTTTTTCACGAATGTCTTTATATAGTCCCTTTATTTTTTATTATTTTTTTCTATGGATATATTTTAGTTACTATGTCTTTTATCGTATCATTTATATCGCGTTTTGTACTGTTTATAATTTAGTAAGATCTGCTATAATGTATAAATATATATATATATATATATATATATATATATATATATATATATATATATATATATATATATATATATATATAGGTCTGTAGTACTACAATTGTTTGGCGAACTGTATTCGATTTATGTTTTTGTTCCAGCCTCAGGATTAACAAAGCTTGCTCCATTCCACTAACAACTTTACGGAAAAAAATAGATGTTCTCTTGTGTCATTCGCAAAATAATTTGGAGTTTCAACAGATACCCCATAAACAGTAATGTACCAGAAATTGTTATACGCTTTGATCGTTTTGAACCGTATTTTTCGTTTGATAATATGTGTAATTTTTATTACACAATTTTCTATGTTATATTTTTTATTATCCATATTTTTAGGGTTCTGTCCATCAAAATGAAAAAAAATAAAATGGAATCATTATAGGGTAATTTTATTGTTCGTCTGTCTATCTGTCAAAACTCTCTTTTTTTCAGAAATAACTTGGGACATCAAGTTGAAATACCATTATATTATATAATAGATATTAATATCGTATATTGAGGTATATGACCTTACATTGCTGTAAAAATTTTATTTTTTTTGGTTCACGTGATAAAACGTATTTTTTTATTTATGCACTCATCAGGACCTACAGAGTAATTCTGGTCGATCTACAATCTTGAAAGGCGACATAATGGGAGATCTTATAGCACAGTCAAAGGGAAATATTAGTGATTTCAAATTCTATGTTGAATTATATATTTTATTGAAATATGCGTCTATGAAAGATATAGTAGGCAAATTTTTATTACGTTTTTCTATATTCACAGACGATTTTCTCAGTAATCATGCCATTTGGGTAATACAAGGTGTATTACCCAAATGGACTAACCGACATATTTTGCACTAGGTATCTATTAAAAAAAATATTCATATAACATTTAATTAGGGGTAAATAAATTTTATGCATCACTTGGAATATCATTTGAAATGGCTTGTTATAAAGGCAGTAACAGAATTTTTCTTATAATTTTAAATTGCATATTTAAAAAGATATTCCAGAAAATATGCGAAAATAGGCCATTCCCCTATCTCCCTTATTTCCGAAATACTCCAAGAATCATGAAGTAACATGATTTGTAAAATCTGACTAGAATATTACAGAAGAATTATAGCGGTCATTACCTTATTATTATTTAGACTTTACAATTTTTGAAATGTGCATCGTGTTTTTATGTCGTGTGTATATTTACGTTGTGAGAAATTAATATTTTTAAATCGTTCAATAGAAATATTATATAACTTGAAACATATATAAATGCCTTAATGTGTACGGAACCCTCGTGATACAAGTTTTACTCGTGCTTGATAGTTTTTTTTAATTAAAATACTGATAGGAAAGGTAAAATTTTTTTAAATGTTATTGATAATTAATAATTACGATATTCTTTTAAACGTGCCTTTTGGATAATATGCAGTTCATTGACCTCTTTTTTGATATGTTGTCGTACACGAAATGTAATTGAAATTGATTTTAAAGTATAAATGTATAAGTATAATATATGTATAAATGTATATGTATAATGTATATGTATAAATGTATGTATAAATGTGTTAATGTATAAATGTATAATGTAATTGTAATTGATTTTAATGTATAAATGTCACAAGCAGTTTTATTCATACGATTAAAATTCCGTTGACGTCAGGGTCATCCATAAAGAGATTTAATTTACAATTCAAACTTGCGCGCTGACACGGTCGAACCGGATATATCACCATATCAGTGTGTTGATTTCAAACTTGCACATGAGATGACGTAAACGTGCGCATAATGCCCGTTAATGGTAGCTCGATAACATAACATTGTTCGTCGTTTTATTGTTTTGTTGCTGTTTGTTGAATTCCAGGAGATAATGATAATGTAATTGCTGGGTATTAATTGGTTCTTCGAATCAATTTTAGGTTTTTACGGGGAAAATATTACAATATCGTTTAGTACAAAAGCTATTATGGCTACTAAATCGTAGTTGTAATGTGTCATTTGTAATCGTTTTACAATTTTCATATTAAACCGTAAACTCATATTTTTTGTATTTTCATAAAAAAAAACACATTTTGGTTATTTTTAGTGCTAAGACAAAATGATAATCAAAATGTTTTATTTAGATTTTTTATCTTATCAAACTTGATAAAAAGTAAGGTTGGTGTTGTCAGCCTTAAAAGAAAGTAAATGTGCAGAGTAGCAAATACGAAAGGATGATTTAAACTTCGCTTAGCAGTTTTTTATATCATGCATTTAAGGTTTAAGAATTTCGCCCAAGTGACAGTTTGCGATATTTTTGATGTTTAGTTTAGTGTTATTTTAAATAGATATATTCTTCTAATATGGCTATATATTCTTCCAATTGGTGTCTAAAACGATAGTATTTTCTATAATCGATTCTTTTGAGAATTTTTTTAAAGTAAGTATTTGTGGTTAGTTTTGTGTTTGTTATAACTATTTAGTTAAGTACTGTTTTTTCATCTTTGTTGCTATTATTACCAAAGTTTACTAAACATTGTTTTTTGCATTTACTTTTAGGGATATAAACCCGCATAGTGGCACAGCTTTTACATGTATAGAAACCTCAGTGAAAAATTATATTATGAACTATTTCTTGTTTATACTGAGTAGCAGAGTTGAGTGTTCTAGGTTTTCTGATTAATTTTTGAAGTTTGTGTCGATAATATTTTGTATAATAATTTTGACTGATTTGAGACTTAAAAACGAGACAAATAATAAACAAATACACTCGCGAGATAAATAAACAAGCAACCTCACTTTCGCATTTATAATATTAGTTAGGATTTACTGTTAGATCAGTTTAGGGTACGGTCATTGTTTTAAATGAAATTTTAGAACCGACTTCTGCCTTTGAAAGTAAGGGAAAAGTAAAGTCACGTACCATTATGCTTTCGATATCGTACTTGTACGTGTTTTCTTATATGAGGACTTTACCTGACGAAGACGCTTTTTAAAACTTACGTCTTATATCTAAAATGCTGTTTGTATCTTTTTTCTGTACGTTTATTGATGGTTCTATAAATGGATTATAATGGAAATATCCTTTACAGAATTCAAAAAGTTACGTTCATTTAATAGCAACGCATAAATAAATATAATAAAGATGCATATGAGAATATTCTCGTTTTGAAGTCGGTAAAAGATATGGACTTAATCTTTTAGGTACTTTGAAACGAAGTTAAGTGTTTGAATATTGTGACCGACTGATTATGTTTAGTTCAGTATTTGTGAGCCATCAGCAAAATTAAATCCAGTCATTTCAATTGTTCTACTTCGGCGTATTCATTTGTCGAAAAGCCATCTAAAAACTTTCACTTGGCGTGTCCCCCAGATATTCAAATTCAAATACTACAATTCCTCACTAATAATTTTATACTAGAGTTGAATAAAAGCCTCAATCTATATTCTAGGCAAATTTGCAAAGTGAACTAAACTTCAATACTTAATAATTAATAACTTAGTTCTGTTTTTGAACGCGAAATTTGTGAATATAATTCGTTATTTTGCATTCTAGTGATGTTAAATTGCTAAATCACACAACATTTTTACAAAATATGCTTAAAAATAACTTTTCGCAGAATTTTTTTTAATGAAAGTAAACTTTTAATTAATGACAATGTCTATACACTTGGCTTCACATTATATCTCATTTCTTAACGTTAACTTTGTAGAAATAATGTTACCTGCAGCGAAGTATACTTTTAATTAATGACAACGTTATACACTTGCTCCACATTAGATTTCATTTCTTAACATAAACTATATAGAAATAATGTTACCTACATAGAAATGATAATAAATTCTGATTAGCTGAAAAGTTTTTAATAATATGACGGGATATGAGATTAGTCGGACGTATTTAACAATCTTCTAAGTATGAACTCGAACAAAATCTGTGAAGGTTTGTTAGCTCATACGATTATTTAAGTCCAAGTTCTTTAGAATTTATATAGATGAAGTCACAAAGGAGCTCTCGTTTGGAATCTGGCCCCTTCGTGCCTTATCAACAGCTGCTCGGCGCAGGGGACAATGTTGACGATTGGGACGGTGTTTGTTGGGTGGGGCGGGACATGGGGATTATCCGTTTGAGAGTTTCGTTTGTTTTGGTCGCTTTGATGGGATTCGGTCGCGGAAATGTAATAACGTCAAGCGTCGGAATAAGAGAGGGATAAAATGAGAAAGCGCGCGTTTCGGAAGAAATCGAGGGAATTATTTGAGTTATTTCACTAGTTAGATTTCCTTTCGGTTTTTTTTAATACAGCTAGTCAAACTTCAGAAAAGTTTGACTGTATTAAAGTTTGACTGTATTATAAAGTTTGACTGTATTAAGAAAATGCCTAAATACTTTCTGCTCATTCCTAAATACTTTCTGCTCATAGGAATTTGAATTTTAATCAGTGGGGCGTGTTTGTGTATCACAGTTGGTAATATTAATTTAACAGTGAGTCGAGGCCTTTGTGAAACAGATAAATTCTCGGTCTGAAATTGGGAACTTGATAAATTATTTACTGCTATTATCAATAATCTTATTATAGTGGTAACGCTATAAATATGAAATTAGACGCGGAGTCTATCAGGTTGGGATTCCGAAGTGAATTTGATCGGATTTGTCTTTACTTTTTTAGAAATGGACTTCTGGTCCACATAGATTATAGTATATATTTTTAGGGATCTGTTCATCGTCCAATTCTCTTAAAATTTGGGATTATAATTAATAAAAGGAATAAAATGTCTTACTAAATTTTGTCGATTACTTTCATCGGAAAACGTGTTAATGAAAAAAACAAGATGCAGAGAATTTAAGTTCAAAAATACATGTAATAATTCATAAAAATAAATATAATTTCCAAATAGAAAAGAAATAATTTTCCAAATAGAAATGCTTAAATATGACGTAAGGCTTTCAAAACCCAATTACCGAAATGAAAATTCCAGCATCTGTTCGCTACAAATATCGTTCAAGAACACTAAGAAATATTACCCAAATCTATGCGAAACAATTTTGTTTAATAAAATAATTAATTAATAATGTTTATACATAATTATTTATCTACATATTAATATGTGAAGAAAAAAATTGTACCACTTTTAAGCATATTGCGCGCACGGAGAAGTATGAAATTTGACATAGTTAATGTTTATATAGAAAACAATGCAGAAAACTAAAATTTATATATAATATTTATTACAAATATATTAAAAGATTCATTGTTTGCGTTCATACTATCAGTGTCAAACACATAATAGTCTGTGGTCAAACAGTCAAACACAGAGTAGAGATTGTCGCCAAAAATTTTAAAATATTAGATTGACTTTAAAATATCAGTTTCACGTAACGAATAACGTTGAAACTTAAAAATTTAATGAATTTCGATCACTAGTAAATATTAACATGTTTTCTTTACTACGATTTAAATGAATAAATTATGAAATACTGAAAACCTAGAGAACAAAATTATTGGAATGTGATGATTTGGAAAAAAATTGGGTTAAAAATTTAAAATTACGAAAAATAAATTAGTGAACCAATTATTTATCAAACGAACTTCTAATACTGGCAGGTTTAGTCGACAATATCTAATATAGAGTCTGAGATCATTTATAAGTACCACGAACCTTATAAGCTCATATCCACATTGAGGTCCTCGTTTTGCACTAGCGGTACTTTGCCTCCGCAAGGCGACTGTGTCAAGAGAATGGTAATTCCATTGATCGAGACAAGAATTCGCGTGGGACGGATTAGGTCATCTGTAGAGTGATAAGTTGTTTTTTGAATGTGCTAGATATAAGGCGGATTACTTTATATATATCGTGATAACTGGATGTTCGCCCACATATTATGATCAGACGAAGACATGTAGATGCGTTGATGTATGTAGCAGTAACTGTGTCAATGTATCAACAAAATGGTATATATTAATGTGGCGTTTTGGAAAATGTCATACTGCGGTTTTATAGATTCCAACCCGTTTTCTAATCTGTAAACTGTGAACAGCTATGATATCTTTTATTCAGTATTTACTACGATGTTACAAGTGTCAAAGAGAAGGCGAAGAAAAACATATTGAGATCTTTAACCAAATTGAACCTATGGCCATGAAAAACATTATTTAGAAGTGAATATCGATTAAAAAGAAAGTCATTTGGCTATGTAAAATTATTCTAATTCTGACGGCCTTTTTACGATTTTTTTCGATGCAATTCAATTTGGTTCTTTTTAAAGTTTCTTTTTGTCTTTCTACTTATTTCTTATAGCTGTTTTTTTCCCAGGAACTACACATTCTTACCGACTTAGGAGTTACATAGTAACATGCTTATCCACACCTAGCAAATGAAAATGAGAAAAATATTTTTTCCTCTTTCTGAGAGGTCAAAGAGGGAGATCAAAAAATTCAATTTGCTAGGCTGAGTGAGGAATCATAGGAAAGGTCATAAAACCTGAAACTATTTTTATTTTAATTTTGTCTTGTATATTTTTTTGTATTAGCGAGAATGTACGCATAAAGTATGCAACCCATTTCCATCGTTGAAGTTGGAGTATGAAATAACTTGAAATTATTCTCATAAATAGGTCTACCTATTTATTTACGTTTAAATAAAACGACCTACCTAACATCTGTAGATGATTGCTTCGTCTTTGACATTTACATCTTTATTTCGTCTTAGCCGTCCAAATTTCGTGTGTCAATATTTTAATTTCATGAGTATCTATTATGGGCATTCACATTTATTACTCATGCCACGTACTGTTGACCGTTTTGCTCTTATCTTTCTACGCTCATCACAATTGCTTAAGTTTGAAGTCGAAGTTAGCGCCAAAGTTGTTTCAGAAATCGTCTGATCCAAACAAATCTATCTTCATCATTCGAGTTGCTAGCTTGCGAGATCGAGTATTTAACTCAACTTTCGTCGTAGTAGTTCAGAGTCGAAAGCAGGTTAGTGTCTCTCATTTCCACTTTAATCTCTCTCTCGGCCTATCTGTAAACCTGGAATTACATTCGACGTTGTTTATTACTTCGTGGACAATAGGTGAACTTTTTGATGATATTTTTTATCAATAAGGTTTTATAAATTTGAGGTCATCGTATAGTGAATAGACAATGTAAATAAATTGGCTGTATCCTAGTTAACGGAAGAACAAGATAGTTCCAAATGTCGGGTTATTCTATTATCTTGAGTATAATTTTGGTTAAAACGGGAGTAATTAAAACTAAAAAGATTAAAAAGAAATAAAAATCTGAGACTGTATATCTACTCAGGTCTTTCTCAAGTCTCGACAAGTTCAGTATCGATTGAAAACTAGTAGTTTGAAGAACATAAATAAATGCGTAATTTTGTATGACAAATTGCGTCAAATCGAAATTATTGATTAAACATTTTAAAGTTAGAATATGTATAATTGTGTTGAGGATCCTTGAAAAATACCGGAAGTACTCTTATTGAAAAATTTTGTTGAAAATTAGGAAAATATGATTTGCACTTTGCTTTAGATTAAATAACGACATTTTCCGTCCGACAACACAGGCTTAACTTTGTTTTTGCTGAAAAGTTTTCAGCAAAATTAAGCATGCTAAGAAGGTGGTGTTTCTGTTGCTACAAGGCGTCAAAGATATTGATTTAATTGCGATATATTTGTTTGGATTAAACTTTAATTGATATGCTATTTTTACGAACAAAAAAAATAATGACAACTTTAGTTGATTGTCGCACTGAATTTAATTTAATCTATGTATTTCGCATTTAATCGGCACGGAATGTTTATTGTGAGATGTTTTTAAATTAATTTTTTTACGGTTTCTTAACTGTTGCGATACCGTAACTTTTCTAAATACATATAAAATCCTGTCAAGCACGAATGGAACTACGAGGGTTCCATATAGATTTAGGTATTTATGACCATTTAATGTTACATAATATTCTTACTAAATTACTTATAAAACTCTAATTTTCTAAAATAAAAATATATTGTCTACTATATCTTTTACAGGTGCATTTTCAAAAAAAAAAACATTTTTAATGCGATATAACTACAAATTAACGATTTTGAGTTTTTTCCTTTACTTGTACTGTGAGATCTTGCTTCTTGCCAAATTTCATGATTCTAGGCCAACGGGAAGTATCCTATAGGTTTTGATTTATTTGCGAGTGTCAAAATATACGGCATAAATGGCTGTACTTTTAGATTCCTCTTGATTCCGTTGATTTAGAAGCTTTAATTTTACAGCTCCCAGGGACCGTAAACCTAAAAGTATTTAATTTTAATTTCAACTTGATACCTCCGCGTGTTCCTGAGAAATAGGGTCTTGACAGACCGACAGACGGGCAACGAAGTGATCCTATAAGGGTTCTTTTTTCCCTTTTGAGGTAAGAAACCAGAAAATAACATTGACGCTGAGATACGGATATAAAAACGCAATGTTTTTGTAATCCATGTGAAGGATGAATACATGTTTTGCGAACCTTTTGTTCCTTTCAATTGGGACCCACTACTTCGAGAAACTATGTTCAATAGGTGTTGTTACACAAAAGAATTTCAGATAAATCATAGCGAAGTCGGGTCCCAAAGGGTTAGCGCGTCGAGTAATATTAGATCGGATAACGCAGCGTGGAAAGTTGAGATGGAAATAGGAGAGGTAGTGTAATTTTCACGATACGCTTCCAATTGGGCGGCTCGGCGTAAATTGCCGGTATATTTTGCGAAGATTGGTTTGCGAAGTGCAATTTGTGACGTAACTCAAATAGCTCGGGGGGCATCTCGGGCGTAACCTTGTATTTACGATAACGTACGTTTTTACAGTGACGAAAGTTTAGGTATTTTTGAAGGTTTAATAATCTTTTGAATGTACTTTGCTTTAGCTCAAAAGTAGTTTGCTTTAGCGTTAAAGCTCGCCGTATAATTTTGTTGCGTTGATTCAATGCGTATGTGCGTTGTTAATAACCCGTAGATAAGATTCGAGACGAGATTGTCACGCAGGTGACAATCTCGTCTCGAAATAGATATCTCGGTAATAGATATTGGAAAAAAACTTATGAAAATTGGTTCTGAATTTTGTAAGAACATAAAAATTCTGAGAATGGAGAGTAAAAAGTCGTACTTCCACAATTAGCGCTCTGTGCTATCAGCCCCCCCCCCACTTAAATATTAATACTAACTCTGAGTTTGTGCCTAAAAGGGACCCATCAGCCAAGTTACCCACTGCCGTTAGCACCAATGTCGTGTCGCGTCCGGAACCGAGTGTGGCGCGTTCGGACAGAGTCAAGTTATAAACTTTGAAAAAGTGTATGAACAGAAATAGTCCCTTACATTATGAAATTAGAAATATTGTTCTCGAAAGTTTTTGTCTCTAAAGTCATAGAAATTGTTCAGCAGTTATAAAGAAATAAATAAATTGTTTTTTCAATCCTGTTTATTTTCGTTCAATCTATTCCTAATTCCTAATGTTGAAATTCTTTTTCAAATTTTTCTGAGATTTATTTAAAATTTTTTTTTCGTTGAGTTCATAAGTCAGTTGGTTAGCTTTTATTTGACGTACTACACGATAATCTCGATAGGATTTGTTTTATTTTCCTTGAAAATAACTCCAGAACGAAACTCATCTTTTTTATTTTACGTCTATGATTATGTCACCATATATTTTGTTGGTTTCGGGTTAATTGATAAAGTCAGTCAATTAGTTATAATAGCTGAATAAAAATATAGAGAAACAAGATTATTCAATCCGCTGAAATAAAATTATTTGTTTTTAATTTATATTAGTGTATCTAACAGCAAAAATAGTATTACATTTCAATTTACTTATCAGGTATTATGTCAATTGTCAACATTGGTGAAATCAAATGATCAAGCCTGTTTTTTTTATCAAACTTTTACCTGTTTTTTTTCAAACTTTTACTTGTTTTTTTATCAAACTTTTACCTGTTTTTTTATCAAACTTTTACCTGTTTTTTTATCAAACTTTTATCTGTTTTTTTATCAAACGTTTACCTGTTTTTTTATCAAACTTTTACCTCTTTTTTTTAGATTAAATTTTTACCAGTTTTTTTATATTTCATTTATCTTATAACTTCGAATCAATATAGGTATATTGATATTTCCATTTAAAAAAAACTCAGAGTTATATTGGCATGAAGAAAACATACTACAATCTCATACTTATACAAATCCAAGTACCAAACGTGCCGATCTTTATAAATCTATACATATAATAAAATTGTAAGAGAGTGAAATATATTTTGAAGACTGATTGTTTAGCGTATAGAATTATAAATGAAGCGAAAAAACATGTTTTTAGAATTTTTGAATTGGCATATAGGATACTTTTTATTTCAATTTTACAGACTAAAAAACACCGATCTGTTTTGATTTTATAGCCATAATATTATGTGTATTAGTAACTAATGCTACATCTATCTTATCCTCTCTGTATACTTCTTTAGTTTGACTTAGTTTCTTATGTTCTGTCATTAATTTCTTCCATTTTATTAGGTTGTATATTGTGGGATTTATTTCATTTTTATTATCATAATTCTAGTTTCTTCAATCTTCATAGTTTTTCTTGATCCTGAGTTGCTAAAATATATTTATCATTTTTAGGTTCCTGCAAACTATCGATTCTATTCGTTTGAAAAACTCATCTCAATTTATACGTACAGTGTAATTATAGAGATATTTAATTATTATTGTATTGTTTTAGTACTCGTCTCATTGCCTGTTTTCTTTACTTCATAAAATGCAATTTACTTAACGGATGTTTATTGGAATTTGATCATTATCTGGAATTTAGTGTAAGGTATATGATTTTCATATATATTATTTTCATGTATATGTTATTTTCACAAGGGGGGTTACGAATAATTGTCTAAGGTAAGAAAAGTACTGATAAAGTAAGCGAGATCAATATTTATTTTATTAAGAAATTATTTTCTGTTTGTTAATTTGAACCCAAGAAATCTAAGTGAGAACGTATGCATATAACTATAGATTCTGACACAAAGTGATTAGCTCAAACTATTTAAAAGAAAATGTAATTGTATGTGGACGAAGCCATGTATGGAAGGTTGATACATGAATTTTATATGTTAGCAAGTATTGATCTTGAAAAGTAAAAAGATACTACCTTATTTTTCTATATATTCTGTTACTAACGGACTTCAAAGTAAGCCCATTTTATATGAAATAAGTATACCCAGACACAGCGCAAGATGTGACCCTTTTGATATCGATTCTCTTCCGCTAGATATTATGCTGACTGTTCTCGCTTACGGTTGCCAGAAAAATATACAATGGCAATATTAATTCACATGCTCTACTTAAGTCTCTTTTATGAAAGCGAAGAATTATTGAGCCTAAGAGCGTAATATTGGAGGCGGAGGGTACAAAAAACCCTCTCGTTGCGCCGACCTACAAAAGGTAATTTACATAGCATTAATACTTGTCTCCGCTGCGTATGGAGGGAGTAGTGAGTACGCAAAGTTAAAAAGGTAAGTCGTATATTTTTTGAGATATGGAAATTCATCATCTGCATAAAGTAACCCGGATGATACGCATAAATCTCTCGCGTGTTCCGTGTTTAAATCTGAACTTATTAAATATTTATATTGTTGGTCGTATCCATAGCCAAAAAGATATGGATGGATAGTTTAGGCGCCACATTTCTCTTTTACTTTCGATTTCATCTAAAATATGGGGGAAATGTTTATTTTTAATATTTGAAACTTTCTTTTGCAAAAAAAATACACGTTTTTAATCTATTATAATAAGTTAAGGGATATAGAAATGGACACAAATATACGTTTTGAATCAAATATAAGATAAGGAACATAGAAATGGACACAAATACACCCTTTGAATCAATTATAAGGTAAGGGATATAGAAATGGACGCTAATACACCTTTTGAATCAATTATAAAGTAAGGGATATAGGAATGGATGCAAATACACGTTTTGAATTAATTATAAGGTAAGGCACATAGAAATGGACGCAAATACACGTTTTAAATCAATTATATGGTAAGAGACAGAGAAATGGACGCAAATACATGTTTTGAATGAATTATAAGGTAAGAGACATAGAAATGTACGCAAATACACGTTTTGAATCAATTGTAAGGTAAGGCACATAGAAATGGACGGAAATACACGTTTTAAATTAATTATATGGTAAGGGATATAGAAATGGACGCAAATACACGTTTTGAATGAATTATAAGGTAAGGGACATAGAAATGGACGGAAAATTAACTATTATTATTAACGGTTCCTGAGTAACTTTTAATTTGTAAAAGCCCGCCTGGCAGACGCTCACTTAGAGGTAGATTTCGTTCTTTATTGTTTGCATTATTTCATTCATTTGATGCCCGAATAATTTTTACTTCAAGACGAGTCATTAAAAGCCGAAGTATTTTATGCCAAATGTTATTTCGATCTATTATGCACAGACGGCCATAGAGGTAGATTTCGTTTTTTATTTGTTTGCATTACTTCATTCAGTCTTTGATGTCCGAACAACTTGTACTTCAAGACGAGTCATTAAAAACCGAAATATTTTATGCCAAATGTTATTTCGATCTATTATGCACAGACGGCCATAGAGGTAGATTTCGTTTTTTATTTGTTTGCATTACTTCATTCAGTCTTTGATGTCCGAACAACTTGTACTTCAAGACGAGTCATTAAAATCCGAAGTATTTTATGCCAAATGTTATTTCGATCTATTATGCAAAGACGGCCATTGAGGTAGATTTCGTTCTTTATTGTTTGCATTACTTCATTCATTCTTTGATGTCCGAACAACTTGTACTTCAAGACGAGTCATTAAAAGCTGAAGTATTTTATGCCAAATTTTATTTCGATCTATTATGAAAAAAACGGCCACAAGTATGTCTGTGAAAAGTGTCCATTAAAAATTGACCGTTTTGGGATCAAACTTTCGATTAAATTGTGGTCTAAATGTTACCATAGTATTAGTCGTTAATCTAAAAAAAAATCAAACAGAGAACAAATTGTGACTAATGGTCTAGATTATCATTTATGTTCATAATTCATATGTGGATAAATAAAGTTTTATATGCAAATATTTATAGTATCTCTAGCCTCTAACTGGAAAATTGTTTTTGATATGTCAGGTTTTAAATTTTGCTAAAGATGGCTGTAAATATTAATGATAACAATGATAATAGCAGATCCAATGGTGTGACTTTCTGTGTAATATCTATCCTATTGATTTAAATAAAAAATATTTTTTATTTTTTTCATGGCTGTAATTAGTCATTGAGGTTGCAAATGCCAGAAACATTTCCATAGAACGTTTTATTTATTTATTGTGCCCAAGTTATTCTCGACCATTTTGATAGACTATATTTCAAAAATCGTTCCAGTGGAAAAATTCTTGTTTTTGGGGTAACCTCCAGAGTATGTATGTTTCTATAGGCAAAATTATTTATTTCAGCGGAATCTACTAAAAATAATTTTTTACGATGAAAATTTGAGATGAAAACGTAGAATATGTATAGGTATGATGAGTGGTAGACGTACATATAAAACGTGACTGGGATAAGAAAATGTTAATGTTTATAGATCGAGAAAAATGTGATTGGATTCAATTATTGAGAAATTCGAATAAGATAAGGAAAATAGAAAACCGAGTGTGTATGAGAGGTTGGGACGAGAAAAATATGTTGAGAGGAAACTGTACCGGCTATTGCCTACACTTGGTAGATGAGTGTGGAAGTATAGGCAAGAGATAAGTGGATCAACATTCTTTGTTTATTATTAGTGACCAATAAGTACTGTCAATAAGCATGGATGTCAGTGATATACTAACTAGATCACTAAGGTCGTTGACCGCCCTAGCCTTGAATACCTATTCCGGGACTTTTAATCTACTATCGCAACGTCGATTTCTTAGTAATGACATGTAGATATTGAGAATTAGGTGATGAAGAAAATTGTCGTGTAGGCGTGCACATTAATCATGCGTGATGTAAGTAATAACGTTTTTCTATTAAATGTATTTATGAACATAATAATAAATGCCTGTACAATTGTTATTTAACTGTGGGTCGATGTATAACATTATGTGAATATAAGTTGATACATCCTTATGTAAGTGTATAGCGTGGAAAGCATTGTTTCGTCGTCACGTTTACGCTTTTCATCCAAGTTAACGGCATTGTATGTATATAAATTTCTAATTTTGCTTTCGTCGCTTATTTCCTATTCAGGAAACGCGTTTGCCGTGAACTTCTGACGAGTGTAATGTCATAATAGTGACTTTAATTTGCATATGCGTAACAACATAGTGCCTATACATTCTTTTTTGTCATAAATTAAATGACTCGATAGTAGTTACGTTGCCAAGAGGACAGTGTCTCCTCATAATGGTAGTGCATATATATTGGATGTAGGTGTGTGTGTTGTTTCAAACATTGAAGGTCACAAAAGCGGCCTATGCGTTTCTGATGAAAACTATCTTCTTTAAATAATTAGAGAATCTGAAACGTAAGGTAAATGCAGTTAGTCAAATTAATTTCTCCTTAATATCTAGGCACACTCCTTCTCTCGCTAAGTTGCCATGGACTCTCTATTTCCAGGACAACTTAGCAAAAGTCAGGTTGTGGCCGCAGTACGGTTGATATTTCGTGACAGCCAATGTATATTGTTTAGAGATATTATTTAAATATTATAATACCCATACTTCGTTTGTTGTTCATTCGTGCCGTGCTCGTAAGAAGAAGTCTCGTGCAAACGCCAACAGGAGTTGTTTTATTTTCGTTTATTTTTTCTTTATATTACTTTTCGCCTATAAAAGTAAATGCCAAAATTGTAATTTCTTTAATTATTAAGGATTTTTTTATTGAAGGTCCGCTTTTAAATGTATTAGTTTTATAACTATCTTTTACCAGCGACTATGTTCGCGCTACAGTAATGTAACCTATGTGTCAGTTTAGGCTATGATTTACCTCTATTCCATTTTTTGAAGTAAAACTTCTTTACGCACGCTTGATTTGGGCAGTAAGCTGGTGAATGGGTGACGAGAGCGTTACGAAAAGTGTGATCGAGCGAGGCGAACGGAAGTTGAGAGGGAGATATAAGTTAGTGAAGACAGAAAGATAGAGGGGAAGGGGAACGGGAACGGGAACGGGACGGGGAAGGGGAAGGGGATGGGGAGGGGAAGTGGAAGGGGATATATATATATATATATATATATATATATATATATATATATACATATATATATTCATATAAAACATTAGGTCAACAACTAATAATGAAATACTAATTATAAAATTATTAAGAGTTTTTAATTTTAAAAAGTCTTAATAATTTTATGGTATTTTTAATATTACAATCAGTTTGAAATTTCAAAATACAGTTTTAAGTTTTCACTTCTGTAAACAGTCCTCATGACGGCTTCCGATTTTTTTTGGAATTTCATTTCGTTCTTGAACAATTTTATAAATTATTATTTTGTTCAATACATTAAATAATATATTCTACGTTTAAAGTGAATAAAATTGTAAATTCATTTTAAAGTTCATATTTTGTGAATTTGAAGTTTTACTTCAGTCGTGTGGTCTAAAGCACACTCGTTTTTTTTTAAAATCCACTCGCGTTAAATTTTTCGAATTATAAAAGGAAGAAAGAAAATTTTGTATTGTGAAAATTTTGTTTTGTATTGTGGGAAAAACGTTCAGATTTGGAAATTTTCGTAAAAAAAAACGTTAATCCAAGTAATCATAATTTTTTCCAAATTTCGTGTAAAAAATAAATTCCGTTAAGAAGTTACTGACTTATAGAGAAACAAACATCTATCCATTATTCTTGTAAAGAATAATAAACAAGTGTACTTGATTACACTACAGAAATACATGCCTTTATTAATTCTTCAAAATAGTATACGTTATAATGTATTACTAAAATTTGGGTCATCTTTTCCTATTTCCGGGTATGAAGAGGGGTATATTACCGAGTCTTTGACCGGAAATTGGCCACTGAACTACAATATATAACCCTCTTTCGATTATGGTATGAGGTCTGCGGCCTCCCGCTCTGAGTCTACTTTACCCTAATTGTTTGATATCGTAATGTTGGCTGTATAAATCACATAGGTTTTATTTATTTTGTGGTTTAATAAATTATGCCGCAAATGCCGGGAAAATAGTTTGTTTAATGGACAGAGGTTAATTAAGTAACATAGAGTGATATCATACTTCACATTTATTTAGGAAATACAAAATATTCGAACAGATTTCGAAGCCAATGTCCTTTGCCTCGGTAGCTTACGTCAAAGTAAGCCTACTTTGACGCAAGCTACCGATGATACGATTTAATATCATTTTCAACTGCTTATAATGCGACGCATCTGTATCGAAATATTAATTTTGAAATTACGTTACCCAAGCAGAACAAAAAATATGTGTCTTGGGATTGGTGAGTCGCATAGATTATTCGATTTATGAATGGAATATAAATTAATTTATTAAATGTCCAGTTTTCAAAAATTATCCGAAATATTTTTGTCCAGGAAGTCGTCCAAATACTGATTTTTTAAAATAATTGATTGCCCAAATATGTACTCCCATTGACGGATTAAAGATAAAGTGATAATTATATGAACATTTCAGATAAATTGTAAATATTTTTTAGAAATTACCGTAAATCAATTTAAGGGTTTTTGTTTCAATATTTTTATTTTATGTGTGTAATAATAATAACTTTTTATTAATAATTCTTAATATTGAACTAATCTTTTTAAGTTCAAATGATTCAGTACGTTTACTGCTTGTGACTAAGAGTCTGAATATTGAAGTAATCGTTTTAAGTTTAATTGATTCAGTATGTTTATTGTTTGTGGCCAAGAGTTTAATGTTGAAGTAATCGTTTTAAGTTTAATTGATTCAGTATGTTTATTGTTTGTGGCCAAGAGTTTAATGTTGAAGTAATTGTTTTAAGTTTAATTTATTCAGTACGTTTATTGCTTGTGGCTTAGAGTCTTAATATTGAAGTAATCGTTTTAAGTTTGCAAGTGTCAGTGGGAGTGTTTTCTCGCCATGAAATCTATAAAGCGAAAAAGTTTTTTTGTTTGTTTCTACTCGCTAATCTGTGGAAACATATGTGCAATTTCAGAAATCCGTTTTGTGTTAGAAAATACATACTTTGAGTATTGTAGGCTATATCGTCACACTACGTATTCATGGGGTAAAGCAGTTATCACGGGTCGACAGACTACTAGTGTCGTTTGGCAAACAGAGCAGATGGTTTAGTGACTACGGGTGAAGAGCAGTGTAATTAAGAAAATCGCGGAGTACAGCTAAATACTTCATATTTAATAAGAAAGGGCAGATTTTTGAAGGTGTTTTCCCATTTTGTAAGGCTGTAATGGTGTAAAGAATTAATTATCTGATTAGCTCTTAAATTAAAAAAAAAACAGCCGACTGTTATACCACTGAATGTGACAAGAGTCAGAGAAAGCAAAACAAAAAAAATAAAACGTTCGTGTGCGCTATACTTAAACAGCTGCGCGTCGGGAAGGGCCATAATTTGTCACGCATGGTAATGCCCTCTTTACAATCCGAAGTATATGTTTTTGTTAATCGAAAGCGGGACGATTCGAGCGGGTTGTAGTAATTTAGCTCCGGTCGCGCGTGTCCCGTATTATGTAAATATTGGCGCTCCGCTTGTATTATAATCGAGTCGGCGTTGATGTTGAAGGGGCGAATATTCAAGTGAATATTCTGAATTTAAAAATGAAAAGAATTTAAATTACGAAGCTCGTTTTAGGTACAAATAGAATTACATTGGTATTGGGTACCGATTGATCTATGAGGACACATACCATTTTTTTAAGTCGATCTAATCATATTTTAAGGGTTCGTTGTAATCTGTATTCTATATTGAGTTATATTATTTTAAAGTGTGACGTCGAAGTGGATCAAGATAATATTGAAAATGATTTGACACGGAAAATGTTCTTCCGATCTGGGTGAAAAGATAGGAAGTAACACTCTGCTGATCATAAGCTATGTATGAGTTATAGTCATTGCAGAATTGATTCATTGCGAATCTTATCATGCATCCTGTTCATTATTAGCATATGACAAGGCTACCAAACTTTAAAACATATATATGAAAGTAAGGTTTTGTTTTGATATCTTCATAATGCTTAAACTTTAAAGTTAATGTAAGGTTGAGAAGCACGATTTTCGTGTTAGGGAAATATTTTAAATAAAGAACGAAACGAAAATCTGCGTTCCAAGGTATTGCTTAAAAATATATTGTTACATCGTGCCGCATTCAAATGTTAAATTAAGTTTCTCTATTAATTAAGAAAATGTTAAGTTTACGTAAACATTTGTTACAGCTAGTTTATACATAACGTAAAGAAGGGAATAATATTAATTGTCCTTCGAGCAGACACTTTACTGAAGAAAGAGACATATTTAATAATTTGATGAACATTTTATATTTGATGCACATTTTTTTCTATCTTTCATTAATAGTGTCTTCATAATAGAGCCAGAACTATGTCCTTTACGTAATGTTGCTTTTGACATCGTTTAAAATAATAAATTCAAGCCCTTAATTCCCATTTCATTTATATCAATAAGTAGTATTGTGGTTCTTGTGTAATATTGTAAGTATTTCTGAAGATTAATCTTTAACCGTAATGCATCGTGGAATGCCCAAAGATTACGTGCCAATTTATAGAGCAAATATTGGATTTTTATTGAGCTTCGATTTAAAGCGAGATCGAAACTTTGCGAGAGCTTTCGGAAAGTTCTTTTCTCAACTTCTCATTGAAAAGCTTAAATCTTTCTCGAGAAAAAAAAGAATAAAAACTTGGAGTAAAATATTTAATTGGACAATTCATCGGTTTTTTATATTATATCGATTTTATCTTAATATATTGCTATTTTTGAACAGGACGCGAATTGTTTAATTTTGACTTTCTTAAGATGTGGTTTGTGGTGAAAAGATGTGCATTATACGCGTGTAGTTTGCGATTTCGGATTTTCATCGGAGTTGCTTAAATTTTTATTGAAATTTAGATGAAATAAAAAGTGACGGAATTGAAAAAAATGGTAACTTTGAACCAGAGAAAGAAAATATTAACTTATGTTTTTTACAGCTACCAGTGAATAAAAATACTTCAAAAATAAGCTTCTGTTTTTATATATCTTGTTGCTAACACAGTAGTTAACAGTGAAGTTTTAGGTGTATGTATTCAACATGATATGTATTATGAATTCACTTTATATAGTATGTATGTATTCACATTATATAGTATGTATTCACCATGGGTGTTATACTGTATCAGAAAAATATGTCTAACGAAACAAAGGAAACGAATCTAACTATGGTTTGTCTGCTATTTGTCGACATATAATTCTGTTAAGGTCCTTCGTATTTAATGTACTTCATTAGATCGATGACACCATCACTGTAAAAAGTGTCAGCGAGAAATGCCTGTACGCATACAGCATCATCAAAATGACCTTATACTATTTGCGGAACCCTGAATACATGAGAACCACACCGAGTTCCTCAACCTCGAGTAATATAATTCATGTAATACAAACATGTGAGTGTGTCGAATAATATAATTATATGTGTCATTTATATTCAAATTTTACAGTAAAGTCTTTATAAAATAAATAAATGTTGACTGTGTAAATGTAAAACGACATACCGAGTTATATAAACTGAATTGCGTTATATTTAATTATATCCATAAGTTATGTTTGTTAATGTAATGAAATTAGCATAAATGACATATTAAGTTGAAATTATTTTAGATAGACATACGTTATGTCATCGGCCAAAAACTGATACGCGCCATCCGTCGAAACCAGATTTGTTAGATAATTGCTCTCCGCATCCGGAGCGTTTGTAATTGATGGCTTAATCGTTTCGGAGATCTGTTTGTAGGTACTGCTACTTTCTATGACGGCAAGTCCCCTTTAAAATAACTGGTTAAGCGTTTTAATTGTATATTTAAACCGCTAATAAATCGTTCTGGATATATTGTGTTATGCGTTTTGTTCCTCTATTAATGCTTTTTTGCTAGTATAGGCTTATTCTTTATACTTCTCTCGGGCCACTTAAGATGTGACATCTATCATGCTGCGGTGAAATTTATAGTCAATTCTTTTTTCAAAATTTTGCTTGTTTCAATTGGAAAAAAAACTACCCATTTATTATTATGTAAAAATGTCTATATAAAATCTTTGCACACATGCGTATATACACGTAAATATATAATATTACCTAAGTCAAGAGTCGTCATAACGATATAAATATATTTCTTTGTCTATTCCATTTTTGAATAAATAGAAGTAAAATATATAATGTGAAAACGATGTAGGCGGCAAGTGAGTCACACTAGACACCGCGACTTTACGTCCCCTTCGAGAAAGTTTCCAGGGCGGGTGAAAGACTTTTGCTCCGGTCGTAAGGGGCGCGTCGATATAAGGGATTTATTTAGAGAAAAGTGAGTCAATGTAGTAGGGTGACAATATAAGTCGGAGGTTTATTTATTTGAAATAGACTGATTGAAAAATGGAGAGTGGAAAATACGTTGTGCGGCAAATTAGTAAAATTTAAAAAAAATTAAATTACGCTTTGGATTGTAATATATTGTGGAGACGACGGAAAAAACCGGAAAGTATTTTTTTAAAGAAGTCAAGTTTAACGTTATGGATCATTAGAAAGGATGGATATGGAGTTTGAAAGAGGGAGGAACTATATAGAATAGGAAGATATTTGATATGCTTTAATAATTATCATAAAGAATATTTTTTTTTCCGAACCTCTGTTTTGACACAATTCAACAAATTTGCTCTCACATGACATAAACAAAACTATCTTATGCAATAGCAGTCTGGTGTTTGAATAATTGAAGCCGTGAGAAATTTATTTTTAGTGGATCCGGTGTAATTCCGTTTTAAACTGTCGTGTTGCGCAAAAAGTTGTTTAACGCTGCAAAACACACTTCCATTCGTTAAATAGGATACATTTTTCTTTTTTTTTTTAAATTCCACAAAGTATTTTTATTATAAAAATATTGAATGTGTTTACGAAGCTATAAACATAAGTTTTGGAAACAGGTAAAAGTTTATTGGATTTCTGTAACTGAATGCATTTAAGGGTTACTTCTGCTTAATGCTCGTTTCACGGGTCGGCACTTCGTATGGTTTTTAATAGAAATTTGTAAATTCGTTTTGAATGCAACGCTAAAACTTCGGAGTAACATTTAGCATTCATTGTCTTTCTAGCCTTGGCGAGCAATATTTCTTCCATACGTCCTCGTCTTTCTCACTCACTCCTTATACAATTCTCAACCCAGGTATGTCGTGTGTACCATTTTCCTTTGTTTTCTTTTGAGAATTATATTCTTGAATATTAATACTTCTTGTAATGTGGTTGGTTTTCAGAGATTACTTTAGTGTGTTGACTCAATCACATGTGTATATTATATTGAAAGTTTACAGTAGTCTTCATAAAATTACGTTGTGATAGCCAATTTATAAAATTCAATAACCAAAATTAATAATTCTATTTAATCTATGTCCCAAAAATAGGCGATTTTTACGTTATGAGTCGAGGAATGCTTGCGCCGGACCGTCAGTCAAGTAGACTGTAATGTGACAATTCCAACTTAGTGTACTTTTTGATGTAATGTTCAAGAGTGACGTTAGAATGAAGTTATGTATCGTTAGAGCATGCAACGAAAATTTGGTGTCAGAATAGGGGAAAACGACTAAAATTAATGTTTCGAATAATGAATAATTACTTCGATTTTTTTGATTTAATACATTCACTGATATGCTACAGAATAAACAAACAGGAAGTTGTTAATTGGAATAGCAAACCAGTTTATGTGGGTTCATGAGTACAAAATAAGATGATTATAATCAGTAAGGAATTGTATTTCATCCCATTAAACGAGATACGAAATTTCAACGTCAAATAGAGGGTTAAACGCCGTGCAGTGCACCGGGCGTTGCGTGGCGCCATCCAAGTTATACGACGATATGCGTCAATTTATATATAACACTGAGCGTTCCTATTGGGATTCCAATATTCGTATATACGAGTATTATTTCACAGATAGAAATGTCGATTATACTGATAACTCAATATTTATCTTAATTTTCTTTTTATAGTGGTTCTGCTTGAGATAGTGAGACGTTTTAATGTAATTAAAATTCAGAAAACGTTTAAAATATTTGTTTTGTTGAAATACAAGTTAATAAACATTCAAATAAATGTTATATATAATTTTCGTGTTATATTTTTGAGAGGAATTTGAATATTTGCTATATAAATTTTTATCGAATTTTTTTATAAAGGTTACATAAAAAGTTTAGGAAAATAAATGGTACATTTTATAACCTCGATACAGGTTTTGTTGCAAAGGTTCTGAATAACGTTTCGGTTTCGAATTCGGTTGGAAATAAAGGCCAAACGGTTGGTCGGTTACTGAAGCATCTCTCATTGATGTCAGACATTTATCTGACATATAAGCTTTAGCAAAACGTTTTCCTTTGTTTGTTATTCCACCTTCTCGGGTATAAACGTCGTAAAGACGGAAATATAAAGTGTAGTGGGATAAGTTGAAAGGAAAGTTTTTATTTGACTTTTTATTTCTAACCGTATTTGACTTGGTTTTGCTGTCGGAGTTTGTGATCGAGCGCGGATCAGTGATGACTATGACACACTTTCAGGCGCCTAACCAGTCAGTTCTTTTGCGTAACCCGTCTCTCGTTCAACTATCGAAGCCGTTTGCTATCTCTAGTTTATGTGTTGACGCGAAACGGTATGCGGAACGGACGTGTATGGATTATTTTGTTTTGCTACAGTTCTTTTATTTAGAACGCAAAGACGATGCACCAGCGCTTTGAATTTCATCTCTTATGGCAACTATATACTAAGCTTCTGTGAAAGGCAGTTTAGGTACTTCCGGTATTATTTATTTTAATACCTATAATGCTTTAGTGTCTATATAACTTGTGTGTATATATAACATATATTGATCGTGATATTTTATTAGATAAGTTATGGTTTGAAGGCAAACGACTCGGAAGCACAGGGCGCCGCATTTTGTGGTGCATTTTTATCGACAGCACCGCCGCTGCGGTTTTGAGCTTCGTTCGTGTATCGTTTTATTACGTACATTTTTATGTTATGTTCTCGTTTATTTGTGTATACTCGACGGTGTGGCATATTGATGTTAAATCTCGTGAAGCTTTTACTGTTTGAGTAGTACGAAAACCACGCTGCTACCCACTATTATAGCATCGCCTCCATCGTATGATATATGCTGTTGAAAAAATGCATTAATACTTCAACAATTTTGTTCATTTTGAACAACTCAGTGTTCCTGTTACTGGAGAGACTAAAAACTTCAAAACATGATGATGCAAACATTTGTCGTATTCTTTTATTAGGGTTCAGTATCTTAAAAGGAAAATAATATCACTTACGTATATCTAATATCACTCATGTGTTTGTTTTTTTGTCTGTCATAGCAGAAACAGCTTGACGTAGAAACTTGAAATTTGGCATAATAGTAAAACATTTCAACCTGCACATATCTGAATACCTAGCACCGAAAAGTATTCATATAAATTTTTTTTTGATGTGTTCAATTTTTTTTGGATTCCATGTGTAGTGTTTGGTATCGTTTGAAAGGGTTAATTGTAAGGGTATTGACAATATTTTTTTCATAATTATAAGTAGTATATCTTTAGAGGTGCACTGAAAAAAATGTAAAAAATATGCCCCTCCCCGTATTTCCGAAAGTACTCAACCTAAAATTTTGAAAAAAATGGGGTTTTTAGAAGCTATATTTATGTTTTAACGGTTATGAAATATTTAATACGTAATATATTTAAGTTTAAAAAAATAAACATGTGTAATTATTTTAATATGAATATTATTAAATTAAATAATCATTAAAGGGTACATCCCTTTAAAGGTTTATAAAAGCCCAAACGTGTACGGAATTCTCGTAACGCGAGTTCTACTTGTGCTTTATTTTTTCCACAGCATTGGGCACGTCTATAAACGTTTTCGGAAAGTTCTAAATATTATAGAGCATAGCTAGAAAAATGACATAAGTGAAACTTAAAAGAATCTAGAGCTTTAATACTGTTATCTGCACATCATTTCGTCTCAACTCATAAACCAAAGGAAGCACAAACGTCACAACTCATAAACCAAAGACTTCAGTAGTAAACGAGGCAAGATTCACTAGGAAATTAGTTAAGCGCCTAAAAGTGTGTTATCAGCGATCCGTCGTCAAACTCTAACAGCAAAACTAAGTCAATACGGTTAGATGTTGAATGAAAGTTTCGGCTTAACTTTATGCCACTTCACTTAATAGTTTATTCATTGATAATTCAGATACTGAACTTATTTATAGATGATTCGTGCATGAATATTTCAGTCACTCAACGAAATGCGACGAAATACGGTTAGAAGTTGAATAAAAGTTTCGGCTTAACTTTATGCCACTTCACTTTATAGTTTATTCATTGATAATTCAGATACTGAACTTATTTATAGATGATTCGTGCATGAATATTTCAGTCACCCAACGAAATGCGACGCAATTTGAAATTTCGAGAAACGGTTTGTAATTATGAGCTAT
Organism: Druceiella hillmani; assembly: GCA_039881145.1. Classification (NCBI taxonomy): domain Eukaryota; kingdom Metazoa; phylum Arthropoda; class Insecta; order Lepidoptera; family Hepialidae; genus Druceiella; species Druceiella hillmani. The sequence continues at coordinate 12,517,437 of JAYKKI010000016.1, read as the reverse complement.
ATTCTATTATTTAATTATTCAGATTAGCGTAAAAACTCAAAATAATATTTTTCGATCTATAAGTAAGGACTATTTTTTTTAATTGAAATTTCTTGCTGCACAGTAGGTTGTAAATCAGTTTAGAGGGCATCACAAAAACATGTGACGGAATAACGCAATGGGAGTGGAGTTAGTGTGCTACGCTACATTCGGGTTTTGGTGTGTAAATTTATCAGGTAGCGTATAAAGTTATTCGTAAAATGACATTGATTTCTTCAGTATGAAATTTAGTGACAATGTGCGTATCACGATTGTTTAATAATAATTGTAATACTATCGTGAAAGATAAACGATATTATCTATGCGATAAAGTCGATAACATGAATTAGGCATAAACCAAATTGTTAATAATTCGTTCAGTAATAAACAGCTGGTAAGTTTGCACGCACATTTTAAACTTTTAAGCTTAGCTTCCATGTGGAAGGGAAAGTTTTTTTTATAAATCAATTACTAAAGGGACCAGTCCGTAGCGGTTGCGAAGTAGGGAATTGTTGGTTTGTATGTATGTAGGACTATATGACGTATTCTCCAGCAGTGCAAAGGCTGAGGGGACGAGGAGAAACGGTAATCAAGTCGAGTATATCAAATCGATTATATGTACAAGGAGGCGTTAGCGGTCGTTAGCTGGCGCGTGATTGTATGTGACGTATTTAGGGTTACTTCTCATTTCGGTTGCACCGCGTTTGTTACGGTGTGCCTTGTTTAATTTAATTTTCTACATATATAACGTCAATTCATAATGAACTGAAATTGGGTAGAATCAAATTCCACATGCAATCAAATACACTATACATTATCCTATTGCATGAAATTATTTTAGTCGATGAAAACTTTAAGTTTTCATCAACTGCAATCATTTCATACAGTAAAATGTTAGTTTTCAATCAAATGTTAAATACAAAATAGTAGTACTTTCATATTTATTAGTAACATTATTTTTTTTATATTGGATATGACGTATCGACACATAGCATATAGCTTATAAGGTTAGTGAAACTATGGGTCACTGAGAGATTTATAAAATCGGTACAGTAGTATTGTGTATTAGCGTTCATATAAGAACAAACAAACAAATAAACTTTGGTGTAATACCTGGAATTCTAGCATTCTATTCTATATAGAATTAGACGACCCAATTATATAGGGAAGGAATATTAACATTTTGTATAATTTCTATTTTTATAATTGGAAAAATAAACATTTAAAATGTTTATTTTTAAAATACTCCTTTTGAAACTTAGGTAAAATTATTGAATTATGACATCGAATTATTAATTAGATTAAACAATTTGAACCGCATTATTTTATCCATCCTCTGCCATCAGTATTTCTCAGGACGACGATTGTAAATAGCTACCGGCATACGATTGTACGGTCTTCATACAAATGAATACTATCTGCTATTTAAATTCAATGAAATCTCTGAATCTTTAAAGTGTATTTGATTTGTTTTATTAAGTGTATTTGATGAAAACGATTGAATTTATTCAGAATTTATATTCCAATTTACAATTTTATGCGGTGGCAACGGCCTTATGAATTTTTATATTTTTCATGATCTAATTTTATATGTGGCAACCCTGTGCAGCATACTAAATGAACGGATGCATAACTGCACGAGCTGCGTTCGGCATGCTTGGTGCATGCGTGCAGGGTATATGTTTATTGATTTGATAGAGATTACTTAGTCTGTCCACAAGTGCTAATTGATAAGTATCATTTGCGACGGAGATCGTCTGAAGGTAATCAGTATTATGTATATATATATATATATATATATATATATATATATATATATATATATATATATATATATATATATATATATACATATATAGTGGAATTATGAAAAAAAATCCAGTTCACATAGGCGTGTCGGTAAAAATATTAATACATGCTACTTTTTTTATTTAAGTCAGTAATTAGTCAGATATGAGCTTCTAAAGTTTAAAAAAGTATGACAATCCTCCAACTTTTCAACTAACATTTATAAAATTTGGAAAAAAAAATAAGTTGGTAAAACTTTCAAAGAAAATTGGTTTGAATAAGATATGTTGTTAAGATGTAGTTTTTGAGATATGGGACATTTTCGGTACCGATCGCGGCAATAACTTTGTTTTTCACAGTGTTTTTGAGAAATACAAACTTATAACTTTAATATTGTTTAGTGCTATGGAACCCATCGTCCGCTATTCCGACTCGCACTTAATATAATGTATAATTCAATAATTCTATAAAACCACAAAACTTTTCGAGTAAACATTTATAAACCATAAACATTTCGATGTTTAGAACGGAACGAATGTTTTTCTCTACTTCGTAAATCAGTTAACGATTACGTACATAAACCTCAAGCAGGTAACTGATTAAATCTTTAAATGTTTCCAACGGTCATAATTAATTCCCTACGTGGAATTTAAAAAAAAACTGTTTTCCCTGTTCTCTTCAAAACTTCGAACAGAATTACCTTTCCGCGGCTTTGTTGTTTTCAACTTTACATGCTGTATATTTCGCATTTAGAGCGTTACCTTCTGACATGACATTTCGTACATATATTTATGAATATGGATAACGTACGAGGAAAATCCAGAAAGGAATAAACGTAAAATGGAGCACATTCTCTTGCTAATAGCATGAGTGGCGTATTGTGAATGTTCCGCGACTGAAGATTTTTTTCATAACTCGACAGAATATTTCATTCAAGATATATGCGAGTAATGTTATACAAAAAATCTTTTCAGCTCCATTTGCTCAGTTTCCTCTACGCTACGGAGCGACAATTGGGTACAGTTGCTGGAGAAAATACAATGATTTTACCTTTAACGTTTACGGATTTCATATGAACAGACTGCGACTCGCATAAATGTTTGATTTCTTAGATTTGTGTTTTCAAATTATTGTTTGTAGTTTTTCGTCGTGGAAATACGTCCTTTTTACCCTCACAGTTTCTGCAGCAAAATTCTTATTTCAATTAATATCTTTAATGTTACTAAACTGGGGGCCAGACATTTTTCTGTTACGCACCTTTTCGTGTATGACATTGTTGGATAGGTCCTTTGAAAGAAATCGAAGTTAGGATGAATCGGAATCTTAGACTGTTTTTTTAATGCAAGCATCGCTTGCGAAATATTAAGCTCCAAAATGTTTTGTAATTTCTGAATACAGGCATAAGAATCTGAAAAATCTTCAAATTAGACCTTGGCGAAGGCGTTTATTTAAACACACTTTCCCGTAATGTAGCTTTAATCGAATGGTTTTTTATTTAATGTTGGGGTAAAGAAAAATAAAAAAAGTCTGTGTTTGTTAATATAAGATAAATAAATAGCGTGGCTAATCTTTACAAATCGTTTGTATATATCACGAAAGTACATATGCTTGAAAATTTTAAAGTGATATTATAGTGATATCACGTAGTCACGTACGACATGACTCTATGATTTTATATTTGTTTTGATTGCGTGGTTTACCTAAAGATTATCTACACGATTCCGATTTAAAAACAGTTTCATTATATAACAATGTTAAGAACATTTCGATGTAATTGTGCCAGACCCACTTCGACTTGATGATTTTGATTCGATTCACCTGATGCGGTTTTGAAATAGTACGCCGTCGATTGTATAATTCACTACAAGTTGTTAAATAAATATTAACAAATCTTTTCTGTGCTACTAACTATATTTTGGTATTTACTACTGAAATCTTTGGCGAAAGCGAGTAAGTTTTTGCTAGGAGGGGCTCTTTAATTGTGATTGCACGGTCGGCTGGTTTCGTGATAGGCTTTCAAGGCAACTCTTTTCGCTGTACGTTTACTATTTATAGTAGTTATGTCATGTTGAATGAATTTCTTGCATAGTCATATATGAGCGTACGCTGAAATTGTGTGTTTATATTTATTACTAGCCTTAAATTTTTGAGAATTATTATTCATTTGACTAGTATAAAATCATTATAAAATAAATGTTATTGTGAAGTCTTCTTCTTTTCTAGTGGGCCGATTGCAATAAAACAAAAGCATACACGTTACATCAAGTTGTACAGAATTTATCAGTTAAAACCCCGTTAGAACCCCTTCAGTGGTTCCTGCGTGACGCGCGAACAAATAAACAAACGGACAAAAGTTCCAAAACAGTAATTTTATGTTTTTTATGCCCCCCTAAATCATTTTTTTTAAATATCTTCAATCTGCAAAACACGCCAATTTTATAATTGTTTTATAGTAGATAAATTATCTAAATCAATTGGCTGCGATATGCTTAGAGGAAAATATAATTTAGTTTGAACTATACTTCTTGAAGTGAAAACTTCTTGAGCAGTGATCAAAACGCTTGGGTCGGTGATGTTGAATAGGGTAAACTCGGCTCCCTTCGGCATCGTCCAAGTGAATTTCTTCTCCGGGTGCGCAATGTGCATTTTTTTAAATATAAAATGAACTGCTTTTTTGAGCGCACCATTTGTACTTTTTTAGATATTAAAATCTAAAATTTTCAGGTCTAAATTTCGGCCTAAATTTTCACCCGAATTATTCTTATTATTCTCAGGAAATTTGATAGTTTCCTCTTAAATGTTTTCCATCGACAATTTTTTGCTAATATTTGATAGTTTACGCTCGAATTTAACAGTTTTTACTCACATTTGGCTGTTCGCTCGCGATTATTGCTCATGATACTTGCGCGCAGAGTGTCGGGAAGAGAGGGCGCCGTCATTAATCTCGCGCGACGCCTCCAGGCGCTCTTTCTCTCGTAATCGGCATCGTTTACGCTAAACTCACTATGAATAATTGTTTTGAGTCCACGCGCGAGCGTGCGCCGCCTGAGGAAGAGCGTGGGAGTGCGGCGTGGGCGGTGTAGGCGCGTGAGAATGTCGGGGAATCCTCCGTTCATTGAAAAACGTACAAGCGTCAAGTTTGAAGTGGCTGTGTATAAATGGTTAAATAATTAAATTTGGCTTTAGCACGTGAAGTTGGATGCGAAGTAAAATTAAATTAATGGCGTTCGAGTGAGAGTAGAAAGGAAATAAATTACACTCGCTGTACCCTAGTGGCATAAGCGATCGAGCTACGTGAGCGCACGGTCGATTTGAATTGTTCGGGTTTTAAATTCCACAAAGAGAATATAAATATTATCCATTTTATATAGACACTTTCTCATTGAATTGTAGTTTTGAAATTGGAACTATAAGGAATAGGATAGTTAACTACGCTTAAATTTAATTATTTTTAATGTTATTAAAATTTAGGTTAGTTACTGAAACAATTATAAAAATTTATTAAAAATAAGCGAATTGTGGTCTTCTAAATTTAATGCTGGGGATAATTCCTTGTCTCATTAACTCTCCTAGAATACAATGACCATATTTATTAAAATACTTATCAAGTATTAGTAGAACTCACACTACTCGTAGTCCCTAATACACATTTAGGCACTTTAAGTTTAAGGGCACATGAAGTTTCTACTAAGCCATTCATAAAAATTAATTTTTCGCAACGTAAATATATATTGCCTACTATATCTTTCAGAGGTGTGAAAATATGGGGCTTGTTGAAATAATGTTTATCAATGTTGAATAATATGAAAATATAGGGCTTGTTGAAATAATGTTAATCAATGTTGAATAATGTGAAAATATGGGGCTTGTTGAAATAATGTTAATCAATGTTGAATAATGTGAAAATATGGGGCTTGTTGAAATAATGTTAATCAATGTTGAATAATGTGAAAATATGGGGCTTGTTGAAATAATGTTAATCAATGTTGAATAATGTGAAAATATGGAGCTTGTTGAAATAATGTAGATATATAAATATATTATCTCATACCTTTCATAGACATACTTAATATGTATTTTAAAATACAAAGTTATTTTGCATCTGATTTAAGTCACTTGTACGGAGTTTGGCTAAATTTTTATAGACCCAACTACTTGTCATGAATTGGTGGACTACTATTTATTTAATTACTTTAATGTATCTAATTGATACATATGGCGGACTTATTACTATGAGAGCAATCTCTAACAGCCAACCATAATACCAGTCCAGCCCTGCTCGATGAGAGGCCGGGAAACGAACCTGAGGCCCCGCGGTGCGCTGCGATGTCAAAGACTGTATGTCAACCCAACACACCACGGCGACGACTATTACTCTTAAACTAGAGTCTACTGAGTTGTTATAATATGATTTTAAATTTCTTTATATACACTACTTTATACTACTAGATATTTAAAAGTAGCGGTTTAGCAGCGGACACGTAACTCTAAAAAAATGATAATTTTAATGCTCAGTATTTCATAGATGGATCCCCTGTATAGAAAAAGTGTTCATGGCACGTATGGTGAGATATACTAAAGTATTAATTTTTTAAAAGATGTAATTTTGTGACTTATCAAAGTATGTATTATCGTACCAAAGAGAAAAAGAGGCTTTATCGTAATATGTATTATCGTACCAAAGAGAAAAAGAGGTTTTATCGTAATATGTATTATCGTACCAAAGAGAAAAAGAGACTTTATCGTAATATGTATTATCATACCAAAGAGAAAAAGAGGCTTTATCGTAATATGTATTATCGCGCCAAATTTTAGCTTTATACCACTAACTGCGAGTAAAATTGTTGTGACCTAGAGACGGACATGGTAAAACTATAAGAATTCCTAGTTTAGCTGCGGAATCCTAAAACGATATCACAATAACTTGTCTAAATGTCTTTATAACTGTAAATTTTTAAGATTTGTCAAAATTCTCGTCAGCTTGTTCCTTGTCATTATGTTTTATGAAATAAAAAATATCAGTGCCATATTTACGAGCGCCTGTTTGATAGAGGAAATAATATTCCTATTTCTTTCCGCCTACTATTAGTCGATGGAAAAAAAATTATAATATCCGCGCACCGTGACTTACTCGTATTTGTCGTTGATTGCTAAGAGCTTACAGTCAGAATTGATTCAGCGACCATCGTTACAAGATGGTGTTTAAAAAAAGCTTTGAATAATTCAGCGACAAGACCCCTGACTTGTAACTTGATAGCTTTTAGGATTCCGTCAATAATTGAAAGTTTAATTCCCATCTATTTCCCGCGTACTCGTATGTTTTTGTTCAATTGGTTTTAAATATTTTGGGGAAATATACAGTCTGTTATCAAATTGATTCGGAAACGAGAAAAAAAACGTCGAAATATAATAAGATGAGTTCCTTTACACGTTTCACCCTTTTCTGTAACGTATTTAATAACGTAAGATTAAAAAAGAAAACTAGAAAACGGCTTTAGAACGTGTTTCAATGCCAAATAATTTCAGTCAGTTTGCATTGTTACATAAACTTTTATTTTTCTTACGTCTGGTAAAGGTGTATTATGCAATATATATTGAAAAATAATATGAATATTTGTAATAGTATAATATAATAAAATATACTTTAAAATATTTAAACTTTTGTACGTTGTAGAACGAGTTCCATTCGTACTTTGCAGTTTTATTATTTATTTCATGAAGAGGATTAATGCTGTCGTAGTTGTTATGACTTAGTAATTAGTGTTCACAAGAGCAAAATTACTGGGTAACTTGTGGTAAATCCATCTTCATATACTTCTTACGATATTCTTAGGGCAAAAATAGAGCAATATTCTAAGTGGAAAGCGTATACATTTTCTTATTTCAAAAGATTCTTTTGTTTCCATTTCCACGCCATATATAGACCCGTATGAATATATCGACGTAGTGACGTCACGCGCACGGCGAAGACTATTCAGCGGAGTTTATGCCCGATTTCGCCCTTTACGAGATGTATCCTGAAAATGTTATGGCAACGTTCGCTCTCCGTCGCTGTTTCTGTTGTGTTGCTTAATACGAGACAGCACTGGAATGTTTTACGGTGTAATGATTTGGAAAGCGTATGCGCGGTCTTCATACATAAAACCATTGTATCAGCGTCTATTAGTGATTAGATTTTAAGTTTCGATTTTGAGTTGTGAATAAAACTCTGTGACGTAGTTGGTGCACAGAAGAAGAACTATCTCAATATTGTAAATACATTTTTCAGATTTGTATAGTACTGTAATTAAATTGTAGCGGTGTGACGCACTTTACAAATAATTTGTTAACTCAAGAAATAGAAGGTCGGCGGTATCATAGCAGCAATAGAGATGAAGTTAGAGCGTAACGATGCAGAAAGTTTCATTAGCACATTAGTTAAATATTTATGTAACGTGTCAAAAGGTATATGATTCTTTTAGTATAACTAATTTGTCTCTAAATTAATTTGTCTGTAAGCGAGTCATCCATTTGAACCGTCTGGCGGTAGATTTCAGAAATTCACTAGAGATATGGTTTTTGTTAACTCGTAGTAAACAAGTAAGACAAAAATATACATGTAAGCATTCTGTTTGGTTTAATGTGACGTTTTTATACTGTGTATAAAGTATATCTATATGTGTATAAAGTTTATCAAATAAAAATTCTTTGGGTCTTTATTCCATTATATTTTAAGAAAAGGCTGTAAATCATTTATGGAAACGCCTATTGCCGGTCAAAATACAGTAAAAGTGTATAATTATTTTAAAATAAAATTCAAATTTTTCGTTGTTAAATTAAGAATATATGAAAGGGCAGAGTGTATATTGGTCAATTTAAAATAACTCTACTAAACCAATAATTTCGTATTCGAATGAATACGAAATTATTGGTTTGAACCCATGAATACCATGGGTTTTTTTGCATCTGGGACTGACTCTCATGGCCATCGTTGAGATGTCTTTCCTGCAGTAATTTGTGAAGTCTGTTATTGTTGCCAAAATTATAAGCAATAAATTAAGATAACGAATTTGTAATACAAATTAGTCGAAACTTTTTTTGATATGGTCGATGTACGGGGAACAATTTTAATCATTTGTCCAATTTTAGAATGGTTATTGGCAAATAGTAATTGGTTTCGATTTGGAGTACGTTTTTGAATTTGTCTTCCAAGTCTTATAAATATTAGTTAGCTATATTGATCCATTGTTTATGTTGAACTTGATAGCATTTTGTGTTTTCAGGAATCATATGGGCTACAATTTTTTTTTGTTGGTTATCTTAAGTCTAAAACGCCCTCTACACTACTCGCGAAGTTACCTCGACGAAGTGCTCGTCGAAGTTGACCGCAGTTTGAAGTTCGTATGAAGTACAGTCTGAAGTATGCACAAAGCGAATCGAAGTACCTACTATTCTCTTTGCTTAACTTCGATTAACTTCGCGAGTAGTGAGTGTAGTGCAGGTTTAGCGTTTATTTCGACAATGTTTGTAGTCTATGGCGGAATGTACAGAATTTGTCAATCTTGATATACAAGAGTAAATTTATATCCCTTTGCCTTTGAGTTCATCGTAATATTGTGTATCCAATATCTAACACCTTATTCTGTCTGTCGAAAGTGCACATTAACCAGCTACGCCGTTAACATGCAAGAACACTTGTTCGATTGTTTTCAGCAAGTTTAGCAACATAAATCTGCCTTTTGTAAACTCAGATCTTGAATTTTCAAATAGCAGCATAGTTGTTTTCGCTTATCTATATTGGGCACATCAAAACACTGCACTTGAGTAATTGCTGTGCAAGCCAATCCGTAGGAAGACTGTTGACGAATTGATGAGTAAAACACGTTATTTGTCTTTTTGGAAGCTACCGTGTGTTGCCAATTCGGCAGTGTACCAGAGTAATGAGCTTTAGAACAGATTGACAGCTTTATTACATTCTGTTGTTTTAAGTTAGGTGATTGGCGTCTATTTTCAGTTTTTCAATGTTTTCCTTGTTATGTTAAAGTTTTTCATGATGTAAGTGAATATTGTTATAAAAATACATACTTTTATGTATACATATACATATGTGAGTATGTGTTATTAGAATCTATGTGTCCAGAATCTTAAACGATAAAACGTCATTTGTGACTTAGGAATCAAACTTAGTATATCAAGTATATTAAACGTAGTACCTCAAGTATATCAAATTAAAGCTCTTTGGGTCTTTATTCCATTCAATTTTAAGAAAAAGCTGTGAATAATTTATGGACATGTTTTCATCGATTAAAAATTACAGTAAAAATGTGAAATTATTTCATATTAAAACTTAACGTTTTTTCATTGTTAAATACAGAAAGGACAGGGTGAATCTCGATCGATTTAAAATATGCCTACTAAAGTAAACATGTTAATAAACAATATAACTATGTATACGGAGATTTAGTGCTAATTTAACAATAGAATTTAATAATCTTTTAACATTCCGTATTGTATTATGTTATATTTTTGCATGTTTTTATGCAGATATAACTTTTCTACTTGAAATCAGAAAGTTTTTAAAATGAAGTAAAATCTATTATAGGAGGAACAAAAAACTATCTACGCTCAACTATGTAAGTTAACTACTTAAATAGCTATGCGTACCTTTTAAATTTCAACTCTATTCTAAATACACATCAACAAATCTAAAGAGAGTTCGCCCATTTTCCACATTTATTTCATGACTTTTGGCTGAAAATTAACGGAATTTATCTTAATTTGAATTGAACCTAACTTTATCAAACTAACCCAACCAAACTTGCCCCAACCTAATACAATATAATCCAAACCCAACCTAACTTACTCTTGACCAATTTTTGACTTTTTTTACATGTACATATATGTAAAATCCTATCTATTTGCTAAAATTCAAGTTTCTAGCGGAAGCAACCTCTGGCCTACTTCCAGTCATCACTTCTAATGAAGTTTTGATGATGAATGTGGGTCTATAGGTCAGGAACTATAAAAGCTATGTTTATGAAATTTAAAACGCATTGTATTGTCTATTACTTCTTTACCTACGTAAAGTTTTAACCTTGTACATCAAAATATGTCTAAGTTAGAGGTTTGACAAATGTGGGTTGAAATTCTTGATGCGTGAACGGTTGTCGAGAATTGCACGCGGCAGATCACGAATGTGTTAAATGAGAAAGGGTGGTCGTTTTAGTATTTCATAGTTAGATTGGTAAGCCTGTAACCTCGCATTTTGTTGATTTTAAAAGAAATCAACAAATGTATTTTAATATATTATCGACTTATAACAATATTGTATTATTGATATAATGTATAGGTACAGAAACAATGTCGAGCTAGATTTAAACTCCAACTTTGTAATGTACTAGCGTAATTGATTATAAGTAATAAATAGACGTATATATTTGTTAAGGATACAAATTGCGCATTGTCAATTGTTTCTCGACAGCGTGTGACATACATAAACAATCAATATATCATCGCTGCGGTCGATCTCGCGACCTTGCCTGCCGTTCAGCCAGTTCATCGTTCAGCTTCTTGTCAGAGCTCAATTGATATACAAAGATATATGTAAGGTGACTGTATGGACATTATGTGCGTAGCGCTTGCCCTGTGTGACGTCGGAACAATTAAACGTTATTACCGGGGGTTTATTGCGGAACGTCACGATCGGATCTAGGGCACTAGGGTCGTCTTTTCGTCGCTGGCGGAATGTCATAGTAGGCACGTGTTTATTTATGGTGTAATTTTATTGAAGTGAATCTTCTTTTATATTGATAGATGAAACGCTGATGCGTAATTCCATAGAGTTTCAGCGATATATAATACTATACTTACGCCATCTATAGATTATATCTAAATTATAAATTACACGTTGTTCATTACTTTTATTATCTAAAATAATGCTTTATATTTTATATATATTGTAAATAATCTTCATATTTTTTTTAAGATCGTGAGAGTAAAGTTAATATTGCATTATTAAAAATATTCATTGTTTTTGTAGAATGTATAACGAATTAGTGTATTTAAATTAGTTATAAAGAAATAATTTACAACAAATAAGTTTTATTTCAGTTTTTTGTTGTAGTAGTCTCGAGTTTCGACAATAAAAGTAATTATAACTTAGGTAATTTTACAAGTAATCAACTTTTAATACAGTTTTTTAGAAAAAGGGAGGTCTTACTCTAAAATATTATAGTGTTTTTAAATTTCTAAGATTTTTTTAAAAACATATATTAGCCATTGAAAGACATAGGTCCCTATCTGTTGGTTTGTACGTAAGTATGTACGAGGACACCTATTACAATTCTAGATTTGGTGATTTCTTTTTTTCCATTAATTGGTTAACAATCAGAATAGAAGCCTATAGATTTTCAAAATGATTTGGGAAATAGTTTATTTTTTCTAACGCGAAGTTCTCTTTTTAACTTGTTTGTATATTTGAAAATGACATTTTAACTAGATAGCCCTATTCGACTATGGTTTATATAATTTTTCTCAAAATGAACTATACACGACTGATGCACTTTTTGCAGGGCTACGCGGACTACTTCTCGTGAATGACGGTGGTTGTAGATTTGTGATATAACTGTCGAAGTTCTTTTATGATTTACTTTCATAGAAAGAGCGGTGATGATGTATTAGCACACTTAATATTACGTATCAGCCTTAAACGTATGCTTTCCTTTAGTTTAGTACTCGTGTATAGGATTTGTTGTGCCTTTACTTTAGTATAAGCCAGTAGGTGCTTTAAATACCCGTGTCGACAATATATATTCGTGTATAGAATTTGTTGTACCTTTACTTTAGAATAAGCCAGTAGGTGCTTTAAATACTCTTGTCGACAATATGTACTCGTATATAGGATTTGTTGTACCTTTACTTTAGTATAAGCCAGTAGGTGCTTTAAATACTCGTGTCGACAATATGTACTCGTATATAGGATTTGTTGTGCCTTTACTTTAGTATAAGCCAGTAGGTGCTTTAAATACCCGTGTCGACAATATATATTCGTGTATAGGATTTGTTGTACCTTTACTTTAGAATAAGCCAGTAGGTGCTTTAAATACTCGTGTCGACAATATGTACTCGTATATAGGATTTGTTGTACCTTTACTTTAGAATAAGCCAGTAGATGCTTTAAATACTCGTGTCGTATATATATATATATATATATATATATATATATATATATATATATATATATATATATATATATATATATATATACACTACGTGCAACAGTATATTAAGTTAATATAGTGATTATATTATAATAAAATTCTTCTTTTTAAATAACGATGTTTTTAATTTGTTAAAACCGTTACTTTGACACATCGAAAATACGTAAGTATCGAGCTATCTACATCTTTGTGATACTCAAAGGGACAAAGCACTGATTGGCTAACGGTGTCACGTGGTACGTTTATCCTAATGAGTAGTGGCTAGCTTGGTTTTCATACAACTGTGTTCTTATGCGTTATCCAGTGGTTAACTTATCCATGCTTGTAAGGAACCATGCTCTGATTATTGTGCTTCTTGCGCATACCGATCACGAGCTCCAGTTGCGCGAAAATTTTCCCTATTTTTTTTATCTACTCTATATTTATGAGTTTTAGCGGTCCATTGTCGTAACTGTGTTATAATACTTCCTTATATTGTTTCTATATTATAATGGTATTCATTATGTCATACGACCTCGAAATTTTAATCTTATACGAAATGTCATAGTCACTGTTATGTGATATTGCAATGATGCAAACATAACTCAAAGGTCAATGACAATTGTTTATAACCGTGTTACTTGTAAAACACAAAAATATATTTCTACCATATAGACTGGAAGCGGCGGAAATCTTTTGGGATTGTATTGTTGTAATAATGTCTCACATGGCAGAGGTTGGCGTCATTTCTATATTTTTCACTGTTCAACCTGTGGTGTTACATTACGTATACTTAAATCAAATGTTAATATTGTTTTTAATGATGATATTGTTTTTAATGTAAAATACAAAAAGTAAATATTTCTATCAGATTTGAGTTCTCGGTTGTATGGTTCTGTGAAGGTCAGTGAAAATACAGCAAAGAAACGCATATTAGCTTTTTTGTGAAACTTAAACCTAACATATTTGTTTTTTTTTTGTAAAACTAAAACCTAACATTTTTGTTGTTTTATTTAATTGATGGCCATTAAAGCAGTAATTGTTGCAGTATGCACTTTGCACTCCGAGCTTCCACCCGCCCTGTCGCTACTGAACGTTTATTGCTATAATAATTGAAATATCTTTTCCGTGTTTGAACTGTATGATGTCATACACTTTTTTATAAGTTTTTTATTGAGAAAAATATGTTATTGAACCAATGCCCTCCAATTTAATTACAAGGTCGTTACGAGTTGGTAAAATATACGTAAAGTAATAAATAAGTTAATAAGTTTACGTAAGTTAGTAAGTTTACGTACATCGTGGCAGCGTCACTTCCATCAACTGTCGCCGTGATGGAAGTGGCAACAGGCGAACCTGCAGTCAGAATACAGTCACGACAGCTATCACGACAATAACTGTCGCATGAGTCATCATCATGTAGACGCTGCTTAACATAATATTAATAATAATCATTAATTTACGTAGAGTTTACAACGAATTGTTTTTAACTAATTTAAGTACTGCTTGTACTTAATTAGTTAAAAACAAATTATTCACATTAAAGAAGTTTCACTTCCGCGCACACATTTTTATTTAGAATCTTTTTAATGTAATATTTTTACAGTTTTATTATATGTACAGAATTCTTGATTTATACATTGGTATTGTACCTGCGTAGACCTAGTTAATATTTTCCAGTTTGAAAATGGTTGGAAACAGTTTTTTTCCATTTATAATTTCAAACCGAGAGTTTTCCAGTAACATGAGAAGTACGTGCGTACGTGTACGTACCGTAAATTCGTAAGCTGTGAGTCGTTTAAACAACTGTTTTGAGCGTATTAAATATATACGAAAGCTTCAAGTACTCTCCTGGTCTACTAGACGAGCGATCACCAGACTTATTTCTTTATTCCCGTGACGCATGTCAAGAGGTGACTTCATAATATAATTGGGCACCGGCAGAATCACCGGCGTGAGTAATTTCGCTGTACGCTAATTCGGTACGCGCTCGTCACCGTCGCGTCATGCGCGATTCCCGCTTTCATCTCTCTAGCGCGTATTTCCTCGAAGTGACACTATTTATACGTCGATATCAGTGTCACCTGATTACTTTCTTAAAATATCTGAGGGCAATCGCCGGTTGGAAAGGATAACTTCGTAGAGTTTTTTTATTACATTATGTAGTATTTATACAGTAAAATAAATATATTAATGAGAAAAAGTGTAAAAGGAAGAAATATTTAACAGGGAACTGGTAAACTTACAGTGGGGAGACTAACCCCTTTGAAATACACATTAGGGTGTTTTATGTTGTTCCGTAAGTAATGGGAAAAAATTGTAATATTTTGAAATGATTTTATGATGTAAGACGATTTTTTATACTTAATACTAACTGCCACGGTACTGGCGACACATGCTGTTGGTGTTTTGGACTGCTAATCTCACTAACGAGCCCATCATCAAAGAAATCGGCATCCGCGATAGGCTGCCCCTGCAGCTGTCCTCAGTTACTTCAGCCACATTATCAGAAAAGCTCTGCTAACTTATAGCGAAATATCCTACTATGAAGGGTCGGAGGGACACCTCGCGGTTGAAGGTCGACTGAGCAGATCACAAGAACTCTACAAATATACGTCCAAGAGGCCTGTTCATTAGCGGACGTGTAGGTATCATTAGCGCAAACTTACGCCAGACAATTTACACCAATCTATCGTCATGGGTCACAATCCTCAGTAAGCTTATCTTAGCGGTGTGCTGTGAAACTTATCGAGTTTAGACCGGTGTCCGGGAATAAGTATCGGATCAAGAAAGATGCTATTCGTTGGCTGTAAAGGAATAAATTGCCGTTGAAATAAAACGTAAAACACACCCTTTTTCTAATTGAGTGCAAACAAATATTACACGTAACTCTTTTTAACACACCCAATGCTTGCCCAGCGAGCGGTTTTACCCGCAGGGACGATGTCTTCACAGCTGTTCGCGAGTTATTCCCCTAAGCTGCGCTGAATAACGTGTGCAAGTATCGTGTGTACGAAGAAGATGAAAAAAATTATGAATATTATTTTTAATTTTCAGAAAGTCATCTTTTAAATATTATTTTAACGACAATCAACTATTTTTCAGTCAACGAATAAAGTCTTTCTTTGTCCGATACTTACTCTCGGACACCGCGTATAATTTCTACAACCAGTTTTTTCTGTCGATACTTTCACGGTCATTGCGACTGACCCGTGGTAGAATTCCGTGTACGGTATACGGCGGCGCTCGGACAGTGTGGCTGTTTTCTCGCGCGTTCTCGTTATGAACGACAGAACTGTAGAAATCATTCCCGTTTTGCGTGTTAGTTAGGTATTTTGATATACATGTTATCGATGTTAGTAATTTTTGCTATAAGGCTTAAGATGTCGCGATGACGCTGGAAGCTTTAGTTGCCCTTTGGCAGGACTGTTTTTGATTTAATATTAATTTTTGTAATACATTATTGACACAGACTTTTGATTATTTTGACTTTTGCCTATCGGTAAAACAATATAGCTGTAAAGATAGTGCATCTTTTAATGAACAAGATTATTCTAAATGTATAATTTTTGTAATTTTTATCGTCAGTGTCAGAAAAAGTGACAAATGACGAAGATCATATTTGATCATAAAACATGATCAAAATGACTGTCAATGATTGGTCTTTTTTAATATTTCTAATATACTCAAGGTAGAGTGTCGTCTATCTTGTAATTTGCGGAAAGTTGCGTTCAGATGGAGAATTTGCACGTTAAATATTTATTAACTTATAGTAAAAAGTTGTATTAAAAAAAAGTAATTGATACAAAAAAAGGATAAAATGCGTTATTTATTAATGAAATTAAGATCAAGACTTAAGATATACATTTTTAAAATTTGCGCCATGACGCCAGGTCCTGCGATGTAACTTCCTTAAATTTAAGCGTCCTATTGAAAGTTTTGTTAAACATTTGGGAACATGTTCTTGTATTAAATAAATATTAAATATTTTACAGTAGAAGTATGTAATTTATAAATTTTACAATGGAATATCCTTGAACCATTACTGAGAATCCTTTTAAAAATAAGTACTCAATATCGTATTTCACGCCTGTGTGTCAGTCCAATGCAATAGAGTTTCCGAATAAACTGCTTTTGACCGTGTCAAATGTCCCACAAATTAGAAAAAAGAGTGTAGAATGTAACAGTCCACTTTCCCACTTTGAAAATTGTTTATATCTTTACTTTTCTAATTTTATTTAATACTTTTATATGTAAAGAACCATATCGAAAAAAGAGTGTAGAATGTACAGTCCACTTTCCCACTTTAAAAATTGTTTATATCTTTACTTTTCTAATTTTATTTAATACTTTTATATGTAAAGAACCATATCGAAAAAAGAGTGTAGAATGTAACAGTCCACTTTCCCACTTTAAAAATTGTTTATATCTTTACTTTTCTAATTTTATTTAATACTTTTATATGTAAAGAACCATATCGAAAAAAGAGTGTAGAATGTACAGTCCACTTTCCCACTTTAAAAATTGTTTATATCTTTACTTTTCTAATTTTATTTAATACTTTTATATGTAAAGAACCATATCGAAAAAAGAGTGTAGAATGTAACAGTCCACTTTCCCACTTTAAAAATTGTTTATATCTTTACTTTTCTAATTTTATTTAATACTTTTATATGTAAAGAACCATATCGAAAAAAGAGTGTAGAATGTAACAGTCCACTTTCCCACTTTAAAAATTGTTTATATCTTTACTTTTCTAATTTTATTTAATACTTTTATATGTAAAGAACCATATCGAAAAAAGAGTGTAGAATGTACAGTCCACTTTCCCACTTTAAAAATTGTTTATATCTTTACTTTTCTAATTTTATTTAATACTTTTATATGTAAAGAACCATATCGAAAGCGATAATTTCTAGGATGCAAACTTCTCTTTAAGTAAGACTGTCATTATATTTACACTTATATTTTTGTACGTCAACAATGCATAAAACCAATAAAAAATCTATGGTTTGAAATGGTAAAGGATAATAAATTGTCAGAAGTAATGTAAATATGAAAGGTAAAATAGATTTTGGTTTTTTGTTTTAAAATGTACGTAGTAAAATATATCATAAAATATCAGACCATGAGTTTACACATCGGGTAAGTTTCGAAAAATTTGAATTTCCCAAGGCTCCGTTCTGTTTTTACTTTAGGCGAGTTTTCCTCATACGCTTTAATAAAGCCTTTTCCAGTTTTAATTCAGTAAACCAGGAAAATATAAAAATGCACATTACACTTCCGTCAAAGCTGTTTGACAGGTCGTTACCTATCAAACAGCTTTGACGGAATGACGTCATTGCAAGCCGATTGGCGATTATGGAAATATGACGGTTTCTCATGTTAATCGAAAATAATATTTAGTTTTGATTTCAATATATTTGTTTACGTTTGTTTTTATAAATATAATCGTTTCATTAAAATCTAAACTTCACTCTAGTTTCCTTTTACTTCACTAATTTCAATTTTCATCATAGTAAAGTTATTTTTGAAAAACTTCGATGTGAATTGTAGACGCACGTTTTCCACTGTTCGTTTTTACTAAAATTTGCTGTAATTATCATAATGCTTCAGTGAAGTCAGCATTATATTAGGAAAAATGAGTTAAATATTTGAGGTAATAAACAAATGATCTTTCTGCTTCGAGTAAGAATGCTTATTTTATTTACAAAACGTTTTGCAAAGTTACTGAGCGCAATTTATGAAATGAATATTTATCACACGAAGACAGTCAAGTTTTACTGCCTGTTTTTCTTTAAATTATTAATCGTTACTTGGCTACAAATCACGTCAAACATTTTGGTACGTCCTTAATATTCAAATACTCTTCATTAGCTCAAGCAGTTGTGACTCACTAAAGTCCTAAACTTTATTAACATCTCGGAGAAATTCAGTAGATATGTGTATATCGAGTATAATTCCTCGCTGGAGCAATAATTCGCATATAAAATGTATCTATATAAAAGCAATGAATCGGGTCACACTGGTTAGCATTCGCTGTCTTTCCGGAAATCGTTTGCAATCGTTAACTTGGCAATATGACAAGTGGCATTTGATTACGGAATGATGTAAGCTTATTTGTGGTCGTGAGGGTTTCTTAGTACTGTTATATTGGGGGTCAGTTTTGCCTATATTTATGTCAATTCGTATTTCTGTTATAGCCAACAATGTATAGATGCTGGTTAGCTCATTTGACTAGCGGCTTTGCGAAAAATAAGAAGAAAATATATATGTACAACATTTCTCTTCATTTCAAGGGAACATTTTATTTTATGATGCTATTTAGCGAATGATATAACGAGGTATTTCGGACGTTCGCCCTTTGATTTTTTAACTATGGTTCAAATTTATTTTACACAGATGTACGCGAATAAAAAAATACAGTCGATGTCATTTGGGAAGTAATCTTTTCTATTTACTGAAATTGTCTCTTATAAATAAAGTAACTCTATATAGGTATTGGCATCGGATGGATAACACCGCAAAATTAAGTACTGCATTCGCCATTTCATGACATCAATTTGGAGTACTTACGGCACGCGTGCCATGACCCCTGAGCCGTAGCGAGTGACGAACGGGATCGTGGTCGCCCTCTTACGTCACACGCTATCTCGTCACTGCCGTTCACTGTTCGCCGTGAATCACGTCTCTTACTCGGCGTGCATAAAAAGTTGTTTTGCATTCGCAGCCGAGGTTGTTTTCGCCTCGACAGCGGCGATGCTCCCCCGGTGACCTAAACGCGGTGCGCTTTGTGTCTGTCGCGCCGTGTTGGACGCGTGATGTCGGCGTGATCAGGAGCTTTTTCGTGTTCACCTCCGTATTTGTGAGATGTGCTTTAATCGTTAGTTTTTTGCGTATTGATTTTTCAGTGGATCTAGATTTGTCAGTTTTAGATTATTATGTACATTTGCGCTTGCTCGCGTGGAGGAGACTTTGTTTTAATTTTATCTATGAGAATAATTTTGGATAAGGTGCCTGCGACAAATTAGGTCCACCATAGAGTCCACCATAGAATCCACTATAGAGTCAAATATTTCGGATAATTATTAACTTAAGCTTTATTTTATTAAGTAAATAAAAATAAAATTTTTATTTATAATTCTGATATTATAATTTGTTTAAAAAAAAAACTTTGCGGGTCTTACTAAAATATGGTAGTCGAAAAAAAAAATTGTGCGTGTCAGTTCCGACGCGCGACTGGAGTTTACTCCTTAAGTACGATTGTCTTGGAATGTACGATTGTATCGGAATGTATGAAATAGGTAGCACTGTATATAAATATAAATATCAATATCGTTAAATGTAAATGGAATTTTTTTTTAAGAAAAGTAAGATCAGACTAAGCAGTTAACATTAAAAGAGACTTTTTAATTTTGTAAGATAGAAGACACCAAATATTCGCACATAATGACATTTAATTATTACATCTTGATGATATAAGTGAACGATAGTATACTATGCGTCACACTCCCGTCATTGCGATTACGCCATAAATAAGAGGCCAAATAAACATTGATCACGCACGCACTCACACACACTCTTACATACATATCAGTTCTATAACATCAAGGAATTATAAAAATACTAGAAAACAGAACAAAAAATAACAAGAGTACACTACAAATATGTACACCCCTCGCTCTCGTCGTCTGTTAGTTATCAACTTTCAGTATAAATAATTATATTATACTGCTTTGGAGTTGTTTATTGCTATAGTTATCTTTTTAGAGAAATACAAATGCAATGCCAATCTATTTAAAACATTGTTATTATTATTATACATTATTACCTTCTAATAATAATTCTTACTTAAATAAGAGTACGTTGATGCTCTGAGTAAAAATTGAGGTAGCAATATATTTAATCATTTTACAGTTACAACTTTAAATAATGGACTAAATAATTTTACTTTTACATTTTACTGTTACATGCTTAAACACGATGTACTTCAAGACTCCAAAATGTAAATTGACGATCGCTGTCATTTGACGATCGCTGTCAAAATATTTCGATCACAACGTATTATAATTTTGTTACAATATCGTTTTACATACAACTTTTGTACTATGATAATTGTTTTAACACAGGACATTTTTAACTATAAAAAAGCTACACCGTTTTAATATAAAAATACGTTAGCCTAATCTGCTTACTTTTTATGCGTTGAAAGGAAAAGAAAAGGAGTGTTAACATAATATATAATACATAATTTTTTATACGTTGAAAGGAAAAGAAAAGGAGTGTTAACATAATATATAATAGATAATATTTTTATGCGTTGAAAGGAAAAGAAAAGGAGTGTTAACATAATACATAATAGATAATATTTTTATGCGTTGAAAGGAAAAGAAAAGGAGTGTTAACATAATATATAATAGATAATATTTTTATGCGTTGAAAGGAAAAAAAAAGGAGTGTTAACATAATATATAATACATAATTTTTTATGCGTTGAAAGGAAAAGAAAAGGAGTGTTAACATAATATATAATAGATAATATTTTTATGCGTTGAAAGGAAAAGAAAAGGAGTGTTAACATAATACATAATAGATAATATTTTTATGCGTTGAAAGGAAAAGAAAAGGAGTGTTAACATAATATATAATAGATAATATTTTTATGCGTTGAAAGGAAAAGAAAAGGAGTGTTAACATAATATATAATACATAATTTTTTATGCGTTGAAAGGAAAAGAAAAGGAGTGTTAACATAAGATATAATACATAACATTTTTATGCGTTGAAAGGAAAAGAAAAGGAGTGTTAACATAATATATAATACATAACATTTTTATGCGTTGAAAGGAAAAGAAAAGGAGTGTTAACATAATATATAATAGATAATATTTTTATGCGTTGAAAGGAAAGTAAAAGGAGTGTCAAGATAATATAACATATATACACGATATAAAAGAGAAATACATTCGCCAAAACAATTCCATTTTTATTTCACATGAATAATTACTCCCGAGCGCAAATGTAAAAATACGCCATAATTCGTTAATTTATTTTTAGTTTTTCCGTATTTATTTTAAATTTGTGGTCATTACTAGATACTTTACGTAGAAATTGGCCATATCCTTTTATATAAGTAATACAATTTATTTACGGTTTGAGATACATTACGGAAGAATTAATTCAGTCTAGTCAAATTTGAAAAATTGTAATCTTTTTCAAGTGAAATTTTAAAAATTAAGCCGTTGGCAAGGTCTCATGGCTGTTAGAGACGAGGAAAATCGATTATTATAAGTTAAGCAAAATAGTGCGCTGTCAGTATTTGTATTCATGACCATATCACGTAACTTACTTTTAAATAGTTTTATTTTTGTTGAGCACGATTTGGATGTATCTTATATACAAAAACATTTTATTACGAAAGAAATTGTATATTTATTCGTCCAATAAATAATACATAATACATACGAAGGACCGACCCGCCCGTATCTACTAATATCCGGCCTGTCAATAAGTATCCTGTCAATCAGCTGAAGTTTGCCGCACCGGATGCGACGACTCGGCCCAGTTACGTCTCATATTATACTTATAAGATTTGGAAATGGTGAATTATTCAGCTGGAGTCGCGATTCTCTGTCCAAAGAATGCGTAATGAACACAAACTTAAATTTGTGCTCTGTCGCCCGGCTGTCCGTCTTTTTTATGTGTTTACGACGCTAACTGGAAATTTATTTTTTTTACTTTATACGGAATAACAAAGTATTTTGTTCTGTGAAGCTGGCAGTTTCCTTGAAAATATCTTAAAAATTCTGAAAGTTAAAATGGTTTTACAATATCATCATATTGGAATACTTATTTCTAGCCAAAACTACAAGGGAAGGAGAAAGGTGTCTCCGTAAAGTGAAGGGATTTTTTTCTTCTTGGATCCTAGTGGGCGCCAACCGGAAGACTTGTCTGAGGCATTACATTTGGAGGCATTACTTTCATACGGAAGACATTGTGCAATTAATTTTGGAAGTGTAGGATTTTTAGCTATTACTAGAACTTTTTTTTTAACTATTCATCATATTTCTAATAAAATTAACATTTTATTTTATTATGACAAATATGTAAGTACCCCGCTCGTTGTTGGACATATTTTTAACTATATTATATTTTTACCGTCAACTGGATCCCACTACATCGTCTGGATGAGATTGTTGATTTGGGAGTCAAATTTGATTCGCGATTTACATTTTGTTTCTTTATGGCGGATGTAGTAAAAAAACTCGTTTCGGAAACTTGGATTCGTGTTGCATAGTTCAAATTTTCAATCCATGTCATCAATTTGCCTGATGTACATTAGGATCTGGCTCTAGACGGTATGGTTACTATCCTTTCTATTTTCTACCGATTTCATCATCGATATGCTAGGTTTTCATTCCTCGCAACTCTGAAGAGACGTTGCGCTATTGAAATACTCTTCCAGCTAGTAAAAGGGAATATTCTATGCCTGCGTTATTCGGTAAACTTTAATTTTTCTTACATGACAGTTTCCTGCGTTTACGAAATCAACACCTTTTTGCTATGCCATCCTCTAGAACTGAATTATATTGGAACTCTTCAGTTTCCTGCGGTATTCAACTGCTTAATTACCTGCTAGCAGTCGCACCAGAGTGTGACTTGTTTATGATGAGTGCAGGTAAATTTGTCGTCGTTATGTTTTGTAGTTGTTGTGTATTTTGTATTTATGTTTCATAAAAGTTTAAACTTTGTTAAACCATTAATATCTTATTATTAAATTAAACATTAATATTTTATTATATAGATAAATGTATGTGTATGAGTAATTAAATATTTATGTGAGGCAGTATCACTTTAGGATACTGCTCGGAAAATTAGACGAATTAATATTGTTATTAAATGATGAATGTAAATAAAAAATAGTGTAAGTTCTAGAAATGGGACAGTAGATAAAATTGTAGTATTCCTTTACGTACGTCAGCGGTGCGTCCCTCCTATCTAAGTTATAAATGGCAAACGTCTATGCGAATATTACACAATACGTCATTAAATTTATCATTCAAACGTCGTCATTAGGGTGTCCCGTGTCCCTGAGCGGGGCTAATTATGACCGAGGCGAGGAATGCGACGGGCGCGGCGACCTTTGCCCTTAATTGGCCGGGACGGTACAGTCAAGAACTGAATGGCTCCTTTGTAGAAGCGTGTGTTTGGATTCGGGGGACTAGGGTCTTTATACATAAGTATATGACTTATTAAAATAAGATGATGTAATCGGAAGCGGGGGAAGTTAAGTGTACAAATAGTAAATAGCGAATTTCCTTGCGAATTATATATTAGGTCACTTGTGAAAATGATGGTTATTAGAGATCAAAGAATGTAAAGTAGAATGCTTAAGAATAGGATGAAGTGGTTTACCAGGCTACGTAGGTTCCGTAGCATTAATAATTTGTCCGCAATATAAATTGTTTTTTTTATATTAGTCGCTTCTCTTGGTTTTATCTGGACAAAAATGTGTTCATGACTGAAGTAACAGTAACATGGAAAGGCTTATGACAAATTCCCCGGTGCTTGGCTTGATTGATCGATCTTTGCCATCACGTTTCACTTTACACCGAGACTTGTTTGGTGCTTTTCAATTCTGCTAGCGTAGTCCGCGTCTGGTCTGCTTCGAACGGTCACGTTTTCCCTTCCCTGGAAGGGGACATTATCCAAAACTAGTTTAGGAAAGGGGACAGATTTTCCTTGGTGTGTATTGCCAGTTTGGTTGCACTTGCGGCTTTTTATTTTATATTTGATTATGTGCATAGATCTGATATTATATATTTGTAGCTTAACACGATTCTGGAACTGATATTCAGGAAAATGTTTTTCTTTATTTTGATATTGATTGAATCATTATAAATCTTTCCGAATAAACCTTTTAATTAAATCATTATAAATGTACTCATTACACAAAATCTGAATAGATATGATGTAGCCTATGTTTATCTGGACTCTATGGGTTGGGAGTTTCATGTTAATCAATGGGAAATTGTGGGAAGATTTAAAAATCGATCAAATAAGCAGGCTAAAAATGGACAATACTTTCTTGTTTATAATATTAGTTTGATAGCTTATTTGTCATTATACCTTTACCTTTACACCGTGCAGTGACGTCATACTTTATCCCACAATGACGTCATCCCCAACTTAACACACTTATTACGCTTCACTAATTCTCACACGTGCTTTTATACGGTCTCTCCTATTTTTACTTTCGAACGACGTAAGGAATGGAAGGAGATATACATTAATAGAGCCAGTATTATGTAATACCTATATGTATGTATGTATGTGTGTATCTGTTTGGTGGCCAAAAACAATGGATCAGTCTGAATTTTTTGGCTTAAAATTTAGAGTACTAAAACAATTGAATTCCAATATAAAATCGTGACAATTTTTTTTCAAATCGACCTGCATCCTGCGAGAAAGCCAACGCGACTTTTACAGTGGACAGCGATAGTGATACTTTTTATCACTTTTTTTACTCAATTTCAAATACAAATAATTCTTGTGGCAGTTTTTCTCTTTCACACATGTACGAATGCAACTGGGTGGAGAGGGAAATAGACGATTATCGTTTCTGCCCCCTGTTAATTTTATCTCCCCTCTATGTAGTTATATCGTTTATTCTGCTTCAATTTTTTGGAGTTTCCCAAGTTTTTTTGGAGTTTTCCATTGTTTCTTTTCTCATTTTCTATATATTTATACATTTTTTGTAAATTGATTCTTGTTCATATGTTCAACTTAACTAAACCGCTACATTAACACTCCTTTCTTCATCTTTATAATTGCACGTTCTTTGACGTTTATATCCCGTCTATTCTCGTCTATGCATTTTGAATTCTATGTATTTGTAAACTTTTGCGCTTATGTTCCACAAATATTACTTTTCAGCCGCATTTAATTTAACTTCGTTCATCTCTTGCGTCTAATGTAGTATTTTTAATGTTAATACCTATATATCGTTTTGAATATAATTTTAACCTGCATGAAAATCATATAGAATCGAATACAACTGAAAACAAGAAATTACCCATTTTTCTGCAGTCTTTAATTCTTTTTAAAATACATATTTTTTAAATTTTCATCTCAATTGCTTCACAAAGAGGACAGCGGTCGAGGGTGGTATTTTCTGAATCAGCAGTATTTGTATTTATATGATGGCCAAATTATGTCTGCGCAGAATAAGAATAAAATGTCTACTATTCAGAATCACACTTTTTGTTTAGTTCCTCTGTCTGTCACAGCTTCACATTTTCTACAGTTTTCCACCTACTTGCATTTGTTAGTAGATGACATATATTTTGCATTAGCATTTGTTAGTAGATGATATATAGAGCTTAATTAAGTAAATATTAACAAAAGGTTTGAACCTCATCCACATGAGTTCACTGATGAAGTTAAACTTCTGTAGCGATTTATGTTAGTTAATAATTTATAATAATTATGAGTTATCTAGGAGTACGTTTTGTTTTTCTCTAATTATTCTGATTAAAACTATATTTTCATTAATTTAGAGTAATAAATTTTCACCCAAAGCTTTCCAATAAATGATATATTCACTTAAAATGTGTGTATTATTCTGTACAAGAAATTAAATATACTACTAAAAGCGCAAAACCCGGTGGCGACCTGTCAATTCATATACAGATTAGCGGTTGAATAAACTTTTCTCGACCAACAGCGTTTAGTATTTGTTTTCTTATGCGTTACACAATTTTAACGTTACAAAATGACGTATAGGTCACTAAAGAAGCTTTACTTCAAAAAATTAATATACCTTGACATTTATGTAAAGTGGGATCGAAAATTTTTTAACGCGCACTTTGTTTAGTGGGATGTTATGGGATAAGTTTTCAAAAAGAAATTTACATTTTTTCATTTTTAAGCTCCGTTTACCAAATATTAAGCTTCATTTTCCCATTTACCCCTTCTATTTTTGCAACTGCATGATTGAAAGATCTAAAAAAAAATCTATGTACTAGTATTTGGCTGCAGTTTTCAAATATATTTGGCGTTAATTTTGTAGAAATTCATTATTCACAATTAAATGAAACTACGTGATTATTTCAACTTTCTATAAGTTCTTTACCACGACTTAGGTTTCGTTGTATTACAATATCTTTGCTAATAGACCCACCTGAAGATGTTGTAATACAACGAAACCTAGGTCGTGCTAAAGAACTTAAAGAAAGTAGAAATAATACTATAGTATTATTTCTACTTTCTTTAAGTTGATAAATCACGTAGTTTCATTTAATAAACGGTGATATATCACGTAGTTTCATTTAATTGTGTACAATGTTTCAGTTAACGTGCATCAACGTTTTCGAGAAATCTGTATAACTACGGAATTCTACTTTGCCACGTGCACCGGTTTTATTGATACTCAAAAACAGAAATTTACTTGAAGAAGTTTTGCCTGTTGACGCCAGTTGTGCGTAGGAATTTCTTATAATCCCACATTTAATTATCTATCCTTCCGTAATTCTACCTATATACATACTCGTACTTAATTTATTCCGTGACACTTTCATTCGCCTTACTTTTATTTGTTGTAACCTCATTCCGAACTTTGTATAAGTCGATATATTTATAAATAAATATACACAGTGACCTCGATGCGGTAATCAATAGTGTATATCCACCGCGCTGCCGGAACTCATTACCTTAAGACAGGAGACTCGATGACCTCTGTACGCACTCACGCACGAATGAAGTGTTATCGGTTTCCGCCCGCCCATCGTCACTATTATGCCGTGCTTACGTATACGTGTAATGGACATACCGTTAGAATGACAGTGTGAGCTATGATTAATAAGTCGTATTCGGTCTTTAGGCAGTATGATTTATCAACTATAAAGGATACCGACGAAAGAGGGCTTGACTTTACAAATATAAGATATAATTATTTAAAAAGCTAGTATTTTTTACAATATAAAAAATCAAAGAAATCAGCGATTGGCGCTGAGGAAACAGCAAAAAATTAAATGCAATTTGTAACCATAATGTCAAACAAAAAAAGTGTTTGGTCATTTTTATTGTTGAGCCCAGGCGGCACGACAATAAAAATGACAAAACACTATGTGGACTTCTGCCAGTCTCCTTTTGATCATAGATTTTAAACACTTTCAGAGACATATTCAACGTACAGACATAACCTGATGTCCATTTTATATTAGCGTAGATGTAAATTAGGAATGTGTTTTTGCATATTTATTTGTTATTTTTAGAAAATAGTCTCGCAATTGGCCTGTTATCCTTAAAGGTCGATTTTGGGAATATTGCTGATTTCCCTAGTTTTCTAATGATTTTTTTTTCTTTTCTATTTTATACGTCATATTTTATATTACATAACTTGCATTATGATACAAGACGAGCTTTAATAACATAAATACGCTACTGCCGTGCTTTCTTTAGTTTATACTATGTATTTTAGTGAAGTTAACGGAGCACAGTACGAGATTGAATGAAGATACAAGTTAACAAAAATTGTGAGTTGTCATGAGACTCCTGGCAGACGTGAAACTTCTAATGTTTTTTATATTTAAATATTTTTATTTGAACGAATTGGAAACGAAAAACAAATATTCAGATAGTTGTTAATAATAAAATATTTATTCAATTTTATTACTTTATTTTTATGAAATAATTTATCACAGAAATATTTCTTAACAATCTATTGAAAATGTATTTTTAATGCTGTAATACTGTTAGCCGACAAGTCCAGAAGCTGGCCGAATTAAGTCTGGAAGAGCTAACAAGGTGCGAAACTGCCCAAATAGCACGTCGCGCCGTGTCATTAGAACGTTTTAACTCCCATCTAAACGCGCCATTAGATATTTCACATCAAAAACAAACATTGTGGGGAACTAAATTGAAATGAAACTATTCTCTTTATAGTTATCTACACATATATACATAAATCAGAACCGTCTCCGACATTAGGCGGCAACCCTGCTGATGTATTGTGTTCAGTGGCTTTACGATTATGCTGATGAGGGGAAGGCGTTAGTCTATTTTTAGATCGCGCATCGTCCGCTTGATTCTCGTGTCGCCGGTCCGGCCCGTTATCTCATGTGGCCTCCTTTACCTTTTGATACCGGATATTTTGTCGGTCGGAGAATAAGAACGGATAGCGGACGTAACGCACTCAATATGGATGTTTAATAATTATGCTAAGACAAGAGTTTGTTTTTTTTGTATATTGATCCTTATTTCAGAAACCAATGAAACATTTTAATTTAACAGTTTTAGATGTGTTCTTTCGATAGTTCAGAGGCTCTGTGTCGTATAATTTATTTTATACCCATTCTAAAAGTGAAGGAAAATTACAGTAATGTTTACACGAAAGTATTAAAGCAAAAATTAAAGTTACGTGTATAAGTACTTATTTCTTTAGTGTGGTATTCAATCTTATGGGGTAAATTTTGAAAATTTTGGAATTTTTTTTATGTTTTCTTTATAATACAAGATAGAAGTTACAAAGAGCTAAATGAAATCCAGCATAATGTAATAGTTGTTCTTTGAAGATATCTAGTTATTATACTACTCTAATTACTTGAAATAAATTATTAATATTCCCTTATTATTTTGTTACTGCGTGCATTAATTTCTTTTTGGATAAAAGCTAGTTAAATGAGACCAATTAATGAAACAATAAATGCAAATTAAGCTACATGTAGCTACATTAGGTATTTCTGTATGGTAGGTTTGGAAAATTAAGGAATATGTATATTTATTTGTATAATCTTGTATTGATGAACTACAGTAGCAATGTAAGTATTTACTTGTAAACTAGCTATTTCCGAGACATTGCTTTTATGGGCTCCGAATAAATATGGAAAATTTGATTGTTTCATAAAGCGATAAAAATAAAAGATTAAAAAAATATAATATGAAAAGAATTAATAAAATGAAGAAAAAAAAAACACAAGGGAAACTGAGTCATTTATAAACGATCCTGCATAGTTTGCGCTCGTGACTTGGTTCTTAAACGTAATATATAGCTGTAATTCAAATAACTGAGATGTTATTTTAGGCGGTCTGAGTGAAACGACAAAATTCTACAAAATGCTGCTACAATATTTCATTATAAACAAGAATTTTTGCGTGATAAGACTTTTTCTTGTCTCATATGACATATATTTAATTTTTTACCACAATATATAAAAAGCTACATCTAAGTAGGCTTAATAGTTTTTACGTGATGCAAGTACAAACATACAGATATTATTTCTTATTTTATCCCATCACATTCTTCCCTAGATTTCAAGGAATATAATATTGAAATGCCCTTTCTAAATCTATGCAGTAGTTTTTACGTGAAGCGCGTACAAACAAACGGATCCAAAAATAATCTAGTTCTTTTCTATAATCGATTTTGCATTCTGAACAAAGTTTTTCTCTTTTTGAAATATGTACGTATTCTGCTATATTATTAAGAGTATAGTTTGTCTATTCCTCATAATATAGCAGAATACGCAGTCTTTGATGTAAAATAAATTATCGTAGATTAAATATCGTGGTGAAGAAAAGGACAATCGCACCCACACAAAGTCGAGTTATACGATCTTTAATAACATCTAAAGAGTTAATACGTTTTTTTAATGCTTACGAAATAATTAATACTGTCTCGGATTTAGAAGACTATATATTATATAGATTCAATAATAGTAAATACTAGAGATCCTTAACTAATTGTCTGTGTCCCAATGTTGTTGACAACTGAACAGAAGCCGGCTGTACGGAAAAACGAAAGAAGCCTTGCCGTTCTGTAAATGTTAAGGGGCTTACAATATTGTGTCGACTTCAAGGGGCGTTAGAAAGTATCTTCTTAGTATCAAGATCATGTTTCAGTTTCAAAATGGTTATCGCGCGGAAAATGTTTGTCTAGTTCGAGTGGATTTTTTCTTTATTTGAAGTGTCTATACTGTAAAGTGACTTCAATTATATATAGAGCGCTATATGTACTGTAGTCGATAAACGGATTATAATTATATATAAAGTGTATATTATAAAGTGTTGAGTTATTTTGGAATTATCTACGTAATTATATGTTGTTAACGCTAGGTTTCTTTGAAAGTAGAAAAAATGTTATTACCACGGGTCTCTTAAGGCTTCTTTTAAATTCGCGAGTATAGACGGCCACGAAAGACTTGTGTGTCTCGCTCTATTGTTTCAGCTCATCCGTTTTAATTACATGTGTGGCTGCAGTCGCGTCACTAGGCCCATTGTGCGAAATCGTTTAGCGTATTGTTTATTCATTATGGCCACGAAATACGTCGGCTGTCACAGATGAGATATTGTTTTTACATGTATACTCATACGTACATTATTATACGCGTCCAACGTTTTGATTGCGGAATAATTCTTTCGATCTCGCGATCCTTCAACTTGTAAATTTGTTCAGTGGGTTGTTGTTGTGAACTATTTCATGTATTTTAAACAAATAGTATTTTTGCTTTTAAACTAGGTAGTCATTAAGATTACTGTTATCCGTGCACTATTTTATCGTTAACCTTTTGATACTCTTTACTCAAAAAGCTCTTATCTAAAAGGTCAGTACGATTAGTTATATTTTTATTTCAACGTGTCGTTTATTAAGTTTCATACCTCATGGGATCACGGATTACAGTTATGTTTTCAAAGACGTATTACGTGTAAATATTTTACAAAATAAACGTACAAATTTGAATGTTGGCGTGGGTTTCATAGTAAGATTCGCGGCTGCAACTATGTAAACGTACACAAATTTTTCACCGGGATTTCGTAGATATCATTTCTGAGCAGTGTGTTCAGAACAGATATTTTTCGCTCCCGTCCTTCCGTTCCTAATTATTATTCGATTGGAATAAAAGTGCTTAGCGATACAATTTATTGATTATATTGGCCGAGTTTTATCTAACATATAAAATATGGTCAGGTATTTTTAAATGTTGAGACTTCTATATATATATTCATTAATTGGAGAATTTTATTAATTCCTAGAAGTAATTTGACCGTTTCTAGTAGAGATATGCGAATGTTATTCGATTCGAATTGAATGGAATAGAATTCGATTTGAAATTCGAATTGAATATTTAAATTATTCGCTTATATAAGCTATTCGCTTATATAGTTCGTGTTATTCGAATAATTTAAATTTTTCAATGTATCCATTAATATAATTATGGAATTAGAATTTCAGATAGTTTAATTTATTTCATTAATTCAGGTATTTATTAGCATATTCACATTCGTATTACGATTGTTAACTATATTCAAATTAAACACATTAGGTTGTTGTAATTGTAGATACTAATAACATTTAGTAATAAACGATTGTGTAAGAAAAAAAATCAATTCGAATTTCGAATTAAATAATTCGAATTTCGAATTAAATAATTCGAATACTAGAATAATCGTAACCTATGATCTAAGAGGCATAAGATGTTAGATTTATTGTAGGTACGCACAAATAAAAGCGCTAGTATAAAATGAAATTTCAAGTGGTTGTATAAATCTGGCGGTAAGATTTAACCACTCTCTTGTGACGTAGAACTAGAGATCGTGATAGTTTTATGAGAATTTATATTAACGATGTGTCACTTCTACATTACGCTCGGATACTATACATTTTATTTTTTTTGTACCATTGCCAAAGTCAAAGTTAAATAAAAAGCTTTTCGCGACGTTCGTACACAATTTCTTGTGTTATTTAAAGTCGATTGGTATTCATTTATTATATTTAGAATGAAAAGGACGGCTGACGATTTTCAAATTTATATCGATTTTACGCACGAAATTCTCAACAAAGGTAGTCTACCTTTAGAAAGAATTTTGTGCATTAGCTTTGTCTTTACAGAATGGTAAAACTTTTTATAAAGACCGGTTTGAGGCATTTACCTGAAAAAATGATACATGCATTTTTGTGCCAAGTGTTGCTAATCATTCGTCGGTTCATTAATCGGGAACTAAGAATTTACGTTATACTATCAGACTAAGGTGAGACATGGAAAGTGACCCTCAACAAGATTCTGTAGGTCTTCATCAACCGATATCTGACGAAAATTGCCCATATTTTCTGATCAAACATGGTGTTAAACAAAGAGCTCTGGAATTGGACAAGATAAGAAGACGTAGGTCCAGGAGGGGGAAGAGAAATACGTAGCTATCCAGATCGGGAAGTGAAAGTGGAGGTTGATTGAACACATTCTCCTGAACAGGCAGGATGCACTATAGTCACAACCCATCTTCTGGAACCTTTAGGAAAATAGGAAGACCCAAGACATTATGGAGGAAGAGGAAAGTCGTTTGGAGAGCTGAAGTTCCTAGTTCGCGGCGGAGCTTTATCGAGCCTGTATGTATACGCTTCCTAAGAGCGCCAGGTTTTAATTGAAGTCAACAAATTAGAATTGATAAAACAATTTTTTTAAAACGAATCTTGTCCTGAAGCAGAAAAATAAAGTAGGTATAAGTAAGATAAAACGACCCAAACACGACATTGAATCCTTGCATTTCCGGCAAGACCGGATTACATGAACTCATTGGCAGAAGAAAGCGACAAATGCCATGGACAGCGCGCGTCGATCGATCCGCAGCTGTTTTAAAAGCTGATTTTACAAGGAAGTGGAGTAACACTTTTAACGAGTGTTTTTTAATTTAAATGACATCTTCTCTCGGCCGCCGAAATGTGGTGCGCCTAACTGTTTCGTATGTACGTTTTCATTTTGTACGTTCGTCTGTTATTGGAGCTTTTGATGTTACATATCGCTAGTGTTTTCTAGGTTTCATTGTAAAAGGGAGAAACTGCGTTACATAATACGAATCGATATTATCGAACTAGCTGTTATCGACGGTTTCGCTCGCAATAAATTAAAGGAGAGCGGAACTTGAAGCGCTAAAATTATAGATTGTTATTGAGGCTTTTGATCTTATTGAGACTTTTGATGTTACCTAACGTTAGTACTTTTTATGTTTCGTTGTAAAAGGGAGAAATTGCGTCATATAATACGTATCGATATTATCGACCTAGCTGTTATCGGCGGTTTCGCTCGTAACAAATTAAAGGAGAGCGGAACCTGAAGCGCCAAAATTTGTAGGCTTATAAATTTTAACCACTTATTCTTCGTAATAACAAACATTTCTATAGATACATATGTTTTTAAATTTTCATTCGCAACTTAAAGAAAATACATTGATATTTGAAACGACAGTTAAGTTTCGTTGTGAAACGATTTTTATTGCGCGTTTTCATTGTTGCATGTATGTATTAATATAATATAATTAACTTAGTGACTTTATCGATTGACATAAAATCAATATGATTCGTTCCAAATATTAGTATTACCATATTAACAAATACTACGCTTCATGTATTAACCTAAAAATTGTAGTGTTGCTAGTAGAAATAAAAAGGGGGTTTGTTTTAAACATTTTGATTTCTCACTAAATAATTCCGGTAAAAATAATTATGAAACTCAGATTATACTAATTAGCGATTATTTTATTCTGAAAAGTTATATATCTACAAAATTTTGTACTGATATTGATAAGTATTTTTAATTTTTTTCCTCTATAGAAGTCTTTTTAGTATTTCAAGACAATATATTTGCTTTGGTTCATGTTTTGTTTTGCTTGAATCAGAATAAAAAATGTATATACGGACTTATATGCAAACTCACCTTTGACTCGCTAATTATTTATCCCAATATATAATTATGGAGTTTGAAATGAGGTGTATTTCGAATTATTGATTTTCTAAATTTTACTGGTATAAAAACTTTTTAGAAGGTAAATTTATTTGAGGAATTTAGATATACCCTATAATATTTTCCTAATAAGTCCCAAGTTATAGTTAGGGTTACTGTACGGTTTTCCTTTTTTTTTTGCTTGGTTTCTGGAGAATACTTCATATTGGGAAATATTAACTTCGGTGTGGATCAATATTGTAATAAGGTATTGAGTACTAAACTGAATTATATTTATTTTTAGTCGCAAAGCAAAAAGTGTGAGTGTTCTATCATTGAACTCGCATATTGCAAGTAATGGATGAAGTTTTTTTGTTTTTCCTTAGAGAAATTGTGTTTTCCCGAGATTAAAACATTTTATATATAAATATAAATGTTAGTTCGTAATACTTTAAATTCGTGTGGAACATTTGGTACAGACGATTCATTTCTTAAAGATTTTTAATAGGTAACAAACAAATAAAAAATCGAATCAAACAAAGGAATAAAAAAACAAAACACTTTAATATTTACAATATTGGTAGGGTCATAGGTCTCTATGTATATTTCTATAAAAATTACAGACACAAAAGACAAAACAGATAAGTCTGGGAGAAAGACGCGCTTTTATTTCTAAAAAATACGCTGAATAAAATGGCTCTCATTTTATTAAACATTCTTTTAACCTCCTTGAAATGCGATTCCAAATGGTATTTGAATGATTTATTTTTCGATGTCTTTGATCCGACCGTTGGGTACCTCTGGTGGCACAATCGAGTCTACGAGTCCACTACGCGGCGCGCTCTCGTGGTCTTGTTTATGTGCTTTTTCATTCGTTCCAGCTCGATAACGGCATGAATCATCTCCGCAGCTTCCCGGTGTGCCGCAGCCGTTTGAAGTGATCCATTTGGATCGTGGAGGTGGCGGTGGCGTTTCGAGTGTTTTGGACGTAGGAATGTTAATTGGGCGGAGATATAAACAAAACGATCGTTTGAGAATCGTCAGCTTTGATTAGGCGGTCTGAAGTATGGCGCTGGTGTCAATGTGGTTGTGAAGGTTTGGGTTATTCATAGATATGTGGTCGTTAAGGTCAGATCGGGTTACCAGGGCAGAAAACGAGTGCTTCCATCTTAATCGAGAGATAAGTTACATTAACAGTGCATGCTTTCATACCACAAAGTAGACGGAACGAAGTATTTTAACTTGTATTTAATTTCATGTATATCTGCTATTAATTACTATTGATATATTCGAGTATCGGTTTCAAGCTGAATTAGTTAGTCCATTTCACGTTAAAATTATTAAAGAACATTAAGACGATCGTTAATACATTTATGTTACATTCTGCAAGGGAGGTGAATTTTATACGAGAATGTGATTATTAAGAAAATAATTAAGTGATTAGGCAATTTTAGGATAACACGTTTAGATTCTCATTTGTTTTCAAAAAAATGTTGAGTTTTATAGTATTTCGTATGCCAATGGTTTAAATCCGTATATTATCTTTGAAAATAAAAGCCAGACCAGCAGTGAGAAGAACTTAATAAACAGTGTTTAAACGTAAGGAATCAGCTGCAAGCAATATTGGTTAATATGGCGTAGGTTATTTTCAAAATTAATTAGAGCAGTTACGTTGGCAATATTGGCGTGTGTAAAATGAATTGAAATACGTATTTGTTTTAAAGTTACCGTTGAAAGAAAAAAGTACTTTAAACTTAATCTAGGTTTTATCATTTATGCTTTTACTTTTTTATATAAATATTTGTGTAAGTCCAAAGATTGCCTGCATTTTTCTGTCTGTTTTCTTGTCAATATCAGATTACTATATGAACCGATTATGATTGGATTATGGCATTGTAAGCCTGCCAATGATCTCGTTATTCTATAAGAAGTGCAACAATTGCCTGTTTACCTGTTTGTTTGAATGTATTTTTATAAATTATATTTTATAAAACAGGTTCTGTGTTCTAAGTTGTGATACATTTTGTTATAGTGGTGAAACCGATTAATAAATTATAGTTGCCAATATAACATTTCGTCATAATCGCTTGATTTTATTATCTGTCTCTTTTTGAGAGGTAGTAAATACTAAATGTATTTAAAGTTGTGATTAAATTGTGGACTCAATTTATTCAAATTAAGACATCATGTAAACATTGCTAGCAACTCGTCATTTCATCTCACATATTATGTTGCGAACTGTCTGCAAGCCTGTAGGTTGTCGTCGTCGTTGGCTAACAGGGTCGTGATCTTTCGGAAAGTGCCGGAAGGAATGCTAAAGATAGAATGAACTGAATGCTGGTGAGGTACTCGGGAAAAGGTCTCAGCAGATTCGAGATCAACGATGTAGATGATTTGAGCGCAAGATTGAATATTTTAGAAAACACTTGGCTATTGGATCAATCCAGATTAAGTTATTAAAGGTCACATCAAAATCGATTGCTGTGCTGTTATGAATTGTACTAAACTTAGAGACGTATTATTTTTAAGAAGTTGAATGTTCAACACCAATGAAACGGTTTAAATATTAGTATATATTTTAATTTAACTAAATCGGAGTCAAAATCGCATTTTTAATTGTCATTAAAAATGCGATTTTGACTCCAATTAGTCAGATAATTTTCTTCTAGGAATTACTGCTCCACTGAATTCATGCATAAAATTTGGTTAATTTAATAAAAAGATAGAGTGTGACAAAAACAAACATAAAAAGAAAGAAATATGGAGGCTAAATATATCACCTCTATGGTTTAAAAGAAATAACATTTTTGTCCCTTTTCTGTCAATTTAACATGTATTTCACTTGATTGCTTAAATCAAACCGTCGGTACGTCTTTTTATTTTTTGTCTTTCGTCTTGTATTTAGTTCAAACAAAGCGTGTAAGTTAATTGAGAATTTACCAATTCCAGAGAGCCGGGGATTTACAAACTTACATAACATTGGCAGGTATGAGCCATTACAGGGACAGTTTGCGTCTGTTAGAGAGGCCTGCTCACTGAGTAACTTTGTTTTTATAGAAAATAAGTTCTTTGACATGATTTCAAATATGGCACAAGATCTACTTGTATAAAACAAACAATTTTCTTGGCTCGTCTTTCAATATCCTTGGCTATTTGTGCTTTACGAGTCGAATAGACGTTTATGAAAATGTAGATACATTTTTCTTTTTGAAAGGACCGAAAGTATTTCATAATAGAAAGTAGCAATGTTTGCAGCGAGTGGTCCCCGTAGGTTTACGTCATAACACATAGTTGAATTACTTTTCTGGGTCAGTTTGGTAAGCACCGCTTGAGCAAAGAGTTTGAAAGGTTTGGCCAAATTTGTAAGTGGTTCGCTACCGGTATCAGAATGTGCCATCTGCCGTTGTGGTAACGGTGCGCGCGTGAGAACGATCGTGTTACGGATATTTCAAATGTCTGGGGGTAGGGGTGAAATTTCACCCGCACTTATACGTCGCAGGGGATCGACAGGGTCGAGAATGAAGATTGGGTTGTTCGTGTCTATGCTTATCGTCAGTTGTGTTTGTAAATTTATTAAATTAAGATATGGCGGCAGACAAACGTGAAGGGTGTGAGTCCTGGTAAGGA
Organism: Druceiella hillmani; assembly: GCA_039881145.1. Classification (NCBI taxonomy): domain Eukaryota; kingdom Metazoa; phylum Arthropoda; class Insecta; order Lepidoptera; family Hepialidae; genus Druceiella; species Druceiella hillmani. Next base: position 12,479,114 of record JAYKKI010000016.1, on the reverse strand, counting down.
TAGGTTTCGTTTACGGTATTTTTTGCACGATTATTTTACAGCTTATATAGCGAGATTTTGGCAGTGTTGACTTTTTTTCTTTTATTTATATTCATCTTAAAATTCATGACTGCTATTGCAGTCATGAAATTGACGCCATTTACATGAAATTTAATGTCTAGTATTCCACTAAAAACCTTCAAAATGTTTTTTTATGTAAATGTTGGTAAAATTGAACGTCAAACGTTGTCATCAATTGGTTATAAAAATGCCATGAATGCTATAGAGCGTCATGTGTATGTAAAATAAACAGTTTAACTGATTTTAAGACCATCATGTTTCAGCTTATTTTCAGTTTAGAAATGTAATGTTACAAATATTCGAATTCAAATATAAAAAATACAAAAGTTATAGAAGTGTTCAAAGTTGCTTGGGTTTGGACATGACTGCCATAGCGATATGTTGCCATAGTATAAACGTGTTAAGTGACCAAATGGCTATAAATTCAGTTAGCTCTTGAGATAATTTTGTTTAGTTTAATAATTGTGGCGTGGAAACTATTAATGCTGTCAGTTTGACAGCTGCCAACATTAATGATAAGATGTTTAAATTTTGATTAATGTCTACGTTCTGTTAGATAAAGATCGTTCTTTACAGCGATCTCACGCTCATCTCGCGTCGAGTGTAGTTAATCACTTTACTGTTATCAATTTTTTTCAATAAGAATTTCTGGAGTGAGCGGATATAAAAAGTAAATTTATACTAAAATATAAAAATGTGAACTTGTTTCTTTATGTACTTATCTTGGAAGCTCTAAATCGATTTTTTTGCTGATGTGTTTTTTGATAACGTCACGACTAATGTGAGCACAGTTGCTCTCGTTCTTTGCCTAAATCGGCATAATCCTTTTTACTACTTATTGATATACTGCGTATTTTAAACAGTTTTTAAATTGAAAATTAATTTTGTACATATCTGTGATTACTCGTGAGTTGTTTGCATGGCAACGCTGGGTTCTAAGAGCCCATGTTTCCATGCGATTTGTCGTATTTTTTTGCTGTTGCGGACAGCTGTGTAGACAATGTGGCCGTGACGTATAAATGTCAGATTGTCATGTTTGCTCAGCGGTCTATGCGTCCGTGTGTTTACGTGACGGTGTTGTCTACCAGATGCCTTTATTTTGATTCATAATTTTTATCATAATACATTGTTTGATAGTCAAATGCGAGCGTTAAATTATGTTAAAATTTAGTTCAATATAGTGCTAAAAATTAGGAGAAATAGAAAATATTTTTCTAGCGTTGTCATTTCTTATCGAAAAAAATTGACTTTTTAATTTTTTTACCAATTTTGTATCAATGTAAGAGTGAAAAATAAATAAATATAAGAGTGAAAACTCTACCTAAGCTTGTTTTATAGTTTTTAAGTGTTACGAGTACAAACAAACGAACGTGCTGGCAGACAGAGCAATAGACAATTTCTTTTTATACAAAAGAAGCATTTTGCGATTCCGTGAGCCGCATTGCAATACTGCTTCGATATTTTATCGACGTCAATGCATTTCCGCGTACAACACTTTTTGTGCCGCTGTTGACTCTAAATGGCTATTGAAGACGCAAAAATGGCCTCTCGTCTCTATGCCATACATGTGAGTGTAGAATGCGGACTTCCATACCGGCATACTTTTTGCAATGTAATACACCTAAACACGCAGTTGTATCGTGGGAAGAGTGTTGTGTGGAGGAAGTGCTCTTAGATGAGTTTTTCAAAGTGATATAGTAAATGGATGATCTATGCAAAAACCATTATTCTACTGCGTTATAAAAATTGAGTAGTATATAGTTGAAAAACTTCTATAAATTACTCCAAGTATTCTCAAACGTTGCAGACAGGAGCTTTAACTTATTAAATACACATATATATCTACTAAGATACAATCTTGGATAGATGTATGCAAAAACCATTATTAAGCGATATAGTGATAGATCTATGCAAAAGTCATTATTCTACCGCGTTATAAGAATTGAGTAATATATAGTAACAACTATATAGTAGTACATAGTATATAGTAAAACTTCTATAAATTACTCCAAGTTGCAAACGTTTTCCAAATTACTCCAAATTGCAAATTCTCAAACGTTGCAGACAGGAGCTTTAACTTATTAAATACACATATATATCTACTAAGATACAATCTTGGATAGATGTATGCAAAAACCATTATTAAGCGATATAGTGATAGATCTATGCAAAAGTCATTATTCTACCGCGTTATAAGAATTGAGTAATATATAGTAACAACTATATAGTAGTACATAGTATATAGTAAAACTTCTATAAATTACTCCAAGTTGCAAACGTTTTCCAAATTACTCCAAGTTGCAATTTCTCAAACGTTGCAGACAGGAGCTTTAACTTATTAAATACACATATATGTCTACTAAGATACTACCTATGAGCATGTACTTATTAAATAAATGCACGGAGCTGCCGTGATGATTTTAGCTCGACTCAGCCTTAAGATTCTGTTACATACGATATTTCGCCCGTGGATAGGTATTACTGATCCGTGTAAATGGCGTAAACTTGCGGAAAGTAATTAATTACATATTACAGTACGAGGGAAATTTGAATAGGGCGGCACTCGCGCCTGAGCTGTTTTCAAATCGAATTATGGTTTCAGTAGATACACTGTTTAGTAAGCTGCTTTAGTGCGGGTGTTTTGTTCGAGATTAATGTCGTATATAATTTATAAAGCAACTTTGTCGTTAAGATACGATTGAGATTGTTGTTAATTTATTTTGCAGAAAATAATTTGTATAGAAATAGCTTATGTATTAGTAGAGTTGCATATTATTAACGGAATTATTATTAATCTCCGATCGAATATGAAATATGTTATTAAAGGGTTTAAGTTTGATTTTTATGCTTGTTTTATTATATGTATATAAATATTCATGACTTACGGGGGGTTGTACGCTGATAATTTTATTAATAGTTTGACAGGGTATTTCCACAATTTTTAGATTTTTCTTGTCGACCAATAATTAATACGTTATTTCCTTTAAGCTGAGCACTTCTTGCCTCACGAACCTTAACTTGAATGTGTCGATTTTCAACGACCTTGTATAGAGCATTGGTTATTGTAAATGCTGAAGTTTTAAGGCAGAAAAAAAGAACATTTGAGAGAGTAGCAAAGAAAGAACATCTTATCTACATCAGTAGTGTCTATTATAATTTTGTTAGGTTCCTTAAAGGGGGAAAAAGGAACCCTTATAGGATCACTCGTGTGTTTATCTGTCACAGCCGTTATTCTCAGAACCCCTTGACGTAGACACTTGATATTTGGCTAAGTGATAAAAAATGTTAATCCGCACATATCTCAATAGCTAATAAAATTATAAAAATAATATTAATTTGGAAAGTATTGAGGTGGCAAATTAAAGAAGACTCGACTTTTTTTTATTTCCATATATAGGGTGTAATGTTGTTTGAAAGGTCTTTATAGGGTCTCAAAAATATCTTTTTTCTTAATTTCAGGTTAGGTATACAGAAAAATATGCCCCTCCTATTTTTGAAACTACTTGACATAAAATTATGAAGAAAATATGAATTTTTAGAAAACCACTAAGAGGCTAGAGGAAAACTATGGCGATGATTCTAAATGTCATAACATTTGAAATATGCTCCATGTTTTTACTATAGATAATATATTTACGTTTTTCTATATTGGCAGCCAGCTTTCTTGGAAACTATACGACGCAAATACTTGAAGTTTTGTATAGTTATACATTTAATTATAGTTAACATTTAATTATAGTTATATATAATTATACATATTTTCCATTGGCTACCTTTTAATAATATTCATATAAGAAATTTAAAAAAAATCACTTTATATATCATCTGGGATACCATTTAAAAGGACTTGTTATGAAGAATACAAAAATATTTCGTTTCATAATTTTAAATTGCAAATTTAAAGCGATACGCCAAAAAATATGGGAAAATGGAGCATTATTCCAACTTATTTCAGAAACTACGGCACTAAGAACTATGAAAAAACAGGGTTGGTAAAATCTGATTGGAAGATTAGAGGAAAACTATAGCGATTATCCTAGATCGGTATTAATAAGAACATTGTCTATAGTTCTGTTCACAGTTTTAAATTATAGCGGTACATATATCCTAACAAATCCGATAATAACCTTTTTACTATCCAATGTCATATAAGATTTACTTTAAGTTGTTTCTTGCAGATCTGGTGGTAAACTCTGGTGATTTGTAACTAATAGCTCGTGACAAACAAATATTCGAAATTTAGCTAGACTAGATTCTTGTCATTCTGACATTAAGGAGAGTATTTAATTAGTTTTGCGTGGTTTGAAATTGCCAAAATGGATCACTAGTGAAATCACTTCGATGTCCGTAAGTCACAGGTATTTTTTTCGGAAACTATTCGACGTAAAATTTGAAATTTAGCATAGAGATAGAGTAAGGCGGCACGATTGAATACTTGAAGTAAAAAATGTTAAATTTTTATTTCTCTCAGGGGATAAAATATTAAATAAAAAATTATTGAAACACGAATTCAACATTACATATGATGTATTAATATTTTTCGGGGAAAACGCTTAAAATTGTTGTTAATCAACCTTATAACCAAAAGAATCGCTAAGAATCGTTAACATTAAGAATTAGGTATAGATTGAATCAAAATTATCGGGATTTATTAACGATTAATTGTAATTGTTTATTTCCTTATAACTGTTGAAGCGTAATTAATAGTAATTGTTTGTTTCTTAATGACAGTTTAACCACTGGTTTTAGAGAAAAAGCTTTTCGACGAAAAATATTTACCTCACGACCTAAGGAATAATTTTAGCCCTTATGTGTCTTTCAATATTTTCAAAATTGTTCATTTGCCTTAATCAAAGCGCTCTGCACTTGGCTCCCAGTTAGCGATGTTATACGGCATTGGCGCGGTTGGTGGTGGTTAGCGCGGCAGACGGTCGGCTTTAAGCAAATAGTTGGCTTTTATTACTATTAATATTTAGGTGGGTATGATTATACAAAAAACTAATTATGCAAGTATAGCATGTATTCCGCCGATTTTTTATAACATAAATCTATAGTATCACAAAATGTTAAGATAATTAGTGTAATGAAAAAAAATGACTAAATAGAAATCAATTTAGAAATATAGTCAATTTTATTGTATAAAAATAAAAAGGAAATCAAATAAAAACAGTTATGATAATCTCGAGTCCTGTGTAACATTTTACACGCAAAACGTTTGAACGGCAAAGAGACATTCGAGCATTTATTCGCCTTGTACTACTTGTCCTTTTGTTTCTTATTGTTTGTCTTATTGCTTAATGCTTTGGTTTAATTTATTCGTCGTAGTAAAATTTAATTTCGTAAAAATATATATCCAAGAATTATCCTTGTAAAATATTGATATAATATATCCTCTGCACGACGCACATCGATAAATTTTATATAAATACTTAGGACAAAAAGGATATTAATTTCGAAACAGCCTGGAAGATGATTGCTTATAATAAAATACCACTAGAAAAACAAAGCAAATGAATCACTTGCCTTGAAAATAATTCTACATTTGTAAAATCAAATCTTTGAATGGGCTGGCCGCGTCTATTTTAAATTCTAAGGATACGTGATCAAAACAAATGATGTTACGTGACACTGAAAACATCTTACACTTTGCATATCACGATTTGATCTAGATTGTTAGGACCACCGCATATTGTAAATTTTAACCGTAACAATCATAAGTTGCCTGTTTGCATGCATTATGAAACAATAAACTGGTTAATTTTTTTAAAAAAATTAGGCAAATTTTATTCGGTTAAAAATGTTCGTTGTACAAATAGAACGTATCAGGGCACTTGAAAAATAAGTATGAAAATAAATGGCGGGCTCATCTGTAAATAAGTATACGTCTGACGAAGAGTCTGGCCGTATTCGTGTTGCAATTTTAAAATGCAATAGACCGCCAAATAAGAAGAATTTGACACGTTTGCAGGCCGACGTGCTGAACGATTGATACAAACAGCTGATATGAATTTTTACTGTTTTAACAGGTGTGTTGATAAGGAACATTGTTGAGAAATGAGACTATATTAGAAAAAGAGAACATTATAGAAGCGAAAACGTAATGATATTAAAGCTTATAATATGGTTGTAGACAGAAGATTTGAGAAAAATGAGGATTTATAGTTGAAGTTGAAGATATATTTCCAAGAGTTACTATTGATTTAGGAAAAATATAACGCAGAGGAAATATTTTATTCTGGACAGAATTCACGTTTTCCTGTTTTCCCGTGCTGCACGATGTCTTGAGATACTTTCTTAAGTTAAGAACATTTCTTATTTTGGAACATAGAACTATCCTCTTTACTGGTCATGTAATCGTTATATCATTGATCCAAATTTCTATCTGTGTCAGTACGAGGCCTTGGTTAAAGTATGTTTCATAGATAAGAAAACTCTGGTCTAATCAGATTATCGACTTAGCTAAATTTAATTGTGCGCTCTCAGGGTCTGTGTTCAAAAGTCGTGAGGCTGTACTCCCAAAACATTAATAGAAATCATTTTCATACTTTATTTCTGTTTGTCACTTTAACTTTTTCTATTGCTTATTTTGTTTTGTCCCGATTAATTTAGTGTAGAAATATCTACGTGATCGTTTTGTTTTTGAAGATCTGTGTCACGCAGACCTTCAGTTGTGTTATGACAAAACGAAATTTGATTTATTCTTAGAGCAGTTTAAGTGCGCTTATTTATTCTTTACATCGTGAATTCGTATAATTTTAAATTAATTTTAACATACCATACTAAAAATATAAACGTATTCCCAATATCAAGTTCAGGTAGAACAAAATAAGTATATCAGAATTGTTATATCACCATCAAATTAAGTAGCGTTGTGTATGGTCAGTTCTTGAAGAGTGGCGTCGTGGAAACACAGCATAAAAACAGATAGTTTTTGAAAAGTTTAACTTTCAGTGAGCTTGTGTAGACATCTACTGTTTCTTCACATAACTACCACTTTCTACTTTTTTACACCTCTTGTAAGAGATTCTTCTTTATGACAATAAATCCGTCATCTGTGTACCTATGTTCAAAATATATATAGAAAGATTGTTATTATGTTTCTTGACACGACCGATAGGAAAGAATGGTATTGCGAATTGAGTATTCGCGTGCAATATTTCGTGGCTTAAAAATGTCGTTTGAAAAGTGCATTAAAATGGATCGTTATGAATTCTGTTACATATATTCCAATAATAGCCGGTTACTAATTCTGTTTAAAAATTACTGATGGACCGTGTGGTCCTTGTAATTAGAATAATTCGTTAGTAATAATCATAACTATAACATCTTATCAAGACTGATTGAATTTCCCTATCAGTGTTAAATTTCTTCTATGTTTTCCTACGGCAGCCCCGGAAGACTTACTAAGTTTCCGTCGTGAATATATATCTTCACGATTGGTGTTCTTTTTCAGTCTGTCGCAGTTGAGCGCTCTCCCCTAATTTATTTCCGTACGGGCGTCTGTAGGGCAGGGTAGCGAATATAACTTTACTCCATTTAATGACTCACTTCGGTGAAATCGTTCAGGGAGCGCTCCGTCTAGACGGTCGGCCCTTCAAATTATCCGGATATGGTTGGTTGTAGTGAAGCGATGAGCAATTGTTCGCAATTTCAGAATGAAAAGAACGTTTTTTCCCGTTTTTGATTAACGAAATGTTAGATGATTGTAATCGAATCATTTCTTAATGGTGACAGAAAGAGTCAGAAGATCTAATTAAGATTATGTTGACTTGCAATTTTTATTATATAGTTGTTTTGTTCACCCGCGCTCCGAATGAAACGTTCGAACAGAGGGAAACTGTTGTTTCGGGTTCAGTCATTTTGTTCCGCTTCCTGTAACGGACGGACGACACCGGGTAGTGAAATATATTCTGTGTGTCTATCCGCTAATTCTCTTAACAATGTAGGTATCTGTATTTTTCTAGATATTTCTCATTGAAGTCCATGATCGCATCCAACAGCGTCGACGTTTTCTTTGCTTTTTTTGTCAATTCTAATCAAATGATTACAAATAAAACGAATTTCAAGGAACTTCGTTCGATATAAAAGATCGGATGAACGATCATTTCTATGTCATTTGGTCTGGGTCTTGTGAACGTGGAATGAAAAAAAAGAACATTCACTCGAGTAAGCATTCACCGGAGTGAACTGTCCATAATCACTTTAAATATCATTTATTATACCTGCTAATATGATTCGAAATTTATTTGCATTTGCCCTCAAAGTAAACAAACTCACGTGGTTATTAGGTCCACGCTTAATGCCCACCCCACCAACTTTGCGTTTTCGGTCTCGCACTTGATAACTTCTTAAACAAAAGTGAATAAAAATTTTATTTCTGCATTCCCTTTCTAAATTACTTCGTTTGCTAAATTCAAATTGATAGTGTGACAGAGTTGCGTTTCTATTAATATATTTTTTTATCTGACTGCGCGAAAGGAAAAAGATTTTAATATTTTTCGAGTATATGTATGCTTGGATGATTAAAAATAAAAAAAAAAACCGACTACGTTAGAAAAAAAAATCAGTAATGTACGAAGCAAAAAAGCAATTAAGCAATTAAGAAATGGCCTGGAAAGCAATTAAGAAATTATATGAAGACGAGAATTGCGATTCGAGTCATCATGGTATTTTATATGAAAACGACAATTCTCTGCTAACGTCAATGTGTTAATGTACTTAATTCTATTTTATTATAATTAGTTTATCATAGTTTTTAAGAAAGAGTCAAGTTACAATAAATATACAAATTATATAGTGCATAACGGAAATTATGGATATGGAGAACCTTGAAGATCGTATTTTTTCCGATATCGTTCACGTTATGGGGACGTAGCGTGAAATTGATATTTTTCCTTTGTGCATGGCCAGACTAATTTATTGTGACGTATGTGTGTGCAAGTGCATCGCTGTCATGAAGCAGCCGGTATTAATAGTTATATAAAGATGTGGCGTTCACTGAAGATGACAATTTTTGTTCACCTTGTGACAATTTGGCCATAATAACAATAGTAAAGTTTATTGTTCACAATTTGAATCTAAAGTGTAGTATTTGTTAGTTTTCAATTGAATTGTTTGTTTTTTTATGTTATCTTACTCATAATTTAATGTTCGTAAACGTTTTACATATTAAATATAATCAAAAGCTGTTAGGAAATTTGTGGAAAGGTTACTTTATGTTACCCTCAATTTAATGTTCGTAAACGTTTTACATATTAAATATAATCAAAAGCTGTTAGGTAATTTGTGGAAAGGTTACTTTATATTACCCTTAATTTAATGTTCGTAAACGTTTTACATATTAAACATAATCAAAAGCTGTTAGGAAATTTCTGGAAAGGTTACTTTATGTTACCCATAATTTAATGTTCGTAAACGTTTTACATATTAAACATAATCAAAAGCTGTTAGGAAATTTGTGGAAAGGTTATTGCTAAACTTTCACAGGGATCATGAATTTCGTGCGTCACTTGCAAATTTGGTGCTAAATCAGTCTTTAAAATAAGCTATAATAATCACTTTAAGAATCATGTTTTAATGTTTGTTTGCAGGCAGGTGAAGATGGCGCCGTGCGGCACCGCCGGCCACCAGCGCAACCGTTCGCTGGACTCGGTGCTGCAGCGCATACCCGAGGACATGACCCCCGTCTCACCGGACGCGCCGCCTCCTCTGCCCGCCGCTGCCCTCGGTATGTGATTGGGCTTTTTGTTTTGCGTAATCATTTTGCAATACGTCTGTGGCAAGTCTACACTTTATAGTAATTTTTGAGGCTAGCAGCAGGTATACAAACTGCAATTAGGAAGAACAGTAAGCGACACGCAATTAGCAACATGTTTTGCCACCTGTAGCAAACGAAGCATAGCGCATTGCCGCTTTACGATGAACAGCTAGCTTAATACTGTAGCAAATCTAAGGGTTATTTGCAAGTATTCACTTAGCAGAAAGTGTTATAGTGGGCAGTTGGTGTAAAGCGAAGTTGCAATGCAATTCTGTACCCTGCAATAAATTTTCGCATTGTTTTTGTCACGCCCTTTCTCCTATCGATGCAGCAATGTTAGAGAGCCATGTTACAATTTTGGGCCAATATAGCTCCCGCTACTCGCCGAGGAGGCCTTTCGTGGCGTGCAGTTTGCAAGATGATATATTTCGTTGACATATACTTACATTACATTAAATCGGTTTCATTTCCCCTTATGGAATAATAGACTATAATCTGGTTACAGATGGGGCACAAACATTTAAAAAAGCATTTAAAATATAAAACATTCAGTACTGTTTGCCTGTGCAGTCTAATTCATCCTACACCTGATATGTAAATAAAAATTTTATATTTTTTTATGTAACCAACCTTGATGGTTATTGACTAAACCAAAAATTGTTATTCCAACTTTGGTCATTGCTAGCCTTAGAGCGAGGATAATTGAATTCTTCAACATTATTCATATAATCTGTATTGATCTAGTTTAATGGAATCATTGGAATTAATAATAATCTAAAATATGGTGTGTTACAGCGGGGTCAGACGACTCGGGAATATCGTGTGCACACGCCATCATATGTCCACCCCCTCCCTTCGCCTCGCATGCGCCCGAAATATTTCCGGCTCAAGTCGAACACAGCAATCACGATCACCATGACGACCACGATGAGCGCGAGCGACATGATGATCACGAGCTACACGATGAACACGAGCGACATGACGACCACGAGCAGCACGACGAGCACGATCAACATCACGATCGCGAGGAGCACGTCGATAACGAGCGACATAAATGTCACGAGGAGCACCACGGCGAAGCTCTCATCATAGAGTCCCAGGCGGGAGCGGCGCGCTCACGCGAGAGCCTCGATTCTGGCAACCCAGAGGACGACGTCGCCGGCGGCGAGGAGGAGTCGTCCGCGGCGGAGCAGACCGGGAGCGAGACCGGTTGCGAGATGCCCGCTCGGGTGCCTGAGCCGGCTGTTTCCCCTCGAAACAAGGACTGCCTGCTGAGGCTCTTCGAGAGCAAACTCTTTTTCGACATGAATATGGCGATATCTTACCTCTTCAACTCGAAGGAACCCGGTGTCCAGAGTTATCTCGCCAACAAACTCTTTTCATTCCCTTCAGCCGAGGTGGACTTTTATCTGCCGCAGCTCGCGACAATGTACGCGGAGATGGGTGACGTGGCCGAGGTGCTGCGGCCGTATCTCGTGCACCGCTGCCGTCAGAGCGCTGACTTCTCAGTACGACTTGCGTGGCTATTGGCGGCGTTCGGCGGCGAGGCAGGTGCCAACGGGCGGCGGCGGTCTCGCGCGACGCGTCTACGAGAAGAGATCCTCGCAGAGAAGATGCGTCCGGCGATGCGGCGCGGCCATCAACGCTCGCAGTCGGACGCGTCAGCGTTGCGCGCGCCCGCATCTGGCCGTCACCTCGGCGACCTGGCATCGGGGCGTGCTTTCGACAATGGATGCACGTGCGGCGAGCCGTGCCACTGTGGTGCTCCGCGCCTCGCCCCACAGTTGCGCTTTGTCGGTGCCTTAACTGCCATAGGACGGCTTCTCTGCGGCATAGCTGATCGCGAGCAGCGCAGCGCGCGTCTACGCGCCGAGCTCGCTGCCCTCGACCTCAACCTGCCGGCGCGCGTTTGGTTACCGCTCTACGAGCGCGCGCACTACGTACTGCGCATCCCGCCACACGCCGCTGCTGTCCTCAACAGCAAGGATAAAGCGCCCTACCTCATGTACGTGGAGGTGCTGGACGTCCATGCGACACCGCACACACCGCTGCCCACGCGTCTGTTGCCACCCGCACCCGCTCCTCTTTCCCCGCACTCACCGCCCATCCGGCAGACCAAGAGTGAGGAGAATCTCGTGCCAGGTCAGTGTTTTTATGTTTTCCGAAATAGATAAATCAATTTTTGCTCGAAATATATTACAACTAAGCGTGCACTTTAGAATTCATATTTGTATTTGTTAATTATAAGTATAGGGTATTTGAAAAGTTTTTTTAAAAATGTCATTATAATATATCTTAATTTATATAACAAATTACTTATTTGTTTTTTCAATATTGTACAAATGTCATAACAAATGTTATAATAATAGTTACGACCTTAGAAGTATAGATAAAAAGTAGCTTACCCCAAGAGTAAGTTTCAGCGTGGCTAATTTTATTGCAAACTTTGATATTTACAGACTGGCCATACTTTGCAATATACTCGCCGTGCGATGACCCCGAGATGGAGGGTTGCTGGAGTCAGGAGGAGGAGGAGACGCGCTCGTACGTGCGGCGCACCGCACCCGATTCGCTTTCGCAGCTTTCGGGCGATTCGAGCTCGTCGCGCGAGTCGGTGCTGGTGGCGGCGGGCGAGGTGCGACGGCGGCTGGCGGACGCGACGGCGCCGCCGCCCGCCAACGCTTTCCGTCACGACCCGGCCGATCCGAGCGCGCAGGCGCTCAAGGAGTCGTGGGCGCGCAAAGAGGCGCGCGTGCGTGCCACTTCTCCCTACGGCCACCTGCCCGGCTGGCGACTGCTCGGCTGCATCGTTAAGTGCGGCGACGACCTGCGTCAGGAGCTGCTCGCGAGCCAGCTGCTCCGCCAGCTGCAGGCGGTGTGGGAGCGCGAACGGGTTCCGCTCAAGCTGCATCCGTATACGATAGTGTGTCTCGACAGCGACACGGGCCTCATCGAACCCGTCCTCAACACCGTCTCGATCCACCAAATCAAGCGCCACAGCGGGCGCACGCTGCGCGCCTGGATGGAGCTCGAGCACGGTCCGCCGAATAGCGAAGGCTTTCTCAAGGCGCAGCGAAATTTTGTACAGTCTATAGCCGCTTACGCGATAACGAGTTACTTGCTACAATTGAAAGATAGGTTAGTTGTGTAGTGCATCTACTATCATACTAAGTTATTATCATTGTAATGAGTTGGTTAAATTAAATCTAGTATCATTTGGTATTGTTGAATACCCTTTTTCAGTAACGTCATAGCATACACTATCTCTTCCAATAGTTTGAATATTTAAACAACCTCAAATTATTATTTAGCACTAGTTCCTATGAGACCAAAATTGGGTTTCAGATCATATTTAAAATGTAATAAATGTTATACAAACCATAAAAAATTATACTTGAAGATAAGTAAATGCATGTTCATAAAACAAATGTATACCTATTTTCAATTTAGGGTGAATTTGTGAATTAGACGACGGTTAGAACTTTCGTGTCGTTCATCGTTGTGAAAATATAGCATGTTACAAAGTTGAGTTGCTATTGTCATAATAATATTTTTTGCAATCTTAACTAAGGACCATTCTTGTACTTACTTATATATTACCATGTTTTTATATACATAGATATTTGATAAAACGAAACATCATTGTTCATCGAATATTCGTCCATACTCATAAGAAGGGTTTTGTGAGGTTATTCAGAAAAAATGCGTTTTTGTTTTTAATGTTAACAAATTTATTATAATAAAATTTATAAAATACTAATAAAAATTTGTTATAATGTAGTAAATATTTCTCACGAATTTCCATTTGTTCTACCCTTACAATACAAAGTCTACACCTTATGGGTATAGACTTTGTATTGAAAGGGTAGAACAAATGGAAATTCGTGAGACATATTTATTAAGAATGGCAGCGTGAGAGTTGTGCTGGCAAATAGTCTTTGCCGGCAAGGATTTGGTAGGAATACAGTACCTTGCAAATTGAAGAGAGACAAGTTTGTTCCGTCTCCGTTGAGATCGCTATAGTACCATCTTTTCAGATACATCTTTGATGCATACAAACTGAAAGTTGTTTGTTTGGTGTAAGCTTTTTTCAAAATCTAGGTTCTTAGTTAAATATATTAAGTTACTGAATTTCATTCGTATTGAGCTCAAAAATTATGCGTCAACGGCAAAATTATGAGCATTTACACTGAAAAAAGTAATTAAAACAAACTGTCACAGTTCTTTAACAACTTTTTCATCATATTGAATTTATTCTATTTTAGTATTGACATTCATTTGGTTTAATGTTTCAGGCATAACGGCAACATACTGCTTGACAACGATGGGCATCTCATACATATTGATTTTGGATTTATACTCTCCATATCACCAAAGAATTTAGGATTTGAGACGTCACCTTTTAAGGTATAATTACTATCATATATTATTAATTTTTGAAACTCATTTCATTTCGATCAAATATTTATTGAAAGGAACTTGATGGAAGAATCTTTTTGGCCTTTTTTGCACATTGTCATTGTTTTCATTCCAACTAAATAGTTTGTTACAGTTTTAATAGATGATGTTAAAATTAAATGAAGATTTGGTAATTATCATGAAAATTTTTTTTTTTATTTGTCAGCTTACACCAGAGTTCGTGGAAGTCATGGACGGGGAGTCGTCAGACATGTTCCAGTACTTTAAAGTGTTGATGCTGCAAGGTTTTGTCGCAGCCAGAAAACATATGGACCAAGTTCTTCATATTGTGGAAATTATGAGGACGGGTATGTGTCTTCTATTTTTTTACTATGATAAAGTGTTTATCACTTGAAATATTTCAATTTGTGACGTGCAACTGAAAATGGACCCTTTGTTGCAGTTTTAGTTTAAAGGATTTAGATTTAAGGACATATCATCAGTGAAATTTTGCACAGGCCAATATCCGATTTTTCAGAGGGAGCAAAATATTTTCATTTTTGGAAAATTGATCATAATTTTTAAATATTGTGTCTTGGAAAAACATGTCAGATGCGATAGCTATATTATAGTCAAAAGCGATAGCTATATAAGCGATAGCTATATTTTAAAACTTTATACTATTGGAATTGTCAAAATATGTAGTTCTGAAGATAATGTTTCAATTCAATTAAAATTTCCATCAATGATGTACATAAAAAGTGTGACTGCGATAATGTTGTCGGCTTAATGTAGGATAAACTATGAAAAAGAAAATATCCTAAAATAAAACACGAATTAAGTAGGCATCTAAATGTTAGATGTTATTAAAAGACATGTTTCTACAATGATTGCTATCAAAGCATTATTTTTATGTAATTTTTAGTGGAATAGTGTTTAGAAAGAAATTAACAATTTGCTTTTTTTCCATAAAAAATATTAAAAACTACAAAAAAGTTCTGTTAATTTTTCAAGCAAAATCAATTCAAATATCCAATAAATAATATTACTTTTAGTTATAATTAAAGGTATATTTTGTGTCTATATGTTGCATAGTTTCAGAAATTTTAAAAGACATAAAATAAAGAATTTTATAGTCACCATCAAAAAAAATTTAAATAACTTTTTTAAATTTTAAATAATTTCATACATTTTTTTCTTTTTGTCTCTTTTGAAATATTTGTGATTTATCATACAATAATTCTATTATATTATTACTTGAATGTACACTAAAAATACACTTCATAATAAACAGGAAATCAACTGGCTTGCCTCCGAAGTAGCACCGCAGTAACAGGCCTTCGTTCTCGATTCCACTTCGGGCGGACAGAACCCCAATTGGCAGCGCTAGTAGACCGCCTTGTACATGACGCTCTCCAATCAATTTCCACACGACTATACGACGGATTCCAGTACTACACTAATGGCATTCAGTAGTGTATCACAGTAGACAGTCTTGATGTGGTATATTCAAGTGCGTGTTGACTTAGTGTGTCGCGAAGTCAACATTATGTAGTAAAACAGAAACAGATATAGACATGTGACAAGTGGAAAGCAGTTTCGAAGAAAAATGTGTGTCATAAAGTCAATAATAGACAGTAGTGTATGCTCATTCATATTGACAGGATGTGTCAAGATATTGGTATCAGACATAAGTGTATCCATGATTGTAAAGACATTGTGTGTCACAAGAATAGCAGATGCGTGTGACAAAATGGAGTTTGTAGGGAGTTGGTGTATATATTGTTGTATAGTAGGCCCCGAGTCCATAGCAGAAGTGATATAGCGTTCATATTGTTATATATTATGGGTTCTTCATGGGCAACCAAAATGGCACAGAATTGTTAGTCATTGTCTTTTCGTCGTTTCAGAGTGCAAATCTCATATTAAACTCGTATTTAAAATGTGAGATTGTTTTATGATGGCTTGCCCAAGTGAGCTCATTGGTTTCTTAAAGCCACAAGTAGTGTTGACGCTAGTCTTATTTCGTGGGTGCGTTCTTGGGAAAGTATGAGATTGCAATTCTGCACTCTAATGTGATGAATTGATAATGGTCCTCTATCTAAGGATGCTGCGATATTTTATAGTGTGTTTAAGTACGATGACCACATTCTAAAGTGCCAAATTACAGCCGATTTCTTAAGTGAAGGTGTTCCTAATGGTTAATATTTTATAAAAAGTCATCGTGCATACGGAGTTGAAACGGCGATTGGGGTTTATTGAAATATAGTTGGGGCTGTTTAGATTAGAACTATTTGTTAGTTAACTCAAAGTTAAAATTGTAAAACGATTCTTTGCATGATGCGTGTATCTATTTTTAATAAAATGTTTTGTCATACAATACGATCGAAGTTCCCATTTGTGTGTTATGTTGAATATTGAATTATGAAGCGAGTTAAATTGAGTTGTGTCAGTGATGAAAGTTACGTTTGTGAGATAAATTATAACTACACTGGTTGTAATACCTGCGCTAGTTTTTAATTTTCTAAATTCATTAATTAGTTTAACGGGAATGCGATCGATTATTTTTTGTACAGTTTAACCGCTTGCTTAATTATATTAATTTTCACACTGTTCTGTTGAGTTGTACTGTTTATTAATGTATCAACTAGAACTTAATATTTTTAGTTTCTCTTTTTTAAGCCAAATAAAAATTGTAAATTGTAACAAAAAACATTTGAGAATTGGGAAATTTATGAAAGAACATTTTTTTAATTCAATTATTCGTATAAATGTATGTGATGACACGAGGATGAGAATTTCTATTAATCAGAGTTTGGTGCCATCGTTTTTGGTGATAATATACTTATCAATAACAAAAATTGGCATTATTCTGTTTTATATTTCTTGTGTTGAATGTTTTATTTATGGTAAATTGTTTATGTTATAAAAAATATGTTTATTCAATAGTAGCTTAGAAAGATATAGTTTAATATTGAGCATAAATTGATTGTACCTGTTCAAAGAAAATTTAATCCAGTCATTTAAGAAATTTTCTAAGTTGTAATCAAAAACAGAATTATTATGTAGTTTTTATATTTTTAGTTTAGGATACATTACAAATCAATTTGTTTACATTTAATTTTTTTCAGTAATGAATTTAAGTAAAGAAAATTTAATCTCCAAATCATTTGCTGCAAGAAAAAATATAATTTTACAAAATTGCCATTTTTGAACATTTTGTTTAATCCAGTTATTCGGTTACATGAAATAAAAAAAATTAAATATTTATAAAGAGTTCTAAGACATTGACAATAAATATATTCTACATGTCTGGATGAAAGGATACACTGATAATGGAATAACCTTACATTGATAGCTGAAGAGTGGTAATTAAGTAAGCGGTAAAACATTTTGTAAATATAGAGATTCATTCATTTTTATTGTAATTCCTTTTAAATGAAACATTTTTTTAATATTAATTGCTAGTTTTAATTTTCCTATCTTATGAAATTTTCGCATTGTTTCAATATATGGATTATTCGCGGACATGACTGTTAATATTAAACAATTGTACTGTTATGTGGTGTGTATTTTATTTTTGCTTTACAACCTTTTTTGACTTTTAGTCATATTATCATTTTTTTTAATTAGTTATTTAGCAAAAATCATTTGTAAAGACTCTTGATCTTGCATGGTATTGTTGTAGCAGTTGAAATGTGCTGAAATTTGCCACTGTTGTTTATATCTAGGTTTTTTTTATTTTTTTGTCTTATAATTCCAGCAAACATTATTTTAGAGTAAATTATTCATACCATTTATCTTTAAAACATTAACCGTTTGAGTGCCGACAAGCGCTATTGCGCTCGTGCGCTTACTAACTAAATTTACCATGAGCGCGATGGCGCTCGCGAAATCAGTTGCTGTTTAGCGCGCGGTAGGAGAAGTCGTTCGCATGCATCGCTAATTTTTTATCTTTTTACGTGTTACATAAAGTTCAAATTATAATATTATTAGTAATTACAATATAAAAAGGATCCAGGAAAAGATCATTTTTAACCCATAATGTCGGAATACGAAAATAATTTGAGTGAAAATAATTGTTTTTCAAGTTGTGAAGAAAGTGATAGTGGGACTGATATTATGTTGCGCTCACCATTTAGCGTAATGCAAATTTTGGGTGATAGTGATAATAGTGACGATTACAACAATTATTTTGCTGATATGGAGGATGTACCGGACTGCGAAAATACGATGTGACCTTGATTTCAGTTTTTGTTATAATTTCTGTTCACAATGTAATATACATAATTCTCCATCTATCCATAATTCTCTTTGTATTTTATTATCTTTTTATAAGTTTTTATAAGAAAACATCGAAAAAATTATTAAAATTGGATAATTTTTTGGAAGAGATACAGTTTTTTTTCGAGACAAGGGTAAATGACATCAAAAACAAAAGATTTCTTTGGCATTTTTAAGTATATATAAGTAAAAAACCATGACACTAAAACGGTTAAATGTAGCCTTAGTAATTTCTGAAACTATTGAATGGAGTGTTGGCAGAAAATTCATTTAAGACATTAAATATTATGTTTTCATTCACCTTCATGTCTTTGTTATCAATGTAGGCAGTGATAGCAGAGGGTTACATTAACGGAGCATCCTCCTTATAAGGGGTATTAGAAAAAAATTAATTGTGAATTAATGAAATTTTTTATTTCAAAGTTTAAATTTATTTTAATGATATTTCGTTTCTAATGAGTGGTGTGTTTTAGATATTTTTAAAAATAGATTGTGGTTATGCAGATATCGCACTACCAACAGAGTGTCTCTACTTTCGAGTGCTCTTTTTTACCATTGCATTTGTTATTTTTACACTATCGGAGATTTCTGGGCACTCTTTTCCATGGTTCAGGTAGGTCATTTGATAGATTAAAAAAAATTTGGTTTTAAGCTTGTAACATTAATGAAATATTTGCAAATTTTAAAATACATTTCGGTTTTACAAATTTAGAATCACCTAATATTGTTTAGCGTAACCTAATATTGTTCAGTTTTTAAGTAATCTACTTGAACATTATTTTTATGCAGTCAGATATCACTGAGTCACATTTCTGATTCTGATGACATCCATGATTCGTATACATTTGTTTATCTTTCGCCGCATTCACAGTCCTTTTTTCTATAATAATCATCCTACATAAAGGTAAATGACACTTATCAAGGTACAACATAATGAAACCACTCAATTCTGACAGTTAATGTATGCAAGTTTTAACATTAACTATACACCAAAAACAGAGCCGAAAGTGTTACAAGACTAGAAAGATGTTGTGCTCAAGCGTGATACCAAATACAATAAGTGTCATTGTATAAACAGCTGATAGACCTTTTCGGCCTTTCTGTTACAACAATAAATATTTGATGTATTAACATTCGATGTATTTGACGAGTTATTTTGATTTATTATAATGATTTACAAATCGGGATCATATAACCGAATACAATTAAATTATTTAATGTGCCAACTGTCACATTTTTGTAATGGGCCCTAAAACATTGTTTTTGAGTTTTGGTTTTAAACCTTTTTATTTCAATGAAGAATTTAAACCCACCTTCCTTGAATAATGAAAATTAGACTCAAATATAGGATTTTTTCATGGATTATTTTTTAATACATATTTTTTGTGGATTACTCATTTTGAAAATTCTTCTTTACATATATGATGAATTTTGATAAATTTTACAATATACTGCTTTTCAGTAAATTGTCAACTTTGAACATCGAGACGGTATGCATTAAGAGAGACCATTAAGTGAAAACTAAAGTTTTTTGTGTTTTGTAGACCTTATTCTAATTTTCTTGTTTTTCGTTTTTAACAATCAATATCAATATTTCAGTCAAAAGAACAATAATAACATAAACCATATAAGTTAGAAAGTGGAGCGTTCTTTGGACTAACATTTTTTGAAGTGAAACCAAAATAATATGGGAGCAAAATGGTCAGAGCGATATGGCTATGTATGCTAATGTACTGTCAGTGGTCACTTCCATGCATTTTTTATTGTTTTTGTCTCTTCTTATATATCTGTTCTCAACCATTCTCAATTCTATGTAAAATACATGCCACTCGTGGGACTTGTTTCTTTCGAAATTAGAATTTTTTTTAATTACTGTTTCATAATTAAACTTCGTTATTTTATTTTTTTTCATTAGGTTAATTCATTTCTTACTTTATGATACAACTTTTTAAAGTATATTTGCTTTGTACAACGCGTTACTAAACGTAATTAGTCTCATGTTTGTTATTTATCCTCTGACCCGCATTTTTATCTTGGTGTTTGGAGATAAATAAGATATGATATTGCTTTTAATTTTTACTATATTCATGCTAGTGACACAAGCATTAGTAAATTTTAATTTGTCAACTTCGACATATATATAAAAATACATATATTAGGTGAACTTATTATATAAGCAATCGACTCTTGTCCGTCAAAATGTTACATATTAAGCACTGTACAAGAATAATAAATCATAAGAAGTTGATTACTTATCTGTCAATATTGGTGTAATAGGTTTCTTTTCGAGAATGAATAAATTTATCACATATGGTTATCAGGTGATAAATATTGGGGAAATATGAAAAGTATGAATGAAATGTATACATCATTGTGACAAAATTTAATTCTCAAATGTAAATTACAAATACTGGCCAAGTAGATAGGCCCAATGTTAACAATCAGCTCCTCAGTAAAATCAAATACCAAAATGAAGCCTTTATAAATTATGAAAATTGTAAAGCAAACGTTAGTTATTTAAAGTTTGACGAAAAATATTTCATTCTGAAACAGTGCTTCAAGTACCACCTTCAATATTTGTGACTTTTATGTATGTAACGGAAAATAGTAACGTAAAAAAAGAGATTATGTTACAATTGAATACAAGGTCAGGTTTTTGATAAAATAAACATTGTATTGAATTATTTGAATACTTTGATAAAAAAAAAATTATTTATGAATTTTTTTTAATAGCACTATTCAAGAATTTCGCTGATCTATATTTCTTCAGTTTCTATAAGTATATAGATAATTTTATACAACACACTATACTTTAACTAGAAATTACAAATTATTTTGATTAATTAAAATGTGAATACGCTAAGTGGGCATATCACAAAAAATTATATAATTGTAACCAAGTGTTTATTGATATACCACAAGACAGCCCTGATGGTCCTTTTTTTTATTTCCCCACGGTCCTGTTGTGGAAGATTGCGATAGACTGTCGACTAAAATTATAAAAGTAAGAAAATTGAGAAATAATTTAATTTAAATTGTTAATTTCAATATTAATATGAGTATGGAAAAGGGAAGATATTATAGGATAGGGTTGTGACAATGAATCAAGATAAGATTAATTTTTAAGATGATTTTTGAATCCGCAAACTGATGAATTTTCATACTTACAATTAAATAGAATCCTCTATAGTATACGATCTTTAACTCTAGGCGGCACTATTTATTTTAATCCATTTTATTCTCTTTATAACTTATTTCTTTCTTCCATTCATAACTCATCTACATCTATTTTAAACATTGATTGTTCACAAATCTGTTTTTATGATTTGAAACGAGTATTTAAAAATATTTTTATTATAAACAATAAAAATATAAAGGAGAATTTTTTGTAACACTGCAATACATGCAGTAGTTTTATGCTGGTCTGGTCAATATTACCAAGTGGACAGTCACTTGTCAAATGGCTTACAAAAATGTACTTTTTGAAACTACATAAGTACACTTCAAACAAACAGTAAGATTTTTATTTCCTTCGGCTATATTAACATTAGAATATTATTTATATAAACAATCTCTCACTAATTACATAAGTATATGCAGGTGCTGGTTAATGAGTATAATGAAAATTTTTTTCTTATTGTTCTTGAAAATATAATACAAAAATAACGTATAACATTTTTTTATTTGGAGCTTAATTATGGAGAAATAATGTATCTATAAGAAAACATCCTTCATTTTCAAAATTTTTTCTATAATTATTACATACAGAAGGAGAGATATGACGTAGAAATTTTGTACATGACAAAGAGTTTCATTATCATATACAAAATCGCCAGGGAAAGAAAACTTATGGAAAACACTAAATTACCAGTACAATGGATTTTTTCCACTATTTTGCATTTATCCTTCAAAATTTCTATTAAGCGAACTGCTTGTGACGTATTTATTATTCAAATGTAACTTTCTAAATCAATAGTTAGATGAATTGGATCACGCGATAGGTATTACCAAAAACGATTTTTATGGTAGAAGTACATCAAATTATTGATAGATCATAATAATTGTAAAAATATGCCAAATTCCCTATGTTATATTTGTATCTCTCAATATTCAAAGCCGTTTAAAGGGTTCACCACATTGTGACGTATAGTTTTGATGATGTCACACGGTGCCTGGCATACGGGCACTGTACAATGGCTTAACTATTGCATTAACATTGATATTGTGTATCTTGAGAGCGGGATGACATATAAAAAACAATTTATTGATTACAATCGTCTTCTTTTTTTTACATGAATATAAAAGAATTTATAAATATATAGATGTTATATTTATGAATTTTTTTATATTCATATACATTTAAATTGAATAGGAATCACTCAGCCAACATTTGCATAAACATTATTTGGCTAATATGAATATTCATGGATGCTCTAATATATAGTATCAAATACAGTTTAAAGTAAGCTAGTGAAGTATGACGAAAAAAGATATGGTTTTTCATTGTACTTTCCTACCACAATTTGGTTTTATTTTATTGATATTGACTTTGAAATATGGTTCTGAACTATGAACATTGCTTACTTTAAGTTTGTAGTCTTGACTGATTACTATTCTAAGTTGTCAGAGACAATCGGAAAAATAGATTATTCTAAAATAAAATGTAATGGTGATTTATAGGCTTCTATTAAAATTTAATCAAAATTGTACAATGATAAATAATTAATTACATGAAGAATATTAGTTAAACATGCGCCTTTAATAATTAAACAAGAACAATTGATAATATGATTAATTTCCATAGGATTCTTTTTCGATGAGTATCAAGGGGAATTTCCTTTTCATAAAAGAAAAATTTTTATAACATCTAGTTTAATCGGAGTACTTTGATTCGCTGAACGATTATAGAGCACATTGTTTTTAAGATCGCTTAGTATATTAGATTTTTTAGGAAAACGATCATAATTTAATTGTTTTATTAGTCAAAATAGGTATTTTTAAGAAGTCAAATTTTTGTTGTCCGGCAATTTCCTCTTCATAAATGAATAATTTTCAAACAAAATTTGAATAACATCTAGTTTAATCGGAGCATTTTGATTCGCTGTACGATTATAGAGCACATAGTATTTAAGATGGCAAAGACACTAGTCTTAGGTTTTTTAGGAAAACGATCATAATTTACTTTCTTTATTAGTCAAAATAGGTATTTTCAGGAAATCAAATGTTTGTTGTCCACAGTAAAATAATAATTTTTATAATTAAAGAGTGATCCTATTGAATTTCACCACCTCAAAAAGTGAACATAAAAATAGGTAGACTTTAAAATCGCAGTTGTGAATATAATTATAAGAGAAATGGATTAAGTTGGATCATAGAAAAATTAGACAAAATGAGATTACATTGCAATTTATAATAGAAAATCAAATTCTGGTAAATCCATTTTTAATGTAGAATGTGCAAAGCTCTTAAGTAATTTAAATCTTAAAGCTGTGCCTTAAAACTAATGACAACACGTATTCAGAATTTGGATTCAGGGAGGGTCTAGAGTCTCTGTTCCCAAGTGTATAGATATGAAAATTGAACCAAAGTACATTGATAGTCCACAAAGAACGACAATGTTTATAATTTTATTTCTTTCTGTCTTCTGCTTTTAATTTTTTTTTTAACAAATTGTTCCCCAACAATAATTATTTTTACTAATGTAAGTTTGAAGAGCTTTGGAAAGGGTAGAGTAAGGGAGAGGGGTTAGGAAAAATCCCGAAATCACCTCCTTAAATATATGTCTGTCTCTGTGAATACTTCTATAAAATGATTACTATTTAAAATAAATGTTCAGAAACATGTGTATCAGATCAGGAATTAAATTGACCCCCTTTTTTCATTATATATGATCATATAATGGAAAAACTTGCAGCAGATATTTTTTTAATCATCTTACAGATAATTTGGCAAACACTGAAAAATATAGTTACAGATGAAACTGTTTATATATAACATTGCAACTAAGGAAGTCAAGAGGGTAAAAGTAGGTAGATTATTTAAAATTGAGGTACTTCCATCCAAGAATAGTGGTAATAAAATACTTAGGATCTTAAGTTGTACCCTTACTGTATCTGCCTTCTGTAGTACATTGGTCCACTGAAAATACCCATAAATAGGTTTGTATTACAGTAGTGTGATGCAGGTAATTGTTTAAATGTAAAATATTTCCATTAATTATCTGAAGGTGAAGTTTGCACGATGATTGGATTTTCGTCAACTGATTTTGTAAAAAACTAACACTTCTGATGTTGTGAATCTAGTGAACCGCAGTAAATTTAAAAACTAATCCTTTATCTCCCTATGTGTGTCTTGGCCGACCGTCGAAGGTACCGAGACACGCAGGTAACCATAATGCACACAATTTATGCGTTTATATACTTCATGTGGGTCGGGTGGACCCAAAACATTAGTTAGGGGTTGACAGGAATTCCTAACGTACAATGAAAGAAATTTGTCCATTTTTTTCTAGATTTAAAAGCCATATATTAGGAAAATTAATGTTAAATCCAACGAAGTTACGATTCAATGTTAACCAGTGAGCCTCACCTGGCACATAAAAGTAACATAAGTTTGTCTCTTTTTCATGTTTCGATTATTCAACCAACATTTGTAAAATTTTGATGCATCTGTATGTGGCCTGTATCTTGGAGAAGAACATAGGACACATTATACCAAAAAAGACTAGTTTTTTTGGTAATTAAAAAATCATTCCATCAGGGGTAAGAATGTGAACAGAAGTATCTACGTTTATTTATATATTTAAATAGTAAGTGAAGAATAAAATCTAAGTTACAAATCATTGCCTCGATTTTAAAAATATTTTTCAACAGCATACATCACTATTTTTTTCCATTTCCACTTTTTTTAAGTTTCAAAGATTCTTGTTTTGGATGAGTACTTTTATTTCGCCAATGAAAAGTCACAACATTTACGCTGTGTGTAGGGGGTTTGGCTATTAGAAACATATTATTACGTACTTGATGCATCCAAATACTTTTGAGATTTCCTTTCTATGTTCCAAATATTTTCGAAAGAGTGAAACTGGCTTTTAAGAAATCTTTTTATCAGCAAGTATTGTTTTGCATCAAATACACCAGAATCAGATATTTTTAAAATGTTTTGGGGATGATTTAATACTTCATTTTTATTTTTTTTGGCAACATTTGAAAAATATATATTTGGGTATTTATCTCCTATGGATATTTGGTGACCTAAGCTTTTTCTTAATTTCCTTTTTGCATATAACTTTTAAAGAGAATTAAAAAAAAACAGTTAACTGATGTAGTCATTTAAAATTGTAATACAATTTTAGGTGTGGAATCTATCAGTACAAAGTGGTAGATGCTGTTGGTAAAAGATCAAATAGCATATATGTTGTTTTCCATGTTCTGACAGCCAATAAGCATTTAGATATTGAGTGTCCTGGTTGATATTGGAGAATTCAAGCTCCGCTATGTTTTGAATTTCTCTTGCGTGACAAAAAATGTTCATTTTTATTATATTATATATTATATTTGTAATTGCCAATACACATATTTATCTACAATTCAACTTACCTAATATTTTTTCATTATTTTTGTAAATACTGATAAAAATTTTTGAATCTTTAGTTAAGTTTGACAATATTGATATATTTATATAGAGTAGTTTAAGGTGTGTCCATTATTAATAAATAAATGATTTGGTAACCAACTATATTGTAACTTAATTGCCAATAGTTCTTTTTAAGACATAGGGCAAATTAACAATATATTTTATTGTCTGAAATGTTTTAATTCTTGGAAAGATTTAAGCCACATATTAAATAATACTTATATTGTTTTGTATGTTGCGAAAATTACGACTCTACATAAGGCTGGATTGTAATGAAAGTTGCTACATTTATAAAATGTTGTGGTGTCTTGTGCTGGATTGATGAAGAATTGTTACGTCCTAGTAAATTTTAACAAACATTTATCTTCAAATGCGATGGTAAAATTAGCTGTTTGATTATTTTAGAAGTTTCGTGTTTTAGTTTTGCATATTATTTGAAGAGACTACATTTATAGTCAATGTAACCTTGAATAAGTAATCTATGCTGGAGTGAGCAGTATTGCAGGACAGTTGTCCGGCAGTACCTGTAGTACATAGATTACTAAAAGCCCAAATAGAAGGGCCAAGGTTGTCTTATATTACAATCAAATAGTTGTGCTTTTTACTCTAAAAAAATTATCTATCTGTTCTTTGGTAGATATTTGTTTATAAGCAAATTAACAATTACATCTATAGTTTTAAAATATATTTGTTAAGAATCTTTATGGTTTTGATTGAGTGTGATTGCAATTATTCTGTTTAGAGCAATAAATATGCAAACGGCTAATAATTTTTTAAAACGAGTCAATAAAGATAAAAAATTGAAGAGTAAACTTCTCATACTTCTATTGTGTCTTTGTTTACTTTTACTTGGTTTGAAAATTCTTTATGATATGAAATGTAACCTACCTCTTTTTAAATGCTTATTTTATTTACATTTTACTCTTAAATTTTGGAAATTGTTAGGCAAAAACCAAAAAGAACGCAATTTAGAAATATATATGTATATAAATTCAGGTGTCGAAAATGAAGAAGACTAGAATATAAGTAAAAGTTGTACATATTATAATATTAAATGCGTGCAACAAGGAGATGGCAGGTGGAAAAATTTGATATTTATTAAAAGAAAATATATAAGACTGCTGTATATGAGTGGTATTGTTTAAAAAAAATTAGTTATTATATTGAAATATATTAAATAAATAAATTTAATCAATAAGTGCTTATTAAATTTGAAATATCGGATGTATATATAGTTGTTAAATCTTTTAAATATATCTCGAATGCAGATAAAACAAATATTTAGCTTCAAATTATGTTAAATTTTTTTAAAATTAAATGTACCATTTTTTATCGAAGTTATGTAGAGAATCAGTCGTAGCGTTAATTTCAGTTTTTTTTAATTATTGCGAAGAGCCAAATGTGTGTTTTGTGAAAGTTTGTTTAAAAAAACAGGCATTGTAAAAATTGTTGGCCACAAAACACATTGCCTATAAGCCAGAAAAGTATTTTTAGTAAATGGTAACACCAAGAGTATTGGCTGTCACAAAACTGTCATTGTTTTGTCAAAGTGTTCCTGTATTGTATTGAAAACAGCAGAGAAATTATTGTATAATTGATGGATGGAGAATAGATTGCATTTGTAACAATTGTAGAAAATATTGCTGCAATTGCTATAACATCCGTAGAAATATAATTGTTCACAAATTGACAGTGAAAAGATACAGTATCTCATATTTTGAAGATCGACGGAAAGTAAAAGATGGTGGTAGCAATGCTGTTGATAGGTATTATGGTTGGAAGTTATAATTTTGATTTATATCTATAAATACATGTGTATCAAATATTATTATATGTCTTAGAGTTTAAATTCTTTTTTGTAATAAACGTATAAGTGATATATTTCTTGTTTTTTTATATTACTAATTAAATATATTGTTCCTTTTTAGTTTACTGTTGTTTTTACCCAAGAACACAATTACTAATCAATTGTAAGTATCATTTATCTGCACTTTTCTGGCGATTTTGCTGTTTTTTTTTGTTTTTAGGAGTGACAAATGCACAGGTGTTTACAAAATTGTACAAACATGCCTTCATCTAGTTGAAGTAAGTTGAATAAGCACTTCTAGATTAGAAGATGGAAGTACTTTAGATATTATTCTATTAAATGATATTAATTGAATTATCTTTTATTAATTACATGATAAAGCCATGGCATAAGTAAAAATCTATACATATCAAAGTATTTAATGTGCACAGAACAATTTGAAGAATAGCGTACTTGAGAAAATATCTTTATAAACAATAACATTATTAAACACATAACAACGCATACAAACGCAACATATTTTCATAGATATTCAATTAAAATACTATGTTCATTTGTATGTATGTATATTTACTTATAGTTAGAGACATACTCAATTCATTCTGACTTTTCTGTCGACGATGCTGTTACTGTAGATAGTTTTAGGTATGACCCTTTACTATATATAGAAAGCTGAACAATAGAATCTAAGTTTTTTCAAGGTCACCAGAGATCTTTCAGGCTTAACACAAGGAGCGCTGGTGTAGTGAATTTCTAATCAAAGTTGTTAAGTAATAAGTGATATTCATTAAGCTCATAAGCTTTAGTATTAAATATTACTAATAAAAAACAAACAACATCAGTTTTCTTAGCATTAGCATTTCACTCGAAAAAATTCTTAGGCCATGGTGGTAAATTTTTAACGAGTGGAATGCACAGCGATATCCTTCGATGTACCCAATTTGACTACAACGTTAAGTACTGAATTTAATGAGTGCCAAAGAGAAAGTCCAATATGTGAAAGAAAATATTGGTTTGAGGAATTGCGGACATTTGCAGTGACAGGTTGCGTGACCGGCATGTAATTGCAAGGCATTCTCAGACCTCCATGAGTGATCATGCTCGGCACTCGTGCTTTTATTAAATAATCACTGCGTTATTATTGACATTTATTTGAAATAAATTGTTTCATATTTCATATTGCAGATTTTATTGTGCGTAGTGCATCTCAATCAGTCGTGAACTATTTCAGTTACTTCATGTCCTATTGTCATTTGCAACACTGCAATGAAGTGGTTAATTGTAGCAGAAGGAAACTAGATTTGGTGGTATTCTCATTTTATGATACAGGAGCATACATTAGCATGCTACCAGTGCCGCAGGGGGTAGTATATTCAGATCCTTATCACATTCTGCTTGGGGTGGGTATAAATTTATCAACTCCGAAAGCGCTATTGAAGCATCAAGCGATTGGTATCAAATGGGATTTCCATATGGTAGATTTTTTTAAATTATTCTCAAAATTAAATACATTATCATGGGACAATGTTTGACCCTAGTGAAGCAGCCGACATTTTACGTACCTCAGTAAAGAATGTTATGACTGACTGTGTTCCTATTAAAAAGTGTATCAATGTGAATCACTGTTATCATTATCCGACTTAGTTTAACCCTAATCCACGACATTCAGACTAAATCCCTTTACCATAAACATTATAAAAAACACAATGTGAGTTATGATTGGAAAATGTTTCGTTTTTGGCACAAACAAGTGAAGAATGATATGAGAGCCTTGCATAAATGCGTATGTTTGGAATATCAAGGCAAGCATTAAGTTTAACTTGAAAACATTTTGGTCGTACGTGAGATATAGATGCTCAGACAGATAGCTTCCCACCTTATTTTTTGTTCTGTGCTTCCTGCAAGTATCATTCACAATGGAATCTTGTACTCTGGTGAGGCTGGTGAGTCAAGGCTCAGATTTTGCAATGGGTTACAGTTAAGGATGGCTCATCTCTATTGTATATCAGAGAGTGATTGTGCTGAAGTCAAACTCGCATTGGAACAGCAAAAAATTCCAAACATGCCTCTAGTCTTGATGGCTTAATCATAACTTTGATAAGAACTCGATCTTAAGTTTAGTTGCGCTTAATGCTCCTGATTGCTGTATGAGAGGATGATGTCATAATTTATTTCACCCGCCTGGTTTGCACACGAATGTCCTACTGTGTTTACCTGTTTTTCATGCACTCGCATTGTTTAATGCGCCCAGATATTTTTTCTGTTCCAAGAATGGGGTTATGGACTTACTTGGTGGTACACCACCAATCACTAGTTAGAATTATATTTGTCCAAATTACTCTGTGTTCCTGTCTTAGTTGTTATTATTATTATTTTTGTGTGCTATTACTTTTTGTTCTTATGTGCTTGTATTGAGCTATTTGTTATTATATTCTAGCCAGCACAAATCTCTTGCCATAGATGCCAACTCTTTGGGTAAATCTGTAAATAGGATACAGAGTTTTCAAGAAATAAAGTAATAAATATATTGTGTATATCCTATTTCCTATGATCACAGAAGAAAAATGTATATCTATTTTTTTAAATAAAATTAAAACGTTTACATAATATTACATCGCAAGATCGCATACAAACACTTAATCAACTCCATCTTTAATTGTCACAAAGAAGTAATAGATGTTTTTTTCCATCTAAAATATATGTTCCTTGTTTATTTTTTTTAAGGAAATTCACACTAAAATCTATCACAAGCCACTTCTGCTGGTTACAACTATTGTTTAACCCATCTAGGGCCTGGATGCTAATTAGCAAATTTACGTAGAAGACCTGGAACAACAGAAATTTGTGACAGCTGCATGCTAAAATTTAATTATCAACTAATTTCAAATTTACAAATAAAGGGATATCAAAAAAGGTGAAATTTTGAAAAGTCCAATTTCTCCCCGATTTTCAATTGTTTGACAATATATTGCAAACTATAGCAGATAAAAAACTAATTTTTAATATAATCTCAAAGTAACAGCCAAAAGAAATAAATTCACAAACACACGAAAACAATTCATAAACATTGTGAAAACAATTCATAAACATTCAAAAAAACACTGTTATTATGGCTGATTGTTATGTTGTTAGCTACGCACATAACGAAATTAATTATGTTTTAATTTTATAATTTACTTTGTCGAATTTAGTATATATTTCTGAAAAATGGTGTAATTTCTATGAAAAGAAAACGATATAATTTAATAAAATGCATGAAAAAGTTTTATTTCATCATGTATTGCCATTGTAATACCTAAAACTGGGTGAAATAGTATTTATTACTTGAATTGTATACTTCCATTTATACAAACACAATCTCCGAAGTATGTACAAAGAACGAAAAACATATTACATTCATCTAATAACTGAAAGTATTCTAAAAATAATTATAAATTTTGTTCGTTCCATAGCATATTTTATGCGAAATGATGAAATATATTCTTTGATCAGAAATATATTTTTTTATTAGTTTATCACAAAATGGAATATAATTTTTTTTAGAATATTGTATATTTTAGAAAAAATTATTTCCTGCTGTGAATATGTAATATTATAATTAATATAATTAATTATAATATATATATAATACTTCGGAAATTACTGCACCCTCCAATACGTGTGATTTCAATGTATGCATATTGAATAGTTTGTTAGATACTTAAAAAAAACATAGTAAATATTACAATTTGCAACAAAACAATTATTTTGATACATAATATTATATATATATATATATATATATATATATATATATATATATAACATACCACGCTATCTGTTTCAGTTTCTACAGAGATCTCACAAAACAAACTGTACAGTTCACAAATAACCGTTAACATTCGAAACATCAGCGCTTGTCACATTTAAATTCTGGTCCGATATCACGCCCTCAGGCCAACTGTGTTAATTTGTACTCGGGCCCGATATCAAGCAGGCTGCCTACGGTTAGAAGAATGCATTACCACATTGAATGCCAATCTTGAAAGGGATGTTTATGTGCTGTTTTTTACTATTGTATTC
The DNA here is from genome assembly GCA_039881145.1 of Druceiella hillmani. Lineage (NCBI taxonomy): Eukaryota > Metazoa > Arthropoda > Insecta > Lepidoptera > Hepialidae > Druceiella > Druceiella hillmani. Next base: position 12,447,111 of record JAYKKI010000016.1, on the reverse strand, counting down.
ATCTTTTTTCTGACGAAACTGATTATCACGAAAGTGTTTGTGCCTGTGTAAGTGTGGTGTGCTAGTTCTCTGTAATGAAGATATTTACAAAGAATTGTTTGGAATCAACTATTTTGAAAGTCTCTGAATTGAAAAAATATGTTTTTTATCATTTTTGTGTTTGCCTAGTATAATATATTATGATGGAGTATTGTTACTAAATGAATTTTGATAGGGTATTCACTGTTTGAAAGCTTCAGGTCCAACTAAAAAATGGACGTATGTATCATTACACTGTATCGATGGGGGTGGAGCAGAGGAAAAAAATTAATTAAAATATTACAATACAGATTTTGACAAAGTTTTCACTTTTGCTTTGGAATAAGCAACTTATAAATATAAAATTATTCGAGTTAAACTAACCGAATATAGATCAAGTTGCAGATATGCAAAAATTGTACAGCAGAGTGTTATTGTATAAATAGATGGTATATTTAATTGTAAGTATAGAATATATGCCAAAATGCCAAACCACCACAAAGTCCCCTAAGAAATAAAAGATGTGATATTTTTTTAAATATATGATATAATCACACTTTAGAAGTACATCACTATCACTTCTTCCTTTTCTTGCCCTTGCCCTTGTTCTTTGCTTTGTGCTTCAATCGAGCCTTGATCTTGTCTTTCCTCAAACGCTCCTTTACTATTTGCTGCGTATTCCTCAACTCGCTTGACTTCGACATGGCTTTCTTCTTCGCCACTCTTTCGTTGTGCTTCATCCAGCGAGGCCTAAATTCTGAAACTGGAGGAGTTATTGATCCAATTAATAACCTACTGTAGTAGACCCTAGTTAAATATATTAATAGTTTGTCGTAACCAAAAATTCATTGTATATGATAATAGTCATAGCGTTTACTTTATTCCATATTACATATACAACTTATGCTTAGCAACATGAGATGCTGACATACATATTTAGTAAATACTCATGTTGTGATCAGGTTTTGGACCAACTAACCTAGCATTCTTCATTTTTCACCAGTATAAGATTTGTTAAACAAACAAGACAAAGAAAACGAAAATTGTAAAAATTTCTAATTTTTTCTTATACCTTACTAATAACCATAGTTATTATATTCTATAGTTTTCAAAATATTTTTGAAGTGAAAACTTCTTTTGACTCACCTTGTCCAATATATTTTAATAGGAAAAGATTTGTTTTAATTTTCCAAAGAGAGGGTAAAACTCTTTTGGGGTATATTCAGCGGTAGGCCGAGTACAGGTTAAATATTCCACTGTGGGTATTCTCGAGGCTAGGCTGACTACATCCGTACGAGAGGAGCAAAGTTAGTAGTATATTTTTATTTTGTCACTGCCCAATGAGTCATCAGCACAGCAGTAAAGCACTGGTTTACGTATTTACGTACGGAACACGACGTAATTCTGAGTTCAGATCGTGATGCTCGTGTTTTTTCTTTTGATTTTATTTTAGGAAGTAACATTTCTTTATTGAATTCAAATTAAAAATCCTTTTTTATCATATATTTGTTAAAATTTACTTAATAGCACTTATGCGTTTTAAGTTCATACATATTTAGATATGGTTTAATAGAAAAAAAATTGGATTTTTGGCGGTCTTTGTTTGAATCCCACTACTCAAGTTTCTTTTTTTATGTTACTTTTTATGAAAATATTAATAAGATATAGACACAAATTATTAAGGTACATAGAACTGAAAACCTTTACCTCGTTACATAAGGAGTACCAGGTCTCAAACCATAATTTAGATATAATATATTTAATGTTATATTTAGAACACTGGGTACTGTTTTACAATTTGATTCTTTTTACAATTTGTTATCAATTATAATAAATAAAGTTAAAATAAAATTATTGGAGAAATGTAGGGACATTCAGATTAATAGATTTCAATGGTGAGAATAAGAATTGAGATTAAAAGAAATGTAGAAGTAATATGGAATGCTAAAAAAACCGGTCCCGGACCGTAGTTACAATAATTAATGTAAATATGAATTGTTGATGCAAATTAACTGAAGTAATTTCATTTGAAATTTCTAATGAATCACTCGTATCTCGAATTTTTTCAAACTCATGGTTGAAAAATTATAAGGGATGGGACAGACAGAGACATTGTATTTGTTGAAGCTTAATATTTTGCAAATGGGGCTTAAAAATGAAAAACGGTATATGAACCCCCAATTTCATTTTGAAAGACCTATCTGGTACTCCACTTGACAGAACTTGTGGAAAAAAATTTGTACCCACATTGTATGATTGAGAAACTTTTACATTGAAATTTTTTTTTATATTTTGCTACATATTAACTGAGATCTCTATATGAAACAAATGCGAAATTTGATTTATATACTATGGAATATAATACTGTACCACCAATGAGGCTTTGAAAGTTGGATGGTGAACTTTAAGGATTTTCTGTTACATTATGTAACGCTAAAAAATGTGCAAGGTCTGGGGCATATTGAGATAAATGGAAGAAAATGTAAACATGAAATCTTTCGTAGGAAAATACATAGAAGATTTCTAAGATATTGAAGATTCGTAATTCAATGAAGAAAGATGTATTATTCACAATTTTCTCACAAGATCACTAAGACATAGAACACTCACGTGGCTTCAATGAATCTCCGGGATTCGGGTGGCTATCATCATCTGAGTCATTATCTGCATGTAACATATTATTGCGCTTCTGCCACTCCGAGTAGCGCCCACTCTTAAATGAGGCAGGTATACGGCCACCGCTTTCAGTTTTTATCATTTTCTTGCCTCCATCCTGTAAATGAAACAAATTTAAGTAGAAGTAGATTTAAAGCAAATTACAAGTATCTTCACTAAAGCAGGAGGGGAGAATATAATATAGAGAAAATTTGCTTTGCATTACACTGAACATTTAAAAAATGCAACATGGAAGGGCAAACTGCAAATAACTTAGACCAATCACAAACGTAATTTTTAATAAATGGTACTTTGTTAAAAATTACGTTTGACATGCGCATGTCGGTAACTGTCATGGACAGAAGAATTTTAAATTTTTCGTCACCACTTTTGTTTATTTTTACGAGGTGTTTTATAATATATGATGTTACAAATAACATAACTAAGACTAGTTAGTTTGTTTACTCATTTACAATTCTAAGAAACCTTGTCTGTCAACCCTTACAATGTAATTAAATGGCAAAACCCGCAATCATGTATGTGTGTATGTATGTATGTATGTATGTATGTATGTATGTATGTATGTATGTATGTATGTATGTATGTATGTATGTATGTATATATATATATATATATATATATATATATATATATATATATATATATATGTGCTTGGTGGTGAAAAAGTTAATACACTTTTGGTTTTCATATGCGCTTAAACTATATGTCATACAATATGCAAAATGATAATTTACAGATAAGTGCTAAGATACTGTTACTTATCAGGGAAGATCACGCTTATTTAAAAAAAAAAAAGAATTTAATTCACATCTACAAATCAAGTCTAAAATATCTATTAAAAAAATATATAAAAACATATTGAATGATGATTGCTCACCGTATCTACATGAACCATTTTCTTGCGTTTCCTGTCCCATTTCATCTGTTGTCTGCCCTGGCGCAGCTGTTCACGGCTGTCAGGTGCCAGTTCTAGCTGGGCTGCGTTTGCTTCTGTGTTGAAGTTCACTGCCAATCTGTTAGTAGAGGATTTTTTTTGTGTAAGAGATTAAAGATTGGATAAATGTTGTTCTAGTACTCCGCTCCTAGTTTGAATTCATTACTCATACAACTTTTTATTCTTATGGTATTTAAGAAAAGAATCTTTCAAAATTCACATTCTGTTTTTTCTTAACATTCTGAATCTCAAAAGGAAAAAAGCGGAGCCTTTATAGCTCATGTATCGTCCTGTCTGTCACAGATCTTTTCTAAAGACTGTTTAATGTAGAAACTTAAAATTAATATAGTTATAAAGTATATTAAACTTTATTTATCTCAGTTAACACTTAAAAATATTTATATGAATATATTATAGAATCAAAGTTAAGTTTTCAAATACTTTTTTTTATGTTACATTATGTCTGATATCGATCAAAAGGGTTATAAGAATTCTACAATTGAAAAAATTATAAATGCAAAAATGCTTCTATCCAATTTCCTAGATTTTTCAGAATCCGCCAAAAACCATTTTATTGTATTTAACTTAAGCTATATCTCTTAATTAAATTATGTGTTATGACAAATTAATACTGTTTTTGATTCATAAGTTTAATTAGCTTTACAAACATTATTAACATTATAAAAAAAAATATTGAAGTCTGGATAGAGGCTATTCTTGAATCGAATTAGTCGATAGAGGCAGTTTTGCATCTGCCACTGTAGGATAGCAATGCCAATGTAGAAGCGGTTTTGCTCCTCTATCGGTTTTATAGAATCGAGTTATCAATTTAGTTTTATATTGCAATTTCTCATAATATTGACTTTTATGATGCAAATCAAGGGGAGTGTATTTTGGTTACTCCACTGAACGACTAAATTTTTTTATTACTGAACTTGAAACATTATTGATTTTTTTGGTTACTGACTTTAAAAAAAAACTATAAATGGTGCAAAATTTTTAATTATGGACTTATTAAATCAAAATTATAAAATTATACAGAAATTTCAACTTCTTCCAAGAATTCAAAGGGATCTTCATTATGAGGTGAACTCATACCCCATTTTTATAAAATAGAAGTTGATCAGATCCTAAATGTTTCGACAATAATTTTTGGATATATTGCAAAGAATTTTTTGTGAAGCCTATGTATATCAACGCCAAGGATTTATGAAAAGGCTCGTTGACAAATTCTTATTAATTTATATGGTTTGATGTATGTACAGACATATTACTTCGTGTACGTGGCTGATTCTGCTCCATTTCCCACTTTACGTCATCGACGTTTCGGTGTATGGACTTGCATGAATTTTAATATAAAATTGTCTTGAGACATTCTATTTGGTTAGAACATCAAATATATTTGATGTTCTGAGGTTAAAATATAATATTCCATCATAAATAAATTAATGTTTTAAGAATATTAAAATAAACAATAAAGGGTGAAAATATTATATTCATCCCTGGCAACATTATGCATGCTCTTCATATTTATTTTGTTCAAAATAAATACCCCATTTCAGTGTGACGATCGCTGGGAACATGCGGGATGTAATTCTCATCTCGCACCACTTCCTTCCTTCGTTTTTTGCCAGCTCGTGCTTTTTTACTCTCACTGAGTTTCCTGTTTAATATTGTTAGGTCATCAGTATCGGCCTCTTCGTTGCTTTCATCTTCAGATTGTTTAACTTTCTGTAATTGAACGTTATTTTTATTGAACAATTTGCGATGTTAATTAAGAAACTTTCTGTTCTATTTAACAGACAATGCCATTTGCCGTGTGAAGATTCTGTCATAAACATTAATTAAGAAAACCACTAGTCGATTTATAATTTGGTAGTTTCTGTGCAAATTTTATATAAATGTGCAATTAAAATGAGAGGGACCATTGAAGATAGATATGTTTATTTGAGTGCTCTAAATTACACACATATTTTCAATTATTAAAATCCTTATAGACTTCATGTTTTAACATTACGGTCACATATACATATATTCACTTTACATGTTTCATTCCCTGCAAAGTGAATATTTATACAGGTGGGTCAAAAGGGTGTTGGGGGTTTCAAAGTGAAATTTAAAAACAACTAAAATTCGTACAACACTTTTATTTGTATTTTTACAAAATAGAAGTAATGGAATTTTCATGACTTAAAAATAATGTTGTTTAAATGAAATATTTGTGTATTTACTCAATATTCTATGACCGAATAGGTTAAAAAATCAAAATGATATGATTCTTTAGTTCACTTAACCATCGTTACGGGTTCCAGGAGAGGCCCTGAGACAACCCGGGTGGACGGATTGGGAATAGTTCACTTAACCAAAAATCACATATCAAATTCAAAATTAAGTCCTTACATGCATCACATCCAGTATAAACATTATAATTTATAGGTACATACACACTATAATATGTATATATATGGGACTTCAATCAGTTGTAAAAAACTTTGGTCAAGTGCGAAACTATTAATATTTGTAATTGCTGACATACAATGTTAACTTCACAGACCTGTTCCTGCATGAGATCAAGACGGAAAGAAACAATTTTTCCAAGAGAAAGTGTGATACTAAATATACTAATTCTGTTGACCTTAAGATCACATACATGTCTCTGTTATAGACTTTTTGAAACTTTCGCGATTCGAACACATATTTTATTTGATTTGACTCGGGTTTTTTCGCGGTAATTATATATTTAATGAGTGAACCTAGATATTATATATACTAAGTACTCACTATGTCCCGACGTTTCTGACTGGTTGCACAGCCTGTGGTCACGGGAAGACTTCCCGTGACCACAGGCTGTGCAACCAGTATAATATCTAGGTTCACTCATTAAATATATAATTACCGCGAAAAAACCCGAGTCAAATCAAATAAAATATGTCTCTGTTATTTCAATTTTAGTTTAATCCAAAATAATTGTCCTGTCAAATTTTAAGATTTAAAATCAATAGGACATAGGTTTGCAGTGGATCAGTTGTCTTTGTTTTAAATTAGTGTCACAGCAAATTGTCCACTAATTTAAAAAAGTTGTTACATTATATTAGAATTTTAATGACATTTTTGAGGTTCAGTAATAGTGTGTTTAATGTTAAGGTCTGTGCATTATTTAAATACGTCGATGTGATTTTTTTGGTAAATTTTATAAAAAGTAATATGTAATTGAAGTAATATAGATTAGGTTTTTATTTAGTTCAAAAGGTTTAAGTAGCTAATATATAAAATTTTAATCATTTAACCAAGAATGATTAGGTATAAGCTTTTTGATGGTTTTATAATATGATTTATAATGATTCGTGTAGTGCTATAATTTATATTAAAGTCGTTGTTATACTGTAGTTCATTTATTTTTAAAAATTATTTAGTTGATGTATTTGTTTCTTTATGATTGTTTTTAAAGTAAAACCTTCAGAAAATCAAGTCTGTTTCTATTGACATTAATTATTTTCTAAAATATATATATATATATATATATATATATATTTCTTTATATTTGGGTCTATTAATAAAATGATTAACTTGTTATTGATAAAAGTATTAACAGTCACATTTGTAAGCCGTCTACTTCTGAAATACGTCTGGCTCTTATGGATCAATAAAAGTCTAAAGTCTGGAAAGTATGAAAGTTTTTCAGGTACTACGAATGAACTAAAATTGAACTTGAATTTCAAAGACTTAGATATGACTAGGTGACGGAAGAGACCTTAAATGCCCATCCCTACCGTGTTGTATCATTTACTTAACGTATATGCTTACTAACTCAGAACAATAATGGCGCTCTTATGTTCTCTTTAAAAATCGGTATATTGTATCACACTTGTTATTTGTTGTTGACATACCACATGTTAATGCTATTTTTCATTGTCTTGAAAGAAAAGAATAGCTTCATATAATTTTATGAGCAAAAAGAGAAGGATGGAGCCATTTCATCAACAATGATAGGAGTTTCATTTTTATAGTTTGTCTCAAGGTTGCATTTCTATAGTTTGCCTCTGGTTGCGCATCAAGTGAGCCTTATTTGTCACGTCTCTTTCAACAGCAACCTCAACTTGATGATTAAAAATTTTGTTATTTCTTCAGACAGTTGAAAGTGTTTTACGAAATTGGTAATGTAAATTAATCCGAGAAATCTCTCAAATCCAAACATAGATTTCATTGGCATTTCTGCAAATGCAAAATACATTTAAGGACGTGAAGTAGATAACAATGTATGCAAAGGTAACATAACTATAACTATATTATATATAGTTACTCTATGAATTATCTTACTTTTTAGTTTGTCAAATTAATTCTACTAGTAAGGTTAAATTTACTAAATTATTTAGAACGCCTATAAAGTCAGCCTTAATGTCTACTGAGCTACCTCTACATAAACTGAAATAAGGCACCATTTTAACTACGTAGCTTTCAAAATAAATGTTTTATTATGATACAAGATATGGCTTTCTGCTTAAAAGTTATTAACTCTGTAATATTTACATTATTCATAAAGTAACATGATACAGTTAGGACTGATTGACATCTAATACAATTATTCTATGAATGTTTCTCTAATTTACAGTTTATTTAAATTGAAAAATAATTTAGATGATTCCATTTCAGTCTTTGGATATTCTGTCATTTACTTTCTGTGCAATCAGAGAACTTTTGCATTCTGAAGATAATGTTGTTGAATACAATTTTGCACTCTCCTTAACATTTGATTTTATATCTGAGAAAAAAGACGAAACGTTCAAACACTGCAAATGGACAGGTTTTTAATACTGGGAGTATTTAATGGTAATATGTACGATTCATTTAAAACGTAAAGTATTACCTTTGAAGGAACTTCAGATGATTCATCTTCTTGCCGTCTTTTGTTCACTTTGCTGCCATGCTTCTCTTTTTTGGCTTTCATCGCCAGGTACATGGGGGAGTCGTTCTTTGCTGCTATTTCCAAAATTGTCTGTAATGATAGATCAAACAAGAAAATATTCTATAGTGCATATTTTATTATTGAAGTTACATGAATATAGATTGACAAAATGTGTTTTTTCCCAACTACAGCGAAGCACAGAGTGGTTTGATCATAGCGTCCAAACTACTACATTGCTTTCGATAAATAGGGTGTCCATCGATTTGCCTTGGTCATAAGAGTATCTTAGGCATCACACTGAAGCCTACATGGTGGACACGAGGGAGAAATTTAAGATAACTCAAAGAGAACTTCCAGATATATATATTGTTTTTGGTATCAAATGAAAGGCCATAAAATGCATACTTTGAAAAAATAGACAGGCAACAATTTTGAAATAAAGTGAATATTTAAGAAAAGTAAAATCCACCTATGGGTAAACTCGTCCATTAACTAAAAATTTAAAAACAGGAATCTATGTAGGTAGTTGTGTTCCATATTATAACAATTTAGTAATTAATGTCTAACTACTAAAAACTTATTTAAATTTTATTATTTAGTAATTGGTAGATTGAGGAAAAATTTAGTTCACTGAAAGCTATTTCTGAATAAATAAATTTCTACATGCAAGAAGATGCTAAGAATCTAAGGAGTGTAAATACGGCCATATTTCGTGTGTAGAGTTTGTCGAGTTTTGACACAATTTTAGTAAGCAAATGCACGTCACATCTAGTCACGTTTTAACAGAGGCTGAGAAAAAACGTTTTTTGTTAATTGTATTTTGTTAATGGTATAAAGTAATTAGAAAAAGTTCTTTTCTCAATGCAAGTGCAACAAATTATTTTTCCTATAGTTCTATCAATTGTAGTGATATTTCCACATTTTGTAAGTTACTTTCTAGTGTGATATTTTCTTACCCTTTTATATATATGATTACTGTAATCTTTACTTTGATTATTACTTGTACAATTTATTAATTTTTATTTAAAGGTTGGGAACCTTAAGATAAGATACTTAGAGAAAAATGGATAAATATTTTGAATATTTGAAGGTAATACTAATAACTGGTTACCAACAAGAAGAACCGGTTACCCATAACATTTTACAACTGGTTGCTATGTTGTAGAATTTTAAATATGCAGTTCCTTCGTTAAATTTATACTGTTGCATTGTTTACAAGACAGCTTATATTTACATTCCATAAAACAAATGTTATACACACACACAATCACAGACGCACGTATGCCCCCCTGGATATCTACATCTTTATATCAGCGACAGTTACAAAAATTTTGTTTTTGTTTATCGGAGCAAAATTTAGGTAAACTCATGATACTCTATTGTTTCAATGCTGATATTATAAATTTCTTTACACAACTTTGTATTTTAATATATATTAGAAGTGAATTAACTTTCTATATAAAATCTTTTTTACACTCTCTCCATAGAATCTTACCTCCATATTTTTCACCTATTTCTAATATAAATAAAATTGTAGGGTCTTCAAATTGCGACTAGGCCTTTTAAAAAATTAATTTTATTACTAAACCTTTAGAGTAAGACTAAGCCTTTTAAAAAATTAATTAAAAAACTATTGGGTTCCAATGTATTTTAATTGGCATATAACACAGAGACCTCACTAATACATAACATCTGTAACAAATGGCAAAATAGAAAATTTTACGTTGCATGTTTACTCCTGTCTTATGGTTTACAAAATATTTTACAGCGATATTTCAAGTTTTTAAATTAGGAAAGTGTTTAAATAGCAGTGTAAATAAATAAATAGTTCTTTGAAAGTTTCAAAAAAATGATAAATAGTTCTTTGAAAGTTGCAAAAAAATGATAAATAGTTCTTTGAAAGTTGCAAAAAAATGATAAATAGTTCTTTGAAAGTTGCAAAACAATAAGATTACAGTATATGTACCATCAAAATATTTACACACGTGATTATGACTTTAATAATTAATATCATTTTACATACCTTACAAAATTTCTGTAAGAAAATATTTTACAAAAGACTTACCCCCTTTGGTCGATATTGCTTTATCTGACTTATGAGTAGATCAGCATTAATTCTACTCTTATCACTGCCATCCGCAAAAAATGGATGGACGAGTGTTGGAGGTTCTAACTCCTTGGCACGTTTATTGGATGCTGCTGAGGCTGGTTCTCTACATCGTCCGTATTGTTGCCATGCATTGTTGGCTACGCGTGCTGCGTCACTCTGTGGTAAATAAAGTGAAAAATTTGTTAATAAAAACTAAAGTGCCAACTAAAACAGCATATTATATAAAATGAAACAAATATTTCATTGAGGCAAGACAGTGAGGAGCAGGCACAACACATTGGTAGTTGTGTTATTATTACATTGACATATTTAGTTAATAAAAAGCGTAATAAATGTATATATGCAAATAGTGAGTTGTTGGTGAGGAAATGTATCTATATAGAGAGAGATAGTACAACACAGAGAGATAGTTAAACAGGTTTAAAGGTTACTAAGAGAGGAACAGGTCAAGAGAAGAACAGGTTTAAATTTATTAAGGACCGATCAATATTACAAACCATCATTGTTCAACCCCATTCGTATGATATGTAAAATAGTTTTATGGCAAATTAATCCATATTAATAATCTTTTATTTTGTGTAAAATACCAATTGCCAATATTGTCACTAAAACCATATCTGCATCTACATCTGAAAGCACACTCTTTCATAGGGATGGGACAGGCACGGAGTAGTGCAGACCATCTTTTTGTAGAGGTCAGCCTTTATGGGATATGACATGGAGGATGGTTCGCTTTATTGTTACTTCTTGAATATGCATAAATTTGTATTAAGGGTGAGGGATGTAAAAGTGTTTTTTTTTAGATACAGTGAGCTAATTAAACAATATATGGAGCTTCCATAAATCTTTAGTGAATTCAATACAGCTGAAGTTGAAATAATCCACAATTAGTTTAATACTCTAAAAGGAGAATTAACCCATTCATCATTAATGACACATGAGCATTGCTGGTGTTCCATGCAAGTGACCCACTAAGCAATTTTTACTATTTGATATAAAAAAGGAACTATATATACTGATCTTTCTCAGGGTGAGACTGAATACTTGAAAAATCATTTACAAACTCACTCAAGAGTAGCGGCAGAGCTTAGCTGATAGATCTTCCAATTTAGAGCAGTCTATTATTTAGTATTATATCCAATTCAAATGTATAGGTTTGTTTAAAATTCTTAGTTTTACTTTTGTGGTATTAATTTTGTTTTTCTATTATTTATTGTGCTATAATGAAAGGTAAATTTTGATTTTCATATTATTAATCACTACTGTTGGATAAGCTCAAAAGAAAAAAATTAAGACCAATTATCGTCTTTATATTTTTCTTGCGTCATAACATGTCTTTATTCACGTAGTACAGTGCAGTATTCCCTAATATACAATAAACATTAGTTCTTCTTAGTATTTTAAGTTGAGTTATTGAGGAAGCAGGATCTGTATGAAAATCTTCAAAACATGCACATTCATAGATCATTGCACTTTTGATGCATATCATACTGTTGCGATAGCGATGCTACTTACAATATCAGAGCTAACTTTCTCGCATTGTATCACATCAGCGTGACGCAACTCGAGCAATGCTGGTGGCAATGTGCCAAAGATTCCGGACTTGCAGTCTTTCCCATATAGTTTGCAGCCATTAGGATATTTCAGATCAGTGCCCAGAAACAGCTGGAGATCGACCAGGTGAGCTGTGTCCTCAGCAGAGACGAACGAGAATGCTCGGCCTGATCTACCAGCTCTTGCGCTGCGACCTGTAGACATAAGATGCAGAGAGTGATGTCGCTATTAGGTTAGTGTGACATAGAAGGACTTAATTTTGTTTATATTTGCTACCAAACTTGTCATTTAACTGTTAGAGGCCGACGAGCGCCATCACGCTCATGCGCATAGTAACTAAATTTGCAACGAGCGCGATGGCGCTCGCGAAATCAGTTGGCGCGCAGTAGGGGAGCTAACACGCATCGCTAATTTTTTATCTTGATACGTGTTACATAAATTTCAAATTATATTATTAGTAATTACAATATAAAATGATCCAGGAAAAGAAAATTTTTAACCCATAACGTTGGAATACGAAAATAACTTGAGTGAAAATGATGGTTTTTCAAGTTGTGAAGAAAGTGATAGTGGGAGTGACATTGTGGTGCGCTCACAATTTGTGTCCTTATTATGTATCTTCAAAATGCTTAATACAACTATAATTTTTACAATTCACATTCAAAGCAGTTATAGAAGGATGTTTGGTAACTAATATTTATATAAGAGCTTTCTTGGAAGGTGATACTGAAAATACATTGGGAGACATATTTCATCATTCATGAAATGTAAGAACAATATCACTATAATTGTATTATTCCAATATTGCTACATAAGTATTTTCTGAAATTTAATCATCTTGCGTATAGTTACTCTGGGTGTGAATTTATTCAATTTTATAAATATATTAATGCAATATGCCATTATTTTTCATGACAATAAGTCTAATCTGTTTTTAAAGGATTGTTGTTTTATTGCTGTTTTGACCTACATGTGAAACCTAAACAAATCAGAATTAAATACCTACCAACTCTATGCACAAAAAGTTTTGGCTTGGCAGGAAAGTGGTAATTAATGACAGTATCGAGAGCTGGCAAGTCGAGCCCACGAGCAGCTACATCTGTCACAAGCAACACCTGACACTTTTTGGCTGTAAAGCGACCCAGTGAAATTTTGCGTGCCGAGGGATCAAGACCGGAGTACACACAGGCTGTCGTTATACCAACATGTTGTAAGACCTGGAGCAAAAAATAATAAGTATTGAATATATTTACCATTAATTTTGTAGAAATTCATTATTGCCAATTAAATGAAACTACGTGATGTAGTATTATTTCTACTTTATTTAAGTTCTTTACCACGACCTAGGTTTCGTTGTATTATAACATCTTCGGGTGGGTTATTAGCAAAGATCTTTGCTAATATTATTTTGCAATAAATTATTAATATGATTATTTTAAACCATTCTTTATTTACCTGTATTTTATTTCTTTTGCCACACTATTTTAATATAATATTATTTTAATTAATGTTTCCCATTATTTTTTTTTGTTTACACAACATTTCCTACAGAATAAAAATAATTTGGAAAGGAAATAAAAAGAAATTGGTAACATATATATTGCAGAGATTGAGAGCAAGACAGAAAGACAACATAAAAAGAGGAAGAATTATGGGAGGTGGGAGTTTTTATAGATGTACATTTAAAAAACAAACTCGTATAGAAAATTTGAGACGGAGTCATTTGGAAGCGTTTAATAGCTAATGCCAGAAATTAATGCCCTCATTGTATATTATGTGTGAATAACAGATGATTAATATATATATATATATATATATATATATATATGTGTATATATATATATATATATATATATATATATATATATATTATAAAACAAAAACTAGTTAATGGGAAGGTGTATGGAAGACCCCATGAAACACAGCTGGATCAAATGTAGCCTTTACTAAAGAAGGTAATAACTTGAGTTTTAAAAATAAGTAAATATGTATGAAGTACTTCATGTCAGAGAAGGAAATGAGTGTGGTATGCTGAATCTGAATGATGTATACATTATTTAAATAGGAAGAGCACAAAATTTTCAAAATATTTTATAGCATTTTTATAGAACCTATCACGAAATTAATAATAGAAGTCATTTATAAATAGAACTTACCAAATGCAAATAATCAACATGATGTTTGGTAGCAACAAATACGACCGCCTGTGGTGTTTCCGGTGTTAAAACAATGTCCAAAAGCTGTAGTAGTGCAGCCACACGCAATTCTGAACGAATCGAAATCCATCCGAGCCACAATGTTGAGGGCAATTTCCACTCCACGTCTAAACGGATAAGTGCAGGATCCGTAAGACCGGCCCGGGCAAATTCAACCAACATTTTAGGTAGTGTAGCAGAATAGAGCAAAGATTGTCTGGAGCTAGGTAAACGTGCCACTATTTCTCTTAGTTGCTCTCCGAAGCCAAGTTCAAAGAGCCTATCCGCTTCATCAAATACGATCATTTCTGTAAGGAGATATATGTGAAATTTTTAACATTTTAACTATTTATATATCTTTTAATATTCAAGGATTATACAGAAAAATGTTCTACCATATTGTTTCGTAATGATGGCAGTATGTTCTAGATACAAACTCCATGACATAAGATAATGAAAACATTTTTTAAATTTACAAAATGTGAGATTTGGGAATCCTTTTTTGTAAGGATTTTTAACTCTTATATTAAAAATTTCCTTAAATTAAAAAATTTCTTCACATATAAATAATCTTTCAATTTTTTTTCCTTTAATTCAGAAATTTCTTTACATATAATATATCTCTTCGCTTTATGTTTTCCCAAAAACAAATGGGGGCAAATGTATGTACATATTGCTTAACAAATGCCCTAGTTTTCTGTGTTTTGATCTTGAACTCACTCATTAGGTACAGTAAGTGTGTCGCTTACAATAAAAGTTTTTTCTAATATATTTATTTCTATTTTACAAGTGAAAAATTAAAGTTTTTTCTGAATTTCATCCATAATTTTTATGAATGTACTTTATTTCACTATCTAAATTGAAAACTCAGGATTAATGAGCAGTATCCAAAAGTTTTTACCTTATTTGTTTTTAAATCAGTCGTAATCAAACAAATGCTTCATAATAGCATAGTGTTTTAACATAATTAACTTTGGTTATTTTGATTTATAACTTTTAGTAATGTTTGCATTTTCAATTAATCCATAATCAATTACTTCCTCTCTTTTTCATGTATCAATTATGATTGGCCATTACTTCGGTATTGTTTTGTAATATTTACAGATTTCAACTACACGAGTTAGGACTGGTCGACAATTGGTTACTCAATTCAACAGCCATAATTTTTTTAAGATAGCTTGTGAAATTGAATCCTAACTGTGAATCATAATTGTAAGTTTTTTGTAGCCTTCTATATTTTGACATATTAGACATAGAAATGAAATTGGGACTAAAGGTGGATCTTGATAATCCATAGCCAGCACTAAATTATTAACGTAATTTAGGTTTTGATTTTTTTACTTATGTTAGTAGATTTTGGGGAAAAAGACTACTTTGTGTAGAGTATCACCTATTTTACAAAATTTACAGAAAAAATTGTCTTTGAGTGTGTTTAAAAATGTTAATGAAAGTATATTTAACCATAATTCTTTTGCATTTAGATTTACTTATAAAATATTTTTTGTTTTTCCCTTAGTTAATGTCATTAAGTATCACTACTACTTGAGATTACTATCAATTTCACTCACGTATATGCGATAGTTGAAGATTCATTTCAACGCATATATGAAGAAATCGCCCAGGTGTTGCTACAATTATATCTGGTGTTGTACCCGTAAGGACACTAAATTGCTGGTCAATAGAATCTCCACCCAAAATTGCAGCTGATTTTAAGCCTGTGTATTTTCCGAGATCACGGACAAACCTTAGTGTCTGAAAAGATACCACAAAAAGAAAAAAATTTTCAAAGCATTATTATTTTTAAAATATTCATTAGAAATTAAATAAAATGGAACTATGAGAACTAATATCATAAGCAGGGTAATGGGGCTATTTCTGCACCAATAGACTTATTGAAAGGGGTAAGTGTTTGTTTATGCTTATTTTGTATCGTCTGCTAAGCCAGGAAATCTGATTGTCAAAGAAAGTTGTTCTATAAGAGTATTGTCTAAGAGTTATGACATAATGCTTGACAGAATAATATTCCGATTTTTTGAATTGCCATATGATTTCAGATTTCGTTCTTTTATCTCGCGATATAATTTCAGATTTGCTCTATTAATCTATTTAGAAACACTTTTTTGCAGTATTTTCCTGTAGTCTGAAATATTCCTACATAATTGGATCAAACTTCCCTAATGGTTGTACTAATCTAAACAAATGTCATTTTTGATAGTTTATCCCATTTTGTTTATCCCATTTTGTATGACAGTATCAATCTACTTACAGTGATTTTTTTTGTGGGAGGTACTAGTCACATGAACTTTTAATATTTCATACTTGGAGACTGAGTTGCCATTAAAAAGTTGGCAATTAATTAGTGATGCAGAATCGTTTTGTGGTTTGTAAACTTTTTATAATATTGGGACCTAGAGATCATATAATGTTCTCAAAGCTACACAAAAATTCCAGGCATTTTTTTATTTATTAGAGAAATGTGGGTTTTCGTCCTTTGGATAACTATTGATGAAATTTGTGTTAGGCCAGTGACAATTATGTGCTCAATAGTTTTGGCATTCCTAACACCTGACCACATGGCTGCATCTGATATATTAGTATTATTCATCGCAACCTTAACATCAAAACTTTGTTACCTTTCGAAAATTAATATCATCCATATCATCATCATGAGCTAGGTGTGTTGTTCAAGCACCTTTCCCCTCACATTTTTTGTAGCCTTGGCCCACATAGTTCAAGGGTTATCCGAGCCTCAACACAAATTGTCTAGATTTTTTGGCGTAATGTATTTTCAGACATTCATCAATTTTTTTTCTGAAATTGCCTTTGCTTCCCGGCCTTCCTTTTTCAATGAGGATGGATTTATTTTAAAAACATAGTTTTTAAAACGAAATGTATAGAATTGTTAAATAACTTCGAGAATGTTTTACGGTCGACTACAAAGATGTAATTAATACTAAATAAGTGCTGTCCATGCATTAAGCATAAAAAATGTCTTTAATAGCTTATGAACTATGTCTTTAATAGCTAATAGCGTGTGTAGCACACATATTAGCATCAATTTCTTATGGTAGCTGTTAAAAGTGGTTATGTGTCATCAGAGAATTTTTTCAAGAAAACCTAGTCCATAGGACCCAATAAGATTTCATTCTAATTCTGGATTGTGAAAACACTAGTCATATCATAAATAAGATAAAAGGTGTAACATTTGACTTGTAAGTTTAACATATTAAAAAAATCTTAATTATTTAGAAATAATTGCATGTTTTAAAAATGGAGTTGACAATAAGAGATCGAAACAATATGACATGTCCTGGGTGTGAGAGGCGAATAACTTAGAATTAAACTATGTAATATGACATCTCCTAAGTGTGCAATAGATGAAGAGACAAATGTTACATACATATGTTTTAGTGAGATTGATGATGAACATGTAAATACTGAATTTGGACACAATTTGTATGCCTGTCTATTTTATTTAAAACATGCCCTTCTGCATGATAATACCTGCCCATGATAACAATGCAAGAATTACTCGATTAAAATTATTGGAATTGGGATGGGAATGGGTTCTACATTCTTCTTATTTACCAAGTCCAGCACTGTCTAACTTTTGTCTATTTAGGTTTTTAAAAAAAATAGTTGGACGGTTTGCGTGAAAAAAAAACTTTGATAATAAAAACAATTTTGCAATTCAGAATCAATGCAAAAGAAGAATTTTGCAATTAAAAATCTGCAAGTTTCTATTTTTATGTTATCCATTTGCCAAGTAGATGGTAATAGAGTCAATAATGATGTTGCATATGTATTACTTATAATTATTTACAATAAACTGAGATGAAATTATATTTTTTTTTTCGAAACGCTCACTTAATTGATTAGCAATTTTATTGCATTTGGCAACAAAATAAATATATTATTGCTTTCTCTTGTTGCCAAAGGATTTCTGCCAATATGAATGTTTATAGAATAAATACAGATACTGCGCAAGTTTTAACAACTTTGAATCTTACCTAAGTAGATATTACTGTTTGTTACTCCTCGTATTGATCCATTAATTTAAACTAAATCTCCTATTTAGATTTCATGGATCTGGTTGCACTATATAATAACACTCCACATGTACAGCAAAAGAACGAAAATGGGGTAATCAATAAATAACTGTATTTATCTGACTTAAATATTTATTTATTTATTTATTTATCTACTTTAATTAGATACATTAACATTGATACATATGGCGGACTTATTGCTACGTGAGCAATCTCTTACAGCCAAACATAACACCCGTCCAGCCCCGCTCAACGAACAGCCGAGAATCGAACCCGGGTGTCCGCGGTGCGCCGCGTCGTCACAGGCCGTATGCCTTGTGATCAACCCAACATACCACGGCGACAACATATAACATATACCACGGTGACGACGAATAGTCCGGCAGAATAAATATTTATTAATAGTTTTACTCTATTTTTCTATAGTTTACTTATGACTACTTCATTGTATCGCCGAAATTCTCAATTGATGCGAAGCGCAGAGTACAAGCAAGAGCAAGGCATACGTGTTTATTGATTAGATTTATTTTAAAAACAATTTTAAAAGTGTCATGTGTACTGGCTGGAGTTCAAGTCATCTATACAGCCATTAGAATGTGAAAAAAGATAAGAAGGAATAGGATAAATAGTATTCAGTTGGTTTGTGGTAAATAATACAAATAAATTGATATTTTATAATTTCGAGAAACGAAGCCGTTTGTTTAGAGGTAAGTAGGAAGAGACTCCGCCACTGAGAGTCTATCAGTCAAAATATTTAGGAGAGGCCAAATCTGAAGGCGGTTTCTGCATCCTTTCAACAACAGCATACTGAGCAGTTACCCCCGATCACACCCTAACCTAAATACAGTTCTGATTTTAATAAATAAACGATGGCAACTTACCTGCAAGGCCAATTCTCTTGTAGGTGATAATATAAGTGCGCGGAAATTCTTTCCATTGACTACTTTGCTGTTCAACCCGCTAAGTTTTTCCAAAATAGGCAGAACAAAACAAGCTGTTTTGCCCGAACCTGTTCTTGCCATGGCGACAACATCTCGGCCTTCTAATGCGATGGGAATACTCTGGAATTATTTAAAAAATTAGCCACAATTTATTGAGTCATGCAGCCCCAAATTCTTTCTTCTAGCCAAGATCTTTGCTAACAGCCCACCTGAAGATGTTGTATTACAACGAAACCTAGGTCGTGGTAAAGAACTTAAAGACAGTAGAAATAATACATCACGTAGTTTCATTTAATTGTAAATAATACATTTCTACAAAATTAACGCCAAATATATTCAATATAATTATAGCAACTTAAAATTGAAATAAAAATTTATTTTATAGCAAATATTAAATTTTATATATGTTGCATCCATAAAAAAAATTAAAATCTTATATTGATGTCAGTGTTATTAATACTACTACTTCTGTCTCAAATTTCCGTAGACTTTTTCCACCAATTACTTCATTGCGCTGCAATTTAAAATCTGAGCAAGGTTAGTTATGGTTACTCCTAATACTCAAGTTTTAGTGAATATCAAATTGAATTGAAAAAAAAATATGGAGAATTCATCTTTTCTTTTTTAAAGTAAATTTGCAAAATAACTTTGCGATTAAAATGAAATTTTCCATAAATTCAGAATTATATATAATTGTGTGGTGTTTTCAATGGTTTGAGTTTAATTCAAACTTAAGGACAATGAATACATGAAAGTATTACTAACTTTTCTTTGAATAGGCGTTGGCAGCTTGTATCCACGTTTAGTTATTCCTCTTAGGATGGGAAAACTGAAACCCATGGACTGAAATCCACCTGAACTTTTATTTTTGCTTTTCTTTTTCACATCATTGCTTGGTTCTGTGGATTCATCTGGATTTGAAAATCCAGTTAAATCGTCCGTCATTTTCGCCGGCATGATCTTTTATAGAAAAGGATTTCAAATTAAAGTTTAAGTCCACAGACTACATTACTTAAATAATGTACTTTCTTATGTTTTGATAAATTGACAACACATTAAAATGACGTTTCTATCGCATGGGTGAAATTTTAGGTTAGTTAATGTTGCTAGTAAGTAAAAGTTTGAGATGGAGGTTTAAATATTTTTTTTGCAGCATTATATTGTTTATTTAGTGATTGATAATATAGACCAGTTTGATAAGATGGCCAATTGAACTATTTCAATGTTGTTTTACTATATATCATGTTAATACTGGTAAATTATAGCTACTAGTGCTTACCAGGTATGCAAAATGTTGTTTTCTTTTCGAGGCACGTGCCCCCGTGAATCCGCCTATGTTTACATGCACAATATGTTCAGGAGTTATATGTTTAGCCAAAGGCGCATAAAAATAACTGTATTATTTTATTCATATATGTAAATTATATTATTTTTTTTACATTTCTGTGTAGCTGTAAAAGCTATTTGTCTGTTTATTTCGGTTTCTCTATTGCATTTAACATTGCTAAAATTTCTATGTTTTCTTTGGGGATCATCGATTGATATTTTAAATATGCTGGTGAGACGATTGACTTTACAGGGAGTTTTTCTTCATAAAGCGGCAGCAGGGTAGCGTAAGTTGACCAGTGCGGGTTTATAAAAAATACATGGCGGCCCAATTTCCCATGTAAAGGGCGATAGTTGCCCAAAATAGGCTTATACCAAGGATCGTACAGCGATCGAAATGCCTTCATCTGTAATCAAGGAATTAAATTATTTAATCAATACATTTATTCAGTTTCTAAAATACCTCATAAAAGTCATTTTGAAGTTGGAAGAATACATAGACAAATGATGTAATGATATGAGATCTATCGAATCCCACTGTAATTAGTTTAAAATATCAGTAGTCTCTATAGTATGCTGTAAATGATTTGTAAAGACAAATAATGACATTCTCTTTAACCAAGTTTCTGAGTTAGTATTTTAAATAATTTCGTGTACAATAAATTAAAACATTATTTTAAAGTCGTCTATATTTATAAACTATACGGCGGTGAAAGTTTCATATCAATCAGCTAAGTTGTTTTGGTGTTAACCTAATAAAAACGTACAAATAAAAAAAAAACTTTCCTATTTATAAAATTAGTATATTAACTCCACGGTAAGACCTACGAGTAAAGAAATAGTAGTAAGACTGCATTATTTTATACACAGAACTTGATTCGCCTATTCAGAAAAATTGAACAGTTTCTTAGGGAATGAAAAATTATTTTTTTCTTCCTGATAGATGAAAAGCTTTTTGTTTGTTTGGAATTATGTTGGCGAATAGTAAGCCAGCTTCTATAAGCTCTTGAGTACAAAATAAAACGATTATCGAGCGATGCGACTATTATTTTACAGAAAATAATAGATTATATTCTTCTGAAGTTTTGAAGTGAACGCATGTTTAAATTTGGTAATATTTGGGCATGAATATACCATTAGTGGAAGGTCTTAATGAGGTAACTACTTAATGAGGTAATAGGGTATTTCATTTTTTTTTTATTTCGTAAATCATAATTTCAAGGTACAAACTGACGAACGCGAAAAAATTTGACACGTCTAAAAATTGTGATGTCGTTATTAACAATGCTCATCGTATTCTATGAGATTAAATGAGATAGGGAGATTTCGCCACACTATCATAGCATTAAATTAAAAAACTCATAACTCATTTATTTTTTAAATAATTTTTATAATTTTTTCGCGAATTCTTGTTAATTTTGATTATGACATTTTCCTATAAACAGTAAAATTTTGGGAAAAATGAACTACCTGTAGACTTAGAAGTCGATTCGTGTTTGTCGTTTCCTGGGAATTCAGCGAATGGAAAAATAAAGCATTCGGAAACTTTGGACTGGGTTTAAGTAATCCCTGGGACTTTATATACTCATTTTATATCTTCAGCGCGAAGTACACGTACTCGTGTACGAGACAACCATGATGGCCGAACTTGTCCAAGAGACGATATTTAGATTTATACTCAAGACTGTATTTCTCTTTTGCTATGTTATTATTCTTTCTTTTCTCTATTTCCTATTGACTTTTATACTAGCAGGTATTCTAGGTTACAGTCTTTGCTACTCATCAAAAACATTTCAATTACGAAACTTATTTTGCTGCTGTTAACCTTTAAGTACAGACGTAAAAACGTACGTGACAACTATGATGTGACTAGTACAGACGTGATAACGTTTTGTTAACTTGTCTGTTACGATTTGGTATGAACATGAATTAACATTAAATCTTTCATCATCGTTTAGTTAATAGATGATTTCAGATGGATATAGATTTTGAAAATGATTAATAACGATTTAAGCGAATGGAGTCGTAGTATGCGGCGTGTATCTTTGATTAAAATTGTAAACCATTATAGTTAAATTAAAATAATAAATGAATATAATATAGTTTACGTGACAATCTGCAAAAAGTTTACCATTTAATTACTAATTTTTAAAGATTGTCTGTTATGATACGGTTCTTGTAAAATCGAAAAAAAAGCAATTACAAAAACTATACAATTAAAAAAAACTAAGCCATTGCAGCGACATCAAAATAATGTACGAAAGAATTGTTGAGATTGAATTGAATTGAGATTTATAAAAAGTTTAAGAATGTATATATACGGCTTACACATATTGCTAGTTACACTTATTTTTATAAAAGCAATTGAAACAAACATTTTGTCATGTTGTCGTTGTTGAAACAAATTTAGTCGTATTGTCGTTGTCATGTAGGTGTGTAACATTTATCTAATTCTATGTGAAAAAAAATAAATAATGAAAAGTTTACATTAAAAATTCTCTCATTCTAATCTTAAAACTTGCACATTAGTTTTAAACGTATGATCAAAATATTGTCTATACCTGATTTTCAGTGGTACCCAGACATATCCTGGATACTATCCACATTGCAGGTTTATTCGCGACGCCTGCGGCTATAGCGCCCCAGTAGACGAGGTAATCTTCATCGAATAAAGGAAAAAAATCCGATATGGGAAAAACTTTCACATACGTCGACGTTTTGGCGAATTTAATTTCGGGTAAAGCATCTATTACTTTCGCAAGTCGCTCACATGAATTAACACTGAACTGAAAAAAATAATTGGCAGAGGAAAATTATTCTAATCGTTTCCAAGACCATTATATTATTCACTCTTTTTCGATACTGTTACAGAACCTTTCTTTATTATATCTTTTATTCTTTGTATAACTGGAAAATACACAAAGTATCTAAGCGCTACAGCTGTTTTTGCTTTACTTTTTAATAAATGGCAAAATGATCTATCTATGATCTATCTATCTTATATGAAAATATCTACTTTTACTTGTCTGAATAGTTAAATACTTAATTATTGACTGCATTCGTTAATAACCAGGGTAATAACAGGGTTACTATTGCAAGAATCTAAGCTATAATAAACCGAAAGTTGGTGGAATTGAAAAAAAGGCTTTGATGTGGCTTGTTGCACAATTTTCTAGTTCAAATCAAAACGAAACCAATATAACTAGACAGTTAAAGAAGAAAGGTTTTAATTACATTGATAAATGAGGTTGCTATTACAATTTCAATTTTGTACTAGGGAATGTAAGTGCAGTACTTGCCTTTATGAGGTAACAGATAATGGCCACGCCATCTTCGTGAAGAAAAGCCTCTTCTTGTGTTGCATATATCGTGTTGAAGTAAACCACTTGCATTTCCATTGGATGACTGGGAATTGTTTTAAATTTCATTATTTATCTGGTAACCAATATGGTATATATTAAATTTCTATAGACATAAATATGAGGCAATAAATTCCAAGTGTGCTTGTTGTGAAAACCAATAAATATTTTATTGACAAATGAACGTACAAGAGTAGATTCTAGCTCGATATCTTTATAGCATTGATAGGTTTTATAAATTATCGAAATGGCTTTTGCCATTAATTATTTTGACACTAGTCAAACAATTTTTTTGGATCTTCATTTAAATCATAATTTTTTGATTCTCTATAGGTACCGAAAAATAACCAAAGCCTTCATTTATTTTTAAAAAACTTTGCTTTTGTCCCTTTTACAATGATTCAGAGATATTTAACTTTTTATTTAGCCATCTAAGAAGAAGCGGTTTTATATAGGGTTGGGAATAGGGTTTTATTTAGAGTTGGTTTTATATAGGGTTGGGAATGAACAACGGAAACGCTAGTGGCATTTTAGTCACGTGATTTATAGTCAGTGTGTGTATACAAGGTAGTTGTAGTGATACAAGGCATCTTGGGTAACGTTAGGTCAAAAAATATGATCAATTCAGAAAGTTATGAGCCATATTTAATTAGCCCAAAAAAGCTAAATAACTTAAAGGTGTGGTGAACCTGCACAAAAGTAAAGCAAAAATGCTAGGAGTTTGCGTAAGATAAATGTTAAAATAAGTGATCAGGGAAAGTGTCAAGAAAGATTTTCCTGCTTTCCTTTGTTATACTTAAGAAAATAAAAAAGTGCTCAAAAGCTGTCCTTTACCACAATGGAAATAAGTTTCCATCTCTTCCTTTTACTGATTGAGTAATGCTTAAAAAAGTTATGAGTCTGAAAATGGTGCTTGAGAGTTGAAAGTATACATCTGGCCCATGGTAGACCTGGTGCGTGATAGGAGAGTTTAAGATGGTTGCTTTCTGATGGGAATGTAAGGCGGATGTACTAAATGTCCTCGTTACCTTTACTTATGGGGCATTAGAGCAGACTTAGCACATTATCAGCTTCGTTCATAATAGGAAAATATATTAACAAATGAGAACCAATTTGAATTCTAAACAAGTGTCGATACATCTCTTATATATAAAATTAGAACTCACGAAGCAACTCAAAATGCTCTTTGTCAACATTCTAAGCTTTATAATATTTAAAGAATTTTTTTCACAGTTATTCGAAGCCAAAATTACATTTGGGGGCTAATACGAGGAAGTACATGCATTCGCAGAAGAAATACGAGAAATGTTCATTTCTTCATTCATTTTGGATATTCTGCCAAAGTTGATGTTTTTAATTTTGTAATCTTTTTTAAATGAAAGAATCCAAATTCATAACAAAAAGTTTACATATAATAAACGTAATTTTGATACTTAAAAAAACATTTTTTTATGAAACCGTTTTTTGTTTAAAGTAAAAAAATTAAGGAATAAAAATCAATTATGCAGAACCCAGTCTTGAAATTCATGTTGACCGGTGCCATAAATGTTACGTGTGATTTGTAAATAGTAAATTGAGTTATTAAATTGACAGCAAAATGACGTTTTTGTTGGGACTATCTTCTTGTTTCCGCCAAATATCCATGAAAGAACTGTACAATTAGTATATGGCCTGTGTTTACAATAATAAGTTTAACTTTTTAATTATCAGACGGTAATGTAAATATTTCAGTGCCAGTGTTAGGTATCGTAGGCATAGTCTTTTTATTACATAATTACATTAGATTTACGTAGCAGACTCATTGCTTCATTCTATATTCGTTAACGACCGGATGAAGTTTGAGGAGATATAAATGAATTCTCCATTAAAGAGATTTTCAAGAAATCTTAAAAATAAAGTAAATAAATATTTAATAAAAATAAAGTTTAAAATATTATCACGAGGATAGTGAGAAAGGATCAACCATCTCTGCGATATATCAAGAGATATTGGAACTAGAGTTTATTAAAAATTCTTTTGTTGTTCCATTGATTAAAAGATTTACGATTTGCAGATTCATTTTATTACAAATTTTACGATTTGCAGACTTTTTTTTCATAACAACCGAGCATAATCGATTTTTTAATAATTTTTTTATTTAGGCGTGGAACAAAAAATATTTTATGTCAAAAATATTGTTGTAACTCTAGTAACTAGGATATTAGTATCACTTCGATATATTTGGATCGATAGAATTGTTCCACTGTATTAAAAAAAAGTATTAATGTTTATATTCAGAGTTTTCTACTTTGTTGCTATTTAACTTTTTCTTTTCTCTCTGGAAATGGTGGATATTTATGCCATGCCTTTATTGCAGGGTAATATCCGGTTCTTCTTTTTTATAAACTAACTTTGGTACGGAAATATTTTGCATCATAGATTTGTCATGGTTAAATAAATTGACGTTAAAAGACAAGAAATTAATTATACCTTGTGCCATCAACAGTATGGTCAGAGCCTCGCATCACGGAATCACCCCAGTGGAAGTGTATCTGTGACAAGACGTACTTTTTTAAAAAAGGACCGCCAGTAAGGTACGGCCTTTCGGTAGCCCATCGAAGACTAATGAGCACTATGTGGAAAATGAAAAATCGTTGCGATTATGCCTGTTTGAAAATTGCTTGTGTTAAATAGAGTTAAAGATTTTCTTTATAGTATATAGATAAATTAACGATATTTTTGTAAGGATATTTATTTGATTCAACATTTGCACTACCTGTCATTTCAAAACTATGTTAATGTTACTCAATGTTAGCTAACATCTTTTTCCAACGAACACAAATACATAAGAAACATAAAAACGCACCTTGACGTTGGTAGCATACAAGCGTATTTAATGAAATTATATACTTCTATTCTCAATAAAACAAAATAATTTTTTTATTATAAATATAAATAAGGTACATATAGCCACATAGGTTAAAAATATATTTGGCATGCATATAGGGATGTAGAATCATTTTGCTATCCCAACGCCCTGTTTTACCGACTTTTTCTCTGTTAATTTTTAGCGAGGCCAACAGATGGCGTCAGAATCACGTTAATAGGGAAACATGGTTGTTTTAGTACCATGTGACTTCCATTTTCCCTAAAGAAGTTACCTTCTAAAAGTTTTCACTTGTCTCTGTTTTTTTATAGAAGTCTATGAATAGGCAAAATATGACATTGGCAAAAGTTTTCTCAGTAAAGAAGAACAAATGCCATTAAGGCGAAGAAGAACAGAAAAAATAAAAAAATGTCAGTGGCACGTTCGCATGTCCACGAAGACTGCAGGAGACTGAAAGCAGTGCCCGATTATGTGAAGAGCATATATTAGTAATCGGCTAGTTTCGTCTCGGGCATTCGCAGGTTTTTTGGGTCCGAGTCAAAGGGATCCAAGCGAAATACGCAGGTACTATTTACATCTTCGGCAAAAACACAGCTTGTTCTCCTCAGGATCTAACGAAGACAACGAAGTCACAGTTCGATTTGATTTCAGTCAACGTAAATGATTTTAGAAGTCAGGCCGGGGGGGGGGGTGTACAAGTTATAGTTACCCCAACTATAACTTGTATTCGTCTCGAGACGGCGGTACCAGCAGCGACGTGGTGCACGACCAGGGGTAGTACACGGGAAGGACTACTGACCTATGTGAAAATGATATGTTTCCCTCCGGAAACGCCCGAGGTATATTGTGAATTATGAATAATAAAGGCTTTGGAGGATTATGTGATTAGTTTAAGTGGATTTTTATTTTCAATCGTCAGATTACTATATCTATATACAATATTTTAATTTTTTTATTTCTATTACGTTTGTATAATTCATAGGTACATAATGTTATTTTATATATACGTGCATGAAAATGATTCGGCGTAGACTTCAAAAATAATCCATGTATCATACATAGTTTTGTTTTGATATTTAAGAATTAAGTAAGTGCCTAGATAAACGCAGTTGTAAACCTACCCGTTTAGCCGTAACATCGAGTCTGGCCTGGTTTTTCATTCGGCAATTATCATGTCTACATCACTTATATACTAAAATGTATCTGGGAATACATTCTATATGATAGTGAAATATGTTTAGCAGTTCTCCAGGTATTTACGAACACAGTCATATATACTATGTATGTTAATGTATTCGCGAATATATAATAAACATTATACACGTACAGATCAAAATCATCTCATGGCGACATTCAGAACGCATTTACAAAGTATTATAGAACTCTGATGCAGACCTAAATAAACATATATATTGATGTGTAGGTATGCCTCTTTTTTAAAGTTAGTTAAGACTATTCTCCCATGGTGATATTCAGAACGCATTTGCAAAGTATAATCGAAGTCTGATGCAGACCTAAATAAATATACATATTGATATGTATGTATGCCTCCTTTTTTAAAGTTGGTTAAAAATATTGTCCCATCGTGATATTCAGAACGCATTTGCAAAGTATCATCGAAGTCTGATGCAGGATTAGGAGACATGTATCAAAATATATGTTACTCATGTGAAATATACTTCAATAAAGATACCTTCAAATGTAGAATATTTACAATATTGATTAGGACTTGTGTGATTATCACTATAACCTTGTTATAGTGATAATCAAACAAACTGTTATTGAATGTCTCTTTATATTAATTTTTTGTAAAAGATTTATACAATTGTATAAATTTGCTAAACATAACGGGCATGCCGAATTGATATTAACCTGCCTTTTTATTATGAAGCTTTTGGGCGTATTTGTGCTCGAGGTTATTCCTTGCGTGACTATATCAGTTAGGTATAAGGATTCGAAAATATGAATCATATACATTGCAGAAACTCATAGTAGAGACAACGAGTGAAAGAATCATGGCAGAATATAAAATTGTTGTGGTTGAGGATTGATTTATAAAAAAAATCGTTGAACAAGTGCATTTTAGAGAAAATGATTTTTTTTTATTTGCTTTTACTTAATTGAAAGAAAACGTGTACTGAACATTGTTTTGAATAGTTTCAGGCTATGATTTACTTTGTAAAAAAGTAATTTTAATAAAAAATTCCAATATAAATTGTATTTTTGAAATGAACTATTTATTATAATTTTTACGACTTAATGTCTTTATTTGCGTCAAAATACAAATGCCAACTGATGAATTAAAAAAAAAGAAAGCCAAAAGCAAAAAATAGGTAAAAAATGTTATTTGAAAAAACCTTTTGAAATTTGACAGTTGATAGCAGTTCGGCAGTAGTGAAAGCATTTTGTAAATTAATTTTTTTTATAAAATGGTCGTGAGCGACACTTTTTTGTTACCTACATTGTTTTTAAGGTTTATTTAGCTAAACTAGGAACTTTTATAGCTTTTCCATGTCTGTCTGTATGTCACAGCCGTTTTATTCGCAGACTATTAGTGCTCTAAAGCTGAAATTTTGCCTTGGTTCTATATATTCAGAACGCCTAAAAATTTAAATCGAAATAAAATCATTAAAAAATTTTCTAAGTGAAACTTCTTTAAGCGCGACTTGAGAGTAACCAGATTTTTTTTGCACGGAAATAACGTTCAATAAATTTATAGTTTGCTTACGTAGTTTCCTGTATTTGAAAGCATCGACTGATTCTAGAATTTCGTGAGTATATGTGTTATATAAACATATATACTTATTTCTATTCTATTCTTATAAAGTTTAATAATAATAATACTTTTATTTGAAAGTTTATACGAGCGAGGTGGTCTCTTATAAATATGGTGATGATCTGATGATATCATTCCGAAATGAAAAATGGAACTCCTTAAGGAATGGTAGTAAACCAACCGTGATTCAAGATATTTACTATTAACAGTTGTTAGTTTGCAAAATAACTTCACCATCGACCAGGGTCTGATGATGAGTTCCGGAGATGATCAATGTAACTCTTTACCGGGTGGTAATAAATTAACCGTGATTAAATATATTTGGTACTGATAGTTGTTACTTTGAAAAATAACTTCACCATCGACCACAAAATACCTGTCACAACCGTTAAAGAAGTTTTACTTCAACTGCGCCTAAAGGTTATTCCCACTCATTTAATTTTTTTTGTTGCGTATGTTCTCCATGTAAAGCGGGGATAATTTTTTTTATTCGCATACCCCATAGTGTAGGATATCGCTGAATAGGTCTTTCAGAAACATTGTTGAAACATCTTGAACACTTTATCGATGTAGGAATCTGATTATGAAATATTAAGTTTTAAAGTGGTTATTTCCGTTAGGTAACGCGTCTCTACCCTCTACCAATTAATACGCCATTTTCGAATAACTAAAAGTATTGAAAATAGTAGAAAATCAAACGCGATTAAAATGAAAATTATTACAGAAAAATATTATGACGTTTAATTGGGTATATAAATCATACCATTTTATTCAACTGTAAAAATTAGTCGGTGTTTGAAAAGGTCATAATGTTTCTAATAAATATATTTAAATATATTTAATGAAAATATTAAATTTATTATGTTTGTAATAAATGTATTTACATATATACTAAGCAATATATTTGTATATATACAATGGCGATAAATAATATTGATATTTGTAAATAGTTTAATATAAGTACTGTATACGCTAAAATGTTTATTTCAGCCTAAGTGTGTACGGAACCCTAATGGCGCGAGTTATATTCGTACTTATATTTTTTATTTGTACTGTATATTTTTCATTCAAAGGAAGAAAAGAATGAAATTTTCATTGTCACTAAAGTGAATTTATACAGGACGTGAAAATTTTAAAAATGCTTGAAATCAATTACCACTAGATCCGGTGTTAGTAAGTTTAATTTTTCTCGGCAAAATGTCAAAATTAAACCAATTTATCGGTGGACACTGGCAAAAGTGAGAGCCCGTGATATATATGGGGATAGGCGAAGGCAAGGAACTCTCTGAAAGTGCCCACTTGTGAATCCCTTCAACTGTTCCTTCCGGTGACACCTCAGTCTTGGTTGTTTTTTCCACTTCCTCATCTTTTCTTATCATGTTTACTATGAATTTCGGACTGTGTAATACGAAAATTATTAATACGTTAACTTTTATTTTTCATAATTTACTCTTCCGTTGATAGTTTTAAGACAAAAATAGCATTGTTTTCTAATTGTATGTTTCTCTATGACACTAAGTGCAAATTTACAATAGTAATTTTTTAGAAATGGCCTAGGACTACTAGATTTCTCACATATACATATTTAAAATATTTGTAGTAAGAAAACATAGACAAAATATTAATGCCATTTGAAAGACAGTGATGGCTTTATTTATTTAATTGAGAAACAGACATTATTTTTTCTTACAAAAATAGTAACCTTTTTCCCAATTAAATGAAACTACGCGATGTAGTATTATTTCTACTTTCTATAAGTTCTTTACCACGACCTAGGTTTCGTTGTATTACAACATCTTCAGGTGGGTTACTAGCAAAATTTTTTTTAGATTGCTAATAGCCCACCTGAAGATGTTGTAATATAATGATACCTAGGTTGTGGTAAAGAACTTAAAGAAAGTAGAAATAATACTACATAACGTAGTTTTATTTAATTGTGAATAATGAATTTCTACAAAATTAACGCCAAATATATTTAATATTAGTAACCTTTTTATCAAAACACCTTTTTTCTGGTGTAGATTTAAACTTATTACTTTCGTTTTTATTATATTTTAGTTATACGTCAAAAAAATAAAACATTTTTTAGAAATCTGTCTTCCTCTGAATATTGCGTATGACAACAGTGGAGCGCTTAAGTTAAGAAAATAATATTGAAAGGGTTATTCCTATTTGAGACCAAAAAGTGCCAATTTAGTTCGTTGTAACGAAAAACAAAATTCTTGCTTTTAAATATGTTATAAAATTGGTTTTAAGGAAAAAAAAAGCAACACCTTTTTCCACAGTCCGTTTTTAAATGTGGCGTTTACGGTGACTGCAATTGCTGCAAGTACAATTGTCTGAAATAAAAAAAAATCGAAAATATTTTAAATATGTTATGTTCTTTTATTAAAAATGGTGGTTCCACAGATTTAAAATTACTAGTAGTATTATAAGTCAGTGGGTTGTTTTTTAAAACTTAAATTTTGATTTTCAATGACACGATTGCTCATTTCTGTTAATAAAAAAAATGAAGGCAGAAGAAAATCCTTTGATCAACGATAATATTCAATGATATGTGCCTTGAACAAATGTAAAAAATCATAAAAAATTCGGTTTATTATTGCTAGAAATTCGCCACCGATTTCAACAATACTATTTTTGGTAAAAGCCTAACGAAGTTTTGAGACGAGTATTTATTAAAATCATCATATCATCATCATCATATATATTAATACGCTAAGGTTAAGATGTTACACTCCCTTTTTAGAAAAAACCTCACAACTAATCCACATAAATTATATATCATTTTATAGATAATTGCTTGCTCTACCGGCATCCACAACTAAAAAATTTATTATTGCTATTGTTTTTGCAAATTAATTAATTATTAAAATTATGTACACAAAACAGCAATGCTGTCATCTAACGGCTCAACGTCAATATGATTGACGGTCGGTAAAATTTTTGTTTAATTTCAAATCCACTCACGTATAAATAAAGTGGCGCTTTAGCTCAATGCTTTTGATACTTGCGCCTCTATATGTCAATTTTAGTAAAATATTTGTTTGATCTGTCATCTGAGCTTCATAATGGAATAAATAATGCGAAGACTTCGCACGGGTCACGCTAGTAAAGTAATTAATTCTCTTACTTAACACTACTTTTTTACTAAATCAGGTATTGTTAGAAACTATGAAGGGTACATAGATGTATGGAATTCATTCACGCAGATGAAAGGGATAGCTACGTCCAATGTAAATCTAACGACAATCCGCCATGGATAATCCGCTCATTTTTAAGCGCATTGAAATTAGGCCCCTGTTAATTTATAGAACTTATTGAAAACGGAGTGAGCCGTTCGGCGCGCATCCTTTTCTAAATGTGCATAGATCTTTATAGTTATCTATCTCGAAGGCTGTATTCCAATCCTCGCGACTGCGAAGTGATCGTAGCGAGTGATAGCGGCTTGCGAATGAAATCAGCTCCTTTCTAGAATATGCATGGATTACCATCTAATTATCGAGACTGCGACACGGGACCGGTTGAGCAGGGCCAGATCGCAACATCTGTCGCGTGAATGCACTAATCTCGGAGCAGTGTTGTCATGCGATAGCTGGTGTTTGCACTATAAAGCGGCAACATTTTCTGAGAAAAGTGACGAAGTTTGAAAGGAATTAGTATCGAAAGTTTCTCCTGTATACGATTGTTAACTCCAATCGTATAATGTCAACTTTGTTTGGAGACTGCGCAAAAATATATGTAAAAAAATAGAAAAAGGGAAGGTTTGCTTCTTTTAAACCTCTTCTTTCTTTTCTTTTAAACCTCTTTTTTTTTCTTTTAAATCTGTTATTGGTTACTTCTGGAATTTTCTTCAAATTAAGTCGGCCCAGTCTCGTTCAGAAAAAAGGTTTTGAGTTTATTTGTAACTCCAAATTCAGCTACATCTGATTAAACTATCCACATGGATACAAATAATCATGTAGTTTGGGAATTAATGGAGGATAATTGGGAATTCCCAGATTTAATTTTTCAGTAAAATTCTTTCAGAAAGAATAAGTATTTAAAATATTGAAACATACAATGCAATATTTCTGCAATTATATGATGTAAAACATAAAATTCAATATTTCTGCAATTATATGATGTAAAACATAAAATTCAATATTTCTGCAATTATATGATGTAAAACATAAAATTCAATATTTCTGCAATTATATGATGTAAAACATAAAATTCAATATTTCTGCAATTATATGATGTAAAACATAAAATTCAATATTTCTGCAATTATATGATGTAAAACATAAAATTCAATATTTCTGCAATTATGTGGTGAATATGAGGATAATATTAACAGAATAGACGCTAATAGTGGAGGAAAGTATGGTGAAGCAGAAATGAGCAATCCAGGAACGACTGGAGTGGATACGGGCGGTGCAAAGGTAAGAGGTTGCAAAAGATGTGATAAAAAATAACCAAACAAACAAACTCAACAAAACCTCCATTCATAATGCTTTACTGAAGATAAAAATAAAAAATGAGCTCAGATTAAAGTTCTTACATTCTCATACAAAGTTTAGTCCCTTATCCAATAAAAATGATCCATTTATTAATGATGTATCTAACGAGGAATATAATTGAGCATCATACCCATATTTTTATATTTACGTGACTTCATCATTTATTTAAGCGAGTGGTTTAACGATGATAACAATATTCCGTGAATCATCAGCTGATAACGTTAAATATTACAATTCTCAAACAATACTAAAAGACACATTAAATACAAAAATACCCTTTTACCTCAAAAGAAATAACTTTTCCTCGGCTCTTATCTAAGACACATTTGTCTTTGCTTCAATGTCTTGTTTTATTAAATTCCACAGTGACATTTTATGAGAATACAGAAACATCATCTAACAATCTCATCTAACAATATTACACTTTTACCTCAACGCAATAAACAACTTTAATTCGGCTCTTATCTAAGATTCATTTATGTGGTTTAATATCTTGATTTATTAAATTAATTAGATAGGTAAAGATTTAAATCGTGTGAGTTTCGATGTTTAATACGTTCTAAAACTCCTTACGAAATATCCCTAATCTGCTTTTTATTTGTACATGTTATTAATATTTTTTGTGCTAACAAATAACCATTTACAAATCGTTATCTACTATATTTGTTCCCAAGAGTTGCTTAATAAATTAATTTTTTTGTCTTATTAAAATTGCCAAATAATTTTGAGAATTATTAGTAGATAACTCTATTTGTGAGAATTATTACCAGATAACTCTTCTACGCTACAACATTGGACACACCGAAGAAACAGCGTCGTAGTCACTAGAATCTAAATGCTAGTTGCCGCTGCGCGAGCTCGAGAATATGTCGCTCTTAACCATTTTCTATTTGAACCGTGATTTAAAACACGACGGAGAAACCTTCGTGAATCGAAAACCCGATAATCCGTAATGTCTGGAATCCATTTTCGTATATCTTCACTTCCCTGGATGGAAAAAAAACTGTAAAACATGTGTTTAATTGTTTATTTTATTGATCATAATTAAATGAAACTACGTGATGTAGTATTTATTTCTACTTTATTTAATTTCTTTACCACGACCTAGATTTCGTTGTATTACAACATCTTCAGGGATATTAGCAAAGATTTTGCTAATAGCCTACCTGAAGATGTTTTAATACAACGAAATCTAGGTCATGGTAAAGAACTTAAAGAAAGTGGTAATAATACTACATCACGTAGTTTCATTTAATTGTGAATAATGAATTTCTACAAAATTAACGCCAAATATATTTAATATTTATTAATCATTTTTAACGCACCACGTCTTCACTTTGCTTGTTATTACGTTTTTTGGTTTTAATTAGAAATAGAGAAATAAAAAAAACACGTTTACAAAAGATAAAGTAATATTGAAAGTGAGGGAATTAATTTGCCTTTTAGAACGCTAATAACACGTCGATCAATACATAGTATAAAACAAACTCAATATAGCGTCTGACTTTACGCGTTAATCTCAGAAACTATTGAAAGAAGTTTTAATAATGATAATACTGATAACAAATCGGTATATTCATAATGAAGTAGGAGGAGTAGATATAATTTATAAACGTGTTGTAGAATATTGTTGATAATTTTTTTCAAGAAAGTCGCAAAAATCGACCACCGGCATTTTTCTTGGTGTACGCTGGGCAAACCCTATATATATAAGAAAGTCTTCCATTGCCTTTATTTGCCTATGTGGATATTTTCGGTAACTACTTACTAAAATATATTTGCACCGATTTTCACCAATAGATATATTTATCCCGTGAAAGGTTTAGGTGTATAATTTGAGAATGTTCCGTGTAAATTAGCCGACTTATGACAATGAAGTCGTAGGAAAATCAAGCGTTTTGGGATATTTCTTGACGTGCGCTACGTAAATCATTAAGTGAAAACCTTGTATCACAAGGTTTTTCGCATCAAATAGTTCTAAAGAAAAGTTTGCTACAGTATATGTTTATTTATTAAAGTGAACCCAAACTATTGAAAAACGACGTGACGAAATGCTTCAACTAAAAATAAGCAAGAAAAATGTTTTTTTATTTATTTGAAATACTCCGTTTCAATGCTCCGTTATGTTCTTTGTTCTATGCCTTTAATTTAAATGAAAGTTGAATCGCATTATTTAGTGAATAGTTTGGATTTAACAAGTGTGTTTTTGTAAACGTAACAAACTTACGCCGTGGTTGGTTGGGCGTGCTCGCCTTTATAGTATTGTCTATAGTAAACGATTGAGTATGATCAGAATCCTTTCTAGCGAAATAGCGATTAGATAATTGTTAAACGTGCTTTTTAGCACGCGGGAACATTATATTTGAATATTAAGTAAATAATAATAATCCATAAAAATATTTGGTTGTCAAGGTTTTTATTTTCAAGCAGTGTTTTAGTATAGCCAATTCTACCTATTAAGTGTAACATATATACATATCCAATTCTTCCTGACATTTAGAAGAGAACTTAATATGATGTGTAAAGAAACATTTTAATCTATGTCTAATGTATATTCTAAGCTATATCCGTGCGAACCCGGACCGGATCGCTAGTTTTATATAAAACCATTGATTGTAATGTTATGTATAAAAATGAAAAAAGGGCTAAACGTTCCATTTTCTTTACTTAATGTTTCCGAAATCAGGTTTTTTCAATCTTTAAAAATAAATTTGAAATTTCGAAAACATTGTCGTATTTTGTGAAAATATGCAAAAATAATCATAGAATAAAAGATATTACATATTTATATACAGTATTATTCCAGGTAGATACTATTCTTTGTTTTAAGGGTTATAATTGTTGTAGTCAGGTATGGTTTGAGGAAAATCGGGGTTGCTAGTTGAAAAAATAGGTGTAAGACTTAAAATCGAGACATGAAAAACATGGGTTTTCAGTCGTTGCCGCAGGAGGAATTGTGACATTCCTAAAGATCGGAACGAACTGCCGAAATCGGGGAATCTGGGAAGACCTCTGTTGTATCACGTTACTTCATTAATCATGTAAAGGTTATAAAATTATTAACTTTTAAACAGACGCCCGCACGTTTTACCACAATGAGACCTTTATTTTGACAACTACGAATGGCAAGATGGCGCCGTATTTCACTTAACGTAAATGTAGGTGAAACAATGGATGTTAAAACTGATTTTATAGGTTATTTAAATCTTGTTTGTATAATTTAGTAAATTTAACCTTACTAGTAGAATTACTTGAGTAAACTGAAAGATAAAATTACTAATTTTACTGCAAATAGAGGAACAGCAATAAAATCGGTAATCGAGAATTGATGGATGTCTCAGATCCATTTACATTTTCAAACAATACTTTCGATTATCTAAAGAAATAACAAAGTTTCTAATCGACATTTTGAGGTCGATATCGAAAGTGGCAGCGAATAAACTTGACGTGTAACAAATCAAAATAAACTATAAAAATAATCTTATGTCGTCTTTAGATAAAATACTGTCATCGTCGCCGAAATAGCTTCGTCCTTTTCTTTTTGCTCATAACATTATACGATACCACTCTTTTCTCGACAATTTGAGGTCGAAATCGAAAGTTACAGCAAATAAACTTGACGTGCAACAAAATAAAATAAACTATAAAAATCATTTTATGTCGTCTATAGATAAAATACTGTCATAGTCGCCGAAATAGCTTCGTCCTTTTCTTTTTGCTCGTAATATTATATGATACCACTCTTTTCTCTAAATACGTTGTGTATTTCAGAAAATATACTGCAGCTCGCGATTATTTATTACAAAATAATCGATTTGAAAATATTCATATATTTGTTTGCGCAAGAATATATTAACCTTAGAATATAAAATCGGTGGAGGGAGCACCGCGCTCCGCCTACTAGCGCCCTCCCGCAACGCGCACGGTGTTACCAACAGAATAAATCTACCTACGGACTTCAGGAAATCGACGCATATTAATATATTTGCTTGCAGCAGTAGGATTCAGATTTGCATAAATTTATATGGTCATGGCTTGGCTTATATGAAGTATTATTAAGGCCACCGTGTTAAATTTCTAAAATGTTTATTCTGACTACAACCAATGGCCAAAGTATTTAGATTAAAATTATTTAAAAATTTTGTCACATTTTATTATTTTATTCATCACTTAAAACTTTTAATACAAAAAGAAAACAATTATCTTAGTGTCTTAAAGTAAAAAGAAATGTAAAAAAGCCCATAATAAAAGTTTGAAAATATTAAATAGTAATCCTTTTCGCTTACCAAATTTTAAATGTTTTGGGTTTGTTTTCTTTAAGTTATCAATTCGTGTTTGTGTTTATATTTTTTTACGTAATCCGTTTTGTTGCAAAATTTTTGATGTCTTGAGTTTATTTTTTTAATTATCCATTCGTGTTTTTATTTATAAACTTTCATTACGCGACACTTTTTGCTTAGTAAATTTTTGCTTAGTTTAGTATCTGTAATTTTGGATATTTTGGTAGTGTGTAGTTTTTTTGAGTATCAATTCTTGTTTGTATTTATATTTTTTTATGTAATCCGTTTTGGTTATTAAATTTTAAATGAATTAGGTGTGTTTTTTTTAAATGAATCATTCGTGTTTGTATCTATGAACTTTTTTACGTGACCCTTTCTGCCTATTCATTTTTTTACATATTAGTTTGTTTTTTTTATATCAATTCGTGTTTGATTTATATTCATTTCAATATTACTTTAATTATAATTTACTATCAACTACGACTTAGTATATATGTATATTAATATATTGTATTTAGGTATTACTTATCCTCACGAGTTCCTAAAATTTCAAGAAAGTGGAATAATCGATGTGGGTGGAATATTTAAATGGTTCATGTCTATTGTTCTTTGTTCGGAAAAATAGTTTTTTACTTTCTTGAAGAATTCTTTCACCTAGATAATCTATTTAAAAAACACATAATACTCGTAATACAAATACATTGTCTGTAATTAAAATTGTCGTTACACGCATGAAGGTTGTTTACCTGTCTGTATTTAATTTCCATCTAAGATTATCGTAAAAATACGAGACATTTTAAATTAACAGAATGTATTTATTTCGTGTTTTCCATATTAGTAGGTATAAGATAAACTACATTTAAATAGAATAGAGCAACCCACATAAGCGATCTTCACGAGGCCACAGATCGTAACCTTGAGCTCTCCTGCCCGCACAACCTCCAGTCGGTTGCATTGTGAGATGTTTTGTCACTCCAAATTTATTAAGTTTCAATTAATTGTCTGCGATCCCTATCTGAAAACTAATACCAATGAATATTCTGGTTGTAAATAGATCATTGGTGAAAACCGGAATTTATTATTTCAAGAGGTTTAAAAATTATAGCACGATAAAAATGTCAAGATAAACTGTCTGCACGAGTCCTTACATATTTCGTTACGTACAACTTACCACCAAGTATTAAATGAATAACGAGTCCAGTCGTTAGAACGTCGCAAATAAATTATATCTTAAGCATAAATAACAAAGGTGAAAATGGGTTGACAGGTGAGAAGAGAGAGAGAGATACTATGTTGCCACTTTCTTCTCGTATTCGAGAGCTCATTCGCTGTCGAAGTCAATTACTAATTTAGTCGATTGCCAAATCATTTTATGTTCAGTTGTGTTGCGTCGACGTACTTCTTTGTCGAAGTTCTTACGAAATGTTTGGCATCCAGTGGATAGGTCGATTTGGACCTACACGTTGGCCTCCACATGCACCAGACATCACATTTGACTTCTTCGTGAGAGGATTTATTAAATACTTAGTGCTTGAAAAAGATTGTGACAGTGAAATAGAAATGCGTGCGCGTATTATCGCTGCTTTTGACAAACTTAAAAGTACCATTAACCAAAACATTTCTTTATTTAACAAAGTCCACGAATAAACAAAAAAAGTGTGCAAAATGTATCCAAGATGGGGGCGACATGTTGAAAATGCTTATGTCATTAAATTTGTTCTTTACTTTTCATTACTTTGTGATTTTACAATTTATTTTTACTTCAATCGATTGAAAAATCAGTGCAATCATAATTTGATCTATCAGCCGTGCACGCCTGTCGCATTCATAAGTGATTACTGATTTTATTCTTAGGTAACTACAAAATATGTACATACCTATAAATAGCGAGCACTCATACAGATTATCACTGTAAATAGATTAATATTATTATATTACAAAATACTACTATTAAATATAATGTGATTTATACTCCGGTGTTTAAAATCACCAAGCGTCCTTAATTATGAAATCATAGTTGCAAGCGTAACTCATACATACTGCACACAACCATACGCAATGGTCAAAACTCATACATACATAATACATAATTTAGACATTCGCTTCGTCACCCTTTTGATCTTGTGCAAAAAATCTCCGTCGATACGAGCGTCGCGAGTGATGAGGCTAGTCACGTGGTGAATGGCGAGCGCTCCGCAACGCGAAGCGACGCGAGCATTAAAAGCTTAGGCTATGTTCACAATATATTTTTTATTATTTATTGAAAATCTAATATATCAAAATATTTCTGAAATATATGCTGTTCTGCAACTTCCTGGTAGAGCACAACTCAAGGGTTTTTTTCGGATAGGTGTCGCGGACATCTGTATACAATAGCTATACATACACAGTTTTATTTATAAATGTTGTTTGCCTGTCTGTCTTTTATTTCCCCTCCGAAATGACTAAATTGATCAGAATTAACCATTTTTTTCATCTCGATAACTCGGAGGGTTGCAATTAAAAGCAAACACGTATACTAAAACGTATTTTTTATTTATACATTATTTTAATATATGTTATTAATTTTAATTATTTTTTTTCAATGTAGGGATTGTTAAAAGAAACAATATGCGCCTTATTGCACCTCAATATCTCAAAGGGTTCTGGAAAAAATTATATTACATATTGTTAGAGCTTTCGAGAGTCAGCATTCTAACAAAGCGACAACTGGTCATTGCACGGCTTGGTGCGGCGGTGAGATCGTTTGATCGCGTTTATATTCCTCCTACACCCCACTGGGTGTGTGGAGGGCGGAATTTACATCATAAAAGCTGCTGATGGGCTTTGAATGGACTATTGAGACCCGTGATACCTTATGTTCACCTTCATAATCATTTATATTGTACAAAATAAGCTCTAGGAATAATTTATTTTCATTGAGATATATTAACGGTTCGGATGAAACTGGGCTTGTCTGGGCTAAAAAATATAATCATACTTATTAAATTTATTTTATTTTGTTATTCTAATGTTCACAGAGAGCTATAAAATATAAAATAAAAAGGTAATTTTGGTTTTGGTTTCGGTTGCGTCAAGAAAAGTAAGTAAAAAATTAAATAAATATTTCATAAAAAAACAAAAACATGTCTATTATTCATACAGTTGATTATATGACAGAAAATCTTAAGGAGCTCTATAAACATTTTCAACCTTTTCTGAAAGAATCACTGTAAAAGACGAGACTTCGTGGAAAGAAAGCTCCTTTTTTACAGAAAGACGCGTTAAATAATAAACTCATTTTGAAGTACAGAGTCACCCATATGAATAAGGGTATGTTCTTTGTAATACCTACATACATATTTACAGGTATAACAAAAACAAATCTGTTATACATACTAGTGATTCTGTACATTAAACTGAGTAGAAAATGATCAGGGCCCTATGGCAATTCTCAACACTTTCTGAAAAAAATTACTGTCAAAGTTATCTTAAGTCATCCAACTACAAAAAATTACGTTTTTAGGGTTTCGTACTTCAAAAGGAAAAAAGAAACCCTTATAGGATCACTTCGTTGTCTGTCTGTCGGTCGGTCAAGACTCTTTTTCTCAGTTGAAAATAATAACTCTTTTCAAAGTTTAAATTAATTTCAAATATTTAGCTCTACGCTCCCTTAGAGCTGTAAAAAAGTCAAGCTTCTAAGTCAGCGTAATCAAGGAAAACCCTAAAAATACGGCCATTTATACCGCATATTTTGACACTCGCAAATAAATCAAAACTTATAGGGTACTTTCCGTTGACCTAGAACCATGAAATTTGGCAGGAAGCAAGGTCTCATAGCATAAGTATAGGAAAATCGTTTTGCAGTTATATCACATAAAAAAAAATTTTTTGAAGTAAAACTTCTTTACGCACGCTTGACTTGGGGAGTAACTGGTGAATGCGTGACGAGAGCGTTACGAAAAGTGTGATCGGGCAAGGCGAACGTAAGTTGAGAGGGAGATATAAGTTAGTGAAGACGGAAAGAGAGAGAGAGTTACGTTTCGTATATTACTGTAGGGACAAGAGAGAGAGGTGCGAGCACACATTTTCTTTCTCTCTTTCTCTCATAGCCAGTTATATTTCGTATATCTAAGACACAGTGCAAGCCTATTGTCTGTATCACACTGTAGGAGCAAGAGAGAGCAGTGCGCGCATATTTTCTTTCTCTCTTCCTCTCATAGCCAGTGCATGAAATATATATATATATATATATATATATATATATATATGTATATATATATATATATATATATATCTCAGTCAGTAGTTCGTTTGCGAGTTTGCTAGTGTTACGCGAACGGTGATTTTTTTATTACTTTGTAATTTCATTTCGTTCTTGAATAATTTTATAAATTATTATTTTGTTCAATATATTAAATATTCTATGTTTAAAGTGAATAAAATTGTAAATTCATTTTGAAGTTCATATTTTGTGAATTTTCGGATGAATAATAACAAATTATGGCTGGAAGTGACACAGGGAGTGACTCCAGGACCATAGACTAAGAAGAAATTACGTACGGAAATTGTGCATAAAAAGTGTGTGACAACATATTCAAGGTAAGATTTTAAACCTAGTGAGACCCAATCAACTAATAATGAATCACGAAGGTGAGTGCGTATCTCATACTAGTTGCTGGCGTCGTAACGTCATATGCAGCGTTCCTTTTTCCTTATCTATTTTCTCCCTCTACTAATACGCGGCATTCTACTCTCGACATGATGATGATGAAAATCGCACTATAGATCATGTACAAAATCCGAGACAAATTATTGGAGTTAGGCATTCATGACTCTAATAATAATTTACTAAATATACCAAACTAAAATGAGTTTTCTCTAGATATCTTTCTGATTTTCATTCGAAAACATATGTATCTTATTTCTCATACCATAAGCCTATTGTCTCGGTCTTACAATCAACCACAGTAATTACTGATGTATTCGATAATGAAAATAATGAATAAAAATAAAAAATCTATTCAAAAATATTAATTTATCAATGAAAACGGATAATAAATTTAAATATTTGTAGACCATTAATATATGTATATGTATATACATGTATATATTATACACATATA
Source organism: Druceiella hillmani (assembly GCA_039881145.1). Lineage (NCBI taxonomy): Eukaryota > Metazoa > Arthropoda > Insecta > Lepidoptera > Hepialidae > Druceiella > Druceiella hillmani. The sequence goes on along the minus strand of JAYKKI010000016.1, from coordinate 12,403,517 downwards.
CATATATATATATATATATATATATATATATATATATATATATATATATATACATACATATAGATGGAGCTAAAGAAGTTTTATTTCAGTTTTGTGGTCTAAAGCACGCTCGTTTTTTTTAATATGCGCCTGTGAAAGACATAGTAGGTAATATATTTGCGTCCTAAAAATCTAAATTTTATAAATAGTTGAACAGGAATATTATGTACCATTAAATTTATATAAATGCCTAAATGTGTAAGGAGCCCTCATATTGCGAGTTTCACTCATAGTTGACAGGTTTTTTTTCACACATATATGCTTAAAATATGCTCAGTTTGATATAGAGATTCGCCTGTGTGGATAATAGGCATCCTGTGTATATATATATATATATATATATATATATATATATATATATATATATATACATACACACTATGGAGGTAAGAATATATAAGTATACAAATATTTAAACGGAAATAAAGAAAAGCCTTCTAGTACAGACCTACATAAGGGAGAAAACGAACGGGATACGGGGGAAAAGGGAATCAAAGGTAATTTCGAAGCTACATAAGTTATGATTTTGAAACGTCATATGAACAAGTATATTGATGATCTCTTCGCATATCCGAATCCGACTTATTTCACATTATCGGCAGTATATACCGTGAATGAGCGCTCATAAAATGTGTTATGTTTGGGAACGAAGAGGGTGAGAAGGTTATCAGAGCGTAATCCGAGGTAATGAGTACACAGAGTCACAAATCGGGAGTTCCAAATTTATGTAATTTTTACGATATCCAAGTGTCAGTTTATTATTATTTTTTTATGATAAACAATATATCAGATCGTCTTGTTTATCATTTCAATTTAACTATAATACTTAAATTGTAATAAAAATTATTGTAGTTGTATTTCATCTGATTTCAACTTTAATATACATTTCTCTTAGGCTGGAAATCACAACGTGTTGGTAATGAAGAAGAGTTTCCTGATAGATATCTATATATTAACACGTGAAGAGAAAACTTTGTATCCCTTTTTAAGCATATTGCGCGCACGCAGGCGGGTGAGATTAAACAATGTATCTTATACTTTTATGAATGTCAAGTCTTATTTTTATTAGGGATTATTTTATTGACAATAAGAGGAAGAAATTAAAATTCTCAATGAATTATATAAAAAAAAAAATGCGAATACAAGATGTAATTATATATTTTTTAAACTTTTACCAATATTAAATTTTAAATTTCATAGGTATTGCAGGAAATTAAGGCAAACAACGCGAGCTAATGACGTATCTGTACACGCTCTCAATTGACGTAATCGAACAAAATTTAAAAAAATTATATACAATGATTATAGAGGTCTTTGACAAAAGAACCTTTTAATGGATTACGATTGAATTTCTACTACTCGGCGACCACTAGTAATTATAATTTGTGGATTTTTCCCAGAATATCAGCAGGAATCCTCATAATATATTTATAAACAGCTCCAATGTACTGGTGGACAATGGAGTACACTTCGCGGAAATAAATGAAAAGCTTTGTGTTTTTATCAGTTTGGACTTTTAAAATATTTTCCACTTTCTTCAGTGGTTGCCGATTCCTTTCCTTCTATAAGGAGCTACAATTGACAAGTGACGGCTTTCTAAATTCGTCTAAAGATTCGTTACTCTTTCATACTTACCCAAGGTTGAACGATAAGAATACTGGTTAGTAGGATTCGTAAAGATTCGTTACTCTTTCATACTTACCCAAGGTTGAACGATAAGAATACTGGTTAGTAGGATTCGTAAAGATTCGTTACTCTTTCATACTTACCCAAGGTTGAACGATAAGAATACTGGTTAGTAGGATTCGTAAAGATTCGTTACTCTTTCATACTTACCCAAGGTTGAACGATAAGAATACTGGTTAGTAGGATTCGTAAAGATTCGTTACTCTTTCATACTTACCCAAGGTTGAACGATAAGAATACTGGTTAGTAGGATTCGTAAAGATTCGTTACTCTTTCATACTTACCCAAGGTTGAACGATAAGAATACTGGTTAGTAGGATTTTTTAAATAAAACTTTATTAAACATAACAATATTCTTTCGTTTCTGGAACTATAAATAATTTACCTTAACTTGTTAATATATTTTATGTTCGACAATAATGTCAATTTGAAAGTCTACATTTTAGGAATCCAAAAATCTAGGGAAAGAGCTCTTTGCAGTATTTTACTCTATTTTTTTTGTATTTACTCCATTTTACTCGATTCTCTAGGTTTATCCGAAGAATAAATTGAAAAAAAAATGTTAAATTCAAGATTCAACTTTTTATAGAGTATTTTCCCTGAGAAATACATAAACGCATTATACAGATGACTCAAATGTTACGCTTGTTTAAAGATAAATACTTAAAGGCATTTATTTCACTTTATTAGACTTTTATTGCACCATCAGTTGGTGATATCTTAAAAAAAATTAAATGAAAAAGAAAAGAATTAGTGTCAGTAGTCAGATTTGACTATATAAAGCAATTATGTAAATTAACAATTTCATTAACGTCAATTCGTCGAAAACTCTACTCGGTCATAAACAGAGATGCTTTGCAAAGTGGCTACTATAACTTCAATTGTGTCAGCAAAATGGCGGCCCATCGTGGTAAAAAACATTAGCTTGTAGTCGATTCTACTTCCGAGTTTACAGTAACTTTGCAAAGAATGCGTTAATCGCGTCGATTCCGTTTCAAATAAATTTACAAACTTAATCAACAACAATTTGGTAGAGCGATATTTCTTGTAGGCCAAGTCTTCAGTATCATCGAATGGTCTCAGCAATTTGGTGAAAGATTCTTTAAGTTCTGTATAGTACTCATTTATTTGTGGATATTCCTCCTGTAACAGGGCATTCCTCAAATTTTTAATGTTGTAGTCCCATGGAACGTCTTTGTTTGAACTCCGCAGTTTGCTGTGTAAAACTTTTAACTTTTCAACCTCAGTTTGGTGATAATAACATACTTTGTTGTTCATTTCAAATATATCTTTATCTAGAAACAGTCGCTTGTATGGATAAGGTTCGGGTTGAGCTTTAAATATTTTCTCTAACAAATAATCTAGAATATCTTTGACAACATAGTTACTAGTCCTAGCTTTTATGTAATCGAGCATCTCGTTGCACTTTTTTTCCATGCTCATATCTTTCGGGAAGGCGTATCCTCTCAGTTGAAAGAGCAATTTGTTTTTTTCCGATTTGGCGAAGAAGTCCGTATTGCAAATTCTGAGCTCCCAAGTTTCCATAAAGTAACCTGCTTCCTCGGAAATGAACCAAATTTTGATGCGGTGTACTTGTCCAGGGAGTAAAATTCCATGATTCTTACAGAAGAAAAACACAGGGTATCTGTATATTTCTGGCACACCTTGAATTTTGTTTTCTATCATATTCCAGCAGTACCTTATGGTGACTGTGCCGAGGTTTGTCAGCGTCAATAATTTGCAGGCGATGTGAAAAGTTATCGTTTCGTAGATATAGTACCAAGAACTGATGTTCTCGTGCCAGGGTTCGCGCTTCATCGCTTCCAGTTCGGCGTTCGTCGAGTTGGGCTTTGTCAAAACAGTGTTGTTGATCCTCAGCGCGTAAATATCCTCGGATGGATCAAACTTTGCTTCATCAGGCGGGTTTATTCTAATTATGGGTACTTTTAGAGGCAATGATTTGATTTTAGGACGAAACCCTACGATCATCATAGTGTCAATTTGTGGTCTGAAAATGTTTAAATGCGATGTATCAAATTAAGAGAAAAACTTGTATCCTTTCATAGCTGCGATCCTAAGTGTGGTATATCAATAAGCAATTTAAATATGCCTTAATATGCTCGTAACCGTAGAGCAAGAAATACTAATTCTTAATTAATTTTACACGTATAAGTTTATACAGGAAATATATACATGACTATAAGATAATTTCACTATTGTCAGAAATAGCGAATTTAGTACATAGACGTTAATTTTTACTTATTTAGGATACATGCTTATGGAATGTCTAATGTATTTAACTCAGTGCTTTCAGAATTACAAAGGCCAAGTCAATATGTTTAATATAAGAATAACTACTTTGAGATTTTATAAAATTTTCACACGAAATAAAATTATTAGTTAATTAAAATTATTAGTTATTAATTATTTATAAAATTATTGGAGAAATAATTGCTCTGAAGCATGAACTTTTTACTCATTATTATATGTATGAAGTACCTTTAACGTTCCTGCCGTGTGGCCATAGCAGATTCAGAGTAAAATCTAAACATAATGCCTTATGGCGCTTTTGTAAGTTTTAAGTAACACGGATCAGTTTTAAGGAACAACGAATTTAAGTAACACGGGCCGCAGTCAGTATTCGTATGGGTGACCACATGGAAATACAGCGTGGCGTTTTTAAATGATTTGTGTTCTAAACAAATATCTAACAAGTCTCTTGGTGTTCTAAATATGTTTGTCGTTCATTATATAACAATTCCGGTAATTTTTTGTTTAATGTTGTTTGTCTCTTAAATAGTAAATTTGAATACATAAACCCTTATAACAATAAGTGAGCTGCAGATATCAACGGAATTTATAATCGTTTTTGTACATTTTCTAGGTAATGTCATATCGGCTGCAACGTAATAGATAACAAAGCATTTAAGTCTCCAAACTTTTTCAGATAAAAACGTATTATGTAGGTATATACTCTTTCCTCCTTAATGATGTTTTATTTAGACGACTATAGGTATATTATTATGTTGAGCGTATACGTTCTATGGGAATTAATGTCCTTCAGGGACTACTGTTGGCGAATTTCAAATATGAGACAAAGTGCTGTACAGATACCGTGGCTAAACAAGGTAATGCGCGCTCGTCCGTGCGCGACGGTCGGTGATGTTTATCGTACGCCGGTCGGTAATGCCTGAGGTTTTTACTTGTATACGCTTCTACGTATTACTTTATTATCTGCTAATGCAAAAGGGAAAGTAATTTTCTAGGAAAATCTGGACAAAATAAAGGTTGTTTAGACGCGTTTTAGACAATGTAGCCCATGTTTAATGTTGAGACGGATGCTCTTATTAACGTCATCACAATGTTACGTCAATATATTTGTGTATTTTGGGGACTTGAATTTGAAATAAACAAATATTGCCCGGAAAGGCATTAAGTTTTAGACCGAGCAAGTAGACAAATGCTCCTGATTACGCGTACTGTAATAGAGATAGAGAAGCTGTTTAAAATGTTTGGTAAAATTAATGTAACGAGTCTTTTTAAGTAATGTAAAGAATTTTGACGAAACTTTTACTGGATTATTTGGAATTTGTACGACTAGTCGACAATTTGTATCTTTATGAAGTGAAATATCCAGGAATGATAAGTGGGCCTTATTTTTACTCTTGTTGTTGTAATCACATTAAATATTATTCCGTTATACTGTTTTCAACGTCATTGGATAATATTTAACAGCGTATCTTGATTCCGAATTGTATGGTGATCTTCACCGATTGCAATAAATTAACGATAGTTTTTTTTATTTAACCCATAAATTAGACAGTAAATTGCGCAGCACAAAATAATAAAAAATCAGATAAATTTTAAATGTTTTCTGAGTATCTGGTTTTTAGGGTTCCATAAATATGTAAAAAAGTATCTAAAAAAAGCCGATACCGTTTTATAAATATTTACGTGTCTGTTTGTCTGTCTACCTGCCACAGCCTTCTTAGTAGATAAAGTATATTGACCTTTATATATTTTACAAATTAACACTCAAATATAAAATTTTTTTACATTTGAAAACCAAATTATATGAATTCCATGACCATTTTTTTGCAGAATTTTATTTCAAATAATCTTACAGGTATTGCAGAAAATGTTCGCAAAATTATCTATTCCATTTTCGAAAATTAAAAAAGTATTATGTAAGGATTTATGTACTCAAATATCTACTATTTAAGAGACAAACAACATTAAACAAAAAAGTACCGGAATTGTTATATAATGAACGACAAACATATTTAGAACACCAAGAGAGTTTTTAGATGTTTGTTTAGAAGACAAAACATTTAAAAACGCCACGCTGTATTTCCATGTGGTCACCCATTCGAATACTGACCGCGCCCCATGTTACTTAAATTCGTTGAACTTACAAAACCGTCATAAGGCAATCGTATTTAAATTTGCCTCTACTATAGAATCTGCTATGACCACATGCCAGGAACGTTAAACGTACTTCATATGTATAATAATGAGTAAAAAGTTCATGTTTCAGAGCAATTATTTCTCTTTCAAAAGAATGTTCGCTTCAATAATTTTATTTCGTGTGAAAATTTTATAAAATCTCAATGTAGTTATTTGCGTAAAATTCGTTCCCACCTTAAAGATCTTAAAATTAAACATTCCATAAGCACGTATTCTCAATAAGGAAAGATGAAAAATTAACGTCTATGTACTAAATTCGCTCTTTCTCACAATAGTGAAATTATCATATAGTCATGTATAAATTATTAAATTATTAAAGACAAAATTATAAAAAAAACAGCGTTACTAGAAGTTCGCCTAACATTTCCAGAAAACTGTAGTGAAAGATATAGTCTAGGCGATATATTTACATGGTATAAAAAATAAAGATATAGTCTAGGCAATATATTTACATGGTATAAAAAAGAAAGATATAGTCTAGGCAATATATTTACATGGTATAAAAAAGAAAGATATAGTCTAGGCAATATATTTACATGGTATAAACTGTAGTGAAAGATATAGTCTAGGCAATATATTTACATGGTATAAAAAAGAAAGATATAGTCTAGGCAATATATTTATATAGTCTAGGCAATATATTTACATGGTATAAAAATAATATTAATAATTTGTGTGTGGTTTAGTAGGATTACTTTAACGTTTTAAGTGTGTAAGGAATTCTTGTAGTTGAAGTTTTGCACGTACTTAATAAGTTTTTGTTTTGATTCAAAATACCTAAAATTAAAATGCGAAATTTAATGAAATATAAAAGGCGAAATTTAAAAATATAACAATAGATTGTATATCAAAAACTTTCTTGAAAAACATTTCCAAAAAATCATTAAGAATCATTTTCCTAAACCATGATCTTTTAAAGTAAGACATAGAGTGAAGTTAAATAATCTTCTATGTATCAGGATTCGCTAGTTAGATACAAAGCGAAGTTAAAATACCTTTAGTGGAGCAGAACTGGCGGGTTAAATACAATGGAAGTTAACATATTTTAAGTGTACCAGATTTGCGATTTAGATATAGAGCGCAGTCAAAATATCTTAAATGTATTGGCATTGGCGAATTAGATACAGAGCGAAGTTAAAACATTTTAAGTGTACCAGAATCGCGAGTTAGGTACAGAGCGAAATTAAAACATTTTAAGCATACCGGAAGTCGCGAGTTAGTCGGAGAGCTATGTCAAAACAACTTATGTGTGTCAAAACTCGTGAGTTAGATACATTTATTTATATTAGCGAAGTAAAAACATTAAGTGTACTACAATTGACAGTTATACACAGATCGAAGTCAAAACATCTTAAGTGTACTAGAATGGGTGAGACAGACATAGAACGAAGTTAATACATCTGAATTGTACCAGAATAGGCGAGTTAGGTATAGAGCGAAACCGAAAAATCTTAAATGTACCAGAATTCGCGAATTAGACACAGAGTATAGCCAAAACATATTCAGTGTACCAGAATTCGCGAGTTTGACACAGAACGCCGCCGCAGCGCTTATGGAATTATGCGTTTCATAATATTCATATATTTTAGTTGCTAATTAAATACTTTTTAAAATTTTACCTTTCTCCATAAGTATCATTTCACGAATGATTTTGCCTTTAGTTTGTTTTCTGAACGATGTAACTCGTCAGCGTGTTATAATGTTGTATGTCAAAAATTTAAATTTCAATTGAAGTGCTACAGGATTGGCGAGATGGGTATAACGTTCTCGAAGAACATTAAAAGCGGTAAGAAAGGTGACCACTGATGGTTGGTCCAATGTTCCATAAAATCGAGATCCACGCGCGAAAGTCTTAATCACCTACAGCTTTGATGAAATGGCGTGGTGAGATTGATTTCAAAATAGTTTAAAGGGGCTACTGACTAACAGTCCAACATTCAAAATAGCTGGATTGCTATCCGAAACGTCAAAATCATCTACTATTTTGGTTGAATGGCACTGCGCAATGAATTTCTAAATCTAAAGTGGAAATGGGTGAGGTTGCAGTTTGCCCCACAGATCTTATAGTAAATCGATGATTAACTCTAAGATATATATGAAGGAAGACGCGAATGAGATTATCGTAATTTTGTTTAAATTGTACATTCTATGTTCTTTGAGGTAGTCAAATTGCCAGCCAGCGCGCAGTAACTTGACAGATGTCATTTTTCATAATAAAGGTTATAAACACAGGTATAAATACACATATGTGTATAGGATGACAAAAGCTATGACTTGGTGAAAGTTGGTTCAAGATAGTGGTCGATATTATATGTTTGTCCATTAGGAGATGCGACGAATGGATGCAGTCCGGATAGCGTCTCAGTGAGTGGTTAGTGGCGTCAGTAGCTTTAGAAGCATAGTACTAAAACTAGAAACCAGATATATTTTATCATTTTGAATTCCAAACATAGACTAATAGATTGATTGTTTCGATATGATACCTTTTACCATTTAGAGACATACATGTAACTATACCAGTGTGCATAAATATGATTCGAGCAGAGAATGTACATTTATCAATTCAATTAAGGATACTTTACTTGTGCTTCTGTACTTTGTCAATATTATCTTTCAAGTCCTTTTCCCTCTTCATCAAATACTTCGATTCGTGAAAAGCAGCTCCTTTGCATTTGTTCTCGAGCGAGGATCCCAATATGCCTAACTCTGGTTTGATTTTTTGTGGCACTGTCACATATTCAATTTCTGGTATTACACCCAAGTCTTGGGGCTTTTCTATTACTTCGTAAACGGGTTTACATGGACATTCCTGGCGTAATCTTATCGGCTGATCCCAAGGTCTGCCGCGCACGGTAGCTTTCTTGTACACTTTTGCATATTCCAAGACCATCTTCCTTTCGTTGAGCGACCTGGCAGCGTCTTCGGAATTCATGACAAGTTCTGTGCTTTGTCGATGCATTTTAGCGGTAAATTTTTCCGCGAGTTTCTCTCTCCGTTTTACCCATTTGTTCCAATTTTGCAGTCTGGCGTCTTCAGTTTCATAGTCGGTAGGATATTGTATGGCATTTAGGTTCATTTTTGGTGTAGTAATTAATTTATATCCACTTTTGGCTATAAATATATTAATGTTTTGCTTACTATTTATTTCTTGGATAGATATATAGTATTAAGAAATAATTTTATAGCGTATACCTTTTAGATGTCAACATTAAGGAGCTGCCAAGCCTTTATTCTTTTATTTTTTATTTTTTTATTCTGTGGCGATTATTCTCACCAGACAGTGCTTTTGCCAGTGTCAAGTTTAGATTTGTTTGTTAGGCAACACTGACTAGATGACACTCTAAATATCTGTCATTATTGCTTAACAAGAAAAATAAACTGAAGATCAAAAGAAAAATCAAATAGAAGTTTATTATTTTAGAACAAATTAAGCGAAAATATAAATAATAAAATTATAGATAATACAAAAGTGACAAGAATACATAGACGAATAATAACCGAATAATAAGTATATACATATGTATACACAAACATACATAAAAACAGATATACAAATATACATAAATGTAGAAGGTGATGCTTTTATTAGTGACGGATAAAAAGGATCTATTGTTAATAGGTAATTGAATTTTTTGTTTTAATAATTTATAAAACATTTAAATTGTGCCAGATACAGCTATCATATTTTCATTCGTTAATTGTTTTTTGAAATGTACAATTAACATAAATAATGTAAAGGTTTTTACTATACAATCTTATCTAATTATCTATAAAAAATTATATATCTTTGAAAGTATACTATCTAAAATTATGAAAAATATTTTTATGAAAGAAAATAGTTTTGGGGAGGGATTACATTTACAAATGTTTGACTGGTTTTCTTCAGTATAATGTTTTCTTAATTGTTAAATTATTTTTTTCTTTAATTTCTAGCTCTTTCATCAAAAAATATTCTTTACATTTTAGTCAATTAGAATTTATTAATGTAGCAAACCTGACTTGGACATTACTCACGCATCAATTCGTCAAGTTTATTTTTACATTAAAGACACTATATAACTAGAAATATTGTAGTTATTATTTAGAAACTGGTATATGTCTTTAACCTATAGAAAAGTAACAATTGATCGCTTTTTACAGTACAATATTTCCACTGTGTTTACAGTAACCATATGCCGCAGCTACACGGCTTGGCCGAATTTGATAGTGAGGTGTCTCTGGATTTATATAAATAATTATTATGTTATAGAAATATGACCATACATTGAAAAATTATGTAATAAAAAGACGATTAACTTAAGACCATGGATTTTTGATGAGAAAAAATTAAATTGTTATTATTTATAGTAAAGTGATACCGAAAAATAATAAAGTGCTTAATACTAAATAAATTAAATCTACTGCTTTTATCAGCAATTTTATAATTATAATTTTATTTAAATAGTTATTATTTAAATGGATTTTGATTCATTTTCTTTGGATTGTTTTCAAAATATCTTGCTAAATAATTGCTATTAGAACGTTTCCATTATTGATGAAACACTTTCTATTATTTGTATAATATCTGCATCAACCATTTTCTATTATTTGTATATTATCTGCATCAACCATTTTCTATTATTTGTATATTATCTGCATCAACCATTTTCTATTATTTGTATATTATCTGCATCAACCATTTTCTATTATTTGTATATTATCTGCATCAACCATTTTCTATTATTTGTATATTATCTGCATCAACCATTTTCTATTACTTGTATATTATCTGCATCTTACTTGTGTATTTTTCTTATTTTGTTCTCCATGTTATTTTCCTACGTACCACTATTATGTAGCGTAGGGTGAATTGAATTGAAAATGCCCAGTTCTTTCTTCAACTGTTTAGGCACCATGGTCCGTTCAACAGTTGGAATTAATCCTTGCGCATGGTAAACTGGATCGCTCCAACTTGTTTGGATCAGCCTCGGGGGTTGATTCCAAGAATTACCGCGTATTGTAGCTTTTTTGTATACCTTTGCGTATTCTAAAACCATATTGCTTTCGTTAGTTGCTCTAGAAGCATTCTTGGAATTCATTACCAATTCTGAAGTCTTGCGGTGAGTCAGTTTTTCAAATTTTTTGCTCAATTTCTCTCTTGTCTTTACCCATTTGTGCCAGTTGGCCAATCTGGCGTCTTCGGTTTCGAAGTTAACCGGATATATCGTGGGTAACTTCTTCATATGTATTATGGATGGGAATGGAAACTTTTTGCAAATTGGTTTAGGTCTATTTTTGATTTAATATGTGTTACTAATATTGAATATATTTGGCGTTAATTTTGTAGAAATTCATTATTGACAGTTAAATGAAACTACGTGATGTAGTTTTATTTCTACTTTCTTTAAGTTCTTTACCACGACCTAGGTTTCGTTGTATTACAACATATAACAGATATCAAGATCTTTGCTAATAGCCCACCTGAAGATGTTGTAATACTAAATTTATATGTTACTGTTACTAAATTTATACAAACGTCATATCACCACCGATATTCTTACCACTAGTCTATCTCTTATGGGATACGTAGCATACTAGAAATGTTATGCATTAATTTAAAAGTAGACGTGGAAAGTTGTCATTACAATATAAAGGTTAAATAGACATTAAACTCTACAGTTACGTTGCACATTTTGTTGTGAAACTCATGAACGTACATGTTTTTGTAGTCACAATTAAAAATATTTGTATTATTTTGTCCCTGGTCTTATAGACTATTTGTATTGTTAGGCTCATGAAGCGTTGATCGTCGCAGGTTTGTGCCTACACGCTTTGTCCTGAATGAGCACAATTTACTCAAATTTTGGGCGAGCTTTACCGTCATCAGATTTTGTAATGAAATAATAATTATTGATATAAACTTTTTACATTAGAATATATAAAAAATGATATAATCTAATTGTTTTGTTCTATATACGATAATTTTAAATGTAAACCTAACAAGGTTTATACAAACGCTGTAGGTACAAAGGCTGCGCGCGCATCACACGCGACCGGCACGGCTTGAGCTAAGTACCAGATGGGCTTCTATATCGAGTTAACTAATATGTGTTACTTCTAAGTACGTATCTATATTTCTATTCAGGACGATGTTACCTCAAGAACGGACATTTGAATTGAATGGGGATTTCTCCGTCTGCATACTTTCATATTATTTTTTTGTTATTTCAATCGACAGCAGAATAAACAGCACGTTTATTTTCTTTAGTAGGTATGTTCACAGCAAGTAGATTCATGTTCAACAGAAGTAGTTGTCTAGTCAGCACATTTTAATGAATTATTTCTGTTAATTTGTCCATTTTCCTTGTTGCACTGTTGTATTGGAAACATACATTACCCTTTTAAGCGAATTTCCTTTAAGGAAATACGGTATTGAGGGCGCTCCGATGTCGGAAGTTTTTATTTATTTCATTGTATTTTCGCCTAACGTATGTTCGGAACTTGGAAAGGTCGTTAGATAGTTTATATACATATACCAAGTTTATATCCATATACAGGGTATATGCTTATAAATTTTCGTTCACAGGTGATTTTGTATAACAAAAAGAAAAAAATACCATATTTTGAAAACTGATTGCTTTTAGTGAATTTATTTTTAGATTTCCGTATCCAAACTAGGAACCCTAGTAGTTTCGTCTTGTCCCTCTGTCTATCTGTATGTCCTTCTGTATGTAACAAGTGTTTTATTCGCATATTAACGAAAAGACATGCCAAACTTCAGTTTTATTGACTATACAGATGAAATCTTAAGAGGTTATACATATTTATAACGCCTGTAAAGTTATGACAACATTTTTTGTACAATTTTTTTAAGGTACCTTCTATACGTGAAACTCTATAAAAGTGACTTAAATCAAATGCAAAAATAACTTTGCTTATTGAAATGTATATTTATTATGTCTTTGAAAGATATGCTAACAAATGTATTGGACGTTTGTATATTTACATGGTTTGTATATTTACAAACGTATTGCACGTTTGTATATTTACATGGTGAAAAATAATGTTATTTAAAGTTTGCATGATGCTTTTACGCTTTTGAAAGAAATATCTTTATGTTGTGAAAAATTAATATTTGTAAATATATTAACAAAAATAATGTGTACCTTTACAAGTTTATATGTGCATAAATGTCTAAGGAATCTTTGTAGTGCGAGTTCTATTCATATTTTAGGTTTTTATTTACTTGCCCTTATTCATAGTAATTTTATGAATTACGTCTATAATAACAATTATATAAAAGACATTGTGTTAACACTTTACGAATAGTCAATTTATCTACTCAGTTAATTTAAAAAAAAAGTTTTTCGATACTTTTTAAAGTTTTACTTACTGAATGGTTACAAAAATTAAATTGAATATATTTGACGTTAATTTTGTAGAAATTCATTATTCACAATTAAATGAAACTACGTGATGGAGTATTATTTCTACTTCCTTTAACTTCTTTAACATGACCTAGGTTTCGTTGTATTACAAAATCTTCAGGTGGGCTATTAGCAAAGATTGAATCTTTTGAATCTTTAGTTTCATTTAATTGTGAAAAATTCATAACTTTTGTATTTTTTACTAGATCTTTCAAATAATTACACACATGTTACATTTTACAGATTTTGGAATGTGAAATCGATTGCCATTGATTCCAGCCCGCTGCCACAAACCACTTTCACCATAAACAGTGCGACGATGTCGAAACGACGCGCACAAACGTTGTGAAACGTCGCACGAAACGATTGTGCGGGAAAAAAGGTAAGTCGCTGCGGAGCCGCGGGGCTGCCTTATTTTGTAATGTGTCAAAGCGAAAATATTAATGTGTCAAAGGTAACGAAATGATAGTATGTCAAAGGTAAATATAGTTGAAATTAAATAGAATTGAATTTAATATCAACGCACGTCGGAATGTCTTATTGATAAAGTTGGGTATGCAGTTTTGATTGTACTAGAGAGCGATTTGTTGTTTATGAAAAATGTTAGCAATTATAGATTTCACCTGAGTACATTCTTCTATGAATTTTTCTCAGATATAATTTCTACGAAGATGTTACGTTTCTGATCAAAAACCAGCCTAGTGTGGAATTATGGAACATGTACGGAACCGTAGCTATAAATATACATCTTCTGAAATTGTTTTCACAAGTTAATGGTATTTAATTGAAAGCCTTAATCAAATGCTAGTTAGTATCTGGAACATTTTCAGTTTTTCCAAATCCACTGGCGAAAAATTAGGATTGAAGGCACAATAGTCTGATGTGTATTTTAAAAATATTTTTGTAATATTATTTTATATGTATTTTATATTCAAAAATATTTTAAAAATAAAATATTTTTGACGACGAATGATATCATTTAAATATGGCAAGCGTCACACACGATTTAATTTGACATTCGATGGTTAAGCTATTTGAATTTGTTTAGTCATTCTGATTTCATTTCAAATATTCAAGGTTTTATTTTGATTTGTCTTACTGACTCCATTATTCTTTACCTCATATAGCTATGTATGTTATTGGACAACTGAAATAGAACAAAAATATGCCATGACTAATGGAAATTTTAACTTCAAAAAATATTCTTCAACGACAGGTATCATTTTTTATAAGTATTTTTCACATAATTATATTAATAAATGTTTACACCAATAAGCATTAATTAATAATATTATGGTTAAATATTATTAATACTAAATTAATAATATTGTTATTCCTATACTATTATATTATTAATAATAAAATAAATAAATAGTTACACAGTTAGTTTAGACAAATCTCTAAAATTAATATTTTAGGCAAGTATGTTCGCCTCTCTCATATTCGATGCATATATACGACGTATTGTTCCTGCCTCTTGGCGCCATTTTGTTTACAGGCACCCATGGTGGTTAGATATATTGATTTAAATAGTTATATATATATATATATATATATATATATATATATATATATATATATGGCGGACTTATTGCCACTAGAGCAATCTCTTACAGCCAACCAGAACACCAGTCTATCCCCGCTCGACGAGCGGCCGGAAATCGAATCCAGGTCCCCGCGGTAGTCTGCGCAGTCAAAGGCCGTATGCTTTGTAATCAACTCAACCAACACCGACTACTAAAGAGTCTAGCAGTAGGTGTTGACTCGACACATCACGGCGACGACAAATATATTTATTTACTCAGAAATGACATTGCGTCTGCTAGCCAATTACGACAACATTTACGTGGCAAATTAAGATATGTGAATAAAAATACGTTTTACACGAAAATACAATAAATGAATAAAAATACCATATTACGATAAATGAATAAAAATACGATATTACGATAAGGGAATAAAAATACGATATTACGATAAGTGAATAAAAATACGATATTACGATAAGTGAATAAAAATACGATATTACGATAAGTGAATAAAAATACGATATTACGATAAGTGAATAAAAATACGATATTACGATAAGTGAATAAAAATACGATATTACGATAAGTGAATAAAAATACGATATTACGATAAGTGAATAAAAATACGATATTACGATAAGTGAATAAAAATACGATATTACGATAAGTGAATAAAAATACGTAAACACTATTATTTACAACTAATAATATTTGCATGTTATTATAATATTGCATGTTATCATATTAATGTCACTTTACAAAAAATTGTCGAATATTCTAATTATAATACTCGACGGGAGTGCGAAAAAGAAAAATGTCACTGTCACTAACATGTTTAGCGAAGAACGATAATTTCTTTTAATATTTTGCTATGATTTCCTTATGATAAAGGTACTTGCAAAATTTCACACAAGTTGGTCTAAAATTAAAGTAATTGCTAAGCTGTGTCAGACAGACAAATATACTAAAGATTCTTGTTTCATTATGGAACCCTAAATAATAATTCACTGTACCTAGTTAATATTTTATCGATGTGATATTATACGTACGAATATGTTATATAATAGGTTTTACATAATAAAACAGCACACTTTAATAATATAATTTACATAATAAACAAATTGTAACCTTTCTAACCATTTACATGTATGTTGCTCGTTAAAAGATACGACAGATAAATCCTCAATATAAGTTACATTAAGTATACGTTTTAAATAAAACCAAAAGACCTCATAACATAAAAACAGGACATATTTCCGAGCGCATGCAGTATCACAACTTGATTGCTTATATAGGTCTGTACGTTTATAATGGATATATATGTATCTGCAATAGCTGCGTGCGTGCGTGGCGTCGCGCGACCTCGCCGCCGACACACGCACACGTAGTAGTTGTGCCGAGTGCGCACTACACCCGTTTTCATTATATTCAAGATTTTTATCATTATTATTGTTGCTCACTATGTTGTTGCAGGGCGTTATCCTGGTGTAAATTTCATTTTTATATTAATATGTGTAATACGGTATATAAATAGTTTTAGTATTGTTTATTTTCAATTTCATTCATGTCATTGACTTCGTAAATTAATTTAAAAGTATTCAATTTTTCGGATGAAATAAGGTAGCTCTCTTAAAATCTTAGAACGTGAAGTAGTGATAGTTTCGTGAATATTTATTAAACCATTGTAGAAGAATTATTTAGTTTTTGGTGTAAATTCTTATCTATAATAAATATGGTTAGAATCTCTTTAGAAAGGATAATATAGTTCCATAGACAATTAACTATGATAAATATTATTATTGGCAAAAATATAAAGATAATTTTTTTTATCAATGGGTAAAAATAAATTGATTTTTTTTAAATAAATTGATTTTTTTGATACATTTAATATTCTTTATTCTTATCAACATATTGAAAAGTTGGAGCGGATAGTGCGGCCGCTGTTAAATATTATTGAAGAACCTGTGCTTTCATAATTAAAATTACTTAGCTTTTTTTCTAACTTATGTTATAAAAATAATATCATTGATTGTGTCTCTTGTTACGTATCTAAAAGTTGAAAAATATTATGACTAAATAGGTCAATGCAAGACTTATAAGCTTTCTAACTTAAATTCTTTTAACTAAAATTTATTATTATATTAATCTTTATCATATTCGGATCTTCAGAAATACAATTTTTGTGAAAAATTTAAAGTAAAAATACTTACGTACTTTAACATTTTTATTAAAATCACATTAAAGTATAATGATATTTAGCATTATAATGATATTCACCAAATATTTTTTTTACCATTAACACAGTGTTATATAAAATATAACCGAGTATTATAAAATTTGTTAAGTGTCGATAACAATCTAATTATATTACCTTTTTAATTAATTTTATAGTTACAATAATGTGTACTTACGTAAGATTATTTTTTAACACGTGTAGCTAATATGTTAATTTTTCAACGCATGTCCACGCTTTCATGAAATAGTAAATATGATCGGTATGAGAATGTGGCAAGTGCGTACTCGACCTTACCCCGCACCGCTCGGCACGCACGCACGAACGTGACGAACGGGCACGCTACCCGAAACTCGGCGGAGATGCACGAAGAGCCGTTCGTGTGTTCGTGACGCACGTTTCTCTTTAGTTACTCGGCGCTTGTGTGCGTGGTTGTCGTCTTTTACTGCGCTACCCGTGTCTGCTGTGAAATTCCGATCGATAGTAATTGTGGGTTGCTGCGTTGGCAAAATTGCTTCGTTATAATATTGTATAAGTAAGCACTTTATGTTGCTCATTATGAACTCATTTTATTGTATGTGTTAATAATTTACTTATTCTCATATTGTTTTGTAAATACACAAGTATTGCGTCCATAGTGTTAGTTTATTCCGTTCCTACTGGTATTTGTCAATGTTTAGTACAAATTAGTTTTATAATATGTTGTTTTTGTTATAGTTTTATGGTAATGTGTTTTATTTAGATAAAATTAATGTATTGATTATACGAATTAAAGTATTTCGTTTCATGAAGAATATCAAAACAAATACAATTAAATTTATGAAGAATAGGTTATAAAAGACTGTTTTACGTGTTTTTGTCCGTGTTCGAAGAATTTAGTGTTAACAAATCTTTAATCGATTAATATGAACTATATTAATCGATTAAAGATTTGATGATAATAGAAACATATTGGGGTCGGGGGGGGGGGTGTATTACGTCAGGATTCATTTAGGTATTGTGTCATTAAGACAAAATATGATTACATTGCATTATCTCTCATACAAAAAAAAATGACAGTTCGCCATCTTATTTTTTAGCGAGGACGAGACATGGTATGTAGGTAGTTTGCACTAAAGAACCTATATTACTTTGCATTTACCAATTTGAAAAATGATTTTGAAGTTGTGCAGTATCTTATATCCTAAAAATGTATTATTGACGTGGTAGTGTTCTTTTAAAAGAATTCGGTTTAGATTCTCGGTTAGAGTAATACTTTTATTTAGCCGCCTAAGGATGTAATTTTATGTATTATCAATAAATAGTGATATAAAATAAGAGTAACAAGTTTAAATAACTTTTTTTTTAAATTGGTAATACCTCAAGTTTTGTAAAAAAAATTGAGTAAGAGAAAAAATATAATTAAGAAACATTTTTAGGGTAATTTTTTTAGATTTTTTAAATAAAAAAAATCCTTGAAACTTCGTCTGTCCGTCCGTTCGCCTGTCATACTTTAAAGTTTACGTAGATAATTTGGTGTGAACATCTGTTAGGTGAAATTCTGAATTGGAAACTCTTAAACCGGAAATGAATTATTGCTACGAATGTTGCAAAAGTTGATTTTGTCATACGGTCTACATGAAAGCAAATTCTTTAATATTCTTTTAAGTATTCAATTCTTTTTTTTTTCAGGCAAATTTAAGGATGTAAATTTTTCACGTACAACTCTCGCAAAGAAGATCCGAAATTTTGTAAAGCAGCTAGTAACTTAAAAGATCTGTGTGGCATTCGACGATGGACTGGTCGAAGGATGAGTGCCTGCGGGCTATAGATTTGTACAAGGCAGAATCAGTGCTGTGGAGCAAGAAACATCCTCTGTACTATGACAAAAAGCGTAAAGGTATGGCGTGGGCTACGGTGGCAACTGCCATGAACGTGGACGTCCCGACTTTTAAGAGGAAGATGAATTCACTTTTGGGCTCCTTCCGAAGAGAAAGGACAAAATATTGTAGGATAAACGCATCAGGTCAGGATTTTTGTCTATTTTAATAATTTATCAGAGCTAAAACCCAATTGTCAATATCAATGTGTATTTGGCTGGTTTGAGCGAATATGTTAATTTTTAGTTAGGATCAAGATAAAATTCCGATTGTCAAAATCACTAAAAATGATGTATCCTAACGTCGGTTGACGAACTTAAGTTTACTAAACTAAGTAACAGATAAAGTTAAATGCCTCAACACACAATCTTACTTTTTGACTGGAGATTAAGTATGACGATATTTAATACAATTCTAATAAACGTACATCTCTATATACATATTGTAAAATCATGAACCACCTAGTAAGACTCTTATGTCAAGCTTTAGTCTCCGGTTCATAAAATTCGATGTCATAATTATTCTAAGCTAAGACGATATCTGTGTGTTCAGGTGTAAAAACCATAAATGTTCTATATATTATTCTTATTTTCTTTATAAGTGACAGCATGTGTTGTCTATGACAATGTTGGATTTATGACTTAAAAACTGATTGGAAATTAAAATATTTTCGTAATTATTTAGTTCTTTAAATGTTGTGAGGTTGTCTATGGCTTTGTGGTGTGATTTTCGACTTTTATATATGTATATATATATATATATATATATATATATATATATATATATATATGTCATTATATATGACTTTTATATATGTAAAAAGAGACATTATTTTAAACAGTATTTTTAAATAAAAAAACAATGAACTTTATGCAATTACTGCGTATTTTAGTATTAATATACTAAAGAGAAACTTTAACCCAAATCTGTTAATACCAACCTCTTATGATGGTTTAATTATGACGATGTTTAATTAGTTCCAGGTCACCTAGAGGCGTACACACCGCGATGGTTTGCCTATGACAAAATGACATTTTTACTACAAGACAGTGCAGATAGAGACTACTATACGAATACAAGTGCTGTGAGTTTTGACCCTCTAGTTTGATATATTTTTTAATTGGTATTTTGTAGTAAACTGTACATTTGATTTAAAGAAGCCTAGAAATATAAATAATAATTTAATGTTATCAATTGTTACGTTCCTTTTGCTACGGCTACAATGCTGTGAATTCTTTGAAATCGAGTAAAATCTTTTTATAATGAAATATTTCGACTTACTGTTGCAGGACGCAGGTTACTACGAAAATAATGACGAGTGCGATGTTAATTCAATGTTGGAAACTAGCCACGACATTCCAGTGAAGGATGAAAACTCTTCATTCAAGAACGAATCCGATGATTACATGGAATCGGATAATTTTCCAGAAGTTGACAACAGTTTTAATGAAAAATATGTCGAATTGAGAAACGTAGCCGGAATGAGTCACCAAGCGGCAATGAGACAGGCTATGCTGGAGACCGGTCTAAAAATGGAGGACCAGGCGGGTTCCAGTTCCCAAGCGACAGACGATGTGTTTACGGTCTACGGGCAGTACGTTGCCAACAAGCTACGCAGCTACGATTCAGTGACGAGGGCGGTGGTGGAGCATGCCATAAACGAAATTTTGTTCGGTGCCGACTTGGGCAAGTACAGTGAGGTTCCAAAGCTGCACAAGAGTTTTACGCACATTTCGGTACCCGTTTACAAATCAGAACCGGACGAAATTTGTCCAGAAAATGATGAGGCCCCGTCATCGCCTCCGGAAGTGAAACCGGAAGTGTAATTGATTAACTTGCGGTGTTAGAACCACGTGGTATCTTGTATGGAATAGTCTTACAAGAAAAGGTTCAAATATATATTTATAGAATTATTTATAATGAATCTAGAATATGGCGATGTCTTATTTTTATTGGCAATATTCGGACGAGACACGGTGTTACCTGTGTTAGATATATACGTAGAAATTAAAAAAAATATGTAAAATTTCTCGACATACATTTATAATGTAATTCCTTTGACAAAGGATGCCAGAAATGTTTTTCTTACTTCAATGGAACAATTATTTATGAAAAAGTAAATATCATCGCAAAAAGTCATCTAGGTTTTTTTACGCAACTGACCCATTCTTTTAAAAGTGACTACTTTTAAAACTATTATAATGCTTAGTGAAGTGAGTTAAAGGTATTTTTTTGTAAATATTTACGTAAAACGGATAGGAAATTGAAATGCGAGTTGTTCGTTGTAGAATTCAAATTTCGTGGGTCATGAAAAAATGTTTATGGTTAAGACTTGCTAAAAATTTTGGTCTTACTGATCTCATAGACGGAGCGAAAGCTAATTTTATATAATATTTTGCAAATATTATTTGTTATATGCTGAATCAAAATAAATAAGGAATTTCGAATTAAGCATGTACTGTATTTGTGTATTGATGTGAACATCTTAAAATTTCTTATTTAGATTATAATAAAGATTATAATAAAGATAAAATAAAAATTAAAAAATATGCCTTTTTTTCATCCATATTTTTAAATACTGATTTACCTTAAATGTTAATCATATTATTTTATTATCTAGAATTTGCCATTAACCCCGTTCGCATTTAATTTAATTTGACTTACCTAAATTATGAAACATACCAGTTTTTAAGACGGATCTTCATGCGTCAAGACCCGCCAATAACTGTTTAGTAGTTTTTGAATTATTCCCCTACAAACAGAAAGAGAGAAAAATTTAAAAAAAGGATATTTTTTTAATTGAAGACCTCCAAATAACTATTCCAAACCTCCAATAACCTTCAGAAATATCTCAATATACGGACATGTCTGTGACAATTTTATAACAATTTTTATTACGAACGTACGCTTGTCCGCCTGTTTAATTTTGTTATATGATTTCTTGAAATTGGTTAAAATACTCCCATTTAAATTTCTTAATTGCATATTTTAGTTTGAGCAGATATTGATAAAACATAAAACCGATAAAGGAGTAAACAATCGTTTATATATGTAGTCTAGCGACATCTAGTAAATATTTAAAGTTAAAAAAGTCTCGCTTCTTCAATCAAAAGATACTTTATTATTTTATTTTTTGTAAAATCAATAAATTTTTACACGGGAAATAATGTGCGTAAGATTGTTACAATAATTATATGTTTGCGCGATACGAAATCGACATAGTTTTGTTTGTATTCATATTAAATTAATTTCGATCTCGCATAAGATGCGAAATAACGCCACGATTTCGCGTCAACGATAACGTTATCTGTTTGCAAATCGTTGATCAGTCTGCGTAAATATTTTTATTTAAAATATTTACGATGTTAAATTATGTTATATGTAACATATTTATTTGTTGACAACGTAAAGTTAGATGAAGTTTTAGGGTTGGTCTGTAGTGAAAAGTATAATCGAATGAAAGTTATTTTCTAGAAATACATCGGGGTTAAAAATAAATGTCACTTCGGTTATTAGCAAATATCCTATTTTTTGAGGTTCATCGAATGCTCTATGAATAAATACTCATAAAATATGAATATAAGATGATATAATAAAAATATTATTCACGTTCTTTTAGCTTCCCTTTTTAATTTTTTATTTATCCAAAGTTATTATGTCGCCACGATAAACCGTCAAGACTTGTAATTCCATCCCAAACATTGACATGTAATTTTTGCAACGTAGTGACAAATTCGCTTTGTAGTTCATGCCTTTTGTACATAGATGGCTACATTAAAATATAGGATGGCCGCCACGAGATGGCGTTGTTCAGGTAACATTTTTTTACTTGATTCATTTTACCGATATTTTATTATTTTGTCTTTAAGTACTTTACAAAGAGGCTCATACTTCGTACCCTTTTTAAATATCACAAATTGGAGTACTGTGATTCCCCTTTATAGGTGATTTCAATGAGTTTACGAATCTCGTACACCTTAGGGCTTAAATAAAATTACATTTTAATCGACGTCGAAGTATTAGGTATTCAAAATTTATTTGATTTAACACCGTAATTTCAACTACATATGCTGTTGGCTATTATTTACTAGTCGCGGAATATTATTTAAGTACGTGCGTAATTTTTATGGTAATGAATAAGTTAAATACCGAAATTTAATGGCGGTGTTTCGCCGTCATTTGTTCGAGATCTGTAAATTACAATCTAGTGTAGCTAAGGAGGGTGGTGGGGGAAAGGAGTTTCGATTGTAATCACCGGTTCCAAATTTTCTAAAAAATGTCCATGCATTATGATTATTTTAAATTTCAGAGCAATTTATAACTTAAGTTCATCGTGAAACGAATCGATATTGATTTTATATTTGTTACCCACTCTATAAATTTTTAATCTTTTTACTACATTTGTCTGTGTCACGGGCTTTTTAAAATTTAAGCCTGTGTCACGGGCTTTTTAAAATTTTAATTTGATATACATAAAACTAACATATGACAATATTTTATTATTAAATATGTTTAAAGCTGTGGTAAAAGCTGATATTATTTAGATTTCGTATATATGTATATAAACCCGTCAAGTACGGTAGAAGTCACTCCAAGAAGGTTCCGTAAACAATTATATTACCATTAACATTATTTATACCATGAAAATATATTGCCTAGCACGTCTGTCACAGGCGTAAATACTTCGTGAATTTTTAAAAAATAGGTCGGTGTCTTCTTTTAACTTTGATGAGAAACATCTAATGGCACCTTTGAATGGAAGTTAAAACGTTCTGATGGCAAGTTGCGACGTGCCATTCGGTCAGCATCGCGTCTTGTCTGCTCTTTCCGACTTAACGCTTCCCTCTCTACTCATTACACTTTACACGCACTACTTTACGTGTGTGTTAGTGTATCAGTATTGTTCCTTATTTGGTAACGTTTACAAATTTACTCGTTTATGTCGGTGTTTACAATTTCGTTATCGAACGTACAACGCCCTAAAAATATTGCAATATAAAAATATAAAATAATTTAGATGTTTGACATGTGTCAGACGTCCCATTTTTTAATATCTAGGTCTTTTTAGTATTTATTATTTAAATAGTTGAGACAAATTACCACTTTCGACGTAATGACGTTTTTGACATAGATCTGGTATCAAGATGGTATATATATTCTATATATTAACAAATCACACTCTGACGAAGTCGCGATCGGGTGGTTGAGTAATTATATATCGCAGGGAAGTGGGTAATTCGGTTATATATATTGGTATTATAACAAGACAATGACAATGGGAGCGCCTAAAATTATCAGGTACAAAGAGAATGAGTTTTCCAAAAAATGATTTGTCGGTAAAAAATTTTCCGACAAATTATTGTTAGAAAATTTATTTTATTAGTGAAACTTCACTTCTGTACTGCAACATCCAAGAGAAAATTGGTAGGAAATAGAAAAGAGAATTAACAATATCGTCTCATGTAGAAATAACGAAGGAAAGTTTTAACATATTCAATCTGTATTTAGCTTCATCTAGACTTCAAGAAATTACTTGAGTTGGTTTCTAAATTATTTTGGTGGTAAAGTCATATATAATAAATAATTAAGGAAATACATCGAAAGTCCCTAGTATTACATGATTTAACTACATTTGACAAATGACCATGAAAAGTACGACGTGAATAGACATTAATTCGTATATCGATTATCTCAATAAGTTGCTATGAGGACGTTCCATTATCTAATAGTACATCCGTACCGAGAGGACCGCGCCCGACCTTAGGTCTCCACGTAGCATTTGCTTGGATTGCGTCGAAGGTCGCTCTCAACACACCGTTCAAGAACAACATCGATATCACACTGTAGCCACTTGCAATTTGCTATAGTTCTAATAACTGAAAAACAATTCACATTGTTCCCTAATAGAAGGCATTGTGCAGTTTTAACCACATTATCTATATTATATATTAGGACAGTGAGCGGTAAATATCCGAGATTCAAACTCTGGCTTAGCCCTAATCGCGCGAAATAGACATAAAATTACTCACAAGTACGTATTGCCTTATATTTGCAAGATACGGAGAGAAGATACATGAGATTGGAAAAGATAATCGGGCTTCGCCAAGTCGGTATAATAGGATGTCATTATACACGCGATCAAAATTTTTCTAATAGCCGTAATATGGAAATATCGAAATTAATCTTAATATATAAACTATTTGATATAAATAATACAGATGGAATAATCACGTTATCGAATATTTAAGAATGTTGTATACATTTACGTGTTGTATACAGTTACAGGTAAATATCTTAATCGTATGTATCTAATGTACTCAAGCGCTTATTATTAATAATAAAATTAATTGTTAATGGATAAAGACTATATGGGTAAAATTTAGTAACTATATATAGATAGTAGGGTCTCGGGGTAGTCTATATCTATTGAAATTATTGTTATAAGCTAAACGAAATAATTTTACCTCTAAATTCTTATCAAATGCTAGTATTTAGAAATTTCAAATCTATGGTTGAAAACTTATTGCGTGACGTCGAGAACAACATTACAACAATAAACAACAACAATGAACAACATTATAGGTAATAGATAAATTCATGTACGAGGAGGCATTAAAAAAAATGGCTAGCTTTCATGTACATAGACCTACAATTTTATTGTAGACCCTC
This sequence comes from Druceiella hillmani, assembly GCA_039881145.1. Taxonomy (NCBI): domain Eukaryota; kingdom Metazoa; phylum Arthropoda; class Insecta; order Lepidoptera; family Hepialidae; genus Druceiella; species Druceiella hillmani. Next base: position 12,377,629 of record JAYKKI010000016.1, on the reverse strand, counting down.
TGATGCTGTGACGAACGGACGGAAGGTGATGAAATTATAAGAATTCCCTGTTTTACTAAGTAACTCTAAAAAGGCTTAGAACGATAATACACAGTGTGTTTTTTTTTAACTTGGAGAAATCCAAAATCATAGCAGATACAGAGAAACAGTATTAGGTATTTTTATGGAAACAATTCTGACATAGTCAAATTTTTGGTCAAACATTAGTTTTTTATAAAAGTGATTTATATAGAGATATTTTATATTTGAAATTTAATATAAAATTCAAATAAAGAACTATTCCTCTATGCAATAAAATATTGATATGTTGTGTCGTTCGATTGTCAAATTTTAAAAAGTTTTTATAAAATTTGACAATCTTCTGCTGTCTATATTTTTTTCTCCCATACAATGGAATTAACTATCATAAAACTGAGTATCATAAAACTGAGTATCATAAAAATGAACTATCATAAAACTGAGTCGATCCAGATAAAAAAAATTGTCAATTTTATTAATTTTTATTGAAAATTCACGCTTCAACAATAATTTGACTACATACTTGTTTCTATAAAAAGATCTAATGATATTTAAAACAGTTTCCCTGTATCTGCTGCGATTTTTAGATTTCCCCACTGGTCCAGTTAAAAAACAAAATCACACTGTACATTCACAAACTTCAAAGGTTTATTTATTACATCCGTTCTTTGACAACTCTTATAAATGAAGAGATCCGTAACAGATTGCTTTATCCAAGAAACATCGTAGATATTCTGAAAGCTATGTTAAATAACAAGTGCTTCAGGACGTATAAACATAGTTAATATAAAGGATAAAGTTTTGTGTCTTTATAAAAGTTCGTTATGAAAGAAACTTTTCGAAGGACGGCTTTCACAATTCTAAGTACTATAGATTTATAACGATTTTATTTATTCAATCTACACCAAAAGTTACACTACTATATTAAATGCGTTTGAATATTTATGGTTCCATAGATGAAAAATAAAAGTCATAATTAAAACAATGTAAACTACATCAAGAATACACTGTATTAAATTCCTTTTAATATTTTCGGTTCCGTAGTAACAAAAAAAAACGGCCGAATGCGAGCTAAAGTCACGGGTTTCGTACTCCGTTTGAAGTGAAATTTCTTTATTTATCATAAGTCATAAGTAATATGGACTTCCTGGCGAAATCAATATTTAGTACTACTTAATGTTTTTAAATATTGGTTTTTAATATGTTTTTAAATACTTTATCATAAATATTGTGAATCATCATTTTATTTTACCTACAACCTATATGGGTGTCTCGTTTTTTCATAATTTTAGGTTGAGTAGTTATTTAAGGGGTCGGGGGAACATATATTTTGGCATATTTTCGTTATATTTCCGAAAATAACATTACTTCTGTTTTTGAGACATTATACATAGGATTTAAAAATAAATTATCGAGGGCTTAATTTGCCCGCTCTCTCCTTAAAATTTCCTTATAAATATGTTTCATTTATTGAGATATGTTTAGGTTAATGTGTTTTATTGATAAGCCAAATTTCAAGTTTCCACATCAAATGGCTTCGAGAAATACAGCTGTGATTGACGGATAGACGGACACGTAAGTGATTTTACAGATATTACGTTTTTCTTTTTAAGATGAGGAACCCTAAAATAGAACTTTGGTAACTTCATTATGTCTTTCCGTATATTTGATTTTTCTAGCACTTTAGACCTACGTACAAAACCTTTTGTGGGCTACGCTTCAGATGGGAATCTTAATTGACATATCGAAAAATCTATTTCTTTTTCTTCTCCATACGTTAAATTGAGAGAGAAAAATGTTTCTCGCACACTCTATTAAGTGAGGTGTTTAAGAAGATAAGTCTTTAAAAATAAAAAAAATATATTTTGTTTGCTATTTTCCATTTTAGGCTTCGTTTACGAAATACGAAAATTGATTATAAGTGCACCTCCCTAGTATTTTAAGTATTGCTTGCAAACTTGTTTAACTTTAGATACTTTTGATTATAATTTTCTGTTAAACTTATTATGATTTATTTACGTCAACAATTTCCAGAAACGAAGACAACTACCGAATCTTACTTTATGTATGTTGCGGCATAAACTTGCGCAATTTTATTTACTATATTCTCCAGAACGTAGACAATTACATGTTATTTAGATTTAAATCTGTTTAGAGGAAGTGATTTTAGTAAAGTGTCAATAAATAGAGGTCATAATAATCATGAGATGAGGTATTCAAATATTTGAGGTATTCATATATTTTATCTAGAAAATCGTAAGTAATTAGTTTAAAAACTATATAAGTTGTTTAATAACACTTGTTACGTGTATTATAACTTAATATATTCATACTCGCATATAGTATAAATTAATTTTATACGTGTTAGATAAGAAATTGAGAGAAATCATGATTAAAACAAAAAGTATCCTTTATAATGTGCATTAAAGTTATTAATGATTAAATGATGTAGTCGCAATTATAGTGGAGGCAAATGGCCTCTGTAAAAAGGTTTTCAAAGAAAAAGGGCAAAAAACGCCAAGAATAAACGTGCGTCGAACCGGAAAAACGTCGAAGCTTTATCATCTCTCCACACTACTTGACGAAAATGATGTCATAACTAAGAGACAAAGGAATAGAGACAATGCCAACGAATGTGCGAGGATTAACATTGAACCGGATAAAGGCAACGTATTTCGCTTCAAATGTTCCTTATTTTTTCACAGCCATGATATTGTTGTGATGTTTCCGTTTACATACGTAATAGTTAAATTTTTGTGAATTTTCGTCTCTGTGTTGAGTACATTGTTCAGATTGACTCTTCCTAGAGTAATTAATTATTGGAAAAGAGGGCTGTTGTGCAGTCGTGGGTTTTAAAAAGGTGTGATTTTAATTTACAACAAGTTTAGAGTGCAACGTGTTGAGATAAAGAACACGGCGACGATTTACAACAAAACAGTTGATGTATTCGCCCATGTTTTTTCCTTCTCCATGTAACTGGAATGAACTAAGAATTTCCTAAGTGTGCGGATTTCAAACTGATATTGGTTCGGAAATTAAAAAAAGAAGTTTTGCAGCTAACCGCTTTTGCAGGATCCGAGGACTTATTTCAAAGAAAGTTCTTAAGAGGAAAACAAAAATTTTGCTCTTTAAAGTCATTATTAGGTTTATTTTAAATTATGCTGCAGAAACTAAAACCAAAAACTCTTCTAATATTTGAAAGAAGAATTTTAAGGATTTTCACGAGAATAGTATTTGGAGTAGGAGATACAATTGTTAACAATACAGGAATTTTGAAGATCGCGTCCATGCCAAAAACGAAAAATTAAATAACGTGGATAGGCCACATAATAACGATAGGCCAGAGGAGAGTTACAAGGAGCGTGTTTGTAAACAGGTGGGTGATCAAAAGGACAAAAGCTGCCCACCTTTTGTCCTAAACTCCTGTTCTTTGGTAAGACTAAATGGAGAATCTGCCGGTCATATGGTCGGCAGAGGCTTTTCGACTATAACATTTTGCTATTGGTAATCAATTTCGTCTTCCAGGATGATTTGGGGAAAGCTTTTTGGAAAGTCAAAGCCCGTAAAGGACCATCTGATCAGTAATGATGAGTCTTGATGACGTTGAACAAGTGACATACTTGGCATGCACTTACGTTTCTTTGTAGTCAGTGGAATTAATTTTTAGGATTCCGTACTTCAAATTGAAAAATGGAACCATTATAAGATTAGTTATGTATATGTTTGTCAGGCCATCTGTCCCAGCTGATTTTCTCAGAAAATATGCGACGTAGTAACTTGAAAATTGGCAGTAAAATACCTAAATAATACTTAGTACAATACCTCTTATTAATCCACATATTTCGTACTAGCTCACTTTTTAAAAATATTTATATAAAAAGAGATGGGAAATCAAGTATTCAAAACATATTTTTCTTAAATTTTGCTTATGATGGGGTAGTATCATTTCAAAATGTTAATTATGAGGAATACAAAATTATAATGTTAAATTGCATATTTAATAAGATATTTTAAAAAGTATCCGAAAATAGGACTTTCCTTCCCTTATTTCCCTAGACTACTGAACTAAAAAAGAAACAGGAAAATTATAACGATTACCCCAGATATTCTAATTCTTTAAGTGGAAGATATCAGATGACCGTATTGACGCCCGTGGGAAAAATATGAAAGAAGGTGTTGGAAATATGTTTTTTCCAAGTTTTAAAAACATAAGTTGTCTTTTAGAGTAATGATAAAAAAACGATTAAATGCAATTCGGGTTAGGATTACGAAGCCCAACATTCGCATTATTTAATTTCGTATGTGCTTTGATACAAAAGACATTTTTTAATATAAAGAGTACGGTGTGGGTAAAGCTACTTATGTCCAAAATAGGATTTTTTGTTTCGAGTCAATGAATTATGTAACACATATGTAATATCAAATCCAAGTATATAACTTATTTCGTTAGAAGCTAGACGAAAGACTGACGGCACAGTAATGACACTTGGTTTCCGTTCTGCTCTTTTGGATATGGACAAATTGACATTTTAAATAAATACTTTACAAATTTGTAACAAAATGATCGATATTTTTAAAAAAATTTCTAATAAATGGGTAGTCGTGTATTTAATAACAAACGTAAAGCGACAAAAGTGAAAAAACTCGTGAAAAATAAATTTTTTTCACAGTTATTTTTATTAAATTAGTGTGAGTTGTGTCATTAGAAATTTTAACAGGAAAATAATAATAACAAAAATATCTACGGTTAATCATTTAAGGTTGTGATTTGTATAGTATTTATATACTTACCTACATGTGGACATAAACACTTACGAACTGATAAGGATCCGTGGCGAAGTTTAAATGTAATTTTCACAACTTCCCTAAAACATTTACTATAAACAATTGAATTTTTTCTTCTTTCACGAGTTTTCAATTTTGAAATTTCCCAAATACTCTAGGCTTATTTAAAATATAATAAGTTCCCAGAACTATCTATGCGAATGTGGACAGTTTCGAATAAAGTTCTCTGTAATATTAAATATGACCTAAGGTTCTAAAACGCAAATAATTAAGTCAGACAATACACCAAATCTCCTTAGTTTGTTAATATTTTATTGCCCAACAATTGTTTTACTTTCTTTTATGTATTTCCCGGTAAGAAGATATCTCTTTCAAACAATTTCTTTCATAGTGATGGGATATCTCTTTCATAGTGATGTGTGTTTTACCCATCACTATGAAAGACAAAACTATCAGAGCAAAATGTACGTCATCAACATTCCCTCATTAGAGAGATAGTCACCATATTCAGTCATTTCACATGATTTTATATCGTAATTAATATTGGTGCACGCTCAGTTCAGAAGTAAAGACATTAGTTCCCACTGAGACATGAAGTATATTTAGTTCTATAAAATAAGAAAAGGATGTACCATGCTATATAAAGAAGGTCGACACTTAGAAAAATGAACATATCTTTCTTCTTTCACTTCATTTATTGATTCCAAGTATATTGAAGTATAACACAAATATAAAAAGTTTAAAATATAGAAAAAAAATATATTTACACTACTATAATGCCAACGAATTCTCTGCTCAGACTGAAGTCTTTTTTATTATTAAGCTAACAGCTATCAATTGTGCTGTTGGCTTCTGTAAAGCTTAAGAGAAAAGAAATTACTTCATGTTGTGTCGTATTTTTACTGAGCAATGTAAACATTTTAGAAGTTTGTGTAAAAAGATGCTTTTTAACTTGTATTCTCCGCTCAAACATAAACGGTAAACCTTGGGATTACCATTAGGAATTGACGATGCCATTTACCGTCATTTTCAACCATTTGTATTGACGATGAGGACAGAAAAAAAGAGCTTCCATTTCTATGTACTTCCATTTAGATGTACTTCCATTTCTATGCCTTGAAAATTTATAAGTGTTATTTTCGTAATAAATACAAAACTTTGCCTTCAACTTAAGCCATCACCAGTAACGAGTTATGTGAGTATGTTTTTTAGCGTTTTAACTAATTATCGGTATGACATTTCAATTAAATATATTGGTGTATAAGTATCCACAGATTCTTCCAAATAAATTTAATTTATATTCATTTTAGTTTCGTAATTCTAAAAATTTCGTAATTATATAAATTATGAAATTGATACATTACGATTGATACATATTAAAATTATAACAATTCAATAACTCGATGTGTTAAAAATAGACTTGTTATTAAAGGAAAAAATATAATAATTTAAACTAAAGAAGCCTTTTGTTACCATCGTTCGATAGAATTCTTACAAGTACACATATCTAAACTCTAATTAATATGAGGCCGACAAATGCAATAAGGAAATTCCATTGAAGGACGTGCTTGATTTACAATTGATTTACTTGTGTTTTAAATACCATAGATGAAATACCAAAAATGGTAAAATATGTCACCAAAGATAATTTTACATTAATTTTGATTATCTGTATCCTGAAAAAGATTATTTGTATGTTTAACAAACCAAAAACGAGATAAGTGAAAAAAAACATGTTAAAATCTCTGATTTTTTTAAATAGTCTTTCTCATTTTATTAAATAGTGGATAATTATCAATCTCAGTAGGAATTTCATAAGATGATAATATCAACAAAAAAAATTGAGTGAAAAAAATTATTGAATTGATATAGAAATTGAGTTCTTAGATGATTATCTAAGAATTTGATTTCTATGTCAATTTAATTAGAACTTTTATGGATTGCTATTTTATAAAATAAATGTATCGTGAAGCAAAACGTAAAGTTGTAAACCTAGTCCATTCAGTAGTTTTTTTCATATTTAGTTATATCATCTGCATATTTCCATATTACCTACGTTTTTAGTATATATTTATATTTAGTTATATTATGTACGTCTTTGTTTTTATCAATCTCAGTAGGAATTTCATAAGATGATAATATCAACAAAAAAAATTGAGTGAAAAAAATGATTGAATTGACATAGAAATTGAGTTCTTAGATGATTATCTAAGAATTTCATTTCTATGTCAATTTAATTAGAACTTTTATGGATTGCTATTTTATAAAATAAATGTATCGTGAAGCAAAACGTAAAGTTGTAAACCTAGTCCATTCAGTAGTTTTTTTCATATTTAGTTATATCATCTGCATATTTCCATATTACCTACGTTTTTAGTACATATTGCTATTTAGTTATATTATCTACGCCTTTGTTTATACCTACATATTTTTACATAGTATTTGTTTGCACTTTGTGGTTTTCATATATTCGTTTAATATGTTTATTTTAGAATTGTGACACTTAATATTAGATTAGTTGTTTATCTATCTTTAATATCCTATCAAACGTTATGCGACTGAAACATTCGAGGAAATGTCAAGTTATAATAAACCGTACAAGAAATATATTTATAATTTACGATATACAAGTAATGCCCCTAACAGGAAAAAAATTGCCTACGATAACGAATAGAAAACATATTAGATTAAAATAACGTCACCTATCTTCATTTAATAATTATTTTCTGTATGTTTTCTACAGGTATTTTGGAAAATTTTTTTGAAATAATTTGTTTTGTGTTCTTCGGGATGGATACGGATAAATTGTTTCGTTTAATATTTTGTTTTCACAACCAACGTCCATTTATAAACAACACGCATTTTTGAAGCGGTCTTTTTTCGTGATTTTCTCGAGGAATATTAGGTAACTAAAAATTTAAGTTTGGAAACCAGGTTTTTAATTTGAATATTATAGAATATCCGAAAGCCAAGTACTAAGCAATGTTGCTTGGCGGGGTTTTAAGCCTTTCTTATTAAATATCGTGTTTATTTATAAAATCTGCTTATCAAGATCTTTAATTTGAAATCCTCATCTTGATGGTTTTTCCAAATTTTATTGTTTCCAATTGGAATGTATTTTCCGTTGGACAAAATGAAGACTCTTACTCCCATATGCACCACATACGGTCAAGACTGTCAGTCGGACTTACTGACAGTTAAAAAGGTATTTCTGTTTCTCATTAACTGTCAGTCGAGTCGGAATAACAGTGTACTTTACCGACCGTATCCTATTGCACGGTTCAGTTCCTAAAGTATTCATACAAAATACGTTTTCAACTGTCAGTAAATTAGCCTGAGAGTCCTGATCATTTGAGGCTCATACGGGCGTTAGCCGCCATATTACATGTATAGTAAAGTCATCTATATAAGGACGTCTGGAAGGATAAGAGGATTTTAATGATACCTCATTTGTTCGAATTGGATTATCCGTTCCGGGTCTAGAGAGTAATTTCCGGACATATCCATGTATATATCTATGTACGTACATACATGCGTACATACGGACACACACACACACACATACATATATATATATATATATATATATACATATATATATACATATATATATATATATATATATAAATACATATATATATATATATATATATATATATATATATATATATATATATATATATACATACATACATGCGCACTCGTACAAGCACATACCACGTGAGACATGCCAAGAGGGCTTAATGTGTGCCGCCTGGATATGTCTAAATCAGGCACGTGGCATCGTGCTTGGAAATAGTTTTGAATTCCTCATAACTAGACCTTTCAAAAAATATTTTTAAAATTGTTTGCGAGTACTTTATTTAGTCCCTCTATAAATACCATATAAATTTCTTAAAGTGTTAGTTACTGCAAATTTTCTGAGTCTATATGATCTGTTATTAGCTCAAACTTCTAGTTTCTACGTTACACTTTTTTTGAGAAAATCGGCTGTGACAGACAGAAAGACATGTGTGAGTTATTTTATAATTCATATCCATATTCTCATTTGAGGTATGGTTTCCATACTCCCATTTGAGATAAGTAACTCTAAAAACTAACATTATTTCATAAATGCTCCGTATTTTTATTTAAAATGTTCGTAACGAACGTGTACATTAAATTTCTTTACATATAGGCATATAGATGGACAGAGTCAGGTCTTCTTTTAGTTTTTAAAGGATGCAACCCTGAGACGTAATTAGAACGCCGTTGTCTTTGTCATAAAAAAACTGTCAATTAAATGACAGATTATGAAATTGAAAAGTTAGTTACGCGTACAACTACTTTATTCGTTTTCTGTTTGACGTAATCCAAAATTTGAAGTCACCGTGATGCAAGACCTAGATGGACAAGAAGAGGAGCAATCAGTTGTGGGCCAACCGCCTGAAGGAACGGTAGAGTGGATCCACTATTGGGCTCTCACCGAGCGGTTTTTGCCATCTCCTATCTCTGTATCAATTACAGGTTCCCTCTTTTACCGTTGTCCGCCAATAGTTTGGTATAATTTTGATATTTTTCCCAGAAAAGTTAAACTCACAAATACAGGATACAGCGGTAAATAAATTCGATTACCTTTATGTTTAAACCTTCATAGATAATTTAAGTATATTGAAAGACATTGATAATTTTAGAATCAACAATTTTTTTGTGTTGTTTTGTAACTTTCTGTTCTCTGTCCCTTCTACAATGAGATTCACGCGTCATTCATTTTATTCAACTAAATCTATATGTTCATATGGAGATGTGTGTAATTTATGATGGTACTTTCAATTCTATTATTCTTTACTTCACTGTCCTCTGTCATTTCTGAAATTAGTTTTATCAAGTCATTCCACCTCACGTTGAGTAAGGTGAACCACTTGATAAAACTCTATGTTTAGATAAGGATCTCTATGATCTACTATGACGTATTAATTTCGGTTCATTTTTATTATTTTCTGTCATTTCAGAAATTAGTTTCATCAAGTTATTCCACCTTACGGTGAGTAAGGTGAACGACTTGATAAAACTCTATGTTTAGATAAGGATCTCTATGATCTACTATGACGTATTAATTTCGGTTCATTTTTATTATTTTCTGTCATTTCTGAAATTAGTTTTATCAAGTCATTCCACCTTACGTTGAGTAAGGTGAACGATTTGATAAAACTCTATGTTTAGATAAGGATCTCTATGATCTACTATGACGTATTAATTTCGGTTCATTTTTATTATTTTCTGTCATTTCAGAAATTAGTTTTATCAAGTCATTCCACCTTACGTTGAGTAAAGTGAACACGTGATGTTAGTATCTATAATGTAAATATGTTTGGTGACTGTCACCTTAATGACAAAAATTTCAAACTTTAAAGCAGTTTAATTGATATAATAATTATACAGTATAATAATCATATGAAAATAAACGATTGACTTGTTGTAGTATCAGGGATTAATCCTAAACATGTTCAGAAAATAATATTAATACATGCAATAATGGATGACAAGAGAAGGATATAGTAACTTTATTCAAAATACAAAAGTAAATGTAATTTAGTTTAAGACCTCGTTTGTAAAATTTCTTGAGCATAAAATGATTATCTCCTGCGTATCAGATTGCTTGAGATTATTTTGTTTTTGTCATCATCAATTTTGAAACTAAATTTTATGATCAGAGACATATTTTAATATTATTAATAGTGTATGATGAAAGTGTCAGAGTAATTTTAAGCAAAATATAAAAAATGAGTGCAATTTGGTTTAAGATATCATATGTTATTTGATTGAGCCTTTGGTTTCTTAGATATTGTTCCGTTTGATTATTTTGTTTTGCCATCATTAATTACGAAACTAATATATACAAATTTCATTATCTCTCAGAAATAATCGCACAAATTTTATGTATCAAATTGCAAATGACCAATGTATCAAATTGTATGTAAAAGTTATTGCAATATTTTTTTTTATATAGTAATTATTAGTCTTCGATGGGCTACTGAAAGACCACACATTACTGGCGGACCATTATTAAAGAAGTTTGTTTTATCACAAATACACTTCCACTGGGGAGATTCGATGATGCGAGGTTCTGACCATCATGTCGATGGCGTAAGGTATAATCGTTCTTTTCATGTACTTACAAGATTTGGTCTGTTGTTTGTGGTACGTTTAAAAACATTCCTTTCCTACATTTCTATGAAAAAGAAATCTAAATGTTCTGTCGTCTGCATAGCTGAAAAATATTAGAGAATAATTTGGCACCCCAAAAATATTCCAGAATTTCATAAAATTTTGTTTAGATTTATTACATCGCGATAATTAAAGTATGAATTTTTACTTTAATACATTTTGGCGTTTCTTTTAGATTGAAGTCTTGTAGACTTAAATAGAATAGACAGTACAAAAGTGAGCAAGAAAAAGATCTTGAATTTTTTTATTACTTTGATACTTTATATTGAAAAACCTGTCAAGAACGTGTCAAAAGAGCCCATAATAAGTTTGCGTAGGTTTAGATATATATGTATTAGACATTATATTAACATGCAGTTGTAAAGATGTGCATATATACACTAAGTCTTCACTTTGATAAAGTATTGTCTTTTCATGAAATCATACAACAGATACTGTTGTGTTATTTTCATTGAACGTATTTATTAAGAGCTACATTTCAGTAATTTTAATTTGTTTTTTTTAACCATATTTTAGAAATTTAGGGGGAAGATAACGTCTTGATGGCGACTTTAAAGCGAGTCATCTAGGAAGAAAAGAGTATTTCAAAAAATAATAAAAGAAATGTTGATGCTCTTTGAAATATCAATTTAACTTGATGGGTTTGGTGTTTTGTTTTACATTCATTTTATTGTACTCTACTATTTATCAAGTATCGGAAATATAATAGAAAAAGGATGATTTTTGTATCGTTTATACCTATGTATTTAAAGCATTTTTCGCATAATTAGACCAAAAGCCAACGACTGAATATTATACTCCTCACTTAGTTTTCCATTTTACCAATTTTCAAACATGATTTTCTATTCTTATGGCTGCTTACGGAGAGCATAAAATATAATTAGACATGGTAAGTAGGCGTAGCACGCACACCACGTATATGATCCTTGTATCATATATTATTCTCTGCACAATGACGTATACTTTAGTCATAGACTGAATGTCATTTTTTGTTGGATTTTAAATAAAAACGTTATTGGCGACGTCATTACACCTGTTCATAGTACTAATGCAGAACACGTGATGTTAGTATCTATAATGTAAATATGTTTGGTGACTGTCAACTTAATGACAAAAATTTCACACTTTAAAGCAGTTTAATTGATATAATAATTATACAGTATAATAATCATATGAAAATAAACGATTGACTTGTTGTTCGATGTTTTTCATTAATTTTATAAGATAGATTAAACAAAAATAAATACAACTGTTGATGATAAAAATCTACGGTGTTTGAATAACATGCGCGATTAATGAAATAAATGTAATCAATCATGTTATATTCACGAAGTTATTTATTGGATTACTTTCAGTATGAAGGATCCGGGCAATAAATTAAATATTCTCTGAAATGTTTTATCAAACAAATGGAGGACTCCCTAATTTTCTCGGTTCATTAAATAGTAAAGTCCAATTAAGGTATTATATAGATATTAAAAGTTAGCATCGCTTTTGCGATAAAGAAAGTATTTTATTTTTATTATTATATATCAATGTGCTATCTTTATTGTTAACCTCACTTTCGTTATTAGATTTTGGAAAAAAAGTGTGCGTCGAAATTTATTCGCCAAGTGAAAATTATCATTTTCTTAAATTTTATAAGTTGTACCTAAATGACTTCAATTATTTCATATTTTTCGGCTTTAACAATTATTTGGTACGCCTAATAAGCTATTAAAACTAAAATTATTTCGATAAAAATGAAGTATAATTTGCTTTGAGAACCTGGTTCCCCTTGCAAACTTACTAACTGGTACCCGTTATTGTTATATTTAATTAAATTCTATTTTTTTATTTAAATTTTACTCCTCCGTTTTCTATTATATATTTAAATATTCGAAATTATAACCATGAAATTATAAAATATTATTTCAAAAAAATATATTTGTAAGATAAATACTAGTAATAATGAATTTAACATAAAACAATTACAGCCATCCAATGGAAATACAAGTGGTTTACTTCAATACGATATACCTAACGCAGGAAGAGGCATTCCGACATGAAGATGGTGTGGTCATCATTTGTTATTTGATAAAGGCAAGTATTATGGTCACTTGGGAAAATCATTTCGTTTCTATCCAATTACATCAATAAGTAAATTACTTGTTTAATAAGATATAGTAGAAACGAAATAATTTTTCCAAGTGAAGTCTAAATTTGTCAACCATTTTGTCGAAAATGCCAGCTACAATTGAATCAGTAGCTGTCTGTACTTTAAGCAATAATTTCAACAGCATAAGATTATATATTACGTAGATATGTATTTAATTGGAGCATGAGTTAGTTGGACATAAACTATAATTACTAGTTTTAGTTTTGCCTTTCCATTTTCTTTTTTTATACAACTCTTTTTCTTTGAGAAAAGTCTTAAATAAAATTATTTTGTTCTTATACTATACTAAAAAGTTTTATTAGCTGTAACTGATGTAGAATTTCTGTTACACGAGTCCAGTGAAAATTAAATCGATCATACTATTTTGGAAATGGATCGGAAATTAGCAGATGGATCTAATAATACGGTAGGTTATGATAAAATGTAGGTGGGATAACTATATTTATATTTTTCCCGATAATATGAAGGAAATTGTTGGAAAAAAGAAAATGTTATTATTTTGAAAATAAAATATTATTTGTCTTTTGTTAGATGTAAAAGATAACAAATTGGTATTTTTGACTATTTATTTGTTTGATTTTGTTATTATCGATTTATTTAAAATGAAAAAATACTTTTAGGGATATTTATACATATTTTTTTTACCATTTCTTTTAATTTGGTAATATTCTTGATATCGAATTATAAAAAAATAACTGTATAAAGCAATATCAAAAAAATTGCGTTTACTGAATTTCACAATTAATTGCACTACGCACGGTTACAGCTAGAACTACATAAACTATTAATATTATATGTACAAAATGATTATATTTCAATTCTTATTTATAAAATAAAATACGTAAATCAGTTTTCGCAAGTTCAATGGGTATTTTAACGTTATTGATAATTTTTCATTATAATTTGTTTCATAATCATTTAAAATAAAATCAAATTCTAACTCGTCCAATCCTTATATTTGTATAAATATTGTATCACTAATTTTGCTGTTAATTTAACTATATTTCTGTAATAAACATTTAATCCTTCAATCTAAACGGTAACTTGTTGATCGTTGTTTGTTTATACAGCAACTTCGTCCGCGTGGAATTCTGAAATGCAAGTCAGTATCATAAGTGCGTTTATTTTATGTTCTTATGTTAGGACATGCATAATTAATTTAAATCCACGGCGGGTCGATTTGCGCGCTCTCCCTCCCTTCCCCTGCTCGCGACACCTGTACTGCCCGCCACTGTTCACCATGTGCGCTGTGGATATTTTGTTTCATTTTTTACATGACTTTTATCATCATAACTTTGGAATTATTCGAGATATTTCGATGAAACAAAAAAACTAAACCGATCCCTATCTATAACCTGTAAAACGTATATATATATATATATATATATATATATATATATATATATATATATATATATATATATATATATAACGTATATATATCTATAACCTGTAAAACGTGTATAGCATGTGTAGTTTCGAGTTAATTTTTTTGTACAGACAAGTTCCGCGAGTTTAATTTGGGTATTAAATATACTTGAGAGTTGCTGGGGATGATCATAATTCTAATATAAGTAAATTCTTAATTTTACTGTTCTTCTTCAGTTAATTGTTTACATCCAGTAATATCTCCCACGCACTTTTTATAATATAATCCAACATATTATGGTGTATGTACATATATCCAGATGAAGTTTCTTTTATTGCGTCTTTTAAAGGAAATAGGTTAGTTTTTTCCTTCAAAACACAGTATAACGAGGAAAAATATTCTTAATGGCGTTATACATAATTTAATGCGATTTTCGCAAAAGATAGGTTTTCAGAAAAATTGCTATTCTTGCATATTAAATGCACTCTTCTCGAATATCGCTGCAAGTAGGATAAGTACACCATATTTCATAGCGTATTTATCCTACTTGCAGTTCGACCATTTCTCCAATCCACATATTTCAATTAATTAGCGGATATTCGATATTAAAAATTTACCATCATGTAATTTTTTTTTCGATCGGTTTCCTAAATACTTTCGTTAGTATACATGTGATCTGTCTATGCAGACATTAAAACATAAACAAAGATATGTTAATATTTTCACAAGCATTAGTTTTCATTCCAACAGGTGTAGTCCATTTTCGCATCAAATTTTTCTTAATTTGCGGTAATTTTAGGTTTTAATAAATATCTTTCTTTTGCCTATTTTGTGATTTTTTTTAGTATGTCATACCAAAACTGGAGAAAAATGGATTAGATTTGATGGCTGGCATATTTAGTAACAGCGCACATGTCCGTACCATGTATAAATCTAAAATCTAAATCTTTCTTGAATCAGGGAAATATGGTGATATATCTACACTGAAGAATTATTAGAAGCATATGTGTATACATAGTTAATTTAGTTATGGTATGGAAACTTGATCGAACGAGTTCGAATCGTGCTTGATGGCCTTTTTTATTTATTTTTTCGTGCCTTTCACGCGAATAATTTTCTAGGAAATAATTTCAGTATATCGTTAATATATTTCCTAGTCGTAATTTGCATTACGTCTTAAGGTTTAATAACACTAAAATAAACGTTTGTCTGAAATTATCATCTTAAGTCGATAACTTTCCTCACAGAGTATTTAAAATTACTTACGACCTCTTAAAACTCGAATAAAATGTACCCCAAGTCTTATTTTTTAACATAATACTTAAACAAAGAGGTGTAAGTTAAGGAAAGTTAAAATTCTAATTATTTATGGTATACATTTTTGTAATGGCAGTGAAATAAATATTTCCCTAACATCTGTATAATTAACCGACACTTAATAAATATTTCACTAACACGACGTAACTAATAATTTCTTAATTAGATTGTTTGTTAACCTTTATACTACATGTGACAACTTTGCTCTGTGCAACTGTTTGGCCACAAACTGTTATTTGTGATATTGACATTGACAGTATGAACGTATACAATGAATCTTTTAATTTATTCACAGTTTTATGTAAATAGCTTGCAGAAAGAGTTAGTCGCATTTGCTCCGGTAGCATATATGGGCAAATTATATCTATATATAAAAGATAAACACATTCCCCGGACGGTGATGACATAGACAATAGGTATACCCTTGATATTATCCCTACATCCGTATCTTTATTTCCGTTATTCATTTTTGTAACACAGTTTGAATCGATTTACACGTAACTGTATACAAAATAACTCCACTTTCAAAATAATCATGTCTTAAAACGCCATTTTTTATTTTTTTAAATTTCACTATGCGAATTACAACTTGTACTATGGCTTTTACGAAATATACGTGTTTATATATTAAAAATAATTGTGTTTCTATAAACATCGACCTGGTGAGTGACTCTGGAATAGGCTGGGTGCTGGCGTGATTTTTAGAAAAATATGTATTTGTAACATGGTTGTTATATCATATATCTATATACGGGTGCAACTAATCTCATGTGTATCCTCACGTGTGTCCTCACGTGTAACTTATGATAAGATTTGTTTTTTTAATATTACCACATTTTACATTATAGATATAGCGTTTTGACGCTAAAATCTATATATTTCACAGTTTTATAGTTCACTGAAAAATGAAACGAAAAACGGTAACTACTTTTAAAGTTCAGTTATTCAACGCACGAATAAATTATTCTATGCTAGGAGATATTGTTTCAACTATGACTTACTTCGAACTTGATATAACGCGAAAACCTGTGGCAGCATCAAAAGAAGAAGATTAATAATAAATCTCTTTTCAAATGATAAAAATAATTTTTCTCTTTCCATTATTTTATAGTTCGATGTTCACCCAAGTGAGCAGCTTGGGAAAATAATAGGCGCATTGCCCGATATTAAATTTCCCAAAATGTCAACATATGTGAAAGCGTTCTCCGTATCGAACCTGTTCCCATTATTCAACGAAGACTACTTCATCTACTGGGGCTCCATAGCTACCAATACCACAGACAAGCCCGCCATGTGGATCGTATCTAGAATTTGCCTAGGTGCAACTGAAGAACAGGTAAATATAACTTTCTAAAATTTAGAAAAAAAAACAATTGTGTTCATGTTCTGTTTAAGTAATATCGAATTATAAATGTAGTATCAAATAATATTAAGAGACGTGATAAGGAATACGGACAAAAGGGATGTGACACATTTACAGAACACGCCATTTAAATTTTTAAAATGCCATGCCAATTAAGCTTATTCAAAATAATAATAAGACGTTATTAATTTCGAAATTTAATTTGGAAATTTAGGAAATACGACATGGAGTTAGTAACCTAATTTTATTGAATGCAATCTTATATTCCGGCGGATTTTGATAACGTTTCGTCTGAGATAAGAATGTAGCTATGATTCAAAGCCGATGTTCGCCATTTCGACCTTTGCTCTGGTTTATTTATAACCGGGTTCACAATTAAATGAAACTACGTGATATAGTATTATTTCTACTTTCTCTAATTTCCTTACCACGACCTAGGTTTCGTTATATTACAACATCTTCAGGTGGGCTATTAGAAAATATTGCTAATCTCTAAAATCTTTGCTAATAGCCCACCTGAAGGTATTATACAACGAAACCTCGGTCGTTGTAAAGAAATTAAAGAAAGTAGAAATAATACTACATCACGTAGTTTCATTTAATTGTGAACAATGGATTTCTACAAAATTAACGCAAAATATATTCAATATAACTGGAATATTTATAAATACGGATACCACGAGACATCACTGTTACTGAATACGGGTGTATTTCAGTAGGAGTTGTGTCTCGTGGTATCCGTACAACTGCTTTTTGTGTGTTACATAATTTTATTAATTTTCAATCTTGATAATAGCTCGATAAATTGACCATTCGAAAGTTTTAATAAAGCCTTATCTCCTGAATTCGTTTCTGTTTCAGTAAATTTTTATTATTGATTGCTTAATAAATTGTAAAATATTTAAAATATATTAAACTGTTAACATTTATTTATTTCAAACTTTACCGCAAATATAAAAACACATATATATTTGGTGGACTTAATGCTACATGAACAACACTTTTCGGCTTAACGATTACAAAAGGAAAATTTAAAAATGTAATTCCATATGTAAAAAATATTACAAATCTTGACTCGACATTGTTGAGGAAAGGGAAGGAAGATTGAATTAAGGATAGATAGGGACAATATTATAGGCTGTCTGAAAAAAGTAACTTTGTATCAGAAAACATTACATAAATTTAGTTACAGACTAAGCGCACACGGAAT
Source organism: Druceiella hillmani (assembly GCA_039881145.1). Taxonomy (NCBI): domain Eukaryota; kingdom Metazoa; phylum Arthropoda; class Insecta; order Lepidoptera; family Hepialidae; genus Druceiella; species Druceiella hillmani. Next base: position 12,359,202 of record JAYKKI010000016.1, on the reverse strand, counting down.
CATTGTCGGATTGTATTCTAAAAAACAAGCATCAAGGTTATTGTAGTAAGTAATAATTATGTTAACTGTATTTAATACAATTATTATTTACTACAATACATTTTAAAAATTGTATTTTTTTTTATATTATTCATCGAGTTCACGAGAAGTACAAAAAAAACGCTACGGCCAGGCTGCACATTCTTTCTTGTAAAATGCTAATTTTACGTACCGTTTACGTATTTTTAACGTACTTTGCTTCTTATTAGTAATGTTGCGATAAGTTTGTATCGTTTTATTGTATTGTGGGATTTGTAAAATATTTCTATTGCTGGGTTTATAAAGTAGCGTTACACAACCGCGCCACCACCCGCTCTCCCTGTATTTATCTCAGTTTTTATGAGAAGTAATTTGATAAGTTTTTTTCCTAGGAAAATGAGTTTAAGCAAATAGTTTAGCTTATAAAGTGCTAAGAATACTAAGAGTTTGAAAGGTGATTTATGAGTATATAGTTATCAGATAAATTTAATTAGACGACGACGCAATCATTAATCATATACTATACGAGTTGGGCTTGAGAATCGTTAATTCATATACTATACGAGTCGGGCTTGATAATCGTTAATTCTTATACTATACGAGTTGGGTTTGATAATCTTTAACTCATATACTATACGAGTTCAGCTTGATAATCGTTAATTCATATACTATAAGAGTTGGGCTTGATAATCGTTAATTCGTATACTATACGAGTTGGGCTTGAGAATCGTTAATTCGTATACTATACGAGCTGGGCTTGATAATCGTTAATTCATATACTATACGAGTTGGGCTTGATAATCGTTAATTCTTATACTATACGAGTCGGGCTTGATAATCGTTAATTCATATACTATACGAGTTGGGTTTGATAATCTTTAACTCATATACTATACGAGTTCAGCTTGATAATCGTTAATTCATATACTATAAGAGTTGGGCTTGATAATCGTTAATTCGTATACTATACGAGTTGGGCTTGAGAATCGTTAATTCGTATACTATACGAGTTGGGCCTGATAATCTTTAATTCATATACTATACGAGTTGGGCTTGATAATTGTTGATTCATATACTATACGAGTTGGGCTTGATAATCGTTAATTCTTATACTATACGAGTCGGGCTTGATAATCGTTAATTCATATACTATACGAGTTGGGTTTGATAATCTTTAATTCATATACTATACGAGTTCAGCTTGATAATCGTTAATTCATATACTATAAGAGTTGGGCTTGATAATCGTTAATTCGTATACTATACGAGTTGGGCTTGAGAATCGTTAATTCGTATACTATACGAGTTGGGCCTGATAATCTTTAATTCATATACTATACGAGTTGGGCTTGATAATTGTTGATTCATATACTATACGAGTTGGGCTTGATAATCGTTAATTCTTATACTATACCAGTCGGGCTTGATAATCGTTAATTCATATACTATACGAGTTGGGTTTGATAATCTTTAATTCATATACTATACGAGTTCAGCTTGATAATCGTTAATTCATATACTATAAGAGTTGGGCTTGATAATCGTTAATTCGTATACTATACGAGTTGGGCCTGATAATCATTAATTCATATACTATACGAGATAGGCTTCATAAATGTTGATTCATATACTATACGAGTTGGGCTTGATAATCGTTAATTCTTATACTATACGAGTCGGGCTTGATAATCGTTAATTCATATACTATAAGAGTTGGGCTTGATAATCGTTAATTCGTATACTATACGAGTTGGGCTTGAGAATCGTTAATTCGTATACTATACGAGTTGGGCCTGATAATCTTTAATTCATATACTATACGAGTTGGGCTTGATAATTGTTGATTCATATACTATACGAGTTGGGCTTGATAATCGTTAATTCTTATACTATACGAGTCGGGCTTGATAATCGTTAATTCATATACTATACGAGTTGGGTTTGATAATCTTTAATTCATATACTATACGAGTTCAGCTTGATAATCGTTAATTCATATACTATAAGAGTTGGGCTTGATAATCGTTCATATACTATACGAGTTGGGGCTGATAATCGTTAATTGATGTGCTATACGAGTTGGGCTTGATAATCGTTTATTCACATAGTATACGAGTTGGGCTTGATAATCGTTTATTCACATACTATACGAGTTGGGCTTGATAATCATTAATTCATATACTATACGAGTTGGGCTTGATAATCGTTAATTCATATACTATACGAGTTAACGGTGAGTAAGACTATTCGTTTTACGTCCAATATTAACGAGTGAAAATGTAAAAATCTTGAAATGTAAAAATCTTAAATGTAAAAAAATAAAAGTAAAAATCTTCAATGTACGAGAAACAAAAAACAAAAATAAAAATATACTGAATGAAAAATGTAATAATGACTTTGTTGACCGTTATTACGTATATTCTACGGTATTTACAGAAAATGCAGCAGGCAGATCACTTTCAGAGCACGAGAGAAAATTTTCTACTATTTAATATACTAAGTTAGTATATTAAATAGTTTTTATAATATTTTTATAAGTTTTTATAATAATTTATAGGAATGGATTTACAAATAAATAGTATAATGAAGCGATAACTTTTATCGTATAACTTTTCGGTTTTAGGTGAAAGTATTTCGGACGTTGTATGATCCTTGGGACGAGCCAAATTTGGGAAACTTTCGTCCCTTGCAGGAGAAATTAGGCCGCCACTTATTCTTCGTAAACCCACACTGGTCGACCTATGCCTCCCTGCTGCCGCTTAATCGCGAGGAACCGCTCGTGAAGTCAGTTATATCACCATCCTATTTGAATTATCAAAATCAGATTCACGAAGGTTTCATAACTGGTGGCTGGAGCAAGGTTTTAGGTTAGTTGACATTGTTTTTAAATAAAGCGTTTTTCGCGGCATACACACAGTTAGTTGTGCAGAATAATTATTAAGAAAAAATATCTGCAGTAGTAACAACTTCCTATCTTTTCATACCTCGTTTTTATGCAGTTAGGCATATTACGAGTGGTTCACGTCAACTAATGTATAAATCTCGAGAATACCGGAGACGATTGTGTCTAAGCAATAAATAAGGCGAGTGATCTTTACGCATCATCGCCCCATGCGGCAGTCACGAAATTTGATACAGAGAGTGAAAATCAAAATTTTCCAGCTCAACCTAAAAAACATGCTATTCCACGCATGGATAGCAGGGAAAGTACTCGCACGGCAACTCCAAGTATTTATCAATTACTGCTATTACTGCTGTTGATATGTTTTTTGAATATTTTTGCCGAAGAAGATATTTCACGAAATCTTCGCATTAGAACGATACAGTGAAATTCCGGCCCAGTATAAAATTAAACACTGTAGGTGAAAGTAACCAGATTCTGAACTAAGAATGAAATCATATTCCTAAAAAGGTTTTAGATTAGGATATTCAAAGAAACAAGAAATGTGGCTATTCGAAGCAAGTCGATATGACAGAATAGAAGAATGAAATCCATATTTGTTGAATGGTAGGCGTCTTCCAAGGCTATTGTTTAGTCAGTACTAATGATTATAATATATATATATATATATATATATATATATATATATATATATATATATATATATATATATATATATATATATATTGTAATATATATATATATATATATATATATATATATATATATATATATATATATATATATATATAATATGAGGTTAATAGTTAGATTGGAGCGTTCATTAAGTCAATTGAACACTTAATTGGTAGATAAAATGCAATGTAAATAAATATGCAATTTCTCTGCATACTATTTACTATTATATAAAAATAAAGAAAATTAAAAACAAAATGTTAACCAATAAGATAAACGTATATATTCGAAGAGGAAACCAATCAATTGAACAACAAGGTTAATGTCCATTGCGCTTATAAAAGAGGACAAACAATAATACAAATATGACGTCAATTTTTATTCACGTACGACTCACGCGCTTTATTGCACGTAGCATCGTAGTACGAGCACAGGATTAAATCCGGTCGCCTTCCACACAAACATCCGCAATAAAACTAAGTGAAATAACGGAATATCTACTTTGCTGATATAAAATATCTTGTAATTCTTTTCATCCGCTACGCCGAACTCTCTCTTTGTTTCTACGGCCTACGAATAATTTCTAACAGTTGCGTAGAAAGTTACATCGTAGCCTGTTTGTTCATTTCATTTAGGAGTCACCAAAATCTTGTGAAAATAAGTTCTTTAGATTTTTCATTCTTTCATTCCCAACACAAATTATAGGCTTCATGTCTCATATTGAGATCTTTTTAAATACTACTGTTCTTATTACTATTATTATATTTAATTTCTTTTGATTCAATAAGGAAAATTAAAATAAAATAGAAGAAAAACTTTGTGAATTGTAAATAGTCTGTTTGGATACCATTTGAGCTACTTCATTTAACGATTTGTCAAGAGTCTGATCCGTTTATTATGTTTATAAATTTAATAATTTTCTATCCGTTTTTCTAAGCTTTTTGATCTGACTCAATTTATACTCAATTCAATTGATGCTTGAATAAGTTGAGCAAGTGTTTTGCTTTCTTCGTACTACGCGACTGTTAAAGTTATTCGGAGCCGTTTCGTAGAGCCTTAACAACGACTGAAGACATAACAGTGTTGGCAAAGTATGTATTTTGTCATTTCACTTAACTTATTGAGTATGTACATGCTGTGGACGATTTTATTTAAAGCCACATTCGTGCTTTGTGAGTTGAATGTGGCGAGCTATTCGTAACTTGCGTGAGACAAGTTTGTGTTGTTTTATTATGCAAAATTTGTGACAGCGACGGATGTTCATTATATCGTAGTTTGTTGATTTATTACATGGATGTATGTGTGCTATAAAGATGTGTGCAGTTTGTATTAATAAGTAGGTTCTATGTATTTATATATAGATATATTTTTGTTTATACTAATTGATTTATATTATGTGAATTTATAGAACATAGAAGAGTACTAGAAAATAGACCCTCTTTATACTTTACATTTTTTTATTTATCTTACAAAAAGGTCTATTGTAGAATTTATTATATTAAAATTAACATATTTTTCTTATAGAAAACATAGCTTTCATTCTTTTGTAATTGTTTGTAAAATGTATTTATTGTTGTTTTTCAAAACCTTTAGGTATTTTATAATATAATGAACAGAAGAAAAAAAAAATGTTTTTCACTGACTGTAAATATGAATTTATCGACGATGTTTTTTCTCTTTTTTTTTTCTAATATAACATATATTTTACAATCTAATTAGAATAAAACGGAGTAAATGTATCCTCAATTCTAAGAATAATATGTTAATTGTAAAAAAAAATAATCTAAATTTTCTAAAAAAACGAAATACCAAGAGAGTGCAGATTTCAAACATTACCTATGTTTAATGACCCTTTAAAATTCGTTTTCTTAAAATTGATATCCCCTTTATAGGCTTTAATTTTTTTGAAAATAAAAACCCGGTATATCTGCTCGAATGTACTAAACGAGTTAAGATGTCATTAAATGCATAATTTAGCCCTTCGCTCAGGGCATCTACCTTCAATTATCATTTGACGTTCGTTGTAGAAGAATTCGTTTTTATACAATTTAAATGAAAAAAAAAACTACGGGTGTCAATAGCCTAAGTCTTTATGTATTTACTTCGTTTATACACGTTTAATTAATATCTGCCCGAGTAATGTGTTTAAATAATGAATAAATTATTACCTTGTGATACATGCATATGTGTCGTAGCCAAATATTTTGCGAAGGGAATTCATTAGAAGGATGAAGTTTAAATTACAATTTAATTTTATGATCCGTAGCTGTAATATATTTATGGCAATGTTTTGGAAAATTATGCACTAGAGCACTAGAGAGCTATCAACACACCTTTCTATTTCGAGGCGCTTGTAGAAGAGCAGAAAATATTTACTTCGTGATTTTGGCTAATACTTTCGTGTTTCCTTTCTTCCATAACAAACAATTAAATTGAATATATATGTCCACACGTTCGTCTTTCCGGGAGGGCAGGGACTAGGCGATACACCGTTTAAATTATCAATTCTAAATTTTGACCAAACGTTTTTAAAGATTTTTGTGGCAGGTCTTTTTTTTGGGTTATTCTCTACAATAAGTTTTCTAATGGGCGAAAATCGAAGAGCAAAAATGGTTTACACAAAATTTGTTATTTATATTAATAAATTGTGATATTGGTTATTCATTGCCAAATTCAAGAAACAACCCTTAATTTGTAGGTGACTAAATTTTTAAAATGGGATTTTATGACTTACGATTTTATTTGGATTCCACAAAACCCGTTAAGGTTATAATAATATGGTTGTGCCATTCATTAAAATTGGAAAGACGACCGCTTTTTAAGCATAAGTAACGCCCATAACGAATGGAAGTATTTTTAGAGGAGTTTTTTCTTCTTTATAAAAAAAAACACCCATTCATTCTTCATATTTTTTTATTAATGTCACGAGGAGCGTGTTTTCTCAATTTGTAGGGTTCTGAAATGGAGCAAAGAACCTATATAATTTTGACATGTTTACCCGTCCGTTATTTCATTTGAAACTTTTTTCCTAAATCCCGTTGAATGCGATAAAATAAAACTGAGGCTTCATTTACCACTTTTTTCATTTTTAAATCACTTTTGTTAAATGTTAATCTTATATATCATAATACTTTTAATTACTAGCACTTGATTTGTAATTTTCTTTCAATTACGTAGAGGAAGCAGTGATAATTTAATTTTCTCTAAAGTATATTTATTCCTAATTTAGTTAGAATATTTTATGATAGTAAGTAGAATTTTCAGTTTAAAAAATTAAGACAAATTAAACGAGCTTTAACTCAATGAATTCACGACTAACCATTGATATATATTTGTCACCGCCTCCCTCCTTCATGTTCAGATCCTCTTATTTATAAAATGTAATCAAGAAATTCATTCAGAGAAGTCAAACGAGTCCGTGGATTACCGTTAGCCTTTACGATGTTCCTATGATCACCTCCCTTTCCAACATTGGATCCTCCTGATAGATATAATTCCTCCGTTGAATTGCAAAAGGACTCATTGAGACGTATCAACAGAATCCTTACTCGATAAGTTCAGTGTTAGCCACTGCGAAGTGCCGATGATTATCTCTCAGCTGCACCAGTATGCTAACTCTATATATCATTTTGTTGCAAAATTTTAAATTGATACGATAGGTAGTCGGAAAAATCGAGTTTCTGATTTGTTTACATGTATAGATATCAGTGGCGTGCAGTGATTTTTGAGAACAGCAAGCTGCAATGGTGCGGACATATTAAAAATTATATAAACATACACACAAGGGCGCAAGCATCTCCAACCGCTCCTGATAGCATTAAAAGCGGCATTGAAGTTTTAATAGATTGAAAATATGTCTCAATAATGAATCGTAGGCACTCAAAATCAATAAACTCTCGATGCAATTACCCGGACTTATCGAACTATGACCTTATTCGTGATCATTAAAAGCTAATTCTTTCTTGTCTAAAGACACAACAGTATCTATTTACATTCTAAAATTATTTGTATATTATGACATAGACTCATTATGTTCCCAAATCGCAATAGCTGGTCCTGATTGTTCCTCACTAGTTGCTCCTCGGTACAAATTTTTATACGCGAAGAGCCAAAATTTTGTGGTTTTATCGTGCACGATAAATGTTTTTCAAAATTAGCATATTTTTAGCAGAATTTGTCAAATTACCTAGAATATAAAAACCACCTTTATTTCATTTACTGATTTAGTTCCAAATAATAAACAAGGCTAGTAAAACATTTTATTGAAAATGAAATTTCTGATTAGTTACCAATACTAATTATAAAAATTACTGTGAAAATGTTAGAGATTATGAACAGACGTTTTGAAATTATTGATAGTATGAACTGACGTTTTCAAGTGAGGTAATCAATTTTGATTTCGTATGGATCATTTCTGACCCAAGAGGTTTTTGTAATTTCATAAAATATAGGAATGAAGTTTGTACATTTTATCTAAAATTTCGTCAACCGGAAACGTTCACTTTGTGTGTACGAACTACAAATCATATATCGAAGTATATATAATTTCGCTTGAATAGCAGTTTAAATTTTTGTAAATATATTATGTATACATACTAAATGTTCAGGGCAAACTATGTGTAATTGCTTATAAAGCACTGTGCCCTATTGATATATATATATATATATATATATATATATATATATATATATTTATTTATTTATTTATATATATCCAAGTATAGGGAGGGGAGGTTGGTGTAGGTCTTGGTGGTGCTAGTCTTGCTGTAAGACACTCACCTATAAAATGCTGAGCAAAAACCGGAACATACACCCAAGTGTGCGGAGTTGGATGTGTCACCAACAAGTTCATCATACACGTCCACGCTGCCCTCAGACCGCCGTGGCGGGCTGGGGGTAGGCTCACTACTATACCAGTGAGTCGTCCCTCCTGGGCAATGCTACAGTCCTTAGGACCCCGCACATTCCATCTACTCCCGGACTGCAGTAGCAAAGTATGATGGGCGAAAGCGAGCCCTAGGCGCTTTAACCTAGTATACAGCTAGGGGAGACAACCCTGAATTAAAAACCAGTGTGTAGCTCAAACGAGCTGCCCCAGACCGTAATCCTGTGGTCATGTCTCGCAGGAACGGGGGTCTGAGCTTCGCCACTTGGACCGTGAGGAAGGCCACCTCTATAAAAAACCCCTAAATCCTAAGGTGTGGTACGTGCCAACAGGACTCTTTGGCTGAAAGGACAGATCAGTCACTAGCGACCAAACTCGACGAAACAGGCGACTCGTCGATCTATGTAGCTCTCTACCTGGAATAGGCGTCACCCTAGGTAGCGACCGTATTATCGTCCTATACTCGTGGGAACAAAAATGAGTGATGCAATCAATAATAAAAATAATAATAATAAAAATGAAAACTGCACCAAGATTAATAAAAACCAAACACAGCAGATAAGCCATAATGTAATATTTGAAAGTCGACCTAGAACACATTCTCTGGGTAACTATCCAACCACAACCTACCCAAAACAAACTACTGACCAAGAACCAAGTACAAATAAGGAAGATGACTGGAAGGAAGTCACCGGTAAGAAAAGACCTCACTCAAGCCCGGAAAATGTTGGAACACAAAAACAAACAAAACTGGATACATACTGGCTATCTCAAACTCAACCGATACCAACAAAAAATAGTTTTACTCAACTAGCAGAAGAAGAAACCCAAGTAGACAACTCCACTACTGTAGAAAAGACAACAAAACCACCTCCAATATTTGTTGACAAAGTGGGTAATGTCCGACCTCTACTTAACATGCTTAATGAACATGCTCCAAATATGTACGCTTTGAAGGTCCTCCACAATGATCAAGTCAAAATCCAGACCAAATCTGCCGATACATACAGAATTATCGTCAAACAATTGGAACAAAAACAGACTGAGTTTTTTACTTATAAGCCTAAACAGGATCGAGCGTTCAAAGCTGTGCTTAAAAATATGCATCCATCTACTAACCCTGATGACATCAAAGAAGCATTAAATGATATGGACTACAGCTGCATAAACGTTTGGAATATCAAACAAAGAACCACAAAGGAGCCATTGCCCATGTTCATTATTGAATTATTACCGAATGACAACAACAAGCGGATATATGATGTTAAAAGCCTAATGCAGTGTATGGTATCCTTTGAACCTCCACGACCAAAACGGGAAATCCCACAGTGTGCGAAATGTCAACAATATGGACATACCAAAGCTTATTGTCGCCGACAACCTAAGTGTATCAAATGCGCTGGTGACCACCTCTCCGTTGACTGCCCAAGGAAAACTAGGTCCGACCAAGTCAAGTGTATACTCTGCGATGGTAACCATCCTGCAAATTACAAAGGCTGTGGAGTCTATCGTGAGCTTCAAAATCTGAAATTCCCAAAAGCACCAGATCGTAGATCCAGGAATAAAAATCAGTTTGATAAAACAGAAAGTCATGAACAAGAAACACTAACGGCTCATAAAGGGAACTCTCAGAATACCATACGACAAACATATAGAGACGTATTAACCAAAGGACATCAACTTCCACAAAATAGCGACATACGTACAAATGATATGCATGAAATAATGGACTTAATGAAACAAGTGATGCAGCAATTGACTGCATTGACAAACCTAATAATAGCACTCACGACGAATCTCTCAAAATAGATTGCTTAAAAATAGCTCTATGGAATGCCAATGGGCTGCCACAACACACCCTTGAGGTTCAATCGTATTTGCAGACACATAATATTGATATTTTGCTAGTCTCTGAAACCCACTTTACAAAAAAGAGTTATTTCCAAATACAAAACTATAAGACTTACCACACAATGCACCCTGATGGAACTGCACATGGGGGGAGTGCAATAATTATAAAAAATAATATTAAGCATTACGAAACAGTACAATATTGTACTGAAGAGATCCAAGCAACAAATGTGCAAATCGAAGACTGGGTAGGATCTTTTGTAATATCGGCTGTCTACAGCCCACCGAAACATAAACTTAAGGAAGCAGATTATGTAAGGTTTCTCGCCACACTGGGCCACCGATTCGTTGCTGGTGGAGATTATAATGCGAAACATCATTACTGGGGCTCGCGTACAGTAACAACAAAGGGACAGCAACTAAAAATGTCAATTGACAAACTAAATCTTAGTGTTGTCTCGCCTGGGCAACCCACTTACTGGCCCACTGATAGAAGAAAAATACCAGATGTGATAGATTTCTTCATAACCAAAGGATTCCCTAGCAGCTTTATCACAAGTAGAACTAGCCTAGATTTGTCTTCTGATCATTCACCTGTAGAAATGACCCTCAAAAGGTCCATCACATTAGCTCGAAAACCATGTAAGCTGCACACACGCAAAACTGACTGGGATCTCTTTAGGCAATTAATGGCTCAATGCCTGGACGAGTCACTACCTATGAAAACCGAAGAGAACATAATGGAAGCTGTTGAACACCTCAACTATTGTGTACAAAGGTCTGCCTGGGCTGCTACCCCAACACTTACAGACACAAACCGTAAACTCGAATGTCCTCTGTCTATTCGTGAACTCCTGACTGAAAAACGTAGTGCTAGAAAAAAATGGCAACAGTCTCGACATGCATCAGATAAAAAACATCTAAACTACTTGCAATCTAAGCTAAAATCAGCACTTAGCGATAACATATACAATTCTTCTTAAAAAGTCTAGACGTGACATCGGCTACTGATTACTCACAGTGGAAAGTCACAAAAAATATGAAACGTCCAGTCTTAAACCAACCCCCTCTACGCAAAGAGAACAATAAATGGGCAGCCAGTGAAGCGGAAAAAGCAGTTACATTCGCCGAACACTTAAAACGCGTCTTTGTACCAAACCCCGAAATAAATTCCCCCAAAACGCAAGAAGTGTCAACTTTTCTGAATCAATGCCACCAACTCGATCCCCCTATTTCGAATTTCACTAAGAGAGAAATAAAAGCTGTTATTGATACACTTGATATCAACAAGGCACCTGGCTATGACCTAATAACTGCCAAAATTCTAAGAGAGCTCCCAGAGGAAGGAATTTCATTCCTCACAATCCTGTACAATGCAATCGTACGTACGTGTTCGATTCCTCCCCAGTGGAAAGTGGCTCAAATAATAATGGTCCTCAAGCCTGGCAAAAATGCTGTTGATGTGAAATCTTACAGACCTATTAGCTTGCTACCAATTACTTCCAAGGTTATGGAAATTTTATTTCTGCGAAGATTAATGCCACATATCTATGATAATAATCTACTGCCTGATCACCAGTTTGGCTTTCGTCAGAGACATGGAACCATTGAGCAGGTCCATCGATTGGTCAAAAATATCCATAATGCCTTTGAGTCAAACCAATATAGTTCTGCATCTTTCTTGGACATATCCCAGGCATTTGATCGGGTATGGCACGAGGGACTGCTGTTTAAAATTAAAAAGAACCTACCCATAAATTACTACAACTTCATCAGATCATATCTACACAACAGACACTTCTACGTTAAGCAGGGAACTGAAACTACGTCTCTCTATCCGATCCAAGCAGGAGTTCCCCAGGGAAGCGTTATGGGCCCAATACTGTACCTGCTCTACACAGCTGACCTCCCAGTCACAGAAGGTCTTGTTACGGGCACTTTTGCTGATGACACAGCAACTCTCGCAGCAGACCACCGACCAGACATAGCCTCACAAAAACTCCAAACAAGCCTTGACCAAATATCACAGTGGCTGCAAGATTGGCGAATCAAAGTTAACGAAATCAAATCAATACAAGTTACTTTTACTACCAAACGAGATACGTGTCCGGCAGTAAACCTAAATGGAGTACAGTTACCGCAAGCCGATTACGCGAAATACCTTGGCGTTTATCTCGACAGATGTCTGACATGGTCCAAACACATCCTGACCAAACGATGTGCAGCGGGCCAAAAAGTGCGAAACATGTACTGGCTCCTTAACAAAAACTTTCAATTGTCGCTCGAAAATAAACTATTAATTTATAAATGCACGATCAAGCCTATATGGACTTATGGTCTACAACTGTGGGGAACCGCGGCAAAATCAAATATTGAAATACTACAAAGGTTTCAATCAAAAACGCTTAGAATGATAGCTGGTGCACCCTGGTATGTCACAAACAACAGACTCCATTTGGAGCTTGGCATAAAATTGGTCCAAGAAGAAATCTCAGAGATGATAAAGACATACAGAGACCGAATCGCTAATCATCCCAATCCACTGGCTATAAACCTGATGAACCCAATAACGGCACCCAGAAGGCTTAAGAAAAAACTTCCCCAAGACCTTATATAGGGGCAAAATGAAATGAGTTCAAAAGGACGAACTCAGTACAAGACATGCTAACATACGCACCAATTGCTGAATGTCTCAAATGACAGATTGCAATAATAATAAAAATAAAAAAAAAATATATATATCCAAGTGAAGCTAATAAAGGCGCTTTAAAAATAAGTTCAGGTTTTCAAGAAAATGAAAAGTAATGAAATATTATTAAAAAGAAATAACATAAATCGTAAAAAGAAATTGTCAGAAGTGGGATTCGAACCCACGCCCTCAGAGAGGACCAGAACAGCTCGACTCGCTGAGCGAGTAAGGTGACCTTGAGTCTGGCGCCTTAGACCGCTCGGCCATTCTGACACGTGCAAGGGATGCGAAATTAATCTTTTATCAGTTTGTGATCATGTTTTTTCTTTTACTCTATATTAAAGTTATACGAACGTGATAAACAATAAAAAAGTACTGATCAATACTTTTGGAGGTCATGATGGGCACCGCGATTGCAATAGAACGTTCGGAAATTGAAAAAAAATTATATCAAAAAAATAAGTGATATCTCTTTGAAATAACAGTTTAATAAGATTTTGTTTCATATTCAATCCGATGATCTAGACAATATTTTTGTTTTCTCCTCTTTAACCCCCGGAACAGTCCACCGAAGTATGAATTTTACCACTTTCTGCAACTAACCTGAATTTTTTTTTTATATCAAATGGTCTCAGAGAAAGACTTCTGTAATAGATAGATGGGTAGACAAAAAGTGATTCTGTTTTTCCAATTATTATACGGAATACTAGAAACTGAAGGAATGCGGAACTAAAAACGTGTTTGTCCATATATCCGGCGTGTTTTTATTTTTAGAATCGCTCATTATGCTTCTGTCACTGGTATAATGTACATAACACTAATGATGCTATATTTAATACAGACATTATGGCTTTATACAATTAAAAAGATGGTACAATTTCATTGATGGTCAAAATTTACACAAACATTCAAATATTGAAGTAAATTGACCAAATAATAAGATGTCGAATAAAAAAAAAGTAGTTAAATATACTCTTTTAATATGCTCTCAAATACGATTCAAACTCTCACTAAGAGGTTCCGTACACATATTTCTTTGCTATATGAGTAATCTTTCACAGCCGTAAAAACATAGATCAAAAAATTTAAGATCTGGAATAATGCTTATAATCAGATTTTACAATCTCTCTTATGTTCATGATTTTTGGTTCAGTTGTTTTGGATATTGGGAAATAATGCTCTAGTTTTACATATTTTTTAAATAATTAAGATAATATTTTTGGTTCGTACTTATGACCATGCGATAGGAGGTTAAACTTCTAATTTTAATATGTAAGTATATATGTATATATATATATATATATATATATATATATTTCTCAATTTCAGACAAACATTGACGGGACTTTAATTTCTCTGCCTCGTGTCCATGATTGCTACCTGCAACTGTAATGACGTAATACTCGAATCCTATAAATTACTGTTTCTTCTTTGATTTTCACGTGTTGAGTCTTTTATTATTAACTCTACGTTAGTACCATAGTGTTAATTATAAGTATAGTAAGTATATATTAAACCAAAGTCAATTGTTTATTCGAATAGTTTTTCACGCGCAACTTGGCCCACAAGTGGAAAAATGTGCAACAACTCATTTGAATGTAAGGAAAATGCGAAATATTCCCACCACGATATTATATTTTCTAATCAATAAAGTTAAGCAAACTTCGCCGCGGTTAGTATTGGTTTATTGAATTTTTTTTTGTCGCGTTGATTAAAATTAAATTAGAAATTTCAATTATAAATGCACCTAGAAAAAAGTGATTTAATTGAAGTTGGGACAAAATAAAGCTTAATATGTCCACAAAAATGTTATTTGTTCCCATCATTTTCTAAACGAACTTGACATATTTTAAATACATATTTCGTTTAAAATCACCTCTTTCTTCATAATCTTGAAAGACCAAACCATTTTAAAAGATTTTCCGTAATTTTAGAGCCTTAAAAGGAAATAGGAAACCCTTATGAGAACCACCCATATGTGTCAACCATTTGTCAAGTCGTTTTTTTCAGAAATAGTGTGATGTATAAACATTAAATTCAGCCTTTCTAATTGTATCTTCCACAAAATTAGTTATTTGTTCACTACTTCCGTTTATGAACATAAATTAAATGAATGAAATATATTTAAAGATGACGGCTTCTTCACTTCGTGAAAGTGAAGTAAATACTTTCAGCTCCTGAAATTGGAGTAAATACTTTTCATCTTGTTTAATTAACATAACACTTTTTAACTTATGGAATAAACGTAAAATTGTTTTGCTTTTTTGTAAAAGTAAATACTTTTCAGCTAATTAAAATAAATATTTTTGGCTTAAGCAATGCTTTATTGATTACAAGTTTTTCGATGATATTGTACATTACATAAGTATTAAATAGGTCAAGTTTTGATTAACATGAATGTGGTGCAGCAGCAAGCTGTCGATCGCGATCTATGGAAACAATTGATAGGTAATGAAAGAAGGAGTCACGGTCTTGAGGAATAAAGGAGTGACTAGACAGCTGAAAAAGAAATACAATTGAAGAGAGTGAAAAGAAAAAAAAATTGTCCAATAGAAAATAAATTCAGAAGTGGGGTTCGAACCCATACTCTCAGGAGGGACCAGGAAAGCTCAATTTGCTAAACGAGTAAGTTTTAACCTCAAGTCTGGTGCCTTACGCCCGTATGTACCACACGTGGTCAGGACTCTCAGTCGCATATACTGATAGTGAAAAACTTATTTTGTATGGATACTTTTGTAATTGGACCGTGCAATAGGGCACGGTAAATAGAGTCTTGTTCCGACTCAACTGACAGTTAATGAGAAACAGAAATACGTTTTTAACTATTAGTAAGTCCGACTGACAGTCTTGACCGTATGTGGTGCATATGGGCGTTAGTCCGCTCGGCCATTCTGATGTATGCAAGAATTGCAAAGTTAACCCATTACCTGTACATGTACAAGAGTAATAAAAATTGTAAAATCGTTGTCAGATTTAGCAAATACACAAGTTTTGAAGGCGTTCTAGTTTATTAACCATCCTTAGTGAGATTAGGGCAGCACATATCTTCATAATAAAGCAAGAGTAATAAAAATATATAAAAGATGGATTTTCGCTTTGATTGGAATTATTGTTGAAAGCGTTGTAGAGAGTGCAGTTTGCTGGAAATTCGGCGACTAACATTGTTTAGTTGATGCTGTTATCTAAGTTTTTGACCACGGTATTATTGTTATTATGTCAATTTATGTGTGTATGTTTGTATATATATATATATATATATATATATATAATATACACATAAATATATATATGTATGTGTGTGTGTGTGTACGTGTATAAATATATGTATACACATACACATAGAGACAAGATTCTTAATTTTATTCAAGATTGATGATTATTCTCTCTCCCTTTTCACTGCTCACACTAAAATATATTGACTGTTATATAATTACTGCAATCCACAGCCGAATACATATCCGAAATGAACCCCGTTCAGTCTCCCATCGCACTCCACAACCAGCTCTCACCCCCGATCAAGCAACTAAAGCCACTACAACTGGATGGTTACTTCAATGATAAATCAAACTACAGCATAATGAATACGGGGATTAGCGGTATTTATCTTTCAATAAATTAATAAACGTATGTAATTTTATCCGTATATAAATTGTATTGAGGGCTGTGCTGAAATCCCATGAAAAGGCGCATGACCTATCCTATGTAATGCACAAATGTAGACCATTATATTTTACTGTGTCTACAATTAACGTATTTTTAAATTTTTTAATAGGAGAATCTAAATATGTTTTTCTACTTATTACCGACAACATTGTAAGTAGGGATGCGCTGGGTATTCGTCCATTGTTCGATACTCGACATTTTGAGCAATTTGATGTACTCATTCTCGGCCAAATTACTTAGTTTATGTGACGAGTATTCAGTTTAACTAAAGTAATTTCAAAAATTAGATTATCTGGGTAGAAATATAAAAAATAAGCATCTTTAACAAACGGCATTTATTAATTTGACTTAAATAAAGCTAATGTAAAAAGTAGTCAATTAATATTTGAAATCTAAAAAAGGCAAGTTATGGTGCAGATATCTTTTAAGATCTTTGGCTTTGTAGAAGCTAGTACATCGTAGCAATTTTAAAAAGTTGCATGACCTTTTTTTAAAACATTCGTTGCATTTTGTGACGATTTTCATTTGTTAGAATTTGATTTTTTATCCTATTAGAATCCGTTTTCTGCTTGCACTCTTCGTAACGGCACGTCTCAGAATAAATTCTAAAACAGAATATTTTTAATTACCTAATATATTTCTGATATTATTCATCACTGAACTTGCAGGTTTTTACACTAAAATATTTTTTAAACAATTTGTAGCGTATTGTAGCCAAATGACACGTGATTGGCGTCGGGATCATTTAATAAACGAGTTTTCATGCTGAAACCAGAGCAAATTGAGCCGTATAATTCACCCAAGTACTCCGTTAGGCAAAGATAAAACCGAGTAGCAATCGATACTCAGTTACTATATTTAACTGGTACTTGGACATCACTAATTGTGAGCAGAAAATGGGAAGAAATATCCTTATATACATTATGCATAAGTTAATAGAAAGTTTTTGTTTTATGGCAATTGATCCAATATAAATACTATAGTTTTAGAACAATTTACTATAGCAACTGCTACATTTTCATGAACAAAAATTTCTCATTAACGCGTATGGTAAATGAAATAACGGTCATGGCAAGTACCAGTGAGAAAGTTGAATTATGTAGGGTTTTCTTTATCTACCTCTGAGAAATACACCTGAGAAAAACAAATCAGAATTCTCTTTGCTTTATATCACGTCAAATACCTCCTTATATTAAAATGAACACAAGGTTTTATAATATAAAATGTATTATAAAATCTTCATTCGATATTTGAGAATAATTTAAAAACTTATCCTTGTGAAAGTCAAACGATGAAAGTTGTAAAATTTTGAGTAGCTCTTGCCTGTGTATTGAGCTCATGTTTTGACATAAAGTTGGTTAAATTATTTTACAGTTAACAAATTATTAGCCAATGTAACTAGTGTACTAGGTAACTTTATTCCTACTTTCCTGTTCTGCTATACAATCGTGCTTTTCTTTTCCTTGCAGCTTACTTCTCGGTAAATAAGGTAGAAGGGCTGCCAAGACCTACCTTGGCTGGCGGCCCGCTGGTAGGCAAGTACTACTTCGATCACCTGCATTTTCACTGGTCTATGGAGGATGACACCGGAAGCGAACATATTATCGATGATAAGTGGTAAGGACAAATCTTTGCGAACACTCGCAACGATTTATGAAACAGTTGAAAAATTTAATGAACTGTTCAATAAATTCGAACACCTATAAAATTTAGACCTAGAGGGTGCTATCATGTTTAGAACAATGACGAGTCAAAATGCAAATAAGTATAAAAGGGCGAATAAGCAAACAAATAAATGTAAACCACACTTATTCGTTTGCTTATTCGCCTTTTTCTTTACCACACTTATTCGTTTGATTATTCGCCCTTTTTCTTAACACACTTATTCATTTGATTATTCGTCCTTTTTCTTAACACACTTATTCGTTTGCTTATTCGCCTTTTTCTTTACCACACTTATTCGTTTGATTATTCGCCCTTTTTCTTAACACACTTATTCATTTGATTATTCGTCCTTTTTCTTAACACACTTATTCGTTTCATTATTCGCCCTTTTTCTTTACCACACTTATTCGTTTGCTTATTCGCACTTTTTCTTAACACACTTATTCGCTTGATTATCCGCCCTTTTTCTTTACCACACTTATTCGTTTGCTTATTCGCCCTTTTTCTTTACCACACTTATTCGTTTGCTTATTCGCCCTTTTTCTTTACCACACTTATTCGTTTGCTTATTCGCCCTTTTTCTTAACACACTTATTCGTTTGATTATTCGCCCTTTTTCTTTACCACCCTTATTCGTTTGCTTATTCGCCCTTTTTATTTACCACACTTATTCGTTTGATTATTCGCCCTTTTTCTTTACCACACTTATTCGTTTTATTATTCGCGCTTTCGCTTACTTGCTCGCTCTTTAGAAATGCCCGATTTTCTCGTTATATATATTTTAAGAGGTTTATATTTAAGTCGTAGTTATGGTTTATATTAGTAAGTAAAGAATTCAGCAAGGACCATACAGTGGTATTCCTTTTTAATTTTTAAAATAAGGGCATAAGGTATAAGTAAGTTATAATTTTTTTAACATATGTTAGGTTTAGAATGATTGACCTCCTGTAAACAAACGGTTAGAAATAGTTCCAACATCATAAATTTCCTTCTACAGAGCGAAAAGAGATTTCTTTTAAAAAGGAGAAATATTGTCATAATTCAGTATTTAGTTTGAAAGTCCAATATTTTATGTAGCTTCATTTATATTATCAAAGAACTAAACAAAAACAACAAGAAATCAAAAAGAACAATCAGAAAGATTTATAAAATAATTAGAAGCAAATTGATAATAATATCGTTACTGTTCTTATATTGGTTTTGTTTACGCTCGTTGTTTATGTACAAATTTATTATTTTGAAGCTGTTTCATAAAAAATCATTATTTCCTGATTATTCCTAATGTAAAATAATAATTGATAATAATTTTGAAATTTTAATTTTTATTTAATAATTGGTACTTAGGTTAACAGCAATCTTAATAGATACTGTGTGATTTTAATGAAAATAGGTACAGAAAGTTCGACGTACATATCCAGCTTAACAGCATATCCAAGTCAAGTTAGCGAGAGCAATAGGCTTAGACTGTTAGTTCTTTAAAATAGTGGACTTGTAAACGTGAGCTAGATTCTCGGCTGAGGGTTTTCTGTTGATTTGGCGATAATGCCGTTAATAGAAGGTACATTAAACTGTATGTTAAGAAACAATTCCAAATATGAGAAAAAATTGCACTACGAGTGTTTCGTATATATTTAAGCATTTATAAACATACACTATTTACAAATATTTATTATTCACGACATAAATATATTGGCGTCCATATTTTTCAACAAGCTTAAAAGCGGGGTGTATATTGGAAAAATTATAAGATCTGGGGTGCATATATTTGAAAACAGGGCTCATATTTGAAAATTATAAGATTTAGCTACAGCTTTCTTGTAATTTTCTAATCAGATTTTACTAAGGCTGTTTTATTCACGATTTTTGCTTTAGCAGTTTCGAAACTAAGGTTGGGAGGAATAATACTCCATTTTTGCGTATTTTTTTGAAATAAGTTTTCAAAAGTGCATTTTAAAATTATAGAAAAAAATGTTTTGCGAGACTTTCGTCCCTTCCCACATGAAACACAAAATACAAAATTATTTTTTTAGTGCTACATTTACCCCCTCTTTAATTCTTATAGATTATTTTAAAAAAGTTATTGCAAAATATGTGGGTTAACGAGATGTAATACTGTGCCATATATATATATATATATATATATATATATATATATATATATAAATATATAAAATAGTTTGCAAATTTCTGAATCGCATAGTTTCTGAGAAAATCCGCTGTGACTGACTGACAGACAGTTACGTGAGTAATATTACAAGGGTTGTGCTTTTTAATTCGAATAAAAGGAACTATTGCATTCGTACTAATTATTTAATTGCGAAGTATTGAAAGAAAAGAAAATCGTAATTTTCTTCGCATCGACAAATAGCACAATTTCTGTCGGTTGAAATATGGTGTTATTCACTAAATCATGAAATTTGTGTGAAATATGTTAATGGACGGAACAACGTGTGTAAAAAAGTCTCAAAACAATTAATTGCAAATTTCTGTGGGCGAAACAATTGCCGAAATCGAATACTCTATAATACTCTTTTGTGGTGATCTTACCTATAGATGAGAATACCTTAAAGTATTATATACATTTTATACTCTTTTCTTTCATTCTAAAATAAGTGCACTATTGTCAAGGCACTAGATGATTAATTTCTATAATAAATAAATAATTACATTAATAAGGTACTAACCGTCTACAAAAGTTTTTTAACCGTTCAAAACATAGTTCCAAGTTGAGACGGAATCGAGAAAAAACCATATATCAATTTCAAATCGAGTAATTTAATTTACAAATTTATGTAATCTATTGTTCCCAGACTTATTATTTATTTTTGCTATTTTCACTAAAAACTTGCCTAAAGTGATTTTACTTAGTGTGTACTTCGCAATATTTCTAGTTAAGTAAACAGTAATGAGTAATAATATATAATAAATATAATAATATAGAAAACTATTTATATATATATATATATATATATATTGTCTATTCTAATGTTAATAAGTGTAAAATTATAATGCATATTTAAGATATTATGTCGTCTGGGATAATCTTTACAATTTTCCTATAACCTTTGCAAGTGCTTCTAAAAACCCAAATTTTTTTTTATCATTTTATTATGAGTAGTTTCTCATATAAGGGGAGGGGGGCGGGTTAGGACCTATTTTTTGCATATTTTTAGTATCTCTGAAGATGTATTATTTAAAATTATGAAATAATATTTTTGGTACCCTTATTAAGAATAGAAATTTCAAACGATGGTCCAATTTATATATAATATTACACGAAAGAAGTTCAAATTTTAAAAGCAAAGTATATCGTTCCTTCAACGGGACTACATTAAAGGACTCTTGACATTACTAAAGTAAATTGTTCTCCTTATTTATAAGATAATTTTTTAAATATAAGCCTGTCGTAAATCTCTATAATGAACTAAAAAAATAAATATAATTCCAAAGAAAGCCTTTCCAGAACGTAGGCGAAAAAGTGAAAAACGACAGTAAATATGCTCGTAAACAAAAGTCGAACACATTCAAGGAACGACGCAGTTTTTCTTTAATTTGTTAAATTGTTGTTTATGAAGCGAATTGGAAATTCTGCGGCGAATGTGATCTTGAAGTTTAAAAAGCTTTTCTCTTTACCGGAACTATAAATATGTAATAAGTTCGATGACTAGCATTAATTAATTAATGCTTTATTTGTGTCTTGTCACAAGTTTTCATTGTCTAAAATTTATCAAATTTATAATTATATTCATTACAGATTTCCCTGAAGTGTTAATTTAACATTATTCCATTTAACCCTTTGAAGCACGAATTCAATTAAAGTTAGTGGAGAAGAAACGCATTTTTTTACGAATAAATAATTTATTAATTATTTTATTTATTCAATAACCTCAGATAAATGAAAATAGAAGTACGAATATTTATATATATATATATATATATATATATATATATACTAAAAATTAAGTTAGCCACTAATCGTGAAAGTTTACAAAGTTTTTTAATTACTTATTTCTTTAGTAAAAAACCCAAGCCTAACTTGTAGGTTGCCTCAAAGTGTTCATCATGCGTCAGAAGCTCAATAGTTTAAAGTACAATGTAAACAAGAATTGATAAAACAACACATGAATACAAATTGAACATAAAATTACTTGCTGTTATTGTAAACTCTCAAACAACGACATGACCGCATTTCTAAAGCAGTCAATGGAGCGGAAAAAATATTATGATTGGACGCCTCTTTCAATACCGAAAATACTTTGATAAATTAAGTGTGTAAATAACATGAGAGCGGAGCATAAAATATCATTAAATACAAGATCTAGGGGTTATCAAATAATGTTTTATATATAACAATGCATGTTGTCCTTTTATAATGGGAATGGTCGGATGGAATCCTATCGGATGGAATTATGTTCAATCATGCTAATTGTAAAATTAGGAGCAAACATTGAGCTATTCACTGTTTTATATAAAAAAATCTATTAACTTTTCCATAATATATCCAACGTCAATATATACGTTACGTCTTAAAGAGGCTACACTAATGCATTCGTTTCAAAGGTACTATGAATTATAGAGGACTGACGGCCTTCTATCTTTACAGGTTTCAATGATATGATTGTAAAACGTAACGCAGTCGTTCACTTTGATTATTTATTTGTGATTACTAAAACGTATCTTTATTTATATAAGCACCATCTTTATCTATCGCTTATCGCCAGCGTATATGCAGATATAAAATTACTACCTTGTAGAATATTTTGAACTTAATTAAAAAAAAAAGGTAAGTCCAACTTTAGGATCACCTGCGTCTTGAAATTGTTTATTGCGTAATATCGTAAGTAGATAGCGAGCGAAGCAGATGATATCTGTAGGGTCAAAGGTCCAGACATTGCGGTGTGTAAGGACGTACAGTCCATCCGAGTGCAAGTATGTTTTTACGCATCACTATTGCTACTTGAGGGATGGTTAAAAAGTCATATAATAGAGAAAGAAAAAAAAGTTAAGGGTCATATAAAATATGTTTTGCTTTCATGTCTAGGAAGTTGAACGATGACTATGCTCGACTTTTCACAACAGTTATTGGTTGTAGTTGTTGGAAGTAGTTTATGGTAAATAATTCCATTCAACACTCGAAAACAATTTCTGCTAATATTACATTTTGGCCATCTTTGCTTCCGCTTGTAGCCACTGGCGTAGCGCATTAAAGTAACATAAATCAGTTTGTAATGAAATACTTAAGTCTTCAGCCATAATTATGCATATATTACGTGTCGCTTTGCTCATTTCTGACTCTGAACGGAATTCACTAAGAAAGAGTTTTCTAAGTTCCTTTCATGTAAATTTCATATTGATGCAGAAATGTGTTAGAAAATACCGTCAGATTTCAATCGCTATTAACTATGATACTAATAATGCGTTAACAATGGTTGAGCCTACAGAGGATAAAGGATGTCTGTCTATATATGTTTGGTAGTATTTTTTTCTGTGACGTCGTCGGACTAGTGTAGGTGCATGAGCGTGATTGTTGCAAATTAGCGTCATGTAAAATTAAGAATTAGTGTAGCGTAAAAATAGATAGGATATTATTTCGGATGTCATTGTGAAGGGCTTGTGAAGCACTACTAGGATCCAAAATAAGACAATGAAAATATTCGGAGATTTTTAGATAAAAAAGTTAATGTTAAGTTAATGCTGTAATAAATATGCTTGAAATTATAGAAAATTCAAATCAGAGGAAAGATCTCATTAAAAGGAATCCAAGAAACTTAGAGAGTCTAGAAGCGATTAATTGCGAGAGTAACGAGAGCGTCAAACAAAAAATAAAAAGAAACGACGCCAAGCAATTACATAGCTCGCGGGGTAGAGAGCCCAGCGACAGTCACCGTTATGATGCCCTGTGTATCCATTGTATTAAAGAGATTGGTAATTAAATTACATATTAATACGAAACACTTGTTATGATTTTATCATGAGAATTTTAAAAAAAAACTACGGCGCGGACCCGAATTGCGTATTTCGGTATTTCTTACGTGTTCTATAATCGCCAAAACTCAGTTAATAACTAAGCTAAGATCGAACGCCGCGCTTTTTATGGATCCTACCAGAAAAACTCGAGAGGTTTTTATAATATATCAGAAAGCGCTAAAAAGAAGTGGTCGGCTTATTGGTTGTCAAGCTAATATGTGCATATTTACGTAATTAACCTCATTCAAGACGTTGACAAGTACACAATATTTACCTCTGTTATTTAGTGGCTGATAGAACTATGCTCGGCACAAGAGATGGTTTATCTAAGACCATAAAATTTTCTTTATTTATTCTATTAGTGCACGACTCAAGTTTTAACAAGTTACTGAAGTTTGAGAGTCTTGTACGCTTAACTACGTGCTCTGAGTAGAACAGAATGGGAAGTTATTTTTCATATAAATAAAAGTGATAAAGTTTAATAGCGAATCGCAAAAGTACATCTCATGGCATGATTTATTAAAAATTCTAAAAGCTGAAATCTGGTGTATAAAATGGACCTTCTGTTAAGGGAAAGGCGTGACGTTTAAAAAAAGTTGATTAGGTTTATTTTTCTTAAAAAGGAATTCAAGCGCTCAAGTATCTAAATAAGTTGATTTCAAAATGTAAATGGTATAATACATAAAAATTTAAAACAGCAAAAAAAAGGAATAAGGAAATGAAAAGGGGACGTATAGTCAGATATGAATATAAATGAATATATAAAGGTGGACACCTTTATATATTCATTTATATTATATATATCATATTATATATACTTAAGTCATTGACCAACCGCAAAGAGGAGATAAGCCAACCTATAACTGGGTTATTGACAAAATTGGCTTTAATAAAAATCTCTTAGTTTTCAAAATTTGTACCACGTTTTGAGTGCCACGACTATAAAGTAAGTTTGATATCCGCATATATATATATTTGTATATGTGTAGCTGCATTTATTTACTTAACGGCGAAGGCCACATAATTGTGAAGCACAGGATTATTTCGATGAAGGCAGTCGAATAAGAGGACTCGAAGACGAAGTAACTACTTTGGAAGCAATGTCCGTCTCCGCGCTACGCAACGTATCAGTGTGGATCGTAGAGTACGAGGGGCGGAGGCGTGGCACCTCATCATTCAGTGCGGGTGTAGTACTATTTTGTATGGATGTCTTCGTCTCGTCCAATACAAAAAATAGTGCTAATCTTAATAACGTAGGGTTTTTTCACGTAATATTTGAATAAATCAAAGTCTACAAGTAACTTTCATCTAACGTGCAGAGAGTTACATTCAGTCGAGCCTAGCAACATTATTTCAAAAATTATATCATAGGCGAACAAATAATCCTAGATTGAGACTTGCTAATTTTGAATATAAAATCGTTTTTGTAAGTCGGTGTAATGTGCAAAATCTTCCATAAGGTAGGATATGTACCAGAATTCAGAGTAAGATTAATTAAGAAGACTATAGGTGAGACGATGAAGTCAGCACATGTTTTTACTAAATAATGTGCCCACCCTGGTCTATCCATTTCCATTGAAGCTATCGTCAGACGTCATCACTATTTATTCTTTTTATATATATGTATGAAGTAAACTAGCGGAATTTACTAGGGTTATGCGCTCAGCTGCCCCTGCACCTAACGTGGAACTATGTTTTAAAAAATCGAATCGATTAGAACTCGCACTAATGGGGTTTCCTACATGTTTAGGCATTTATAAACATTTAAGGTACTATTCCGATAAACCATTTACAAATATGAATTTTTAACAAAATAAATATTATTTATTGCCTACTTATTTTCACCACGTTAAAAATAGTGCATATTTTAAAAGTTATAAAGTCGAGGAAAACCACTATAGTAAAAACGGCTGTAATAGAGGGGCGGACAGACCCGTGTGTGATGTTATAATTATTCCATTTTTCCTTTTGAGATACAGTCCCTAATAAATCTATTAAAATATCTTGCTAATGTATCAGCTACATCTACCCTCGCGTAGGAGACCCCACTGTAAGGAAAGCTGACTGTCTGAACGATTGAATCGACCACGAACGATTGAATCGAGTCCCGCACCGAACGGAAAATTTTATATTTTCATTTATTAATATAATAGGTTCTTATTTTTTTCATTTTATTGCAAATAAATATAAATTTTTATGTACGGGTGTATTTTCGTTGGTTCTTTGAAAAATAAATAAAAGTAGGTAAATATACTCCTACGTTTCATCTTTATTCTAGAAAGGCAAATAAACAAACAAAACAGAATCTATGCCATGACCACGCTTGAACTTGTTAAACCATTTGCATGTATTAGTATGGAATGTTATTTCATTATAAAATGCCAGTTAAAGTGGATCGTGACTTTGTTGTTGATCGAGGCCACAACCAAAGTTTTTTGAATTAAAATTTCGTCATGTTAAATTCATCTTCATAAAGTGAAGTACCTTAATATGTTACAAAAGGGTTTGATTTTGGAAATTTTATTTCTTTTATTACCATTATAAAAACGACCAGTCTTAAGAATATAAGTTCAAGCGAAGTACTCTAATATGTTACAAAAGGGTTCGATTTTGGAAATTTTATTTCTTTTATTACCATTGTAAAAACGACCAGTTTTAAGAATATAGGTTCAAGCAAAGTACCCTAATATGTTACAAAAGGGTTCGATTTTGGAAATTTTATTTCTTTTATTACCATTGTAAAAACGACCAGTTTTAAGAATATAAGTTCAAGCGAAGTACCCTAATATGTTACAAAAGGGTTCGATTTTCGAAATTTTGTTTCTTTTATTACCATTGTAAAAACGACCAGAACATTTAGTACCTACAATATCGGAATTCTAGTAGCACCCGTTCTACTTTCAGGTTATAGGTTTATATTTTATATTTCCGTAATTTTGACATAAGCGATTTGAAATAAATAATAGTACAAAACTAATGGTCCATAATAAGATATTAATTTATAATATTGCTCTAAATATTATCAATTAATGACTGAGATAGTAGAGAGTGAGATATTATCAATTAATGAAATAGAAACAAAAGAAATTAATAATTAAGTAGTGTTACACTAAAAACGATGTCAAATCTGATGTAGTAACACGAGGGAAATTAAATTTGGTACAGTCCTTGAAAAAAGTTGTAACGTTATAATAAGGTACAACAGACCAAGCCTTATGTAATTTTCCGTGTCCACATAGATGAATACTGGTTACAAAAGTGTCATTAAAGAAATTCATTTCGGTTTCTGTAGACAATTTTGGTTTGAAAAAATACACAAATTATATTACTTGAACTATAGATTTCACTTAAAAAAAACAATAATATTGATAGTTTTGGCTTAAATAATCAGAATCATCTAATAAACCAGAATAACTAAAAAAATAAACTTTGTCCCGACACAGCTACGCTATGGAAGCCCATTTTATGTACCGTAATGGGAAGTATGACTCTATAGAGATGGCTGTTAAACATCACGACGGGATTGCTGGATTGGCATTCATATTTTCCGTGGGAGAAAACAATGAGAGCTTTGAAGAGTTTGCCAACGCGGTGAATCTAATACCTGACCCTATGCACAGGGTCCCTCTGAAATCAGGTAATGATGTGAGGATAAGTGATTTGGACCGTAGTTAGTTGCAATTATGCTGGTTTATGAGTATGATACTTAGTTTGCAGTATATCAAAGGTTTCGACTTCACGAGGAGGTTGTCGATTATTTACATAATGTGTTTACTTTCTTAAAATGTATAATGTATTTAAAAGTATTGTATAGTCAATTTGCCATTCAATTTTCTAGTTTAATATATATTAGCTAAGTACTCGCCTTTATTTCGTCGGCCGTAAAATGATAGTAATATTATTTTAAATAAACACAGTGTTTTATTTAAAAAAAATACAAATCAAATGTAATATAGTTGCTGATGCGTACGTACGTGATGTGAAAAAACAAACCGTACAGAATATAACCGTACAATTAACCACATAACATAATAACTTAAAGTATTTGAGTAACCAAACATAAACATTTAAAGAAAAAAAATGTGAAATATATTTTTTGTTTTTCTCCAGGGTAAGTGTAAATGAATTTTTGTGGAAACCCACTTTCAAGCATGCAACATAACGTGCGAAACACTAGAATTATAGTCTAAGACGGTTTCCATTGTTTATATGAATTATTCATTTATAAATGGTTAAGAAATCAAGTTGGTCCGTTGCTCCCATGCTACGTGAAAGAAAGATACTTTAGAATTCAAAATATTGGAATAGGTCAAAGTCTTGCTATTAGTACGTACCGCTTGTTAGAAATTAGGTGTGCATCAACCATAATCATCATTGCATGATGATTATGGATGATAATGCTGTAATAATTGGATGATGATTCTTGTTGTACAGTAGTTTGATGATTTACACATCAGTTAACAATTTTCATGATTTGCCAGAATGCCAACATTTGACCGTCGAGTCGGTTTTAGGATGTTTTAGTAAATAAACATATTTTGAAATAACTGCGACATTTCCTATTCGTGGTTAAAATTGTGTTTAACTTGAAACTCTGAATTGTGATTTAATTTTGATTGTCTTTTTGGAGATATCAAAACCAAACTAAGATATATGTTGTCAAGTGTATTATCAATAACATAATGGAAGTAAATTCTTTGATAATAAATGAGCTGCTTACACTACAGAATTATTATATATAGTTTTGCGAAAATAATATATAGTTCTTTAATATTTCAGCACAATTTTTATTGTTTCTTAATATAGAATAGTAAATTTTTAACCTAAATATAATAATTTCAATTAATTTTTTAATATTTTTTAAATTGTCGATAAAATTTGTATTTTTAAAAACCTGGAGGTTCTTGAAATATAACTCAAGAACCTCTAGGTTTTGACCTATTCTTGTATACGCTAATGATATATTTATTTTTTCTTTGAATTATATATTAACTTTGAAATATGTATTAACTTTGAAATATCACTACGATATATTTATATGATTCACGGCACGCAGTATACTCATTTTCAGTTTTTTTCAAACAAAGAAAAATTATTTTGGATCGATGTAATTCATATCAGGGAAATGCTTCAGAGTTTTCAGAAGAATTTAAAGCTCTACACTTGTCACCGTGAATTCAGCTATCCTGCTATTTGTATCATATCCGAACTTTAGTTTGTTATTAGTTTTTAAGGATAAAAGATTAAATCATTATAATTACGGGTCGCAACTTAACGCAATATTTGTCTTTGCAGCTTGTCTTTCCTGGATCAAGGAACCGGAGCTATATAGTTCGTACTATACATACAAAGGGTCGTTGTCTACTCCGCCCTTTCAAGAATGTACTACTTGGGTAGTATTCGATAAACCCATTGTAATAGGGCCCAAACAGGTTTCTTAATTTTTATTCTTTTCTTTTTACCCAGCATTATCACGAATGGTTTAGCTACCACAGGTGTTAAGTATTTAATGGTTTATAATCTATCGATAGTAACGACAATACTTTCCTCACCGTGGTGTGTTGGGTTGATCATAAGGCTTGCAGTTTTTTTACGGCGTGGTGAACCACGAGGACTCTGTTTCGATTCGCCGCCGCTTGCCCAACAGGGAATTGGTGTTCTGGTTGCTTAGAAGACATTGTTCTTGCAGTAATAAGTTCATCCATATCTACAACTATATAAATTGAAACCAATAGGCATATATATATATATATATATATATATATATATAAAGTGTAAAATGTGCCACTAAAAATTTAGAAACGAGTCCCTGTACGATCAAGGGAGTTATATGGCCCTCTATCCCCCATCCATGAAGAAGGTTCCCGTTTTTACCTAAAGGGCACTTAACATCCCGGAACATCCCAAGTCATTGTGGAACATTCCAGAACACTCTCGAATGTCGTGGAATGTTCTGGTATATTGTGGACCATTCGAAGCCTTTTTTGTTTGGGTGGGGATACCCATTGGTAGGGGTATATAAAGCAAGATACGTCGCGGGTACGAACGTCACTTTCTTATCAGAGAAGTGCAGTAAGTGAATAAAAACAAACAGTGAAGTGTGAGTAACCAAAGTGATAGAGTGACTGAGTATAAATTGAAAATAAAGGGTGAAAAGTGTACTTACTGTATTTCTTAAGAAAAAGTTGATTTGATTTATATCTTATACAATACCCAAACGTAAAAGACGAGGAGATCTTGCTAGTTCTGAAGCAAAATGGCGAAACCAAAAAGAACAGCGAAAAACGAAACAGTCGAAGAGCGCGAAGCACATTTACGGTCCCAACGAACGAGAATGAGCGCCGTGAGAAGCAGAGAAACCGAAGAACAACGAAATGATCAAACTGAAGGATCTTCTAATTTTGGAGCTATTGTTTTTTCAGCAATCCTTGACATTACGATGTAACACATTTCTGCACAGAGATGACGGATATCATTTTAATGTGAAACAAATCCAAGCTTAAACAGACGTAGAAACAAACAAAAAAGTCACTTCCAAGGAGTTCTATGCTTGCCGCTTAATGATCAGAGACAATGAAACATACAATCACATTCTCAACACTCGCCGTTTATTCTAACAATTCCAAGTAGATATGTATGCAAAAATAGAAGCGGAACGGATGCTTTACATAAGACTGAATTAGAAAAAACTACGCACGGAAGAACACATCCACTTTCGATAGGCGATCATAAATGACGAAAACATTGACGACATTGGAACAATGGTAATCTTACCCTTATCTTACATATGAAGTCACATACACGAATACACTCAAGATGACATGGCCTACGTTAGAAAACGTGGGCGACCTGACTTCTTCATAACTTTCACATGCAACTCATAGTGGCCAGAAATAAAAAAAACAACTAAGATACGGACAAGCCCCCATGGATCGACACGACATAATAGCCGAGTTTTCCGACAAAACGAAATGAAATTTATTGAAATAATATCACATATTTGGAACCGCTAGATGCCAGATATACACAATCGAATGGCAAAAACAAGGACTGCGTCACTCACACAATCTCATAAGGCTACACGACGGAATTCATCCCACGGATTTCGACACAATCATCTAAGCTAAATTTCCCCAATCCATAAGAAGATCTGGAGCTGTATGATATATTTGTGAAAAACATAGTTCACGGATCATGCGGGCCATTGAACCCCAATTCATCTTGTATACGTAATGGAAAATGGGCAAAAAATTACCCAAAATCATTCTTGGATGACATACAAACCGGAGATGATGGCTATCCCAAATACAGAAGACGGCCACCCAAGAAGCAAAAATACGAATACGAAGCAGAGACGAACTGAAAATGTATAATCAATGAGTAGTACCATATAACCCATTACTTTCCAAAATGTTCCAAGCACATATAAACGTAGAATACTGCAACTTCGTAAGGTCCATTAAATATGTTTGTAAGTTTGTGAACAAAGGCAGTGTCATGGTAATATTTCAAATAGCCGAATACAGCGAACAACAAAACAGAAACGACGAGATCCTTATTTACAAAATGGGAATATATATATATATATATATATATATATATATATATATATATATATCAACAGTATAGAAGCAGCGTGGCGGATTATCGGTTTCCCCCCTGCACAACATCTAGCAGCACATTTGGACCTTTATCTTTTTTTGGATCTTTAGTACAAACTAACTGTGCAACATCTAGCAGTACATTTGGAGAATGGACAGAGAGTCTACTTCACAAAAGACATCGCCAGAAAAATTGTAAGCGAACCACCTAAGAACATAACATTAACAGCTTTGTTCCAACTGTGCCAAACAGATCCATTCGCAAAAACATTACTATATGACGGCGTCCCTACATATTGTACGTGGAACACAACAAAAAAAATCTTTCAATGATGAAAACAAGGAATTCCAGTTGAGGACCATCCAGAAATCATGAAAACTAACGCACTAGGCCGAAAACTAACTCACTATATAGGTCGAAAACTAACGCAATATACCGTACATCTGAAAAACACCGAATGTTTCTATCACCGGATGTTGCTATATGAATATAAATTTCACAGATCTCAAGACTGTAGACGGTTACCTATACCAGATGTACAGAGAAGCGTGTCAACGCTTGGGACTGCTGAAAAACAACAACCACTGGGAATTAACACTATAAGAAGCCTCATTCACAGGCTCAGCCGAACAATCAGAGACTTATTGGCCATGATACTAACCTCATGTAAACCAACAAATCTAAAACAGCTATAGAACTCCTTCAAAGAGAGTATGAGTGATGACATATTGTACCAAATCCGACAAGCTCATCCAGATCTAGCCATCGCATTCAACGACGACGTCTTCAATGAAACATTAATTCGCCTAGAAGATAAATGTTTAGCAATTAAAAAACCAGACCTTAGAACAACTTGGGATGCCAACACCACGAGAAGATGCTTTCAGTGTGCTAAACTTTGAAATTATAAAGGAAAAAAGCTACAATGTCAATGAACTACTTCAATACATTGCTCACAACAAACCACTATATTATCGTAGGGGATAATAAAAAAAAAATTACAAAGTTATCGTGGACCGGATCAACAACAACATTGACGGAATTATTTACTTGGATGCACCAGGTGGCACCGCGAAAACGGTTCCCATAAATCTGTTGCTGGCAGAAAAATATGTGCTAAACCACTTGGACTAGCATCTTCCGGCATTGCCGGCAATCTTATGGAAGGAGGACGAATTGTCCGTTCCGCCTTATAACTATCGTTGAATCTAGTCGAAGAACAATTCCCAGTATGTAAAATTTCAAAAGCATCTGGACGGGGTGAACTTCTAAAACAAGATAAAATTATCTTCTGGGACGAATGCACAATATAAAAATCACTCGCAGCCATGGACAGAACATTACAAGGCTTGCGAGGAAACTCTGAAGGATGGGAGGAGCTCTACTCATACTCTCAGGAGATTTTCAACAAACATTTCCAGTTATCCCCAAGTCAACACCAGCAGACGAAATCAATGCATGCTTAAAAAAAATCACATCTCGTACAAATACTGCGACTAACAAAAAATATGAGAGTTGCACTATAGAAAGACGAAACAACAAGACATTTTGCTCAAAAACTTCTACAAATAGGCGAAGGCACATATCTTACTGCCCGGACAACCGGCCTCATTGAATACAACAATTATTTCTGCAACATAGCCACTACTAAGAACGAACTCATTGACCAAATTTATATAAAAATTGTTCAGAACTATACTAATCCGGAGTGACTATTTCAGAGGGCAGTTTTGGCGACTAAAAATAATATTGTCGACGATATCAACTTTAATATTAAAAAAAAATTCCCCGTGAAGAGAGAATATACAAATCGATCGATACGATGGTAAACGTTGAAGAAAGTTTCAACTTCCCTACAGAATTTTTAAACTTTTTGCAAGTCGTAGGAATGTCATTATACTGCCTTCGACCGAAAATTAGATCTATTATCATACTACTCAAAAATCTTAATTCACCAAAACTATGTAATGGAACAAGGATGATAGTCGGGCAACTATAGAATAACATCATCGAATGCGAACTTGTAGCAGGAAAGGACAAAGGACACATAGTATATATCCCCAGAATACTACTGACCTCTACTGAACTGTCATTCATTCCAATTTAAAAGACTGCAATTTCCATTCAAATTAGTTTTACAATTAACAAAGCGCAAGGACAAACTTCAAAACGTTGCGGCATCAACCTCAAAGAATCCTATTTATCTCACAGGTTCACAATCCTGTTTATCTCGTAGCTTGCTCTCGAGTAGGAAGTTCGATAAAATTTGTACATATATACCCCGGGTAACATTTTACCTCTTATATTTTATAGTTTATCCTTTTATTCCAACTACCACACAATCTCGTATCAACTCCCTTAGCAAAGCCGAGTACACCAGTTAGTCCATAAATAAAGATATAAATGGTATAGACACTTAACATAAGAATGATTGTGTAAACAATATCGATTTTTCAGCCAATTCAGTAATTAATAATCAGAATAAATTAGAATTATGTTGATTAGAAATAACAGTAGGAATTGAATCCCACTATTGTTTAGAGTAAAATTTTAATTTTCAGTGCTTAATTTGAATTGGTCTTTCTGAAACATTTTATAGACCGGATTTAAATTCGTACGATTTGAATCACACCTCAAATTTACGTATGATATATTCGAGGCATTCAATATCATCTATACCTATATTTTTTTGTGCCGAAAAAATTATTTTCAAATCAAGACTACTCATTTTTTTTGCTTTTTTATGTTTACTGCCCAATTTATATAAAAACATTAATTATTCAAATAATAATTTATTATCAGATAGCAGCTTTTCGCGCTTTGAAGAGTGGTAAGGATAAACTTATTGAGAACAATGTCCGCCCCATTCAACCCACCCCGAGTGGCCACACCGTATACTATATCCATTGTTGCACGAAGTCTATTTTTTAGATTTGTTTGGAGGATTTACATCACCTAAGAGGAAAAAGATACGTATAAAAGAAAAGCTACTTTCGAAATGTCTCGATGAAGTTATTGGATTATGGGAAAAAAGGAAATTAGTAAATGGAAACCCACATGGAAGTTATTTATATTTAAAGATATTGCAAACTTACGTGGATAACTTATAAAAATATTTTTTTTTGAATGAACGTTATGTATACACTTTTGCTTTTGTAAAATATACTAAACCGAAAATCCTTTTGAGTCTTCATTGTATATTCATCTATATGAAAATCGTAGACTCTTCAATATATAATTCTAATTCTTAGTTCATAAAGCAAATAACAGAGAAATTCCGCTTTGTAAGCAAACAAGCAGGTAAATTCCTAACAATGCATTTTTTTTAATGTACAATACTTTTTTAATACTTTTAATTACATATAAAATATTTGTTTTTATATTGTATCATAGACCGACTATGATAAAAACAAAAGGTTTACTTCGTTTAAAAAGGGTCGATCGGTCATAATCGTCACCAGATTTACTAGTCGCTTGATTTTTTAAAAGTGCAGTAAAATGGTAGATTTTAATATTCAATAAAAGATATTTTATGAAGAAATTCTCTGTACACGAATTACTTCATATTTTAATTAGTCGTTTGTGATATTAAAAACCATGTGTTGGAATTCAAAGACGTGATTGAAAAAATTTCATTGGGTTCAATTTTTTCTCGATAATTAAAGAGAATAATATACTTGACAGTTGAAGTTGACAATTTTAATAAAAATATTGTTGTTTGTATTAAGTTTAATTTTTAAAATATCGTGAGGATTTCGTACTGTTAAGGGAAAGAAACGGAGCTCGTATTTCCGAAAACATTTTTATCAGGGTTTTATGTCTAGACATATTGTTGAAAATGTCCACTGAAAACATGTTCCATATCTTTCCATGTTTGAAGTCGTCAAAGTTAAAAATATGAAAAAAACATGATTACGTCAAAATTATCTAGAGTTTAAAATTACAGAATTTGACATGTTTTCTTCTTCTAGATTTTAAACATTTTTTTGTCAATATACTTATACAGTAAAAAATAATATAAATATTTATAAATGGTTTAACAGTAATACTACGCCATACGTCGTTATTCTTCTCCGACAGCCGTTCTTCGGTTGCACTTAGGCACCTGGGGGGCATCGGAGAGCGATTTTGCGATTACCTTGACATGATCTGTCCATCTAATCGCTGCCTTTCCATAGGGTCCGGTGCCTTCCAATTTGTCCATTTCCACTTCTGTGTCATCAAAAATTCAATACCCATATTATTTAATTTTTGATTATATGTTACGATACGAAATTCTTTGGACACCAAAAAATTTTGTGACACGAGTTTGTACAATATTGGATACACTTTGCCTGATACCGAATTCCTAGGGTACGGATGTCTTATTATCGAACTAATTCGACGATACTTAATTCCACTTTTCTTTGCTATGATACTTCACGACCAATTCCACTTTAAGCATTCGCTTTTACGTAGTTTCCATATCTCTGTGGCGTAGTGCAAACTGGGGTGCTCTAATACCCAAACGAGTCGGGTTTTCGTTGTTTCGGTAATGTTGCGGTTCTCGCATGTTTTTATCAGTTTGTTATAATATACTTAGTAATAATAAAGATATAGAGTTTTTTTAATTTAAGTTATTGACTTAACAGCTTCAAACTTTGAAGCGCATATAAAATACAGTGTGTCCAGATTGGTAGATTTCAATGTTTGAAAAATTGTAAAAAAAAACTACACCTCTAATACAAAGTAGGTTTATTTTAATTTTATAACAACAAATGCGGATTTCATTTTTTAAAAACCACGTTTTCCAAATGGCGGCCATCGAGTCTGACACACACTTCGAGTCTAGCACGCATGTTTTCAAAAACGTGTTTGCAGAGCGACTGTGGTATCCTACTGACTTCGGCTCGAATATTTTCTTTAAGTTGTGTCACAGTGCTCATTGGAGTGTCACAGTATCCCTGTCTGCAGTGTCACAGTATCCCCATAAGACAAAGTCACATGGGTTTAAATCGGGTGACCTAGGTGGCCACGGTACGATACCGTTTCGGGATATGCTTTTTTCTGGAAATAACTGCCGCACTGCATTCATGGACACATTAGCAGTGTGAGCTGTGGCCCCGTCCTGCTGGAACCATGTGTTTTGGTTGAAGGATGGACTATTCTGTAGTTCTACTCTGAAAAAGTAATTAACATCTGGGCATATCTCTCCGAATTCACAGTTACAGTTTGGCCACGTTGATTTTCAAAGAAAAGATTGCAGATGCAGACATGGCACACCAGACTGTTACTTTAGGCTTATGTAAAGGTTCTTGATGCATTTATCTTGGGTTGTGGATATCCCAGTAACGAAAGTTCTGCTTATTCACATATCCTCCAATGTGAAAGTGAGCTTCGTCACTAAAGAATATGTTGCCCATCCGGGTTGCAGTACGAAATCTCAACAACATCACCTCCGGGAAGTTTTTCTTAATTCAAAGTCAGAATCGTGTAAATCTTGAACAATTTGTACCTGTAAAGTTGATTTCGGAATTGCCAATATCGATGAACGTGTACGCAGTGATAAACGGGGATTTTCAACGACAGAAACCATAACACGCTCGACATTTTCATCCGTGGCTACCAATGGTGTAGGTCCTGGCCTGGGCCTATTTAATGTTGATCCTGTAGCTCTGAACCTTGCTACCCATGACTGAATGAGGTTGATCGATGGTCCATCACGTAATCGACGAATACTGTAACGATTATTAAATCGACGGCGTGCTACAGACAGCGAAAATCCACTCGAAATGTTCGCCTCGACGGCAAAAGCGCGGTGGTCTCTACTCCACTGTTCCATGGCTACTAAAATATCCGCACCGCTTGCGCTTCTAACGACGCCCCCCGCGCCCCTCTTATGTGTTGCGTTCAGAAACTATGTTTGTTCAAACTTTGAAATCTGCCACTGGACACCTGTATTTCGGTGTCCGCAAAAACCAAAATTCTATGGGAAAATTGCAGTGAAAGTATTAATTTGACACGCTTTAAGAAATGTATGAAATATTTTTTTATTTCCCATTAGATCATGAAAAAAAAATCATTGTCAAATAAAGAAAGTTTTTGAAGCTAAAAACAGCTGCTGAAAGTCACAAATAAGGGAGAAATATGCCTATATATATTTTAAAAATATAGATAAATGCCTTTGAAATATATATTTAAACATATAGATATATATGTACTTGCAGTAGAATGAACGGAAAAAGTATGTCGGGATTTTTACGATATCTCAACTTGTCTGGTTAGGTACATAAATACTTTGATTGTAAATTAGTAACAATTGAGAAAATTGATTGCTCGCTCTATCGTTCAGCTGTCTTGTTTCGTCTTTTGTAGTTAAATTGTTTCAGTAACAAATTTCTGCGTATCTAGAATTCACAACATATCAATAAATAGAAAGACAATCGATGAGTTTAACCGTGCAATTTAGTGTTAACTATTTTGAAAATATGTTGCAGTGCCATAATTGATTAGGATTACCCTGTAATATTTATAAATGCAATTTTTTTTAAGAGAAATACCTAATTTTTAGAAGAGATATAATTATACGAAACGTGTACTTGGTAGTCTTTTGTGAAGTTAGCGGCGTCAGATCAAGATGATTTCTCTTGAACTGGGGGATGTATTCAATGATAGGTTTTTTTCTTAATAGATTGGACACTTTTGTGCAATTTTTATATTTGTTTCTATAGAATGTTCTAAGACCTAAGACTTTCACTTTACTTCGAACAAAAATCCTAAGACTTTCACTTTACTTCGAACTCCAAAAAATTAAATTCTTTTTGAATTTATATTCATATAAATGAATACGTTTCTTTTTTTACTGGATAAAATGAAGTGGTTGTGGGGGATTTCAAAATTTCGTTCAAAACAATTTTATCATGCCTTTATTAAATTCATATCACTTTTCATCTGTATGTTTATCTAAATCAAATTGATTTTATACATATCTATTTAAACAATTCAATTTTGCACCCAATTGCATACAATTGACCAATTTGGTACGTTTTCATAATTCTCGTGAAAATGCTATTTGTTTAATAACAATTAAAGATGGTGACACAAAAATTGTGGTCAAATTTTGTTATTTATCCCATTTGATTGAATATCGGTATATGTGCTTTTTAGCTTGTGAATTAAGAATTTTTGGGCGTAATTTAAAGAAAAATAAATGGCTAAAGACTTTCGTGATTTCAAACAGAAAAAAGAACATCGAAAAAAGAAGGGTCCAACCAGTAGATACAGTTTAGGATAGGTTAATTTTTGAAAAATATTAGATATAGCAGAAAACAAATTTATTAAAAAGGTCCAGTATTAAAATTAGTACATTAATTTAAACAATGAAAAAAAAACGTTTTGATAAAAGGAACTAAAAAATTACTGTTGATTCACAGTACATAGATCTCTGTACACATTTATAAAATGCAGCGTTTGTTTGGCTT
This sequence comes from Druceiella hillmani, assembly GCA_039881145.1. Taxonomy (NCBI): domain Eukaryota; kingdom Metazoa; phylum Arthropoda; class Insecta; order Lepidoptera; family Hepialidae; genus Druceiella; species Druceiella hillmani. The sequence goes on along the minus strand of JAYKKI010000016.1, from coordinate 12,319,825 downwards.
TCAGTCTGTGTCTGTCTCTTTGCTTTTAACTTAAGTTCTACCAGATGGATTTTGATACGGCTTGACACTGTCTTAAAGAGTACTAATTCAGGCTGTAACCTGAATACGTGTATTCAGGTTAAGCGAAGTGTGCCTTTGATCGCGGATAAGCACGTAGTAGTGCGGATAGTGCAAAAATGCTGTGGTAACGAATTCAATCGTCAATCGTGAAAGTTGTGAATTACGAAGTTTCAAGTAGAGAAAAAGGACGGACGTATATATAAATAAGACGTAACGAAATCAAAGTATATTTAATAAAGTAAATAGTAAAGTATGGTGTCTTGGATATCCTCACGTTTTTGGCGTCCCATGGTTTTTACAATCATAATGAAGGCAGGCAAAAATCTGTACGCCGCTGGGCCCAGGTAGTACGAGAACTGGAATGACACTTTATACCGAGAAAATAAAGAAATAATTCCATTAAAACTTTTATTTAAATTTTCCATCAGCAGATGACAAATCTCGTATTTTATATCGGAAGTCTGGTTACTTTTAAAAAAAAGCTTGCCTTTCACTTTAAACCAGCAAGATGAAACAAAGTGCGCACACATCTAACAACTTAATCCACGTTTATACGCACACATCTAACATATTAATCCACATTTATACGCACACATCTAACATATTAATCCATATTTGTACGCACCCATCTAACATATTAATCCACGTTTATACGAACACATTTAACATATTAATCCACATTTTTACGCACACATCTAATACATTAATCCACGTTTATACGCACACATCTAACATATTAATCTACGAAACTTTTAAGTCCAATTTGTCTCAAGTCCGACGGTCGTCTAAAAAACTACGTAAATTTCGGAAATGGGCGAAATAAACAGTCATTTTGACAACAACATTCATTCAATACAAAAGAAAGAACCATATCAAAATCCTTCTACATTCATGTATATTTTTTATATCTGTTTTATGTTTGTCTGTATATATGTATGTATACGCTTATTATTCGTCTATTTTCTTTTGTCATCTTTGTATTATCTATAAATTCTTTTTTGTTTATATTTTCGCTTACTTTGTTCTAAGATAGTAAATTTCTATTTGATTTTTTTTTGCTTTTAGTTTATTTTTCTTCTCAAGCAATAGTGGCAGATATCCGGAGTACGATCTAGTCAGTGTTGCCTAACCAACAAATTTAAATTTGACACTGGCAAAAGTTCTCTCTGGAGAGAATAATCGTCACAGAGTAATAGAATAAAGAATAAATGTCTATGCCAGTTAACCATTTATTTTTAATTAATTTGGGCAATGGTTACAAAGTACAAAAAATACAAGTAATGATTAATGTTTTTAATTGTTTCGTAAAAGTTATTACATACTTCCAGAGATTTTTATTGTTATTTTTATACATTAATGAACATTGTTGACTTATTAGAAATAAAAAAAAATATTACGCGCTTATAAAGATATTGTAATTAATTATTATGTTTTATTAGCTTCACTTGTATGTATGTATTTATAATGGTAACTTTTAATTAAATTTTCCCCCAATTCTAGGCGTCCGAATTATTTAAAATTTTGCACACGTACCAACAACAGATGATGATACAATAACTTAATAATTATGATTTAGTAGTCTCTCTAAGATCAACTCGCGATAAAAACAATGCTTAAATTTTTATTACAAGTTATATACACTAGATTAAGCTAAACATTATTTCACGAATGGAAGAACTTGTTTGCTTTTAGCTAGCAGGTAGAATTTGATATAATCGTGACATGTTTTGATGAAACGGTTAGGTTACGCGAACATGAATGATGTGTCTTCATAACATTTAACTTAAATTTTGTTGAGACTAAAAAACACTTTTTCAGTCTTAAAAAGAAATTTGTAATGTAAATATTTTTATTAAGACAAAAAATTAAATTATAGTTAACAAAACTAAAAAACACTCTTTTGTAGTAATATGAACCAAAAAATTAAATATATTCTTTGGATATAAAGTTTTTGGTCAAGGCCGAAAGGATGTCTCACAAATCGGTACAAGTAAATTTTTTGAATAAGTCTAAATAAGAACAAAATAACTGACAAAAAGTTAACTTTTATTGTAAAAAAAAATTATTGTATGTCGTATTTTGAACTACAGCCGCCAGAGGTTTGTTTCATAAATTTCCAACGCACTGAACGGAACTTTTGTGTGTGAAATAAATAAAATAATTTAAAAAGGTCAATGTTGCTTTATTTTGTGACATGAATTCGATGAACCTCTAACTCGATGGTCAATCGGGCGGCCACACTTCCGCTTCTGTCAACAACAGGGGGTGATATATTTTGGTTTTAATATTTTCTTTTTATCATTCAAAAACCAAAAACGGTCATAAATATTACAAACCACCCCAAAATAATTGTTTATAAACGTATCAGCGAAGCATTTGTCGGCCTGCAAGTATTTATTGGTATTTAGACAATTCTGTTCCAAGTTCGATAAGCTCGGACCATCGTTTTGTCGCTGAGACTCCATTTCTATATCAGGTTTGTAGGATGACATTTCTTCAGCATTTACTAAACAATTCACAATATCACAAGTCGCTTGTCGCGACGTAGACGGCTAAGGATTGTCCGAATACAATTTTCGCATATACTTCGGGGGCTCACCTTGCCCCACCGGATTAGCTTTTTGTTTTTATTCGATGCCTGTGGACACGTTCTGTATTTCGCATTGCCTTTTCCCGGGCAATTTGGCTATTTCGTTATCTTTTTTTTCCAACATTACCCTTCTTTTCGAGGTATTTTCATATTGTTAGCTATACAAAATTATTTTTAATGATTTCACTACGTGCATTTATTTTAATATCAATTCTGATGTATTTAACGTTTAAATCAAACAAATTGGCCCACTTGTTTCGAATTTCCAACAATTTCTTTGACATTACGTTTTATGACAGACGATCTGACGGTTGACCGGTTGTCAAAGTTATTACACGTGTAACGAAGATAAGAAAGACATTCGCTTGAAATACATACTACATTCATTTGTATAGGTTTAATAGTTTATGCGTTTTACAGCATTATAAATCGTCAGCCACCATGACACCTATAATAAAACGAAAGATATTTATGGAAATTCATGTCCAAAAGCTGGGGTCCTCTTGAATTTTTTCCGGTTTGATTCATTATATGACTCCACGAAAATTATGTCAACCTAATGTTACTGTAAATTGGGACTATGAAACGAAATTTTGACTTCTTATTTATATATATATATATATATATATATATATATATATATATATATATATATATATTTATATATATATATTTATATATATATATAAATATATATATATATTTATATATATATATATATAAATAAGAAGTAAATACTTCGTATATTATGTTTATATTTTTTTAAATATCAATTTCTTCGGAATCTGTACTTTGCACCGATCCTCTTATTTTTAGGGCGATATTGATTATAATGGTTTTGTGGATGCACATATTGAAACAATACTTGTTATATGAGGAATATTAAAAAATATATTCAGCACAATTAATATTATTGATTAAACAAAAGATGTTACACTATTTTATTAATATAAGTAGTAAACAATTGCTATGCGCCCTGAAGAGTAATGGATTATTGATTATAACTGACTGTTAATAGGGTATGTGACTATATTTTTTTATTAATAAAATCGAATAAGCATTAACATTAAAACTGATTAAAATAAATATATCGTACCTAGGACTTTTCACTACAAAGGTATAACGACTTAAAAACTGACAACTACCATTCCCGGGAAAAGGCGCCATACAAAACACAACTGGCCTATGACGTCACTGGTCTGTTATTTAGCATTCATTATAAGGGAGTTTATTTAATATTCTTAGTGTCTCGTTAAATATTGCGTTTAAGTTATATATTGCCTATTACAATTTTCTAATTTTTTTGTGTGCAAACTAAATTCATAATAACTTGTTCAAATTAATGATCAAAAAAATTAAACTTTTTCCTATTTAAAAGTTTCGATAAATTGTTTGTTATATGTATTATTTTTTCATCACAAGGCTTTTTTAAACCTACTCTGCAGTTTTAAAATATTTTTACAAAAAATATCGACATCAGTCAAATACCCTATTCCGTTCAAAAAAGTAACCGGAGAATTGAGTGGTTTCAGCATCCAAATTATTTCGCTAAAAGCTGATGGATGAAATTGGCAATCATTATTTGGCACTTATTATTAGGCACTCTGATAATATATGTAGCAAGCAAAAATACGTAGACTCTACAAACAGTATACCCCGTCAACATTATTGTAAATATTAGTTCCGCTAAACGCACAAATGTTTAATGAAATTGGTTAATTGCTGTTAAGCATTCTGAAACTATCATATGTATTTATATATCAACAGATGATTTCATTTTCATTTTCTTATTATGGGATTTAGACAGACAATATTTAAATAGCATATGAATTCTTGGTCCCCTAATCAACTCGAGTAGTAGTCTTTAGAACATTTATAGTATTCCCATAAAATGATGTTCAGTCAAATCCAGCTATGCAGAATCTCTTCACCATTATATCATTGTAGTAGGTTTATAAGACTGTTTTAATGTGACATTTAAACAAATAAAGCTATACGCTATTGAGCTCATCAAAACTACTTCAAACGACTGGTAATATAATAAAAATTATAAGTCAATACACATTAGGCGTCAATAAATTGTAATTATTTTTAAAAACTTTGAGGGGGGCATATGAAGCACTAATAATATTATAATTTTTGGTAATGTCCCGAGCATTCTTCATGAAAAATATATAAGTACCAAGACAATTCCATAGAATTAGGTATGATAAGAGCCGACCCATGCAAGTAATTGTTCTTGCTTTTTGCATCTAAGCGCAAGCGGCTCTTTAACAATCCGATTCTAATATGAATAGTAATAAATCATTCGTTTATAAATTTTGGAGCAACATTGTACCTAATCGTTTAATGTTATTACCATAGAAAGCTTAAATTCACATATAATATGAACTGAAATAAAATATTTTATAATAATAACTAAAGAAAAGTTAACGAAAGAGACAAAGGTGAAATGAGTGAATTGGTCTTTTAATTTGACCTGAATACTTTATTTTAGAATACTCTAATACTTTATTTTAATCAGATCTTGAATACTTTATTTTAATCAGACCTCAGAACCAGATGTTACTTTCCATAAAAACTTGCGGTAGTGATTATATAATACAATTAAACCTATGGCAGACTCTAGTCGGAAAGGTAAGTTTCGATAACTTTTAGTATTTATAAAACCTTTAGTAAAACTAAATAAGATTAGGAGAAGCAGTGTACCGAAATTAAATATTTTACATTTTAATTATATGAAAAGCAACTTTTGAATGGACAAAAATTAACACGTTATCACGTAAAAATTAACACGTAATTAATTCCTTTATATGATGTATATGATGATCGCATTTATGGCGGACTTTGTAACACTACGCTAACGATTGAAATAGAATACTTTCAATATTATAAATATATCAAACAAAATGATTATACTTTTTCATATTAGAAATGCTTTTAATTCAAAATGGCCATGACAAAATTAAGGATGTGAGAAAAAAGAGGTAATGGTTCAATAACCAAAAATTGAAAATTAAAGTTCCATGGGTTTACGTTGACATTTAATGTTCGATGATAAATGAAACAGATTATAGTTTTTCAGAACACTGAATAAACATTTTTTAACAAAGCAGGGGTCGAAACCACAATCTTAAAATTCATTCAGTCAAAATATTAGATTAAGTTCATTTTTTTATTTCATAGGGATAATCGTCAGAAACAACAAAAGCGTAAGAATACAAATTTAAAATGAAACTGTAACTATAACTTTGATATAGGTAATTAACACGCAAAACCTTTTAGTTGCGACCGTTTCGTGTTTGCGTGTGGATTTGATTCGATTAGCTACCATTAATAATGACTATGACGTCGGAAATAACAGTTCATTACATTAGAATGTGAAAATTTTCAAAGACACAGCACGTTAAAATGATTTTGTTTAAATTTATATTATTTTTCGCAAGTATTGGACTTCACATAACAAAAAAACTTACGCAAGTTAGTGTGCAAACAAATCCAGTTGGGCCTTCTGTAACCAAATTCACAGCGGATTGCCTCGTAGATCTAATTGTGTCAAATTTCGAAAATCATAAACTCATTATTATAACGCATGTATTTAACATGTCTACTCCTATAGCGGGTATAGAGGATATTATAATGAAGCGCCTAAATGAAGTTAGTGCCTGGAATCTGATGGTTGTCAATAATGACAATTATATTGCAGAAAAGGGAGATAGAATAGAATACGATTTAAAGGGTACATTATATGAAACATTTGATCCGAATTATCAGGCAGACTATTATGTTATTATTGGAGAGAATCAATCAAAAATATACACTCTTCTGGATAAATTACTAAATATTCCAACGTGGAATCCGAGAGCGTGTTTTGTTATTTTATGTTATCGATTATTTTCTGATTCCAAACTTTCAAAAGTATACGCCGAAAGGATTCTTAAGTATTTGTGGTCAGTTAGTGTCCTTTATGCAATAATAGCAATGCCTGATCCTGAAAATGTGAGGAATATCGTAATGTATAATTGGAATCCATATGAGCCGAAGAAATTTTGTGGACTTCAATCAGAACCAATGACTTCGAGAGTTTATGTGGAGAACGAATGTTTTGAGGGAAAATTAAGATCAAAACACTTTATTTTCAAAGAAAAGTTACCAGTTGATATGAAAAATTGTAAAATTAACGTGTTGGCAATGCCCATGAGGCCATTTATAAATGATAACAAAGAAGAAAATCTGGGTATTGAGCAAGTGGTAATAAATACAGTTGCGGAAAAATTTAACATAGATGTTGTGTATAAACTTATGAATGAAACAAGGGGTGATAGAATTGACAACTTTTGGAATGGAGCTTTAGGTTTGCTGAATTCTGGAGAAGGAGACCTCATCATAGGAGGAATTTATCCTGACAACGATGTACATGAAGATTTTGATGCGAGCATTTCCTATTTAGGAGATTCTTACACATGGGTCGTACCGCGAGCTGAACGGTCGCCGCGCTGGCTATCTTTAATTATAATATTTCAAGCAGATATCTGGTTTGCAATGTTAAGTGTATATGTGTTATGTGTCTGTTTATGGAAAGTCATAGGTTCTTTCGGTCTGGAATCGTGGTACCATAAAACTTTAACGCATTGTGCTTTAAATTCTTGGTGCATGATTTGCGGCGGATCTTCGTATATGCGACCACTTTCAAACTCTTTGAGAATATTCTTCATCTTTTTTGCTTTGTATTGCTTAATTATTATAACAGCTTATCAGGCAAAACTAGTTAACATTCTGACACAGCCATCTTTTCAACATCAGCTGCAGAACGTTGGACAACTTATTAATAGTAATTTAGAATGGGGAGGTTTAGAGATTATGGAAGATCTATTTCAAAATTCGACTGAGCCCTTCTACCAAATAATAAGCAAGAATTATAAAACAGTAAATAACTTAACAGAGTCATTAATGCGGGTCGTGAAAGAGAAAAACTTCGCTTTATTAGCAAATAGAATGAGTTTAGTAGAGGTGACTACTAGGTCTGAAGATTTCCTCGACGAACTTGGAAAACCATTGTACTATGCTTTTAAGCAGAACGTATTTTCAATTCCATTAGAGTTTATTACAAAGAAAGGATATCCGTTTCTTAATAAATTTAGCGGCATTATTCAGATTTTAAAAGCTAGTGGATTTATTAAGAAATTTAACGAGGATTTTAAATATTTAAATGAAAGAAAACGTGCAAAGTTGCTTATAGAGTCACCTCGTATCCACACAGATGATTACATGGTGTTGTCTCTTGAACATTTGCAAGGAGGCTTCCTTGTTATTGCTTTCGGATACATAATTTCTATTTGTGTGTTTGTTTGTGAAATCGTATTCAGTAATAACGCGTTTCTGCGATTCAAATATATGGCTTTTGGATATTGTTCCAAAAAGAACACAAATCTTTAACGAAATACATAGGCTTACGATATTAGATTTTTCTTGTGTGACCACAATTATCCATTTATCTACGTCCCTCTCCGTATATTTATAGAGCAGTTTTTAAAAATAGTGGTATGCCGACAAATTACAAAATTTTAAATCTCATTTAACAGCTTTATTAAATTTATAGCTTCAATTATTGGCGCCTTTCACGAACATACATCTGCTACATTATTAGATCAGGGTTGCGAACCTGGTTCTACCATAGGTCACGCTAATTACGTAACTTTTCTGTCTATTAGAGTGAATTTTATTACACATTATCATTAGATTAAATTGGGTCATTTTTTTAAAACAACGAAAATTGTAGCTCAAGTTAATGTTACTGGCTATGTTTACTGGCAATTGTTTTCGTGGCCATTAGAAATAAATTAAATAAGAACTTATTACTCTTATATAAATATAACACGTGGAATATAAATGTCATAAAATAATACATACCATATACCATAACGTTTTTTTAAAAGAAGCACAGTTTTGCTAAAATTACGATTGTGGCAAAAATTTCACATTTTGTGTTTAGTGATTTAGAGCACGTTATGTTCATTTTTGAAGATGTTGCAATAGTCATATCACTACGATTTTTTGTCTGGACTGTCACCATATCCTAATGTAGTTTTTAAGGTCATCAATGGACCTCTAGCCGTACAGATTTTAAATGTCTTTTTTTAGAACAGAAAAACAACATACAGTTTGAAACAATAGCAGAAGTTAAGAATAAATATAAAAATCGCTCATTGCATGCTTACTATGTGACTACTCTATTTCCATAGTAAATTTCTGTGATTTAGTGGAACAGTTTTCGAATTGTGACTGGAGTAGAGATTTTTCAAAAAAGTACGAACCTAATTATAACTCACAAACTATTGATTTAAGCAAAACTGATGTTTTAAATAGGTTGCCACGATATTCTCTACCTAAAAAAATGTTGGACCATTGTACGTTCTAAGAACGGAACGATCTAACAATTTATAAAAATTAAATTTTGCACATTTTCTTCTGATCTCTACTGATGCGTAATGGGTTATGCAGTATTTGTTATATTTATTGAGTTTTGTACGAAACAGACATAGGAAAAAATCACTGCATTTGATATTGCTTTGTTCAACAAGCATGATTGTTTTTTAACATTTTTGGCCAAACTAAAAAAATATATACTATAGATTTTCCGCTAACAGTCTTCATTTGCAAAAAAATTTTGTGCTCGCTTGACTTGCGAAGAAACCTTTACTGAATTTGATCTTTTGTATTTTTGGGAATTTTTACATTTTACAACGAATGAAAAATAAAATAATTATATTTATTATCTTCAGCAAAACTAAACAATAAATTGAAACGCTAAATATTGATCATTTCTTTTTTGATTGAAATTCTGTGTAATAAATACCATTCCGTTTTCGAAAATAGAAATAAAGTTTTCTTTGTTTTTTTGTACACGTGTGTGACGAGGAATCAAAAGCGATTCGAATGGTCTAGTATTTACTGGACCATATAAACAAAGTCAAGAAAATAGTTCGTCAGAATCACTCATCGGTAATGACTAAGTTCTAAACGGATTTTGCTCGAACAGTTGATCGGCTTTGTTTATAAGTTTACGGTAAACATTACGACAGCATGAATCACATTACATTCGCTGGAGCTAGTCAGAAAATAAGCATCATTACATCGACATTTTCAATATTATTTTCAGTTGTTTCGACCTGCTTAGTAAAAAAGCAATAAAGTATAATAAAAAAATTATTTTTTTCGTAGTAATTAAGTTTTGCTAGCAGACTGAGCAATTTTTTGTTACTTCAAAATTATTTTATCGTCTTATCTATGTAATATGTACCTAATTGTGCTTTTGGGAATTTGAGCTGTACAAAACAGCAAAAGGTGATAAAATTCTTTCATTTTTTTGCGACACACGCACAAACGAAGAAACAGATATTAATCTTTAAAAATATTGTATTAAGTTTTTCGAAAATAACTGTAAAATTCAATTTGTGAAATTTTATTTTTTATTATACATACTATTTATTGCTTATTTTGACAATTTATGTATGAAGAATAAACAGGATAGCAAAGTATTTTATCATTTTCTTCATTTTATGTTTTTATAAATATTATAATTTATACAATTTATTTACTTTTTTGTCTTGTGAACATCTTAATTTTTTACTTCAGATAGTTTTTAGTATAGTTCTATTAATGGAGACATCCTATTTTTCTTCAGGACATAAAAACAATAAAGAATTATACTTTTGACAAAAATAAATCGAATTTATTAACCTCCTCTAAAATTTCCGTAAGTATTCTAAGCATAAGTAATTCAAGAACAAACTGCAATATAAAGAAAACTGAAAAAATTCAATCCGTTAAGTCCATTTTATATTTATTTGAGGTGTATTCTGCCAACACAGTTGTTTTTTTAAATGCAAATATCGTTATAAACTTACTTCCATGTAATATCGTTATAAACTTACTTCCATGTAATATCGTTATAAACTTACTTCCATGTAATATCGTTATAAACTTACTTCCATGTACATTTCAGTGACTAGCATCTGATTATTTAGTAATATAGTTACTTATACAGACATACAGAACCGTAATTTTAGCTTTTAGTTAAATTTTAGGGTTCTGTGCCTAAACAGGAAAGAAACAACTCACTCACGTGTCCGCCCGTCTGTCCACCTGTCAAAGCTATTTTGTTCAGAAACCATTTGACGTAAGAACTTTAAATTTAGCATGGTACAAACATAGTACAAAGGTAACATTGAAAAATGTTTTCATTAAATTCTAGAAGAGGCAAATAAGTACTCGAAATTGTATTTTATTTCTTTGTCGGGTGGGATTTAGATTGACAGAGCAATTTGCAAAGTTTTTCCAATTTGTTTTGGAATAAAACATGTTGCGGATTTTATTTTACTAAAAATATCCGCACACATTTTCTGAGAAATTGCTTGACGTAGAAACTTCACATTTGGCGTAATAATTAACCCGTATTTATCTCAGTAATTAATATTCATACCTTATAGTATGTTAATTTTCGCGTAGGATGTGAATTGAAAAAAGGAAAACTTTTCTTCCATAATTTTATGACATTAATTGAGAAGGATATCAATTATAATTATGTTATGGATATCAATTGAAAATGTAAACTTTTTTGATAATTTCGGAGATATTGTTGAAAACGTTCATAAAAATATATACATTTTTTGTGAATATTTTTATCAGATTTCTACGCTTATGAAATAATAATATTTAATATAATAATATTTATGAATACTGCAACAGAAATAATATTTACCCTTAAATGTTTATATTTTACCAAGTGTATATGGAACCCTCTTAGTCCGTTTTCCGCATGTTTTTACTTGATAGGTTGGTTAGTTTATTTGGTCTATGAAATATTGCATTGTGATAAATACACAGATAGGCAATAAATATAACTAAATTCTTCCGACATGAATCTACGGAACTTCAAAAGCAGGTGTACATTGTCAGAGGGAAATGCATTTATATATCGGAGACGGGATGTGCACAGTCAAACATTTAACTATGCACAGTCAAAAACTTTAAACTATGGCCGCTTGCGATTTCATGTTATTTAATATCGAATACAAATCCAGAATCTAGTTGAGATCTTCCGAATCGCTATTTGAATTCTTGAAATTGTTTCGTTTTTCTTTGTTTACCGTCTACAGCTTACCGCTACGTCGGCTTTTGTTGAAGAAATTTTAGATAAACTACGTTTCTTTCATTGTGATATCTTCTTTATTGTTGTGTTAGTTTAGTTGTTTAATCAAAAAACATAATTAAATAACTTTACAATGTTTTTTTTATTTCATTGCTTATAATAGAGAGTTTGTATCTAACAAAAAATATTTAAGTCAGATAATTTTTAATTCAGAAGTAATATTTGCATAACAAATATGCATACGATTGAATCACAGCTGGTTGACATCAATATAAATTAGACAGAAACGTAAAAGCACAAGACGGAACAAATAGGATACGAAGAGTGCTATTTGCGCAATTTCCTTTTGAAAAAACATATTTTCGTAAACGTTTATTAGAAAAAAAATGAACTGGAATATTTTATTTTCTTGGTAATATTTTATGGTCTTTTCTTTGAAAATTTATAAAGGTCAAAGGGTCGATATTGTGTGAGCAAATAAATTATACCACCTTCATTTTTCCTACAAAATCAGTAATTAAATTTTCCCATCTTTGTTTTTCCCACCGAAACCAAATCTAATGAAATCACTAAAATTCAGATAGGGTTTAATTTAATTATATCATCGAATTAACAACGCTGTGAAGCATCGGTGCTCAGCTATTTTTAATTAACGTTTAGCTGATTCGCATGTATCGGGAACATTTTTTTATATTTATGAAATTATTTTAAGTCTACTCACGAATAAAGACGTGAAAATATGTTTTAGTAAGAACTAAATTCTGAACATTATATTTTTTTTATGCAAACATATTAATGTTATTTAAGATTATTTGTTTCTTGAAAAAAATGATACCAATAATTTCATCTTTCATTTAAAAGTCATTGATTTATAGCGGTAAACAATCATGGTAATATAGGTAGTAGTCTTGTTTTTAAATAATAAGGAGTGTACTGTAGATTATCTTATTCAGAATGAATTATTTGTAGTTATTCATAGTTAAATATTTTGGAAGCTGTTAATAGAAAAAAGGAAACAAAACTACGGACAGCAACTATTTTCAATCAACTAATATCTTCAATGAAGGCGTGTAAGTTCCCAGAGTTATGAGTTTAGAAGGTGGAAAACTAGGTTAAAGCAGTGTTAAAAGAAACAAATATTACTACGGTAGCCAGTTTTATGCTTAAAGCAGCTTGTCAGTGCATACACCCGTAATAATATTAGTTAAACCATGAAAATCTAGCGTATAAGAAGTTTCTTATCTGATGGTTTCATAACGATTTCTGGGATAGGCTACGTTAACACATCCTTCCTGAAGCTACTACAAAGGCGAGTACTTGTCCTGAAGTCAGAATAATTTTGATTAATCGAGGCATGCTGTTTTATACTTTTGATAGACAGACACGGCGATGTATGAAACTTGAGAAAGCGCGCTTCGACAAAGGGGGATGACGACTGAGCGAGATAGTGTGCACCGCGAAAACTCCGCGCACTGCACCGCGGACTGAACAAAAAGGTCTCACCGCTGACGCGCCTTCCTTTTTCGCCGCCGATTGCTGAAACATGCAGAACTCTCTCTGCACTATGCTGGGTGATGGCTCCAGCGTTCAATGATGCGTGGCTCCAGCCTCTGTCCTGACTCACTTTGTCCTCGGATTCTATTATTTGGGATATGTCTTATGTTTTGTTATTTGAAATTGTCTTCCGCCCTTTGTAATATGTGACCACCGCTGTTTGGTAGGAGAAGAAAGTACAGTTACGGCACTCCCCTCAAGCGAAGCGCGTCGGTAGCCGAAGTGTATGTCCAGAGTACGTCATCTTGAGCATTGAGTGGAGCAGCAGGCAATGTGTCCGGTAATTTAATATTTGATTAATGCGCTTAGTCATCGCGATGAATGTGCAGTGATGGTTCTTTGCTGTTCTCGCTTAGTGCGTAGGCGGGTTTCAGGAATGGCCGCCATTAGCTGTTTAAACGCTTATGCTGCCCCCTGTTTAACTACGACTACTAGGCTTAGATTTCCAGGAAGGCTCTTTAGTTTTGTTGTATAAGAGTGTGAAATAACATACATTACATAGAAAAAACATTTATTCTTATTTCTTACAAACAAATTTTTGTTCCATTAAGTGTAATGCGTATGCTGGTTGCTTTTTTGTTCGCAAAATCGAAATTGAACTCTCGTTGCTTTTTTGTTCGCAAAATCGGTTATTAATTTTGTCGTATCCAAGCCGCTGAGAGACTTTTTACAATTTTAAATTTAGAGAAAGACTTTTCATCAAATGTAACTGAAACCTGCAAAAAAGTAATATTCTTAAAGATATTGCAATGTTGGGAAATGTTGAAATTAAGTCATAAGTAAACAGATATTGTAACAGTTTGTGGATCATTAGATTGATGTTCTGGAAAATGCAACTTAAAAGAATTAATTTCATTAAATAAATCAATACCGTTAATGTCTGTTTCACCTCTTGACTGGTCTTGAAGATTTAGATTTAAATCTTTACAATGTTTCATTAAATCATCTATGGAGTAATTAAATATACTATTGCTTAAAACGCTCAATACATCGGTAAATGTTTTCAATTTCACGAAGCTACCTTTTAAACAAATTGATATGTGATCTAGAATTCTGAAAAAAATCCACTTTGTATTTGCTTTGGGGGTCTAGTAAAACTTCATCACTTTGTTTATGTTCAAATTGTTTTGGTTTTCTTCCTGAACGAATTATGTTTATTGGTAGGAAATGTGTTTCTATATTGAGTTTGTGAGCTTCTTTTAACATCCTTTCCAAGTGTTCATCTGTACGGTATTCCGTAAAGTTATCAATAAATTTATTTAATACATTTTTGCAGATTTGTGTATTAATTGTGGGGATTTGCATAATTTTACTCAGAGCATTCATTTATTTTAAAATATCGAACCAAGTTATGACTGAGCAAATAATTTATACTTTTGTAAATCAATGGCAAGTGAATGACTTTTGTGAATCGTAGTACAATCCCATTCCCACAAATCATCAGATATTTCTAGCAAAGCATAAAATATTTTGTGGAGTTGATAACGTAATGCACCGGTTCTGCAAGACCATTGCGTGGCACTTAATAATATTAATTTTACATCCTGTAAATATTCGCAAATTATTGACCACTTTTCTGTACAAGATGAAAAAGAAACATAAAAATTCTTGAATTGGAAAAAAAATCTTGAATTCTTGAAATCGAAAAAATTTACAGTTTCGTGCGTAATATTTGCTACATAATTGACTACCAATTTGGGACTATGAGCCGAGCATGGGACATAAAATGCGTGATTATTGACTTCCATAATTTTTTTTTGCAAACCGTTGTATTTTTCATGCATATTAGAACCATTATTATAATCTTGACCGCGTAAATTTTAAGTGTTAAGATTTAATTGTGAAACTATAGAACTGGTAATCGAACCGAAAGCAATGAAATTTTCGCGTATCGCATCAATTTTAGTATCATTATTTGAAAGAACGTATCTGAATACTATTGACATTTGTTCTGTGTCACTTTTATTTGGTGTGAAATCTAATATGATGTAGAAATGTATTGATTCTCTGACTTTGTCCAGTATATAATTCTTTATCGACGTGCCAAGTAAATAAATTATTTCATTCCGAATTTGATCTCCTAAATAGTGAGTTATACGATTTCAATCAGATTTCGAGGATTGAATTATGTAAACATGTTCTCGAATGACTGAATCAAATGATGCTATAATTTCGATTGATTTTAGAAAATTACCATTATCATGCTTATATGATACTTTTGGTGAACCCCGAAATGCCAGATCGTTTCTTATACACCGTTGTTTTTTTTCTGATTCTAACATTCTCAGTTGCATTTATTTTACAACAGCTTTGTTTTTTAACGTATTATTCAATTGTACCCATGATTTCATATTTTCATTGGGGATGATGAATGCATTCATCATATTAATGATAAATGCTGCCAATCAGAATAATCGTTCAAAGCAAAGAAACTATTTAGAGTTTTACCAAATATTCTATTGTACAATAAAAATAACAGACTGAATCTTTAGAAATAGAGTAAACAAACCATTCTCTGTTAATTTCTGCTGTCTGAAGATTTATAGAATAATAATTGCCTGAGAATTTTCTTCCATTATTATTAGTTGGTAGTTAAACACCTGTACGGGACTACGACGAATCAAACCATTGACAAAATCATTGCTAATATTGGCAGGCTACAAACCAGGACATTCATAATCTAAACTGCTAGATACTACCGACAAAAATTAATTATTTACAGGTTCTTCAGCAATATCTTCTCTTCTATTATAGGAGTCTCCTTCCGTAGACGGACAAAACACACAAAATTATCTTCATTTACCTCCATGCCTACTGGACCTAAGGCTGTGAAGTTGTTGAAGCTACGTTATCAGTTTCTTGACAGCTTGTTGCCTCATTTTCTGGCTTGCATAAAAATTTTATTAGAAGTTTTCATCTACTTTTGTTTCTGTCACTCCTTTTCTCATTTTGCTGCCAAAATTGCGCTCCTGAAAGCTTTTCCTTTTCTGCGGTTCCTGAAATTTTCATAAAATGTAAGTACTTATTAGTTTGATTGTAAATCACACCAAATGTAGCAGGCACTTAAAAATAGTTTTGTTTTTATTATAAATATGGAAATCAGAAACTTTTTTGAAGTCAAAAATAAAATTCTGGTTAGAAATTTGGCTATGACTTTAATACTTTATAGCGGCTATTATAGGGTGGTGGCAAGGGACGTTCGCAAGTCGCGAGATCTTGGTGGATGAAAATGGGTCGATGTCCAGGGTGTGATTTTGCGGGTGTGGTAGCTTGAGAGCTTGGTCGCGGGGTATACGAATTTCGATATTCAGTTCTCGTAAAGTAGTATCGTACCGATTCGGCGGTAATATTGTCCATAGGCGATAATATTCCCGGATGGGAATATCGCTCGGTCGACAATTATAAAGCAGAATAGGTAGTGATCTGAGGATATCGATATAGATGCGTTGGAATTGGTCGGTTGATTGGTCGGTCGGTTGACGTGGTACTTGTGTGTGATGATGTAATTTGCTTTTTTGGTAGAAATACATGCATTGGCCCATTTTGCGACGTACGTTGAACACGTAAGTTATTAATTTCTTGCGCGTTTTTTGGATGCCGGAGTGACTTATATTGTGCACGTATTTGGAGGCGGCGCGCCAATATTTCTCGGGAATGCACTGGCAAATAAATTAGGTTGACACAATATAATATGCATTCGGAATTATATTAGGCAGACGAAAACTTTTTATAGGAAAACCGCAGCTGAGCGGTTATCACTTGTCGTCGATGTATTACTGCAGTACGGTGCCAGCTGATAAGTTGGATACGTCGGTGAATATAATAAACAGATTGTGAGAGGGATGACGTGTGAGACTGCGTTTTTAATGCTGGCCTTACGCGCTTCGAACGCCTGATTTACTAGAAGGGTTGAGACGACTGATTTTTTGTCTCGCTTCTTTGCTTTGTGAAGGTGCTAATTCAGTAGCGTTTGAAGCGATGCGGCATCGGGCATGTTTTCTCGGTAGTATTTGTGGTAACGATAAGTAGCTATTTACAGTGGTGGGACGGGTATATTGGCGCCTGTGTCTACTAGGAAGGTTTGGACTTCTTGTCCGTAATAGAATGGCGATGGGATTATTAATGTGCGCTAGATTCCACTGCATTTAGTGTTATGATCAAGGTAGCTTTTGTGGTCTCTTTAAATACGCATAGCGTCATGCTTTTCCTTGCGTCGGTCCCTAATACAGTATAGAGGTGATTCTGAGATGAGGCGGAATTGAGACGATTTGTAAGTTGAGATGGGCTTGTACGCCTCTGTGTTGTCTTAATTTTTTCGAGGATATCACTGAATGTTTCGACATCCTGCTTTTCTAGTTGGGCGATGAGTATTTGAGATAGATTCAGGGAAGTTTTATTTGACTCGCTGGTTCACCACAATAGTCGTTTTTTGACATCACAATAGTCGAACCACTGATGTGTACTGTTCATCCAAAACAGCGGTATTGAAATTATGGTGCTGTTTCTAGCGCCATTGTGTATACCGGTTGTTGAGGAGGGTTGTTCGCCAGATAGTGTTATTATACGCCGGTGCATCGTGCAGATTGTTACCTTATGGTGTCATTAAACAAGGGGTTACTACTGAAACGGCTACAAAGGCGAGTGCTTGTATTGAGTTCAGGTGTAGAATGCTACAAGAAAATAAGTCCAGGTAGTGAATACTCAATGATTTTTTTTTTAATTGAGACACGCTATTTTATACATCCATTAGACAAAGACGACAAAACATCAAATGAGACAGCGCGCCGCGATAGAGAATGACGACCATTGAGCGAGACAGCGTGCATCGTGGAAACTCTGCATCCTTCACTGCTGGCTGAAGAAAAAAGCCACACAGCATGCGCGCTTTCCTTTTTCGCCGCTAATCGCCAAAGCATGCAGAGTTCGCCGTGCACCGCGCTTGGTGATGGCCCTACCGCTTCAACCGAAGCGTTAATATAACCCTTGCTTTCTCCGGTTTATATTATTTGGGATTTATCTTATGTCTTGTTATTTAAAATTTGCTTTCCGCGGTTTACAACATGTGGCCCTCATTGTTTGGTAGATAAAATAAGTGCAGCTACATTATTTAAATAAAGGCTTTATTTTTTATATTCATTATTAAGTAAACAGATTACTTTGACCCATCCTAATATATTTCAGAGCTGTCAAAATGACAAAGGTTATTGAAAATATTATACAATGGC
Organism: Druceiella hillmani; assembly: GCA_039881145.1. Taxonomy (NCBI): domain Eukaryota; kingdom Metazoa; phylum Arthropoda; class Insecta; order Lepidoptera; family Hepialidae; genus Druceiella; species Druceiella hillmani. The sequence continues at coordinate 12,301,245 of JAYKKI010000016.1, read as the reverse complement.
CTACTATTTTAATTAAAACGTCACTAAGTGTCATAGATGTGTATAAAGCGTTCTATTATGAAACCATTGAGCAAAAATTTTGAACATGAAATGTATTAAATTCGAACAAGGGACATAGTAACAAGCCTCAATTTTTTTTGTTAAGATATCGAAGTAATAAACGATGTATGCTTACAACTATAAACATTATTTATTGTTAAGCAACGGATAGGATAGTGTTGTTACTCAATTTTGTTACTGAATATCAATAAAGAAGTAGCATCCGTAGACTAACAGTTCAATAATGAAAACAAATACATACGAGAGAACATAAGACAAGAAGAAATAAAATTTTCCTACAGAATAAAAGAAGAATTTATTTTTTATAATATATTTTAGATTTAATAAAAGAGAAGAAACAAAATAAGCCAAGAGCATTGTGCACGCATTCTTCAACAGAGATGAAAATCAAGGAGTTACTGAAGAACGACGAGTTACGATCTTGACTAATTTATAATAAAAATTTTCAATATATTATGGTTGGTATACATCTGTTAGCATATTAATATTTCAACCCAAGAACGTGACATGAAACGCCAATTTCGAAAATATTACACACCAAGGAAAATATTTTCAAAAAGATAAAGCATTTTAATGTTAAAACATTAAAATGCGTTATCTTCCCAAAAAATCAAATAAACATGTCCTCAAATTTCTTTTATTACATTTCGCTATTGTGTACCAATCGGTTCTGTGCAAATTAACAGTATGACATTTGTTTCATATGAATCAGGCTGGCAGTTTTCCATGATTTTAATCTTATCAAAATTAATCCGACACATATTGGCTATTAATACTATTAAATATACCAACAATAGTTGAAGAATTAAGCTGAATTGTATAAATCGTTTCTTCCATATGAAACAAATATTTAACCGAATAATGTGAGAAATGAAATTCAAGAAACAGTCTCAATTAATTATATGAAACTGAAAATTATTAATATAGAAAACTTAAAAGCAACATAGACCTTAGAGTGTTCTATAATATCATATTTTGCTGTAGAGTTCTCGTTCCAAATCCTGAATAGATAATTATGATAGAGTGTGTCGTTATAACTTGAGAATTTGAAAACGAATAGAATAATTTGCTAACGTCGAGAAATGCAGTGTAATAGACCAAGAAATGTGTGAGGTTCTATTTCTCAACGTTAGATTAATAAACTGAAAAGTACACTTATATCGAAGTGTCATATTATAAGTTATTGAAAACTTGTATGAATATGAGAAACCTTACATCTTTATATATTATACGAAATACGTTGACAATATAAAACAAATTTGAAATACTCGTTAAGTTCAATGGCTAAAAACAAATACTCGTTAAGTTCAAATGCAATCAACAAATATTGCATATAAATGAGGTCGTGCCTAGGTCATTCGATTCTTGCAGTTTTAAGTTAAATTCTTCGTTTTCTCAGAGTTTAAATAAAAGTTTATATCACTATTAATTTGCTATTTTTTTGTTTACTTATTTTAAATAATTTTATGTCAGTATGCCTTATCTGGCCGTAATGTCAAATTTCATAGACTTAAAGAACAAAAAGCGCTGACAATAAAGCACTCAAAGTGTACCTTCATCTATTAACAACTGAGCAGACGTGTTTTGTTAAGGTCAAGACTCCTCCACTCCTGGATCATTTTTAATTAACTAAATTGTAGCAACAACTCATTCTGGATAGATATCTAAGCACTTTTTTATAAGCATATTTTTTCAGTAGCTGATTGAAGAACAATGAGCTACATTTTGTTTACGAAAGGATTCAATTTATTCATCTAACGTTGAGAAATAGAAACTTTTTTTAATTAACTGTGACTTACAATCTGAAGACAAAATATAATAAATATCACATATAAACATTATATATATATATATATATATATATATATATATATATATATATATATATATATATACACATACATATTTCGTTTCTTAATTTGTCGAGTAAAATATATACACATATTTATAACGGTAATTTTATATCCATAATACTTTCATTTTTTAAGTTATTTGGACACCGTTGAAAGTTTTGATAATGTAGTGATATTATCTTATTATTTTCATTTGTTAAATATAATGTATAACGTTAATTTTGAAAAAATAAAATATCTTCTTGCCTAGTTACCACCATTTTATCGTTTCCAACAATTAGTTTCAGATTAGTTTAATTGGCCGTGTTCAGGCGTTCGTCCCAGCCAGTCTTAATATCTGTCATTAATGAAACCACGTGTGATGTTACCATATTAAGATTTTTTGATAAACTGGAGATACTGTACTTTGTTAGTTTAGGAGTTAATAAATAACTTTAAGGATTTCAGACATATATTCACAATATCACGGCGTACGTATTCTTCTATACTAATTATTGTAGTAAATTCGACATCTTTTTTAAATTTATATGTTATTTTTGATATTTTAAAGAAAAAAAAACTTAAAAATAACAGTCTGCCTTGAAGTAAATTTTTGGTTACCTAGCAAGTTTTAAGTCGATTTAAATTCGAAGTGTTTTTAATACATTAACTAAATCACATCTAATTGTTGAAAAAGTTTACGGCTATGATGAAGTTTCTGTTTTTTACCCACTTTTGCCGTTTGGCTACGGAACCTTAAAAACTGTCAACTCTAGATCCGGCTTGAGTCATCGGTATACAGTAATTAAAGTAGTAGGTTATCAAATATTCATGACTTCCTTTGAGGTGACGAAATATAATTTCATTTATTCATGTTAAATAATTTTCAATGAAATATATAGGATGGATTACAACGTAACGTTGGACGGTTTTTTGATAATTTAAAAAGGTGGAAGGTCAATATGGCACCAGCAATTAAATGATACCAGCTCAACTTTTCCCACCAAATGCTGCTGTTTTTACGTAATTATAATACTAAATTAATAATGCTGCGAAAGCCCCATCGATGCTCAATAATTTTTAATTAATGTGTGCCTAATATATGTAGGTATGTATGTGAAAGAGAAAACATTTATCTACGTTTATCAAAATATTCTAAGTGTAGGCACTCACTAAAATGAGAAGTTATAACATATATTGTCAGTACATCTGTATTGTTTGTAACAAAATTCTAAACAGATAATCTAAGTATATATATATTCGTATTTCTTTTCAAACAATAATTAAAAGGGAAATATCTAGATTTTTCTAGTGGAAAGACATGTTTTTTCCATCGATTGTTCGTTGAATGCTTGACGAAATATAACAAATTCCGCATATATGAAATAGAATATCTTGTTTAGAATTGATCATTCGTTAATTAGAGAATTAAATAATTTGGAAGGTGTTATTAAAAACAGGAAACAAAACGATAGACAGCAACTAATTCCAAGCAATCAAAATTTTAAATGTTAGCGTAAGTACTGCCTAAGTCAAGAAATATATAAAAATAACAAGTTTGAAGGGTAAAAATAAGGTTACAGCAGCAATACACGGGGTAAGCGGAGCCATTTATACGATAGTTCGTTTCCCAATGTAGCTGGCCAGTTCATCTACCCACGTTAATATCAAATAGACCGTAATAAACCAGAGTAAATGAATGACACAATAACAAATTCAATTGATTGACAAATTAAATGAACAGAATATGATTCCTTCAAAATATTTAAAAACTCTCAAAATGACAAAGGTCAATGAAAAAATTATAATAGAACTTTTTAAAAATTGTACACACTCGTTGTATGAAAGTAAATATTTAGAAATCATAAAAGTATGTTTTAAATTACCAGTGATCACAAACAAACCTTAATATTTTTCTTTAAACCGCCAAATAGCTGCAAGCATTTATTGTTTAGTACAAGAGTTTGGCCTGCGAATAAGGTAGCTTCCTCTCTTAGAGTGGTAATTGAGGTCATAGATACAAAATAAAGGTCAATAAGCGATAGCGTAAATCAATAGCGTCAGTAGATCTATACGTCAATAATAGAAAACTAATATAAGTGAGAAGATGCTGTCTAAACAATAAAGCAAAAAGAAATATTGTTTTCGTATAGAAAATAATATTTATGGCGATAAAAGAGTTAGAAGTTCAGAGGATTCAAATCTCGTATGCGAGTGAAGTTGGCTTTCATATTGCAAAATTATTCTTCAACAGAGATAAAAATCGGGGAATTATTAAAGAATGAACTACAAATTAAAATTTATTAATTTACACCAAAACTTTTTCAGCATATTATAACCAGTATGCATTTGTTACCATAAAACTATTTTAATGCGAGAGCAAAGTATAAAATAGCCTTTTTGAAAGTATTACACCAAGCAGAAGATTCAGAAGTATAAATTACTTTACTACTTAAACCCATAAATGCATATAAAAGTGTCTTCAAATTTGTTATATTAATTTAGGTAAATCAAAAACTGACACAGATCTCAGAATAAATTATATAACATAGTCTTTTCTGCAGGGTCTACGTTTTAAATTTTGAATAGATAACCATCATACAGTGTGTCGTTATGAATTGAGAATTTGAATACGTAAGGAATAAATTACTAACGTCGAGAAATGAAGTGGAATTAAACAAGAACGTAGTGTGGGATGTTTCTCAACGTTAGATGAATAAATTAAAAGAATAATTAAGTTGAAGTGACACATTATAACTTGTTGAAAGCTTATATCAGAGGTCCCCAAAATATTTTTTTCCATGGACCTCTTGATAATTTTTCCTATTTTATGAGGACCTCCAGCTTTTCGAGCTTCTAGAATTTATATTTTCATATTTTCTAATGTGTTTTGAAGCTGAGATTTTGACGGCGGGATACTTACTTTAAGTTAGTAATATGAAAATACAAAATGATATGTTTGAATTAGTTAGTTAACAATAAAATATTGTTAAAAATAGTTACAAAATAAATTTACTTAATATACATGAAGTATTTTAACAAAAGCATCAAGTCCATCCGTTTCATTAAATTTAATCAGATGTATTAACTCGATATAACATTTTCGACGTTTGGACTTAGTCTATTGAAGTTCAACCTTAAATCTCTTCTCTGACAAATTTCCAATCTGTTTCTTTTTTTGTGAGAAGACTTCAAACAACACTGATACCTCTTTCCACTGGGTAAGAATACGGAAATATTATCAAAAACTTTCTTGCAATATCCCATAACGTGGGATACGTAACAGGTATGTCTTTTTGCAGTCAAAATTTCTGATAACCGTTTCTAAACTGTGCTTTTAGTTCTCTGTTGGTACTTCCAGTTCCAACCAGTTCCTCCTGAATCACAACATTGGTTTCTTCAATATGGCCGTATGGATTGGTGGTCCATACAGGAATTTTCATAGTTAACTCATTAAAATTTTATCATCCTGGTAGGTTGTTTGCGCGAAATTGGGAAACTGGGGAAATTCGCGCCGTCAAATATTCTGTTTCATTAGTTTCCGTTTACTGAAGAAAGTTTTGTTTTTATCAAAATAAGAGTGTCACATTATATTTGAAGGTTAATCTCATTAGACTATGTAAACACAAATTTATTAAATAAGCAATATCCGGTTTCTATTTGATTAATTTTTCTTCCAAAGTAGGATCTTTGACATCCAAAACTCTAAAACCATCTCAAAAAGTGAAAAATATAAGCCTTTTGACAACCATCTTATTACAGTGAGGAGAAATAATCGACGAAAGTCCTCATAACTCTTTCTAACTTCTCATAACTTCTCATAAGTCCTCATAAGTCTCACACAACTGCGCAAACAACCTGGTGTTCAATGCGTTGCTACGAATTTTGTTTACCGCATTTATGACGATTTGAAGATATTGATACATTCTGTCCCTAAGGTTTTTTGCAACTAAATGTTGTCGATGGATGACGCATAGAACTGCAAACACCCCGGGAACATTTTGTTTTAAAAGGCTTATAAAACAATGATAGCGCCAAACCATGGCAGATGCTCCATCTGTTGTCACTGATATTATATTTGATAAGGGTATCTCTTTTTCCACGAAAAAAAATCTCAAAACATTATATATTGAGTCGCCTCTTGTATCTGTTGTCAAAGTTCTCGAGAAGAGCAGTTCTCTATGAATATATTGGTCCAAAATAAAATGAACATACGCCAACAATAGTGCTTCATTATCAGGTAACGTAGTCAACGTTACCTGATAATGAAGCACTGTTGTTCCCGTTACCGTCCAGCTGTATGGAGAATTGGGTCGTTTGCAGGTAATTACACAAAAAACTTTCAACATCATAACTCATATCATCGATGCATCTTTGAACTGTGTTGTTGTGCAAAGGAATTTTTTTAATGATGTCATAAACAGGTTTATGTAGAACAGTTGTTAAAACCTCTTCAATGGTGGCAAAATTAGTTGTTTCCCAATAGCATGCAGTTTTCCTGATCTTGCTATGAGTAGTGAAATATTATAAGAGGAGCGTCCACCATAATCGTCTCTTTTTGTCGTTGAAGCGAACACACTGTCCAACGTCAGTCTCTTCTGAAGTTTTTCTTTAAATTATTGAAAGCATTTCATATCTTTTCCTGTTTTATCAGGGTGGTCATAGTTTCATAGAGTCATTACCTAATGTTTGTTGCATACAAGGCATATGGGCAGAGGTTAGTCTGTCAACGATGTAGTTGTAATAAAACCAAACATGAAATACTTAATGCTGTACGGAGGACAAAGATTTTATTAAGGTGATATGACACGGCAATCAAAATTGTTTTCTGGGGTAAAATTTTATAAAACAATTTTGAATGTGCCTCAATTCTCTACTCTACTCACGCGTTTCATAAATATAACTCTCCAAATGTGTTTGAAATTGGCGCGATGTATATTAAGTCATTATTACTCAATAGCGTACTGCCTATCTACTGAAATAAGGGATCCCAAACGTGATGATATGTAATTATGTTATGTTTACATTGGAATAAGAAGATATTGAATATATATGATGTTAATTTTGTAGAAATTCATTATCACTTAATTTGAAGAGATCTCTTCAAATTCCCTACCCGAAGATGTTGTTGTACAACGAAACGTAGGCCGTGGTTAATAATTGAAATAAAGTAAATATAATACTACATCATATAGTTTTATTTAGTAGTAAATAAAAATTAAGGAATAAGAAGTAATAATTAAATTAAAGTTATCTTTCTGATCAATATTATAAACACACTTACTTACCAAACACATTGCAGGCGGAGTCGTAAAATAAATTAAAGGTTAGTGACTTATTTATTCTAGAAAAAAATATTACTTGTAAACTTTCACCTATACACATCTCAATACGTAATGAATTAATTTATTGGTGTCAATCAATTGTGGCGCTTGGAGGGCAGCGGCGGGTGGTTAAGTAACAAAGAAGAGCGCCGCTGGCGCCAGCGCGTCTCGTATAAACAATTAGCCGACCATATGTAAATAAATAAAGTAAATAAACTATGAGAATTAATGTTTCTTTAATTCAAGTACTAAGTAACATTTGTTTGTACAGGATGTCCAGTGGCAGATTTCAAAATTTGAACGAACATAGTTTCTGAACGCAACACATAAGAGGGGCGCGGGGGGGCGTCGTTAGAAGCGCAAGCGGTGCGGATGTTTTAGTAGCCATGGAATAGTGGAGTGGAGAGCACCGCGCTTTTGCCGTCGAGGCGTACATTTCGAGTGGATTTTCGCGGTCTGTAGCACGCCGTCGATTTAATAATCGTTACAGTATTCGTCGATTACATGATGGACCATCGATCAACCTCATTCAGTCATGGGTAGCAAGGTTCAGAGCTACAGGATCAACATTAAATAGGCCTAGACCAGGACCTAAACCATTGGTAGCCACGGATAAAATATCGAGCGTGTTATGGTTTCTGTCGTTGAAAATCCCCGTTTATTACTGCGTACACGTTCATCGATGTTGGGAATTCCGAAATCAACTTTACAGGTAATAATGCGAAAAAAGCTCAAGTTCCATCCATATAAAATTCAAATTGTTCAAGATTTAGACGATTCTGACTTTGAATTACGTAGTTTTTAAAAAATGAAATCCGCATTTGTTTTTATAAAGTTAAAATAAACCTACTTTGTATTAGAGGTGTAGTTTTTTTTTAGAATTTTTCAATCATTGAAATCTGCCACTGGACACCTGTATATCGGAAAAGTAGTAATTTTTCTGTTCAGTGTTCGGAAATAGAATTAATTAGATTCAAAGCCAAATCTGCTGCGAACCCACATTTACATCTTGTGCACCTCTAATTTTTTCATGTACACAAACCTTCTGCAGGTCACAGCCCCTGGGGGCCCCTGTGAACCACATTGGGAATGACCGGCTTATGTGAATAAAAGAAACATTATACGAGATACGTGGATGGTACAAAATAGACAAATTCAAAATTTGGAATACTAGTTAAGTTCAATGAATACATCAACAAGCGTTGCAAATAAATTAGATTGTGCCTAGACCATTAGATCTTCGAAGTTTTCAAATTCATAATTTTCTCAGAGCTACTCAAAAGTTTAACATGATTAGCAATCGACTATAACTTTTAAGCTTATTTTGTACATTGTTTCCATTTTAAAGCAACATATTTTCTCTTATTATTTTCTTTTCTATAAATGCTTTTACAATTTTGTTTTAAGTTTTTTTTTCACTTAATGTTAAATCTGTAAATTAATTATTATTCTTTATATCTTTTAACTAATGGCGAGTATAATTAATAGTACTGACAATATTAACAATTTAAAGGAAACTGTATCGCCTAGCTTAGTTGCCGCTTTAATTGTCATTTTGATGAATGAATGAAAGGTAGAATTTAGATTTGATAATAACTAATTTTCTGGTTAATACCAATGTCCGTGTGTTTATCACAGATGAATAGTTTTACAATACTATTCCTTTACTTAAATATTATCCCAGTCCTTAGTTTCCTTAAACATTCAGAACCAAATTAACGGGAGAGCAGATTTTAGTAATTGCATATATATATATATATATATATATATATATATATATATATATATATGTATAAAAAAAATTAAAAGGTATAAACAATTAAAAAAAATAACGTTTGTTGATGTACTTAACACAATTCGTCCTTTTTTTGTCGATACGGCAAGTTATTGTTTTGCAAGGACCCTTGCAAAACAATAATGTGCCGTATCGGCATGACGGCTAGGATCCGTCATAGCTTCCGAATCTATCTTAACGCGGCTTGGTAAAATGAAATATAATTAAATACATTTTTTAATAATAAATTTTATGACAAATAAAACCTTTTTAAAGCATCTATTGTTTTACTAACCGTGCTTCACGTTTCGATGGAAAATTTAATTTCAAAAACAAAGCGCTTGAACCAATCTGAAATATCATGCTGCACCAAATGATTTTTAAATTAAATTTTGCGTTAATTATACGTAAACAGTGAATTAATATTTCCCATTAAGGGATTAACGAGGCTGTGTAATGTCAAGAGCGTACGTTGTTTTTTTTTAAATTTCGTTATTGCGTAGCTTAGCGGAATGGTCGGGGGATTATCAAACAAAGCGCAATACGTATTCTGAAAAAATGTGAGATCCATATCGTTATTTGTATCCCTCCCTTGTAAAATATTTCTATTTGTTTAAATGTATAAAATTGTTCTCACGAATACTTATATTTTTGTTTGTCAGGATCATGTAACTTTCAATTATTATGGAAAACGTATTAGATAGCCAGTGATCAAAAGTTCACCGGAATAAATCTAGAAATGGTTTAGTAACGGCAGTTCAACCAAAATTGTAATGCGGTTTTTGACCAATTAACCCAAACCGTAAGTATCATAGTTTGGTAACTTCTGTACGGGACAATTAAAAATAAGTTACTCTATCCTATCGTCATACGTTACAGACACATCACGGACTTATAATTTTACTTCAAATGCTTACGAGGTTATATGAAGCATTAGCGTAGTTTGAGTCGTGGTTCATAACTGAATGTAAGTAAATAACAAATACTTCAATAAAACAATGAAATGGAGAAAATGTAATACATAAGCAAAGTTTACATAATCAAATTATTAAAAAAAATATTCAGTGGCTACAAACTTTTATATTGCATTAGTTTTATTAATTTTTTTTCATTTCATTAAATTAATTTTTCCTTTACTCCAAACTGTTATCAATTATTTAATCAATCTAGTACAATTATAGAATCAAATTTAAAATTTTTGTGTGGAAAGTGGAACAAAAGAAAAGTATATCCTTGAAATCCGCGCCACTATATTGGATCAGTTTTGGAGGCGTAGCTGTGAACTGCGTGCCGTATCCTCCACTCATATCGTGACGATTGGTCATTAGCTTTATTTTTAAAGTAAAAATTTCAAAATGTTACTTACTGAATTAGTTTACAAGAACTAGAGGTAATGAAACGAAAGAACAATTTGTTCATTTACGGTATGATGCGTAGCAGTTAGAGAGTCAATTACCGGATAGATTCTCGGAATAAAATCTCGGCATCATTAATTGTGATTGTGATAAAACTGATGGTGATAAAATTTCTTCACCGTGATGATAGTCACTTGTCTGATTGAAGAAAAGCGTTGGAGGGGTCTCGTACCGTAATTATTAAATCACACTTTCGTTTGAAGCAACTACTTGTTACTAAAATTGCCAAACTCGTAAATTTTTCCAGGTAAGACGCAATGAATTAATATGGCACAGCGATCAGTTCGAACATGCTGGGACAGATCTACCAACACTTGTAGCGGGAATAATTAGGTGTTGAAATGTCTTAAGACAGCATAAAAAAAAATAAAGAGAACGTCACTTCTGTTTTTTTTAAATGTATCTATTTTTGTAGTTCAGATTCGTGTGTTTCGTAATACTAGATTTATGTATATTTTATCGTCTGTTGCTAATCGTATTCGATGTGCCAATTTAAGAGATACGGTCAATGAGCTACAAAAGACATAGCTCATTGTTTAATTTGCAATTGCGGTTTAATTATGATGCTTACTTTTTGTGATATTTGCTAATCTCTTTTATGTATTTTTCTCTCTATTATACCATGTGTCAGGCAGATCCTTAAAAAGGGTGGATAGGTGCGACCATTTGAAAGTTACGTAGTCATAAATTACGTCTGTATGCAATTCCACGGTTTTTGAGAAATTATTGTTTAAGTGAAAACTTCTGTAGGCGCACCTGCGCACTTCGCGCACGTACATACTTTTTCTGAGCAGTGAACGAAATTGAACTGTAGCGCTCGGATCGGTGACACTGAGCTGATAGTTTCGGTTCCATTACGCTGAATCGGGTAAACTCGGCTCCTTTCGAGAGCGGCTAAGTGAATTACTTTTTTTGGCGCACCAAGTGCACTATTTTAAAATGTCAAGTGAACTACTTTTTTGCGCACTTTTTGATGAATATTTTATTTGATTATAATTTAATGTAATACGCGAAGGGTATTGTATGTAATCAGTGTAATAGTTCAAATGTGTACATTAGTGTATAATATTTTATTTGCGAGTATATTAATATAATACGCATATGTTATTGTGTTTTCAAATAGATTGTATAATAGGTAGAATTTCTATTTTTTTGTTGCATTACAAGAAAGCTAAATATGATTAAGATAATCACATATTTTTAAAAACTTCTTTAGGTCATGTAATTTAAAAGGTTTGTAATCCATTCATAAATAACTTGAAAAAATTATTGATTTATTGTGAGTATACAAGGAAATTGTTCTTGTCTAAAATAATATCTATCTAAGTTGCATTTTTATTTTAGAAGATAAAAATAAGAAAGTTTTCTTTCGTCAAATTTAATCAAGTTGAGCTTCGTGTTTCTAACACGAGCGCGACATCTTAGCCAGATTTCCAATACCTACCCGTCGTACCTAGACGTATCTCTTCTTTCATCGTTACTCATGAGGCGTTAATCCTTCGACACAAATTTTCCTGATTATGAATTTCATGTCATAGTAAGTCCTTGGACGTGAAAATCAAGTGGTGTCAGGTCTGGGATCGTGCGGGCTATAGAATTGGGCTCATTTTGCTAATCCATGAATTATGAAACCCATTATCTTAAATGCTCCCTGACGTTCAACCGGTAGTTTGTCGGATAACCGCTATTTTTAAATATAACAGACCTATCTTCTCGAATCGTCACCTCGCTCAATAATTTGGCGAGTTTATTCTCTAAAAATTCTAGGTAATTATCCCCGTTTAGGCTACCCGATTAGAAGGGTAGTACAACAAAGGATATCTAGATTATATTTACCTAAGCCTTTCCAATAAATTTTCCATGGAATGATGTCGGCTTAGTGACGTGTGAATTCCTGTCCTTTTTAGACCAATGGGGTAAATTGTGCAGATAGACATTTCCTTCGTTACTAAATTTGGATTCATCTAACCATAAAATGCTAATTAGTTTCCATTCTCAAAGCCTGTATGCAACATAAAACAACAAAATTGCAGGCTTCTATCACGCTGATCGTGATCGTGATTTGGAACACATAGTTAAGATATTCGTGAGATATTCTTATTATTGATTTTCACACAAGATAAATTACACTTTCTTATAAAATTATCTTGTTACTATAAAACTAGAGAGAATGCCAAAATTGAAATTGGATAATTAACAATGAAAATAATTTAATTTCGTTATTTGAACTTTGACTTGCAAAAAAATTGGCTTTTTTACCTACACTTTCCAAAAGGCTAGGTAAGTGTATATTAAAAATTACCTTTTGTAATTTAGTGTAACGCATATATCTTGAAACACAACTTAGCATATTATGCTTAGATCTGGCATTGCAGCGAAGTTTCTTATGCTCTTGGTTGGGACCTCGGAAAATTCTTCAAGTACACATTTATCGATGGCAATACTGATATTATTGAGATTGAATACTGATTTTTACATTTACGGGAAACACACAACTTGAATATCCGAGAACGCAGAATAAACGTAAGACAGACTGTCTTACGTTTATTCTGCGTTCTCGGATATTCAAGTTGTGTGTTTCCCGTAAATGTCAGAAGGTATTTGAAAACGTGTTGAGTGGTCATCTATCAGGATTCTGTTCGTAGTGCCACGTCATCGGTTCTACCATACGCCATCGTAATATCAGCATATTCTTTATTAGTATACTCCACCATTGATTAGACACAGAAAAGTTTAACAGAAACGATCAAGAAATTAAAGAAAACAATATCTTTTCCGTTTGGCTAAGCATCCGCCTAACATCTGTGTATTTCAATATATGGCGTTTGGTTGACTGATCAAGTTATTCCATTCATTTGATACGTTTAACAATTTAAGATATCATTGAAATAAACAATTAAACATTGAGAAATTATGTTATTTGCAAAAAAGGGTTAATAAGATCCGTATGAGTTCTTGCAAGGATCGATTCGGTCGAAGCAGCCCATTTATAATACTTTTTTTTAAATTCACAATTGCAACCACTAGCGCAAGGTCATAAGAACGACGTAAAAGTGATCATTTACCATATATATTTCCATATACGAGTACGTCATAACATTATAATATTTATAATTATTATTAATGTTTAATTACGCTCTATAATTGTAACAAAATACTATATTCGTAATCGTTAAGAAAAAAGAATATATCGCAAGGAGTATGACAAATAAAACGCTCATAAAAAGTAGCTGAATAAAGTTGCTAAAGCTATCCCCTAGAAATAGCGTCAGTGCAGAAGGGAAGATAAGCTTTGTGCAAGGGAAAATGTGTGAAAAATAATTTCACGAGTAAAAGGTCAAATAAATCAGTTGTTTATCTTCCATTTGTGAATACGCTGAGTGAAAAGTTGTGTTTTGTCTTTTCTCATCGTTGTAGGTTTCATCGTATAGGCAGTACAGCGTGCTTTTTGCTGCAACCAGGATGGATCTGTCAGTTACGTGATAGTATTTTGGTGCAGTACGGCATTTTGTTGACGTTTGTGCCGATATAGTCTATTTACCAGGAGAGATTTTGTGTTTAGTGCACTGTACGCTCTTACGTGACGATTTAATACAATTGTAAGTGAACAAATCTCATTGCGTGTCAATGTAAAAGACATGAACAAGGAACAACCAATTGTGTATCATGTTTTCGCATCGACTTTTTAGTAACCGTTATAATTTAACCAAATAACCAACAGTAATTTTAGTTACGTAGCTAAAATCAAATTATCAACTTGAAAGAAAAGTCACAGTAACCGACTTAATGAAAAAGCTTCTAAAACACGCATGAAATTGTTTTAAGTTACCAATTTTAAATAAATATCTTAAATCTATATATATATATATATATATATATATATATATATATATATATATATATATATATATATGTGCGAGTGTGTGTGCGTGCGTGCGTGCGTGCGAAAAATGATATAAAATGTTGTACCTTAATCACTAAACAAAACAAAATAATTGACGGTAAATGTTTCAAAAACTATTCTGTTAATTTGTTGAAAATGACAATGTTTATTTGAAATTATTTTTCCGGAAGAAAACTTGCAGGTGTATAACAATATTGTAATCCTTAATTCCCGTACGGTCATTGAAAAGAGTTAATGATACATAATTTTTAGTGTTTTGTCCAAAATACATTTCAGAAGGCCGTCTGCGTCCAAAAAAAAACATCATGGTCATTCCATTACGACTTTTCAATGACATCTAAAGAGCACTGCCAACAATTGAATATTGGTAATCAAAAGTGGCTCAAATAGTACCAATACTTTAGTACCAATATTCAATTATAGGCAATGCTCTTTAGCTGTCATTGAAAAGTCGTAATGGAATGACAATGATGTTTTTTTGGGCACAGACTGTCTTTTGAAATGTGTTTTGGACCTTTGTTTTATTGATCCACCACGTCGGTTTTGACTGGTTGTTACAAAAAAACCCAATTCTCGTCGCAGATTATAATTGAATCGAGAAATATTTCATTGTTGTTTCTTATTATTAGAGAAAAACAGACTTCACTTCGGTTATTTTGCTGACGTTCATGATCACTAAATAAGTTTAGATAACAGAAAACAGTAATAATACTTGAAAACAATAACAAGCTCTGGCACTTTTTCACGGTTGTGGTTAGGAAGACGTTATTACAGATAGAAGGACATCTGCTAGGATTTTTATTTCCGAGATTATATCTTCTGATCAAAACTTTACCAACTAGATATATATTGTATGTTTATTAGTTGTATCTTTGTCTGAAACTCTGTTTATATTGACGTCTCCTGCTTTACGATATGGTCTGAATTTATGAAGTAAAATTGCTTAAAATAATTTTTTATTCATACTTAAGTCAGCAACTAGTAGCAAGTAAGACATGACACTAAGATTCATAGTAATAAATTATATGTAACTTTTAGTTGACTGCGAAAACCTCATAAAAGAAATTGAGAGTACTTTCGTCGCATTCTAATGCGGTGGTCAATTCTCGTTTGGAATAGATTTTCAGTTTCTATCCAAAAAAATTACAATTATGCTCCACATTCGTTATTATCTTGATGTTAATACACTCATGCACATAATAATGTAAAAAAGGATATTTTCTTCTTGGGTGATCCAATATATGCAAACCAATACAACTTTTCTTAAGAAGTAAATAACAGTAGATACATTATTTAGATAAAAACAATTAGTAAATATAATAAAACGTAACTGAAAATAGATTAAATAGAATTAATTTTTCTTCACATATATTGATTTAGTTCAAGATTAATGACACCAGCAAATACAGACATCTTTTCCATTTAATAAGAACATATCGGCCAGAGAGTTTAAATGATACATTTCAAAAGTAAAAGGAGAATGGCACTAATGGCACTAAATAAACATTGACTGATGGACATGGATAGATAAAAAACACCTTGCTTTTAATGTTTTATTATTCTTCATATTCATGATATTTTTATTCTATAGAATAGCGATATTTTTATGCTGAAATAACACTTAGTCCTCTTACGGCGCTGAGAACTTTACATTCCTTAAATGCATGGAGGTTGTTTAGACTCTCGGCAACTAATGAAATATGTAACTTACGTAAAACATATACTATATGTCAATGCGATAGTACTTTCTGCTGACTCCATAAATCTTCTTCAATCAGACAAAAGTCAAATAGAATTTAATTTTTTTAAAATCAACAATTCATTAAATTGTTGCTTGTTAATTCATGTTTTCAAAATTTCTGATCATAAAACCCAAAAATTAAGAGACTTGCTAACATGGAATGTACAAGTATTCAATCGACAATTATAAGAAATGACAAAGGTATTAAATCGAATTTAATATAATCAAAGTAAATTAAATTATTTCAAATATTTTTCAAAATGTCCAAAAGTCGTAACGACATGTATTTTAGAATAAAATAAAACCAAATGATAACATTGTTATGTTTGATATTAAATAGTATTTAACTAAAATAAAGCTACGCAACTTGTCAGTTCATAACATGAAACCAACTAAATGATAAACAAAATAAATAGGCAATTAAATGAAACTACCTAGGTTTCGTTCTATTACAACACCTTCAGGTGGGATATTAGCAAAGATTGTATCTGTGGTGCTATTAGCAAAGTTGTGTATCTTTGCTGATAGCCCACCTGAAGATGTTGTAATACAACGACACCTAGGTCGTAGTAAAGAACTTCAAGGAAGTAGAAATAATACTACATCACGTAGTTTCATTTAATTGTGAATAATGAATTTCTACAAAATTAACGCCAATTATATTCAATAGAATAAATAGGAATAAAATCAAAAATACAAATAGAATATTAAAGCACATATATGATGCAGGTCTGTCAGTAGGATCGACATGAAGCAAATACAAATCCCATGTTTCAGCGCATTTAATGTTAAATTTATTCTTTCGACTTTTTGGAATAATGTATCTTCTACTACTCAACGTATATCCCTAATTTTTTAGAAGTAAAAAAAATATCACAGAGTACAAGATCGAGACTATATAACAAATAACTCATTAATTCTACATTAGGATTATTAGTGTCAAGTGGAATTGGTTGGAACATTAACAGATGGTTCTTTTAGGCGCGCGTTTTTCTCAGATATTCCCTAAAAAATTGTCTGCAGTATTTTAAGAGATCCATCCAGCCGTAATTTTCTGTCGCGATGAAGTTTTTGCATTAAACGTTTACTAATGTCTAAAGTAATACGTGTATTTTTCTGGTATTTCTTATGTCTCACCTCTTATCAAGATCTTAAGTTTCATCTTCGCAGGTCGAGTGTCAACATTACAGTTAGTGAATCCATTAAATAGTAATTGACCAAAATATTTCTCGAAATAAATTTATTTTATTGCAAATGTTTATTTTTGAAATTTGGTCCAAAACAAAGAAACTAATGACAAACACACATTTACCAAAGAAGACTTAGTGCAGAGTAGTATTAGATTTAGTGCATAGTGCAGTTTGTTCTTTAAACAATAATTGTAATAAAATATATTTTGACAATGCAAATACTGATACTAATACTATTTTGTTTCCTTCAAAACATATATCAGCTGAACTTTAATTCGTGCTAATGTTCGCATTTAAATCAATAATTTTATTATTTCGCGTTTATTATAAAATGCATATGTATGTCGGTAATCGGATATTTAATATTCTCATTATTTCCCATGTATAATAAAAGCGTTGCTATGTGAGTCGGTATGTTATGTATGTCGGTAGTCGAGTCAAAATACATAGTATTCGAGGGCGGAAAATTACGGAGACACATTGTTTTGTTATTCGTTTAATAAAGGACGAAATAATGCGGATCTAGTAAGGATATCGTTCAAATCCTTCTTATAGACTTCCGTATTTCGTGCTATACACTGCAATAGGCATCGTTGGATTTCGTGAATTTCATGGTGGATATTTTTGCAGCTCTGTGAGAGACGGCGAGTTATTAGCGTAAACTTTACTTTTGAGGTACCACCGTAGGAAAAAGCCCAAAGGTTTTAAATCTGGAGAACTCGGTCTCTAAGCGACTGACTAGTTTGTGTGGGCAATATTCACGGCGCAAAATTCGTGAAGGTTCCAGCGGTATGCGGAGTCGTCCCACCTCGTTACAACATACCTGGTGGAACGAGGAAGATTTTTAAAAATTGGTAAAAAAGTAATTGTAATTTTCATTATTCACATTTATCTCTTGTTCTCTGGTATTTTTAAAAAAGCCCGATGATTACGTATATTGAGAAATTGCACCAAACAGTAACTCTTGGGCAAAGTAAAGATCGTCGGGATTTGACTCGTGGATCGTGTGTTTGTGAAGCCCAGTAGCGACAGTTTTGCTTATATGCATTCCCATTAGGTGAAAGTAAACCTTGTTAGTCCAAAATATGATTTTTACTGTGGAAGGAAAGATGTTGATCTTTCCTAAATTGTTTTATACAATAACATTTTTTTCATATAAAAATTTATTTAAATAAAAATTTTTTGCGTAAATTAAAGTTGTTTTTTTTAGTTATTGCACTTCTCAGTACGGCCAATGTTATGCTGGGACCTGACTTAGGGGTATTCAGAGCTGAAGACATTTAAGAGGCATATGAAAAAAAGCTATAACGAATAAAGTTACTTTTACATAGTTAAAATATATAAAATCTAGTTACATGCCCTACTTTTCATGCGGTCGCATTGTTATATTTTAATTTCCTTCATGTTGATATAATTAAAAAAATATATAATGGTATTCTTCTAACGGAAAGCAGTGATTTCGACTTTTAGAAACAAAATTAAAAGACTACCTTAAATATACAAGGAAGTATGAGGAGCAGTGACCAAAACTACGGCGGGTGCTTGGTGGAGGAAGAGGGGTAAGAAATGGTCTAAACTGAACACCTTTTCACTTTTTAACTTTCTTGGACTTTCTTTAGTTTGTTTTTTATTTTTTTAAAAAGTGAAGTTTTTAAAAATCAGTGGCCGTACACAACATTCAATTATTTCATTGCGATGCAACAATTTATTTAGACATAAATTAAATTGTAAGTTAAAGTGGAGCCTAGCAATCAATCGTCACATTTTGGTTTGCTGTGCAATGAAGAGGGAGTTGGGATTAAGGTCAATTAATGCAATATTTAAATATCTCTGCATATTTTATTTTGATAGGAGATACTTCAAAAATATAGTACCTACAGTGTGCTTTATTAATAATACATTCGAGTGCACAGGTAACAATAATTTCACAGAGAATAAAAACATATGAAAAGACAAAAAACTACGTTAAACCTATAGAAACTAAGAAGTGTGGGGTGCTGCGACCAAAACTACTGAGGGTATCTGGGGGACGGAACACGGGTCAGAAATGGTCTAAAACTTTGTAATGGAAACCTACTTACCTTTCTTGGACTTTCTTTAGATTTCTTTACATTTTTATGTTTCTGTCTAAAACATTATTTTTAGATTACATTTATTTACATAGACAATTACATCAGAAACTTTTAAAAGCAGTGGCTGTATAAAATTGTGACCGTACATACTTAGTTCGCGTGTATGATCCACAGTGGCGTACTGTACATTAAAATACAAATTAATTTCATACCCACAAATTACGAGTTTGATAACAAAACACCGTTGAAACACTAATTATACGACATAAATAAAGTTAAATAAAGGACTTAGAAAATGAATTGTACGAGATTTCATTTTAATTAATATTTTTTTTCAAAAAGTAAATGATTGTAAAGAAATCAGCCGGTTAAGAAGCAATTATATATCGGCCATGGGAGAACGCTTAAATATATTTTCATGTTCCGTACTGCCTACAATTTTAACGAATATATTTCTGCTAGTTTCGATGCTATCAATCCAAGATTTTGAAAGTATCTTAGAGTCTGGTTTTGAAGGGTCTGATTTAATGCCGGCAAGATATGTAATGGTTACCTTTAGTAAATTATGAAAAAATTATCAAACTATCATAATAATAAAAACATTGTACAAAATGAACAAAAAATGTGTTTTCCAGCTTAACCGGGAGATGATTCTATAACTTGCCATTTACGGTTTAATTGCTTACACTACCACGTTGCAGCCTTTAAGAAATGAGAAGTAAAAAAATGATAAGAAAAATTAATACAATCTAAAAAACAATTGTGTTAATAAATATGCTAAAATTTAACTATAGAAATAATATCAGTACAAGCAATTAATCAATAAACAATGTAGTAAATGTCTCCTGGAACATGAGCTTTAAATTTACTGACTCAGCGAGATAACTAGTAGTATTTATGTATATCTTATATAAATAAGTATTTACATATACTTTATATGTATTGAATAAAAAAAAACAGTGCAATGCAAGTTGTGTTTGCTCAATTGATTTTTCGTATAATTAATTTTTTAAAATTCTTTCGACAATGATTATTAGATACAAATTTAAATATTCAATTTCTTTACATGAATAAGTTAATAGTATCTCATCACTTATATTTTGTGGCCTAGTGGAGTATGCGATATATTTGGTACCTCTAAATCACGTATATAACGGTATGTATATATATATATATATGTATAAGTAACTATGTAGCACTAGTCATCTTAGCCTCAGAGAAAGATTCAAAACATTCTACTTGTTTTATAAATGAGGTTATAAGAAAAGCAATTTAAGCAAGTATAAATACATTATGGCAGAAATTTTTCTACAGTAATAGACAACTAACAATTTTTATTAGTTGTCTATTACTGTAGAGTTTTATTTACTTGACAGGAGGCAGCCATTTTGATTTAGCGTGGAACTTTAAATACTTATTTGTACGTGTGAGTCGAATGTTCGAAAAATGTTTAACGTGGTGTCTGTTAGGTTAAGTTGACTTGCTTTCTAAACGGGAAATGTTCATGTTAGAATCTTTGGAATTTAATTTTATTAGTTTCTTACAGGAGTCACAATTTATTATGTTGAGTGTATGTGTGTCCTAATTTCTAAAGGTATCCGTAATAAATTGTCACAGTTAATTTGGACGAAGAGAAAAAGCAACAAACCGGCATTGGTTTACAGCAGAGTATTTTGTATAATATTGGTAACAAAAAGAAAAATCTACAGAAATTTGCACGTGAAAATATGTTGAGTTAAATAAGATAATTTAATTCAATTAACGTGCGTATATGTATATATATATATATATATATATATATATATATATATATATATATATATAAAATCTGACGACTAACGATATTTATTTGAATTAGTCAATTTTTACTATTTAATTGGTAGAGTTTTTTCCGTTCACAATTTTATCACCAAACTGACCTGATTGCCAAACCACTAATAATTATTTGTATTAACTAAGCTTTGCACACTTTCTTGAGAAATTTATTAACAACAGGAGGTTGTGATTGAAAAATATTCATAAAATTACCTAACCGTTTGACACTTCGTTTTGGTTAAATAGGACATGTTTTGCAAGTTCAGGAAAATTGAAAATTATTGTCATGCAAATCATAAGTTGAAAAAAATACATTTAAATTAGATTTAAAAAAATTGAAAATTCGAGTGAGGAAGAATAACAATTTCAAGTTTTCTTTTCCGTAAAAAAATACATAACAATCATTAATCAAAATGAAAATTCACAAAATTGAAAGCATAAAATATATTTGCGTATAATATTTTTCATGGAAGTGTCGCCAGTTAGATTGATTTTGAACATGCGCTTTTTTATAAATAATGCTTACTTATGCTATTTATCTCCACTAAAAGAACATAAAATTATTTATCTACATTAATATAATTTCACTTAAGCATGGTCTTCCAAATTTGGTCTACTTTATTTATCTTTCTTTCCTTTTTACTTCATTCTCATCCTTTAAATACGCTACCGATTAATCGCTTAAGAGCTAAATGAGGCCATTCAACATGTGAAAATACATCCAAAATTCTTCAAATAAAATTGGCCATATCTTCACAATGTTAACGCTTCGGCGAGCTTTCAATAAGCTTTAATTTGATTCTTTTTCTCACGTTCGGTAAAGGTGAAAGTTCACAAGATCGATAGTGTTGGGGAATATTACTTCCAATACGGCTGAGCATCTTGATTGCGACTTTTTACGGAACTGAGTTTTGACGGCAAACGTTCATTTACAGAACTTTGATAGCAATTACGGAGCCTAAATTCTCTCTTTACACACACACTCACACACCCACACCCAACACACATATAAACACACACACACACACACACACAATACACGCACGCAAGCATAATGTTAAAACTAGTTTAAACAAAATACAAGTTTTTGATATGAAATGTGACCTAAGTACAATCAGTTACTTTCCATCTTCCGTCGTGTGCAAATAATTTCACAAAAGTTATTACATTTGTTTTTGTTCTAATTTACATTCCTGTGGAGTTGATGGTTACATTCCTGTGGAGATTCCATAACACCTTAAATATTTGTAGATTTTTTAAAGGAATTAGATAATAGCACATTTACTGAAATAGAAATAGGCGTTTCTGGCATTTCATAAACACTTTCATATACGATATGTCAAAAGAGTTCAAACTTAGGATCAGATTTTGAAATGGGTAAAGGTAATCAGAAATTGTATTAAAAATAAACTATTTGCTTTTTAAATGAATGATCAAACTGAAATAAAAATAACTTACTAACTGACAGATGCTCTATATAACAAATACTAACTAAATAATGGTCTATATATAATAGTCCATGAATATTTTATGAATATATGACGTGCTATATGAATATATTTATCAATAGTGATATTCGTTCTGTGTATTTCCGGAATGAATGTGAACCTTAGCGAGTTTCGTGAATTAGTTTGGTTCACTAGTACATATAAGATTCAATGAGACACAATGGGCACTTTTATAGAAAATCATAAATATAACTTAATTTTTCATAAAAAGACCACGATTTCTCATTTGTTTTATTGACGATTCATATAAAAGTTTTGTGGGTTAATATTTTCGTTTCGCGTAAGCATGCCATGTGTATTTTTGAAATTTCGAGTTCAAATATTATTTCGCCTTTTGCGATATTTTTTGAATTGGACGTATAGACTTTAGTTTTGGATGATGCGACGTTTATTAAGAACAAAATCCTAGATGATTGAGTTGGGACCATATTTACAAACTTGACGTTCAAAACATATTTCGATCTCCTAATACATATATAATGTATTAGAAGATGGAGATTGCTTTTTTACATTAACCGTAAACAATATAAGTAACGTTGGAACGTAAATGTTAGAAAATTTCGATTCTATTTTATCAGTCCATTGAACGGCGATACGATATGTCTGTAATAAATATGTAACGTCGGGAAGTCAATGTTAGAAATCACTATTCTATATTTATATGTCTACTGACTGGTGATACGATATGTCGATAATAAATTAAACTTTTGTTTTTATATTAAACTGTTAAGGAGGATATGTACATATTTTTATTAACGATGATTCGGAAACAAACGATATAAATTTGCATACATGTTGAATAACGATCGTCTCCTTCGTACAATACATTGACTAAATGAATTACTTATTTTTCCAAATTTGTGCCTAAGACACGCGTTACTTCAAAATGTAAGAATATCTCGATAATTATCAATGATGCTTTATTATGTAGAAATATCGTCGACGCGTTAATAGTATTCCTGAAAAATGAGAACATTTTCGATACGGCTATCTATATATATATATATATATATATATATATATATATATATATATATATATATAAAGTGCTTTTGGTCTCTTTTATCATAGTTTGCGCGTATTACTATTTGTGGCCATAATTTTTACTTAAATGTGGGTATAGCCTGTTTGATGACTATAAATAAATTTATTGTCAATAACTAAATATTACTAGATACAAATTTATTTCAATTGTATTCATTTAGCTTTACTAAGTTATGTATTTTTTTTGTGTCCATGACATATCCTTTACCTAGATGCGTTTATACGTCTTTTCCTATTGTCTATATGCATGTTTCTATGTGCCAAGTACATAGAAATATGTATGTAGAGAATAGGACAAAACGATGCAATATTTTCATGTACATATACCCTACCTTGATAATGTATCAGATGCCAAGTAGTGACGTGCAACTTATACGTCGCTTACCTAGCATTAAATTCAACTTAATCCATAGCAGCATGACGGGGTTATAAGCTATATATTTTAATTATTTCCTTTTTGAGTAAGAATAAAACACAAATAAGGCAATAACCATACAATTTTGCTAGGGCTCAGTCATAGTGTCAATGTGGGTAGGTATGTATGTTATTTAAAAACATTATGCTTAATATTAATGCAACCCTCGTACATAAAAAATAATTGGTTTTAAAAGTACATTACACACTAGACATTTCCATCCAAAAGCTTTCGCAAGAACGTAAAGATCCACAATAAACCGAAAATTGCCTTGCTGTATTCCAGTAATCGCCGAATTCGTAAAGGTACAAAGCCAAAATTGAAAACAGATGCCATCACAATTCTTGCTCACAATTGCACTCGGACGTCTTGATGTTTTGAAGGTTGTTAAATATTAATAACATGAAGTCCAAGCACATCGATTTCTCAATTGCATTTACGAAATTCACGCTTACTCGGTTAAAAAATAATTTTATTTTATTTTAGTGGTTCAAAATTGAATTTAATTAAGTTATACAATGGTTATACCACAGATTCAATTACTTTTCCTTAGTCCAAAGTATATCCATTTTAGAAAATGTTAATAATGGAGGAATTAAACACGAATCTAGAGAACAACATAAAGAAATGACGTAAGTTAAAAGCAAATATACGCAGGAGATAGTAGAGGTATTTGATTATCGATTTTCTTAAAATGAAACTATTTTACACAGGTTACTTAATGATACATTTGATTCGATTAATGGCTTCATAAACTTTACATAAGTAAATATAAGTAGGGATATCACGTTAAACCGTAATTCAAATTTTTAAATAAACTCGGTATTCGGTTGTACGATTAGACTAAATATAATTTTGGAAATCATAGTACTGAATTAAAGCAATAATGTTTGTAGTAATAGTTTTGAGTTTTGCAGTAATCAGTCAAATGTCTTCTTCAATGTCTTTGTAGATCTATATTTCTATTAGAAGTCCAAGCAGGTTTCGAATGTACTGACGAAGCAGATACTTCATTTGATGACGTAGCTACTTGTTTAGCATATTGTATCTCTGTAAATACCGAATCTAATTTTATTCGTATTTACTTTTAATTCCACAGCATTATTTGCTGTGAAGGAACCACGTTTGTTTTACGAAGTGTCTATGATCAAAGAATTTTCTGATAATTTTCCATACAAGAAAAAGAAATTAGACATTAAAATATTTTAGTATATTTCATAACACAATCGTTTATATGCTGTGTCTTTAAATAGTTTGGGTTGGTGAGCTTAGTTTTTTTTATTTTGTGTAAAATAATCTTCATAAAAATATCAACTAAATTCAAAACAATTATGGAATAATTCGTTATTAAAATAATAAATTATTCCTTCATATTTGTTATTTGGGCCACAATATTTAAACTATTGAGTTTATCCTTGCAATTAAATAATATATAAGAAATAGCAACATTTTATTAATTTCGAAAAGTACCAATAATAACTGAAGTCGAAAGAAAATACAAATGGCCTACTTATATAACTACTTATGTAATTAGCTACTCGCAGTTACAGGCAGTTATTGCAAAAATGTGCGGATTATTTATGTACCTCAATTTATAACGCTATGTGTATTTTAAATCGCGCAACGAAGTTTGCCACCCTGACATATACTGACACTGAAATAAAATGACTAATCGGTACGTTTTTAATGGTTGACGAGAATGAAATCGCTAGCAAAGCTAACAAGAGTAAGGGTAGGTACATTGTAACTCAGTTAAGCTATTTGGAAATATTGACATTATTTCTCACTATGCAAATATATTGCACGGTATACTACTAACGGGTGAATAAATACCGGGAATTTTGTCAAAAACTATCACAACCACAAAGTCAAGGAATCATCACTATTTTTTTCCGATCAACTTTAGGTAAATCTTTAATAATGTAGTTTTTTCATAATTTGACTTCAACAGGTTCAGAGAAAGTTTCCAGAGAACACAGATTTAACAGAGAGATGAAAAAACATGCGAGTGACCTTGTAAGGGATGATGTATTTTTTTCGAAATGTGAAAACTTAAAATGAAATAGACCCTTTGAAATGAGTCAGAACACCACGGATAGTTCTGTAGTTCACATTAAATCCCTCAAAAAAATGTTTCGTAATTTATTTGCGTGTGAATCACTTTTGATATTTAATCAAAACAATTTCAAGATTATAATTTTTCAACATTGCTTATTGTTAGCCAATACTTGTCGTAATGCAGTTATTTTGCAAGTGTAAGAAAACATAAGACCAATGGTATCGGGAAGCTAAAGAGTAAAGATTTCGCTATTTGTCTGTTTCCGGGCACGTACAACATTTGTGTCGCTCGAAATATTCACTTCTGCATTGAGAAGTATATGTTAAATTACCAGTAAACGAGACATGAAACTCGTACCGTTTGCTGGTAAAATGAGAGAATATGAAACTTAATATTCCACCTAAAATATTAATGATCATATATTATCTTCAAATGTATTAATATGAATACATAATATTCATGAATATTGTTACTAAGAGTATACCTTAGTTAATGATTAAACATTATGCGGGAAATATAAAAAATTGTGGGTTTTAGTGATGCAAAAGGAAGAAAAAAATACATACAATAAAAAAATTAGGTAACTTCAATAAATGTATTTAATTTAATCTTTAATATATTTTTAATCACGCTTATAATCACATATGTGTAATCATTTTTTTCATTATTAATTGCAACGAGCAGTGGAAACTCTGGGAAACAGATCTAAGAGTTTTATGAGCAAAAATGTGCCACGTTCAAAAATACAGTCAACGATCAAAAGGTTTGAAATAATTCATACTAAGTTTATTTTATGTATCAAATTTGTCATTAAACGTTTTCTACAGAGTAAAGCATGTTACGTATTTGATATTGAGATTTGAGCTTAACAACGTTTTTATACCTAATAGACATTGAATATATTTGGCGTTAATTTTGTAGAAATTCATTATTCACAATTAAATGAAACTACGTGCTGTAGTATAATTTCTACTATCTTTAATTTCTTTACCACGACCTAGGTTTCGTTGTATTACAACATCTTCAGGTGGGATATTAGCAAAGATATAGACTTAATAGACATTTAATTGAAGCTCAAATGTATTTTTAGAAATCTGGAGTATCGGTAGCATTTATATTTACCACCGCAATATTAATTGTATTAGTATTATTTATCATGTCATACTCAGTCATAGTGTAGACTACAGGGTTATTACTATTCAGTTTAATATAGGAAATATGTCAAACATAAATATTTAACAAAATGTTTGCAGTTTATATTTCTCAGTCGGTTTATCTGAAGTGATATGAATGCATGGGACTGTTTTGGAAGAATTTGGCTGGTATACTATCGTGCGATCAGATATATATATATATATATATATATATATATATATATATATATATAGTTTAAAGATAACAAGTGAAATTCATACATAGATAAATAAAGTGAAAATAATACTTTGATTTAGGATAAACCTTGGAAATTTAAAGGTGGAAACCAAATTCAAATCAAACGTTTAATAGCCTCAAAATAGGGGACCAAGGCGTATATCGCGAATAAAATATAAGTCGGACGTTAAACATTTTCTAGATAACGTTACTGGGAGTAAAGATTTTCTTCATTATTGACTGCAATGAGCATTGGAAACTTTGGGAAACTGTGACGTGTCTATATATTATTTCACAAAGGTGATTTTTGTCGTTATTCCATAACTCCCTTAATACTTCATCAAAAACAAAGACTGAGCTATCACTTTGTACGATGATCTTCACCCTGCTAATGATAAAAAATAAACAAACAATCCAAAATTAATTTTTCAACTAAATTGTTTACTTTTCTGTATATTATTTCACAAAGGTGTTTGTAGAGAAACCCAATATCTGCTTTTTCGATATTTTACAATAAACATGTACATAATATTAATAATTGATTACAACGAGACTTTTATAATTACTTTTTAAAATAAAATACCTTTCACTCACTTATTTTCGCGTTATATTACCCGCCAACCAGTACTAAATAGTCATTATTTCTAATCAAACAATTTTCTTGTATAAAGTATAACAAGAAAATTGTGAGATCCTTCTAACTTTATAACTATTTCACTCTATTTAAAGTAAGCAATTAACGAATTTGTAAATCGAAATGGATAAGTGCTCACCACCCAAATCAGTCTCGCTTCCACACACATAATGAATTCATTAATAAAATGAATATTGTCAAGCATCGTGATGCTATATATTGTCAAGTACCACGATTTACATTGCCTGAGATAAGGAACAAGCAGTATCCTCACTCCATCTACAAAATTAACATCTTCAGTTGTAATAATGGCGAACAAAATACAATTTAAGAATAGGAGAGTGGGAATATATCATTTAGATAATAGTAAAACCTTGACCTTAACGTAACTAGGATAATGTAAAAAATTAATAAAATGGCGTGAAATATTATTAGTCACGGTTCTTTTCCAATTCCTTCTCTAGAGAAACAATAGAAATAAAGCTTAACAGAATGAAATTAGTAGGATATAAAAAAATTTGCGTTCTGATTTTTTAGACCATGGAATATTATTACGTACATTTAAAGAAATATTGTGAATGAATAAATCTATGGGAAGTTAATATAATTTCTGCGTATTATCTATGACAGGTCGCATTTAATAGGTAAGATTAAGGATTGGCGAAGATAAGGATCAATAGATGGAAATACAATATTTTTTTCAGGCAGACATTTTAAAATGAATCTAATTGAAGTAAATATTTTGTGAAATAAAGACGTCTGAAAAAGATAAAGTGTATAATCCTCTACTACAGAAAGTGCTTTCTAAACACCCGTGGCAGAAATTAATAGCTGAAAGAGGAAAAATAAAAACGGACAAAATCCAAAATTCCATATTCTGTATTGTTTGTTTGCTTTGTATAATGCTTAGATGAAAACAAATAAACTAAATCTTTAATATTTAATCCAAATTCGATGAAATTTCTCAGCGCTTGCGATTCTTAAATAAAATTCGAAACTACGAACTTACGAATGAAAAAGTGGTCTTGACATCATATTCGATTGTCCTGCTCATTGTACGAACGAATATTATATCATCAGATAAATTTATCACTCCGCGCCTATAGTATGATCATATTTCAGGGAAATATTTTCAGGACCAACGACGGTACGACAAATCTTAATAAAGAGCCCATAGAGCAATCTACACAACATTTGTTTAATTATCCACTGCAGTAATGACTGTAGCGTTGACATACAGTTTTATTTTTATTTTTATATCATATATAGAAATTATGAGGAACTTAAATAATATATTACGAAAAGCAAGTAACACTAAAAAAGTTTGAGGACAAAAAAAATTATTGCTTATACTAAATATCAGAACTTTTATCGTTAATATTGTTAATTATAATTTTATAATCCGTATCTTCTGCGAATTATACAGTTTATAATTTTTCAATTCTTTTTAATTTTTTTCATGTTTTCACTGGAAAGATTCGTCTTATATTCTTTTCTCTTTGTTTTTTTCTTCTTTGTTCTGGAATGACGTATTTCACACAATTTTCTCATTTAGCCCCATAAAAGGAAGACCTTGAAATGTATCTTTAATTTTCGGAAATACCTAAAAATCGCTGGGTGCAATGTCACAGAGACTCATTAATTTTTAGCTAAAAGGATTTATAATATCATTTGTTGGTCTTAAGCATTGTCTAGGTAAATGATATTTCTATCGCGCGGAGATATTACTCAAATTTTTACTAAAAAAGTAAATAAACGTTATGCAAACGCTTTTATTGTAAGCATTATAACAAAACTAATAACAAATGTAGTTTGCGGTGCTTTTATTTTTGTTTTTCTAGTTTTAATTTAAATATTAACAGAAGCCATTATCGTTAGAAACTAAAACTAAAAGAAACTCCAATTCGGATAAGAATTTATCCATAGTAACGTATTTACACGAGAATTTGAAAAATGGGTCGAATAAGAATTAAAGTAATTAATTGAAATACCATTGGAAATACCTTTGAAATGATTCGATAAATATACCGAGAAATTAAATAATAAAGGAAAGAATATAGCATTGAAGAATCAAGTTAAACAACCTTTATAAAATATATCACTAGTCCTTGTAATATAGTTTGAATAAGTACTTAAAAATAAATTGCAGATGAGGATATGGGAGAATATGTTTGAACAAAGGGGATAGTAATTATTGGTGCCTGTAAGTAGCTAAAATAAAGATAAAGTATTCAAAGATTGTCCATTCACATATGACCGAAAAGACCTTAGAATTTTGAGATACAAATTAAATTGTCAACAAAACGTGTAATTTTGAACCGGGCGACAGGTGTACAAGATAATAGTAATATCAACAATCGAATCGTCACAAAGAGAATTTGGACTCAGATTAGAGACATTATTTTGAATTTATCAAGTCGTAATGACTTCTAATTTAAATATATTATCAAGTTAAAAAAAAGTAAATTAACTATCATCTGTTTACTCTGTGGAAGTATTGCCATGCGAAGTTGTAATAAAACTTTGGACAAATATATTATTTTGTTCTTAAGCCAAAGCGATGGAAGTAAATGGATGTGAATGTGTAACAGTAGGAATAACTTGTTCCTTTCTATTAGGTATATCCACTTTGGAACAGCTGTTCGGAATTGTTTTTACTTTAGTCTTGTGTTTCCCTCACAAATAAAAGTACATATCGGGAAAGTAACGCCAATAATACAGACATTGTTCAGATAAAGATCAGTTGTGTTGCTTGATTTTCCCCAGACAATTTTATGTCCTCTTTAGATTTATTAATCCATCAGAAAATGTAATTCAAAAGTAACGAAAGCTTCATAAATTGTACTTGCGTTTTTCTTGTGAGAAGATACAAGGAGTCACTATAGACGTTCCTTTTAGTCGAGGCTTCTACACGTGTAAGCTATTTTCATTACTACGTTCATACGATTCTATTCCACAGTAGTGTTGGTATAGCCTTGGGATATACAAGTAAATGTAAATACTACACTGAAACTAGAAATATTAATATTACGTTTAATATACTTCGATCGCATTACGTTTAGTGTAAAATTTTATCACCCAAAAAATGTTTTTTACAAATTTTCGTTTATAGAAATTTGACAATCATAAAAATTACATTAATACTTGCTTGTAGGAATTTATTTCAGAGCAGCTATTGCATTTTTTTCAACTCAATTATCTAATGATGTACATGTGAACGTCTGATAGAGGGATTCCAAAAATTAAATTTATTACGTGAAATATTATTGCATTTAATATTTCTTGTAAGCAAAACGTTAAGAAAATGAATAAGTACGTGTTTCAACACAGATACTCGAGTGTGGTACTGCTATAGACTTTCAACGCATTGCGTCAGCTTATGGTTTGAATATTTATATCAAATACTATCAACTATGATTATTCTTATTATAATAAATGATAATAATAAGTTCTAATTTATATACCGATATCGTTTTGCTCTCGCTGGTTTTGTTCAAGTTTAATAGATAATAATTTTGCAATAAAGTTATTAGAGCAATAGATGGTATTGCAAAAGGTTTCTATGAATGACAATTTATGAACCTACTGAAGCATAATCTGTTTGAATTATTCAGAAAAGTTGTCACATACATTGTTATTTATCAATTCAGTAACAGTAAACATTTTAAAAGACAAATTTCAATTAACTCCAGTCTGAACGGTTTGTTGTGGTATCTTTTTATAATTTAAATGCTTGATGAAGAAATTGAGTTGGAACGTATTTGGGAAATATATAAAATGTTGAAGACGTATAAATCAGATTAACAAACATAAAAGTGTTCAAGATGGAAAATTAAAAAGCAACGACAGTTACCTTGTCTTGTTAAATTATTTACTAAAAATTTGCAAATAAATTAATTTCTGCAAAATAAATATGTGAATTGTAAACGTTAAAAATAAAAACTGGACATTAATTTATCCATTAAATTTAAATTCTGCAATCTTTTATTAGCGGTATAAAAATTTGCGCAAAATCAAGCTTTAGAAAATAGAAAAAACAAAAATCTATTGGAAACCAATGAGGTGCATTGAAAAATCAATTTAAAACCAAAATTTATTCTTAAATTAGCCATTCCCCTCTATTTCATCCGAAATATGCTTCATTTTGAGAATGGGAACTTTTTAAAAATACATTAAATCGACCGGTGAAGGAAGGGGAAGCAAACAATACAATTTATTTAATTTAATTAGATTACAATATAATGTTTATTAATTAGTGAGTACGTTAT
Source organism: Druceiella hillmani (assembly GCA_039881145.1). NCBI lineage: Eukaryota > Metazoa > Arthropoda > Insecta > Lepidoptera > Hepialidae > Druceiella > Druceiella hillmani. Next base: position 12,268,819 of record JAYKKI010000016.1, on the reverse strand, counting down.
GTTTATTACATAACGTACTAATTAATAAAAACATTACTGATTTTTAATATTTTAACAATAAATGTAAAGGTAAGTAAGTAGCAACTAAATATGTTTAATGTTCTACATAAATAGATAACCCATCTGTATCGAGATGCTGTAGAAGATCCCGAGACTAATGTCGACTGATGATCAATAGCTGTCTGGTCATGTGGTAGGAGATCTTTTATATACTCTGCTAGCATGTTATTGTTTAGGCGATAATTCTCTACATGCCGATGAATGCATTTATATTAACTGAAAAGATCATCTGCTCTTCGAGTACCGGGAATGCAGGATGTAGAGTCAGCGATTCTGGTCAGCATAACACTTCCTTCCTTAGATTAGGCCTCTTGTTTGCCCTTGACGAAAAAGGGTCTGCCGGTATTTTCCTTGGAGTTGTGTTCGTCATTAGACTCCTTGGGTAGGTTTTCTTCAATTTTAAATATATTAAGTAAGTTGCGATGGATACTAGTACGGTGTAGAGCGTTGATGTTAAATAATAATTTTCTCTTGGCTTATCCATACTATTTATATCCAGGATTTCATCTCTCTCTATTAATTCTCCCAATTTATGAATTTTTTCGCGGGGCGTATTTTTTAATTCTAAAGGGTACAGTTTATTTTCTATGGTTATGTTATTTTATACGTTATTTTACTAGTATTAGAGACGAAGGTATATTTTTGGGAATTTTAAGTAAATATGTTCCTTGTACAGAAGTGTGGTTTTCATTTCCATAATTCAAAATTTTTCTTGTTTTTATTGGAAAGGTTGTTACATAATGTTGATCGTTCAACTTTCCTAAGATTTCTGTTAATATTTTTATCGATGAATGCTGGTACGTTGGCGGAAATTCCTGAAGTGAAATTCATTTTATTAAAACTAATATGTGGATTTAAATTTCTTGCAGTCATTCCATATGTATTGGTCTGTCTAATTTTCTATAATTAATGGTTTAGGCAGGTGAAGTGTTTTCAGAGTACGTAATATATATTGAATATTTTCAGGTGGGATGCCACTATGATGTGCAAGATAGAGTCGAGAGAAAGTATTGGCGTTTTCTATATTGTTAAGTGATTCCAAAATTGTTTGGGCGTATACTTTAGCCAATCCGTGCAAGCTACCTATTTTTATAAAATCTGCAAGCATATGATTATTTAAATTTGAGTTTCTAATTATTTCATTCATTTTGTCCTCGATATAATTATTTACTATTGTTTTAAATGTCTCGTTATAACTTCCTGGCAATGGTTTACTAAAGCTCATTCGCTTATTTATTTCATTTACTATTTTTTCCTGATTAGCTTGTATGGCTTTGTTGTATCTTTTTGCATCGTCTTGATCTAAGGTTCCGGTTACGCTTCTGATCATGGATTCTAATCCCTTCATTAGTCCACGACTAATTCTGGTTTTACTGATTGAATTATTTTATTCTTTTATTGTAATTAATAATTGATTCTTTAAATATCTATTAAGAGGTGTTGTGTACGATGAATAAGGGGGAGGGTATGTTTCCTCTGGTAATGTTATAATATGATTTTCAAGCGTAATTATTTCGTCTTTTAAATATTCAATATCGTAATGATGTAAAAAGGTATTATCCCATTTTCCCGATTATAAATTTTCTAATTTAAATGGTAATATACCGAGATTGTCGATAAGCGGTGTAAGTTTAATTTTCTTTAGTGTTACTTTAATTTGCGATTACTTTGGTCGGAATCAGGAGAAACCTGTAAAAAATCCTTTCGTTTATCAAGTGGTTTTCTAATATGTTTTTATATATAACGTGGCCTTTTTTTCTATTCCTTTTAATCCTAGTTCGTTTACTGCTTTGTCGGTTATATATCGTGGTTTAACGGCTAACGTAGTTTAACGGATTTTTTTCCTACAAAACGGGTTTTATTTTTTGTGAGTTAGGGGTTATTATATTTCTTTGTTTATCGATTAAGTGTTCCTTGAGTAGGCTGTTGAGAACATTTGTATGCTCACTATGTTCTTTTATGTAATTTTGTAAACATATATTTGCTACGTGAATATCAAATGTACTCGCTTATCAGTATATTGTTTGTTTATTGTTTCAATAGGTTTTCTGTTGGTAATGGAATGAATTGAATTATGACAACCAAGGGTAGCGTGCAGCGTTAATTCATTAGTTGGGGTATTTGGTTACTTTTCTTCAAGTAAGCGTATATTTTCTAATAATATAAAGTGTAGTCCTTCTGTTACACCATTAGATCGGGGATTGTTAGCACTTATGTAGTGATATTAATTTTATGTAATTTTGGAGATTCTTTAATTGGAATATTTTTAAATTCGGTTCCTTGGTCCATAGTAATGCTGAAGAGTGACATACAAATAGTTGATACCTTTACTACCCTAATAGCTGTTGATACCTTTACTACCTTAATAGCAGTTTATCTAGAAAATATGCCTAAACACATTTGGGAAAACGTTAATTATAGACAAGAATTTTTGGCATGACATTGTAATGTGTAGATATGTACTTCCTCCAAGGGTTTTATTAGGAATTGTTATTTGCAGTCATTGTTTTATAGAGTTTCTTTCACATTTGTTTTTTAGAAGATACTGCAATTATTTATATATTCTGTAATACTTTAATTTATGTTCGGCCAATTATATTTACATCTAATATATTGTTCAGATTCACATATTCTGTGGTTATTAATTTTAATATCATGATTCGCTTTTATTATTTTATTATTTTAAATTGTGATTTTGCTTTGTGACGTCTCTCAATGCCACATTAGAAAGTGTTATTTTGTGTGCTGAATTTTTAAGTGTTTCTTGATGGGTAGTTAAAATTAATGGGGTATGTTTTTTGTCTGATAGGCACATGTCATCTCTGATATTTGGTTTAACACATTGTTTAAATAATTCAATTATATCTGTACTAATTAGGGCTAATATAAAAATATGTTGTTTTTTATTAGGAAATGGTTTTATAATTTCCACTCTAGCATGTGAATGGAAAACAGAAGTAATTTCCATCTCTCTAATATTGGCTCTTTTCAATTTGTATGAACAGATGGTCTGTTTAGATTTTCATTTTCTGGATATATTCCATTTGAGGTATTTCTGTTGCCTTTACTAGTAAGGACATATTGTCTTTCGCGATGGCTTTGCCGGATGGGTTAATTTCAAGAATATTATTATTTTGTATTTTTGTGCGTAATAAAGTACCGGCATTTATATAATTTTTTCCTTTTTTATAAATTATTTTAAAATGAAATTGCTTTAGATGGAAACGCCATTTTGCCTGGTGTGACTTAGTTTCTTTAAAGAAAATATCCACTGAAGTGGCTTATGATTCGTTACTATGGTAATATCCGAATAAATATGTTCTCAAATCTTTGGCTGCTTTTTAAAGAATCGTGTTACGATTTAATTAATTAATTTTCTATAATATCCGATGATTCTTAAGATGATTTTATTTCTTTATTAGTAAAACGGGGCGCTCTAGACTGAGAAATATGTCATTCGTTGAAGGTTTATTTATTTCTATATAGGCATATCCTTTGGTTGCGTTACTAATTATTGGGGTAATTCGATATTGCTAATTGCAATCACAGGTATATAAATTTGTCCATCAGAATTGATACAGTTATTTTTATTTGTAATGACGACTTAGCGCGAATTATTTTTTTCAAATACATTAGTATAACATGATCTCAACAATGATATAGGGTTACCTGTTTTGGTAGTAATTAATTTTTTTTCGTGAAATTCTATTTCAGCTTCCGATTTTTTATGAAAATCGATCCAATTAATCCGTCAAGTGTTATGGAATTTGTTAATGTACAACTTTGTAAAGCCTGGTTGGTTTATTTGGTTTGTTTATATGTTCGTTTATTTGATTTGTTTATAAATTGATTTTTATCAAAGGGTATAAAAGGTTTAAGATTAAATTTATTTTGAATTTGATATGGTTGGTTTTGAAAAATATAAAGTTCTGGATCCTTTGTGGAAAAGTAAAATTATTTTCCTTATTTACATACAATATTGGTTTTGTACGACCATTTAAATTATTTTTTTTTGTAAATAGGCAATATTTTCTCCCTCTTTAATGTATTGGAGAACTACGGGTAGACTATCTTGACGCACAGTTCTAATAGTATGATCTAAGTGTATGGTGTTAGTTTACAGTGTAATGTAACTGACCGAGATTGTGATCAGACTACTATACGTAACAATAGAATACAATAAAATAATAACATTAATGGGTTAAATTGTAATAACATTAAATTAAATCAGTATAATAATTTATTTAAGTTCAGTATAGATTCTAGGATTTGATGGAGGATTAATAATATATTGCCATTTCTGACAATAAACAATTAAATTTGTACTCAGAGCTGACTCATCTTTTTCTTTCTTCTGTTTAATTTGTATAATTATGTTTCCATTTTTCAGCGTTAATTATTTGCGACAATTACGTTGATTATATTTCTTAAATTATGTTTCTTGTGAGTAAATTATGCTGTCAATATTGGGTAAGGTCCTCTCATGGTTGCGCCAATTATGTTCTTTTTTTATAAAAATGTTGGTATTCGTCAGAATTGTAGAGACAAAAACGAATTATTAAATTTTAGAAAATCTTGCTCGACTGGACTGGAAGGGGAACTTTTTAAAAATTCATTAAATCCTTACACTTTATTTATTTTAATTACATTACAATATAGTATTTAATAATAAGTAGGCACGTTATACAATGAATAATTTACTTTTAATAATTTAACAATTGTTATAAAATGAAGGAAGTAGCAACTAAATATTTTTGAGGCTATAAATAAATAGATAATAGATCTGATGCGGAGACTAAGATTCCCTGATTATCAAGAGCTCTCTGGTCATATGGTGGGAGGCTTTTTATATTCTCGGCTACATGTTGATGAAAATGTTTACTCTAATTGCAAATATCATCTGTTTAAATACTGGGAATAGAGGACGTAGGGGCTGTGATTCTGGTTGGCATAACACTCTCGTATAATACACGCTGTGCTAGTAGTCATTTTATAATACGATGTAAATAGCTGGTAAAATTTTATCGGTGCTAATAGTGTTATGTCACTAAATTGTGAGAACAAAGTATTGATATATTCCTAAACAAAACATTAAAAAACATCGATTTATTTGTAAATAATTTGTAAAAATTGAAATTTTAATATAATTTTGAATACAAAATCTTTGAGTACGATGAATTTTGAGAGACCATGATTTTTGGAGACCAAAGTAAGTACTAGAGACAGAAGACGATGGGATATGAATTACTATTAAACATCGAAGTATGATTTAATGGCTGCAGTCAATGAAGAATATTTCATATTTAAAAAGCTACCAAAGATTCAATTGTAATCGCGGACACGGAGAGCCAAGTAAAATTTTGCATGATGAAGACCAAGTTTTAAATAAGAAAAAAAGCCTCTGAAATATCTATTTCGCTTTGCAGTATTTGTGAAACTAGAAGACCTATCCCCGAAGAAGTATAGTAAGATGTCCGACTGTATCCCAAGAGTTTAATATCAGAAGACAAGTTGAGTTAATTGCCATTCAGTCTTTTTGATGGTGAATACATTTGTATTCAACACATTTGTCTTATTTTGATGGTGAACACATTTGTTTAAAATTAATAGTGTCAAAATTTTTTGAAACGTCGTACACTAAAAACAAGAAGAAAAAATGAAGTTAATTTGGAATTTATGAATATATATTTTTATTTTTTTGATCTTTTAGATTTTACAGGCTGATAATAGATGAAAATTTATAGCAAAACGGGATAGAATGATTAACTGCAATGTGGTCTGATTGCGAAATTATTCATAGAATTCCCAGGCACCATCATACTTCTGGAAACATTGAACGATGTAACCAAAAAGTCTCAAACTTGTTGCCATCTTGAATGAATGATAATAAATCCAGCACCATGGTTAGTTGGGTAGTTTTTTCTTAATACCAAAAAAGCGCTATATCACTGTACAATCGGAAGATCTCCGTATACATCATTTACTAGTGATCCCACGGTTGGCTTGAGTGACTCTATTATTGTTTCTTCAACACTTATGATTATCGAAATAAATGAGCAATTGAATAACCTGTCAAAACAACAATTGCCTAGTCAAAATTGTAATAATAATTTGAAAACTGAATTTAGCCATTCAAATATATAATACTCAAGATAACATATTAACTAACTTCAGTAATAGTATGATTCAGTAATATAGATGGGTTTGACCAAAATTGTAAAAATAGTTTGATAACTGTATTTAATCGTTTGAATAGAGCCTATGATATGTCAAGTCAAAGTCCTAGCAACAATTTAGAAACCGAATCTGTTCATTAGAACATAGCGATTAATGGATCTAATAAAAATACCCACATCAATTTTCGAGTTACATCTGGTAATTCGAATAAAGAATGCAATGAATTTGATCAAAATTCTGAGTCTAACCATATTCATTTTAAGCCAAATTGTATAGCATATCACAATTCTAATACTGCTACACACATCCGCCGTTTTTTAAGAATAGTCATCATGTTACACATACGGACTATCTGAAGAAGGAGATGAAGGCTATGGTTTGAAAATACTTAATTTCGCATGTAAATTAAACCGAATAAAAATTTAAAATAAACGAAACACATTTAAAATAAAGCGTATAGTTAGGGAAAATATTGACAATTACCACCTTTTGCTGTTAGCAGCGGGGAAAAAAAAAATTATGACCTTTCGAAAAAATGTTTACAGGGTAGGAACTAAAACATGAACCATTAAAAGCAAGTTTCAATGAAAAAAAAAATTTAATATATTTGGCGTTAATTTTGTAGAAATTCATTATTCACAATTAAATGAAACTACGTGGTATAGTATTATTTCTATTTTCTTTAAGTTCTTTACCACGACCTAGGTTTCGTTGTATTACAACATCTTCAGGTGGGCTATTAGCAAAGATTCATCTTTGATTTTCTTTAAGTTCTTTAACACGACCTAGATGAATCCATGCTAATAGCCCACTTGAAGATGTTGTAATACAACGAAACATAGGTGGTAAAGAACTTAAAGAAAGTAGAAATAATACTACATCACGCAGTTTCATTTAATTGTGGAAAAAAAGATGATGAAAATTTGAGTATTTTGATTTATTAAAAAGAAGTTATGTGAAATCAATTTATATTTGGTGGTAAAGAATTTCAAAAATGGAGCAGCGCAAAAACAATGCCGTAGTAACAGTTGTGCATGTTTCAAGTAAAAGTGGATCACTTTGTGGATCTTTGTGTAATATATATGGTAATTTATGGTAATTTGAGTCTTGTCTTTGCGAGTTAACTTTACTTGACATAAAACACGAGCTCTTAAACGGAGGGACCTAAATTTTGTTACTTGCTACACGTACTATCGCGATACCGTACTATTACACGTACTGTCGCTATACCGGGTACCAGATTATGATGGATGCATATACCTTATTGAATAGAATGTATGATAGTGTGTATAATCTGACTACAAAAGACTATTCTTGTTTGCATGACAGATATTATTTGACACTTATGAATGAACAGTTTCTTTTCTTCAGCCTGTGAGACTATCAGAAAAAGTCAAAATTATCATTTCTAACCTGCTCACAAAATTGAGTTTGAAAAAAGTTTGAGCCATCTCGAAATTTTAAAATTTGTAACCGTACAATGTTTAGAGTCATTACAGAGAAATGTGGTCGAAGTTAGGATTCTAAATGCCTTGAGGAAAGGAGATACCGTAATAATTACTCAAATTCCAATATTTTTCCAGCAAATATTCATTTCAATTAAAGGGTTACAGTTTTTGATTGCAGTTTCTTTTATTTTCATAAATATCAAAGCGAAACCCCAAGGCGAAACATGAGGAAAAGCTTACATTGTTACGATTAAAGGCATTTTTATCCATGACCACTTATGTGTGGCGTATTCGTGCGTTTGCGAAAAAATAAGAAAAAAACCAGGTAAAAAAAAAGATTGTAAAAATAAATAAAATAAAAGAAATTGAAGTTACAGGTATTCGCTAGTGTATTTAACAGTTTGCTAATAAAAATAAATCTTTCGAGATACATTCGGAGATTTTATATATATATATATATATATATATATATATATATATATATATATATCTATATATAAAATACATAGTATATATTCAATTATGTTTTAGCGTCAACCTTGAACGCAAATAAGCACGACCGAGGGAGTTTCTTTTCCGGGGAGGATCTTTTCCATCGTCCAAAGTAGTCCTGAACAATTACTAATAATTTTCACAAATTGCGACTGGAGTATTAGAAATCCAAAATCTGCTTTTTGAATGAATCTTACCAATATTATTTCCAAAATTGTGCTCCAAATAAAATATAATAAAATAGCTGAAGAAATAAGTCGATTTTGATGAATGAATTTAAATAATTTCAATAAAAAAGTGTGTTTTATGTATGTATGTGTGTGAGAAATGCGTAATTTCCCCAGCATATGTATATGAAACAATTTGAAAGATTCTTTTATTTTATTTAGAAGGATCAAAAGTAGTCCTGAATATATTTGATCAAGATCTGATGGATACTCTGGAGATGGACTATGGAACTCTTTCAGGAACAATAATAAATTATCCTCAATTTAAGACATTTGTTTCGTTATGCCCATTTCTATTGACAACGCCAGCTGGATCAAGGTTTGGTGATGATGTGTAGGCTTTTGTTTACACGGCTTAGCATTATCTATTGGAATATTCTCTGAATTATTTTCCAAATTTTTTTCAATTGATTATTCTTTTCCTGCCGCGTTTAGTTGTAATGACGATGGGTTTAGTAGGCTAATACATTTTTTCATTTCAATTGTTATTATTCTTCTTAAAAGTTTAATTTAAAAAATTCCATTTGAGTTAATTTTTCAATTACTTTTTTATCAGTGTGGAAAAGGTGACGATGCTGAAATTAGCATCGGTCTTACAGACCCGTTTTCTTGAAATGTAGCTTAAGGGATAGTAGTAAAAATCTAGACTCTAAATTCTGACGGTTATCCGATTACATAATACTAGTTTACCTATATCCTCAACTCCGCCTACGTGGGTTAGGCTATTTGATATTACTTTTTTTTATCCGAAGTCTCTTAAGATAATTTTATACTGCGTGTCAAAATTATCATGCTTCCGTCCAGGCCATGGTTTCGCCCTCATACTATTTTATTGTGGTCTTATCTATACCGTGTCGCCTGCATACGCAAATTTTTTGGTATATTTACTTCGAAGCTGCTAGCTGCAGATTGATAGTAAATAGGACATTCTCGTAACTTGCGATTTTTGAACTATGCTTTACCTTAAACCTCTCCGTGCACCGAAGCTATATACTTTAAGTCATTTCAGGTTTATAAAAAAACATCATTTCTCACAAATCTGATATAAATTTGATTTTATATTTTACTCTATTATTAATCTCCTTAGGGAGTTTAGAATCTGTATTTATTTGTTTGATATTAAATTTCTGATCAAAATCAGCTAAAGAAATAAAATAAATAATATAAACGAAAATAAATAGCGAAGCGACTCAGGAGATTTTTATAACATATTATCATTAGACGAATTTATTCCTAAATTAGCGACGGTTTCTAATAAACTAAATTATGATATACTGAGAACTTAGTAATAGAGAAGAACGCAGAAAACTGTTTTGATCTCACCTCCGGACCCACTTATGAAGGGTAGAAGTTCGAAAGCGACCGAGCAACTTCGTTAATTATGAACAAAATATTGACCTGGACAGAGGTGGATAGAAAAGAAATGGAATATAATTTTCTGATTACATGTGAAATCAAAAACCGATGATATGTTTCTGATATTAGAAAAAGGTTTATTTTAGAATTTGATAGCAACTTTAATAAAAGAACGTTCGTAGTAAGTGATATTTCGGAACAATTTTGTCAATATACATAAGCCACACTTTAAAAATTCTCTATAATATTGATAGGAGGACATAGAATATGTAATTTGCTTCGGTGACCTATTTTAACTTATTGGGAAGTGACTTAAAAGTAAAAATTTCTATTTTCAAGACGAAATATACTTATGTAGATATGGAAAAAGAGACCCCCGTCCCCAAGTTACGAGACATCAAAATAACAAACATGGAGTTTACCTTAAATTATTTTGTTCAGGTTTTAAAATGTATTATTTCAAACTCACTAAATGAATTGATCTTCAACCTAACACATTCGCATCGACATTAAATTAAACCGTCATTATCGGGATGTAGTTATCAGTTTAGATTTATATACATCAGGGATTACATATGCTATCTATTCATGATGGGAAATTCATCTGAATGTTACTAGGTGGAAGCTTATATCGATAAAGCTCGAGGTGAACTTCTGGGGTCTTGTGGCTATACTGTGGTTACTCATTGAAGTTTCAGCTATGTAAGAGATGCTTAATTTAAGGCGTGCATTGTGATTTATTTATGGTAATTTAAGAGGTTTGATGGATTAATATTTTTGTGTGTCATTGATATTTTTGGGATACCTGAAAAATTATATTATTCAAAAATATTAATCTATAATATGTTAATGATAATAATGAAAATATTTGCAATTTTTTATCATTTGTCATTGTGTGATAATTATAATGGACATTGTAAAATAAGGTAGTAGTAATTTTGATATGTATCGACGTTTCGAATGTGATAAAGTATTTATCCGTTCGCATTTATATTATTCAGTTAAATATCGTATGTATATATTAAATTATAATAGGTAACATGTTTAATAAAAAATTATACTCGCATAACAATACTTATGCTTTTTGAAACCTGTAGTATCTTCAATAATACTAACGTATCTTACAGCATCATGTTTTCGTATGTTGTTTTTTGTTAATGATTACAGGATATATCACTTTAAATTGGCTAAATGAATTTACCATTCAAGACATTCAATATTTCTATTTTCGTAGGAAGGAAAACCGTAACTGAAGATCTCAAGTAAATGGTATCGGTCGTTAAATTTTTAGTTTAATATATTTCTTAAAGCGATTTCAAAATGTAAAATTCAAGTCAACTTCTTTTGTGGATTTCTACCTTTTGTTACATGTCTCGATCTCAGGAAAGATCACTTCAATAATATTAATAATAATTTTTGTTATAACACATTATTTTATATCTCATACATATTGTGAATTATCGTTATAGTTTTCTTACAACCTAAGCGTAGGTGTCTAAAGTTCTTATACTTTCTATACTTTTAGGTTCAGTAGTTTAAGAAACAAGGGAGGGGAGGATATACTTTTTAATTTACCTCCTCCCCCTCTTAAATTTTTCTTTTAAATGTTTTAGCTACTTAGTGGGTTAATGTGTTAACTATATTAAGTTTTAAGTTTTAATGTTAAAAGGTTTTGAAAGAAACGGCTGTGATAGAGGGACACGTGACCGATTTTAAAAGGGTTTCGCTTTTTCTTTTTAGGGTACGGAACCATAAAACTTAACTTCTGTAACTTCATTACTTCTCTCCGTGCGTCTAATTTGTCTAGTCATTTTACACCTACGAACACGACATTTTGGAAGTACACGCTTCAGATGATGATCTTAATTGACACGTAGCCAAATATATTTTTGTTACATCCCTTCATATTTTAAATTGAGAGAGAATACATATTTCTCGCACACTCTACAAAGTGTAGTGTCCAATAAGACAGGTATTTCAAAATGAAAAAAAATATGTTCCATTTGCTCGTTTTTTGTTTAAAAACCGTTTGAATAAAAATTCGCTTCAAAGTGGTTTATTTCGATTCTCCGCTTCATAGACCGTTGATTTTTAAAAAGTAAAAATTATACGGCCTAGCATTTTATTACAACTTTCTGTTAAACTTATCAGGGTATACTTACAACAACAATTTCAAGGAGACGTTCAACGAAGATAACTGCTGGATCCTACTTAATATGTGTTGCGGTACGCACTTGCACAATTTTATTAACTATATTGTTCAGCACCTTGCGTTTGCGTAGTATTTCGATTCTAATGTGTTTTGAGGAAGTGATTTTAGCAAAGTGTCAATAAATAGGGGTCACAATATTCATGAGAGTTAAATGAGGCAGTAAAATGTTATATTTTTAGTAAGGTAGTAAAATGTAAAGAAATCTTTGTAATTTACAAAGAACACAATATGTATTTAAACAAAAAAAATACAATATATCTGAAATTATATTGAAAAAAATGCATTTAATTAATTTTATAATATGTTTATGGGACAATAAATTGAAAGAAATTATATTTGAAGCTAAAAGTTTTCTCTGCATATATGTATCCTTAAGTTATATATGATTAAATTACCTAGTTATATTTATAATACAGGCAAACGTAATAAAATCTTTGAGGAGAAGTATGGAAAATGTCAAGAATAAACGTGCGTCAAACCAGAAAAACGTCGAAATTTTATCACCGCTCCGTAGTACTCGATAAAAATGATATCACACGTAAGAGAATAAGGAATGAAGACAACACCGACGAATATGCGAGGATTCATGCCGAAGCGGACAAAAACTATGTATTTACCTTAAAATATTCCTTACCTTTCCTGCAAAAAAATCGCAACCGTTGTGTTATTGTTATGTTTTCTTCCACACATGCTACTGATAACAGTTACGTGACCTGTGTAAAGTCACGTAACCGTTATCAGTATTAATTTTCATCTCTAAGATAAGTACAGTGTTTATATTGGCTGTTTCTAGCATGATGAATTATCGGGAAAGACGGCTGCTCTGAAGGTAGTGAGTTTAAAAAGGTGTGATTTTAATTTACAACAAATTTAGAGTGCAACGGGTTGGGATAGAGGAATTAGCAAGACAAGGACCTTTAGACCTTTGTTTATGTTATATTGATTTAATCCGTTCCAGAATGTCAGAATGGCTCAAAACTTTGGTAAAGTGAACTTATAAAAGTGATAAAACTTTTTCTGCTGACTTCGAATGAAAAAAATTTCAGAATAAATATATCTGGAGGAGAACTTATTTCTATTTTCAATGGTGTGGTACATTGCCCTGGGGAAGGTCATTTGGAGAGCAAACATTGATACATATCATATTATATTTATAACAGAACAGTTCAAGTATACTCCCGTGGTCTTTTTTCTTCTCCAAGTGGGCGAATTTCAAATCTTACTCCGGTTTTCCGAGGGTTTATTTCAATAAAACTTCGTACAACGAAAACAAAGATTGTGCTGTTTAAAGTCATTATTAGATTTATTTAATCTTATTGCTGCAAACACCAAAGACAAAAACTCTTCTAGTATTTGAAAGACAAATTTGAAAGACGAATTAAAAGTCTTTGGAAAGGTGTTTCGCAGAATAGCCGTTGCCGTGGGTCATACAATTTTCAATTATACAGGACTTTCCATTTCAGAAAAATATATACAGAAATTCATAACCTAATGGAACATGTGAAATAAGTCGAATGACGTAGACAGGTCTCATAATTAGGATAAGGAGTGTATTTGCAAATGCGCCCGTCATAAAAAATCTCGAGATTGAAAGGAACAACATGATTGGCTAAAACTTTGAAACAATAAAATATTGCAAAAGGTAATCAATTCTGGGATTTTTCAGAATGTATTGGGGAAGACTCATAAAGCACTGGCGAGTTAGTGATAATGAATCTAGAATACGTTGAATAAGAATCATACTCTGTATTCTAAGGTATTCTAGAGAATTAAGGTACATTTATTTCGACAAGAGAGAGATGCACTGTATGAAAGTACTAATCGTTTTCATTCCGAAAAGGTCGACATTTAGAAAAGATATCTTTCTTTTCTCACTCTGTCGACTTCAGGAAGTATTTGAGAGCAAAGGGGATACAAAAAGTTTAATATACGTTTGCACTATTATAATTCCAAAGAATTCTCGTATGACACTATGCTCAGACTGAAGTCTTTTTTGTTATTATTGTTAGTTTTGCTGCTGGCCTCTGTAAAGTTTAGGAGAAAAGAGATTATTTTATGTTTTCTTGTATATTTATTAATCGATACCACAATTATTGAAGATCGTGTGCAAAAATATGCTTGTGAAGTATAGAATTCTTCGTGTCAAGATTAAAAATTGGGGATAAAACTTATCGCCATATTCGCTCATCGGTAGTAGCAGAGGCCGGATTAAAGTGCCATTAATTTATGTGTGCTTCCTTTTAAAAATTTATGTTTGATATTTTTGTAAGTTATGCACAAAGTTTAACTTTTACATAGGCGATTCAAATTTTACATACACCATAATTTTCCCGGAAACTTTTCTCCTCAAATTAAACCATTACTAGTAACAATACGATTATATTTGTCATCGTTCTTTATTAAGTATAAATCTTAAATGGCGTGATTTGGAGTATAAGTTTATATAGGTTCTCTTAAAATAACAGTATTTATTACATAAATGTTTAATTAAAGTTTGTAATTAAAAAGATAACGACTGAAACTAAGGAAGGTAAATATTATCATCACCAGAAAGCATTTTTTTGCACTTATACATAATACCCACATATTCCAAAAAGGTAATTTCATTGAAGGAAGTACTCGAATTAGTGAAGAAGCAAATTTTTACAATATTTTAAATTAATTCACTTGTGTTTTTAATACTAAAGGCTTTATCGGCAAGAATCATTTATCAAAGTTTTTCATGATGAAATTATTCTTGAGTTTTGGTCAACAATTTCCTGAAATTTTTTTTTAATATAAAATGGTTAAAGATCTTTATATTCCATTTGATTCATATGATCATGTACGTGTATAATATAAAATTTTTCAGTGGTTATGAGTTCTGAAAAACACTGTTGAGTCCCAATACGAAGGTTCAGTACATGCAAACATTTTAACTAAATGTCCCTCTTAACTATTTATAATTGTTAATATTATGTTTCATCGCATTAATATCTTTTTTAATATAATTTTCGCAGCTTTAAAAATACCGTCATTTTCGCAATGGCTATAAGACCTATGATAGTCGCTATAATTTTCTCGTAATCTTTTAGTAAAATTTTATTAACCATGTTTTTTTCACGATTTTTGATTTAGTAAAAATCGAAGGGGATACACTTTTTGGCCAATTTTTAAGTAGATCCCTCAGGTAAACCAGTTAATATTCTAAAAAAATATTTTTGAGTTTCTTATAACTAGACCTTTTAAATAATATCCCAAACGATACATAAAGCTAAGAATTTTTTTGTAGAATCTAATTTAACCGCTCTAAAATTTCTATATGAATGTTTTAAAATATTGCTTACTGCAAATTTTATAGGTTAATATGATCTATTTCTTTACTAAATTTTAAATTTCTTATAAGCTATAAATTATCTTATAAGGCCTCGGTTTTCTCATTTGAGGTAAGGAACGTTAACAACTAATACTATTTACCAAATACTCTGTATGTATCTCTTTATTTATATTTACAATCTTCCTAACGAACATAGATATTAAATTTGAGGTACAAATTTTGGTATATAAAGACATATGTATGGAAAGAAGTGAGTCTTCTTTAGTTTTTGAGGCGTGCAACCCTGAGATTTAATTAGAACGTAGTTGTGTTCGTTTCAAAAACTGTCAACTAAATGTCAGATTATGAAATTTAAAAGTTATTTCTGCACAAAACTATTCTTTTCTTCTTTGACACGATGAAAAATTTTATGTAACCATGACGCAGGGCCTAGATTCGGAAGAAAAGAGGAAATCACTTGTGGTCGAATCGCCTGAAGGAACAATGGAATAAATAGATATTTTACTGGGAGCTTTCCGAACGGTTTTGTAATTACAGGTTTCCACTTTTACCTGTGTCCACCAATAAATTGTTTATTTTTGTTATTTTGCCGAGAAAAATTAAACACACGAACACAGGATACAGTGGTAAGTAAATTTTGCCGGTGTTATAGTTACATTTGCCGATATAATTTACGTATTTTGAAACACATTGATCATTTTAGAATTCACAATTACTTTACTTTTTAAACTCTTCTCTTGATTCTTTGCTACTTCTACTATGAGGTTCATCACATCATTTATTTTATTCAACTAAAGCTGGATGTTTATAGAAAGATCTCTATAATTTGCGATGAAACTTTAATTTCTGCTGGTCTTTACTTCTCTGTTCTTGTGACTTGTGAAATGATATTTACAATGAAATATACCTTAATCATCAAATTTTATATGACTGATTTATATGTTTAAGTCATCAAAGTATTGTGCTCTTATCTATCGTCTTTAATTTTGACTTTTTTTTGACATTCAATGTTGTAAATTAAACGTTTTCCTGCATACTAGAATACTAAAAACGCTTTGATATACATGTGACGTATTTTATTTCCAACTTGCTATGGTTTCATGCTATCCTAATACCTTAGTGATTATACATTATTGTCATATAAATGTGTTATATTAATTTCGGATTGATCCTAAATATGTTGCGAGTGCAGAAGTGCTACAGAGTAACTTTGAGCCATATACAAAAAAAAATTTTAAATTACATTTTTCTAAGATCTGTCTAAGATCTTATATGTAAAATAATTCGAGTCTTCGATTATTTTGTACTAGGTCTTATGTCCGCTTGAGATTTTTTTATTTTTGTCATCATCCATTATTCTAGAATTTGTTTTTCTCGTGTGCGAGTATAAAACAATTTCAGTATTCCTCAGAAATTTTCAAGAAAAAGAAATAATTACATAAATTTCGTGGACAATTTATCAAATTATTTTATGCAGTTTACCAAAAATTAAAAATTATTGTAATATTTTTATTGTTTTGTGAAGTAGTTATTTATTTAAGAAAGTAAAAGAAAGAATTAATTTAAAAAAGAAATAATTACATAAATTTCATCGACATTTATTAAATTATTTTATGCAGTTTAACAGAAATTAAAAATTATTGTAATATTTTTTTTGTTTTGTGAATAAGTTATTTAAGAAAGTAAAAGAAAGAATTAATTTAAAAAAGAAATAATTATATAAATTTCATCGAAATTTATTAAATTATTTTATGCAGTTTAACAGAAATTAAAAATTATTGTAATATTTTTTTTTGTTTTGTGAAGTAGTTATTTAAGAAAGTAAAAGGAAGAATTAATTTAAAAAAGAAATAATTACATAAATTTCATCAAAATTTATTAAATTATTTTATGCAGTTTAAAAGAAATTAAAAATTATTGTAATATTTTTTTTTGTTTTGTGAAGTAATTATTAGTCTTAAATGGGACACTGAAAGACTGTACATTACTGGCGGACAATTATAAGTTTATATTAATCAGAAGTTTTATCACAAATACACTTCCACTGGGGAGATTCATTGATACAAAGACCTAACTCTGTTGTCGATAGTCAGGCACAATCGTTCTATTCGTGTACTTTTCAACATCCGACCAATTATTCGTGGTTAGTTTACAAAACTTTCCATTTCTATATTTCCATAAAAAAGAAATTAATGTCTTGTGTCGTCTGCATGCTTTAAAAATTTTAGAAACTTTATGAATTATTCAATTTGTCATCCCCAAAATACTCTTGGATTTCTTAAAACTTTATATTTATCAGGTCGAGATGAAAGAAAGTGTAATTCAAATCATGAAATTCTTACTTTAACATACTTTAAAAGTACAAAATAATACAATAAAAATCTTGAATTTTTTGATAATTTTAATGTTTTCTATTGGACAGTCTGTCAAGAGCGTGTCGAACATGCCAATGATAATTCCCTGCAGTAACAGATATGTAGGTATTAGACGTTATAGAAAAAGGCAGTTGTAAAATCGTTTCCTTATAACTACCTTAAGTCTTGACTTTGAACAAATTTACACAATAGTATGCATAAGCAGTATACCTTACAATTTTCTTTGAAACCTTTACTAAGAGTTACATTTCAGTACTTTTTCAGTTTTCATGAAACTATATTTTAAAATTTACAGGAGAAGGGAGACGTCTTAAAAATGATTTTGTAAGGAAATATCCGCAAATTAAAGCAAAAAAAAAGGAAAAAGAAAACCGTTTCAAACAGTAATAAAACAAACTTTGTTGCTTTTTGGAAGACCACTAACGACACCCCACTTGATGGGGTAGGTAATTTCTTTTTATTTTTATTTGTTGTACTCGATTATTTACGTAGTATTGCAAAAATTTAGAATAGATAAAGGATAATTTTCTCTCATTTATAGCAATATATAGTTTAGCGCATTTTTCCGCATATATAGGTCGAATTGCAATGACTGAACATTCTATTGATTTTGTTTTCCCCTTCACTGGTATTCTTATGGCTACTTATATACCATTCTCATTAGTTTTTCTTTGTCTCTACATTCAATATGGTATTGTTTTTTTGATATTATTCTTTATCTTCAAAGTCACACCTTGTTCAATCCCGCAATCTCGTCGAATATTTGCATTTCTAATTTTATAATATAAATTTTATTCAACGTATATTTCGCAAGAATTTCTTTTTAAATATATACAATTTAATTTTATTTCAAGTCAAGTTTAATTTCCATATATATATATATATATATATATATATATATATATACATATACACACATAGGTAATGATATGCACAGTCATTCTAATTTTTTAGGGTCCCATACCTCAATAAAGAAAAACGAAACACTGGTAGCGTTAGAGATCGTTCACGTGTTTGTCGGTTTGTCCATAAGAGGCGTTTTTTTCAGAAACTGTTCGACGTGAAAACTTGAAATGTGGGTTAGTTAGAGACGATAATAAGAAGAATGAATCCCAAAAAATAAAATATCATATGTGAATTTTGATGATGCAAGTGGAGCATTCGAATATTTGTTGAAATTCAATTGTCTCGTGGAATATCATTTGAGAAACGAGTTGTAAAGATTTCTAAACTATATTGCTTATAAAGTTCACAAAAAACATTTCTTTTCCCCATCTCAGAAACTGCTAAATTCAATATTATCGAAAAAATAATGCTATCAAAAATTTTCCGGAAAACTATAGCAATGGCTCGAAATCTCAGAGGTTTTTAAGAAATTTAGGATATTAATACACCTGTGAAGGAAATACTAGGCATTATATTTACATGATGAAAATTAACTTCAATATTTGTAAATAGTTTATGAAAATACCTTTAAATTTATATGCGCGCCCAAATGTTTTCGAAATCATAGGAGTCTCCGCATTTAACAGGTTTTATTCTGATACAGGAACGTTTGTTTCCCTTTATTTAAATAAAAATATTTTATATAAAAAAATTATTTATATAAAAATTTGCGCTCGCGTTTTAAAAAAAATTCTGCTTTCCCGGTTGTCCATGTATTACTTCGTAAATAAACTTGTTTATATGTTCTATAATTTTATACTTCTCGGTAGTCATATGTAGATATTTCTTTCCAAAATTTTAAGTTAGTCGTGTTACTAGACTTTGTCCTCCTAGTAGCACTTGTTGTGTACCATGGTGCTAATTAGATCTGCAGATAGCAGAGAGTAGATATTCTTATTTGTATACCACATCTCTTGTCAAGGTTGTTACCCATATATCGCTATATATGATGAAGAGAATGATTCTGCTCTAGTTGATTTGGTATCAAAACTTTTGGTGGTGCCAAAGCAATTCAAGTTACCAACTTCCTAAATTGAATTTTTTTCTATTTTGCTATACTACAATAAATATTTGTCAACTAGAGAAAAGCTTTGTTGGATTTTCCAGATGATATATTTTATACACACACACACACACATGTATATATATATATATGTATATATATATAATATATATATATATATATGTATATATATATATATATATATATATATATATATATAATATATGTATATATTTATTGATTAGAAAATTGTATCATAAACGGATCACCTTCATTTCCTATTAAACGATTGACGTCAATGAAAATATATTTTCTGCCTAAATGCTACGAAATTAATTGTATCGTTTTTTATTGTTTTGCTTTTCGAGCTGCTCCTGCCCTAATAGCGATCTTCACTGGTTTTATGTTAATTTATATTTTCTTCTGTTACTTTTGAAAATGTTTGCAGGTTAAGCGTTGCTTGTACAATTTGCGCTATTCAACCAACAAACAAATCATTATATAATGCTTATACTGAAAATTCTGAAACTTTTTTACTATGCAATTGTGCACATATTGTATGTAGCACTAGTGTCTGAATTTTGAATTATGACCAGCATTTTGAGTTGAAAATAATAAGGCCGTTCCAAAATATTAATGTTTCGTGAAATTTCTTTTATTATATCATTTGAAAGTTGTCATGAATTAAACAGGATACTTTGACGTAATACGTGAGGCTATTGATGCATTAGGTACATCTATTTTTATGTATGTTTCCATCAATGAAACATTTGCTGGATGTAATCCAATCTTTGCTAATAGAACGCAGATCGCTACTTTCATATAGTGGAGATACAGCCAATAAATGAAAGTGGTTTATTTCAATATGATATACTTAAAAGAAAAAGAAGCTTTTCGTTACGAAGGCGGTTGCCAATGTAAACATTATCTGAAAATTATTCACATGGTTGAAGCGAAATGGTTTTTCAAAATGAAATCATAAATTTGCAAATAGTTTTGATAATAATGTGAAATATTACGCGAATTAAATTATTACAGGTATAAACCCATCAGCCACAACAAAATTAGTATTCTATCTGTAAAGAAATACACTAAACAATAATTTCAACCGCACAATATTATATAACGCGTAAGGTCTTGTTCAAATGGGGCACGGATCACTCCGATGTAAAATATAATTACTATAATTTTTCTCCCACATCTTTATTTTCTTTTTTTTACATTTCTTTTTCTTTGAGAAAAGTGTTAAATGAAATTATTCAATTCTTAATAAAAAACTACATAGAGTGGAAAATAAATTGAATATGCTATTTAGGAAATGGATTGGGAGCTAGCGTATGATCTTAATAGTGGAATAGGTTTTGATAATATACCTATTGCTTGTTATTTGTATTTCGCGATAATACGAAGGAAGGGTTGGAAAAAAGAGAAATGTTATCATTTTGAAAATAAAATATTATTTAAAACAATATGAGGAAAACTTTGGAATAATTTTTGGGTGAAAATTGATTTAAAACAATATCAAGTGCGATTCTAAAAAAAATCGTTATTATAAATTTTGTGTTTTTAGTTTATGAAAATAATATTTTCTACAATACAAAATATATTTATTAACTTTTTAGGTTTTCAAATCAGTCTTTCGTAAGTTATGTTAAAGGGATAAAGTCACATACATTTGAATGGAATTATTTAGAGTTTGAATTAAAGAAGGCGGAATTTCCGGTTCTGATGTTATGGGTATCCGATAGACTTGGTCATATGTAATTTTGTGCGTAGTAAATACCTTGAATACCAATTGATACTTTCTTTTATTTTTAAACTTAGAATATACTTTAATTTAGAATTCATTAACATATTTGTATTTTTTAGTATTTATTTAATTTCTCTATTTATTTTGGTATTATTGCTTTTTTATTAATTTCACTTTGTTGGTATAATAATGTAATAATCATTCGAAATATTTTTACAGTTCTTTAAGCTTATGGATCTTAACGGTAAATTGTTGGAAATTATTTATTTATAGAGCAATACCTTCCAACTTCGTCCGCGTGGAGTTTGGAAAGGCAAGTGCTGTATTCTAAATGCCTTTATTTATTTTGTTTATGTTAGACATACAAATAATTAATTTAAATCCCGCGCAGATCGACTTTCCCTACGTCCACCCGTTCCCCTGCCCGCCCTCGCGTATATTTCGTCGCTGCCCTCCATCAGCGCAGCGGTTTAGTTTCTTTAAATTTCTACGTGACTTTTCATCATTACAACTTTGAAGACGTTTGAGATATTTCGATGAATAAAAACTAAATTGATCCCTATCTATAACCTGTACCTGCAAAATATCATAGCATCTGTTTTCGGGTTTGTTTGTACAAATTTGTTTGTACATACAGTTTACGGCAAATCTAATTTGGATATTAAAGATACCCGAGAGTTGCTGGGTAGGATCATAATTCTATTATAAATAATTCTTTAATTTTATTGTTCTTCTTCTACTCATTTTTTTCATCTCGTAATAACCCAATTTAGTTTCAATATAATCCAGTATGTTATAATCGGCATACACATATATTGAGGTCAGGTTTCTGTTACAGCGGCTTTTAAAAAAATAGGTTAGTTTTCTCTTTCGTAATTTGGAATAGCGAGGAGAAAGTGTTCTTAATGGCGATATAAATAACTTTGTACTATTTTCTTGAAAGATAGGCTTTTACAAAATTATTACTATCGCGTACTAATTGCGCTCTTTTCGAAGGTTTGGTCATATATTTGATATTTTATGGCGTATTTATCCTACTTGCGGCTCGACGGTTTCTTGAGTCCATGTACGTGAGTTAGTTAGTAAATATTTGATGACTTTTTTCTCAATCGGTTTTCTAAATTATTTCGTTACAATATATACTTGTTATATGTCTACGCTGTATACGCTCTAGCACACACACAAACACACACACACACACATATATTTATTGATTAGAAAGTTGTATCATAAACGGATCACTTTCGCCATTTCCTAGTAAACGATTGAGGCCAATGAAAATATATTCTCTTCCCAAATGCTACGCTCCGAAATATATGCTTGTTATATGAGTATTTGTTATATATCTATATAGAAAATACAAATATATGCTTGTTATATGAGGACTTGTTATATGTCTATATAGGAACTTTTGGACTTAACTACTTAACACTTTAAATTACTTTTGGACTTAACTACTTAACAGCCTTCTTTTGGGTATTTAGTGATTTTTTCTTTTTTTTCGATGGTTATCCATCTGTCCATTTGTCCTTTTATGACAACTTACTTACTCAGACTTACAAAACGTAGAAAACTGAATTTTGACTTATTTATATATGGTAATGACTTACATATCCGGAAATTGTACTTACCTACTGGTTAATTGTAAAACTTAAAAATAAAATGAAATCTTTCTTGAATTAAACTTAATAAAAATTGTTTCAAATCACTATTTCTTCAAGCATTATCAAAAATCTCAAAAAAGAAAATCAGGGAGATATGTTGATATGTCTACATTGAAGATGATTTATTAGCACATCATTTTAATTATGATATAGAAAATTGATCGAACTAATTCAAATTATACGTGATTGCTTTATTATTTATTTTTTTACGTCTCCAATTTCATACGCCGATAATTTTCTAGGATTTTTTTTCAGTATATCGTTAGTATATTTCCTTTTCGTAATTTGCATTGCGTTTTAACGAATAATAAAACTAAAAGAAAGATTTATTTGAAATTATTATCTAAAGTCTATAACTATATTGAAAGGGTATTTAAAATAATTCATAATCTTTTGAAATTCGAATAAAAAGTAGTCACATTTTTTAAAAATAATGCCTCGAAAAAATAGGTACGTGTTAAGGAGTGGTTAAATTCTCATTATTTATAGTATATATATTTTTAAAGATTTTACACAAATAAGAGAGGGCAGAGACCATAAGAGAGGGCAGAGACCATTTTCGCAATTTACTTGATTGACTCCCTAATTTAATAGAAAAGTTATTTACAATTAATATGTACAAATTAATATCATCATCGGGAAAAGCTGAAACTCTTTAATGGTATGTTTAAGACTATATTTCCAATTTATAGTTTAAGTTTCAAAGTAAAAAATGTTTAAGATAATGTATATATACGAATTTTCTTTAGGTCGTGAGATACAATATATCTTGAATGATATAGATTTAAGGATAGAAAAACTGAGTGAAAATTTTCTACTTCACAATTTTATTATTTTATTGTTGTACGTGTTTGGGAAACACAAATATATCGCCATAAACAAGAAAGACATTACGCTTTGCCAAGATTTTGTTAACGACTGTGTCTAGTTCGATATTCAGAATTGAGAACGTAAGGTGAAATCCCTATTTTTATAACTTATTTTTTAGATTTGTTATATTAACGAACTCATTATTTCATTTTCACCGTCATAAATTATTGGATACTTTATAAAAAATAATGAACATTTGTCACGTGTAGTTTAAAAGTTGAAGAACGTCGCAATTAGGAAATTACTAGTTACATCGCGTTAGTGAAATGTTTATTTTAATTTGTAAGTAAACAGATTGAAAAAGGAGTCAGTCATCTTTGTTTCGACTTTCGATCTTTGTCATCTTGATTTCCGCACGACGATGATGTAAAAAATCGGTATACCTTTGATATTATCCTCATTTCCGTCACGTTATTTCCGTTACTCCATCTTTGGTACACCGTTTGAACTAATTTACACGTAACTGTTTACAAAGAACTTCCAGTTTTGAAATAATCTTATTTTATAACGTTTTTTATTTTTGTTTAAATTCATTATGGAAGTTACTATTTGTACTTCAGTTTTTAAAAATATATGAATTCATTAATTAAAAAAATACGCGTTTCCAAAAACATGGAGCATTCAAATGACTAGAATAGACTGCGTATTGCTATAGTATTTACAATAAATACGTGTTTACAGCATGGGTGTCATATCATATATCCTATATACGTATGCAATCAATTAGATATTGTCTTTTTTTAGTTCGGAGTTTTGACGGTAACTCATAATAATTTTTTTTCTAATATAACCTCTTTTTACATTGTAAGTTTTGTGTATTGATGGTAAATGCAACAAATTTTATAGCTGCATATTTTACAAAAAAATGAAGCGAACATTTTAGGTATTGTAAGTGTAATATTCTATGGTGGAAGATACTGTGATCTAGCTTCATGTGATGCAAAAATGTATGTCTGCACGAAGAGAATAATAATGGCAATGAATTATCTTATATAACAATAAGTCTTTATATAACAATAATAATTTTCCTCTGCTCATTATATTATAGTTCGGTGTTCATCCCTGTGAGAAGTTTTGGGAAAATAATAGGCGCATTGCTCGATATTAAATTTCCCAGTAAGTCAACATATGTGAAATTATTCCCCGTATCGCTTTATTCCCGTTATTCGATGAAGACTACTTCATCTGCTGGGATTCCATAGCTACCAATACCACGAATAAGCCTGCCATGTGTATCACACCTAGAATTTGCCTAGGTGCAACTAAAGGATAGGTAAATATAACATTCTAATGCTTATAATCCAATATTTGTGTATAAATCCTTTTGCTATCACCACTAAACATAATAGATATTACCTCCATCGATTACGTTTAGTAGTCAATTATAAATCAAGTAGAAAATAAGTATTCGGATGATGCATATTAAATCATGTTAAGAAACACGAAGAGAATTAAGGGCCTAAATATTTCAGATACTTACCCTACCGTCAATTAAAGTTTTAAGATGCCATTTGTCAAATGACCTGTAAAATATTTTCGAAATAATAAAATGGTATATTATCATTTGAAATTTGATGAAATTTCATTTCAAGAAAGTGACGTGAAGTTAGAAAGCAAATTTTATTGATTGAAATTATTTTAATGCAATAAATTTAAATATTTTTTGTGGCAAATGTAACATTCCTTAAACCGAATAAATGCGGTATTGCAGGCTTTTGGGATCTCATTAAATCGCATCTTATATTCAGTCCATGGGATGGAACGTTAGGTATGAGATAAGAACCTTGCAGTCATTTATAGCCGATGTCCGCGATTTCGACGTTTGCTCTGTTTTTTTATTGGGTGTAGTTTAGCAGTAGTGCTCCTGATATATGTACTGCTCTTTGTTGGTTATATATATATTTTTTGGTTTTAAATCTTCGCTCAACGAATTACCACTTAGAAAGATTTAATAAAGCCTTTTCCCTGCATTCGTTTCTATTTCGTCAGTTGGTTATTTTTAAATATATAATTAATCGTAAAAACTTTAAAATAAATCAAATACTGAAAATTTATTCATTAGAAACTTTAACGTGTGTATAATATTACGCATAAGGTTCTTAGACTTATTTCTACATGAACATTATTAAGTCAACGACAACAATCAAACGTGAAAATATAGTGATGTAAAATGAATGATGAAAAACATGCATAAAAATTTATTACAAGGTTGAGGAAAGAGAACCAAGATTGAATTAAGTGTGTTTAGGGATAATATAATAGAAGATAGTAAGATTGAATTAAGTGCGTTCACGGATAATATAATAGAAGATAGTAAGATTGAATTAAGTGTGTTCGGGGTAATATAATAGAAGATAGTAAGATTGAATTAAGTGTGTTCAGGGATAATATAATAGAAGATAGTAAGATTGAATTAAGTGTGTTCAGGGATAGTATAATAGAAGATAGTAAGATTGAATTAAGTGTGTTCAGGGATAAGATAATAGAAGATAATAAGATTGAATTAAGTGTGTTCAGGGATAATATAATAGAAGATAGTAAGACTGTATTAAGTGTGTTCAGGGATAATATAATAGAAGATAATACGATTGAATTAACTGTGTAAGATAGGGAGATAGTAGGTTTCGGGATATTAGTTGGCTTATAAAGTGCTAAGAAAACTATGAGTTTGAAGAATGATTTACGAGTACATATATATCAAATTAGTTAAATGTTTGATCACAGAAAGCTTGATGACAGTTAATTAATATACTGTATGAGTCGGTGATGAGTAAGACATTTTGCGTCCAAAATTAACGTAAAAATGTGAAATACCTTAATGTTCGAGAAACAAACAAAAATAGAAACAGGTCGACTTAAAAATTATCATCGATCGTTATTATATGTTTTGTTTTAAAAATTAAGTGAAGTCTTTCACCCTATTTTATAGAAAATGCCAGAACTAGAGTACACTTACGGCATGTGAGTAAATTTTCTACTATTTAAAAAAAAGTTAGTAATGAACTAATAAAAAATCAAAATAATGAAACGATAACTTATGTCGTATAACTTTTCTGTTGTAGGTGAAACCATTTTGATCATTGTGTTATCCTTGCGACGGGCTAAATTTGGCAAATTTTTGACCTTTACAAGGAGAAATTGGACCGCTATGTATTTTTCGTATACTTACTCTGGTTGATCTACCCTTTTCTGTTGCCACTTCATCGCTAGGAACCATCCTTAAATGCCAAATATCAAACGACGACCGTTGAAACTAGAAGGTTAATTGACATTGTTTATAAATGATCGGATGGTTATGTTTGGATGGCATATAAACACTTAAGTTTGCAAAAAAATTATTCCCTTTATCTATAATATAAAAATAAGTCGGGTTTTCCTTCCTGACGCTATAACTCCAGAACGCACGAACCGATTTCCAAAGTTTTGCATTCGTTGGAAAGGTCTCGAGCTCCGTGAGGTTTATAGCAAACAAAATTCAGGAAACAGAAAAGCAGGAAAACAGGGAAAATCATTTTTCACATACAGCGCCATCTCTGATACATAGCATGTACTACAAACCAATATGGTTTTGCATGGTTGTGGAGCAGATGGCGCCAGTATTTTACGTAGGTGGCGCCGGTGCGTGTTACATTGTTTGACAGCTACTCATTGTACTCTGCTTTGTTAATTTCATGTGACATTTATTATGCGCACGTTCTTTCAAACGCTGACTTAAAACCGGTATTATGTTCACTGTGAAATTGTGAAATTGAGGTTAAAGTTATTCGTTTCCTAACAGTTCAATTGGAAACCATCAAAACAATCACGCGTATTGTGCAAATTTTTAGTCAATTTCAACAGCAGGCATTTGTCCTTAAGGTGGTAAGTTGAACTGTGTAAATTATGTGGATCGTGCATTTGAGGTTAAATTCACCAGTCTGTCCATAGTCCAAAATGCCTAGAGGACGACGTGCGAACATCGGCCGCCGCACAAGAAATGCAAGCCAGCAACAAGTGTATTCACAGAACTTAAGCGAAGAAAGACAAAATATGATAAGAGAAAATGCCCGATTGAGACAACGCGTGAGCACACGAAGATAATTGGCATCATACAATCGCTTGGCATTCCAATATGATCCCACTGCGAACTACAGTGATGATGACAATTTAGATATTGGACCAATGACGACTGTATGCCGATATTGCAATGCGTTAAAGTTCAAAAAAGAAACGGCTGGATTGTGCTGCGCAAGTGGAAAAGTCAAACTGGATCCACAGCCACTGAAACCATTGTTCGATGGAAGTGATCCCGATTCCAACCATTTTCTTCAACGCATCCTTGAATACAATAACTGCTTTCGCATGACTTCCTTTGGAGCTAATATCATTCGAGAAGGCGGCTTCATGCCGACTTGCAAGGTAAAAGATACAACACACACAACCAATCACTCACACCAATCAATCACACCAACACAATCAATTGCAACACATAACAACTACACATACACCACACACTACACCATCACACGATCAGAAGTCACACCGTATTGTTCAATAAATGATTGTTTGCAGTTACAGATACAAGGACAAATATATCATTTGCATGGTTCAATGGTGCATTCATTACTGTTGTGAAATGAAATAAAATTTTTCCTTTTCAAATATAAAAAAAAAATTTGTTTTCTTCATCTTTTAATCCCCAAACGAAATGTTACAAAAAACGAAGCCATCTGGTGGCGAAACGGAGTTCGCCGGGTTTGCTAGTTATAAATAAATATCCTCAGCAGAAACCCATCATCTAACATCTTCCCAAGTTCTGGTACTTAAATTTTGTCCAGTTAGGCAAAGTGCAATTGGATCATGTCGATTAATTTATGTATTTAAAGAATATAATATCAGAAACAATTTTGACTAACCAATAAACATAACGAATGATCTTTATGCAACATCGTCCCATGCAGCAATCTCGAAAATTGACACAGAGAATAAAAGTTAAAATATTCCTTAAAAGGAATACTTCTCTAACTGTGACACATATATAGCAAGGAAAGTGCTTGTGCGTCGACTCCAAGTATTTATCAAACACTGCTATTGATATATCCTTCAAAAGTGTTTGATTATATACATCGTAATACACAATAACACAGTACCCGAAAAGATACATCACGAAGCCTTCGCATTAGAACGATGCTATAAAATTCCGGTCGAGCACAAAATGAAATGCCGTAGGTGAAACTAACTAGACTATACGCTCTGAAGGGAACTCGACCATATCTCTAAGCAGGCTTTATATTGGAACATTCAAAGAAAAAAAGCGTGGTTGCGGAAGCAAGTCGATATAGACTAGAGGATTGAAATCAATATTTGTTGAATGATAGGCACAGATTTGTTTATATAGTCGTGATGGTAGGCGACTTCTAAGGCTTTCGTTCAATCAGCACTAATGACTATTTTGTATTACAATATATATAATCTAACGTTGAAAGTTAGGTTGGAGTATTTACGTGTTATAATTAATTGGTTATGTGCAAATTAGTATTTAATATTAAGCTCGGTTTCAAAAATATCAATAACTTCATATTCGTATAATAGATAATAGTCGTTTGCAATCGTATTAAAATATTTGGCGACAATCTAAATTCGCCAGTTAGATTTAGGGTAACGCAATTTTCAACACGATTTGACAAAAAACTATTGATCAAAAATTTTATCAAAATAAGTTGAGGTCATTTGTTAAAGCAAATGAAGGTTTAAGTGGTATATAAGATTCACTGTTAATATTTATGCGAAAGTTCGTCACGTGTAATTTTAGTATTTTATCAAAGTAAAGAAAAGTAATAATAAAAAATCAACCAATAAGGTTAACGTGTATATTCAAGGAGGAAACCAATAAAATGTTACAAATCAACATCAATTGCGCTCATAAAAAGAGGACAAATAATAATACAGATATGACATCAAGTATTATTCACGTAAAACTCACGGCCCACTCGCCTTATTGTGCCTTCATATCGCATCGTAGTACGAGCGTAGTACTAAATAAAATCGTTTTTCATACAAACATCCGCAATAAAACTAAACGAAATAAGGAAATATCTACTTTGCTGATATAAAATGTCTTGTAATCCTTTACATTTGTTACGCCGGACTCTCTCTTTATTTCTACGGCCTACGAGTAACTTTAACCATTTGTGTAGATAGTGGATCGTAGCCTGTTTGTTCACCTCACTTAAGATTACTAAAACATTGTAAAAATAAGTTCTTAGATTTTTCATTCTTTCGTTCCTAACGTAAATTAGAAGCTTCGCTCCTCTTGCTTATTTGTATCTATGCATTTATAAAAACATAATTTGTAACTCTATGTAAAGGAAAACTTTCTTATTTCTATTGTTTTTATTCTTACTAGTGGTCGCCCAGTGGTCGAAATTCGATCATAATAAATTTAAATTATAAGTTACTTAATATAAATTATTAAAATATAATGCTCAAACATTATTAAGGTTCTATTGTCAAAGAATATATACTACTATAACCACAGATTTCGCCAACGCTGTTATTTTCCTATTTAAAAGAAATAAATTATATGGAATTCAAAAAGGAGAAAAATAAAGAATACCTATTTTTAAAAAAATTATTGAAACAGAACATGCTGTAAGATGACGCGAAATAAAAAAATTATGCGTTAAAAAATGCTCTCCATTGAATAGCATTTTTTATCGCATATTGCGATAATATAATTAACGATTTAATACTTCTCTGAAAACAATGTTTTTTTTGTAAAAACTCTTTCTTCGTTTGCTAAACGTCCTTGACCGTTATATTCGGAAATATAAAACCTTAAAACATCGAATGGACGGACTCTACTTGCTGCGACATACAATGGCCCATGTGTGAAAACTGGCCGATTCAATAAAATTCCAACCTTTTGGAATGTTTGTCCTTGAGACTTATTTATTGTCATCGCAAATGCAGGTATTATAGGAAATTGCGTAAGTTAAACAGTAAAATAGTTCCAGAGTACGTTAAATTTATACGTGGAATCAAAATTCTCTTACTGCATGCGGTCCCAGTTAAAACTTCGCAATCTATTGAATTTCGATGCATAAATTTGATGCGTATTCTTGTTCCGTTGACTAATGCGTCCTTAGTATTTAAGTTTCTGATCAATAAAACTATGCAATTAACTTTCAATACTAACTTATGCGGTGGTAAACCACTAATAGACAAAGAATTTAAAAACTCTACGGGATAGTTATTGATGTCATTGTCATTATCACAAATTATTTTATCATAGCTATGATATGTTCGCTGTTCACCAGGAATTTGATTAAGTATGTCAGTATTAATCAAAGTACAATCGTCATTTGTAGGTGCTAAAATAACAGAGTTCAATATATTTTCTGAGAGTATGTTATTGGAAATATTTCCATAAATCCCATCAATAATATTGTTTTTATATCCTATTAATTGACGAGGTATTTCAATAACATTTTTACCAAACTGAGATAATTGTGGGGCCTCATCATTACCAATTTTTTTCAAGAATTGTACAAATTCTATTTCATTTGGTAAAGCTCTCATATTTCGAGTAAATATAACTTTATGAAAATTAGGAAATTCATGCCAACTTGTAACACAATTTTCAATTAAAGTTCCACGTGATCCATGTGGTAAGATTTGCCGATTACTGGTAAGATTTTCCGAAAACCACCGCACAGAAGTACAGTTTTTCCTCCAAACACTCTATGTTTATCGTTTTCATCACATAGATGACACTATTGCGTCATAGATAGATTACTATCAAAAAAAATCATAGATAGATTATTATCCACCTATGATTTTCAACACTTGCAAAGGACTCATAGAAACTTCATCAATAATTATCAATGATAAAGAATTTATGAAACTACCTTAGTTACTATTTGCAGTAATATTTGATACAAAATTTTCTAAAATGGGTATAGGCAATTTAAACACATTGTGTAAAGTCCTACCTCCAAGTAATAAAGTTGAAGCTATGCGACTGAACGTAGTTGGAATACAACGAAGATTAAGCGAATTTAATTTGTGAATTAATGCTGTTTGAGTGAATGTTTTGCCAAAACCAGCGTGAGCGGTTAAATAAAAAACATTGGATCCAGTATCATGATACAAAATGTCACGAATAACTTGATCAATGAGATTACGCTATTCATTATTTGCACTTTCATAATACTCACAAAACAGCATCCTTTGTTCTATTATATCAATAGTATTTTCTTCTTCTATTCTCTATTCTCTGCGAGTATGTGGGAACTGGTAAACCAAGAATTTGACAGGACAAATTATGAACATTCAAAATATCATCAATTTCTAATAGGGCTCTATTAAAGGATACTTATTCGTTGTAAAGTCTTAGAAAACCTTCACTAAGATATACTTTAAATTCATTCCATAACGCTAATGCATTGGCTGGCACATTTATTGCACAAATGTAACCAAATAAATTCCGCATTTGTTTTGGTGAATGCAATTCTTTTGATTCATCTAAACATTCCCGCCACTCATTATCATTTGAAGCTATTCCGCGAGCATGGCACGCTTCAACAAAAGAAGGGTATAAAAATTCATTGTATGTTCCAACATCCTCGAATGATTTCGGACCACAGACATATAATAAAAGCAATCGTAAGTGAAAAAGTTCGATATCTTTTGGTGACACTACATATATCCTTGTAATGATTTTATCACCTCCACGGCTTCTCTTCTTCCATTTATTTCGGGAATCTTCCTACACATTATGCATAGGAATTTCAATATATTTTTACTCTCGTGCTGATGGATTTGATTGATTCAACTCAAAAAATGCTAATAATTTTGTTTGTCTTTCATTATCAATTACTTGACGTTCTTGCCCTTTTCGGAAGTATACATTCTGTCGACGCGGTAAATGAATATCAAGTCTGATTATAGTATGTGATTGAAAATGCATTGGTAATATATAGATGCGCCATATGGCTTCTGTTGATCTGACATAACGACCAATTAAAAAACTTTGTAACTTCATTAATTTCTATATTTTGACCTTGTTCATTTCCACCAGACTCTAGTTCAACAGATGCACTGTCATAGCCTTTATAAACGTATTTATAAATGTATTTGACACTTTTAACTGTAGTACATACTTCAACATTTATATCGCAATTAAATTTAGCAAGTAAATATGGATTGTATGGTACAACATACCGATTGTAAAGGCAACTACCACGAACTTCTGCATTAATACCATTATCACGTCTTCTGTATAATGGATACCCATTTAACGATTCACATGTAGTTTCATTAAATCGTTTTGGATACTCTTTTATACATTTTATATCTCTCATACATACAGAATTAGGATTAAGTACTCCGCATGGACCATGCATCATATGTTTTACGACATATTTATGTAATATTGGATGTGTTTCAATGTGAGGAATCTCCGCAGATACAACTTTATCAATATCTATAGCATTAACAATTTTATCTTGCTCATTTAAAGTGAGTAAAATGGGAGCATGAGGCAATCCTCTTTTTTGAAATGCAATTGTATAAATGAGTGCTTCAACTTTACCAAAGATATTATTTTGTATAAGGCCCTCTATGAATGCTTTCAACTTTGACTTGAATACACGCACAATAATATCAGGTCTAAAATTAGCAGCTTCACCTACACCAATGTTGTTAACTATTTCTGGGCAACTTGGATTGCAAGTCATTGTAATAAATAAAGACGGTTATACGAAATGTTGTACAATTGACATTGCATCTAAATAATTCTAATACATATTTCTTGGAGATCCATTGCATGAAGATGGTAAAATTATTCTACGACCAACATTCCTGGCATTCATGTTCAATTCTAAGTAGTATGTTAAATTGTTGTAAACTTCAGACCTAAGAATTGTTTGATTTTGTCGAATGAAATGTAATCGTGAGCCCTCTATTCTTACATACATATCAACTATCCACTGCAGAAACAATTTTTGCGAATGGTGTAACATGCTGAAATCATCTCTAATTGCAAGTCGATAGGCTGCATACTGAAGCATGGTTAATTTATTTCTGGGTGCTCTTGAATTAGATGTAGTTGGTGCATTATGTGCAATATTGACATGCCACCCAGTATCACCGTTGGGAAAAAGTAGTGGGTACGCTAAAGGATCTAATGATGAATCCAGAACTGAGATATTTTTAATTACACCATTAACTTTTGAAAAAGAAATCATATTTTGTTCAAAGGTGGCTCACAATCAACTGTACTAAATATTACTGCTACAGTTTACAGTTACAGTTTGAACTGCATCATTGAAATGGCGTTGATTTAAATCATGATTTACTTTAATGAGCATACAAATTCCTTTTTTGTTATTTTAAACTCTGTGACAATGATGTTTCATTGCATTGAATGACCGAACCAAAGTATTACTGCGTTCCAATTCAAGAGATATTTTGCGCATTATATTGTTATTACATGTTTGATTAAAATGTTGTTGTAATCTATAATTGATAGTGTCGACATCATAAAAATCGAATTGCGCACAACACGGTGAGTGACCATATGCCGCATTCATTGAACCTGATCTGTGATAAAAACATCATGTTTTTGAAATGATACACTCCACTTGTAACTTTCCCGCAAATTTTAGCTTCTGAGCTAACCATAGCAAATGATGAATTATATTTGTGAATGTTTTCAAAATAATTTTTTGCCTTACTTTTGATTGAAGGTTCATTTGAAATAAGTCCATAATACAATGATTTAAAATACTCATTTTGACTTAAGGGCGGTGATATTGCTTTACCCTTATGACAACATTAAGAGAATTCAGTTCTGTCACTTAAAAGTCACTTCAGATTCAAAACGTTTCGCATTGCAAAACCTGCATTGTAAATCCATTAATCCACAATCATAACTATGAAAGAGTCTTGGAATTACATTTAGTGCACATGTATCTCTAAAAATTACTTCTTCATTTGTAAACTATTAATATTATTTAAATTTGCGTTTGGTCTATTAATATGTGTATGCGAAACAAACAATGAATGATGATAATGTCATTTATCATAATTATGATTATTTTTGACATTCAGTAAGACTATGGACTAATAATATTAATCTCAGTTTGACCATAGTTTTCAACCATAAACAAAATAGTACATATGCGTTTGTCAAACGCATGTACTTCCAATAAAAATCTATATATCTCTTTCTATGTAAAAATATTAGCTTTCCGTACTCCTCCATACAAACTTTAACTGTGCCAAATTTCATACTCCTCCGGACGCGTAATTTTCGTAAAAAGGAGTATAAAGGTTTTGCTTTGCATATTAATATTTTGGTTATTATTAACCTTTAAATTATGGTCATTATTAACCTTTAGAAAATTGAATAATATTTTATTATTCGTAATAACTCTAATTTCAGATAAAAGGTACAATGGAAAGCCAGCGGAAAAATAAAATTATGGACAACTCGTATGTCAATATGTGTGTATATACATGTGTGTGTGTGTGTCAAACGCATGGTAGTATGTGTAATGTTTTTTTATTAATTTAATGTGTTTCTAATGCATTATTATATAAACATTTTAGCTTTCCGTACTCCTCCATATAAATTTTAACTGTGCCAAATTTCATACTCCTCCGTCCGCGTAATTTTCGTAAAAGAGGTACGTTTTTGCTTCACGTATTAATATTATGATTATTATTAATAATGTTACATTAAATGATAACAACTGTAATTCTAGATAAAAGATAAAATTTTTTACTATTATATATGAGAAAATAACAAAGTTGAAGCACAATAACTTGCGAACTGTCTGGCAGATAAACTACAATGGAAAGCCAGCGAAAAAATAAAACTATAGACTACTCATATGTCAATTGTATATATATACATGTGTGTGTCAAATGCGTGGTAGTGTGTGTAATGTTTTATTTATTGATTTAATGTACTTTATAAGCATTATTATTGAAAAATATTCGCGTTCTGCACTTCTCCTACATATAAACTATAAGTATGCCAAATTTCATACTCCTCCGTCCGCGCAATTTTCGTAAAAAGGGGTCCGAAGTTTTTGCTTCACGTATTAATTTATAGATTATTATTGTTTCATTTAATTGTTTTTCTTGACTTAGAAAAATTAAAATATACGATTAAAAATGAAATGAAGAGATATTTTAGAATGAAAAATTATATATTTTTTACAATTAAATCCCGTGACTGTTTTCTCGAATGATAAGTATTTGATTAATTATAATGTAAATAATAGGGAAATAACCTTCATCTTTGGGGTATTGACGCAACTACAGTTTATAAAATTTTCTTTTAAAACAGTTGTGATATTAAACATGATTTCGTTATGATTTTTATAAATTATATTATTGTCCGTATACTGACGCTTTCTTTTTTATTGTACATATATTCTAATCGATAATAAGGCAGATACCTATCTATGCCTTATTATCGATTAGATTGCGAGCTTTGGGTTTTGTTGATATATGTAATTATAACTTGAATAATTTTAGTTAACATTTAAAACAGCTTTTTGGAAAGAGATTTTCTTTTTAGATTTGTTTAGGATTCAAAGGAAAAATGGAAGCCTTAAAAGGTCACTCACGTGTCAGAAACTACTTGACATAAAAATTGTAAACTTAGTGAAGTAATAAGAACATATTATTTACCAGAAGCCCACGCAAATTTTATATTTTTGGAATATTTCCTGTTTTTACGTCTCCGAAAGATGGAGTAGGCAATACTTTTCTATTTTCAAAGTCGATTTTCTCAAAAGCCCTTTGACGTCATAATTTTGGCATAGTAATATGGAAAGTTGGCACAATAATATCTTATTGTCGTACATATTTTGCATTTATTTTACGCCAATTTTTTTAAGATATTCGTGTAACAGTTACAGAGGATTCGTATCACAATTAAGGAGGTCTATATTTTCCATTTTATACATTTGAAAGGACTAGTCGTGAGAAAAAAAAAATTATTTCCCAGTTATAAATTGCACACATAAAAACATGTTCTAAAAATACACAAAAATCTAGAATTCCGCCCCCTTATTTCCGAAACTACTGACCGAAAAATCATAAAAAACAGAATAGGTGGTGAGGTTTCATTTACAATTTTTTTTAAATTTTTAAGCCACTTTTGTGAAATATTAATCATTAAAATGATGTTGCTCTATGACCCCACAATCTAATTTTTTAATCAACGTGTGAATAGTCTGAAATATTCTAGATACTAGCATTTGTTTAGAATTATATGTTAAAATTATTCTTTTAATATTCAGCAACAATTTTAAAACATACGCGGGGTCCGAGGATAAGTGTCGGATAAAGAAAAACGTTATTCGTTGACTGAAAAATAATTGATTGTTGTTAAAATAAAATTTGAAAGATGACTTTTTTCAGAAAATTGAAAATCATATTCATAATTATTTGTCATCTTTTTCGTACACAGGATACTTGCGGATATTATTCAGCCAACGAATAGCGTCTTTCTTTGTCCGATACTTATTTCCGGACACCGTGTATAAATAACCACGAAACGGTGCGTTTTATATACTCCGACATGCAGATGGCCGTTTCATTAATTTCAAGAGCAGCCCTGGGGCATAGTTTATAAAATGAAGATAAGAATAG
Organism: Druceiella hillmani; assembly: GCA_039881145.1. Lineage (NCBI taxonomy): Eukaryota > Metazoa > Arthropoda > Insecta > Lepidoptera > Hepialidae > Druceiella > Druceiella hillmani. Next base: position 12,231,271 of record JAYKKI010000016.1, on the reverse strand, counting down.
GTTAAGAATTAAATACTTGGGACAATATTTTTCAAAATAAAAAAAAACAAACATTACACATCTACCGTTAGCGCATTTGGTGCGCAACGTATTTGAGCCGGGGCTTAATGAAAATGCAATAGTTTTTATGCCCCAGGTATATTTCTTATTTTTGTCATTTTTCTGGGTATTTTTATTTCATTTCTTTTCTATCAGATCAGCCACTTTAACCTCCTTGATGAAATTTCATTTAGTAGGGGAAGCATTATCAATGTTCTGAGTATTACGGCTACAACTATTTATGTATTCACGATGCACAAGGAAAAATGAGAATGAAAAATTTGAAATATTATAGATTGTTATAGATTAGTTGGATATTCTTATTAATCTTCTTCATATCTTGCAAATTTTACGTATCGCACAAAATACCGGTTTTAAAATACAAAATTATCGTATTTTTCTGAAAAATAAAAGTAATTTTACACTCTTTTTTATTTGATTTTAAAATATTTTAACTAAATGTAACTGTTTAATTTTCTCAAAGATATGAAAATGTTTCGAGTAAGAAAATTGTTGGCTAAAATATTTTTTTTCACTATTGTTACAAACATAAATTTATCGAAGTCATTCGCTCATTAATAGGCCATAATTCTATTGAAATTTAAAATTCAAATATATTGTATATATTTTTAGCGGTCCATATAATATTTGGGAAAACCGAGTCCTGTTTATTATTATATGAGAAATTATGCGATAAATTAAAATGTGGATATAGATACAAGGCGGAAACAGTCTAGTAGATAAATGGTTTATAGATGCTGCCAGCAGAAAAAATTAATTTTTTACACTCGTATGTCAAATCAGCAATCAGCAAGGTGAGCGGTAATTAAAGTTTAAATGCGGGAATCGTTTTAATTTTGGAATTTATGTAAATGCAATTTAGCGCCAATAAAAATTTCATTTCGTTTTTTTCTTTAAATGAAAAACGAACGTATTTAATAAATATTGAAATTATGTACGTATTTAATCATGCGAAAGGTGCATTCACTACTAATTAAAATATTTAAATACGTTGAAAGAAATTGCGTAGACATAAATTAGAAGTTCGACGAAGCTTGTCAAATAGTCGAAAAAAATGTTGTCGAAGGTGGAAATGTCGAAGAAATTGTGTAAAAAATGTTTGTACTTGTGGGGAAACGCAGTTTGTATGGGAAATATTTTATTAAATGTATTTTTTTCCTAAAATAAAACATGAGCCATACCCAAAACAATATGCGGTACAAGTTTTCTTCAATTATATAAGAGAACAGTGAAAATTAAATTTTCCTTAAAGTGCATTCATTTCTAGAATCTGAAAGAATATTTTAATATTTTATTTTGCATTTAATGTTAATCATTAAAATTTGCAGTTAAAAAAAATCACGCTTCTATAACCAAAGAACCATTGAGACAAAACAAGTGGTCGCCAAATCGATAAATTTACTATTAACCATCGAGAGGTTCCCACGACCAACGCCTTCCTTCATCACATACTCCTGGTTACAAAATATAAACCAGGAGCTCATTGAGCCGAGTCAAACGAGCTCAAACTTCATGGGTTTACTGTTAGCTATTGAGAAGTTTCCATGACCACCTCCCATCTCCATTATCAGATCATCCGGTTACAATATGTAACCAAAGGATTCATTGAGACAAATCATACAAGCCCAAACTCTGCATTGTAAAAATTAAATAATGAATGGTTTATATTTCGCCATTGAGAAGTGCCTATGGTCACCTCCCTACTCCATCATTATATTAACTGGAAGGTACCATTTTATTAATATTAGCAAAATTTGAAATTGATACGATAATTACAAATGGATAAAAATTGATTCGCTGACTTGTCTACATACATAGTAAGCTAAATAAAAGTAACGAAATACTATTAAAAAAGGTATAAAATATACCATAAAAAGAATTGTCAGAAGTGGGATTCGAACCCACGCCCTCAGAGAGGACCAGAACAGCTCGACTCGCTGAGCGAGTAAGGTAACCTTGAGTCTGGCGCCTTAGACCGCTCGGCCATTCTGACATGCGAGATGCGAGATTAATCGTTTACCTGTTTGTGGTAGTGTTTATTTTTAAAAGCTTGTTTTTCATTTCTTGTGTTTAATTATGGAAAATAGTATTAGGTTGCTAGTGTAATAGCTTCATAAATAAGAAAAGTGCTAAAAATCATTACGTCTTTTACGTTTTTTAATACGAGGAGATTGTGTTAATAGTAATTATTTAGCCATATTGTTGTAATTTAAATTGAAGTAATTAATTTGTTTTTTAACCAAGATACTGTCGCAGATAATACGACGTTGAGATTTGTTGGTTAATATTATACGACGTTAGATTTGTTGGTTAATATTATACGACGTTGATATTTGTTGGTTAATATTATACGACGTTGAGATTTGTTGGTTAATATTATACGACGTTGAGATTTGTTGGTTAATATTATACGACGTTGATATTTGTTGGTTAATACTAACATTTCTAATTTTTTTATAATATTTTGTAGTATTTCCGTTTTTTCTACCAAATTTTTGATTGAAAGTTTTGGAGGTCATAAGCGGACAACTAATGTAATAGAATGTTCGAAAATAAAAAAAAACCTTGTTAAAAAAAAAGATCTATTTTTTATCTCACATTTTAACAAGATTTTGATTGATGTTCAATTTGAACATCTGGATAATATCCTTGTTTTGCTCCTCTCTAACGTCTTGGATCTGTCCACCGAAATATGAATATAAAGTTTTGTTTGGTACTTAGATAATTAGGTCAGTACTTTCTGTAATTGCACCAATTATTAATTTTATACAAATTCAGAATGATCCGTTAGACTCAGATTCAGTTGGTCCCCGAGAAATAGACTGTGATAGACTGGCAGACAAACAGCAAAGTGTTTCCATTACGATTTTGTTTCAATTTGTTGAAATGAAAAACAAAAAGTGGAAGGTTTACTAAATTCAGAAAATGTTTGTATATATACCCGGTGTGTTTATAATTTCTGCTCATTCTACTGTTATATAGCATTGGTAACCTGTGCATAATACTTTACATTATACTAACGACGTTATATTAAATACATACTTTGTGCATCTATAAATATATACGAATATGGCTGTAAGGTGGCGGATATTGATATACTAATGGCAGAGTGGTTCCGACTCGTATTTTTATCTAGTTTTTTTAAATTAAAATGGATGACATATTTCATCCCTGCATTAAAAGAATAGTTTTATTGATATTTGTAATTGATTATTGTAATTTGTTTTCCTAAAAAAATTATTTATGAATTAGCATTTACATTAATTTTATCGACTACCAAGGGCAATATTATTAAATTTATTATTGTTCAAATTACAAAAAATTATGTAAATTACAATTTTTTTAAATCGATATTCTGTTGGTATGGGCGCAACCATTTTTAAGGTTTATCGATATGCAAGTGACGTTTTATTGATTTGTAATTATCGAGCGTTTTCAAGTTTGAATGCCAATAACTTAAAATGAAATATTTTATGTTTAGACCTTTTCCATTAAAACGATTTACGATAAATTTATTTTTATACTGCCATTATTAATGAAATGAAGGTATTCTAATTAGATAATTCTGCCATTTGTAAAAAAATATGTATAATGTGTGTAATCAATTATTATTTCACGCATTAAGAATTCAGTTCATAATATATAAATGAGACTCTTGCTTATAAGTTTTCCAATCCTCCGTTACCATTAATTTTATAAATATTTCTGAAAACTACCGATGATTTCAAGTTTGAATATTTGACGAAAATATGTAATATTTATGAAAGTAATCGAAGATGCTAAATGCGGTGGGTAGAAATAATCATGATTAATTTCCAATTTCCAGATCAAATTTACAGATATTTACGGGACTGGTAATTTTTCTGCCTCGTGTCAATGATTGCTACATGCGACAGTAATGTCGTTTGTTATGTTGCTTGGATCTGATAAACTAATGTTCCTTCTTAGATTTTCACATGTTGAGTCCTTTCCTTTTAACCCTATATTAGTAGCATCAGATTAGTTTGATTTCGAAAATACATTAAAACTGGTTTTTAAATAGTAATAAGAATCAGTTGCCTATTCGTGAGAATATATTTTTAAGTGAATTCGATTTTTCAAGTGAAAGTGTTGCTTATTCTAATATTTTCAAGTGAAAATGTTGCTTATTCGTGAGAATATATTTTCGAAATCTTTATGAAGTAAATAGAGTGAGTGTAACGAAAATGTGATCAATAGTTGACATTTAAAAAAATTCATAAGGCGGTTTTAGATGGGACAAATTAAGTTCTTGAATTGTTTAAATTCAGGTATAGTGTGCATTGTATATTGGTCGAGAGAGCGAATTGTAAGGACAGGTGCTAATGTTTTTTTGAGAGTTTCATATTAAATAACTCCAGAAATATTGTTCAAAAACCTATTTAACGCAAAACTGCGAAAGTAAAAATTGTGAAAAACAACGTTATTGGAAATTTATCTTAAATTTAATAAAAAATTTAATGTTATATTACGTAGTTTTTGAGAAACTTTTGATAGTTTTGCATCTATCAAAATATATTAAGTGACATGCTGAAAAACAATATTATTATTTATAATAGTTTAAAGTAAAGAAATACTTTTCAGCTCGGGAAATTCAATTAAAAACGTTTTAATTTATAAAAATAAAGTATATCGTTTTTAACTTCTGAAAATAAATACTTTCAGCTCGTGATATTAAACTATATATTATTCAGCTCATGAAATTAAAGTAAATACTTTTCGGCTTGTACAATATTATGACAGAGTAATGTACAAAAATAATTTAAAAATCGATAGTATATATTGATTCTTGTGCAAGGAGTGTTCCATATTTGGAGATATTCAATATAACGCAAAATTCCGCGTTATTCATCTTTCAAAATTTCACTTTACACATATATATATATATATATATATATATATATATATATATATACATGAAATGCACACCAGTTGAGAGCGATGACTTTTGGTTCGCGCATAACTTTTGGTCCATAGCGAACGATAAAATTGTGTTATGGTAATATTTTCATAAATAGTGAAATAATAAAAATTACTTAAAAATATTTTCCGGTCATATTAAAGAAATTTATTTCAACCGTTAATTTTTCTGTCAGAAATACACACAAAGTTACAAGTAAAGGTCATAACAAGTTAGTACAGTTACGCAATATAAGTGCCGAGTAAATTAAACGCTGATTATATTTACACAATATGAATACTGAGCAATATAAACGCTGATTATAGTTACACAATATGAACTCTGAGCAATATAAACGGTGAGTATAAATACACAATTTAAGTGCTGAGGTCATTGAATTATGTTAAATGTGCGAATCGACCTAGCGCGATAATAGTTCCGTACATAAATGAAAATATTTGGACAGCGAACATTTTTAAAAAAACTTGATTCGATCTCACGTTTTTTGAGTTGTCAGATATTGCTATTATTTCAAAGGATAAATCGCTGGGACGATTTGAATACTTTTCAAATATTTTGTTATAAACAGTTGTTAGAGAATAATGTCATATATATTTTGTTATAAACAGCTGTTACAGAATAATGTCATATATATTTTTTATTTTCTCTTTTAAAATATATCATTTGATATTTACGAAGTGATGGCTTAAAAAACCGTAAAATGTGTCATAAAATTGAAAATCCCAGATTTTACAGCTTGGGTTTCTGTTTGGATCGTTACTAGGTATAAGTCTGACAATGTCCATATTGACATTTCTATGTCGACTAAGGAATAATTATTTATATCTGTTGTACAAGAGTTTAAAATTATACGTTTAAATATTTTTGCATTTATTTTTATAATTTATGATGATATAAAAAAACTACAAGTTCTTCGTTGCGATTTATGAGTTAAATCTCGTTTTGATTACATTATTCGATTTTGAAACAGACTGTATAAATCTCAAAACAGATTATGGATTTGGCGAAAAACTCTTTATGACTCAATAATATATGTTTCTGCAAAAAGGCAGTCATTTCCCATCATTAATTTTTTTGGCATTATTATTTTACAAAATATTTGTCAAAGTTAGTACTAATTGGAAGTTTAGCCGCTGAACATTTTTAGACTTGTAAACGTCGAGACTGTAGACTTGTTTCTAAGAAAAAACATTAAACGACCTCTGATATTCTTACACAACGGTGTCCACCTAAGGACCACGGTGTCCCTTTATGACGTTAAGTGGTATGTATGTAGTAGCAACATTTGGATATACAGAACATTTATAAAATAAATTGTCCACTTTATTTAATTTCACTCTAATTAACTTTGCAACAGATTTTCCTCTTTTAAAAACACTTTTTGCGCTTTACTATTTATTTTGTATATTGTTAAATTGATTAACTCTTGAACGTAAAAATATTTAATATATTTTTTATATTATTTGGCGAACTGATTGCTACTTAAGCAATCTCTTTTACTCAACCAAAATATCAAAAATTGAGAACTTAGTTTGTAGAAAACTGTAATGGGCCGTCAGTGACAAATTATGAAATGTACAATGTCTTACATTTAAACAAGTAAAATTATAACTATATAGCAAATAATTTGGTTATATAACAAATTATATAGCATTTTCTATAGCATCGATTGTATCAACACGGATAGAAAAAACGCACAGAATAGGAGAAGGAGGAATAGAATATCAGGATCGGAATATTTTTCCAAAAGACTTTGAAGACATAAATCGATGTTGCGTTTCGAAAGTCAGTTGAGAATGTAGTCATATTTTTTGAAAATCTAGTCATATTTTCTGAAAATGTAGTCACATTTTTTCTTCTCGTACTCCCTTTCACTGTATGTAAATATACTTAAATATACATTCCATTGTCTAATTATTGCAGCCCACAATGGAATATTCACCCGAAACGGACCACGCTCAGTCTCCTATCGCCCTCTGTGAGCATGACTCACATCCGGTTAAGGAATTGAAGCCACTACTCCTGGAAGGTTACTTCAATGATGAGGCAAATTACACCATAGTAAATACGGGGACCAACGGTATTTATTTTTTAATAAATAAATGATCGTACATAATTCATGTGGATATTAACTGTATTGAGGGTGTTCAAATATCGTGAGAAGGTACATAACCTATTCTATATAACACACGAATCTAGACCATTACATTCTATTGTCCCTACAATTAATATGAAAAGACATATAGTGTTTTTAAATATTTACATACGGGGATTAAACATTTTCCTCTACTATTTCCTATATGAAGGATAATATTTTGATCCCCTTTATAAGCAGTGATGCGTTAAGTCTTCATTACTCGATACCGGGTATATTGAGCAATTTTTTAGTAATCGTGAGTAATCGGCTGAAATATTCAGTTCAAGTGACGAGTATTCAGTATAACTAATGGAGTAAAAACAATTAAAGACGTGTAATTAAAGCAAGCATTTGATTAATTTGAAATAAATTTAAAAGGCAACCAATTTACATTTGAAATTTAATAAAGGCGAGTTGTGATGCAGGAATACTAAGTTGTGCTCTTTCTATTAACACTCTGTTCCTCTTTTTCCCAAATACGTTACCAGCTGCCGAAAACAATTCTCACTCTCTGCTTTATTTGCAGTGGTACATAAAAAATCTCTTGCTAAATATTCTAAGTGTATATATATATATATATATATATATATATATATGTATATATATATATATATCATTATGTCATGCCAATCATTCGAATAGACTCCGGTCTCGTGTAATAAATTTTCTATTACATATCGATCTAATTCTAGGACGGTGGCACTTCTTCTGCCATTAATCGTAACTAAACACAGTAAATTGCAGGTTTTTACGCTTTTTTTAAACAATTTAACTGCTTTGTAATCAAATGACAAGTGAGTGAAAGGCAAACTCTCTTCCGGAGGCACTGTTTCTTTCGGTCGCTCTTTGAGAACATGTAAAAACGAGTTTTCATGATAAAACCTGCTTAAACTGAGCTGAGTAAATCAACCGTATATTCATTTTGGCAAACATAAAACTGAGTAATATTCGATACTCTGTTACTCGCTTTTGTTTGTATTCGGCGCATCTCTAATTGTAACCAGTAACGGGAGGAGTCAGAAAGTTGAATTACGTAGAGTTCTTGTTTATCTATATTGTTTGTTTAGTAAAGGAAAAAATAATAACGGGAAATAGTGAAAAAAGGGAAAAATATTTTGCATTTAAATCCTCCTAAAATCCACTTTTGAATTGGTATTTTGATTTACGAAAAAAACTAAAAATGCGAGACTAAAAATAAAATGCAGCGCCATCTAGTTGACTTCTAAAAAGTAGAAGCTTAATTAGCTTAATTAGTTTTTATTTGATTTACGTTAATAAATAACTTTACCAGGGCTTAACTTTTTATACGACCTTATCTACATTATATGTTTTATCACCTTGTTTAAATGGCGTACATCCATACGACATAAGAAAAAATAAGTATCGCCTTGCATGTTTATATTATTATATAAGTTTGAGAGATAACGTCGAATTTGGAGTCTGGGTACCATCATTGATGAAGTTATATTGAAATTATCTCGAAATTCAAAAACTGAGCAACAGTGTATTTCTGTAAAATTTTTCCAATAGAAACAAATCACAATTTTATTTGCTTTATGTTACATTAAATACCTCTTTATATTACACCGAATAAAAGATTTTACAATTCATTTGAGACTAATTTGAAAACTAATCTTTATGAACGTGAAAATTTAAATGATGTAAATATTTGAATAGTTCCTATCTTGAAATTATTTGGCCTTAATTTTGTAGAAATTCATTATTCACAATTAAATGAAACTACGTGATGTAGTATTATTTCTACTTCCTTTAAGTTCTTTACCACGACCTAGGTTTCGTTGTGTTACAACATCTTCAGATCGGCTATTAGCAAATATACTTTGAAAGAATCTTTGCTAATAGTCCACCTGAAATGTTGTAATACAACGAAACCTAGGCCGTGGTAAAGAACTTAAAGAAAGTAGAAATAATACTACATCACGTAGTTTCATTTAGTTCCTATCTGTGAATTGAGATGATGCTTTGAGATATATTTGGTATTTTACAGTAAAGAAACGGGTGTAATATGTGTACTACAAGTAATTTTATTTTTACTTCCCTATTCTGATACACAATCCATTGTATCTTTGTTGTCCTTGCAGCTTACTGCTCGTTTACTTATTCAGAAGGACATCCAAACCCTGCCGTGTCAGGCGGCCCGCTGATAGGCAAGTACACGTTCGATCAACTGCATTTTCACTGGTCTACGGACGACGTGACTGGATCTGAACATATTATAGATGACAAGTGGTAAGGAGTCATTATAGCGAACACTCGCATCAATTTAAGAAACTCTAGATAAATTTGATCAAATGTTGAATTAAATCGATTACCTGTAAAGTTTATACCCAGAAACTGTAATTATGTATGACAATGACGAGTTAAAATGAAAATAAGTAGAAAAAGGACAAAGAATTAAACAAATAAGAATAAACAACAGTGGGGCACTTATTGAATCATATTCTCGCAATTTAGCCTTTGATTGAAAGTGCAGTCACATCACTGAAAGTGTGTGACAGCAGCAATTTTTCACCTCTCCTGATTACATTTCTGGGTGAATTTAATTGTCCGCTCTTTCAAAATGCTAGATGTTTTAGTCACATATGTTTCAAGGGGTTTTTATGCTAGTTGGAGGGGTTTATATTATGCGTGTGAAGACTATATAGATAAAGAACTCATTAAGGTCAGTATGGTCGTGTCTATTGTCAATTTAATTTTTAAATGACAGTATAAAGAGTAAATTTACATATTTACAAATTTTTCAGCATACATTCGCTTTACAATGATTGATGTTTTGCGAATAAATGGATAAAAATAGATCTGATATTATAAATTTGGGACATTTAGTGCGTTATGGGGAATTTTCCTTTAAACTTATTTAATTCAATATTTTATGACGTTCCACTTATAGTAACAAGAAATTAAATAAAAATAATTACAGATTTTTTTGGAAGACACTATAAATGGTATGTGTATTGGTTTGGTTAACGACGGTACTAAATGCATGAATTTAGTACTTCATAGCCGTTTCATGAAAATAGTTGTTTCCTAGATATTAATGATGTAAAGTAAAAATTACTAATATGCGGAGTCGTCTTACTTTTAACAATTTTATTTTTATTTAACAAATTACACTTTTATTAATGGATGATGTTGTACGATTTGTATCAAAAGTTCTACGTGTTTATCCTATTCGACCTCACCGGGTTACAAGCTGGATAGTAAGAGGAAATAACAAGCTTTCACTGTTCTTTAAAATTGTACCGGTTGGTAAACGCTGGCTGGACTTCCTTGCTGAGTTTTCATGTTAGTCTATCGATCTTGTGGTAAAGCAGTTAATTAAAGTAGTGTATATTAAAATGAATGATCATGACTTACCTTGAACATGTTAGTTTGAGTAAAAGCATACTTGGCACTTATAAACATAATAGTTAATATAAGTTAAATTGTTCATAACGTAAAAATATTGTCTAATATATATTTTAAAGGCAGGTGCATATCTCAAAAATTATATTAATCCAAAGCAATTAACCTATAATTTCTATTGAGTTCTTGTAATTTTCTAGTCAGATTAAACCAAACCTGTCTCCTTCATGATTTATGTTCCAGTAGTTGCGGAAGAAAGGTTGTGAGGAATAATGTTCTATTTTCACATAATTTTTTTTTTAAATTTATAAAAATGTCCTGTGTAATTTATTTACAACCCCTCCCCCCTTTTTCTTATATAAATAATTTAAAAAAGTCATCCAGTGGAAAATATGTGGGTTAATAAGATGTATTAATGTGCCAAATTGCAAGCCTCTACGTCCCATAACTTCTGAGAAAATAAGCTAACATTGACAGGTAGACACGTATATAATACAAGGTTTTTATTTTTAACCATATAAAAGGAACTATTATAATTATACTGATTATTTCATATCGTTAATCAATGAAAGACAAAAATTTTATTTTCATTATACTGCGTACAAATAATCAATGTTCACAAACAGTTAAGAAAACAAGACCAATATTCTATTATTGTGTTCGGTTAAATGTATCTACTGAAACACTTATTACATAGGTAAGCTAGCTATTTCCGGAAATTGCGCTTGCGTTGATCCAGTGATGTTTCCAACTTCCGCGATAGATGATCGAATTTGAATATCTCTTAGATTAAATGACTTTTCAAGTTTCCCAGTATCATCGTCGGCGTCACTCCATTCATGGCGTCTTGTTCCTCTTCACTTTTTAGGATACGTTACATACATATTAATAAAGCGCAATATAATGGATGTCTGTAATAATATTTCATACATAAAAAAATTGAATAAACAGTGTCTATGATATTGAAAATAGCATCAAAATCCATCTAGCAGAGCTCAACATCAGATCGCATCCAAATCTATGTAGTAGAACTTAAGTTATAAGTGGACGAGGCCATGTGTAAAAGCTATTATTCCATAATTTGCTTTATGCTGGTCATCTATTTAATTAAGAATATTTTCCAATTCTATATATTTTTCTTTCAATTTACTTTCATGCAACAAATATTCCCTATCGTTTTGTACTAAATTAGCTTGTAGTTTTGAAATTCAAATATCCATTTCTTTTTAAAAATTTCTTTTAATAAACAATCAAAGGTTTCAAGTACAAGTAAACAATTTTATTATCCTGCATATTTTCTCGATTAACCATTCCTCTCCTCATCTGGTGAGTATAAATAAAAGAATGATGAGTTGACGAGTAAATTAAATTTGTATATTTTACACTTTTTGTCTTATTATATATATATATATATATATATATATATATATATATATATATATATATATATATCTATATATCGTAACAAAAATGTGTTTATTGATACAGGTAATTTCGCAGCAAACTGATTAAAAAATGTTAAAGAACTATGTGACAAGTGTTTCTGAAAAAAATGCTGTCAAAATTACAATTCTAACGGAATAAAATTAATATTTTTTTATAGAAATAATTTTCAAAACACGTTATGGGCATATCACAGTAGTAATACAGCATAACATCTTATATTCTTATAAAGCATTACGGGCGTTATTAATATTTATGTACAAACTGTTGAATTCAAATAATGAAACGCTTTGATTGGTTGCTTAGTAAAACCATCATCTTAGTTCATAAAGTTATTTTGGATTTTTATCGGCTTACAGTTTCCAACATAATATCATTTCATTATCCAGTTATTTTATTTCCATTTATATAATTAATTGACATTAACTTACTTTATTTGTAGAAATGTAAAAAATAATACCTTTATATTATAAAACAATATATTTTTCTAAACCATTAACTAGCAATGATGGAAATCAAATTTGCAAGTAATCATTAAGACGGTCAACGCCACTTTGTTACGTTGTCTTAAAAATAAAATACACCAAGTCTTATGTAATTTTTATTGTTCTAAAATCTAAATATTTCTCATAATCATCAATAAAGAAATCAATTTTCTTTACTAAAATCAATTCTGGTTTGAACCAAAATACGAATTACTTAAATTAAATACAGATTTTACATAACCAAAAAATCATAACATCTGCTTTTTGTCACCAAGAAATCAGAATCACCTAATAAACCAGAATAACTAAAAAATCAATTTTGATCTCAATACAGCTATGCAATGGAATGTCATTTCGTGCACCGTAATGAGAAGTATGATTCTATAGACGAGGCCCTTAACAATCGCGATGGGCTTGCTGTATTGAGTTTCTTGTTTTCTATGGGGGTAACCAATGAGAGCTTTGAAGACTTTGCCAACGCGGTGAGGCAAATATCTACCCCTTCAAGTAGGGTCAATCTAAAACCAGGTAATGATGTTAGTATTAGTAATTTGGACTGTAGTTAGTTGCTATAGAAATCCTATTTGAACATGATACATTAATGTACAGTACATCATTTGTTTCGACTTCATGAGGAGATTGTCGAATTCTCACATAATGCATATCACATGAGGATGTAGGCGTCGCATATTTAAAATATGTAATGTATTTAAAAGGAATACAACCTATGTAATGTATTTAAAAGGAATACATATCTGAGTACCCGGCGCGGTTTGATCTTTTTCTTACCGGAATCTTGTAGAAGAGATGAAGTGTCAGTGATATTATTTTAAATAACCCCATATATGTTATTTAAAAAAAACACAAATAAAATGCTTTGGAGTTGCTACCGCGTGCATAGCTGATGAGAAAAAACAAAAAATAACGAATAATATAATAACCTCTTAACAAATAAGTGTCCCAGTAGTCTAACAAATATAAAGAAACTAAATTATGCAACAAATAAAAGAAAAAAGTATTAAGGAAAAGTAATTCTAACACTTGTCTTTAAAGTGTATTTTTTATTTTTCCCCGGGGTAAGTATAAAACTATTTTTGGGAAAACCCACCTTTGAACACGTAACCTGAAGTTGCCCATGGGAGAAACACTGCATCCTTAAATTTCTGTCTTGTTATGATGGAAAAGGTAAGAATCACTCGGAGTTATTGTTTCCAATTTTGAAAGGTTCAAGTACCTCGATTTTCAGAATATTATTTCTTAAGCCCCTTGGTTATAAAAATTATTTTGATTTTAATGAATTTCTTGGTTCAATAATTCGGTCGGCGGCAATAACTTAAGAAAGTTTTTAAATTAATTTAATAAATTTAATATTGGATATATGGGGGGGGGGGGGTATCTAGTTACGAATTCCGCTATAATTATTCCCGGGGATAGGGAGTAAGTACGTGTTCGTAAAAGAAGTACGTGCTCGAGAAGTAATTCGTTCGTGTATTATATGTGATAATAAGAAGATCTACCTTTTATATTGGGTGGGTTTAATTGGTGTATTGCAAGCTAGTAGAGAGAAAGTGTGAAAGATTTAAGGAAAAATTTGTTGAAAATTGCATGAGTTTATAAAAAATGTACACGTATGTACGTATAAGCATATATACTAAACCATTGAATTTAAAGATAAAGATATAAAAATTTAATTTTTCAAATAATTAAAGGCACAAGAATACATTATTTGACCGATTCGAAGCACACACAAATATCTAGAAAAGACTGAGGATATATGTATGTAGAATATTACTTTCATGTGGGAATGTTAGGATATAAGTTAACCTTATTGTCAAAAAACTCTTATTTTGTATTTCACTATGACTTGTATCTGTTTTTTCTCGATAGGTGATAAATAAATAAACTAATAGTTTATTTATAACGTGCAATTAGTTTGTACAATTTTCCCGTCGTAAATTGACATCATAATTTATTACAATAAATAGTAAAGTGTCAGTAAGTGTAATAACAATTTATTTACTTCTCCTAAAAGTCCACATCAAAATATAAGGAATATTATCTTTTGTAATAAATGTGCACATAACATGCTCATATATCTACTTACTGATAAATGTTTACGTCAAAATTGTTGAGTTGCCAAATAAGTAATGATTGGCTTTTGATAAATTCTGAGAAATGTTGGTGCCATATATATAACTGATTTTGATGAACAAGCTTTTCAATATATAATTCTCCACAAATAATTGCGCGGCAATATTACAAGACAAGCGAAGAATAAAATTAAAATGGTACCTGGATAGGATACCGTCAGCCAATCGAATGTGTAAACTAGCAGAGAAACAGAATTGTTTGATTGCTACATTCACGATTGGACTGATTAATTACAATCCAATTTCTATTATTATCCAAACAAACCAATATTGAAATATTGGATTATTTGGATAATAGTAGAAAATCTAGTTTTATGAATGAGTGCCAGGTGGGAGATAAATAGTTACTACCAAAAAAGAAAAACTATGTAACTGGCTGTAATGAATTCGTATGAGTTTGATACTGGTCATAGAAGATGATAACAATAAATAATGAAGTAAATTTTGAAATTTAATACGAATTTTTATTAACTCGGAAACGATAAAGCTTTAGCATAAAAATATTCATTACTATACTTATTAAATGCGAATTTCTTTTAAAACGTAAGTTAAACAGCTAATTTTACAGAAGCGTCTTCGCTAGAACGCGCTTTGTAGTATTACTACAGTAGTAATTTGAATATCTCACACAACGCGACATGCAGTAACATTTTCAAATTTACATGTAATGGTAGTATTAAAAATGTAGCCTATGTGAGGCAATCTAACAATAAATATTGCTTCCATTTATCGAGTATTGTTTGTATGCCAAAATTTTTATTTAAATTTTTCTTGAGTTAAATTTAATTTATCGAAAAGTTTCATTACTTGGTTTTAATAAGTCCTAAAAGAATTGGAAGAATTTGACAATAGAATTGGGGATTTGACTAATTTTTTTTATTTCATTAATCATGCTTTCAAGGTACAAGCTGATAAGGAGTGAAAATTTTTTTTAATGATCTTAAAAATTGCTAATTTAATTTGTATCTTCAAATTGTATCTTCAAATTTAGAAGCCTATAACTGGTTTATTTTTCTATCAATATTTGATTTTTTTTCAAGCATGGTTTTCAATTAACTTATATTTCACAATATTGTACGCAAAATATCAAAATTTAGAATGAGTCAACTACCGTATAATTTTGATTCAGTCTTTCTCTATATGAAAATTTGTAATGTCTTATAGTGGCAATTAATTAGTTTTCGTGCATTATATATTTTTGCTTACGATTCTGATACGAAATATACCTATGTGTACAGAGCTGTTCAGTATGGTACCGGACTTGTATTATTTTTGTATGATACTTTCGTTAAATTTTTTCTTGCTTTTGGGGGAAAAGTTGAGCTACATTATATACTTCCAGGTTAACAAACTTGCTCCATGTGGAGTCGAATAGGCTGTGATGATACTGCAATTCCTACTATGTAAATACAAATGTATTGTTAAATTCAAAATATTTTTTAGACATTAAGTAAGTATTGCCGCCTAGTGGGGAATTATAAAACTAGGTTTTAAAGTGTTGAGGTCACAAAGTATCAATAAATTCTTACACATTTATGATGGTTGTTTAGAAAAAAAAGAGATGTCGTCGTTAAATAATTAAGAAGTAATGTTTTAATTAATTAAGCGGTAGTATTAATAAGTAATAACTTGACTACTTTATTTGGAGCGCTGGTAAACTTCTCGCCAAATCTTAAATTCATTCATTAGTTGAGGTATTTCCTTTTAGGTAAGCCACGTACAAACACAAAATATGAAGAATTAATTTTATATTTATAGGCATTTAATTTTTAAAAGGATTTAATTTTTAAAAGTGTTACTTAAATAATGCCGTTATATATCTAGTAATGTCTGCGTTATTTAATCATGACATTTTCACTTTTTACTTCATAGGCTCATCTTTTGGAGTTTCCAACTTGGGCAAGCGGTATATTTATAAAATGAAAAATAAATTAAAACAAAACAAAATGTTTCACAATATTTGTGAATATTATTAAAGTTATAAATATAATGACATAAAGAATTATTTTTCTAATGTAATCAAAGTTTTTTGATGTACTTACGCTTTAATCAATAAGCGGAACCCAAAATTATTCACCATCACAAAATTATTAACTAGATCAGAGCTAGATTAAAGCCCGAAACTCACTTTTAAAAGACAGATTAAAAACTTTCAGCATTAAATGTTCAAATTACATCTAACATAAACAGGAATTTTCGTAATAGCTTTTAACTTAATATATAACTTGAACAGCGCTTAATAATTTAAAATACACGTCATTATCACAAAACAAATGCCTGTAAAAATGCCCATAAAATTTCAGGATTTGTCACGTACCAAAAAAGTATTGGAAATACTCTATAACTCAATTTATTTGACACAATATAACTTTAATGTAAATATTATTTTCTTCCCATCAAATATCATTTCATCGAGTCTTGTTCTATTAATTTATAATTACATAGCTTAGGGAATTTGCGGTAGTTTGGAAATTTTTATTTTTTAAAGAGGGGATAAGAAAGAGAAAAATTAGAGAAAAAATTACCTGAAAAAAATATTCTGCTTCGTGATCTTTTATGTAATATATTGTGAATGTTTTTACCTACTGTTTCTACTAATGAAATATCAGAAATTATACTACGTCATCAAAACAATTTATTTGAAAGGAAACCATTAATTGTGTCGATTTATAGGCTATTTTTTACTATTGAAGTAAAAACGCGTATCTCGAGGAGAATTATTATAAATTATTTTGAAATATTTAGCACATAACTCAAAATTTATCCGAGAAATGCTAAGTTTCTATGTTATCGGATATACGTTATAATACACTATATTTAGAATAACATATACAGTTTATATATTTTATTAACATAATATTCGTATCTTATGTAGTTTTAGGATTATATTAACATTTGTATTAAAGAAATACCTAGCTATTGACTGAGGCTCTAAATTCGGCGCAGATATAGCCATAAAACCAAAAGTACAACAAAGCCATCACGCCTTATTGAGCCTTCGTCAATGGATTTGTTTAGTCAGATAAATACCGCTGACAATGATGGTCAAGAAACCGGTGGTTAAGAATTGCTTCTTTAATTATTTCAAATCCGTTTTATACAGCTATACAGCACGTATTTATTACAGAAGTTGTGTTAAGCGAATGCAAAGACAAATTCATCTTATACAGCTATACAGCACGTACTTATTACAGAAGTTGTGTGAAGCGAATGCAAAGACAAATTCATCTTATACAGCTATACAGCACGTACTTATTACAGAAGTTGTGTGAAGCGAATGCAAAGACAAATTCATATTTGTAGAATGTAATTAGTGGAAAGTAGAGCCACTTTCTGTTTTTAGAGTGCTTCTCGAGGAAATTAACATTAGAATTACTCTTCCAATATATAATAGATATCCATTCCATTTTCTGGTATATATTTCTACTAATATTACAACCAATAAGAAAAGAAAAAGAACTGATACTTTAAAAATATAATATTACATTCTTTGTAATTTTGGTATATGTACATTTATATGAGAACAACATACAAGCACAAATCTATTACATTAAGAAGTAGTATCAATTAAGGGTCGTAGACTTAAAGGGACGTGTTTGTAGTTACTTTGTTAAATTATAAACAAATTTAGGATAGCATCTAATTAACTGATCTCTTTTTCCCGGCGCCTTTTGCGGCTTTCTTCTAACCGCAGGTTTTGAAATTCCGTTTAGTTAACGACCGAATGTTGGCGAGTAAAGAAAAAAAGAAAATATTTAAATTATACCGAGGGAACTTAGAGTACGAAGAAAGAGCAATATAGATACAAAGAAGGATGAAATTGTGCTCCATTATGTTATAGTAAAGTATTGGTTCCAAAAATTCGAAAAATTCAAATTTTGATTTCATTGAATTTAGAAAAATTAAAAGTTTTTACCGGAACAAATCTCAGATTAAGTTCATCTTATCTGTCTCATGCTTTAATAGTACAATAGAAAAAATAATTCACATTTTGTGAAAAAGTTTGGTAACAATTTTACCAAACTTTTTAACTATGGCTTTGTTACAAAATACAGCTGAATGAGATCTGAGCTCTAGTTGGGTGTTCTTTAAGCTTTTTCTCTGTTGCATGTATTCTGCTTGGCTATTTATGTATTCGGAGTGTTTACTTTGCTCGTATGGAAAGGTTTTTCTGTAATCATAAACTCGGAGGAAAGTTATAAAGTAGTTTATATAAAAATTCCTGCGCAAGCTGCTACGGGTCGCTACTATTTAACATTTTAAAATTTTCATATGGTATATTATACAGTTATTTTGTAATGTAATATGAGATAATTTCGATGTATCATATGTGAAGTAGGTAGATGGGGAGCTTGCGCAGCAGGGAGCAAAGTGGGGCAACTTAGTTAAAAGAACTGTAACAACTTCGAAGGAAAATGACTACGAAGCATTGGTGCAAACTGCCTTCTTAAAAAGAACCGCCAAAACCTTTCCTATACCTATACTTACAATACGCTGGGTCAGATCAACTTTCGGTTTAACCGTCCTGTTACTTAGTGCCAGGCAAGATATTTATTTATCTTTTCAATTCCCAATTTCACAATATCACGGTTACTTATTTGTTTAGCTGAGCGCACACATGGTAGTCATGGTTAGTTCTATTTTTATTTAAAAATTATATTTTACCACCAAAATCTTCAAATAACCGAACGCAAATCTGTATAGCAGTACTTTATAGATATCAAAAGTATTTATAGCTGTAAAAGTATTAATTGTTCATGTTAATAAGTTGTTCAGCCGTCCTACCCTCAGTATTGTTTCAGAATGTAAGTTTATTATTAATGTTTGAGGATTAACGATTACATCGTTTCACTTATGCGTCGTAGCTTGACATAATACTTGCCTTTGCAGCTTCTCTCTCCTGGAGCATGAAACCAGAGCTATACAGCACGTACTTTACATACGAAGGCTCATTGTCTACTCCGCCCTTTTCGGAATGTGTTACTTGGATAATATTCGATAAGCCCATTGAAATAGGACCCGAGCAGGTTTTTTTGTTTATTTTTTCCTTTTTTTATCCAGCAATGCAACGAAGGATACCTTAGGTGTTAAGTACTTATTGGTTTTTATTCTATTGATATTGACATGTAAATTCTTAACATCAGCGAATGATCGTTCAAATAATGTCGATTTATCGTACAACTCTGTAAATTGACCGAATAAATTAATTTCATATTAATTCCAAACGGTGGTAGGAATTATATTCCAATCTTGTTTAGAATTAGATTTTTATTTTCATTGCTTAATTCTTTAAAACACCAAATAAATTTATCTTGTTTTAGTGGGATTCGAATCTGGATACCCTTATTGGTGGTTAGAGTATTACACCTCTAGACTAGGTACATAGAATATTATAGGGATTCCACATTATCTACATCTATGTGATTTGCGCAACGAAGGAAATTATTTTAAATAAATACTGTTAAAATTTTGTGTTTCTTTTATTTTTGTTTCCCAATTTATATGGCCAATTCATTTAGAATTTTCATAAATTTATTAAGTAATTAACATTCTATATTAAATTTACATATACGTACATAAAATATCATAACTAACAGTCGGTATTTGCTTATATTAAAAACAGAATTGCAACTTTGTTACCTATATTCATATAGAAATGCATTTAATAATTGATTACCCGCTAAATTGAAAAAGAAATATTTTTTAATCTTTTAAAATATATATCAAAATATAATGATGGTGTGATATAAAATTGATGTTCCATTGTCTTGTTTGCTCTTTATACAATTTATTTATTGTTATGGTTCTTATGTATGAAAATATTTACTGCCCTTACCGAAAATGGAAATTCAATTTAAAAGAAAAGTATTTATGCATGTAACAATTTACCTCCAGATTGCAGCCTTTCGCGCCTTGAAGGATAAAGAGGATAAACTTATTGAGAATAATGTCAGCCCCATTCAACCCACTCCGTGTGGCCAGGTCATAAACCACGTCAATTGTTCTACGGTGTCTTTTGTTTAGATTTGACCGGAGGATTAACGTCATCTAAGAGGAAAAAGGATACATTATTGTTTAAAGGAAAAGAGAAAGACAATCGATGACAATCCACGTGGAATTTATTGACTTTGAAATTTTTGTAAATTTACGAAGATAACTGAAGAAAATACTTTTATGTGAAAGAACACTGTTTTACACTTTTACCTTTTTGAAACATGTGAAACTGAAAATGATTTAACTTGCTGACTCTTTATTACAGATTTTAAAATCCTGAGTTTATCAAGCAGAGAATAGACAAATTCTGCTTTGTAAAGAAGCAACTAGACAAAACCGACTTAAAAAAGACCCTAAAATATTTTCTTTTTGAATTACATCGTTTTTTGCTATATTTTTTATCAAACATAAAATACTTGTTTTATTTTGAAAATTGGTCTATTTGATAGGTATACTTTATTTTGGTCCATCATAATCGTTTTCGCCAGGGTAGCCTGTTTAGAGACTGTCTAGAGATTTTTTGAATATCCACAGAAAATATTTATCACCCTCTTTCTATAACTGAGCCAAGGTTAAAATTATAAGAGAAAAAGGATTACTGAAATTAATTAAAGCATATCAGAAAATATGGCGACGATTTTAGGTTTCACGCATATACTTGTCAATACAGTGAAAATTACCCTTAAATGTTTAACTTTTTAATAGGTGCATAACTGTTTAAGGAACCCTATTAGCGCTCTTATAATTATTAATTTAATTTTTTTCATTTAATTTACAGACATATAATAGAATATTCCTCTTCTTAGTCTTTACGCTCTTGCCAGACTAATAGCGGTCAATTACTCATTTTTTTGCAGATTAGTGACGCGCTACGCGATTACCTAAATCTAATATAAACGAAGTACTTTTTATTTTTAGGTATTGATTCTACTATATAATATACAATATGTAAATGAAATAAAGGGCGCCACTTCAATCTATAATAGTGCAACATTTATAACTATTCAATCTATATTAGTGCAACATATATAACTATTCAATCTATAATAGTGCAACAAAATTTTCATAAGTCATTAACACGGAAATATATCAACCTATGTTTCGATAAACGTAAGAAATGTGACAATATTGCATAATTATCTTTCTTAGCGATCGAGGGTGGATTTGACTTTTCTATCACTTTTCTTTGCATAGTTTTAGGAAAAAAAGTTAAAAAACCAAAATATTAAAATAATTCACTTTCAAGGTAAAGCTTGTTTACAATTCGTAAATCAAAATTATTGCCATTTGAAAATTTCTTAGAACCGTCCATAATTCACCCAAATATTTAAGATTATTTAATATTATTTGGAAAAATTAGTTTTGCGAAATTAAATTATTTCTACTTTCTTTAAGTTCTTTATCACGACCTAGGTTTACTAAATCACGTAGTTTCATTTAATTGTGAATAACGAATTTCTACAAAATTAACGCCAAATATATTCAATATTTAAATATTTGTACTATAAAGTGAGTAGAATCAGTGAATGTGTCGTTTTTTTAGTGCAATTCATCATAGATTTTTGGTATATGTTGAATACAATTGTAATACAGGTGAAACCCTTAGAACGTACGGTGAGAGGCTAATTATAAATTACATCACAAGAATACGTGAGAGTAGGCCATAATTCCGGTGAGATCAGGACTCCAATAATATCGATAAATATGGAAGAAAATGTACTAAGTTATTTTCGACGGGAGTCACGTTCGAGTACCAGGTACCGTAATAGATTATCAAATTTAAGTCATACGATGAAGTAAGGGGAAGACATTTTGAACGTAAACTTTAGGTAAGTGTTAATACATTCTAAAACAAAATAATTTTTACTTACTATGTACCCATGTTTTCTACTTTTTTAAAACGATAAATAACATTTAATTTTGACAACTCACAGTTTGCAATAGGTACGTTTTACGTTGCCAAACTGACATTTCGCGGTATTTTCACAGGATACTAATTTACACATAATTATGATTTCATACAAAATTTAAAATTTAATTATCTTATAAACTAGGTGACTAATTTAAAAAATAATATTTTGACGGATTACGTATGATGAATTGCACGTATAGTTGTAGTGGCGCCCTTTAGTTAATTTAGGTACTGTTTATATATATATATATATATATATATATATTGTATATATATATATATATATATATATATATATTGTGTATATATATATATATATATATATATATATATGTATCCTTTTTGTCAATTTCGGTATAAGCGTACATATTTTATTAATTTAACTTACTGTTTTGCAGCTCACTTGTTTTCCATATTTTTTCAATAGAGCGATAATGAATATAATTCGTTTATAGATTCACATACTAAAACATACCTATTACATAAAGAATATAAAAAAAAAATTAAGGGTAATTAATATTACTGACTAAATAAAAGATCCTATAACATATTGTTACAGTAACTTAGTAAAAAATAGGTGTGTGTCCTCAAGACTGACAGAATATCGACAGAAATTACCAGGGAATCGAGTGGTATCTCCACCAAAATTATTTCGAAAAAATTCTGCTATTTTGAGGAAATTGGTGAATTGTTATTAAGCGCTCTGATATACAAAATACGTAAGTTTTTACAAATTATAAGACATTTTTACTTTAATTTTTTTATACGATTTAGGTGGACACAATTTTAATAAAACATTAGATTTTAGATTCCTAATTGGCTTAAGCAGTAGCTTTTAGAACAATATTCCGATAAAAAGTTGCTTAGTCAAATCTAACGATCTAGAGTCTTTTAATTTTCATGTTAGTATTTATGTCGTAGTAGGCACAATTTTTATAGTAAGTTTGTCCAGAACGGTTTTATGTGGCGTTTCAATAAACACAAATATGTTGTTGGGTTCATTAAAACTACTGCAAACGTCTGATAGAAATGTAGTGAAAATTATTAAATATCTTTATACGTCAAAACCCCTGATATAGGGGTTGACCCCTAATATAGGGGTCAATAATTGTAACAAAGTTACAAAATTTAACAAGATGCAAAAGTAAAGTAATTAATAACTTTATAATTTAAGAAAACTAATGAGTCTTTTATACGAAAAAAATATAAGTTTCAATATAATTAGATAGAATTGGATAAGATAAGAATCGACTCATGCAAGTAATTGTTCTCCGGTTTGTATTTAATTGCATATCACTCTTTAACAACCAGTTTCTAACAAAAGGTTCTGTAGAATTTACAAGCTGGTTTATTCACTTGACATGCTTCAATTTAACATTTAGTAAGTTAAGCACTAATGAAACTTGCGAACTAAAACTTTCGTACCCACTTTTGCTTACAATTAATTTTACATTAACGTATAATATGCAAGTACACCAAAAATCATAGATTATTTTAGTCACGTCCTTCAAAATTCTTTCATGTCTATACTTTTACAATTTTACCTTTATGTAGTTGGTAATAAATATGTAATGATAAATTTCCATTTTAAATATAGTACAATTTATGACCTAATGACAAAATAAGCAGAGAAACTAATAAATTAATAAAATATGTACGCTTATATATTTCGAGGTGAAAAGTGGTAACTAATTTAGGACAATATCTTTAAACATCTTAAATTCATGTGTAATATTGGCTATTTAAAAAAGTAATGACTCAAAAGAGACTTGAAATTTAAAAATACTAACGTATAAGGACAATGCGAACCGTGCAAATTTGGTGTATATTTCAATATTTCATTTCCTCGAATTCCCAATTTTGTCCAGAATACAAGTGGTTGTTACTTTTTGCAGAAAATTTACAATAATGTTTATACAATATAATAAAACTAGTGGACGGCACTAGTTGGAAAGGTAAATTTCGTAGAATATGCGATAAACTTGTGTTGTTTATACTGTAGAAATAAAATTACAAGGAGCAGTGTATAGAAAAGGAATATTTTGAATTTAAATTATACAAAAATTCAGTTTAAAGTGCCAAAAAAATTACAGTAACATTTAGCGTTAACTTGGTTAATTCTGTTATGCAATGTTATTCGCACACTCGATTGACGCATCTACGGCGTATATAGATGACCCACATATTATGATTGAAATGGAATGCGCCCAGTATAAATAAAACAAGGTAGTTGTATTTTTGTGTATTATATTTTTAATACATATTTTTTTAATAACTTATGGTCTGGGGTTTTAATATCCTACATTAATTTTCTTTATATTAATGTAAATAATTGATTCCGAATTAATTGTCATGAATAAAGCGTAGGAATAAAAAATTAAAATTAAACTGTTACCATTATATTAGTTTAGTAATTTGTTTTCAGTGACTAACACTAAACACATAAAACCTTTTAATCACAGTCAATTCATATTTGGGTATTGTTTTTATTCGAGTAGCTAATAAATAATAAATACCGTGAAGAGTTTACTTCATTACCTTTCAATTCACAAAGGGATAGTACGTTAAAGTAAATTTGTTTCAATTGTTTTTCGCAAGTGTTAGACTTAACATGACAAAAAATCCTGTGCCAGTTAGTGTGCAAACAAATCCAGTTGGGTCTTCTGTAATACAATTTACAGTCAGTTGTATTATCACTCTGTTTATGTAAAATTTCAAAAACCATAAACTCATTATTGTAATGCATAAGTTTAATATGATTACTTTATAGCGGGTATAGAAGATATTACCCTAAAGCGCTTAAATGAAGTTAATGCTTGAGAGCTGATAATTGTCAATAATAAGAATCATGATATAGAACAAGTAAATTCAGTTCTAGAATATGATTTAAACAATAGAGTATGTGAAAAATTTAAACTGGCTTATTAAGCAGACTATTAAGAAATTAATGGAGAAAATCGATGAAAAATATACGCACTTGTAAAAAAACTAATAAACATTCGAACACATTTTGAAATTTCATGTTATTAAATAAAATCTGTTTTTAAACTTCAGAAAACATACGCCCAAAGGATTCTTAAATATTCGTTGTCAGTCAATGTCCTTTATATGATAGTAACAATTCTCGTGCCGAAAAACGTGCGGAATATCTTAATGTATATTTGGATTCCATGTGGGCTGCTGTAGTTTTTGATTTCCAGTCTGAACCCATAGCTTCGAGAGCTTACGTGGAAAATGAATGCTTGGTGGGCAAATTAAACATCATGTTTTCAAATATACGTTTTTTATTGGCAATGTTCTTGAGACCATTTATCAATGGTAATGAAGAAGAAAATCTAACGCATGGTAATCAATGCAGTTGCAAACAAATGGAATATCGACATTGTGTATAAAATTGTGAGTGTAATAATGGGTGATTGAACTGACGACTTTTGGATTAGCACTTTAGGTCTGTCGAATTCTGAAGAAGAGACCCTATCATAGGGAGATTTTATCTTGGCAACTTGGAGCTTTAGGTGTATCGCACTCTGAAGAAGGGACCCCATCATAAAGAGATTTTATTTTTAGGCTCTTTGAACCTGAAATTTTGATTTCATAAAATTTTAACGCAATACAAAAGCACAATGCTTTACATTTTTGATATATAAGTTGTGGTGGATCTGCGTAAATATGACTCTTTTCAAATCCTTTGAAAATAGCCTTCATTTTTTACCTTTTTATAGCTTAACTGTAATACAAGCTTATCTCTCAAAATGTTTTAAATCTATAACGCTGCCGCCTCTTCAACATAAGTTGCCAGAATATTGAGAAATTATTAATAGTAGTTTAGAATAGGGAGGTTTAGAGAATATGGAAGATCTATTTCAAAATTTTATAAAATAATAAACAAGGACTAGTAACTAACTTAGCAGAGTCATTAACGCGGGTTATAAAACATAAGAACTTTGCCTTATTAGCAAAAATAATGAGTTTAGTAGGGGTAACTACTGGATCTGAAGATTTCTTTGATGAACTTGGAAACCGGCGTAATATGAATTTAAGCGGAACGTGTTTTCAATAATATTCGAATTTTAATAAATTAAGTGGCCAGATTTTAAAAGCTAGTGACTTTATTAAGAAATTTAAGAGAGGTTTTAAATATTTAAATGAAGAAAACATGTAAAAGTGCTCATAAATTTGTCTCGTAGCTATACGAATGATCACATGGTGTTGTCACTTGAACATTTGCAAGGAAGCTTCCTTGTTATCGCTTTTGGATACACAATTACTATTTGTGTGTTTGCTTGTGAAATCGCATTCAGTAGTTATGATGTATTTTTGTGTTAATGATATATTATGTTAATCATGTATTCTTAAATTCTTAGGTGATCACAGTTTACCCATTTGTTCACTTGTGTCTTGTTGAAATAGTGGTGATTAAGAGAAGTTTTTAAATATGGACGTATACCAATATATCACAAAATTGTATATCTAATATGATAGTTTTTTTGTAAGTCTTAAACCTTCAATGTTTGATGCCTTACATCAATTGCGTCATAGCCTAGAATACGAACCTGGCTCCACTATAAGTCACGCTAACTACATACAATTTTTACCTGTTTGACTAAATTCACCTCAAAGTTATTTGAGGGAAATTTATCACAAATTACCATTAGATTAAATTAGATTTAATATTTTTAATGCAACAGAAAATGTAGATCAAGCTAATTAAATTATAATTCTGGCATTAGTTTTCGTAGCCTTTAAAAATAAAAAATAGAAGAATTTAAACCTTTTATAGAAATGTAATAGCGAAATTTAAAAATATAATATATATCTGTTTCTTTCATTTCTTAAATGAATATTAAATCAACTTTTTAAAATTCCCCCCTTTACTACAGTTACATTAATTGCTCATATCGACATAAAACTTTGTGTTGATGTGAGAGTGACCTCTATCTTAAGTCTTATCGTCGAGAGATAAGTACAGGTATATAAAGTGTCTGTTTCAGCCGAATTTACTAATCAAAATCATTTTTTTGGCCTCTATTGATTACCTAATGGATTATCTAGCACTTATCACATTTATTTATTGCTTTTTATCTGATCCAGATGTGGAAGTAAAATTATCGAGTTTCACGTTGTGTTGTTAAATCAGAATTATCAATATTATTATTATTAATGTGAACATTTCGATATCATGAATTAATTTAAACTCTCTGAAGCCAGTTAAAAAATTGTTTCCAATATGCAAACAACTTTTGGAAATAACTTTTTGCATTTATTAAATGATTTTAAATGTACTCCCGAAAAGGAGAAGTTATAATATGTATTAATAAGTTCTTATTATTTAAATATATATTTTCTCGATGTAAACAGATTAATATTATTGGAGATTATGTGCCCATTTTACCACTCAGCATAAACTATGTTCATGGAATGAAGTAATTTCAAATAAGGGACGTAGTATTAAGTTCTAATTTTTAGTCCCCACTTTTTACTAAGTAGTTGTAAACGTGTATTGTTTACCAGTAGATGGCGTTAGCAATACTAATATCTAATTTTCACCAAGTCAGAATATTTATTTATATCTGTAATATCCAGATAAAAATTCTATATATTGCTCGAGGGTATAAACGATTATCATACCAAATTTCATTGAAATCAACACAAATACAGACAAATAAAAAAACTTCTAAATACTGGCTTTCTGGCTTTTATTATCATTGAATACGCCAAACCCCTCACTCTTTAAAACATTTTTCTTGTATAAAATATACCCGGTTAAAATTTTATTGAATGTATATTAATTACAAAAGTTTGGAGTACGAACGCAATAGTTTTTTTTTAGAGGTTTATCTTAGGTAATTGATACAAAATAAATGTCAATATGAAAGTGGCATCAGTAGACCAATGGGTCAACATATATATGTATATATATATATATATATATATATATATATATATATATATACAATATAGAAAACAAATACATTTAAGAGAATGATGACCCGAAATATTAGAAAGTCAGAAGAAATATTATTTTCGTATAGAAAATAACATTTATGCCATTAATGCCATTATGACACAATAAGATGATTCAGATCTCATATTGCGAGTGAATTTGGCTCTCGAATTGTGAAAGCATTTTTCAATAGAGGTGAAAATCTAGGAATTTTTAGTAACAAAAGAATCAATTGCAATTTAACGGATTTATGAAATTATACCAAAATGCATTCAATATATTATATAACTTGGTATAAATCTGTTAGTATTTAAACATTTCAATGCAACAACAAAATATGAAACGCCAATTGTGAAAGTATTACACCAAACTGAAGATCCAAAAACTTAAAATACTTAAATGTTTAAATTCAAATAATGTTATGTAAATGTATTCCTAAATTCGTTTTATCTTATCTTAGTTTTTGTAGTAATCCATACTTATCGATTGACTAGCAAGAACTTCTTCCACTTGGAAGAAAAATATAAATAAATAACGTGAACGATGAAGTTCAGATGTTTTCGTGTGAAAACATAAATTTATAAAAATCGAAAACCGACGCCGATCTCATGGTAAATTCTAGAACATAGTCTTTTCCTGCTGAGATCTCTTCCCTAATTCTCAATAAATAATCATAATAGAGTGTGTCACTGAGAACCGAGAATTTGAATATGAAAGGATTAAATTGCTGACGTCGAGAAATGGAGTGAAACTAACCAGTGCCGACTCCAGCCATGTAGTACCCGGGTGCAGTCAAGACCCTGGCGCCCTCTATCAAAATGGAATACTTACAGTTACATTTTTACTAGTGATTGAAAACTCGAGTGTAAATGGTGCAATTATAAATTATGTTGGAAAGCAATACCCCGTGGACCGCGGAGTATACGAGTAAAAGTATTTATAGGAAGGAAAGGCTTACAAGGATAAAAAAAGACAACTTTATCTTCAATTAAAAATATTTAATTTAAAAATTAAATGTAAATCACAAGATAAAGAACATATGGACAACATTTCGCGGACACACACACAACAGAGTAGACATTGGTAATTTTAGTGAGCATCAAATTTGTATATTGAAACCTTCGTTAGCTTAGCTTAAGGGTAACTACAGGTAGCTTACTTATATAAAATTAAAATATATAAAATATCTGTAATTACTTTTTACATAGCTTTGTGGTCTCTACGGCCTACAGGAAATGATTGAAATGAAAACTAAAACTACAAACTTGGACAGATCCCCTGAATAATTGAAGTGTTTCCGAAACATTTTAGAAACACTGTTTCGTAGTCTGATCTTTATTTCCTTGGGTCCCTTAATCACACACCTTAGTATGATTTATGATTAAGTTGGATATTTTAAATGATTTATTCACAAATAAAATAATATCAGTGTTCCCAACACAGTTTTCACAAATAAAATAATATCTGCCCACACTTAGAATTTACCTCACATTGCCAGTAAATGTCGCACACAGCGAAAAATAATTTTCTAAACTAAAAATTATAAACCATTTTTTGAAAAATTTATCGTTAATAAGTATTGAACATGAAATCGAAATAGAGGTTAGTGACATCGCTATAGATTTTGCTAATGCAAAAACACGAAAAGTAAATTTTTTAAAATATATTTGTGATTACAAAGGTCCTGTAATTCCTAATTATTTAACGTTTTAATTTATGCCAATAATGAATTTGCCAAATTGTTTAACTTCGTATCTTTGTTTCTATAGGAATATATGGTAAATAAGGCATCATACACTTTTCCTAGATTAAAAAGTAGCGCTTTTATTGCTTCAACTCTGCTCTTTCATCGAGTATTTCAGAATGATTTAAGAGTTAAAGTTGGTACTTCTTTGGCAAGTACTTGCCAACATGCTGCTATTGACGCAGGAAAGAAAACAAATTTCTTGCACAATTGAAAAGAAATTGACAATTTGTAATAAGCTTTTAGAAGCGTGATTTACTACCAAATTTAAGTTGTGTGCCGCACAAGGTACAATGAAATACGCGCGAGTTTAAGTCTAAAATTCTTTTTGTAGACCTATATTTTTCCCTTTTATATTTGCACCATTATCGTAACATTGACCACGCATATCTTGTTACTTAGATTTTTTAATACGGGCAATGTGTTCTGCAAGCACATTTTTAAAATTTGATATAAACTCAACCAGTTTCGAAAATTACCCTTATAAGAATCGTAACTTTTTTCTATGTTCCCTCGTAAAGCGAAACATTGCTGCGCTAAAAAAATAATTAAGTTGATTATTTGTTTTGTTATAGCACCTTGAATGTCAATATAAAAAAGGTGAAATTTATTTAAACAATTGATTTGTAAACAGCTAGTTGATTTTGAACACAAATCATATAAATAATGATTACATAATAACAGGATTGGTATTACCCGGCCGATGTCGGTTTAGGATTTAACACTTTAATAGCTTTACTTCTAAATAACTTCTCTTTAAGTGGCTTTACTTAAAAAACTTTAATAAATTTCACTTGGAAATAGTTATACTCAGACGGAACAGGAACTGAGCTTGAAGTGAAACTTAAATTGGAACTGACTTGAAGTGAAACTTGAATTGGAACTGGCTTGAAGTAAATTTGAATTAAGACTGACTGAGCTGGGTCCACGTACCTGGTTTAAATATAGGTAGAAATGCTAGTTCAGCAGTGAAATATTCTACGTACTGATTGCGTCAAGGTGGTAAAAGAAATCGCTCTTTATTAAAGTGCTGGCCCAGCAGCGAAGCATTCTACGAAGTGATTGCGTCAGGGTAGTAGAAAAAAGCGCTTCTTATGAAAGTACTGGCTCAGGAATGGAGCATTCTATGAAGTGATTGTGTCAGGCAATATTAGCGTTATTGCTAACAGAGCAAGGGCATTGCAGTTCGACTACCGCCACCCAATGTTGTTTTTCCCGTTCAACTTCAATTTGGTTCACGACTTGTACCGTCTTTTCTTTTAAAATACCAGTTTTCAGGTAATATGCTTCTTAAGACATAATAGGTGCCCTGAGCTCTTTTTATAATGTTCCAAAGTCATAGACGAAAGCTGCCAATTTTTGTAACCTATTTTATTATTAAAAAGACCGATATCAACATGAAAAACTTTACATTAAAACAATAAACAGAATCAGTTGATTTAGAGTAAACGAGCCAGTTTCTTAAAATGGTTTCATTACTTAACATCTTTTTAGTTTAATAAGAATTTGAAAAGATCTTTTCGAACTATTTGAAAGAGACGAATTCTCTTTAACCTGTACTGGTCCGCGTTCTATAAAAATATCCTCTGCTTGTCAAATAACTCTTGTGGCCATAACGCGAGCTTATTCATTACACTTCGGCACAAGGAGTTTTTACGACCACCGACGACGAAGATATTAGCGGCGGTGGAATTGGAGAGATGAGTTCTATTGCAGAATTATCTTGGTCTTCTTGCGTCTCCAGGTGTCCGCAAATGGACCGGGTCGAAGAATA
Source organism: Druceiella hillmani (assembly GCA_039881145.1). NCBI lineage: Eukaryota > Metazoa > Arthropoda > Insecta > Lepidoptera > Hepialidae > Druceiella > Druceiella hillmani. The sequence continues at coordinate 12,199,323 of JAYKKI010000016.1, read as the reverse complement.
AAATTTTTGGTAGAAATTGTATTCTTTTTTAGAGATTCTTCTTTCTAAGAAAGTCAGTATACATTACATCGTGCAATTTAGGTCGTTTAAATCCAGTGGCAGAGTAATTTGATTAGATATCAGTAGTACAGTCAGCTAATGCAAATACAAAAATGATAGCAAAAGTCGTATTTTGAAATCCATGACACTCCATGATACAAGAACCCATATGTTTTAAAACTTTGTCGGTCAGGGATTACAAATAAGAATAAGACCTAAATAAATATCTAGGTATACTAGTAGGTACATATTAAAGTAGCAAACTTACCTTGATGTTCGACGTCACGTCTTTTCAAACTACTTGTAACAGATGCCGGCTTGCGCCCTTGCACACTACGCAAATATAATTTTTAATTATCTGTTTTAAGGCTGATTTCACGTTGAAACAAAACAAACATTATTGTGAAAAGGGTGGAAAAATATTATGACTAAATTATTTATGATTTGATAGCCTTGTCCAGATACACGCACGCCCCGAATAGTGTTCTGTGCACGAGTCTGATGGGTTTTGCGATACATTGCTCTTTAGTGAAGCTGTAAATAATGCATGCAATTTTCATAGTATTGTAGCATTAAATTAAACTTAAAAACGCGTGTCAGTTCGTAGCGAATTCTTTCCTTCTGGACAAGGTCTAAAGGAGCTGCTCGTGGTGCGCCTTGCTGCCGTTGTCCGGCGTTTGTCATAACACGGGCTCAGGGTCTTTAAGAACGTCGCGGGTGATACAAGCTCTTTGGAGGCGTCGCGAGCGGCGCTCGGCCCCCCTAAGACCCTGCGTTCGTGTGCGCTGCACACACTGCACCAAAGGTTAATTAACTAAGAACGAAGTGTGAGACAATAATTCGTATTATATGTCTCACACTTTGTTAGGTGAGTAAATTGGAAAATTGGAAAGAAAATTTCGACGTAAACTTACGAAATATAATATTATATATTTTTGAACGCTTCTATAAATAAGAAAAACCTTGTATCGTCACATCATTCAAGATACATTGACGGTACAAAATAAACGAATTTCAGATTTGAAATACTCGTCACGATCAATGACTATACCAATAAGCACTTTACATAAATTAAGTCGTACCCAGGCTATAACATTCTTGAAATTTTTGAGTTTCTTGTTTTTTTAGAGTTTAAACAAAAGTTTATATTAATTATTAATTAATCATTATTATTTTTTATTTTAAATAATTTTATGTAAATTTGATACAATGGAAACTTTCATAGGCTTAAACAAAAAAGTGCCGACAATCGAGTTGATGCGCAGAAGTTACTCCACACTTAGATAATTTTCATTAATAAAATTGTAGCGGTAACTCATTCTGGATAGATGATCTAAGTATATTTATTTCAGTCGATAAGTAAAGAGCAAAAAACTACATTTTGTTTATGAAGGCTTTATTCAGTTGATTGTGACCGGTATCTGTCGTTTGACAAAATATTTCGCATAACAAAAAAAATGCTGGTTCATAAGGAGAATTTAACCAGAAATAGGAGAGCACATAAAATATTTAAGTAGCAAAAAAAAACAATCAACATATTCGTAACGAACATCATCGGTGTAGTTAAAAGTGAATTTCCTACTATCAAAAAGAATTTACGAAAATTCTATGAATTTAAACATCTGGTGCAGATTATTACCTCTGGTGCAGTGTAATCTTAGATTAAGGCATACATTTTTTCTATTTTGAAGGAGCGTATTTTTTCATACATAATACGAATGCTCTTAATTATTTCTTTTAAATTATTTCACTTAATTTTTTATGCAAATAAAAAATAATACTAATTTTATCCAGCTATACTAAGTTAATATTTATACTAAGTTCATCACAATTCAGATAGAGTTACCAAGTTAATAAGACATTTTTCTCGAAATTATCTTTTCTTCAAAAGGTTTTATTTCTTAACTTATCGCGTGAATTGCATATTTATAACGGTAATTTAATTTCCATAATACTGTTTACAATTTCATCTCTTTTGGCTTTACGTAAATACCGTTGAAAGTATTTATAATACAATGCAATTATCTTGTTATTCTCATTTCATTATTAAAATAATAAATTTGACAAAATAATTCATCTTATTATCTAGTCACGTTTCAACGTTTCCAACACTTAATTTCAGTTTAAGTTAATCAGACAAGTTCAGTGTTATTTCCAGCTAGTCGCAGATCTGATTGTTAACATTGATGTCGTGAATAAAGTGACAAATTGAAAACAAGATTGATGTAAGCGAATTAGGAGTTTGGATTATAAATTTTGATATTAGAGGCATCGTGCTTTGTCTTTTGATGCTTCTTATGGTTATTAAATAAGTAGCTTAAAGAATTTTAGATATATGTTTAAAATTTCACTGTGTATTTAGTTCTCTATGTAAATGTATCCGTAGACTAGTTATTGAATTGCTTCACTGTCCAATATATTTTTTAAAATTAATATGATATTTTCCAAAAAAAAATCCAAAGTCAATCTTTGTATGTAGATTATGTTTCAGGTGGGATACAAGTTCCTGGTGTTTTTAATGTAGTAACAACGAAGGTTAAGGTCAAACTATTTTTTTAATTGTCTTAATGAATGGTGAGTATAATGTAGGGTTATGACCTTATTAAAAATAGACACTTGAATCGTCAAGTGTTTTTATCCGCTATTATCATTATTTTAATAATATTTTTTTTCAAGTATACTATTAAAATCCACGTGTTTATCATATATATAAACAGTTTTCTAAAAGTACCCTTTAAGTTCAACATTGTCCTCTTCCTAAGTTCCAGCCGTAGAAGCCATTAAAACAATAGCCGTGGTTGGTGAATTAGAATATCTCACAGAAGTGTGATATAAAGTAATTAAGCAATAATAGGCATGTATATCTACAATTTAATGTGTTTTTTTTAATTTTCACTTTCTATAATTGTTGATATAAATTTTTCAAAACTGAAGTTTCTTAAAATAAAAGTGGTTTAAAAATCGTTCCGTAAGCCAACATTTTTCATCGTTTCCAACTTAATAAACATTTCCTATGTTAAAAAGACTGTAACAAAATTAATAGGATAGCAAAAGCTATTAATATTTCAAAAGAATTATAGATTTAATATCAAAATGCATTGCAATGCGAGCCTTAGAAAAAAAGGTGAACTTTGAAAAAAACGTAATAATAAGAACCAAGAGTAGGATGAGAACATTTACAGAGAGACATATCTACAACTTAAAGGTTTACTTTTTTTTACGACGCTTCAAAATTTAAAACATCCCTACTAGTACTTTGCTCTCTATGAGTATTAAATTCGTTAATTCAGTAAAAATACAATTTCAACTTAAGTAATTATCAAAGAAATTCGTTTTTGATAAGGCTTCAAATTCGATGGTATCGAATGTCAATTGATCCTAAAATAATATAAATATATCGATTTTCCCAAAAATGATATGATAATTAATTTCACGTTACTTATGTGCGAAATGAATGCGAAGGAAGTTAAAATAATTTTTTTGGAACATCATTATTTCTATCTATTAACAGATGCTTACCTTATTCCATATAAAGAAACTTTAGAAATTTAGAATACCTAGTCAAATTGAAATTATATTGAGTCCTTAGAGCCTTATGCTGTCGCGAAAGCATTTGTAACAACTTTATGTCAAATAAAGGACTATTGGACGACTAAATTGACATATATCTAGTTTCAACGGGATATATTATAATTAATGTATTAAATGCGATATATTATAATTAATGTGTAATAAACACACAAAATTGTTATTTTAATGGCCTAAAACCACCAAGAAGATTAGTTTCTCTAAAAAAATTTTACAACTTTCGTCTAATAAATACTTTCAAATGAACTTAATCCATTAAACTTGTAAGTTTCTATAACTTTATGATACGCATATGAAAACTATAATATTTATTATAAATTAACTATAATAATTAATAATAGGTAATTTATTATAAATTAATAAATAATAGGTAACTTATTATAAATTAACTATAATACTTTGAAATATAATAAAAAAAAAATTAAACATGATATTTGTCGATATGTTTTATTGTTATTTAACATTAATATAACGACTTGTTTTTTTACTTGATAAAACTAGGTCGCATTTTTTCGTCCTTTCACGGAATTTTAAAAATGCATTGCAAAATAATAAAGTGCCGTATTCGACTCGACAGTCTGTCTTGGCTTTCTATTCTAACTTGAGGCTACTGAGTAAAATGACATGTAATTTGATTTATTTTGAATACTAATCTTATAACAAATAAAACCATTTTAAAAATCTTTTGTTTTATTAACCGAGCTTCACGTTTGGACGGAAAATTTAATTTCCGAAAACAAAGTGACTGAATCGGCCTGAAATAACAATCTGCCTCAAACGATTTTGAAATGAAATTTTGCGTAAATTGTACGTGAAGAGTGAATTAACGTTTTCCATTAAGGGATTAACGGTTGTGTAATATAAAGAGGGTTTATTGTTTTTTTTAATGTTTTACTGTCGTGATTAGCGGAATGATGGGAAAAATATAAAAGCACGATACCTTATTTCGGGAAAACGTGAGACACATATTATAATTTGTATACGTGTCCTCCAAAGGATCGTTTTGTTTCTGGGTGTAAAAGTATTATTAAGAGTAGCATTAATCATATTTTTGTTTAAATATAAGTAATTTGCAAGTTCCAATTATTCTAAAGTTCTACTAGACAGTGCGTATTTCTAAACTAACGGTAGCTGAAATGAAATATTAATGCGGTTGTTAATAACATTTATGCAAATCGCAATCATAACAGTAACATTATTATTTATTAGTAATTTAATATTAAAAATAAATTAGTACTGTATTTTCGCATGAAATCACCATCGAGAAATTTAAAATAAATCACATGGCAAAAATTAAAGTTTTGTAAACTTAATTTAAAAATTTGGATAAAATAAATTTTGCATGCAATTTAATAATGGTGACCTTTTTATGCGGCAGTCATCGCAGCGCAATTTTTGCGACAATATCTTCGGGTACATCAGCCGAAATAATCAAATTGTAATAAAATTAAAAGAAAACTTCGTTAAATAAAATTGTTAACTAAATATTAACGTTTATTAATTGTGCGCTTAATATGTTATATGTGCATAATATTTCTAAAAATCGTAATTCATCATTGTCCTTTGATGTGTTTACACACGAAGCGATAACATCCACAATTAACTGGTAAAATAGGTAGCATAATTAACTTTGGTACTGGTACTTACATACGTTCACTAATTATTGTCGAAATACTTATAAAAATCTAAATTACTTAAATTGTCTGGAAAACAAATTTCAAGTAAATCGTTGCTTACGCACTTTTCCATTTGCAAATTTGCTTATGATTTCCTCATAGAAAATATCTGAGCTATATCATTTTCGATGTACAGCAGGAATTGATTAGTACTAGAGTCGAAGGTACATTTTATTTAGCTTAAACTTATTTAAGTTCTATTCATCTTTGGCCACATTAACTCAAATAATAACAAAAATACAGAAAGCTGTCCAAATGTTGAAGAATATATCTTGTCAATTATAGATCTGATGGATTGCTTTTGGGTGGCCGTTGAAGATCTAAGAAATTTTTAAAAAACGTGATTTCTTTTGAAATTTCTAATACCAAAAATGGTAATAATGATCACATGCTAGTTTTTTGCCAACTTCAGGTATGCTTCCTGGAAATTTTCTTCGGTCTTATTCATATCATAAATTAATTAATAAGAAAACATTTATTCTGAATAACATTTCTGGATTCGTTGGCGCTTCACTTTTATTTTATTATGAGAACATGTTCTTCTTTTTCTTGCGCGGACTATTACAAACTTCGGGCTTATTTCGGCTTCTTCAGCTATATATTTAGTGATGATTAGAGTCTTCATTAATCCTTCGCTTCTGTATTATTTCAAAAACTTTAAATATTTGTTCAATAATTTTTGTGGCATGTCATAGGTCTGCACACTCGAATCGCATGGATCTGCTGACAAGATTAACGTGGAATAAAATGTATTCTCAAATAACTAACTATATCGAAAACTCGAACTTGTCCAAATTGGCTGCAAGCGATTTAGCTTCAAGCTAACGGTATTTATATCAGTCTGTGAGGTCTGTCAGGCGCTTGCGATATTTTAACTGATGTTACTAAAACAAATAAAAGGTAAGTAATACAGTTATCACTAATCTACATTTCATGCCTGAAAAGTGTGTCATAATATCTCTGTAGGCCAAACAAAGTATTCTTGGTTTCTTCAGATTAGCGAGATGAAATTAAATTTTATTTTAACGGCTAAAAGTCAAATAAATACAAAAATATTTTAGAGATTTGATCACGCTAGCAATTCAGATATAAGAATATCGAAGTGAGTAGAGTTTAGCTGTATGGATTTTATAATATAATGTATGATATATCTATGTTACAGGTATAGTAAGCACCAATACAAATAACTAACATAAAGTCACTTAGTGCCTAAGTAACTTTGCTTTAAGATAGTCATTGAATCGTTAAGGGTTCATAAGGCATCCTTTAAGTCCTGCTAAGTAAGCACCATGGATTATTTCTTTTTTAGGAAAACTAATGTATAAAATAAGTTTTAAGAAATATCGGGAATGCAGTTTAGCTAATAACTAAATATGACAAGGTACCACATTTTTTATTTTGATAGTTGATAAGGTATTATTATTATTTTTCAGTGTTAAAAATATTAGTATTCCTTTCATTATTACAAATACTTGTTACTTTTGAGAACCATATAATCGTTCCCTTCTCTAGTAGTGATCTTAGGAAACGGAATGATTATGTGCAGGAAAATTATCGACTAATAATTATTGGCTATTGTCTACACCAGTTGTTTTTAACACTATATTATTTTTCTTGTGGCAAACGCGGCGCTTTAATTTAGCTAACAATTGAAATTTACACAGAAAGCGCTGGAACGTGCCCATACACATAGCAGTGATGGCGCTTCGAAGTCGATTCGCCGATCAAAGCAGCGGCAACATTGTTGTTAAGTGATGGCACTGAGGCGGGGTGTGGCGCCCCAGCCGCGATTTATCATATGAGGTCATTCATATACTAGTTACGTGCTAATCCAAATAATGAAAAGCGGATAGTTTTAATGGAAGAAAACATTTGGTTGAATCCAACTGCCAACCTCTTTATCACATCTCAAATGCTTGTTTATCATCGCTTTTTAAGCAGTTAGAACCATGGAAATTAATAAAGGCAAAGCCTGGTGAATAAGGTAGGTTTATGGGCTATTCAAATTTGATACCATGAATAATTTAAATTGCTAAACGGATTATGTCTGGATGGGCGTTATCGTGCTGTAACAATACACCAGAAGTCAGAAGTTTTTGTCGAATTTTTATGATTGCAGTGAAAATTTGATAAAAAAAAACATTACATTTGTTTGCATCGTAATTACTGAATTATTTATTGATAAAATTCACACTATTTGCTAGAGAACGGGAGTAGCATTACGGGAATGAACAATTGGCGCAGTGATCAGCTCAACCGCATCTATCATCTATTATCTCTTGCACGAGTAATAAATAAATGTCAAAATGCCTTACAATGCATTAAACGAATTGAAGACAACGTCATTTCTGTTTGTCGTAAATGTGTCTATTTATTCCATATTCGTGTGTTTCGTAATACTTGTGACTGATATTAAATTGGGTGTGATCGTTACTAAATTTATATATCGCTTTTATATGTAATAAACATATATATAAGGTTCGTTCCAATGAAACTCATAACATATATAACATATATATAAGGTTCAAATGACATATATATAAGGTTCGTTTCAATGAAACTCTCGGTAACAATATCATCTATTGCTAAACTGTATTTGATGCTAGTTTATAAGATGCGGTTAATTTACCGCAAAGAAATACTGCTTATTGTTTTACCGGTATGATGGTTTTTTAAAATTTCTCAACTTTCATTTCTTCCTTCTTTTACTTTCTTTCTCCTTTATACCTGTATTTCAACATATGGTGCTTTGCTTGATTGGAAAATACTTTTCATACGTTTCCATTTATCATCCACACTTTGACTCGTTAATATATTTTGTGGTGATATTAAGTTATTAAATATTGTTGTAAAATTATGCAATTGGAAACAGGAGTTGACAACAGTGTGTTTTTGTGAGGGCTAATATTTCCATAGGAATAGATTTTGTGTTCTCATTGTATGATCTTTTATTTTAATGGCCCGTGTGTAACTGAAAGAAAAAATCAAAGTTTACTTTGATAAAAATAGTTAAAAAACGCATTGTTTTCATAAAATATTTTCCAATTTTAAAAATAGTTGCCGTTTATTTTGTAGAAATTAATTATTCACAATTAAATGAAACTACGTGATGTAGTATTATTTCTACTTTCATTAAGTTATTTACCACGACCTAGGTTTCATTGTATTACAACATCTTGATGTTTCATTGTATTACACCTCAAGATGTTGTAATACAATGAAACCTAGGTCGTGGTAAAAAACTTAAAGAAAGTAGAAATAATACTACATCACGTAGTTTCATTTAATTGTGAAAATATTTTCCATCAATTTTCTTTACATATGATTGATTTTGCTACAACTGTTTATAACTAATTATTCTAATTACTTATTAAAATGTTATGTTGGAAAATTTTATTCAAATTTATTACTTAAATAGTAATCAATCACTTTTTCCTTATATAGATAAAATTTAGTGTGAGTAAAATACCCCACTCCATTTTAAAATGCACCTTCCCTAACTTGCACGAATTTATCACGGTGACAACTAAACTAAAGTCATTAAAACATAGAAAAGTGAAAACGATCATAGACGTTTCCATGAAAAATATATTTTACAATGAAATTATTAAAACATTTTTAATTCCGCTCCAAAATTGAATCAACAATCGTAACGAAAAAGAATACATCGAAAATATGTTAATTTCAGAAATGCTCACTAAATAAATGTGGTGAAGTATCCCCCTAATGCCAGTCCTAGGGGAAAAGGGAAGTGATGCTTTATGACAAGGAAAAATTATTTTACGAGTAAATTATGTTTGAATAGGTACGTTGAGTAAAAAGTTGTGTATTGTCTCTTCTTGTCGTTTTATGTCTTTTGCTACCATTGGCGCCGCACATCGTGCAGTTTGCGACAAGCAGGATGAGTCTGTCGATTATTTTGGTGCGACGGTCGGAGGTTTCGTCCTTTTGCTTTTCTTCCCTTTGCTTCATACATTTTCTACCTTTTTCTATTGAATATTTTCATCATATTTGTTTATTATCTACTATGACACCACGTATATATATATATATATATATATATATATATATATATATATATATATATATATATGTATGTATATGTGTGTATGTGTGTGGTATGTATGTAGTATATTCATTTATTTGATTGAATTACGTTTAATTTTTGGATATGATTTTATCACGAGATTAATAATTAAATAAACATAATTAAACATGTGATCTCTAATAACCAATTGAGGCAATCCACTGTTTTGTAGTTTTTACCAGAGCTCAGCAACCGGAAATAAATAAGATTATATAAAAAAAGTTAAGCGTATTTAAAGTATTTAATACTTCTATTAAACTATTTACAAATGTTAATATAATTTTTCACTGTTTGAATATATTATTAGCTGGTATATCTTTCACAGCGTAAATATTGTTAACATTTTACAAACCATGAAATTTAGAATCATCGTTGTAGCTAAACTTCTGGTAATGTTGGGTTTTTTATAATTTTGGCTTTAAAATTTTCGGTGATTGAAGACAAAAGAATTTTTATGGACGTAACAGTTTAAGAATCCTTGTAACAAGATAAAACAAGTCCTTCAAGTAATAGCCAGAACGAAATATGACATTAAACCAAAAAGTTTTTAATTAATTATTTTCGCCCTCTGAAAATGTCGTATCTTTATGTGTCAACTATTGAGCTACGTGCCGGTTAGTATGCTTTGCTGGTTTGTATGCACTGAGGGTAATTTCAAATTTCTACTTTGAATGGTGATTAAAAAAATGGCTGTGACAGACGGAAATTCAGGCGGACGGGCGGAGACTTTAGTGATCTTAAGATAGTTCCATTTTTTTCTTTTGAGGTATGGAACCCTAAAAAACAAATTTTTTATTGTGTGCTGCGTCAAAACCCGTCTAGAAAGATGTTTTTTCCTTAATTACTTATATCTAAACCATCAAAAGCTCCGCTTCTCAGTTTTATTATTTTTATTTAAATTTTAACACAAATGACACGTTTTAATTTTTACGGTTTTGCATACATTATATGCAAGATAATTTTCTTAGCAAGGTAGCCTTTAGGTTAATCGTTTTTCTTCTTTATATTGATAAACTTGAGTGTTAAAAGCTTGAATGTATTGTAACTTGTTGAATTACGATTTCTAAAGAGCGTTTTTAATTTGACAGCTTTCAATTTTTAATAGAGCGTACAGGTTTCTGTAAAATTATTTATTTTCTTATGATATGCTTAAAGGAGATAGGTAATTATTTTTTTACTTGTACAACTTTAAAAAAAAATTAAATGAAAAAATATTCATAATAAATATACGTAGGACATGTCCAATGCACATATGAGGTTGTGAATATAGATTTAAGAAATGAAGCAGCACTCGAAGAAAACATATTTTTTTTAAAACTAATGCAAATACTTTTGTAGCTCACGAAATGAAATAAATTGGCGTACCCTTAATAAATAAAAAATATAATACAAAATAACTAACTATTCTGAATTTCTGAATGCGTGAATTTGGCAATGAAAGTTTAAATTATTCGAATTTATGAATTCGGCCATTAAAGTTTAAAGCACTTAAGAAGTAATGAAAAATAAAACTTATTCTTAGTTCAAAATATCTTCAGCAAAAATATAGCATAGAGGCAGCCCCCACCCGACGCTTCAACTAAATAAAGTACTTGCAGTGTTACGATGTTTCTAATAGTGAATCTTTGATAAATAGGGTAAAACCGGGATAGATGCCGCAGTGGGATAGGTGCCTCGTTTTCTAAAACTCATATTTCCGAAATAGCTACCTACGTTTTAATAGGTTAAAACGGGAGCGCAGACGCCGCACACCTCAGTCCCCGCAAGTGCGTCGTTCAAAGCGGACGTGTTTTGTTCCTGTGTGCAATAATCTCCGCGGCGAACGTGTCAAACAGCTCGGACTTTTTTATGTAAATATTTACAGCTTCATAACTTTACAAGTAGTAATTAGTTCCATACAATTTTTGTTATATCAGTACACAGGTTATTAAATTACACATCCATATTCATATAGTTGTTGTTTTGTGTTTATTTTAGTAAAAATATATAAGGGCATCTATCCATATCAAAAAGGATAGTCGCCTTGATTTTTCGCGGTATAGGTGCCCCTAAGAACTAACTAACTTGTTACAGTATACATTTCATTTTAGGGATGTAATAAAGATTTTAGCACATAAGTATATTTGTAATTGTCTGTTTTAGATGACTCATGCCACGAAAATATAAGAGAAAGGCGGGTGTTCAAGCTCGAGTGGTATCTTGGACTGCAGATAAATTACAACCAGCTTTCAATGAAATGGACAAAGGGATTATGGGGATCAATGAAATATCCCGACTCTTTGGAATTCCATCCAGAACTTTAAGAAGGCGTTACGCTGCTCAAAACAAAACACAATTAACACTGGGGAAACATCCTGTCCTTGGGTTTCCAAATGAAAAAAGGTTGATAAACCACATTCTGAAGCTAGCAGATGCAGGATTTCCTCCTAACAGGCAGACAATATGTATGCTAGCATATCAATTTGCTGAAAAACTAAAACTAAAACACAAATTTGACAATGAAAAGCAATCGGCCGGAAATGCATGGTTCAGAAGTTTTATTGAGAGGAATCCAGAGTTATCCATCAGACAAGCTGAAGGCTTATCTGTTGCTAGAGCTAAAGGTCTTAGTAGAGAAGAAGTGACTAACTTCTATGAGCTTTTAACTAAAGTTATGACCGATAATGGCCTTTTGAATAAACCTGAAAGGATATATAATATGGACGAATCCGGTGTCCAGTTAAATAATAAACCCGGAAAAGTTGTCGCCAAGAAAGGTGCAAAGGTAGTACATTCGGTTACATCCGCAGAGAAAGGTGAAACTATGACAATAGTGGCCTGTTGCAATGCAATTGGTAATTTTCTTCCACCAGTTGTTATAATAAAAGGTGTAAATAAAAAACCGGACTTTGAAAATGGACTTCCAGAAGGCTCAAAAGTGTACATGAATAAAAAGTCTGCGTACATCAATTCTGAGCTTTTCTACAAATGGCTAATAGAACACTTTGTACCTCTGAAGCCCCAAGGTAAGGTTTTGCTTATATTAGACGGACACGCATCACATTCATCTGCGCCAGACATGCTGCAAGCTGATATTGATAATGACATCATTTTATTGTGCTTACCCAGCCACACAACTTCAGCTCTACAACCATTAGACAAATCATTTTTCGGATCATTGAAAACGTATTTCAACCATGAAACCAATCATTTCATGCGAACAAACCCCAACAAAAAGATCAGCCGTTACAATGCTGGAACGCTTATACGCAATGCTTGGACTCGCGCAGCTACTCCTTCCAACGCAATTGGTGGCTTTAGAGGAAGCGGGATTTATCCACTAAATCCAAATGCTTTGCCCGATACTGTTTTCATAATATCAGATATCGCACTACGCGAAGCAATTCCTCGCGAACCATCTGAGTCTGCTGCCTTTGTAGGACCGACATCAACGCCTCTGCCTCAGGCTTCTTCTTCGTTGGATCGCCAACCAGAACTCGTGGATGCAAGAGAAAATACAGAACGTGCACCTGAAGAGGTTGAACCAAGAATACAAACACCTCCATCTCAGATTTCTTCTTCGATAGTTGATTGTCAACCAAACCTAGCCAGTGAACGTATAAATATAGGCAACATAGATCCAAATCGAACACCGGAAAATCTGATACCGACTCCATTAACCAGGGAATCTCCTAGCCTTCTGATTGATCCAGACATTATAGAGGATATAAGTATTGTCGATATTGGTGACGATACAATTGCACAGTTTTTAGATAGCATACAAGAAAAAGAAACACCTTCAAAATTTTTGGTCGAAGCATCACCAATACCACACATTCCTTTAACAATGTCCAAAAGGGTAAAACAATGTGCAGATATTCTAAATACAGACGAAAAAATTTAAAAAAAGAACTATATTGCTGAAAGGAAAAAATTACAAATACAAACTATGTTAGATAAAAGAAACAAGACTAAAACTGAAAAGAAAGTAAAAACTAATAAAAACAAGACTGATACTAAAGGAAAAGAAAAATTAAAGGAGGCAAACAAAGAAACCAAAGATAAAGAGCGAGTTAAGAGAGTTTATAAAAGAAAAAGGAGAAATACTTATTATAAAGATGACTACAGTGAGACTGATTTTAGTGATGATTTTAGTGAGAAAGAAAATTATAATTACGTTAAAGTAAGTGAAGGAAGAGGAGCTCAAAAAAGACAAAGTATTTATAGTTCAAGTAGTGATGGTGGAGATTATCCACTAATTAATTATGAAACAAAAGGAAAGAAAACCAAAGGTTTACCTGTTAAGAAAACTAACAAAGACAAACAAGAAAGCTTTGAAGATAGAAACGAAATAAAAAGTTCACGTAAAAGACATATCATTTTAAGTTCAAATAGCGAAACTGAAGATAAACCAGGTACTTACTCTAAAATGATAGAAGAGAAATGTAAAGATTTGTCTGTGAAGAAAAATAAGAGAGAAAAGCAAGGTAGCTCTAAACATACAGATGAAAATAATTGCATAGAATGCTTTGACAGCTATGAAAATACAAAATCGAAATCCGATTGGATTCAGTGCATTTCATGCCAGAAGTGGTTGCATGAAACCTGCACACTATTCAAAAATTATTGCTCAAGATGTGGAAAAGAGAGACTATGAGTACATGTTGATTTTTTAAACTTTTATTACTTACCTACTTGATTAAGCTAATTAAAAATTATTCATTACTTTTTGTTACATTCTTTATGATTATTTTACTTGAAGATGATTTACATAACATGTTGATTGATATGCCTCAATAAAACAAATTTTAATTATGCATATTTCTATTATTTTATTCCATACGGCATCTATCCCACACCATGGGCATCTAACCTCCTTAATATTTTCATGGTGGGACATCTATCCATATAGGGAAGGCACCTATCCTCAAAAAATGGGTCTGCAGAAACTCATTTTTTGCCCAACCAGTAATTGCTAGGCCATCTAAAATAAGCCGTAATGTAAGAAAAAAGACCAAATAAGTAATATTGAAAGTTTTTTTTAACGATATATTATTAGATTCGAAATAAAGAGACAATTTCAAAAAGTGAGGCATCTATCCTGACTTTACCCTATATAATAGAAAGACGATCTATTTTCAAGAACTTAGAAATGAAAAGGAGAACAGCTAGAAGATCTTAAAAAAATTGACACGAATAATTACTCATCCTTTTTAATTTATTCACAAAACTTTCATCAGATAGTGTTCAGAAATATAAAACTTTATATCTTTGTTCAAAATAATTTTTATTATTCGAAATATGTTCCATTGGCTTCAAATATTTTTGTTGCTCATCAATTATTAATAAAAGCGTTTTCAACTGATACTTGGTTTGGAATTATTTTTTTTCAAAGAAAACTGATTATAATTCATATGTGAAAATTCAGTTAAAAGAAGAGGAAAAGCTTCGTAAGCCAACTAGTTAACATTATTGGAGAATGTCTTATAAAGTACTAAAATGCGTATTATCATATATAAACTGATTCAAGTAAGGCCAGCATTGATAAATCAAAAAGGACAATTTGACCAATTTTGATCAATTGACAAAATTGAAATCGAAATAGGTTTGACCTTTGTTGACCTTTGCTGACCTTAGTTGAGCCAGTTTGATTACAAACTCTATTGATAGTAGACTTCAGCTGTCATTGTTTCATCTGGTTGCAAAAAATCGTAATGGAGTGACTATGATTATTGCAAACTACCTTATTGAATATGTTTAGGACCTTCGTTTTATCGAAACGCTAAGTTGAATTTGGACGACCGTGATGCGAAATCCAATTCCCATCATAGATTTTAATTCGACCGAGAAATGGACCATTCTTGTTTCTTATGATTAAAAAAGGGCAGACTTCCCTTCGCTTACTGGCGTTCATGACCTTCGTGGAATACCTACTTACCATGCTTCTTGAGTTTTCTAATTACCTTTAGTTGGTAGGAGGCTACACCGAGCTCTATGGGGGCAGAGAGGTTGGTATATGTGGTATGTAGTTTAACTCTTTATCTAACTTATGAGACATTTGAAAAAAAGCCAAAACAAAGAGTTACTTTTAAATTTTGCAAATCAAAGTTATTTCCATCACTTTTTTTGCGATCCTTGTTATCTTATACTATTAAACGAGCAATTCTTGTATGTATGTATATATATATATATATATATATATATATATATATATATATATATACATATATATATATGTAAATGGTTTCTCGGAAACGGCTCTAACGATTTTGATGAAATTTGGTATATTTATTGCGTGGAAGCCCATTTAATTTTCTGGGACTTCCTTTAGATCCTTTTCTATTTTTATTTCTTTTTATGTCTGTTTTAAAGAAGACGCCTTTATATCCCACTTTTACGTCTACACTGAAAAAAAACAAATATATTAAACATTTTTAAAATTTCCGGCCATACACAGCGCTCAATAATTTTATTGCGATTCGACAATTTATTTGAATATAAATTAAATCGTAAATTAAGGTGGAGCTCATTAATCAGTCGCATAGTTGCTTGGTTGCAGTGAAGTGTGGGTTGGATTTAAGGACAATTATAAGTAACTATGCGATATTTTGTTATTACTGCCTATCTAATTTTGACAGAAGATGCTTTAGAAATACAGTACAGTACGTTTTTAATTACATGTCAAAGTGACATTAGCTTCAGGGTTCACACAGCACTCTTATTTTAATATCGTTGCGTGCACACATAGCATACATTATCACAGAGAATAAAAAAATAGTTCGCATGTGCGATCCATAGTGACGTGCTGTCCATTAAAATCAAATGCATTTCATATACATGAATTACGAGTTTGATAACAAAACATCGTTAAAAAACCTATAAGGCACAAATAAAATTAAATAAAGGACCAAAATGAATTGAATCGTACGACATTTCATTTAAATGAATAGATCCATTCAACATTTTTTAAAACGTTAATGATTGTAATGCAATCCGGTTTTTTCTACCATTAACCCAAAGTTTTGAAATGATCTGTTTCTGATTTGGGAGGATATAAAGTTTTACGTCGATTTTGAGCAAAATTATCGTCTAACGATGAAAAGTTTTTAAATCAATCCTTATGGAAAATTACTAATAAGTATAGGAAAACGAATGAAATATAATTAAAATTAAATAAATAAAACATACTTTTTCTGACCTAACCGGGAGTTGATCGCATGACCTGTTGCTTACTGTTCAACTCTTGATATCACTACGTTGCATCCTTTAAATGGCGATATGAAAATTTAATATAACATCGTAAGTAGTTATATTAATAAATATGCTGAAATGTAAATATACAAATAATGTTTGTATAAGTGATTAATTAATGAGAAGCAATCTATCCTAGAAGCTAAGCCCCAAATTTAATAATTAATCGCATTAACTAAATATTTGTAATTTAAATAAATATCCATACAGTACCTTTGCTTCTAAAGTCTTTCTTTTACCGAACTTTTAAGTCACTGTTTCGAAGGCTATACTATTCTAATAAACAAGGCAATGTGATATACTTCACAAAAATCAAAGTAATGTTAAAGTGCTAAAATTAAATACATGAATCGGGCATTATAGCCATTTATTTTAATACATTTTCCCATAAACAGAATTACTACCAAATTGAGTACATGTTGTAACGTGATACATAATTTTTCGTAATAAATTTCATGCAAATGTTTGGCTTTAAAATGTCAATATATTTTTGAAAATGCTTTGTTCCGAAAGACGAAAAAATGAAATATGGAATATTTCATTTTTCGTTGAAAATCGTAAATTTTCGAGGGTCATAATTCAAATTATTATTAGTCGAACGGAAAATTATGTATTTTGGAATTTGATTTTAAAGAAATATTTAGGGTTTAATTTTGTACTGAACGATTTTTAGAAAAATTTAACAAGACAAAAATTTATTTCTACCACTTCTTAATAAATTTTGTAGTTAAAAATACTACAAAATTTATTAAAAACATTTAGGAAAACTATTTTAGTAGTTTAGCCTGAATTATTCCCCAATTTCACCTAAATATAAATTCGGTGCCTGGTCCGTAAGGCTTTTTTTGCTACATTGCCATATTAAATTATTTTATTATCTTTACACAAGCGAATGCAATGTTTCCAAGAAGTAGGAACATTTCTGGACAGAATACAGCCCATGAGCTATTAGGATTTATTTTAGTATTATTGTCGAAATACAATGTAACAAAAATTTAATGTGGATAAATGTCTCTTTGAATTTATATTTATTCACCATGGTCTAATAAATAGCTACTATTAATTGTAAAAAAAATAAGTGGTTATAATCAAATAATATATATTTTTTCGTAAAGCGTAAAATCAAAGTTAATATAGGTGTATAATAGAAATGAATTGATTACATGTAAATTGAATTCAAGATACAGTGTTAAAAATGTTAAAACCTCATTTTCGAATGTAAGCTTATTTAATCGAATTAAGTTAATGCAAGTCATCCAATATATGAATAAATTTGTTAACAAGAAGAGAGCGGGTATATTGATAAAGTAGTAATATCGAAAATAAAGTAAACATAAGTAAAAATATGTTAGTTTTAGAATATCACAGTCAATATGTAACATAAACAGCGTCTCTTCTAAAATGAATGTACAATGGCTTTTTCAGTAGTCTATCAGGAGCGGAGCAAACGTAGTAATTGGCAGATCTTACTAAAACCGTTTACGTTTAAAAAACTGAGTGCAGGTTGTGTTTGCGCAATTGCTTACTTTATATTTTTAATTAATTTATAGAAGACTTTTCGTCTTATTATCATAATAATATAAAGTATTCCGTTTTATTGCCTCTAAAATTTAAGGCGATATGGTGATACATTTTGAAATCTAAGTTGGTGAATAAAAAAAAACAAAAAGGAGCAGCGTTGCGATAGCGTTGGTCCTGATTTTTCTCACGATATTTTAAGATGCCAAAAATAAATCAAGTACGCAAATTTGAGAGTAATTTCATGGTATCAATACGTTGCTCTTAATAGTTTATGATATAAATCATATTCGCGTAAGCTAAAATATCCAGAAATAAATTTGGAGCAAATAGAATTTTTCATGCCGTTCGTCAGGCCCTTAAAAATCAAACGGCTAACGGTATTTATTTGTATGAGCCGATGTTAACAATTAATTAATCTTTCTATCTATCACTGGACTATCACTGCTAAATCACTGATAATTATTTGTGTTAACTAACGCTTGTCCATTCTTAAGAAACCTGCCAACAACAGTGAGTTGTAATTTAAAAAAAATATAAAAAATATCTAATGTAAATAAAATTGGAAATATTTTGAAATTATTATTAATATTATCTTTTACAGATTTCTTAAATATAGAAAACCAGGATTACGATGTATAACTCTCTTCAGTTCTCTAAACTGATATTCGCTGGTATGTTTTAAGCAATTCTTCATTCTCATTGTTTAAACCGTAATTGATCAACTTCTTAAATATTAAATAAGGCCATAAAACAGATAGAAATAAATATAAATTCCTTCAAATATATCAAATAATAAATAATAATTCATGCATATATAGCAGTATCTTCCTAATATTAAAACCTCAGCGGGCTTTCAATAAGCTTTCAATAAGCTTCAATTTGATTACTTTTCAAACTTTCGATGTAGGTAAAAGCTCACGAGAACGAAAGTACTCGTACTTCCAATATAGTTGAATATCGTGATTACGACTCCTTACGGATGTTTTTACGGAAAATTTTATTTATAAAACTTTAATGGCGGCTTCGAAGCCTAAATTTTTCGGAATAATTATGGTTTTCTAACTTAATACAGGATTTATTTAGTTAACAATGTCATTTTCATTTTTAGATTATTTTACTAAAATGAAAAATGGAGCCAGTTTAAAATACTCACAATTGTGTATGAAATTAAATAGATGATTTATTATTGTTCATTTATTTATTATTGTTCATTTATTTATTATTTTTCATTTGTTTATTATTGTTCATTTATTTATTATTGCACATTTATTAATTATTGTTCATTTATTTATTATTGTTCATTTATTTATTATTGTTCATTTATTTATTATTGTTCATTTATTTATTATTGTTCATTTATTTATTATTGTTCATTTATTTATTATTGTACATTTATTTATTATTGTACATTTATTTATTATTGTTCATTTATTTATTATTGTTAATTTATTTATTATTGTTCATTTATTTATTATTGTTCATTTATTTATTATTGTTCATTTATTTATTATTGTTCATTTATTTATTATTGTTCATTTATTTATTATTGTTCATTTATTTATTATTTTGCATTTATTTATTATTGTTCATTTATTTATTATTGTACATTTATTTATTATTGTTTATTTATTTATTATTGTTCATTTATTTATTATTGTGCATTTATTTATTATTGTTCATTTATTTATTATTGTACATTTATTTATTATTGTTCATTTATTGATTATTGTTCATTTATTTATTATTGTACATTTATTTATTATTGTAGATTTATTTATTATTGTTCATTTATTTATTATTGTTCATTTATTTATTATTGTACATTTATTTATTATTGTTCATTTCTTTATTATTGTTCATTTATTTATTATTGTTCATTTCTTTATTATTTTTCATTTATTGATTATTGTTCATTTATTTATTATTGTTCATTTCTTTATTATTGTTCATTTATTTATTATTGTTCATTTATTTATTATTTTTCATTTGTTTATTATTGTTCATTTATTTATTATTGCACATTTATTTATTATTGTTCATTTATTTATTATTGTTCATTTATTTATTATTGTTCATTTATTTATTATTGTTCATTTATTTATTATTGTAAATTTATTTATTGTTGTACATTTATTTATTATTGTGCATTTATTTATTATTGTACATTTATTTATTATTGTTCATTTATTTATTATTGTTCATTTGTTATTGTTCATTTATTTATTATTGTTCATTTATTTATTATTGTTGATTTATTATTGTTGATTTATTTATTACTGTTCATTTCTTTATTATTGTTCATTTATTTATAATTGTTCCCTTTATTTATTATTGTTCATTTATTTGTTATTGTTCATTTATTTATTATTGTTCATTTATTTATTATTGTTCATTTATTTATTATTGTTGATTTATTTATTATTGTACATTTATTTATTATTGTACATTTATTTATTATTGTTCATTTATTTATTATTGTACATT
This sequence comes from Druceiella hillmani, assembly GCA_039881145.1. Lineage (NCBI taxonomy): Eukaryota > Metazoa > Arthropoda > Insecta > Lepidoptera > Hepialidae > Druceiella > Druceiella hillmani. The sequence continues at coordinate 12,178,698 of JAYKKI010000016.1, read as the reverse complement.
TATTTATTATTGTTCATTTATTGATTATTGTTCATTTATTTATTATTGTACATTTATTTATTATTGTAGATTTATTTATTATTGTTCATTTATTTATTATTGTTCATTTATTTATTATTGTACATTTATTTATTATTGTTCATTTCTTTATTATTGTTCATTTATTTATTATTGTTCATTTCTTTATTATTTTTCATTTATTGATTATTGTTCATTTATTTATTATTGTTCATTTCTTTATTATTGTTCATTTATTTATTATTGTTCATTTATTTATTATTTTTCATTTGTTTATTATTGTTCATTTATTTATTATTGCACATTTATTTATTATTGTTCATTTATTTATTATTGTTCATTTATTTATTATTGTTCATTTATTTATTATTGTTCATTTATTTATTATTGTTCATTTATTTATTATTGTAAATTTATTTATTGTTGTACATTTATTTATTATTGTGCATTTATTTATTATTGTACATTTATTTATTATTGTTCATTTATTTATTATTGTTCATTTGTTATTGTTCATTTATTTATTATTGTTCATTTATTTATTATTGTTGATTTATTATTGTTGATTTATTTATTACTGTTCATTTCTTTATTATTGTTCATTTATTTATAATTGTTCCTTTATTTATTATTGTTCATTTATTTGTTATTGTTCATTTATTTATTATTGTTCATTTATTTATTATTGTTCATTTATTTATTATTGTTGATTTATTTATTATTGTACATTTATTTATTATTGTACATTTATTTATTATTGTTCATTTATTTATTATTGTTAATTTATTTATTATTGTTCATTTATTTATTATTGTACATTTATTTATTATTGTAGATTTATTTATTATTGTTCATTTATTTATTATTGTTCATTTATTAATTATTGTTCATTTATTTATTATTGTTCATTTCTTTATTATTGTTCATTTATTTATTATTGTTCATTTATTTATTATTTTTCATTTGTTTATTATTGTTCATTTATTTATTATTGCACATTTATTTATTATTGTTCATTTATTTATTATTGTTCATTTATTTATTATTGTTCATTTATTTATCATTGTACATTTATTTATTATTGTTCATTTATGTATTATAGTTCATTTATTTATTATTTTTTATTTATTTATTGTTGTTCATTTATTTATTATTGTACTTTTATTTATTATTGTATATTTATTTATTATTGTTCATTTATTTATTATTGTTCATTTATTTATTATTGTTCATTTATTTATTATTATTCATTTATTTATTATTGTTCATTTATTTATTATTTTTCATTTATTTATTATTGTTAATTTATTTATCATTGTACATTTATTCATTATTGTTCATTTATGTATTATAGTTCATTTATTTATTATTTTTTATTTATTATTGTTCATTTATTTATTATTGTACATTTATTTATTATTGTTCAATTATTTATTATTGTTCAATTATATGCGTAGTTCATAATTGACACAGCCAGTTGTGTCAACTGGCTGTGTCACTTATTGCTACAAGAGCAGCTTCTTATAGCTAACAAATATATTTTTAGAGAGAAGTGGTTTTATTTGTTTACTAGCGCATTCCTATCTATTATATATGTTATTATATTGCACCATAGTATAGAGAAGTACCTAGTAGAGTACTTCAGTATTTCAGTAGCCCATGCAAGTTAAAACTTACCCAAAAAACACGAATTTTCTTTATAAAATGTGACCCTAGAGCAATCAGTTACTTTAACTTTCCATCATGTGTAAGCAATTCCATTACAGTTGTTGCGTTTGTAATATTTATTGTAAATTAAATAAATCTACAATTAAAAGTAATTACGGTTGTTCACTTGCAACTCGATTTTTAAAATAACTCTATAATGACTTCTAAAAGAATTCTAAATTTACTGAAAATTAAATAGGTATTTCCGGAGTTTTCATGAAATAGGTATCTCCAAATATGATACGTCACAAAGTTCAAATTCAGACACAAAATTTTTGAAAGGAGTTAAAAAGTAATCAACATTTATTGCCTTTTAAATGTATAACCACCCAGTTGAATTAAAAATAAACTATTAACTAATAGCAAATGCTCTAGATGAATATATTTCCCAATAGCGACATTCGTTCTGTGTATTTGTGTGAATGAATGTGACGTCCCTAGTAAGTTTCATAAATTGGTTTGGTTCATCGGTATATATGAAATACAATAGGCCACAATGGGCGCTTTGTTATACCTTAATGGCTATTTCTTTTAGAAAAGAAAGTGTTTACAAATTATCACGAAAATAACCTCTTTTCACAAAAAGAGAATATGTCTCATTTGTTTGATTGGTGATTTTTGCAAAAAGTTTTTAAAGGCTAATATTTTTATTTTGTCAACACACGCGTTCGAAATCATATAAATTTTTGCAGTTTGTTTTAAATTGAACGAATTATCTTTAATCAGGTATAAGGCATTATTTGTTACGAACATAATCCAAGTTAATTGAGCTAGGACCATATTTAAAAGTTCGATATTAAAAACCTCTTTTTATCTCTCAATACATATATAATGTATTAGAAGATGGAGATCATTCCTTTTACGTAAATTTTGATGTGAAACATCTATAGGCGCAGGTATAAACTGGATCGTTGGCGTAGCGACGCTTGCCGTGGCGACGGGTCGCCACGATATACTAAGGTGTATATATATAGTTTATATGTAGTAGAGTGTACGGTATAGCGACGTGTCGCCATGCGCAACCGACTACGCGATCCCCTCCTCACTCAGTTCGACTGTTGTTTACTACGGTACACATAACCTGTGCTTTATTATTGATGTGAAACATCTATAGGCGCAGGTATAAACCGGATCGTTGGCATGGCGACGCTTGCCGTGGCGACGGGTCGCCACTCTATACTAAGGTATATATATATAGTCTATATGTAGTATTTTTGTATTAATTGTAAATAAATGTTTATTAAATAAAGTCACCATTTTCTGTAAGAAATTCGTAGTACTTTATTTTTTCATTATGCTGTAATTAGTTCCTGTAATAATCTTGTCTTTTATGCATATTACTTGTACAAACACGATGTTTCCAGGCGTCCCGTGACGGCTTACTGTTTTTTTTGAGTACTTTACGTACCCTTTATATAGATTCGTGTGTAGATATGTTTTCATTATCTATTTACATATTTTTATATGCCAACCTCATCTGTTTCTAAACTACTTTGATAATGTGTCAGAAGCCAACTAGTAATCTCTAACTAATCCGCTGCCCTACAAAATATTAATTCATTTAATCGACAACAATTTGACGGGATTATCTGCTATATATTTTAATGACTTCCTGTTTGCTTTAGATTAATACTCAAATAAATGAATAACCACATACTTTTGTTAACGTTTAACCGTAATGTCGACGTAGGTGGGTGTTTTATTTAAAAGCCTAACGTGCTTAATAAGAATGTAATCATCGTACTTAAAAATCATTTGGTTTCAAAGCCACATTACGAACTAGATATTTTCTTTCTTAAGGTTTCGCAAGAACCTAAAGCCCCACAATAAACCAGAAATTGCTTTGCCATGTTTCAGTAATGGCTGAAAACGCAAAGGTATAAAAACAAAATTGACGCCACGAAAATTCTATTTCTTGCTCACAATTGCACCCAGACGTGTTTGTGGTTTTGAAGGAGCTCATTCGCTCGTTGAATATTAATGACAGTTATGAAGCTACGAATTTTAACGAAACGCTACGAATTCTAAATAGTATTTACAAAATTCACGCTTACTCGATGATCAAAGTCTTTTATCCCATTAGTTGTCCAAATTCGATAGAATTTAAATATATTATGCGGCTATTAAGTTACAGATACAATTACTTTTCGTTTTTCCGGAGTATATTCATTTTAGAGAACTGTAAATGAAATAAACACCGATCCGGAGAATAATATTAAGTAAAATATAAATAGACGTAGATGGTATTTAGGAAATTTGATTACCGATTTTTTAAATTGTGTGCATGAAATTATCTTACACAAGATACTTAATGATGAATATAGTTTCGTTAATGGCTTCGTAAACTTGTGGTGTGGAGTAAGTCACGATATTTCTAAGTAAATATAAGACGGGAAACTACGTTAAGATATAATTAAAAATAACGGAATAAGCACTATGTTCCGTAATACGATTCGAACAAATAAAATTTCGTGAATATTTGTATTGAATTTAAGCAGTAATCACTAGTGGAGAAAATTGTCACTAACCTATGTCAGGGTGAAATATAAACACGAAAAGGAATATTTCATAATAAAACCGTTAATTTGTTACGTTTTTCTTAAAGTGAACTTGTAACTTTACAAGTTGTTTTTTCTGCCTAAAATAATCTTCATGAAAAAAATATCAGCTTAAGTCAATATTTTATTTTGATATACGACAGGCTATTTTTATTTTTGAAAAAATACAAATAGCCTATCGAGTACGAATACAATTCCGAAGTATGAATACTCCGTAGACACTGGGTACATTTGCACATCTGCACATATAATAAAACTAAAATTTCCATGCCTGAAAATCGGAAATATATAAAAAAAATTATTGGGTGGTGAAGGATAAGTAATATATTGGAATATATATAGGAAGAATATATTAGGATCCTATTTGAAATTTTCTCTGTTTGACTGTTTATTTCAAAGGATTTTCGAGATTAATTCGGATGGATTTTTTAGAAAAATACATAGGTTAACTTAAATTAACATTTAGTTTTTATTTCACTACACTTGGTTCACTAAATCAGCAAATATGTGAATTTAATTAGAATTCTACAAGAGACCCACCACTTAAGATGCAGTAAACAACAACCAAGAAGTGCCTAGATTCGTGTAGTACTTACACAAATGTGTGGTGTATCTGCGCACATCAATATTTACCTCTACGTGTATTTTAAATCGCGCTATGAAATTTTACACCCAGAAATTTATTTCCGAATTAAGTGGCTAAAAGTAAAGTGTCGAAGTATTGTCATAAAAAACAGCGTCGACATGTTTTTAGTGATCTACGCCATTAAAATTGCGTGCCCAGCTTGTGTGAGGAAGGGTGTATCGTAACTATTAAACTATTTGTAAATATTGTTACTATATCTCATCATGCTGAAAAATATTGCCTGGTATACCACTCGCAAAAATATAAATACCCTTTGATGGCTACGGCCTAGGCGTACGGCTTTTGATGGCTCGGCGCGTTGCCAGGACCCAAGAATTGATTTCGAGCCGCTCATAGAGGAGCTGGTCTGGTATTCTGATTGTCTGTAAGAGATTGTTTTCGTAGCGATAAGTCCGCAATATGTATTGTTAATATACATTAAAGTACGTAAACAAATGAATAAATCTGGTGAATTTCTCAAAAACTCTGACATTCGGAACCATCGCTATATTTCTCACAAATATTTTAGTTGAATCTCTTGCGACTTTTTTTGTTAATAATTTTGGCTTCGTTAGTTAAGAAAATGCAGAGACGTATGTATTTTGTAGACATTTTCTCTGAAAAATAGTTTTGGAATATTCATAACTCAATCTTTTTCCATATGGTACATGAATAAAAAAAAGAGGAAATGAAAATTTCACTTGACTCCTATTTCCAGGTATATTTCTACGGAAATTAGTTTAGACAAATTTACTCTATTGAAAGTAAGAAATTATCATGTTATTTGTAAATCGAAACATGTAAGTGTTCACCAGTAAGTAATAGTTCAGTCCCGCTAACATACATAGAATGAAATTCATTAATTGAAACTATGTGTCAGTGTCAGAGTTTCTAGATGAAATATGTCAAGCACCACGCCTACTTTGCCTGAGATAATGAATAAAGGGAATCGCACTCCATCTCCAAAATTAATATCTTCACCCGCACACGAAACCATTGTAGTAAGGGCGGACAAAATACACTAGTGGAACGGGGGACTAGGGTTATCCTATTTACATAATAGTAGAACCTTAACCTTTGCGTAACTAGAATAATCTAGCAAATAAATAAAATGATGCGAGTTATTTTAAGTCACGCTTCTTTACTATGCTTTTCTCGATAAAAATGATATGATGATATGATAAAAATGATTTTAAATAAAATATCTTTGCGACTGGACGTACAATCAAATCTTACGGATATATTATTATGAGCAACGACCATTCACCAAATCCCAATAAAATGCTCACAGCTAAGTCGTAGGTTGCCGAGACGCGGCTTAGAGGGTAGCCAACACTATGATGACGTATGCATAAATTGTCTAATACTTTATTGCAGTAATGATCCTATCCTGCCAGTGCGTAGGCATGTTTTTTATTACATCTCAAAAGTATTTAGGATTTAATTAATATATAAAAAAAAGTTTGAATATCAAATTATTACTCATAACAAATATCGCAACTTTAATCGTTAATATAGATAATATTAATTACAAAATACATTTATTTCACTAATCATAAATTTATAATTGCACCTTTTTACTAGAACCAAACCACCTTTTCTTTTTATTCTTCTTCTTTTTCTTTGAACGAGCAATTTCTTTCTTTTTCTTTCTTTTTGCTTCTGAAAGTAACCACAACATCATTTATGCCTATTTAACGAACACTTCGAAATTTGCGTTTAATTTCCGGAAAAACCTAAAAATCACTGGGTGCAAAGTCAAAATCGTACGGATGACTCATTAATTCTCGTCTAAAGGTATTTAAAATTTCATTTGTTGGTCCAGAACATTTAGTACTGTGTTTAACTCATAAATTGAGTTGAAGAGAGGATAAATAAATTTGTTTTGTAACTTTTTGTCGTAAATATAATAACGAATTGGCCAAAAATACAGTTTCATTATTTTTTAATTTGTTTCTAGTTCCGTGTCAAATTATAAGTGAGGTTTTTATCATTTGTACTTTATCTTTAATATGAAACCCAGGAGGGAAGTTATCGATAATAACGTATTTATTCCAATAATTTTAAATGCAAACAGACGAATAATAGATACATAATTTAATAGTTTGAAATATTACGAAGTACATAAATTACACTTTGTAGTGTTAAGAGAAAGATTGAAAAAACACACTGAAGAATTAAGTAGGAAACGTGCAAAAGAAGAAACAAGCATTTAACAATTAAGTCAAGCGATTTTTAAAAATCGCTTGACTTAATTGTTGTGTAATCACTGTAAAAGAAATTGTGGACGAGGATGTGGAAAAATATGTATGAATAAAAGTGATAGCCATTACTGGTGCCTCTAAGTGATATAATATAAAGAATGTTGTTAATCAGTCCCCTATGACTGAATAGATTATAGCAGATTGAGCTAAAAAAGAAATTGTCAATAAAATATAGTGAATGTTTCTTTTGGCTCCTGCAAAGCAGATTATATTTGCATCGGGCAGCTAGTGTATAAGATAAAGGTGTTGATCGAATCGCCATCAAGAGTACATAGATTCAAATTATAAAAACGTTGTTCATTTTGCGTTGATTATTTTTGATTACTGTAAGAGTATCGCCTTACGAATTCGTGACAAAACTTCGTAGAAATATGTTATTTTTACGAATCATATGTTTAGAAGAACCTTAATTTAATTGAGAGTAATTAATTAGAAACAGCATGGTGGAAGTAATATATGAACATGTAAGAATAAGAATACCCTCTACCGTCCTATTAGGTACGTCTACTGTGGAGCAGCTGGTCGGAATTGTTTCTAATCGAGTCTCGTATTCCTCTTAAACATAATGATACAGAATAGGAAAGGATCGACAATGACACATGTAATGTGAATGAATACAGACAAAGATCAGTTCATTTGGCTAATTTTCCTCAGACAATTTTCTGTTCTTTGTTTCAGAAATTGTGCTTATGTCTTTTAAGTAAGATGACGCAAGAAACTACTAAAGATAATGTTTTTAGCCAAAGTTCCTACAATTGTAAACCCCTTTATACAAATGCCTGACTGTATTCAATATTACTGTTGGCACTGCCTTTATTTGTATAAAATAATAGTTTGATATAAAATCCGATAATGAAAATGTTTTTCGTTATTGTATAAACTTCATATTAGTTGAAATTGAAATTATTAATTTAACTTTCATTACATTATTATTATATTTAATCTTTGTAGATTATGTCACGCTCCGCCTAAAATTACATTTTTCTTAAATCATTTTTTACAATTTTTTGTATGTGGATATTCGATAATAAAAAAAAATTACTTGAATTAAACTTGCTTGTAGGCTTATTTGAAAGCATCTGTTTGTTTCATCTCAATTAGCCTCGTTAGTAAATATTATCCAACTTGTGACCAATATACATACACATATATAATAAATAATATAAAATTTTAATTACGTGGAATCGTATGGTATTTATTACATTTTGCAAGCAACAATTCAAGAGAATGGATAAATACTTGTTTCAGCAAATAAATGATAGCAACTGTATAGATATATATACATATATATATATATATACTTAAGTTCGCCTGATATTAATCGGTTTTATTTATCAAGTGTAGTGTAATCCATGAATTGTTATCAATTCCTATTTTTTAATACCGTAAATGACATCCAATATACTAGGTTACATTATGATGAATGATCAAATTTTAGGGAGCGAATAAAAAACAGCAACTAAACCATACAATGAAAAAAAAGAAAACATAGTTTTTTTTTTTTTTTCTAATATTTTGTCGTTTTATTAAAGTAATAGAGAGACGGAGCAAGACGGAGAAATAATAGATATATTCTATTTCTGGGTAAAAACCTTTTCAGAACATTTTTGAATAATGTCTTTCGTACCGTAACTATTTATATATTTTAATTTGGTCACTAACTCAGAGCTCTTGACTCGGAGCTGTTAATAGTAATCAACATAGCTACGTAACTACTCTCGGTAACTTGATAAGTGAATCAATGTGGGAATCACCCTCAAGTCGGAGAGAAGTTTGTTATTTTTACTACGATGCAGCGTACTACTTAACCAGATACGGTATAACCGGAAAATATGGGTATCTAGCAGGTGAGTAAAATATATACTGTCGGTAGGTGGACATCTTAAATGTTTTGATAAGAACCATTAAAGTACAATAGGTTTCGGCACCTACAGGCCACCAATTTAGAAATAAAATAAAAAGAGAGCAGCGAGTGCCAGCGAAAGTCATATTACTGACTAAATACAGATTTTATGACTAAATACAGAGAAAAAGATTAAATACAGTGACAAATTAATAAAATAAAGCATAGTTTCGAAATAATTTAATTCAAAGAAACATTTTCCAATGAAAAAGAGGTAGTTTTTTGAAGCTCCAGCAAACAATGAAAAGAAGACAATTTTTGAGTGAAATGACATTTTGTCGATTATCTTCTATTTTTTATTTGACAATGCCATAGATTTTTACTTGACAATGCCATAGAAAATTAAATTACTTTTAAATTTCCTCTTTTGATTGCTTTAATTTATACCAGTAAGCTTTTAGTATCGAGGAGAAAATTTTAGTTTGTTTTTCTAAAACATTTTCAAAATTTCATCGTCTATGTTCTTTTAGCTTTACGTTTTTTACTTTGATCGCGGAAATTTTTAATAAAATCTATGAAATATATTTGACCGTCTCTCGGATAAAGTTTTTAGTTTTAAACAGCAAAAGGTCACATTGACATTCATCATGTCAAAATTACTTTTTGCTTTTTAAAATAATTATATCGTATTTTTAGGATTCCGTGTTTAAATCGGGAACCTTTATGATTTCATAATATCCATCCATGCATATGTTATATCATCACGGTTTTTTCAATAGGTTTCGGTCTATATGTAAAAAACTGTGCATGTAAATTTGACTTATATGCAGATTACAATTATTATGTAGCAAAATACTAAGAAAATTGTAAACTATTGTATAATGTACTTCTTCCAACATGCTAAGCGGAGTATATTCTTCCAGTTTTCACAAGTTGCTTCACATAAGTGCGGAAAATGATTACTATTCGGTTGGCTAAAAAGTAACGAGCGTTTTTCGAAAATTGTCTAGAAAATATGGGAACGTTCCAGAAGTTTCCGTGATCGAAGATATAGAAAGCGCGCGGTACATTTTAACTGAATCAGTAGTAACAAAGGCGCTGCACTGTTAACACGTATAAAATATGTACGACATTAAGACGCCTGTGAGATACTGTTTACTCTACGAGTACCAATCTGATCACTTTGCTGCCGAAGCTACGCGTAACGCGTAAAATGAAGGTTCCAGTGATTTCGTAGCGGCGATTATTCCCGGAGTGATCAACCGGGCTTTGGTCGACAGATGGAATTGGATAGCAACAGTTTAAAATTGGTAAATTGCAACCACGAACAAAGTTAGATTTGGTCTTACAAGTCAAAGAAAGACGAATAAGAAGACAGAACTTAAGAAACTAAAAAAAAATTAAACAGAAGTTAAGAAACTATCTTTAATACATTTTGAGGTGCTGGTGAATGATACATTGTTGTGAATCCTTGTGAATTACCTTCTATATTGCATACCTATTCATATGGTATCTTGTCGTATCCTATCCATACTGTACTTGTAACACGCTTTTTCATATGCTCTAAAGCAGCGTTAAGTATACGGGCTAATGAATTGGTTGACCCAGTTCTTTTTAGCAGCAGATTTAATGAAGATTGTTGTCTAAATATATTTATGTACTTGGAGTTTTTTTCTCTCTCTGAACCTTCAACATATTCACAATTATAGTTCTACCCGTTTCTCAAGGATATATACGTCGTCCCTTCAAATACTTTATTAAAATTTTAGATAATTTTCTAGAAAGGGACTTCCCTTTCTAGAAAATAAAAAAAAATTCTAACTAATATTAGAAAATTTATACTTTACTTCGCATATCACCAAGTCATTGTCATTTAATATATGAATGTGTATTGTTTAATAAAATAAGACCTTCCGAAAAGGATAGGGAATAATTATAGTTTATCTCTTTCTGCATAACTGAAGAATTGGTTTCCCTGAAGGAAATTAAGGCTATTCATGATTCGAATTACAAAAGTATTTCTACACACATTGTTGACTACGTAATGGAGACATATGTTAAAAAGATCTTTATCTCGCAATAGGAAAGGAAAACTTTTTTATAATAGGTATATTTTATATAACAAAAAGTTTTTTCGAGGTTGTATTCTTTGTTAAAAAAAGAGAGACTACCGTACGTATCGTACCTGCAAAAATTGTCTAGTTTTTTCAAACGCATGCTGTCACCCCTCACAATAAAGGGATGTGGACCGTTGATACAATAGAAGGTAATGAACGAGTAATGACTATCAATATATACTGCCAATAAAATAAGCTATCTTCTTTCAAACTGTAGTTGGAAAGGAATAATATAATTTTACCAATTTCTTTACATGTTCATAACATGTCGAAAAAACTTTGAAAAATTAGGATACAGAAGTTACAATTTTGTTTTTAATATACAAATATCATAGGAAGGACTTGTGTTTATAGGTTTTGCAATTTATAATCAGTTGAGATAGAGCAATATTAAAATCTACAGTTCGTTAACGAAAACATTTAATTAGGAGTAAGTGATTAATTACGTACTTCAACTACCGTTGTATCGTATCGATGTAAAATGAACTGTTTTATATGGTCATCGGTTCGTATCGATTTATAGTCTGCAGCAAGGATCTATTTATATATTATAGCTTACAGCGATTGCAATCTATGTTATGGGTTTAATTGGAAGGTCGTATTTTATTGTGTACACCGTGTATAAATAGTTTTAAAATATCTGAAATTAAATTCAAATATTTTTATCCAGTTATATGATATTTTTAGAGTTTCCTTCCTTAACAGGAAAAATGGAACTTTTATAAGAAAATACATCTGTTTAGAACCTTGAAATTTGGCATGATGATAGATCTCACTAATCCGCATATTTCTTGATAGTAAGAATCTAAAAAATATTTGATAATTTGAGGTAAGTAAGATTGGTAAAAAATATTTTTTGTTCGCTTTCGGTTGTGTAGGACATCGAGTATTGAAAGGGTGACTTGTAGAGTTTCAAGAAGCATTTTTCATGGAATTCCATTTAAGAAAATTTTTGAAATATTTTTAAAAGTATTAAAATACCCTCTCCTCGCTCTATCTTGGAAATTTTAAAACAGAATTACGAAGAAATAGGGTTAATATATGATAACGTAAAACATATCGAAAAATTACACCGTTGATCCGTTAGCTTGTAAATTATAGATTTTTTTCTTCATTTGGAAACAGTTAAATTAAAATTGTTTATTGATGTATTATTATTTAGCAGATGTCCATAATTTAAGTTTTTTCATAATTTGTAATTCCACATGAGCGCAGATGCAGGTAACAATTAGTATTTTATATACATAATTTAACAAATTGTCCGTTCTGATTTTACAGTGCAAAAATGGACCATGACTGAATTTTGTTTTGTTAGCTTTCTTATTCATTTGTTTACAGCGATTTTCTATAAATGCCGAAATAGGTATTTCCCATTTTTTCCTTTCACTAAAATTTGAAATTTCCATATAATCTTCCACCCTTTTTTCACATATTTAGGATGAGGTAATGTTATTTCTATTTTATTTAAATTCTTAACCACGATCTAGGTTTTGTTGTATGACAAAATCTTCAGGTGGGCAATTAAAGTTCGTTACATGACATCTTCAAAATACCTGAAGATGTCATGTAACGAAGCATAGGTCGTGGTTAAGAATTTAAATAAAGTAGAAGTAATACTACATCACGTAGTTTCATTTAGTTGTGAATAAAAATTAAGTGACAATGAATTTCTACACAATTAACGCCAAACATATTCAACGTATTTAGGGAATGAATTCTAAACACACACACACACACACACATATACAGTCAGGACATATCGTTTGATACAACAAATTTATCCTTAAATAGCGATGTTGGGATAAAAGATGTTAATGAAAATCCTCGAAAAGAAGGGATGAGAAATTATACGCACATTAAATAATAAAACAATTCAAAAATGGTACAATTATACCAGGAAATACGAATCGAAGACTGGTAAAATATGGCACTACAAACAAGAGAAACTCGATCGTAAATAAATCGTAAGATGCTAATGAGTCACGCCACGTCATCTTAACATGAAAACTCGTGAGTGAAAACGAATGAAAACACGCAGAAAAATGATTAACTCGACTTCTAACTTTGCCAGTATCGTAAATTCGGCTCCTAACTTTATTAGTGTCATAAATGTTAGTCCAGTAACTTTAGGATGAATATCTGAACTGGTCCATAATTGAATGGTAATGGACCAGCATAATGTAGGATTATGTGAGTGCAATACACTGTAGATAACAGCACAGCTGCCCAACGGCCAGCCGAATTTAATTAAGTTCACTTGTATTTATCGATGGATTCAAATCAGAAATGCATTAAACATTTTGCTTAAACAATAATACTTAACAATTTTGTGGCCGACATGTGTTTAGGTTAAAACGACACACGGTTTAAAATTATATAAAGGTTTACAAATGAAGACATACTGGTTATAAAATAGTAATTCCTTTGTGAGTATCATGTCTGATAATTGTTTATGGTTTAACTAGTGTTTTACAAGAAATTGTCAGACTGATATTTGTATAAAACCACTACATCATTTATCAAAAGGAATAATGATTTTGACACAGGCTGACACATCATTAAATGATGTTTTCAATATTTGTTAACTTCATAATCCCTATTTTTACCCACATCCATCATGAGTTACGATTTTCGTACACAAAAATAAATAATTTATTATCAGTATTACAAAGTAAACATCGTCGTTATTTCAAATAATGGGTATTATAAAAAACCAAATATATTTCATCGATTAAAAATTTATTAAGGATAAATATTGTTTATCATATGATAAACCTATGAAAATATTTTCGATACATTTAAAGAAATTATTTTTGCAAATATTTTTAGTAGTGTCCTATGGGGATCCTATGGGGAATCCTATGGGGATTTAGACATGCCACAAATATTATTAATGTGATACAAAATTAGCATTTTTTGCACATAAATCAATGTTTGGTTCAACAGTGGACCTATTTTCGCTGGTGCCTCCAATAAAATGTTGATTACGAAAATATCGATAAAATAATCTGTTAAATGTTAAATCGATTGCAAAACATTTATTTTCTTAATAACTGCTTTCATATATATTTATTAGTCTTTTCCGTCAAAAATATAATAAAAATCTAAGCGAGAAAAGTTCAATAAAATTATATTTATTTATTTACGTTCCCCAAGCGTTTCGAATCAAGATTGCAATGGATAAAATTTATAATAAAGGATCATATTTAACAATTTTGGCATTGTTTTGAAAGTACGGTTATTTTATTAAATATTCAGATAAATGCATGAATATTTTATTATTTCAGTTTTAGAGTTCCGTTGTCTAAAAAAGAAATCATTACAATTTCGCTACGTCTGTCTGTTTGTCAGTCATCGCCTCAAAGTTTCTTATGCTTTAGGTCTATTTGTATGAAATTTTACAAGTAAATACTTCACACGAATATCTCCATTAATGTGTAACGAAATCTTAAGTTTTTTAGATATATTTATTTCTTTGGAAACTTTATTGAACAATATGTCACTCCTCTTATAACAAAAAATAAAAATTAGTTTTGAATAATTGGTTATTTTAAAAAAAAAAAGAAAACCAAACCTTAACAAACGATATTAGTAGCTTAAACGCAAAGATGATACAAATTTGGAACACAAATATTGACATGAGTTAGAATGGCAGAAGGAACGACGAGTCTATGCATATAAGAGGGCGGAACATTTTTACTTGCACATGTTGGTATGTTAACATTATCAAATTCTTAAATAAATTGATTCTTAATGTATAATTTTTAAATACCAAAAATTCATTTCGAAAGTATTAAACTAAAACCATCGACTAATCGCGCCACAGGGACCCACAAAATTTTGACATAAAGATTTGAATTCATCGTAAGCGCTTAAGTGCAATAGTCGGTACAGAAATGATTATATGTGAAGTTAAAAGTTTATGTAACAATTTTAAACTTTATTTCCTATAATAACTTGACACACAGCGCTGTGATAATAGAATTTCTAATAAAATCAAGTACTTTTTGCATTTAAAACAGAAGGTTTCTTTTATTTTAAGGTTGGTAGTAATTGTGTTATTTTTTCAAGTGATTTCTGGAATACTGTGAAAATTTCTGGAATATTTCTTTTAGAATATTTTTAGAGCACGGCATTTTTTTTTCTGTTCAGTTAGCCAATTCATTTTGGTGAGTAAGATCCATACAAAATATCAAATAGAACTTGGAGTGCTATAATTACATGAATAGTTATTTTTTATTATTTTAGTAAAATATTATGAAAATTTCGGTTAATTAAAAATTAGAAGTGTTAAAATGATAAGAAATTATTAAAAAATCGGCAAGTTATGGGTTTTAAAATTTAACGTTGGATTGGGGATAATTCTCTGTTAAATTCATTCTCGTTGAATATTATGGGGATTATTATAATGTGTAGAATACTCTATATCCATGTAGAGTGAAAAAGCCAGCGCAACAATGTACTATGCATGCACTATGAATGGCAAAATGTACTCTTATATGACAAAGTGCTTAAACTTCTTGCATTAACTTTAGAAAAAGAAAAAATACATATTGAAGCAGATCTCAGGTTTAGTTCGCATATTATTTGGGATAGTTACTCTTATGGACTCAGATTTCAATGGAGAAAAACTTTATATTTTGAACAAAACGAGGGAATATTCTGTTTGGTCGTCACATTATTTTACACTGAATCTGGGATGGCCGATTAAGTAGATGCCAACTTTCAATACCTAGTCCTTTTATCTCTATATTATTTATGAGCTAATTCTCAGTATCTCTGTACATAGAAATAATGCTAAATCCCATATTTACTCAAATTTAACTAGATTTTTTAGGTCGTCTGATTATCTGAAACATTTGATTATCTCATTATTACTTTGGCAGTAACAACAGTCAGTAAAGGTACATTTCTCATTTTTCTATATCAATTTAAACTACTTTTAAAATATTAAATGTAATGAAATGTTTGTAAGTAAATATATTTCAAGACAATCGCTCAATACTTGCCGCTGATATACTTAAACAAATTTCTGTCCGGTATATCAGATACTTTTACAGAAAGAGTAAACAAGCGTTCCACGTAGTTACGTGTTATGTTTGTATACTCAAAGCCGTTATTTAATAAATATTCTTTCCCAAAATGAATTTTATACGCTTAAATAAGCCCTTATGTAATCAATATTCTTTGCGAAAATGAATTCTATTAGAAATTTATTTACTTTCTTACAAAAAGGAATAATACATCCATAAAGCAACAGCTGCGGAGATAACGAGCAAAAATGATGAAGAATTAATAAATAATGGAAAAAGTAAAATATATGATAAATTATGTAACAGAATAAGTGTAATACCTGACATTGCACACTAAACATTTATTTATACGAATACTTCCTCAACATTTGAACATATAAATGGTCTCATTCCATGGCGAGCTTACTCACCCATAGTACATTACGTTGGCCTACACAACGACGTACCCATTACGGAAAATAGAGCGTAAAGCTATTATAAAAAAGCTTACAAATATATGGATAAAGTCCGGGGTCGACTTCCGAATTCATCTATTTATATTTCGTTCGAGCTGTAAAAGTGAGGTAGATAAGAGCGTTTGCCTCATGTTTTATTTGCAATGCTTGATTTGTGTTTTATTTCTTTCAATCATTTTCATTGATACTTCTCTCGTCACGTTCAAATTTCACAATTTTTGGTCACTTTGGGTGGAGATCTCGACCCTCAATTCAAGACCAAATATTAGAAGTTTCATATATTACCAACGGTCACTAAGGGAGAATTTTTAAATAATCCAAAGATATTATGATAGTAAAATATTATACAAAAAAATAGTCATGCCTTAGCATAGTAATTCAGAAAAAGTTTTTGATGTAGCATCTCCGTAACTTTCGGAAAATATGCTTTAGAAAACTTGCTTATGAAAATATACTTCTTTTTGTACATACCTAAAAAGACTGGGAAATTCATGTGAAGTTTTGAAGGTTGCAAATGATAAATCGTACAAACCAATAAAAAAAGAAAGTTTTATATGAAATTTGAATCTCACAATTTGAATAAATAATATTGCAGCTGAAAAATATGTTTTTTATGTTTGAAATTAAAACCAATTTATTTTCCATCCATTTTTTCTAACCAACGTTTGAGATGACTCAAGTAATTATATACATAATTGAACCGTGATTATAGACATGGTTGAGTTAATCAGGTCATTAAGATGTAATGGAAAATAGCTGCCAACTTTTGTCTAAAAAGAACTTCACGTACACTTCTAGAACCCCTGCCGCCTGATTTAGCGCGTATTTTTATAGTCTCTACTTTTCTTTTTTAGCGTGTTGTCACTCGTATGTTCCACCTCTATTTTGAACAGCGGAGAGCCGGTCAAAGTTGGTTCAATTCTTTTGCCGAGCCCGTTTTTGTATAACGTTTACGTTACAATTTTAAATATCAGGTTTTCTGTTTTCATCGATTATTGTCGGTCGTCTGTGTTAAGTTATTTTTGAAGTCTAAATATAATCATTTTGCTTCTTTTAAAAAATGACTTTCATGCTTGTCATAAGGAATTATGTATAAAAAATATAAATATTTATGTTTATTTTTTTATTAAATAGATATAAAAAAATAGAAAAATAAATACTAGAAAAATAATACAGAGAATACGTCTAAATTAAGAAACAATATTAATCATTATCAATAATTTGATTAGTAAAATTCTTATAATTGGTATAATTCACTAGGCAATATTAAAATGCGCTTGTTTTCTGGTATTGTAATTGTTTACTATTTGTGGATATAAGAGTAAAAAAAATAGATAAATATTTCTTAACAAATATTATAATTCGTTATCAATATTATTAAACACAAAATATTCTTATATGCTTTAAACATCTAAAAAATCCTCGGATCTGGTATTTGGTTTCTCTATCCTTAGAGGTGAAAACTTAAATCTTTAAAAAAAACTAGTCATATACCCACACATTCTTAATTTGGTAGTAAAGAACGCAACTAAAGTTCATTAGAAAAAAATCCACAGACAAGAAAGTTATATATTTTTGGAGCATGATATTCTTATTAGAAAAAGATCTTTTTTGACATTAAAGCTATTGTCGATTACCCGACAAGAGAACAAAATGGATGAGCTGAAAGAATTTTGTTTCTACTTAGGATAGAATTCTAGCTTTATTGTTTTAAGTTGTTTCTAGTTTAAATGTCGGACACTCAGAGGCTCTCAGGCTTAAATGTAATTTAATTACCTTTTGTTATGGTTAGACTTTAAAATAGTACCAGGTCATATCGACGCTATTATTCATGTTGAATTAAAAGACAACGCAGATTCAGAAGTCTTTCAAATGATGAAAACGCACATGGTACACCGACTTTGCGGAGCTCTTAACATTCAATCTCTTTGACAATCCAATTTTCAGAGGACTTTTTTTGGGATATTTGATACTTTGACTACATTTATAATCGAACATTATGTTCATTATAAAATACTGTTCTAGTTCTGATCACAAAAGACGATTCTTGGCTACATCTCAGATCTAATTATACACCCCTGAATAAATAAATTTCTTTTCTTAATCATAGAGCTTCAGAAAGATTTCGGCGATTCTAATCTTTATTTGTTCAGTAATTCTGTGTACAGTAAGACTACTTTATTATAATAGTACAGTATATAGTTAAAAGTACCATTTTCAGCTTGCTCGCTAACGAAACTGAGCTTAAAAAAGTTTGAGTTGTTCCGAAAATTTAAACTTTGTGGTTGTACAATATTCAGAGCACTATAATGTAATTTCATTACGGAGAAATGTCACATAAGATGAGATTTTAAATGGCTCGAGGAAAGAAGACACCGTATTTATGACTCAATTCCAATATTTTACAGTAATTATCCATTCCAAATAAACGGCTTCGATTTTCTAGCACAGTTTCATTCACTACCAAAATGAATAAGTCCTAATGCGATCAAAATTTTGCCTTACATTGCTTTAATTAAGGGCTATTTTATATCTCTTCAATAATGTGTGGTTTGTTCGTGTTTCGAGCAATAATAATATTTTACGAAAGTGCAGAAAAACGTCATAGAGATTGTTCAAAGAAATATTGAAAAAATGAACAAAAAAAAGAAATTGAAGATGCATATATTCGCTAGTATATTTTACTTTTTGGTAATGAAAAGAAATTTTTCGATCCGATTTATAGCGACTTAACGAGCTTTGAAGCAATTGACTCGTGTTTATTTACCCTCTCAAAGATTAGGGTCCTCTTAAAAGTGGGTGTAATATCATAATAAAACATATAATTGTTTCGCACTTGAGCCTAGAATGTTTTCCGTTCTTTTTGTTTAGTATTCGTTTCACATATTGAAGATATTTGGCGTTAATTTTGTAGAAATTCATTATTCACAATTAAATGAAACTACGTGATGTAGTATTATTTCTACTTTCTTTAATTTCTTTACCACGACCTAGGTTTCGTTGTATTACAACATCTTCAGGTGGGATATTAGCAAAGATTAACTCTTAGGAACAACCAACAGCATTTATATGTTTCAAACACAATAGCGGAAGACGGCTTTGTGCGGATTTTTTCATTGTTTATGTTAGTGAGTTTATTGCAGGGGCGCAGACTAGGTTTTATTATATTACAGAGAGTTATACAATATACTAGTATTCTAGTTGGGGTAATAAATTCAATTGTTGTTATTATGTGAAGTTATACAATGCAAACTTTAGGGTGTATGTAATAAAATTAAATGGAAGTTATTGTCGGTAATATGTTTGTACAAAAGCAAGGGTATATGAAAGTAAGGCCAAGGTAATATACTAATTCTACATATCTTATTATCGGTAATATATTTATACAAAAGCAAGGGTATTTGAAAGTAAGGACAAGGTAATACACTAATTCTACATATCTCCGGTTTTGTGTATTCATATATTCATTTATTTATTTCTTTTAATTTTTTTGTTTTTATTATATATACTTATATTTATATGTGTATTAGTGCTGAATCAGTTTCCAGCCTAGTCTGCGTCCCTGCAATAAACTCACTAACATAAACAATGAAAAAATCCGCACAAAGCCGTCTTCCGCTATTGTGTTTGAAACATATAAATGCTGTTGGTTGTTCCTAAGAGTTAATCTTTGCTAATATCCCACCTGAAGATGTTGTAATACAACGAAACCTAGGTCGTGGTAAAGAAATTAAAGATAGTAGAAATAATACTACATCACGTAGTTTCATTTAATTGTGTATTCGTTTCACCTTAAATGAAGATAAGCAAAGGCCGGGCGAGTTTAAGAATGTTTTCCAAATAACGCTTTCTGAATGATAACAGTTTTCGAATCATACCAATTTTGTTTCTAAATTATACTCACAGGTAAATACAATAAAACATTTGACGCAATAAGTCGGTTTTTGAAGAATTAATTAAAATAATTTTCAATACTCGGATACTCTTTTGCAAACTCTTACAGATATGTTATGTATTTAATGAAAGATATCAAATGTTATTTGAGTCAATTGACGCCGATTTATATATGCTATCATATATAAATATCTAAAATAAATTATTAAACTTAAGAGCTAAAGTCGAATATTGACTTGTTCGATACACGGAGTACCCATGTATAAGAACTTGATACGCCCAGAGAATTGTATAATAATAAATGACTGAACTCATTTCCAGGGGTAAAACATAATATTCCATATACAAATACAGGTAGGAATTTACCTTTCAAAGACTTATTATACATTATATATAAAATATCCTCATATAGAATTCATTATTGAAAACTTGCGTCACATTTTTTTATTGTTCTTGAATGTTCATCACAAATCGGTTTAGTACAATCTTCGCGTCTTCCTCCGTTCTCTGTAGACACCCTGGTAACAGATATAGCATGATTCTACGACAAAAATTCGTGCGGTGGAATCTGTCTATTGAGTAGACTCAGTTAATGTTGTCACTCTGCATGAGGAACTAATCGATTTTCCATAGATGCTTTTGATTGCATTCTTAGTGATGATTTGAATATTTTGTGATCAATCTTCAATTCACCCTTTGCCTTTTTTTAAATTTTATTATTTTCATAATAAATAATCCAACAGTTAGTCCATCTATGGGTTACTTAACATCGTAACATCTGATCCATCGTATCGACTCCAATATTCGTATTATTATAATACCGAAAAATTTCTGATTTTTTTTTCATTCTTCACAAATAAATATATCTAAGTGCATCATAGATAATAATATAGCAGCGTTTTTTTCACTCGGAGTATATTGTCACTTTCTCATGAAATCCAAATAGATTGAAAAATTCGACGGATCTTTGAATACGTGGATCTCCAACGGAATAAAATTTTTCTTTCTTTTTAAAGTTTTTACAATTGTTAGGTTCTATGACAAATGCTTCACTAAAGGTATATTAGTAAAACAAATGTCCATAGAAATATTTCTTCGGGATCCTTTATATTGTGTGACTAAATCTTTCACTACTCTTTTACCTTCGTTTATTTCGCGACCGGTCGATAGATTTTCTGCGTCGCATATTCACCATAGTTCTATTCCATAATTGCCCTGGCTTTGATGGTATTTACTGAGTGAGTCTAATTCGCCCTCTGTATTAGCCATACACATACGTTGCTTATCGACTGTGCACACTCCATTGGTTTGTAAAGTGCTGATAAGTTGGCATTCAACATTGTCCATATATCACAGATAGGCGCTAATTTATCTTCTTTGATATGAACTTCACGAGTATTCGCATCCTCAAACAGAATAAAGGGATGCCCATCGCGACTTAATATAACGGAAAAGAAGTTGATTTCCACATATCATATGATAAATGATCAGTGATAGAATTATTTACATATGACATTATGATAATTCCCAAGAAGGCGAAGAATTCTTGCAGGCTTAGAATTTTCTACGTGAATTGCTTTTTCGTAAGATTTGCCTCGTTGTATGCTTTATTGTCAGTATTAACCTTCTTGTTGGTATGATGAACAATTAAATTGACTATTGCAGCAGTGAAACTCTTGAATATTGTGCTGATCGATATTTGCCGAAGAATGTTTTGAGTAGGAGTTTAATGTTAAATTGGCGGTTATCTTTGGCTGTACACGTTGTTGTTGATTGTGGTGGTTCATTACTAGCTGCAACATTTTCAGTCGGTTCATCAGCATTCTCGTCTAACTCAGCTTTATTCTCGGGATCTGAGAGTAAATATAGAGATATAAAAAAAAGTGAACCGTCACGGGACGCTTGGCAGATGTAAAGCATCGTGTTCGTACAAGTAATATGCATAAAATACAATATTATTACAGGATCGAAATAAAGCATAATAAAAAAATAAAGTATTACGAATTTCTTACAGAAAATGGTGACTTTATTTAATAAACATTTATTTACAATTAATACAAAAATAATAAAGCACAGGTTATGTGTACCGTAGTAAACTGAGTGAGGAGGGGGTCGCGTAGTCGGTTGCGCATGGCAACACGTCACCATACCGTACACTCTACTACATTTAGATTATATATATACCTTAGTATAGCGTGGCGACCCGTCGCCACGGCAAGCGTCGCAATGCCAACGATCCGGTTTATACCTGCGCCTATAGATGTTTCACATGAATAATATTTTCGATTATTTTTGAATATTGAAATCATAATGACGGGGAAAAAATAATAGTATTTACCAGATTATTCACGATCACAATCACAATTTTGAACATTCCCTCCTGGGTATATAATCCTCATCTTTACTATTTGAGGCATGATCTTAGGCAACAGAATATTTTTCCAATAGTTAATTCAAATATCTAGCCTTCTTTTAAGTCACCAATCTATTAAGTTAATATATTTATTTTATAATTAATAAATAAGCGATAACGTTTACTTAAAATATTATAAGAATTAAATAATTGCCAACATTTATATGTAAATTTCAACATAACTGATTGTTCATCAGCTGCTGGTAAATTTTCCATTATTTATAATAATTTTTTCGTTATAACGAGGAAATTTAAAACACAAAAAACACACAGCGGTCACAAAGTATTCAAACTTCCATTACAAGGCTTGTTTGAAATTGATAATAATGAATGACGCATACAGATAGCTGCAACGGAAACTGTGCTATTCCCCTTCTCCCTTCTTCTTTATAACTCTATAGAATAACTGTTTCTGAGATTGTGAGCTTTCCTACTGTGACTCCAGAGAAAATAAATTTGATTGAAAAAAAGGCATTAATTCCTTTTGTTGAATAAATATACCATGAGGGTATCTGGGTACCCCGGCTATTGAAAAACGTTCTATGACTGTTTATTTTCATAAGGATTGAATCATAGGTTAATTATTCTGAAAATTTGAGTAAATAATACCGAATACTATAAAAATGTTAACAATGATCATTTATTTGCATACGAATTCCGAAAAAGTTTTCAATTCGATTATACTTTTTTATGTACATTTACGAATATATATATATATGAACCAATTTGAATGACCCTTTTATTATGTTTAGAAGGGTAAATATAATCCAATACATATATATTTACCCTTCTATCAATAAGCATGATCTGATGATATGCTTCGGAGATGGTCAATGGAACTCTTCATCGGATAATATTATATCATTTGTAATTGAAGATACTTGTTATGTTAGGGCCTCTTTGCTGGAATACTTATCCCAAAGTAAGTTGGTTCAAGATCTGATGATGATGCATGGGTTTCTGTCGATGACAATTCTCAAGCAGGTAATTCGTAATTAAGGCATTATTTAAAGACTAGACAAACAGTCGTGTCTTAAGCTGAGGTGATAAACCTGATCCTTCCATTTCTTAGGATCTTATTCTTAAAACTTTTATTTGTGAAAAGGGCTGTTTACATTGCACAGCATTCTCTCTTGGCATATTCTTCAAACTTTTTTTCGACCCTTCTTTTCCCGTCTTGATTAGTTATAATAATAATATCTTTAATAAGCCGACATATTATTATATGTAAGTCTTTAACAAAGCATTAAGAATTATAAAAGAGACATAACTAAAAAAAGAGAAACTATAATCCCTAAGTATTTTACTAACAAGTGACAATGGCGTCTTTTAAGTATGTTCTAATCATAACTATGTCTTTTTTGCAGTCTGTGCTAGATATAAAATAAAATGACAAATATAACAACGAAATTCGACATACGGTTTGTTACATTTCTTGTTTTGTTGTTCTGTCCATTTGTTTGGATTTGGCGTCAAATCGAAACCAAAAAGTAACAATTTTATTAAGTCCATATCAATTGCTATTCCTATATATTTAGTTAGGGCAAGAAGCATAAAAAACTCACTGATGTGAAAAAATAATTGAAAAAACGACGTAATGAATTCGCTTTCTTAGAATACGGCTTGAAAAATAAAACTGCAACCGAGACAGTAAAATCGCGTGGTTTACGAATTACATACTACACATTAGAGTATACCTTCAGCTCTGTTTATGTTGATTACGGTTATGTTTGACACCCGTACCATGTTATGGAGTATTGTACTATATTTCGATCAGTTGAACTATATATTATTGTGAAAAAATACAATACTCAAACATTACATTTTTATAGTTAGGTGCACTGATACATTTAGAAAAAATAGAAAGATAACAGTTTATTGTATTTAGGAGTAAATAAATGGTTTAGTTTAGGTACAAATTGACTAATCAAAATTGACTAAATAATTTCTGAATTCAAAAAAGAAAATTGCATTTAGTGAACTTCGAAAGCGTAATAAAGTTTTTAAATTAAGTAAGTATGTTAAATACTGATGCTAATAAGTAATATTTTCAGAACCATCAAAATGTATTGAATAAATAGAAATATAAACACAAATGACAAGTCTACATTTCGGGAATATTGATTTCAACCTACTTAATATTTTAAAAATTATTTTTTTCTTTCTCTCCATTTTTGCAACATCCGCTTTCCCAAAAATTTATATTTTTAGCGGTGAACTTAAAACAGGAAGAAGGAATAAATCACGAATTTGGAATTTTTAGTTTCACATAATAATTTTTTTAAAAATAAGTCTTTGCTTACTAAGACAAAAGTAATTCCAAATATGAATGGAAAAATAAATAAGTTAATCTGTATTTTTTATTTTTTCCATTTTCCTAAAAAATGGCCATACTCTTCTAACCACGGGAAAAAGTCCTACAGTTGCTTCAGAAAAAGGTGGAACTACGTCATTAAATATTGTTTCATTTTTATCATAAATCTCTCAAGATACCCTGTACCATGTGTCGATGGCTCGTTTTGTCAACACATATTACGTTTTGCCAAATTATCTGCAGCATTTGTTAAAAAAATTGATATGTGACAAAATGAGTTATAAATTATACTCACTTTTCAATACTTATTTTGCACCGATAAATTCTGTACCGATAAAACTTCAACTATGTTCACCTAACCTATACATTGGATAAATCAACATCATGTTTTCATATGTTGTTTCGTATTACGTGTTACAAAATACATCACGTTCGATGTATTTCGTTACAAAATACATCACTATCAAAGTCCCTCAATATTTCTATTTTCATGTGAAAGAAAACATTAGTTGAATACTTTAAGTGAAGGACACCATTCGTTAAATTTTTAGTTTAATAAATTCTTTAAAGCGATTTCAAATCATAAAATTCAAGTCAACCTCTTTCGTAGACTTCTATAACTTTTTCATTAAATATCTCTCTCTTATGAAAGTCACTTAAACACATTAAATCGTCTTAAAAATGTGTGTGTTTATTGTACTGTCAGCCTCCAAAATATGGTAATATATCGAAAATACAGATGTTGCTAAATTTAATGGAGGTTCGTGATATGAACGTTTCACGTAGTCACATTCTTCATCTGTTTGTCTCCTATAATAATGGGTTAAATAATGTTGATAGATTGTTGCACGGACCCACACGTTTACGTTTAGTTAGTTGCAAAAATAAAATAGTTTACTCGCTTACTCTAATCTTACTAGTAATCGTATACATGATCATATAAAATATCATACTCGTAATCGAATCCATTTGCTTTACATATTTGTCCAATATTTTTAAAAAATGAAGGTACCTAAAACACATTAAAATATTAATTTATTTGCAATTTTTATTATTGCAAGTTTTGTCATTACATTATTAAAAAAATCAAAGTACTCATTAATTTAAATTAGTATTTTAAGAGCTTATGAGATGTGAGTAATTAAATTAAAAAATAATAAGGATATCACCAAATGATAATAAATATAATTCATTTCTGCAAATAAACAAATTCAAAGATTTAATGGAAAGAAATTTAATCACCTTCGAATAATGTAACTCCTCACATGACTATAAAAGAACGTCTAATTAAGTGACCTAAAGACGGAAATGCTTAGATCCCAATTTCAATTACGTGGGGTAAACCTCAAATATCCACATAACGCTCTTAGTAAGCCTGAAAAGGAAGACGTTACAATGTTTAAATGTGGCACATTTGTCAATAATGAAAAAACAAAAAAAATTATTTTACACATCCTCAATCAATAGAATATAACCGCATAAGTCAGAAGTCTTTAAAATGTCCTAAATACCTTGGAAAATACCTCAATTAGTTCAATTTTTTTTTTGAAAAAAAAAGTTCTTTATGGATATGATGTGCTTGCTGGTCATTTCTTATACGACCATTTTGAAGAACAATCACTCTCATCAGATTCTGACGAGGATACAGATGGAGCAAGAATTTTTTAAGTAATTCGACACACCACACACGCAAACGAAAAAAAGGGATTGTTTTCGTTCAATGCCAAACGATTTGATCATAGGCTATGAGTTCTAGATATTCAGATAGACATATTAAGTGGACTTTATTCTAGAATATACTACCGTTTTATACTCATGACAAACATACTAACGATTTAATCAGGAACTAGTGTTTCTGTTATCAACACTGCTGCATGACCATTTATTACATTTTAATTCCCCATTAGAAATTAGCAATCCGAAAAACACCCTGAACATCAATTTTTAAATCTGGGAAATTCGTGAAAAAGAGGATAACATATTTAAAATATTTTTAAAATCTTCCCACCACTTCTGGTACAAATTTCCGTTTATCGAGGATTCACACAAACATTTTATAACTTTTTCATATTTCGCACAAAGGGCTAATTTAACCCTTTTTTAATACCCTCATTTTTCATATTATTTTTAAGTCACATTATCAATATTGACTCGCTCCAGATTCATAATTTCATGGATTAAATAATTAACTTTAACTACTTCGAAGTTTTAGTCAATTGCATGAGAATAAAAGTTAAATTTATAATTAATAATGTGATCGAATTATCATTACTAGTGTATAATTTTAGCTTATGCTATTAGTTTTGTATGAACATAATTGTTGATAATATTTGAAACTGTAACTCAGATAATTTCAGTGGTTACTTTAGTAAGGAATCGTTAACGTCTCTATAAACAATTTTGTTTGTGATCAGGTCGTATTTCATTGCTTTATTTAATAGAAGTAAGTATTCAAATTTCCAAACTAAAATATCGTGTTCACGATCATCCATTGAAAGTTAGATGTCTCAATATATATTGAAATAACATCGTGAACTCCAAGGTATAAATTCTACTTCTTGGTACTATAGCCTAGAAGAGGCCAAGGCCATCCCAACCAGCTTTTTTCATCGGAGTCTATCAGATGCTTCACGTTTTCAGTTGGTAACCTTTAATATTTTTAAGTTGTTCTCGATATCATCAAGCTATCTGATTGCAGATCTTTCCCGTTTCTTGGTACTCCCTGGCTTGTTGAGAGTTAGTTGCTTGGTCGGGTTGTTATCCTCTGATCTAAGTAAGTGTCCAAGATGGTTTGGTTTTGATATAATGACTTTAACAATGTCTAGTTATTTATGTCGATTATAAATTTCGTGATTGTAAAGAATTTGTCCAACATGATGAGATAAATATAAATAAAAAATTCTAGTCATTTAATTAAAAGAAATTTAATCACCTCCGAATAATGTGACTCTTCACATAATTATAAAAGAACGAAATCTAAGTATTTCAGACTTTCAGTCACTTAATGCCATTAACTAGAATTTTTGTCAAGTAAAACTTAAATTCCCGTAAACTTTTTAAAGTTTCATGTCTTATAATAGGATTCTCTGGTAGGAGAAGGATCTCTTATCTCATATTTTTCCCACTAAGGCTATTAAGTTTATTAAACTTGAGAAAAACTTTAATATTGTTTTCTGATATACTCTCCAAAAATTGTATCTCGATGTTAAGAGTATGAAGTTGCAATATATGCAATCAAAAGAAGTGGATCAAAATTATAAATATATTAGTTTTTCACAAATTCCCTGACACGGTGGGTACATAAGATTCTTTAAGATCTAATCTTATATTCCTCTCATTACACTAAGACTCTCCTTGACATAAAGAAAAATTGCATGGGATACGACTTTCTTTGTTGACCAAAAAGTATTCGACTCGAAATTAAAATATAATTCTAAACGTAGGAGCTGTTTTTAATATATTTTTAAACATAAAAGCAATTTCGGAAGATTGTTCAACAAAATAAAAACCGAAAAGCAGTAATTTATTTTATTGTGAGTTCTATAATTCGTGAATCATAATTAAACCAATATGTATATCTACATTTAAGTCAGGTTCAGTTTAGGCTAGTTAAAACCACTATTAACTCATGTTACTGATTTATTTGAATCAAATATTTTAGAT
This sequence comes from Druceiella hillmani, assembly GCA_039881145.1. NCBI lineage: Eukaryota > Metazoa > Arthropoda > Insecta > Lepidoptera > Hepialidae > Druceiella > Druceiella hillmani. Next base: position 12,149,794 of record JAYKKI010000016.1, on the reverse strand, counting down.
GATGGACTCAGGTGAAATATTGTACATCTGCATATTTTGTGCTAGTTTTGAATGCTAAATTAAATCTAAGAAATCAAACGAAAATAAATCGGTTAGTCATACAAAATAGTAAGTTGACTTTCCAAACGTTTGGAAAGTAGTACGAGAATTTGTCAAACTAGTAGACGGGGAATGCTGCCAAGGAATGTTTACTCAGAAGCTTGTAAAGTATATCCGCTTCTCCATCATCGTATTTATCCTGGTTCGGGGAATACATCAACATTTGTCTTTAGTGCCGCACTAAATTTATTTAGGTTAAGTTTGTTTGGGATTATGTAATATTTCAACAAGCAATTATAACGCTTTCGCAAGGGAATTATGAAGAAAGCGAATATGTGAGTTTTAAGAATGTTTTTTAATTTATTGTCAATGATTTATACTTCTTGATATACCTGGAAAAAAAACGTTGGAAGCATTTAGCAAATGTTAAATTTAATTAGTTTGGAAAGTCACGTTTTCGAAACATCACACTGCGATACAAAAAATGATCAATTATTTTAATTATAACTTAACTGCGTGTACTTGTTACTTTCTGCAGTAAATTGTATCCTGATATTAAGAATATCAAATTGCAATAGACGCAGTCACAAGTAGTTCCACAGAACTCTTTTAACTTCTTATAGATAAACTTGAATGCTAAGTATTATTAATAAACATTAAGTGACATACACACGTATTACTTTGTAATTTTCATTATATAATTACAAAATCTGCACCTTCGGGGTGTAATGATGTTTTTAAATTTACATATACGTAACCCGCACAGTATATGATAAAATATTAATAACTGTTTACTTTTGACATTTATTATCACAAGATATTTAATTGAAAACCGTAAAGCTTGAAATAATAAAACGTCACATTGTAAATTACTCAGATATTTGAAGGTACGAAAAGAATCGTGTACATCGGGGGTCTTGGGGGCTTATCATTGATATAGCTACGATGTGTATGAAAATAGCCTTATTGAGAAATGAAAAATCTGAAGTAATTTTTCTTTTCTCTTTATCGTTTAACGACGTCTTCCAATTTGACCTAATTTAAATTTAATCATAAATTGTGAATGAAATTTTGGTCTAGCTGGAAATATCAATTAACGTTATAATTCATTTCTTATAAATAAATAAATAATACGAGTAAATAGAAAATTGTCGTCAAAACCAGCTTAAATAAATATTTGTAATAAATGTGATTAGTTATTTCATGACTGCAAATCTTCTTGTATATTTAAAAAATCATAATCAAAGTATGTCTAATGTAATTGTTCAATTAATTTTATGGACGAAAAATTTTGTTTCATATATTTATCCATCCTTCATCCACTGAATAGATCTTTAAAATTAGTTAACATTTAAAGAATTACATAAAAATATTTAACAAATTTCATGTCCTTTTCTGAAAAGAGAAAAATTTTAGAAATGGCCATTTGTTATAATCTTGTAACGCCATTCACTAAACTTTACAAAATGCTTTTTTATAAAATAATAGTAGACGTGGATTATTATTTACTGGTATCAACAGTTCTGTATAAATGTCATTAAACAGTACAATCAATGCAGACAGTTTCGAAAACAACAATCTGCGTTTGGGATTAAATTGAATGTAATAAAATGAATATATAAAGATGAAGAAATAATAAAAAAAATTAAAATTAAAAAGTATAATCAATAAAAATACCTTCAAAAAAGTATTCATTGACTTGTTTATTCTAATAACTTTTAAGTGCCCTGAACCAGGTCGATTTTTACATATATATCTGTCTCCTATATCATTTGTAAGTGAATTAAACGTGAAAAGAGAAAATTTACAAGACGATATAATTTATTCACATTATTCTTTATAATAATATAAATGTGAAGATAATTACCCGTATCTGGTTTATTATAACATATTTTACCAAGTTTATGTAAAGGCCAATACACACCAGATTTCTGAGGTCGATATGTAAATTTCATGGAATTTAATCTTCCCATAACATTAAAAAATGTGACTCTCTATCTGTGAAACTCACATGAACGGTTACCCTAAAATATATACTCATTTTAAACCACATTTCCGAAATTACAATATTAAATCCACCAAAGTATTGCCGCGATAGTAAAACCGTTCTTTTGGAAAATAAAATCCATTTGGCAAACTGTCTTATAATTTCCTTCTCGGAAAATTATTTTTTTCCAAGTTAGCAATGCGGTCTTCAGACACAGTTCTCGTCGTATTACTAGCCCGAGGCTTATAGCCGTAAGTCTAAACTAGACAAAAATTCCTTCATTATTTTTTTTCCGTGACTCCATTTTTTTTTAAAAAAAGAAAAATCCAAAAGCAGTTGTTGTGTCTGCTTTATTGAGCATCTTTGTTACCATACCACAACTTGTTACGTGAACGACAGAAAACGGGAAACTAAATTAATAGTAACTCTGGCTAGCTATTCCAAAATTCACGTATTTTAGTGGAGTGATGACGTATTCATGTCAATTGTTTACTTTAATCTTGTTGCGTTTATATTAATTTACATGGAGAATTATATTATTTAATCTTTACTTCAAAGCCTATAACTTATTGAGTTCTAGACAAATAAGTAATATTGACTTATTTTCTTCTTCATAATTGACCTACTTATAAAAAAATAACCACACACATCTAATATTTTTTACCTAACGACTAGCGTTCTTTCTGACTCAATAAGGTTTCGACAGGGTAATCTTAAGTTTGCTCGAGGAAATCCCTAAGTTACTTGCTCATTATTTTACCTCTTTCTTCCTACTTACTTCATCACTATGTATATATATATATATATATAAATTGTTTTTTTGGATCAAAGTCGTTTACATTTTTGGACCAATGTCTAACAATAAACCCAGTTTTGCGCTCGTTTGATTCATCCCAATAAGTCCTTTGGTCTCGTATCGTAAGCGACAGAATTTGATGTTGGAGGAGGGAGGTAGTCATGGAAATTTCTCAATGGCTAACAGTAAACCGATCGAACATGGGTTCATTTGACTTGTCTTGATGAGTCCTTTGATTACATATTGAACCAAGAGGCCCTAATGATTAATGAGAGGGGTGGTCATGGAAACTTCTCAATAGTATTATATTGAATTTTGGTTTCGGCCTATTCCAATATGAAAAACGTGTTTTTGAATTTTTTTGCATATTATAAATTTACTTATTACAGTATTTTATAAGAAGTTTTTGAGACTGTTTTATGTTCGAATTTGTTTAGGAAATAAGTAAAAAAAAATATTTTTTGCCTCTAAATATTTCATAACTCTGACGAACAGTAGAGCACTGTACTGTAGTTTAAAATTAGCCCACGATAGATTAACAAAATTATGAAAGTAGATACTGAGATTACGATTAGTATACTGGCAGGCTATATTGAACTGAAGCTTTCACAGCTATTTTTACCTGAAAGCAAGTAGATAGTTAATACGTTCGGTGGTATGCGACACTTTAGAATTTTTTCCTTTAATTTTGTGGAAAACTCCTACTTTCATCCATTTGCCATATGTTTCGGCTTAGCACAAAATAATACATTGCTTACCCTTGTTCGTGTCACCTTTATTTCGAAGTTGGTAGTCCTTACGAATGTTTAAATTTCTGTATAGAAAATATGTGTTTTAGGGTTTCTGAAAAGTTAGTGCTGAAAATAAAATAAAACGGAATTCTTATAAGAACACGGACATGTCCGTTCTTCCACCCAGTTGTCACAGTTGTTTTTCTCAGAAACTGTTTGACGTGAAAAGTTGAAATTTGATGCCGTTTAAAATTAAATTGAACTGCATATCTGTCCATAGCAATACTTAAAAATATTCATATCGAAATTTTAGCGGGTACAAATGAAATGATAATTTTTTTTTCATAAATTGTGTGAAGTACTATTTGAAGGACTAAATTATAAGAATTTTGAAACAATTTTTATTCTTTATAATCACATTTTGAGAATTTCCATATAAAATATTCTCTTTCTGTCTCCAAAATAAGAAAAAGAAAGCGTTACTAGAAGTTAACCTAAAGTTTATTGGAAATCTATAGCAATGATTCCATATCCAATAGGTTTTGAAAAATTCTCTATGTTTTACGTCTGTGACAGATATCTAGTATATCTGTCAACTGCAACAGTAGGCAACAGTAGGAAAAATAATGTTAATATTACTAAATAGTTATAGAAATGAAGTCGTAGTGTAGTTTTCTTAGTCTCTTAGTAGTCGTAGTTTTCTTTCCCAAACGGTTTGCTTTCTTTAAACATATTTAAATTTCTGAGTGACCAGTCAATCTTCATTTTAATGTAATGTTTTATAACAATTCGGAATAATCTTCTGTAGAACATATTTGCCATTCATTACTATCTTTTTTTAAATAACAATATAGTTTTCTTTTAAATTATCAATAATTATATTTCTTGTAAAAACTAATTAAAATTTGGTTTCCCAATTTTTTATTACATGAAGTGATATTATCTTCAAGAAAAAATAAACCTTGCTCATCATAAATTGTATACCTTGCTCATCATAAATGTAATAAATCATAAATTGTAGTCAAATTCTTATAGTCTTATGGTGAATTATAACATAGCTTCTTACAAATTTCTTTCATTTTAGAATCTAACAGCAACCTCCCCTAGGTTGCTGTTTATTTTTGAAAATAATTTTACAATTCATGTTCAAATAAAGTGTATACTTTGCAAATTACTATACCGCATGGGTTTCCACAATCTTCTTAACTTCCGCCTGGGCTGCTGAATCTTCTTGTTCTATTGATAATCTTCCTTACAAGTTTGGACTTCCTCAACTTTCCGCCTTTGCCGCTCTTCAACACTCCAGACTCCAAAGAAGTTCCTCTAAGTGTATGTCTTTCTTTCAATATAATAATTAGACATTCTCCTACTGAAGCCGCTAAGGTTTTGCTGGTAGTGCCTGAGCTCATACTTGGTTGTTCGCTGCTGCTCTGGTTTCTTCGGTCGGTTTTGGTAAACACTGGCTTGGTACGGCATAACTGTATAATAATTTCCTAGGCTGGAAAGTTTTCATTAATAGTGTCTTCCACAGACTATGTTTACGTCTGCGGAGGTCATTCCAATTAACTGTTAAATTCTCCCTACCACATAATTTCAGTCACGCTTTTGCCCTACAAAAAAAAAACATTAAGTTGGGTATAATAATTTCAATCAATCCCCCTTTTTCCTTCTTTCAATTGGAAGAAATCTTATGACAAACAACGTTTCGACTAAGTATAAATGCTGCTCACAACATTATATAGTAAAAAATTCAATTTGGAAAACCAAATTACTACCGGCGAATACACCCAAAATGTCTGAAGTAATTTCACGGAGTTTTCTGGCAAGAAAAAACAACGAACTTTTAAGTAGGAGCTTAAAAGTTTATTATCCATAATTTTTTTTCAAGGTGCAGGTGGCAATCCTACTAACTACTTGGTTTTTATTGAACAAAAAGCACTATAAACGCATCTTAAAACAAATGACTCATAAAGTTTTGATCTCTTTATTGATAATCTTTATTTTTTTATTGTAAATGAACAAAATTAAATTGAGAAGGTGAATAGAGACGCTTCATTCATCCATTATTTCGAGGACTGTGGACGCGGTGTCAGCACGTGACAATGAATATTTTAACTTGAAAAATTTGACACCGACACAGAGCTTCATATTAATTTATTTTATTCTGTTTTCGCAAATGATATATTTTCACTTGCCAACGAACATTCAGAAGTTTTGATTCATAAATGATTTAATTATTTTAAGCACGGAATAAACTTGCATTATGACGTATTTTTGACTTCAGAAAAAGTATTATGTGTCTCATAAAACTTTCCATATTTTTAACGTAAATCCAACAACTTATTTGCATTAAAAAGTTATCACTTGTTCTTCCTTTGCTATCTTTCAAACCCGCTTCTATAAGCCTTTTTTTGCATTTTAACTACTAATTTAATTTTTCATTTCTTCGAATGGCAGCGAGCGTACTAAATTTTTTTGTTACATTGTCCTCACGCGGAGGCACTCATTTTCCGCCTTTTTATTTGCGTAATATTTAATTTTAGTAGAATAAAAAATAGCATTTCATAATAAATTTTAAGCATTTCGAAAATTTAGATATTAGAATTTGAGATAAATAATTTTTTTGACAGTTCTGAAAAAAATATTAAAATGATAAGGGTACTTCCAATTAGTAATAGTATCGTGGTAAGGAAAACCAAACTAACATGTTTAAAAAATCTTTCAAATTATACTTGAAAATACTTTTTTATCTCGTCCAATGGCCTTAATGTTTAATAAATTTAATCGATACATTATTTAATAAAAATTAATTTATTACAAAAACGTTCCATTTAAAAACCCGTTATTTGAATTAAATCTTATTTTTTTAGTCTTTACCATCATTGACACATAAATAACATCATTATTAATTTATTTATTAAACATTATTAAAATGTCATAATATATTATTAAATAAATAAACTGAGTATTTAATTTGTCGTCAATATATACAAGCTGAGAAGAACCACGTTCACGGCTATACGTATCCTATAATAAACGAATCCATGTCAAGCAAATATACTTCCAATATTAATACTAGATTGTTTATTTGACTTCCGCACCCGATAGTCCGGAAAATGTCGATCTCGTTCCTTGGTAGTTTCCCATGTACTTCTCTCCGTCTGTCTCACCCAGTGATATTTCTTTTGCGCGATGTACGTGTCGTACGTGCAGGGACTTAGTTAAATAATAAAATCACTGTTTCTTGGATCGTCGATACTCCCAATATTGTGTTTTCTTATATTTATAAGTTATTTTCCCTACACATATAAGTTGCAGGCAATGTTTAGCTATTTAGAAAACAAATAGCTCCAGAGACTATATTATATAATGAAATCCTTAACAATTTTTATGTAAAACATATGAATAATGTTGTTACACTCTTTGTTCTCGTTACACCGTATGAAACGCACAAAAATATGATCATAAGTAGCTACACATGGACATTTTATGAAAGAGATAAAACGTCAAAGAAACAACGTATATAAAACGTATTGAAGATTAGGCAATTATCTTGTAGTGGTTTTAGGGACCGCATTCAAAGCGTTTATTTAATACAATATCATAAATACAAAACATTCGAAGCAGAAGTTGGATTTGTTCTTGATCAATTTTTAATTATTATTTCACATTCTGTAGAAAACACAATGAATAATAATAATAAGAAGAAAGGCAATATTTTAGTCAGTTATAGTGTAGCTATTGAAATAGCAAGTTGTATCATAAAGTATGCTATTTACATTATCTTATAAATTATTATGAAATATTATTTATTTGGTTTTCCTTAATTCGTCACCAATTATTATCGTATTTATAGGTAAAACTAAAATTATACCATTAGAATTGGTATTATTTCGAAATACTTAGTAGCGTCAAGATTCATTATGGTACAAGACGCTATATCAGCGATTTTCTAATAAAGCCTCCATTGGTTTATGTCAAGTTCACTTGATGAGTTATTACAACACTCTTCAAATAGTGTTGTAATAACTCATTAGGTGAACTTGACATAAAGCCATTAGCGAGGAACTTTATCTGAAATTGAATAACATAATTTTTGGCTGTGATACTTTTTTGAAGTCAAGAGGCTGTTATTTGTCACAGAATTTTCTTTCATCACGTGGATGTCATTTGTCAACTTTAAAAATTGCGTCATTACAAAATTAATTGCCGTAGGATATTTCACGCAATGGTACTTAGTGACTTTTACTGTTGTCTCGGTCTATGTTTAAAATAGCTTTGTCCTATGTATGAGGTACTATGTGTTACCCGCATGGAATTAGCGATACTTAAAATAAAAGATATTTTGTATATCGCTATGAAAAATGTAATTTGAAGCCAAATATCACGAAAGTCAATCGAATAATTGAGCTATAAATATGGAATAAAGAAATTTATTTAACACACATACATACACGCATATATATATATATATATATATATATATATATATATATATATAATATATACATATATTTTTTTTTAAATTTCAGGACATAGGGACCTTCAAAAATGGTTGAATTTGTCACTCATGGGATCGCTGAACGGTCATCAAAAACTATCGACTATTTCTAATGTACGACTACTTCTGATGTAAATTATTAAATTTGGAACACATTTTGTGTAATGTAATTACATAAAAGAAAAACTTAGAAAATAGAGAAATTTGATTGAAGACCTGAAAAGTGGGAACAAAATTATGTTTGAGTATTTTTTTAAGAAACTGTATGATATGTACTTATTATAAAGTGGCTAGGAATATGGATATATATTATCTTACTACTTTTTGTCCGGCCCTAGTGATAAGATTAATGAAAAAATTTCTATTCTACAGTCTGCTACATCAAACTTTCGGCTCAAAAAAAACATAAGTACTTCACTCAAAAAAAAACATAGCCAAGGTACAGTACAAAGAAAATCCTACATCAGAATACCTGGGTAATTTAGATTCCTAAAAAACGAATACACTCAAACGTGAAGAAATGCTACAAGATACTACGTACTCATTAATATGTGCCCTTCTATTAATGGTTGGAAATTCCTTAATACTGTGGATTTCCACAGTACGTTAGTAGTAACTTATACATTTATATAAGTTTCGTGAAGATTCGTACTGACAAATTGATGCTAATTTAACAGATTTTTCGTCACACCTCCAATTAAGTTTTATCATAACACTAAGTTACACTTATATCTTAACTAAGTTATACTTATGACTTATCATTATGTAACTAAAATAAACTTTTCTCATTATCAGATGCCAATGTAATTAAAATGAAGGCAAATTTGTAAGCTATTAAATCAGAACTTTCAGACGGCGTTAGCATCAGCACAGCTGCTCCTAAATCTATTATAGACACTACAGCCCTACTGTAACAGAAATTTTCTTTAATTATAATACCATATTTCCAACTGCGTAGAAAAAATATATATAGATTATCTAACATTACATTTCCCACCCAAGAAACATTTTCAATAATACCGCTCTCGTAAGCAGTCTTCAAGTGAATTGTACATTTTCAAGTTACAAGTTTTCTAGACTGTAATCAAATTTTTGATAATTTTTAATGGGTCTTTCGAACTTACTTTATTACTGTCTTATATAAGATAACTGATTATATGGCCATATATGATAAATTGGTATTTCATGATGTTAGTCATGGATATAATTACGTAGATTTTGATATTTTACTTGCTCGGTTTATGATTCTTAATACTCATATTTACGCACCGACTTCAGATTGGTTAAAACTTTGTCTTCATGGCCGTAAGCAATGTGTTAAAATTTCTTTTCCTTCAACTGTCAAAAACCCAGATCTACTAATTTATAAAAGTCTTAGTTGGCAACATTGCATTGTTAAATCAAATTATTAAATTTATTCGTCGAATTCCTATCAAATTACGATCTCTAAAGCGTCTTCAACAATTTACTTCTGTTTAAAAGCAAAATTCGTTTTTGTCTCAAACGCTTTCGCTTCACTACGTTGCTTTATTTTCAAAACATGTACTACCCAGATCAAACTAGAGATTGGTTAAATAAATGGTAACGCCTTCAAAATCATATATTCGCCGCATATTTTGCCTGAGGAACTATGACCATATTTATAAGTTTAGGTCATATCTTGACTTTATGGAAATACGTAACGGCACAATTTACGTATTATCTTATCTTCTATAAGAAGGAAAATCCTGAAAGGATTTTTCTATCCGCCTTATCTCAATTCTAGCCTCAGGGCCTCTCTGCTCACTCTCATTGTTTCTAAACATAATATTACTTTCTATGGATACTTCCTCACTCTATAAGTTGTCGAACTTAGGAATAAACTAAATCCTGACATTTGAAACGTACCGCCGACTTATAAATTCAACAGACGTCTAAAAAGGTATTCCCAGCTTGATTTCTTGTCGATACCCTATTCCTTCCTCTTCTATTATGTCCTTTTTCCTAAAAAAATTGCTAATTACGTCAATATTAGGACAACATTTATTACACAATTACATAATTAATTGTTATAATGTATTGACGATGTAATTTGAAAATGTCTCATTCATTAATATAGCTTGCCCCATTACTAAGTTCTCAACTTCTGAAGTTTTGGTTGAGTGAAAACAATTATTCATATTGCAGAAAGTAATCACAGTGTATAAATACGTTGAAGCCTAAAAATAATTAAAATAAATAAATCGTTGTGGTATTTTTTATTGGATATAATTGTATTGTGTTGGATATATGACTTCTCTTTAATTATTCGCAGTCTCGTTTATCTTAGATCTAGATTTACAACCTCACATGTATATTGGACATGTTCTACGTATGTTTTTTATGAATATTTTTTTATAGTTTTTTTTAAAGTTGTGCAAGTAAGAAAATAATTACCTATGTCCTATGTTTAAGCATATCACAAGAAAATTAATAATTTTACAGAAAGCTAAATGAAGTAATTTAAGACAAACACTACATTCATAATTTATTCGTTATTGTTATTGAAAACTGTTACCTGATATTCTTGGCATTCGACTCTGATGATTGGAGTATATTAGAGCCATACTTAGATATGAGCTTTTATTCACTGGTATGAAATTTACGTTGGTGAAAAAACGTATCATTGCAAATATCTGTCTGGCGATGGAAACAATAAAATGTTTTTAATTGGGTACCACAGAATTTATAACTACCCTTTTTTAAATTCAATTTTATTCGTTCTCTTTTGTAATAAACGTCTTCGCAAAATTATTTCTCATTTTTTGGAATCTGACTACACCTTAGAACCCAATGTTACTTGGGATATCTTAATTTTTAAATGTTAGGTTAGATTTGCTATCTATATGCGGGACGCTCAATATAAAATCTGCATTACTACTGTATTCCACTGCTACAATCGTATCGAATGTGAATACTTTGGATAAAAATAAATACTCAAAGTTCAAACTATGCTATTCATGCTGATCAGTTTAATTATGCTATTCATGTTTAGTTTAAATGCAGAAAATCTGAAAGAACTCTTCCAAAATATATATACAGCACTGACATCATTTAACTTCCTTAAGATTATTTCTATCAAATGTCTTATAATGTATTTAAAAAGTCAACTCGCTAATTGTGCCTGAATAAACCATTTATTTCAAAGTGAACAACCTTAATGCTCCTCAACCGTTAAACTTGTTGTGTTAAACGTTAATTTGTGCTAATACGTAAATTACTTATGTATATGGACGTAATTATTAGTTATTATGTTCTGTATACCTGGAATTTGGAGCCGTACCAATTTATTGAACCAATCTTCAGTTAAGCGATTTATTTCTATTGATATATATATATATATATATATATATATATATATATATATATATATTTATATATACACGTGTATTTTACTCTCCAAAGACTTATCCATGAATAATAATTATCTCAAAAAAGATTGACCCTAAGTTAAGTTGAACAAGTGCTATTAAATAAAGTTTCGTCTCGTATTACTAACATTTTGACTTTATGGAATTATGTGTTAAAAAGTATAAAATACAATAAAGTAAATATTATAAAATTACATATTCAATAATTATATCATCGAAAGGGTATCATCCGTGTAGGATCTTTATGTAAAAATGGACGACCATCTCACTTTTCACATGGAAATCTGTTAGATGGTCCACACGAGTTTAGAATTATTCACTCGACATTTCCACGATTTCCAAGAGATTGAGTGTACTTTGTTTCATTCTATAATCCATAGTATTCCTGAAACGAATGCAATTCTAGTGGAGTAGCTAATGCATACTCGTGTTGGAGAAAATTTTGAGATTTTATAATGGACATGATCGAATTGAATTCCCTTTAACTCAGACAGAATATGATTTTGATCACGCTTTTTTATTTTATCAAATAATTATGCGGATAACCCTGGACTTAGTAAAGCTTTATGCTTCCGACTGATACATGAAATGACGAAGTATTAATTGATTTCATCTAGCTAGAGCGCATCATTTTTCGCGCACTTATATTGAACAATATGGTATTATGACAGGTACTCAGTATTGATATGTTTCCTGTTCATTTTACCTCTTTAGGTAAAATGATGCGATTATGAAGTCGTTTAATAGGTCACTATAGATAATTAGTTTATTTGATGTTTAATTTGCATTAATATCTGCAAGTTGGACAGAGGTTTTCCACCTTACAGATAAATAAATACGACGAAACACGGTTTGCTTTAAACCCTATTTCCTCTAAGTGATTACATCTTATTCCCTTGGTATATTCAGCGAAGAGATAAAAGTGGTGTTACCGCGATGAAACCCTCTAACGCAAACGAAGAAAGTACCATCTCTACGTTGGAATATTGGATATGTGTATGAATATGGAGTAAAAAATAAATCATTTTATCCGAACATGTTTACATTAACCGTAGGTTTTACCCTACTCACCATTTAAAATGGCAACGAAAAATATGGTATTGACAATGAAAAGGGGTAAACTTTCTGAATAAATGTATACCAGTCTAACTAAAAAGCTAAGACGTCTAACCGTCTTCAAACACTCCTGCAATCGTGTTTTCTATTTTTAGAAATGTACTTGGAGCGCTTTTTTTCTTTTATTTGCCAATTTTTGGATTAAAGTTTGCGGCGATAAATAACGTTAGAAAACTGCTTATAGAATTGAGACTGTTTCGTGTATTACATTCGACATACGTAGCTCTGCTCCATGTCATCTTGTTGATGCAACCTATTTTATTCCCGAAAGATTTATAAAAACTTTTAACAACTTCAATAAATATGTCGTTTTAAAGAAATTAATAAAATCGGAAAGGAAATTCGATTAGGAATATCCATACTCGTTTAGTTGTTTTGATTCATTTGCTGTTCATTATTAAGATTGAGCGTTTTTTTTGCATAAATCTCTTACATCGGCTCTAATACTGCACAAATACGTTGCTCAAGACAACAGTTAATTTTAAATACGTCATAAAATTGAATAGTTGCGTACAAACATATTTACTTTTGAAATTCAATATAATACATTTTCATTAAAGTATAATGATAACAATGCCATAACTATATTGAAATACAAGTATAATTGATTAATTCGTGTACAGAGACGATATAAAATATACGTATTTTTTGACCCATGACGGAACAGACAAAATCTCTTCGATATTATTAGAATTGACAAATAATTTTAGTCCGAGAACATTTTGAACAAGGTAATAGTGATATTAATTAAGGAAAGGAAAATATTTTTTTTTTAAATACTGCTTCCGAATTAAAAATATTTTATAAATTTACTTTCGTTTGGAGCTAAATGATAAAAACAAAATTTGTGGCAGTTTTCATGTAGTTTCATATAGTATAATACATTCAGCGTGGAAATGTACGTCCAATATTGGTAATGTGAAAAATAATATAAAAAACCAGACTTTCATAGTGCCAAAATGTTTTATACCATACATGCTTCCCAGCTTTGCTCGGATATAAAAGTAATTTATAACTGAACTTTTTAATTTTTTTCGTTTAAACTCAATCGAAAATGGTTAATAAATATTAACGGTCTTTTACCTTTTTAATTCTTTATTCGATATTTTAGTGGAGTATAGCCATAGAATACAGTATAAAGAAGATAATGAAAAATATTTCATATATCCTTTTAGTCTAATTATAAGAATTTAAATAGTATATTTCAACTATTCAAAATTCCTTGAAGACATTTTTTGTGTTTTCAATCGTAATACATGAAAATTGTGTGTCTAAGTGAACGTTTCTTAATATATACTAATAATAAGTGTCAAAACAACGATATCTGCAATTCAAGATTGTCATATAATGTAATTTACTTGATAAGTCTTAAATGCAAATTAGAACTAAAAGCATTACGCCTTCATACTATTAATATTCATTCGTGTTTTAAATCGTAATATATAAAAATTGTGGGTCTAAGTGAACGATTCTTAATATATACTCATAATAAGCGACAAAACAATGATATCTGCAATTCAACATTGTCATGTAATGGAATTCAATTTAATTTACTTGATAAGTCTTAAATGTAAATTAGAACTAAAAGAATTACGTTTTCATAATTACTATTAATATTCAACAAGCGAATGGACATCGATAAAATACAATTAAGGTCAAGTATGACCGTGAGCTAGAAATTGAATTTTCATAGCTAAAGTAATTTTCTATTTTGTCTTTGTGCCTCTAGAGTCTCACTGATGGAGCAAATATAGCCAATTTTGCACCTACGAGTGTTGTGGGCTTTGTTTTCCTGAAATAGCTTTTGTGACTGAAATAGTCAAAATGGATGTTCTTATTTGTACAATGATAACATGACGGTTTTTTTGTTGTCAAGTTTTCAATTAAATTGTCTAACTAAAAGAACAGCACAAATGAAAATGTGCAAAACCGTTCAGTTAAGTATTTCCCAAAAACTGTTTCAACCAAAAGAAAAATAGAAGTAGCCAGATATGTTTACTGATTAAGTTAATTTAGACATTTACGTAACACTGTCTGTCTATTATGGGCAGATTACGCAAAAAAATTAGTCTTCAAAACAGTTATACCATGCATAATATCGTGAAATGAAAAAAATGATCACACTATAAAATTAAACTATTTGTAATTTTTTTCAAAGTATGTGTCAAAAATCAACATTTTGGTATAATTTCTCATTAAAAAGAATAATGTGGCGTAAATAAGTTTATTATCTTTTAATATATTTTTATTTTGGTCATTGATGTATTCTTCTGAAGTTTAATAAAATCTAGAGTATATACTACGATTAATATACGAAGAGGAAAAGGATGAGAGGAGAATAGAGGAATAGGAATCAAATTTAAAATTCTCTAAATAAAAGTTTCAAATGTAAAATGGGCTGAAATAAAAGCTAAAACCGCAACTTACCCTTTCGATCAGCACGTATATTGGGTACTATTACAACTGAACAATATTACTTAGAATTCAAATTTTAAATTCAGCGACAATGTTGTTTAGAAAGCGAAATAATTCAAAAATATTAACGATAATTAGTGAGAGTGGTATTGTTTAATGGCGAAATACTTTCCTTAACATAGACAAAATTTTATTTATACGAAACGACAAAGGAATCGATCGGACAAAACCCTTTAAATATACGACTAACATCGTATAAAGTTACATACATACAAATATATATATTTATATTTTTTTTATTATTATTGCAATCTGTCATTTGAGACATTCAGCAATTGGTGCGTATGTTAGCATGTCTTGTACTGAGTTCGTCCTTTTGAACTCATTTCATTTTGCCCCTATATAAGGTTTTGGGGAAGTTTTTTCTTAAGCCTTCTGGGTGCCGTTATTGGGTTCATCAGGTTTATAGCCAGTGGATTGGGATGATTAGCGATTCGGTCTCTGTATGTCTTTATCATCTCTGAGATTTCTTCTTGGACCAATTTTATGCCAAGCTCCAAATGGAGTCTGTTGTTTGTGACATACCAGAGTGCACCAGCTATAATTCCAAGCGTTTTTGATTGAAACCTTTGTAGTATTTCAATATTTGATTTTGCCGCGGTTCCCCACAGTTGTAGGCCATAAGTCCATATAGGCTTGATCGTGCATTTATAAATTAATAGTTTATTTTCGAGCGACAATTGAGAGTTTTCGTTAAGGACCAGTACATGTTTCGCACTTTTTGGCCCGCTGCACATCGTTTGGTCAGGATGTGTTTGGACCATGTCAGACGTCTGTCGAGATACACGCCAAGGTATTTCGCGTAATCGGCTTGCGGTAACTGTACTCCATTTAGGTTCACTGCCGGACACGTATCTCGTTTGGTAGTAAAAGTAACTTGTATTGATTTGATTTCGTTAACTTTGATTCGCCAATCTTGCAGCCACTGTGATATTTGGTCAAGGCTTGTTTGGAGTTTTTGTGAGGCTATGTCTGGTCGGTGGTCTGCTGCGAGAATTGCTGTGTCATCAGCAAACGTTCTGTGACTGGGAGGTCAGCTGTGTAGAGCAGGTACAGTATTGGGCCCATAACGCTTCACTGGGGAACTCCTGCTTGGATCGGATAGAGAGACATAGTTTCAGTTCCCTGTTTAACGTAGAAGTGTCTGTTGTGTAGATATGATCTGATGAAGTTGTAGTAATTTATGGGTAGGTTCTTTTTAATTTTAAACAGCAGTCCCTCGTGCCATACCCGATCAAATGCCACGAAAGATGCAGAACTATATTGGTTTGACTCAAAGGCATTATGGATATTTTTGACCAATCGATGGACCTGCTCAATGGTTCCATGTCTCTGACGAAAGCCAAACTGGTGATCATTCTGTAGATTATTATCATAGATATGTGGCATTAATCTTCGCAGAAATAAAATTTCCATAACCTTGGAAGTAATTGGTAGCAAGCTAATAGGTCTGTAAGATTTCACATCAACAGCATTTTTGCCAGGCTTGAGGACCATTATTATTTGAGCCACTTTCCACTGGGGAGGAATCGAACACGTACGTACGATTGCATTGTACAGGATTGTGAGGAATGAAATTCCTTCCTCTGGGAGCTCTCTTAGAATTTTGGCAGTTGTTAGGTCATAGCCAGGTGCCTTGTTGATATCAAGTGTATCAATAACAGCTTTTATTTCTCTCTTAATGAAATTCGAAATAGGGGGATCGAGTTGAGAGAAATATATATATTTATATATATATATATATATATATATATATATATATATATATATATATATATATATTCAAATACTTGTATAATTTAGAGACCAGTGACGAAAATGTTTGCTCATTATATATATATAGCGTGCGTTTTGTAGTGAATGAATATAATACTCTCCTACAACATAGTATAAATTTACTGAAATGAATGGATATCTTAAAATTCACTTGTATCCTTTTTCATCTATCACGAGGCAGTCAGTTGTAAAATGTTGCAAACGAGAGTACGTTTTTTTCTTCGGGAATATTTTAATAAAAATAAATGTTACATAAATGCTAATAAATGAGGATAATAATAAACAAAAAAATGAAAGGGCTAAGAAAATATAATGATATAAATTAAATTCAAATATGTGAACATATAAATGTAACCTATATATTATAAGAAAAATGATTTAATTAATAAAAATAATTAGATTTAATTTAAAAATTCACAATATTAAAAAAATAAAAGCATTGTTAACATGGCATAACTTGCAAAAAAAATCAATTAATTTTTACTTGTAGTAAATTATGCCATTAAATACGAAGGTACTTTCCTTACGATTGATTCTCATTTTTGTTCTAGCTAAAATGTTATCGCAATTGAAGTAGTTTTCAGCAATCAAACTAATTCTATTAAACAAATATTCAGTACGTTGAATAAACAAGAGCATTAAAGATTTCATTTGCTATATGATATACCGATAAGATATGATACATTAATTTACAGATAATAATACCCGAATACTCCATACAAAATAATAAACTTTACGTATATTTTAATTGAAAGTAATAGAAAAAAAATTGATTCAAGATAATTGATTTTACCACTTAACGTTTCATTAATTTGAAAAGGGGGGTGAATTATTTTCGAATAATATATATTACAAAATTATAATAAAAGTGAATTTACTTTTGATAAGGGACGTTGTTTTTAAATTAAAATGTTAAATTTAAATGTTTGCACTTTTTGATGAGACACGTGACCATTTTCCAACTAAAATAAATATACTTTTCCAAAAGAGAAGCGTTTTGCAAGCTCCACTTACGTTAAATTGTAACTTGATGTGACGTGGGTTCGTTAGAGAAATTACATAAAAAACCTACAACATTTTTAAACGCAAAGTGTGGGCATATACCTACTCCTTAGACTATTACCTCCATATTCTTTGCACATATTTTGTTTTAGTAGTAATAAATAGAACACTACACTTTTAAGGGTAACAGATCACTAAAAGTAAAAGAACACATTGTTTCCAGCGTGTTTAGAAGTTTTCGGAAGTAAAAGACGTTGGTCTGAACGATTTTTATAAAGAAGGTGTGAACGTATTTTTATGAGCTGGGTACTTACTTAACCTTCCTGATACACGCTTCAGAAATTTAAGTTTTATACACAGGGCTAAAGCGTATATAATAGCGCTATGATTTTGAAGCTCTTTCATAATTAACCCAAGATGTTATACGATGTACTTTGATACCGTATTTACCATTAAAAGTATTGTGACAAAATTTGATGTATTCAGTAATAAGTAAATAAGCTGTGGGTTTGGCTACACTTAATATTTGTACGAGGGCGAGGACCTCCTAGAATGATAGAACACTGTATATGCACGAATATGTAACGTGACAGCCAGTAATTGCTGTTTACCCCGTATTATAACTATAATATATTATCTCTCAAAAGTCCTCATGTTTACCTGTCAAGAAAGATTTATTGCTTATTTGCCCACTCAGCATATTCCGGTTAGAAGAGATGTAGAAACTCCTTTCAATAAGTTCTAGGAAATTTCATTGGGAGCTTGAATATTCACGTGTCCAGATAAGATCCACTGTCCACTTCCTGTTTACAAAGCGCTCGTTTCATCAAACTCAAATATTATGTATTCCGACTCCCTACACCGCAGGATGTAAAAATCGCCCTCATAAACCTCAACTCTTCACAACCCTAACTCTTTTCACAATATCATATTTCTAAACAGATTGATTGGAAAATTAGAAGATAAACCAGAGAAAATAATAAATATAAATGGGGACGAAACCTAGGCTCATATCAAGCAAGTGATGATCCAGAATTTCGCGGGTGAAAGGGACGAAAACCCTGGATTTCGCGGGTGAAAGGGAAAAAATGATGATTTGGTTAATTTAAAAGAAAAAGATTCAGATATCACCAATCGTTTTATAAAAAATGCATCTTAATGCAGTTATAAATTACGTACCATTACATGAAGTCGAAAAAAATTAATAAAATACAAACGTTTTTTTAGAACACAAGCAATAAAAATATTTTTAAACCAACCAATAAACATGTTTAGTCCAATTATTTGAGCAACGTGACCTCCTGAAAAGTCTACTGCTTTACAATAAATAAAATAAGAAAATATTATTTACATCCAAAATCGTAATAAAACAAATACTATTTTCAATTTTCATAAGTATAATAATAATCCCTTCTTCAGGCAACAATCACATAGTAATAATTCATTTAATACCCAACAATTTTATCAAACACGACAGTACCAACATACAGATAATTTAAAAATTTCCAACAACTTAATTGTTCACAATATAGATACATACAATATGGATAATTTATTAAAAATAATAATATTTTCGTATAAAAATGAAACCAACAAAACGTTTCTGAACCGGAACCAATGAGTGGAATTTTGCATATCTTTTCAAAGATTTTACCATACGGAAATAATAACACACGATCATATAATCACTTTCAAAATGAACGACCACCGCCTTACTACACATCTAAAGAATTAAATTTCAACGAGACATAGGAATCCGACCCGAATTATTCATATAATGCAAACAAAAGTTTTTACGAACAAGATTTAAATAAAGAAACTTCAGGGAAAGCCATAGTCGATGAAACACACGGGCTATCGCGAAAGTGAACGAAATTACGCAATCGACTGACCTAAATAATTTTTTGGATAATCGAGAAGAAAAAGGCAACAAAACTATTCATACAAGCGTAGAAAACTCAATTCCGAAAATTGTTTGCATTTGTTTAATAATCTAATTCATGTTTTATGTTTTTAATTTACGCAATAAGCCAAAAATTAAAGATATATTTTCAAGTAAAAAACGATCAATAGCCCAAGCCAGATTGATAATGTAAAAGATTACATTATTGAATATGGTATCTAGATATCTGACGAAAAATAAATTTTTGATATTGTAACCGTACCACAAAAAAACCATAATCACAACTCGATGACGTAATCGACACTGAAAGACGACATGAGGTTTTTAACCCTTGCCGAGACCACTCACTATGTGCAGTTAATTTCTAATACATTTCAATTATAGCATATTTCAGACTTCGTAAATATAAATAGCCTGTATGATTTAATCAAAACTAATTTTGAAACTATTCCACTACTAATGCGTCCTTACTTATACACGTCATCCATAATATTGTTACCGTGAAATCATCTACGGTGCTAATACCGTGCGTGAACCAATACCGTGCTATTACTCTTTCATTTATACATATCGCCCGTCACATTATCATTATCATCTTACAACATCATTAACAGAATACAGACGCTAAAATTTTTATATTAAGTAAAGAAACAAATCATTAACGATTGAAATTTAAAAAAAAATAATTTTTAATTGTAATGGGATAATATTATATAGCCGCCACTCTAGTATTTGTCATAAAATTCCCTGTACATCTTTCAATTTCCATTTCTACAATAAAGACCCTCTTGCAATTCCTCCAAAATCTTTCCTAGCTGTGAATACAATATAATACATGGAAGATGCTGAATATTTGGGCGTTAATTTTGTAGAAATTCATTAACGCTTAATTTTTTTCACGACTAAATAAAACTACGTGATGTATTATTTCTACTTTATTTAATTTTTTAACCACGACCTAATTTTCGTTGTATGATAACGTCTTCAGGTTGGCAATTTGTAAAGATTAATACTGAATATATTTGGCGTTATTTTTGTAGAAATTCATTATTCACAATTAAATGAAACTACGTGATGTAGTATTATTTCTACTTTCTTTAATTTCTTTACCACGACCTAGGTTTCGTTGTATTACAACATCTAATATCCCACCTGAAGATGTAATACAACGAAACCTAGGTCGTGGTAAAGAAATTAAAGAAAGTAGAAATAATACTATATCACGTAGTTTCATTTAATTGTGAAGATTAATACTATTTTCAATTATAATAAGCATAATCTTTATAAATTCCCTACCTGAAGATGTTGTCACAAAACGAAACCTAGATCGCGGTTGAAAATTTAAATAAAGCAGAAATAATACTACATCACGTAGTTTCATTTAGTTGGTAATAAAAATTAAGTGACATGGAATATGGTCAGATTCTTGAATACTATATGAAACTACTATACTCACGTCAAACTGTCTGGAGTCTTAGAAAAATATCCAAATGGAGATGAAAAAATGTACCCGATGACCTTTTCAGCATAAATAAGAGGCCAGTTTTTCATGTGTTATGACTATATCATATTACCTCTTGAAGGTCTTTTCTGTTTACTTATTAAGAAAGATTTTCTGCTCGCTCGCCCACTCGGCACATTTTGGTTACAAGGGATACAAAGGATTCCTTTCATTAAGTGCAAGAAAGTTCAGTTGCGAGTTTGAATATTCCATAAATCCAGAGAAGATTAACTGCCCATCTACGTAAGCAGTTCTTGGTTACAAAGCGCTCCTTTCATCAAACTCAAGTGTTGTGAATCCGACTACGCAGATCGCATATCGCATATCGCAGGATTTAAAAGCCGCCCTTATCAAGCTCAAACTCATCGATATACAAAATTTTGTTAAAATCTTTGTATTAAGTTTTTCTCTATAATGATATATACATGTCAAGTATTTTCATTTCTATTTCCTAATTCAAAATATCATTTTTTAACTGTTTTTCCCGCGTCGATGAGAAATAGCGCCAGACGTATATATATATATATATATATATATATATATATATATATATATATATATATATATATATATATATATATATATATATACTTTTTTTTAAAGTAAAAATGTCTGACCTGTCGTTATTTGATGCCCGCATCATAAACAATTGTGCTCAAATTATACGACTATTTGTTAGCGTAACATAACTTTTTAAATGACCTTTTCGTGAACTGAGAAAAAAATAAGAAAATTTTTTACATGTGATAAATGACGCTAATGGTCAAATATCAATGAAATTAAGACCTATCAATTTTCTTTTTCATTAATTAACAAGCGAAATGATTTTATTTTCATTTTTATTCGAAGCGAATTCTTCCGTGCGCTACATATTATAAAAAAAAATTATTGACTTCATCTTTGTTACTAACAATGATGACATATTCAAATTAATGTATTTTTATTCACTATAAACAACCTTTGCTCTAATTTTACAATGGTCGAAGAGTTAAGTACCGTGAATAATTAACGAGATGCGATGCGATGTGGCGAAAATATGGTGGTTGTGTGAATGGAGAATGTTATCAGGGAGGTTTAAGAAACTAGAATTTTTTCTCAATAATATAAACACAAACAATTGCTTTGTCGCAAATGTCCCAAGAACAGACTATCTTATATAGACAATAAACACTTAATTTACCCAAAGAGGAATCAGTAAAAAATAAAAATTATTATATTATCTGGTCAAAACTTTACTCAGAAACTCTTACATTTAAATTTAAATGTTATTTATAACATACACAAAATTATCAATGCGCGTAAAATAAAGCTAAAAATAATTGGACATGTTTTGAAAAGGAGTTGGTACCAAAAATTAAGAAATAACTTTTGAAACGGTGTGGGTTTTTCAAAACATGTAATTTATAAGATCAAACTTTCATAATCTGTTACTTTAGATTTAGTAAGTTCGACATGATTGATGTAAAAAATTATGTTTATGTATATTCGATAGCAATACCAATAAAACATTTATGGAAATCCTACAACATGGACAGCATTTAGCCATTCTACTCATTACGGAATATTGATGTGACTTGAATTGCACTAGGACTACATACCTTTCTATCTAATAGTTGGAACACTTATACCCCTAGGGGTTGATTTGCGTAAAACTCGCAGATGGTATCATTCCGAACATAGTTTTGGTTTTTCGATAAAAATAATGAAATAATTAATACTGTAAAATATACATTTAATTATTTATTTTTAGATTGTTTCTACAAAGTTTAGAATTAATAAGACCGTCTTTTTTTTCATACAAATGCTGTAAGCTTATTTTTAAGCCCTAAGAATGGAATTTGATTTAATATATGCCTACCCTGTATAAACAATCTCTGCAAAATTAAAAGTTTCCGGAACCAACTTCATCTTTATTACAAAGAATTATGACGTTTTCAAATTAATGTATTTTTATTCATCGTAAGCAAATTTTGTTCTAATTCTACAATAGTTACGTGGTTGAGAAATTAAATGCTGTCAACATTTGCAAACGCCACAGATAAAAAGACAGAAAAAATTCCAAAAATGATATTTTCTTATTTTATTATTTATATTACGTCTCCCTTAATCTTTTTGTCGTAAAGATCTTCAACGTACAGATAGGTAATTCTAAAATTTTGATTATGCGTAGGAACATCCATCTTATAAAACAATGCCACATTTCGAAATAAAGGTTACGATCTGATTAGGCTACGTTCGGCGCAATCTGTCTCTCCTTACTTCTTTATTCTCCAATCAAGATTTCAGAATTTTGTCAACACACTCTTACGAATTTAAAAAAAAACACTCTTCTGATACATTAATACAAAAAAAACACAGTTTATTCACTCTGACTACGGAATCAGTTTAATCAACATAAAAAAGCTCAGTTCTAGAAACAATTCTCTGTGCTATAAATTTATATTTTGTAAAAGAAAATCTTAATGAACCACCCATCACCCATCTCGTTTGCGTGATTATTTGTTTTGTGAGCTTAGGGTTAAATCCAATTGACAATAAGCCATTAGATAACGGATATCAAATTACAATCAGTCATGTGCCGATTCTTTAGAATTCCAATAATATATTCAATCTGATGGATATTTACATTACAATGAAAATTTATTTAAAATAAATTGTCTGAAAATAAGTTTCAAAAAAATAAAAGTAATCTAATTGTATTCTGGTTACACAGAGAATACCAAAACCATAGCCAGGTTTCATTTCTATAATTTTTTTAGAATTTGTAATGTTAAGTAAAACAATTTTATTTAAAAAAATAAGAATTATTGCTTTATTCAGCAATTTTTGGAAGGAAAAAATATTAAACGGTAGCCGAACCAAACACTATTTCAAATTTTAATTAGCACAGTGATTCCCTTTTTTTAATACCTTAAATATATTCATTATTAAAATAACTTAATTTTAAGCGGAATTTACTTTTAAAGCTGTAGCGTAGCGTAATGATATAAATAATTTCATATCTCTTCACTGCTATACAAGATCAGATTATAACTTCAACTGCTGTTAGCAATTAACATAGGAATTTTCCTGCCTCAAATCTAAGCATAATCAGCATAATCAGAAACTTGGTGTTGGTAGCACCAAAAAAACCATACCGCAAAGACAAAGTAACATAACCGATATTATCCAGTTGGTATATGTTTGTATATCCAGGGTCAATTAGTACTATCAAGTTTGGCTGATCCTCAAAAAAGAAAAGAATACTGTGTTATATATGTACATATATAATTTTCTACTAGTCGAAGATAAACTTGTCAAAATAATCATAATAAAGTGCCATATCGTTACATAAATCTAATAAAAAAAGGTTATACCTTTTTTATGATTTATTGTAAGGCAAACCCTAATTTGATGAATAAATGCCTCTACAACTAATTACTATTTAATTGTTGACGACCATTATTTGTGAAAAATTTAAATTATATTCCTACAGGACAAAACAACGTCGCACTAAATAGACTACTTTTTTCATGGATATAAGTAAAAACTTTTTTCATGTAATGTCTTTTTTCAGTAAGTAAAACTTTTTTCATGCATAAAGTAATTGTAAATTTTGATCTAAAAAAAATCATTCAAGTTACTTTTTAATCACTAATTTTTAATTATATCATCTAATATTTTTTTTATTTGCATCGATTTTGTGGGTAAATATCTAGTATCGGTTATCAATTGTAATAATTTTTATTTAGTAATTTATATTCTTACTAAGTAATGTAACAGCAACACTTCTTAATATGAACGCTTGAATAAGTATCAAATGAATATATATATATATATATATATATATATATATATATATATATATATTTATATATATATCTCCATACTATAGGATGGACTTCTACTTAGAATACAGACTTTCAAAAAAAATATCTACGTATATTAAACAAAACATTAAATTTGACGTCCATGTATTAAATTGTATTTAAATATTTGTCAACTGTGGCCTCATCAACTACACAATCGTCCTGCTCCCCTTTTACGTTCTTAATGAAGGAATAAACGAGTAAGAAGAACTAGTTAAGGAATAAATCTTACAAAGCGAATAGTGTCATTATCTATTATGTTTACAAGGGAAAAGGTTAATTGTAACAACTTATATATTATTCAAAAACAAAAGAAGTCAGTAATTTCTCTTAAAATTGTCAAATGATATACATTATTTAAACATTGTTTGAGGCCTATCCGTACATTGTATGCTGTATGATATTAGCATTAATTTTTATTATTAGCATTATTATCCTGAGAGAGATTTGGATCGTTATAAAACCACTTCACGTCCTTTAACATCCTTTCACTTAATTTTTCACTTCTTTCTAATAAATATTAATTACTTATTTGTAACTTCACTTAGCCCCACACACTCTTCTGTCATCACCTCCTACAGTTTTGCTTTCATTTAATAATTTCGGACAAATTTAACGATACATACACAAGCTAACTTATTTTAGTAAAACATCAACACTTTCGTTTTAAATTTTATGTAATTAATGTTAAAAACAATGGTATTAGTTATAAATCTTACCTATTATTTTATATTTTTGCAATACACAGAAAACAAATTCTTTAATTTTATATTTTCTTCTGAATTACTTTATTTTTTGTTCGTTTTAAGAAGTTATATATATTATCCGCCAATCATTGATTTGCCCCATTTCAATACTAAACAGAATTTAAAAAAAACTACAACAAAGTGAACATTTATTACTTTTACATAAATTACAAATATGATATGAATTATCATTACTTGCTAGCCATATATATATATATATATATATATATATATATATATATATATATTGCGTCCTTCAAAATACAGTGACAGCGTTACATTTGGCACACAAACATTCGCAATAAAACTAACCGAAATAATAAAATGTATACTTTGTTGATGCTAGGATGCCTTCAATTTTTTTTATTTACCACGCCAATATCTCCGTATACGGCTAACAAAATAACTTTTAAGAATTGAATATAGATTGATTGTAGTGGATTTTTTCATTATAAATATCAACGTATGTGCGGACTATCTGTTATGAGGATACATATGTTAAATGAAAAGTAAAATAACACAAGCAGAGATGGGGAAAATGAAAAATCTGACTTAATATTCTTTACGGCGGAGAAACATTATGAATGCTTTAAGCTTCGGCGTGAAGTAAAAGGATTTATTAATAACTGTAACAACAGATTAATCTATGTGCACAGATACAGTGCGCTAAGTGAAATGTTAGGACTAATGGTAGACTGTTATCATAGTAAGGCAATAACCATAAATCAACACTTTTAAACTATAACCAAAAATAAGATATTATATTTCGAAATGTTGTGCATAAGTATGAACGTAATTACATAAAACGGTACTGGAAACAAGTCAGAGGAGAAAAGATGCATTTAGATAACGAGGTATGACATACAAATGTTTGCAAATAAACCGATTTGACAAATTAAAGTGTTGCATATACAGTTGATAATTGTTCACAAAATACATTATATTTCATTGAAAATATTATCAAACGATAAAATATAACCATAATATTAATGAAATAAATTATTATGTTGTATAAAAAGCGTGTGTGTATGCAATGTGATAATATTTTGGATTTAAACTGTTACCAAGTAATTCATATAAAAGTTGCAGGAGAATGTACAAAGAAAATTTTAAATATAGCAACCATGTCCATCTATATTTATATACAAATCAACATCTATTTGTTTGTCTTTCCGTCTGTTCGCTTATAATTTGAGTTTTATTGAATTGATTTTGGTAAATTTTTTTCCATAGTATAAGTTGTTTATTCTGGAAGGTTTGTTGGAATTAAAATATCATTGTAGGCATCAAGGGCACAGAGCTATATTTATAATATTACATGTGTTACATAAAATAATTTTTAGATGTAATTTTTACATATGTTACATTTTGGAATACAGAAAATATTTCTCAATTTAGAAATACATTTCTTAATTCAGAAGGCAAGTTAATCTACCAAGACGTTCAGCATATTTTGCAATATATGTAAATTGTGCCGATCGTGAACTTCCGTCTATTTGAGTTGTGCTCTAAATTGAGAGATACGTTCATATTTTTCGCAATAAAATAGTAAGGGATTCGCAAATTTTGAAGACACTTTAATTTTTTAAAACGTTTCTTAATAAGATCTGTGTGATATATATACATTTGGGTGGTCAAGAATAGGCAGTAAGACTATTTGACAGAAATGAGCTTTGATTTGGATAGCGAGAGAATTTGAAGATGCTTGATGAAATGTCTTCTGTTCAAGATAAGACGATTAACATCATTTAGTTGAGGTTCATAGCTTAGATTTGGACGCACTAAATTAGATTAACCTCTTTTGTGTACCATGCTTTAGTCTTTCTTACTGGTTCTCGTTTTTACGTTTACGTAGCATTTAAATTGGAACACTTATGATTTCATTATGATTTTTTTTAAATATCCCTCCTAAAGACTCACTTGGTGGTGAAGATTTTTTCCACAAATTTTTCCATCCCATCAAGTGAATAATTGAATAGACTGTAATTGAAATATAATGTACAATATTACTTTTATACAGCTTTTTTTAAGAGATATAAGTCGTCGAACATTTTTGAAGCCCTTAAAAACTTCTAATTTTTTAAATGATTGTATTAAAAATTTAAAAATCCGAATAACGGGATTTCGTAAGTACTTCGATTAAAGATTATTTCGGTAAATTTATAGTCATAAACTAAAGAGCTACTTATTTTTCTTATACCTGTTAAATACAAGCTAGATTATATATTTTCAAGGTAAAAAATAATATTAATATTTTTGTAGTAGTATAACAAAAATAGTAAGTTCTTTTAAATGTTTAAATGCTTAAGTATATCTAAGCATACACAGAACCCTCGTAAAGTGAGTTTATTTCAAAACAGTTTTATTTTTCTTTGCTTTATCACTTGTCGCTTAATTTGTTTACGAAAGCCAATAAGACACCAATGTTTATTTGCTGCAAAATTACTCAATTGATTAAACACGAATGTCTCATTAAAACCTGCGGGAAATATAACTGAAGATCTTCGAAATCTTATTACGGACATTTAAATTTACGTTTCTTTAAATGGATTATTAAAAACGTTTATTAAAACATAGCAGCTATGGGTAAGGTTTCGATGATATAGAAATGTGTAAATTTTTTAGGTTGCAAGATTTTCTACACTCAGTATTTTTTACGTTATTGTAAAAAATACTGAGTATAGCATATTTTATTTTTCACTGGAGATTGATAGTTACAGTAAACTAAAAGGGCAAAGTTTCTACTTGGTATACTAACACAAAATAATGCCTCAAGTCGATTGCAGGTTTTCATATTCTGATCACGTATTATTTTATTTAAGATAGCAATACTGAACTTATTGAATTTATATTTTATTTTAATAATATACAATTCGAACACAGAGGAGGTAAACAAATTTCCTCCTATCAAGGCATTACGTGTATGATTACATCAGTAAAGTTTTTGTTACGTTGTTGTTTAGTTCCATTACGAATGTATAAATACGAACTATGCGGAAGGTGAACTGCTTTAACACAGGGCTCGTACTTTTTAAGATATTTCTAACCGATGACTTAAAACAGTATGTCATCGCAGTCGATGTTATATTTTTTCAATTTCCTTTTTTTTCTTTTTTTTATGTTGGTGAGAGTAATGGAAATATACTCTGCTATAGTTAACTTGACATTAACGTATATCTGCCCGTTGTTATATTTCTCATTGTGTGACGATATCAATTTTATATAACATCATGATATCGCCTGAAAATACATACTTTTTAATATAGTTTACTTATTATTATTTTTGTATTTATTGACCTAATAAAATTTGTGTAGTTAATAATGTTGATAGCACACAAAATAATGGTTAATAACATCAAGAACATTAATGTATTTATTTGTCTACGCAATTTTTCTTGCATATAAGGCCATAAATAGTAATAAAACGGATTTTTTTTCATCTTTCTTGTTATTTATACAACCTTATATTAAAGAATTTTAATATTAGAAAACATTCCATTCTTCATAGATTTTTATTACTTTGTAAGGACAGGCTTATATTAATAGGAACATGTCCCACTAAAAACGCTGTTAATTGGCAAAATTAGCACCATTTCTTTTCAGTCGATATATGATTGTCATGATATCTTGAAAGTTGTGAAAAATTGGAGGATTGCTTATTAAATACAAATTTTAAATCGCAATACGAGAATTTTGAAATAAGGTTGATGTATATTGTTATCGGTTAACAACTGTTTTTAATACATATTTTTGTTATTTATTGAAAAGTATTTTATTTTACAACAACTATATGAATTCCAACATCGTGACCTTGTAAAAATATGTTTTCACATAACATTTTTTTAAATATTAATTTATATTTGCTTTTATTTTTTAATATCTACTGATGAGTAAGGTGCTGGAAAAATAAGAAATCTGTGAAGCAAATTGATTTAGTATTTGTTCATCTGTCTGCTACGGCAATAATTAAAAATAACCTATACTATGGCAAAAATCTAACTGATAAACTTAAAACTGGAACTGTAAGTATACAATATTCACATTCGTCAAGCGATTAAATATAGCCAACGCATATACCTTTCGATATAGCCTATACATGAAAGTCATACATGCTTACACACATGTTGTGTTTTTAATTATTGCGTGCAATGTCTACTATTGCGTATGTTTTAAAATTAATTTTCCAGTTAGTCAAGAAGTGTGAAGTCAAATATTAAGACTGGAAATTAATGAAAATTATTGTGAAGCAAAAGCGTTTATATAAGTATTGAAACCATTACTTTTCCTTAGAAAACAGAATCGACAAATTTTCTAGATAATTAACCTTCCAAATAATAATTATTCGAAATATGTGCCAAGAACTCGACATTTTCTTATTGATCTTTAAAACCAATTAACATTTATTCTGTCAGATATTTTCTTAATTTTTAAAACAAGTTTTATAAACTTTCAGTAAGGTAAATAAAACACAAAAGCATAACGTAACTGAAGATTATTTAGTAATATTTGATATAAACTTTGAAGTGTATTTCGAGTGAAAGAGTCGTCGAAAATTTGCGTTTTCTTATATGGATACGTAGAATTTAAATGTAGCCTTGACTGAGTTGGTATGTTTCTATATATTTTCCGCTTTATCAATTTTGTTTTAAAGTGATAATTTTAAAGTGATGAATTCAAAAGAACTTTTTATTTCTTGCGGCGTGAATAGTACTTAAGGTATGAGTACATTTACATGCTCCATAACTGTTCCGTCAAGATGGCTGCCTTAAGTTATTAGGGGAAATGTGGGATAGTTGCCTAACTTTTTGAAATAAGCGATTAAGACACAGAAGATGTGCATTTAATTATCTTTAATTTTTATGAGGGATTGTTTACTTATTAATGAACATAATAATGAGGATAATTTAATACTGTGAAAATAATTTGTAGTAAATTTCAGATAAAATAAGCAAGCTCATGATTGAGGATAGTTGCCCACTGTGTGGGTTAGACGCCGACTCATCATTTCGACTTGTGGGATAGTTGCCCGTAGTTACGAATTAATAAAATAATATTTTGATTTTCTTGTACATAACTTTTATTATAATACACACATAATTGTTTCATTGTGTGAAAAAGAACTTATGATTAATTGTTATGTAATAATCGCCGTACATAGTGCAGGTTTCATGCAGCCAATTTCTACACATAATACACTGGATCCAGTCCACTTTTGATTTTGTCGTTTCAAAATCATCAAAACATTCCACACATTTATTTATTGCATCCTCAGTAGAGTTTGAATCATTATTAACATTGTGAACAGAACTCTGAAATATGTTTTGAGTATTCATACTTCTTTTCGGATTTCTTCGACTAAGTCTCAGTTTCTTAGCTTTTTGTTCTATTTTGTTTTCCTTAATAACACTGGTATTACTTTCTATGAGTGAATTATCAGAAGCACAAGTCTCCTCTGAAGATGCTCTTGGTCTTTTTTTAAGCCCCTGAGCTCGAGCAAGGGATAAACCTTCAGCTTGTCGAACACTAAGCTCTGAATTGCTTTCCAGAAAAGACTGTAGCCAATGAGATCTAGCTTTGCGTGTTTCTTGGTCAAAGTTATGTTTAATGCTAAGCTTTTCCACGAATTCGAACGCCAGTCTTCGTATCACATCTCGTGTTACAGAAAATCCTGCTGCTTCTAATTTCTGAACGTGTGCAACAAGTCGTCTTTCATTGTCGAAGTCCAAAACCGGGTGTTTACCTGAAAATAAATTTAAGCAAGAATTAATGAACGTTTCATAATAAGAGAAGGTATTTAAATTATCAAAAACCGAAATACCTACATACCTAATGTAAGTTTTTTTGTATCTTGCTTCGCAAATAGTCTCTTTAAAGTTCTACATGGAATGCCATAACGTCGAGATATTTCATTAAGAGAATATTTGTTTTCATTCATTTCTTCGAAGGCGCTTTTAAAAGCGTCCTCGGTCCATATACCTCGGGGTTGTACTTTGCGCACATGTTTACGTGGCATGTCTAGAAATCGAGAAAATAATGGATTAAATTAATGATAAAATGTGGGAGAATTTGCCTCAAAGGGCGTCTATACTCACAAAAAACTGGGCTTCTATCCTTATTGCATGGGATAGACGCCTACCAATTTAGCAAATAAAACATATAAAAAAATACTGAAATTATTTTTAAATGTTTTTATTTGATGTATATACAGATTAAAAATACAAAAAATAAGCCCTTACCTTATAAGTTCAAAAGTTCTGGGCCCTTAAATAATTTACTAAACCGAAATTCAATAAGCCGTAAGCGCGCGTGACGTTTTTCGATGCATAAAATACGATACGTTCGTTCCATCAAAGAGCACAACGTCGATTGGTGGAAGAGTGGGGGCCAGCTTACATTAAAACAAAACAATGCGGGCGTACGTTGTG
Organism: Druceiella hillmani; assembly: GCA_039881145.1. Taxonomy (NCBI): domain Eukaryota; kingdom Metazoa; phylum Arthropoda; class Insecta; order Lepidoptera; family Hepialidae; genus Druceiella; species Druceiella hillmani. The sequence continues at coordinate 12,117,559 of JAYKKI010000016.1, read as the reverse complement.
TACAGGTCGCTACACGTTTACTTTGGCATGTAACCCACTAGGGCATCTATCCCATATTTCCCCTATTAACAATCATTCTTGAAATTGTGTGTTTATATATATTCACAATTATATGGGACAAATATTAGCCTAGTTGACAGTGTGCAATCGTTGAGTGTGACACGTTTTAGTAAATACCATTTCGATAATTATTAACGTCTCTTATCACTTTGATTGTTATTCCAATTGGATAACAATCAAAGTGATAAGAAACGTGGAAAGTAAAAGCCAAACATTCATCGAATAGTCTAAAATAAACCCTATTTTAGACTATTCGATGAATGTTTCGCTTTTACTTTGGAAAACATTTGATGTAAACATTTCTCAATTGCTTGAAACACACCCAACAGTTATAAAAACTTTTAGTATAGATTTCAACTCACAACGAATGCTACTTTTGCATTCGTTACTTAAAAGAGACTACTTATTTACAAGAACAACATAGGCGGAGCGGAATATGGAATGACAGTGACGAATGTGAGTCTGCCGTTTATTGGAGGCATATTGATACACAATAATTTTTGATGGAATTTAAAAATTACAAAAATAACGCCGAACCAACTAGAAACTATACTGCATTTGCTCATGATACCTATTTTAATGTGATTTCTTATACCTCTAATTTATTCTAAAAATATTTTCTCCACATTTTCTCATAATCCCTCTACTTGTAATCTTTCCTCTCACCTCTCTGGACTATACTCAATTTCTTTGTTTCTTCCTTCAAGCCTTTATTCCACACAACATACTTCCCTTTCTACTTAAAACTTTCTGTAACCATTTTTTAGGTTTTCGTCACCTTTATAAGATCACTCATGTGTCTGTCAACCGTTTTTCTCAGAAACTGCCTGAGGTAAAACTTTATATTGGGCCCAGTAACAAAACAAATTAACTTGCGCGTATCGTATTAGCTAAGACTCAAAATATTCACGTAGACATTTTAGTTAGGGCTAATTAAGTACTAGAAAAAAAATTAATTTATTACTATATGTATTGCGGGGTGTCGTTTGAAGGATCCCAATATTTTTTCATAATTTTATGCACTAAATATTTAGACATAGTAAAAAATGTCCAAGAACTGACTCTTATTAGGGATAGCAAGAGTCATTTCTTAGATATTTTTACTATATCTGAAACTATTCAACCTCAAATTATGAAAACATATGGGTTTTTAAAGTCACAGTCAAAGGTTGTAAGATAACAAGAGCTATCATTCTAAATACCATAGCTATAACAAGAGCTATAATTCTAAATACCATATATATTAATTGAAAATATTTCTCATATTTATATACCTACAAAAGTTATACCTTAGTTTTTCTTTCCTTTAAAATTAGCATCATTGAGACGTCTACGAAATGTTTCTAATTTTTTTATTTCAAGTCAAGCGTCTGAATTAATTTTACTAACTAAAGTAACATATTGGAACGAATAAGTGGAATGCATTAATTAGTCGAATAAATATTTTGATAGTTACTAGTAGGCGATATATTTAAACTTTTCTATTTTCAAGGGAGATTTCTTTGGAAACCATGTTATGTATAAATTTGAAAGTCGGCTTAGTGATACACCTTATCATCCTAAATGTTTTGTATATATTTTTAACTACTGGCTTTTTTAAGATACTCGAAATTAAAGAGAAGGTAAATAAAGGACTCAATTTTTTTTTTACTTTTCATGACTTCAATTCATCGAGAAGAACAAAAATATATTTTCACAATTTTAAATCGCTTATTCAAAGAGGTATTCCAAAAAAATATCCAAAAATATAAAATTCTGCACTCTTATTTTCGAAACTACTGAGATAAAAATAACGAAAAAGGTGGGCTATTACCAATCTTTGTTGAAGATGTTGTAATACAAGGAAACCTAAACTTAAAGAAACTAGAAATAATATTACATCACGTATTTACACACGTTATTGATATGTAGCTGTTGGCATTAATTGATTCTTTTTTGCAGCAGTGGTACATTGAACTCTTTTTATCACCAAACTTCAAAAAGACGCATAGTGACAAGAAACCTCACTGCTCCATAATATTCTATTGAGATCTGTAGAGTTATTATTCACACCACAAATAGCACGAACGTACAGTGCCAAAGGCAGATTAAAATGAAAAACGACGAAAGTCACAGTCCGAACATAAATGGTATATAAACGCGCTATTAACTTAAGTTTTTGGTAAGGAAGTAATATGTCACATATTTTCTTGAACTAAAGTCAAACTTCCCATCTTCCTTATCGTCACCATTAAGGTGGCAATTTCCACCCTCATCCAATTACTTTTTACGAGTTTTCTCGAAGATGAAATATTTCGTTCGACGTATTTTCCTCTCTTAATGACGGCGAGAGTAATATACCTTTGTGTCTTACAAAGAAATAGTTGGCAGTTATTATGAACCTAATGATGTTATTGTTGTGACTTTCGAAAATATTTAAGTTACCCATTTACTTTTGTTATTCTCGTTTCTGTCACATGGTTGCCTTACTTTTAAATAATAGAAATAACTAATTGCGTTTATGGAAAAATTAACACTACAATGTATATATATATATATATACATACATACATATATATATATATATATATATATATATATATATATGTATATATATATATATATAAATGTATATATATATATATATATATATATATATATATATATATATATATTATATATATATGTAAATGACTAAAATGACGGTAATATATAAATTTGGTTATGTATAATAATAGCAGAATTTTCCGCAAAAGTCGGAATACGAGTAAAGTTACGTCCCTTTGAAATTCGAGAGAATGTGAATTTTAGCACGGCAAGCATTAAAAACGTAAGGGAGAGAAAAGCATATTGCGATTTACATAAGTACCTTAAACAGTTTTTTGATTTCTTACAAGGATAAGATAGTATTAAATCTTCAAGAACTTAACAAAATGTATGAAAAAAAGGGACTATTACAGAAAAACTATAGCGATTATCTTGGATTACATACTTTTAAAAATACATACACAAACATACATTTGTGAAAGATAAAGTAAATAGTAACTTTCTATTCATTTATATTGTCAAAAATTATAATTTCTAAATGGTTTAATAGAAATAATACACACATTCAAATATTTATAAGTGACGAAATATATACAGAACCCTTGTAGTTCGAGTTTTACTGGTGCTTGATAGGTTTTTTATTTATATTCAGTGAGTTTCCATCTTCAGAGTGTATAGATAAAAAATATTGCTGTTGTTTTAAATATCTATCCGAACAAAATATCTAAGTTACCTACTTAGTACCCTCTGTGACTGTTGTGTGTAAAATTTGAATAAAGTAAGTTAGTCGCTTCCATTTATTAAAAGTGAAAACACGTTGTTTAACTTAAAGATATTCATAAATTATCTATTTGTTTGTCAGTATTACCAGTTAGATGTATAATATATTTGTATTTCGCGATTGGACAACTGCAGTGACGTAATAAAGCAGTGTGTGATTTTGACTTTAAAAGGTTACGAAAACTACAGTGACTGGTCTTTCGCAGCAGAGAATTTTCTAGTGTTGGAGAGTATGGTGAAATGTATAAAACCAGAGCCGGAAACATCCATAGAAGCTACAGACGATGCGAAAACAAAAGTGAAATTGATTTGAACTACCGGGCCGTCTATCCATGTTCACCTTAAAAACGGCAGCACATCTAAGGAATTATGAAAACAGTTGAGAGCGCTATTCAGCCTTTCAAGTTTGAAAAATTATATCTATTCGCCTAGAAAACTGCCCTTCGATGACGTCGTAAGTAACTTAGATAGTTGAAGCCGGTCAAAAATTGGCAGGAACAGGTTTTGGCATTAATGATAGTTAATTGGATCTATCATGCTGGCTGGATTATTTTAAAAATATATGGCCATGATAATGGCCGTCGGACATTCTAGCATACGCATAACAACCGACGCCATTAAGTTAAAATTGATTGACATGGAACTGGAAGATAGTGATATGATTAACGCATTAGCATATTTCCGTTACCAACATAAGACACCAAATAAGTTTGGGCAAAAAAAAGATGGCGCGAGTGCAAAAAATTCCCTCTCAATGTCAAAGATAAAAAAGATATCAAATGTTATAAATACGGGGAAACTGATCATTTTCGCAACCTGTGCAGAAATATCAATAAAACCTCTAAGGATACGGTTGAAAGTAAAAAGAAATCCACTGATGCATTTAGTGCGGTGTTTCATAACGAATCATTTCATAAAAATTACTGGTACATTGATTCGGGAGCAAGTTAACATCTAAAATCGAATTAATATTAGGTAGTTGACGCGCGTAATTATGGATTTGCTAAATAAATTATCAAAATAAATTACCAGTTCTTGTTGTGGAAATGTGAAAATTCTGACTTCAACTGTGAAGTGTGACTTTGAGGTTATGGTTGAAAACGTGTTATGTGTTCCCAGTCTAACGACAAATCTATTATCAGTTAGTCAATTCATAAGACATGAAAATAAGGGGTTATTTATGAACAATGAGTGTGAAATCTAGAACAAGAATAACACTTCAGTAGATACTACTCCTCTTAAACATAGAGTATATAAGCTAAATACGCTTATTTGTTTATTAGCTGCAGTAGTGGAGTCTTTGAACTTTGGTACCATAGGTTGGGACACGTTAACAGTCAATACGTGAATAACACTCAAGAAGCGGAAGAAGGAGTAATGTTGGACAAGGAGGCTGATATCATAATGAATTGGGTAGTGTGCTGTGAGGGTAACCTAGTCGATTGCCTTTTCCCCATGAAGGCAAAAGAAATAAAAAGCTATTTAACATAATAAACAGTGATATCTGCGGGCCCATGGAAAATGTTTCTTCCGAAGGATCAAGGTATTTTATTTTGTTTATGGATGTTTACACCCTCATGCAATAATAATTTTGAAAATTATTCAAAGAAAATGGGAATTATTCATCAGAAGTCAAACCCATATACTTTTGAGCAAAATGGACTTTGCGAACGTATGAATAGGACAATCGTAGAAAAAGCTGGATGTCTTTTGTTTGAAGCTAAGCTAGACAATAAATTTTGGGCAGAAGCCTTAATACTGCTGTTTATTTACAGAATCACGTTGTAAAAATTGGACTGAATAATCCTATTCAAAATGAACTGTGGACCAATGCAAAACCAAATCTTAGTTATATTAGAATATTTGGAAGCATAATCATGAAGCATATCCCCAAGAAAAAGAGACACAAATTGGATCAGTAATCTGAAAATGTATTCTGGTGGGTTTTCCAGATGATCTCAAAGGTTACAGAGTATACAATCTAGCTAATCAATTAATAACAAACCGCAGAGTTGTGATTATTATTGAGGAAAATAAAATATATCAGGAAAGTATGGTTGATGTGCAAAACTCAGATACAAAGCCAGAAGCACGTTCAGTAAGTAAGAATTTAGTGGGGAATTGATGACACAATGAAATCACTTCACCAACTTTACTACCAAAAGCCTGATAGATATAGATTTATGTGCACAAAAAATAATAAAATTAATAATGAAGAGCTTACGCTAGAGAAAGCACTACAAGGCTCTGAAAAGGAGAAATGGGAACGAGCTGTAAGAGCTACAAGCTTCAAAACAATGATGCCTGGGAGGGTTCTTAAAAAGAGACATGAAAGTGATAATAGTATGCATTATAAGAGTTTAGCAAGACTAGTGGCTAAAGGATGTAGTCAAAAATCTGATGTAGATTATGAAGAGATATTTTCTCCAGTGGTGAGACACACAACATTGATGTTATTATTTTCATTGTCAGTTCAGTTAGATTTAGTAGCGGTTCATCTTTATGTCAAGACATCTTTGAATGTTGACCTGGATGAGACAATATATATGCAGAGACCTATTGGTTTTACTTGATCAGATGAAATTAAAGTCCTCAAATTAAAAAAAAGGCTAGATATGGTCTCAAACAATCTTCCAGATCTTAGCACAAGAAAGTTATCACACCTTCTTGTGCTAAGAGTGTATGATAGCAGATGGCTATAATAAGTCTAAAATAGAACCATGTTAAACCCAAAAATTATTGGTTCCAAACGAACCATTGTGACATTGTGTGTGGACGTTTTTTTTGTTTTGTTTTTTTTTTAAATGATGATCGTGAATTGAAACATTTCAAATCAATGTTGAGTAATAGATTTAAAATTACAGACTTAGAATGTATGAAAATGAGGTCTTGGTATGTTAGTTAATTTTGATGAGGATAATGGTTTATTACCTTGAGTCAAGAGGATTATATTGATTAATTACTAACTAAATTTAATATGACTGACTGTAAAACATCAGACGCTTTAATGTTATCAGACGCTTTAATGTTGATACCAAACTAATTGTTAAGGAAGCTGAATTTTCTAATGTTCAAATTAATTATCCACTATATCTAAGTCAACTTAACTATTGTTATATGACAGATAATTTAGTGCCAACTTAACAATTGTTATATTGAGAAACATTGGATGTATGTAACAAGGATATTAAAACATTTAAAGAAAACTAGAAATATAGGTTTAAAATATTATAAAAATGAAAATGCTGATTGAGACGGTTATGTTGAAGCTAACGATCTTAATGATAGGAGGTCTTCCTCAGTCTTTGTTTTTCTTTATTAGTATCTATTATATCTTGGAGTTGTTGTAAGCAAAAGAGTATTGCACTTTCCAGTACAGAAGCTGAATATGTAGCAATTTCAGAAGCTAGTAAAAAGCAATATATCTTGGAAATTTACAGTATGAAATTACTAAAGAAATGTATAAAATCACTTTACATAATGATAATCAAAGCGTACTTAAATTATTAATGAATCCTAGCTTTCGTAATAGAACTAAGCATATTGAAATAATATATCATTATTGTAGAGAAATGATAAGTAACAAAATTGTATTGACATTTTCATATACTACAGACATACTATCATATACTACAGACATACCAGCTAAACTATACTAACTAAAAGTTTCAACTCAGCTAAACTTTTTAAATTTATGAGAACATTAGGTATTGTAAGAGTGTAACTGTAAAAGATCAATCATTATATTGTCATTATTGTCTATAGAGGATAGAGATATTTCGAGTGGGGATATTATAAATATGTATTCAAACAAAATATCTAAGTAACCAGGTGTGCCCTCTATGACTATTGTACGAGTATGTAAAGTTTGAATAAAGTAAATTAGTCGCTTCCGTGGATTAAAATCGAAAACACGTTGTTTTATTTTTTTTTATCAAGTTTAACTAAATATATTTGACGGGATTGTTCTTGTTATTAGTTTGTTTTTCATTGTTAACATAAAATAAAGATTTGTCTTTACTGACATACAGCTGTTGTTATTTATTGAAAATCTTTCGTAATAACATGCGGTGCGGCGAACGTACACTTCTCGCAAGCTGCAACAACACGTATCGTACACACAAGTGACATCCATACTACTCTGGAATATTTGTTTTAAAATTTGCAGTTATTATGCCAACTACAAATTGCACGAACGTACGATTCAAATGGACATATTAAAATGAGAAATGATGACAAAGTCGCAGTCTGCGCATAATCGCACTATTAATTTAACCTCTTTCGAGGAAAATAATATTTCAAATATTTTCTGTGAAATAAAGTTTAACTTTCCATCTTCCTTATTGTCATCATAAAGGTAACAATTTTCACCCTCATCCGATTACTTTTTATGAGCCTTTTCTAAGATGAAATATTTCTTTGGACGTATTTTCCTCTGTAATGAGGGCGAGCTTAATATACCTTTATGTCTTTAATGGAAGTCATTAGCAGATATTATGAACCTAATAAAGTCATTGTAATGACTTTCGGAAATATTTATTATACTTTTTCACTATTGATCTCGCTTTTGTAAAATGGTTGCCATAGTTGTGAAAAATAAGAATAACTAATTGTGTTTGTAGGATAATTTGGTAAATACTTAATTGAATCATAATAATTTTAGTTTAAATCTGGTAGATATACTAAGGAAATGTAAGATATGTGATTTTCGTGAATATGCTTAATGATCCAGATTATTACATACAAGATAAAATTTTATAAACCCATATTGTATCTTAATTTGATAGAAATATTTGTTCAATAATATTTCAACATTAGTTCAATTCACATTAGATTATTTCAATAATGGATGTGTGAACAGTATCGCATAAATGGAAATGAATATGAATATCGCTAAGATAATTAACGGAATTACGTTCCATCGTCATATATTTAATTTGTCCATCATTCTGTGCGTATTTAAATAAAAAGCATATGTGCTGAATTGTAACAGAATCTCGTGTCGAATAGCATACATATCAGCATATTTTTCAATCGCAGTTTCTTTCTTTCCCTATTCTTCGGCCTAATAGTTTATCTTCAATAATATGCGACGACGAAATTACTCTTATGATACTATAAAACAAAAAGTTTGAGATAAAAAGCTGCACGTATGTTATTTTTCAACTGACCACAATTTTTTAGGAATATTTGAACGCGGCGTTATTATCAAACGTTATGGAAATATTCTTAAGTATATAAGTAACTTTACTTTATTAAGATTATTAATGAATGATCTATAAAATTTGAACCAAAAAAGAGTTTCAGATGCGAATTGCAGAGTGATATTGTTCAGAAAGGAAAGGAAGCAAAATAATAGGAATAACAAATTAAGATGTTGAGTGTTTTAATGAGGATGCATGGTTGGTGTTCAATTCATTCAGTTTTATTGTCAAGATTGTTTCATAGAGATTTCATAGTAGTTTGGATAAAAAAGAACATTTCTTGAAATATAAGGTACATTTAAAAAAAAGACAAGTCAATAGATTTCTAGAACGTTACCGTAATTCAGTTATAATTTAATGTTTCTAATATAAGTACAATAAACATTATAAATTTAGAGAATATATAGTTTCTCAGAGTGTTTTTTTGTTTAGTGATACCCAAAGAGATTTCGCTTGCCTAAATTTCAATATATGAGCAAAGCTCATTAAATTTTTGCACATTTATATCAAGTACTTCGGTTGAGCTCACCGAGAAAACTCATAATCGTATTTTATTTTGGAATTGTAACTTGACGATTATTTTTTACACTTTTTTTATTGATATTTTACGCTCATTGGGATTTTTTACTATGAAAATAATGTAATTATTATTTTGATTGAACATATGTTGAATTTAACATTGAATTGCTTGTAACATTGAATTTTAATAGCAGCAGGCTGCCCTTATGGTATAATTACCGAATACAATATGTGGATTTCATTTTAAAATGAAAAATAACAAAATTTAATATTTATTAAAAAAATAATTTTGAAAATAATGAATTTTCAAGTATTAAAGTTTAATTCTAGACAGTAAAAGAATTTAATTATAGACAATTAGTTAACTCCCATCAGAAAAGATTAAACCTAACATATATAAAAGTTATAAGCAAAGTAATACTTAAATATTTTGTGGTCCATACAAATTGAGAATTTTGTTGTCCATATATTTCCATATGTCTTTCTGTTTCTTTTCGTTATCTAAACTGCATGAATGAAGTACGCGGTAAATGAAGCTTATTGTAGACTATCAACGATCTGGTATAATGTGGTAAGTAAATATTTTTCCCATTGTGAAATTATCGAATCATATGTAAAAATTATATCAGTCGTGTATGATGTGCACGCTAACTGTGGATTCGTATAAACCGAGTTACTACTATATAATTTGACAGATAATTAGAATATGATCACATAGTTTTTTTTCTAATAAATGATTAATATTATTTTATTGTTATAACCAATATTTGATAGCAATTACTATTTGAATGAAAATTAATTATTATATAACATAGAACACACCATCAATTTCGCGACTGTTAAGATATTTTTGGGAATATTGGTAAGAAATGTCACATTAGAAATCCATAATAAAGTGCTTTTTTAGTCCGCTTATTTCACTAGCCACTTCAGATGCGAACTATAGCCAGAAAATTCATTTCATTTTCTGAAGTCAAATGAGCTGAATATTTTAATTTCGAACATATTCTAGTTTAGATCTGTTTTCTTTATTTATGAAGCAACTGCATATCTTCATAATAAACAAAAAGCAATTTTTTTCTGCAAAATATTTCTTCCTTTTTTATTTTTCATCCTTCTATCTGATGAGGAATGATATTTTACCTTCATATTATCTTTACGATGGTTCATATGTTTATTTTATCTCTAAAATAGGTTTAATATTATAGTAGCATCCTGCGAAAATAGTTATTTGAGTTGCAAATAAATGTTTACAAAATTGATTTCCCAAAGGAATACTTAGTCCTTGTAATCGGCTCCAAACCCTTTTAACATCACCTTTTAGCTAAGTTCTCTCCCCAGATTTGTACATTGTCATAAAATAAAAAGAAATATTAAAATATTTAAACTTTTCTTAGAGTATATGTTTGAAATTTCGACCTCAAGTTTTACAATATATTTTATTTCTTAAATTTTTTTTTCTTACTCTTTTTTTATGAAACCCATATATTACCCATGTATTAAATTAATATTTTTCTTCAACTACATATTTCGTGGTTACCATTGTTTCTTTCCAATTATTTTCTTCGCTGTGGCCTTGTTTCGTTCTAGTAAGTCAACACAAAGAGGATGTGTGTACCGTTTACCGTGAAAACGCCGTATTTATATTCCAAGACCAGACCTTTATGGAATTTCTGTGGTATAAGCTTGAAGTCGGTGTAAATACATAATAAAATTAAAATACGTGCCTTTTTTGTGCCACTACATTCAGTCTTGTTTGGACTCAGGTTCATAATGATGAACCCAAGTTTCGTCTCCAGTAACAATTCGACTCAATAGTCCATCCTTGTCTTCACACTCCACGCGGCGTTGTTTTTGAGGCGGTGTGAGCATTCCCGTCACCCATATTGCGCTGACCTTTGTCATGCCAATATGATCATAAAGAATTTTAAAAATTGTTGTATCCGATACTCCAACCATCTTTGTAAGCTATTTCTTCTTTAGTAGGGCAACTTCCAATACTAATTTTTCAATTTTTTCAATAAATTCCGGAGTAGTCATTTCGATCGGTTGACTGGGGCGTTTAAAGAGACTATGCCACTTGGAAACCATAGTTTTAGTCAGGCAAGAGTCCCCGTAAACGGATGCCATCTCTTTCAGTATGGTTTGGACCGACTTTCCTTGCTTGGTAAGGAACTTTATAAACGGCGCGGTACTCGATTTTTTTCATAGTTCAGACTTTCTTCCAGATTGAGTTATTTGTTCGACGATAGTTCAAAGACTAATCATCCATTATGATAAAACTTGGTATTTATACTAATAATGAGTTACTTAACTAGCTATCATTCCGTTAATCGCAGTTACTAATGGCTTACCTTTCCATTCCGCGAACTTAAAAACGCGTCCTCGTACATACGCATCGAATCAATAACATCCCCGACTTTGACACCGGGTAAAATGATTGATTACAATGATTGTATAGCATTGAAACTGTGGTTTGTTTCACTGGAACCGAAAACTTTGCGTTTACGCCGCATGTAAACCCTGATTTTTGAAATAATTAAAACGTGAAATGAGAACATATTTTATAAAAGAATTACCGGTAAAAAATTACAAATAGAAGAGTACATCAACTCTAGTGTAAATTTCAAGGAAATTAACTCCTGCTGACTATGTAAATTCGTATCTTTTTTCTATCTGGTAAATAGTGTATACAGAATAATGTGACTTGATCCGTACAAAACACACAAAAATGCAAAAACAGAAAAATACTAAACCCTGACAGATATTAAATTGGAAAAAGGTCATTAGTGATATTGATAGCGAATCGGTACCTATATTTAATATAGGGTTAGTATATATATATATATATATATATATATATATATATATATTTATTTATTTATTTATTACCCTTGTATTTATTGATAACACTTTTTTATAATTCTGTGGTCTTATGATACAGGGAAAAATGTGCTTGAGTCCGCTTCTGAAAAATAAAGTGAGTCCGATTTGGTCTTGCTAACAAGTATATTTCAATTAATATAAAACTAGTATTTATTACTTCGTCTTACGTAGTTGCTTCATCAGCGCACAGACACAATATAATTAATCATTGTCTTTGGATCACAAGACTAAATTTTTGAAACATTAAATATATGCACTTCATGACAAAAATGAGTATATAATATTTTTTATTCAAAAAATTTAATCGATTACAAATAATTGTATTTAGTTGTAACTTAAGAGGCAAAATATTGCTTTCGAACATGAACAAATTTATAAAATAATGCTTCCTTTAATGGTTTTTGGAGCCGGTGCCAAGCCTAATGTGGCGTCCATGTGTCTGCATATGGCTACATAAGAGTGAGATAGAGATGTGCCGATGGTAGAGTATCTAAGGATTACAATCAAAATTCGATGACTACGTTCACTATTGAGGAGTGCTGTCACCATTTTTGGACTTCCTTGTCTTACTACCCACTTACTACTTGTCCAGTCACCGTCTTACTACTTGTCCAGTCACACATGATAGCCAGGGTGGCTATCATGTGTGACTGAAGTACTTATAAAAATACGGCAAGTGAGTTCATACAATATAGATAAACATCTTCTATCAATATACTTAATGAATCAGAATTAGACGTGTAAATTCTGACCTTCTGAAAAAAGCTGTGTATATACAAATATTTACACACACACGGACACACGCGTATATATATATACACACATACATACTTATGTGTGTGTGTGTGTGTGTATTTGTGTGTGTGTGTATTTGTGTGTGTGTATGTGTGTGTATTTAGCCATAAATAAAAATCTGTTTATGAGCTTTCATATAAATAAGAAGTCTTAAACTTCGATAATATTCCAAGAACCATGTTATTTCCTTTATCATACACTCTTTTCAATTCAACTTTTAAAAAAATCTGTTAGAGAATAAACAAGAGATAGCGTGTAGTTTGTTTGTAAATACATTTAAATACACTATTTCGAAATTATATTTCTGTTATAAATTGTGCAATATAAAACAAAAATTTAGGTTTCCGGTCATACAAATTTAAAACACGGTAGTACTTTTATATGGCATCTCCTTCGTGAGATGTGAGTCCTCAAAATTGTTTGGAGCTCTCAAAACCTTTAACTTTAAACGAGTACGTTGAAAACTAAAATAATTAGAATAACAGGATTTCATACATATACTTAAGAACATATAGAATCTGAGTAGAGTGACCTTTTCCCACAACAGGATAATTTTCCTTTGTATTATAATTTTAAATTAAACTTGTTTCGGAACGTCAATAAGACAGCAATATTTATATGCTACGGTCCCAAAAATTATCTAATCAATTCAACACGTACACCTGGTTAAAACCTACGGGGAGTTTATTAAACAGAAGATTATTAAATTCTTATCAGAGGTATTTAAATTTCAATTTCGTAAAATAGTTTAGTAAAAACATTTATTAAAAATATCTGTACACGTGTATATTTCATGTTCTCTATTGCTTTGCTGAAACCGTCTTAGGGTTTTATTTAATTTTCTATATTGCATTATTTCTTTAATAGAGACGGATAGTCGCAGTAAACTTTAATGCTGAAATTATACTTGATACACTAAACACAAAATAAAACCACAGGCCTATTTGACACTTCCGTAACTTTAAAAGTAATATTTTGTCCGTTTACTATAATGTTCAAGACAGCGATACTGAATTATTCAATTTACATTGAATTTTCATAATACACAATTCAAACAAAGATGAGATAAACAAATTTGTTACTATCAAGGCCTTTTCAAAGCCGTAGCCAGACGGCGTAGCGCTGATAGTATCAGTAAGGCACGTATTTTGTTACGTCGTCGTTTAGTTTTATTGCGAATGCCTATGCGGAAGGCGAACTGATCTAACAATACGCTCGTACTTCGTGACGTTCTATCTTAAAATTGTGAGTGTCGCAATCCATGTCACACTTTCTTATTATTTTTACTGTGTTGGTAAGAGCCATAGGTATTTATTTTGCTACAATTAGTTAGATTATTATTAGCTTATATTTGCCAGTTGATACATTATCCATTACGCGTCAATTAACGTTTTACATAACTTGTTTGAACGCCTGAAAATACGTATTTTCAAAACTATCATTACTTTTGTACTTATTGAACTAATTCAATTTGTGCAATTAATAATAATGACAGCATACAAAGTAAATTTAAGAATGTCAATGTATCTACACATTTACGCAATTTTCATCGGTGTAACGCAATAAATAGTAGAAAAACATAATAATTTTCTTTAATAGTTTTCCTGATGTTTTATTCATACTCATATTAAAAGACTTTTCATATTAGAAAACCCTATCCTCTTAGAAGATATTTTTATGAGCATAGTCTTTTCCCGACCTTTTTCATAGCGTCTTTTAAAATATTTTATAAATATCCGAGAGTGCCAAATTATTTGGTACGAAAGAAGAAAGTATTCTCAACCAAACAGGATATTTATATTCATTGAACAATCGAAACATAAATTTCATAAATAAATTACCTTTTTGAGCTACAAATAAAAACTTACAAACCGAGAGAAAAAGGTTTAACAGATTTTAACAAGAAAATTAGAATGCGTTCAACATTTTCTTGGATTTTATTTTATCGATATTAATGAAAGTCAACAGAAAATACAATCATAATAAAATATGTGACACATTCTATGTAAATCATATGTTTCAACTCAAGACGAGAGGTTGAGCAACCTCCATGCGTATTCTAAAAATATGAAACCTTCACAAGGTGAGTTGCGTATCACGACGAAGGAGTGATTACCATTTCTGACTTATGACACAAACGAACAACAATAAAGAATTGACAAGAACTGTTTATTCCGTGCACCATGATTAATACTAAGTTACAAGAATATTTAAATGCTTTTTAACTCTTACTTCAATTCGAGCGCTGAAAGTTTTAAGAATAATTCTTGAACTTTTCTGTACATAAATATACATATATACAAACATACATAAATGAATTGAAAAGTAGCATTTATACCGTGCACGCCAGATATGCGGAGCAGAATATGGGGATGATAATGATGAATGTAAGTCCGCCATTTTTTTAAGGTATTTTGGGTTGTCTTCAATTTCTTTCCGTCTTTTTTCTAAATCTTCCTTCTATTCGACAAATTTCCCTTCATTTTTCACTAATATTTCTCTAACTTCTTTTAGGGTTACGTACCTTAAAAGGAAAAACGCAACCCTCATAAGTGTTTGTCCTTGTGTACATCACAGACTTTTTTCTCAGGAACTGCTTGAGATAGAAATTTGGACCTTAGCATAGCAATCAAACATATTAACCCACATATCTCAACCCAAAAATAATTGTGCAGATATTTTAAGGAGAGCAAATTAAGTTATCGATTTTTTTTAATCCCATTAATAGCGCGGAGTGTTATTTGAAAGGGTTCATTCCAAGAGTCTCAATGTGTTTTTCTCATAATTTCAGGTACATTGAAACATATGCTCTCTCCTACTTATTTTTAAAATTATTCAACCTAAAATTTGAAAAATAATATGGGTTTTTAGAAGTCCACGTAAAGGTTGTAGGACAACTACAGCTATAATGATAAATGTCGTAATTATTTAAATATTTCCCGTGTTTTTGTGTCTGCGATAGATATAGCAGGTAATACATTTACATTTTTCAAAGCTGACTGTATTAGAAACCATGCAACGTAGAAATTTGAAAGTAGGCATATTAATGTACCTTATTAACCGACATACATAGTATATATTTTACACCACCAACTTTTTAAATATATTCGTATAACAATTAAAGAGAAGAAAAAGAGGTGTTTTACGGAAATAAAAAAGGTGTCACTAGTTTATATTTTCTGTTTAAAAAGTATTATAAAAAATATAGAATTCGATATCCTTATTTCCAAAACTACTGTGCCAAAAATCAAGTTAAAAGCAGGGTTTATAAAATCAAATTAGAAAATTATGGGAAAACTATACCGATTACTCTAGATCTCATGCTTTTTGAAATATGCACAATGTTTTACGCCTGTGAGAGGTACGCTATATAAGGGGTTTCAGTGCATTTACTTTACAAAAACATTGTTGTTTTTTAACGATTTTTTGATGATTGATGGATAATACTATGTACACTCAAATATTTATAAGTACTGAAATATGTACGGAACTTTAGTAGTGCGACTTTTACTCGTGCTTCACAGATTTATTTATTCATATTTACTGAACTTCAACACACAACACGAAAGTATTCCTAACAAGTTTAAATTTTTCATCAGACTTTTTGTAATTAATTTGATTTTCCTTGTTAATATAAAAAGATTTGTCTTTACTGACGTGCAGGTGTTGATATAGATTGAAACTTTGACGTAGTGGCATACGGTGCTGAACTTCTTTCCGCAAACTTCAAAAAGATTTATACAGACAAAAGATCACACTGTTCCAGAATATTTCCCTTGAAATTTGCAGTTTTTATGCATACTACAAATCGACTTTACGGTGCCAAAAAAGAGATTAAAATGAAAAACGATGAAAGAGTCACAGTCCGTACATAAATGGTACATAAACGCACTATCAACTTAACTTTTTATGAGGAAAACAATATTTCAAATATTTTCCGCGAACTAACGTCTAACTTTCCATCTTTCCAATCGTCACCATTAAGGTGGCAATTTCCACCGTCATCCAATTACTTTTTTCGAGCTCTTACGAAGATGAAATATTTCTTTCGGCGTGTTTTCCTCTATTATAGACGGCTAGCGTGACATACTTTCGTGCTTTTGAAGAAAATCCTCAGCAGATATTATGAACCTAATAAAGTATTTGTAGTGAATTTCGAAAATATATATGATACCCTTTTTCTATTGCTCTCGCTTCTGTTATTTGGTCGCTTTAGATGGAAGGAAAAAAGAATACGCATATACACATATGTTTTTCACTTATCAGCATGTTATCGAATTGAAATATGTTTTCTACTCTTTATCCATGTATTCATTAATACAAGACATTTGCTTATGTCTTTTAAAAATTTTCTCTTGTTTTTTAATAATTTAGATTTCCTTCATGAAATAAGAGAGTATTTGTAAATATGAAATAAAGTAAAGTGATATAAATTGTGAGTTATTTAAATTATTTCATTAAATTAATTTTAAGTAATTGTGGAAGTTTTGCTATACAAAAAGTCTTCAGGCATCTTACATATTAGGATTACATATGGTTTATATTATTTAGAAATAGTTTTTCAAATAAATTATTTTTAAACTTTATTACTGATAATAATATTATTTTTATCATATAATTAACTCGGTATAGTGCACTATGCATTTGACTCCGCCATATACATAGCGATATCACATAAACGGATGCTCGATTTTCGATTTCGAATATCGTTAGTCATATAGGAAATGCATATAATCAGACTTGTGTGATCTATAAGTTTTATTACATATTAATAACATGTGAGAAACAGGACCGAGATATTTGAAAAATAAACAATTTTCGTGTCCTTTGATTCATCATCACCGCTATGGACATAATATATTATGAGATTTTTCAACCTATGTTAAGAACTTCGAAATAAAGGTTGATGCAAATTTTCAACTTTCTTCATTTTATTCCGGGTTTTAGTTTTCTATTTGGTATTTTACCTTTATCAATTATTTTCTTTACTTTTAATATTAATATGTTACTCCCATTAGGATTTTTATATATCTTAATTAAAAAAAAACAATTTTAACAATAAAAAATTTAAAACTTATTTTCGGAATTTAATTTGAGACAATAAAACCAAAACAATAATTTTCATTAAGAGGTTACGACTAATACATACAAAAGTTGTAAGCAACGTGACACTTGAATATTTTTGTCTTGATTTGACAACAGTAAAGCAAAGTAAGAGTTTTGTGGTCTATCAATTTATATATCTCTTTCTTTTTCCTTCTTTTATTTTGTTATCTAAAACAACTGGATAGGTTATGATATAAATTAGGTGTATTGTTGACTGTCAAAGACTTACCACATAAATATTTTTAAACATTATATAAACATATACAAATATGGAAACTTACGTGAAGGCTTTATCAATCGCGTGTGATGTGCATGTTATCTTTTGGGTTAGTATAAAGCTACTTATTACATATCTTGATAAGTGAAAAAATATGGTTATTTAATTTTTATCTCATTTTAACATGAAAATTTCATTTCAAATTTTTAATAGTTGACATCATTTCAAAGATTGAATGATCAGTTAATATATATATATATATATATATATATATATATATATATATATATATACATATATATATATGTATATATATATACACACACATATATATATATATATATATATACACACACACACATATATATATATACATACTCTAGTTGCAGATGACGGTCATTGTCTCATGATGGAGTTGGAAAATTGTAAGACGAACTACTCAATGGCGAGGAGCCGATTCGTATTTACGCTCGCTTTATTTTTCTTAACAAGTTTTTTGGTCACAAATAGCGGCCAGGCTCTAATTATGGAGCCGAAAGTGGTGACAATACTTTTCAATAGTGAAGAGTAGACATCGAATTTGAATAAGATTTATATAAAAGTAATATATAAAATATATATATAAAAGTAATAAGATTTATATGTAGGTACATTGAATTATGCATTGACATCGGTTTCGAGATAAGAAACAGAGCTTTTGTATAATGTTGAAATAAGGAATTTATTTCAAATATAAAAAGCGTTACCAATAGTGACTTATAATATGTTATATTTTAAAGCTTACTTATCTATGCGAAAAAAACATTTTGCAGACAAGTACGCGAAGATTTTTCCCCTACAGGTTTTACGTAATTTAATGTAATATTATAAGGAATATTATCTTACCAAAATCACATGTTAATTTTGCGACAGTATTTATGTCAACCTCATCAGCTGATATATTAATTAATTCAGGTTTTACCAAATTATGCTTAGATCAATTGACCTTAGTTTATTCGAACGTGACATGTACCAATTAGGTAATTCGTATTAATAAACTAAACGTAATGTAATTTTGTGGCTTACTATTACGAGGTCGTTGGGTTAAAACACGTTAACGCCATGTCAAATTTATCTTGTAAATACCTAGGACGTCATATTAATATCATCATCACGTCAATTCTTGCATTTAATGTAACATATGATAATACAAAAATATAAATTTATGTACATACCTTTATGAAATTTCTCAAAACTGGGAAAATATGAGTAAAATCTATTGAAATTTTGAAGTTTTAGTAATATGTTTTACGATTTTTCGGCGTTGGGTAAACTACGTAAGATTTAGTGACGTCAGACTAATAGTTATTGTGCGTGCGCGTATCAAAGTACTACTTGACATGAAGAAACAAAATATAAATTAAAATTAGTAAAATTTTAATTCCACTCGCATACCAAAACTTCTGTCTGATTTTTTTTTCATGGGTACTGAAATATGAAGAAAAAACAGAGAAATATGATGGACGAAATTTATATGCAAAATCCTCAAATTTCTAAAATCACTTAAGGTGATAAAGAAGGATAGAAAGACATCAGCCGCCTTATATAGAGTCATTAGTATAAAAGTGTATACGCCAGAAGTACATAAATAAATTTTGCAATTTTTTGGCTGAAAAACTTTCAAAAACAAACAAATTTAAGTAATTTAAATGCCGCAAAGAAAATAAATAAAAACAATCTATGTGAATTAAGTAGCTAGCAAAAACGTGTAGGGTGATAAATTTTAATGATTTTTTTACTTTCTTTCTTATAATTGTGGTCTTAGTTTTTTTATCAATAGCCTCATTGCTAAACAAAAGAGTTTTCAGAGTATATTAGGCTAAAGATGACAATTCACTGTTTGATAAAAAATTGTAATTAATTTCAGTGTTTAATATAAAATAATAATTTTATTAGATACAAAAATGATATGATCTTTTGTTTTTTTTACAATAAGGAAAAATTAACAATTTTTTATATTTTACATGATCAGTAATGATACACTTAGCAAAACATTATTTTTTGGTTTTATAGTAATTTGCTTTCATCATCTTATAAACTTACAGATATGGCTTGAAGAAAAAACAATAGCATTTCTTTGGATGTAAAAAGCAGAGCGGAACAGAGTTATAGAATATATTCGATGAAAAGGAGTTAATTAAAATATGTACCATTAAACTCATTTCAAAATATGAATTACATGAATATCTTCTCATTTATTGTATACATAATGGTTACTACCGGGTTTATTGGATTGGATTGATATCTTTGTTGATAGTCATTGATGCATTTCAAGAATGGGACAGAATATAAATTCCGCCATTTTCTCAGGCGTTCACTTCACCATATCGTGTTACGTATTACACTATCTATTTACCATTATGCATTTTATTGTAAACTGACCTTATAAATATTCAATAAAACTCATCGTTAGATTATACCATGTTTGTTTTGATTTTTTTGGTAAGAACATTATTTCTCGAATATTTTTCATGTTAACTTCGTAAATTACTTAAATTAAAATATAAAAATCGATGGTTACTCTTATGATCTTGAAACTAATTCTCCCAAAAGTGAGGTTTGGCCGTCATTTTTCAAATCCAATTTCACTTTTGGGGTATCGTGCTATTGTAAATCAAATTTAAAAGCATTCTATAACTTTCCATAAAAATACAATAAATCTTGTCATTTGATGTATAAAAGTTAAATGGAATATCCATTTTTATTAAGTTAAATTTAGTCAGAAATATTTTGATTATTAAATAAATTAAAGACACTAAATAAAAAATTGTATTATTTTGCTCGATTTAAGTGAAAGTAGTGGACGTTGGACTGCCAGTAAACTTTACATGATAGGTAAAATTTAATGAATACAATACGTAACAATAATTACAATTAATTCATGATATAACTGCCGAATGCAGAAATATAATCTGTATATAAATAAATATCATCTGTATATAAATGAATATCATCTGTATATAAATGAATATCATCTATCAATATATCTCTTGTCGTTAAGGCAGCGTTCATAAGAAATGCATTCACTCGGCTGTTTTCGGCTGACTTTCGTTGCAAAACTGGTCTGCATGAAATTTTTAATTAATAGTATAATATATAACTTATATCCATCCTGAAGGTCTTTTTTAAATATTGGTGAAATAATTTTTGGAAATCGGATCAGTAGTTTCGGAGATTACCTCCAACATCCAAATTTACAAAATTTAATTTTTTTATAATGTATGAAATTTTTTTAACGGGATAATATACAACCTATGTCCGTTCTGGAGGTTCTTGCTAAACATTGATGAAATAATTTTTGAAATTTAATGAGTAGTTTCATAGATTACCTGCTACATCCAAACTTACAAAATTTAACATTTTTACAATTTTTGAAATTTTTTTTAAAGGAATAATACATAAGCTGTGTCCATCCCGAAGGTCCTTTCTAAATATTGATGAAAGAATTTTTGAAATCGGATGAGTAGTTTCGGATATTATCTTCTACATCCAAGCTTACAAATGGTTATAACTTCTGATTTTACTCCTCATAAAACTTTATGCGGGGCGCTATATACGAAAATTGATTATTAAGAAGTAACACCAAAGGTAATGTTGAAATTAGTCTACTAACCAACTAATTACACCTACCAGTGGAATTGTCATACATGGGTACTTCCAAAAGTATCATACGTAAGTATCCCATATACTATAATTTTTGTCTACGCAGTTTCCGAGAATGCGCATTTCGCTATGTCATGAATTGCTGTATCACACCTATAATATATATATATATATATATATATATATATATATATATATATATATATATATAACTATATATATATATATATATATGTATGTATACATATATATATATATATATAATTATATATATATATATGTATGTATATATATATATATATACATATATATATATATATATATATATATATATATAAAACTATTTTTAAGGTGTTTATACCTATATAAATATAGGTATAAACACCTTAAAAATGTAATAAGCAAATTATAGATAATTAAAAAATATAACAACTTATTAAAAGGAGTCTAGTGAAGATTCTTGGTATATTAATATAATATTTTAAGGCACTTATCGTATCATCGAAACAATTTTTCTATTTTCTTTTTATAAGAATGTCGTGAATTTATAAAATAACTACAATATTTTGAATCATCGCTATAGTTTATAGGCGAATTTTAGGTAAACTTCTAGTAACGCCATATTATATATAATTTTGAATTTAGCAGTTTCATATTTTCTGTGTACATTTTCAATTATATGACAATGCAATGCCTTATTAAATAATGCCTTACTAACATGCTAGACTTCAAGTCTCCATATCAAAGATTTTCCGAGATAAACAGCTATGAAAAACAAACAGGCAGATATATAAGTGATCTTTCTAAGTATGGAATCCTAAAAATTAATCCCTCGAAAACGGGGAAGACCTTACAATTATTTAAATGGCAACATCATGTAGATGTTTAAGACTAATTTAAAAGCATTTATAATCCCTATCTGACGCAGGATATAACGGTTTAGTTGGATTTAAAAATTAATTTTTCCTGAAGTACAAATTTTCCATTCGAAGGAATATTAATAAGTTGTTGCGTTAAAAGATGATTGCGTTAAACATTAATCAGTTTGCTTCTCGCTAGGTTATTAGAATTAGGTAGTGCAAAGGTAAACAGACAAAGAATATTACAAAAATGTCCAACATACATATGTAGATTAACTACAAATTATGGACCAGAAATATGAAGCGCAATACATTAAGTTTCTGTAAAAACGATGAGTTGAAATAGCCCACAAATTTCTGTGAATATATGCATAAAGTTTATACAAGTTGCACACACTACACATGAAAAATCAAATATTTGCATGAAAAATGATATTCAAATGTAGCTCGCACAGTATTCGTTCAGAAAGTGGTAAGGCCCATTTATAAAACATTTTCGTCTGTTATATAAGACGGCGATAGTCTGAAATAGGTATAGGTATGTGCTAATAGGTATAGAATTAAGTCATTTCATTATTACGTATCATTTTATGCCCTGCAAATCTGAACATATATTCTGTAATATAAAATAATAAAATGCACCATTGCTTTCCAAGTTCATTTATTTAGATATTACTTTAATGATTCCTAAGCGATAATATTATAACTATAATTTGATTCCCACTGGGTTTAAATTCCTCGCAAACGGTATTTTTTAAATATGACTCTTATTTTGAAAAAAAATCTTACTAATGACTCATCTATCACATTTGATCAGTGGGTTTAAGATAATACTTTCTATATATGCTACAGTGGCAAGATTTATATTAATTTATATCAAGAATATCTCGGCGCTGTAAATTTTAAGTATTCTCTTTGTGTAAAATTATCCCTTTCTTTTTTAATATTGGCATTGAGCCACTTAATTTGTTGTGATAAATTATTAATTCTCAGTGCTTTTACCTTAAACAAAACTGTTTCTAAGCCAACCTCCTCTCATTGGTTCCTTGTGTCAAAATCTTTGATCGTAATTGACTTTGCTGTAAGCATATCTAAGCATGATTAGAGAGAATAAATTTCTTTCTTTCAGACGAAATTTTTTTATCATAATGACTTTTCAAAGTTTAAACAGTATTTAAAAGTAATTACTATTAGTTTGCAGTGTTACATATTGCTAAAAACGTAATAATAAAATTATAAATGATGAAATAATTAATATATTCTATTGTTCTTGAAGGTTTGTGTTGATAACAAAATAAAAATCTAGATTTATGTTACCAAGTGATAAAAATACGATCTAGCTGACGTTAAATTTATTCCTAAAATTTTCACTTTTCTTTATGCGGTGATT
Source organism: Druceiella hillmani (assembly GCA_039881145.1). Classification (NCBI taxonomy): domain Eukaryota; kingdom Metazoa; phylum Arthropoda; class Insecta; order Lepidoptera; family Hepialidae; genus Druceiella; species Druceiella hillmani. Next base: position 12,093,574 of record JAYKKI010000016.1, on the reverse strand, counting down.
AGTTTGCTATGCTCAATTATCAAATTAAAATCAAGATTTTCTGAATAAATCTAATGCAACTGTATCATCTTACAAATCTAATAATCTAATACTAGGTTTGCAAGTAATACTATTACATCACAAAAACTAAGACAATAAAAAATAGATACTGTATAACTAATTTGAACTGAGCCCGATCTTTCTAATTCGAGGAATTTTTAGAAAATTGATTAAACTGATTTTTATCCTTTCATATACCAGAAAGGTAGCAGCAATGATACTTAAGCCAACCTCTGATCTTATGTGTATTACATTTACTCTAAGAATTTCTAAGCGCTGTTAAAAGAAACGCTGAAAATATGAGCAACATTCGTGTCACGTGGAAATATTATAATATCAAACTGCTTAATAATAACTACCAAAAAAATCCCTTAATGAGATAAATGTTTACAATTAAGTTGTTTCCAGATGTTAAAACTGCCTAACCCATTCCGCCCAAGATTTTGCGGAGTTCTTGGTTTTAACGAATCAAATTAATCCGATTGGTGACTTATTTCTTCAAGGTATACTGTTATGATTTAAACCGATTTAGGAATGGTATTTTTATCAAAACTAACGTCAATATTTTGAAATGTTACCTACAAATTGAAGCAAAACTACATAACAATACTTAAATATTCATTCGCTATCAAATAGCATCGCATCGATTAACCTTAGACCACAGAAGGCACATTTAATTACAACCTACGTGCTCTCTACCAACCCTTTCCTTCAAGGAAGTCCTCATTCAAACACTTTCTCGTTTCCTTAAACCGATCAACATGGTTCTATATTTAAACAACTCCCCACATTATTTTATATCTTTAACATGTGTAATGAACCCTTGCAAACCCTGAAATGGCAGCTGTTCTCATTATAATGGATTTCTTAACCCGCCGAAACTCAGTTGCTAACTGAATAATAGTTTGAACATCACACTATTTACACTCGGGGTTTATTCGTTAACAGTATAATAAGTTGATACATATCTACTTATGTTACTTCATTTTTAAATGGCAATTTAATATATGGTTAGTACCATAATGGTGACCGATTCAAACACCTTTGAACGGTTATTTACATGACAGTGAAAGAACTTTCGTTCGTTTGGGTTTAGCTTTAAATCGTAGTCAATACAATTTTTATAAACCTTAAAGACGTGAAGTGTTTGCTGCTCAATAAATAAAACTGAAAATTCTATACACGCTTTATGGGACTAACGTGACATTATTTAAAAAGCTTCTAAAAGCTTATTGAAAAATAGAGTTGATCATAATGTTCTGTTAATAGCATAATCGAACTGAATCTATTTGTAAAATATTTATTATAAATGAGCATTTAAGATAATAAAAATATTTCCATTATGATTCTGTATATTTCCATTATGATGATGAAAATTCCTCACCACTCGATGAGGAATTTTTGCGTTATCTATATAGTAGATGGCAAATATGGTAAAACTTATTTACGAAATAGCTTATGGGAGCAGAATTTATATCCGTTTCCGCATTATATGTTACTGGCGTCATCGCGCTTTATCTTGGCTCAGGGGATAAATATACATCGGCGCCAGGATTATCGCGCTAAATTGATTTGGGATTTGAGCTTATGAGACGTTCAAGGGTAGAAATATTAAGTAATATTTAGATGAAATATTTAGATGAATAAGGTAGATTGTTTAACGAGATTAGATTTAGATCCGAATTGAATAAATTTTGAAGGAAATAAGTTGAATTAGATTAAGAAAATTTTTTCACTCTTCTTTTAAGTAATATTATCCTTTGTGAGTGATATGATATGATATAACTATTAACAAATTTGATTAATATTTTTTATCATTTGAATATATTGCCTGTTACATATTTCACAACCAAGATTATGACTAAGAGCCCAAATAATATTGCAGATATTAGGGTTATCAAAAGTCAAAATGGTAATGTATAAGGACAATTAAGCAAACGAAACTGACAGGCACATAATACTAACGTGTACGGCCCACTGCAAGCTCGAGTTTGTCTTCAACAAAAAAATCGGAAGTGCTGAACAGAAAAGCTCGCATATATGGTCAATGTGTCCTACTAGTGTTAACAAATGGAGCGAGGACCTAGATTTTCATAAGAAGATTCTTCACAAACTCCAAGCGTCTCAAAGAGCAATTGAGAGAACTAGTTGACGTTACACTGAGAGATCGTAAAAGAAATTACTGACTAAGGGAGCACAGCAAGGTTAGAGACGTCACAAAGCGGGTAGCAAAATTGAAATGAGAGTGGGTCGGTCAGGTCACCCGCTAAAAAAAATCATGGTGCAAAGCAATGGTGGAATGGAGGTCGTGGGAAAGAAAGGGTCACAAGGAAGACTACGGAAGTACGTTGGTATGACGAGATCAAGAAAACAGCTGGAGTGAAGTGAACGCAAACTGTCCAAAACCGAGACAGTTGGTATAACATGAAGCAAGCCTTCACCTTAGCGGTCACAAAAGGCTAAAGAGGCAGAAGAAAAAGTATTTATTTCAAAGAAGTAAAATTATCGTGAATTTTTTAAAAGTATTAGATTTGGAATTATTAATATAATGCCAGGTAACATTTTTTTTAAACTACTAATAATGTTATTTCTTCACAATATCGATTTTAACTATTTACTGTTTTTTTTAAATTAGTTTTTTATTTAATAAGTCAATACTTGGTGTAATATGCGCTACTGAAGTCTTAAAAAGTGAGTTCCCCCTCTAACTTCTCAACTAAAAGGTGTAAAATTCTGAAAAAAATCAGACAGCTGAACTTTAAAAAACTTTCGACGAAAATGAGTTTGAATAAGATATGTGGTATAGTTTTTGAGATATGTGATATTTTCGGTATCATCCGCAGCAATACCTTGGTTTCTCACAGTGTCTTTGAGAAATCGGAATCAAAAAGTCTTTTGATATGATTACATTAAATATTGTCCATGTGTAAATATTTAAATTTTACTTTAAGTCCACAAAATATTCACAAGTAAGACAAATCTAATTACATACATAATGTGACTAACATATTAATATATATATATATATATATAAGTTTTCGAATATTTTAAGGAATATTTCCTTAATAGGAAGCGCATACTCATATTGTTTTTAATGCAACCGTGTGTAATTTTTACTGCGACCGTGTGCAACCTTATGTTACGCGAGGAGGGACACACCTTAATAATATTTTTTGCAAATTTTACTTGTAAAACTGGAAAATATTACTTTTTATTCAGCTATTTATACATTAATGAAATCATTGATTTAAGAAAGGTACGATGATATACATTAATGAAATCATTGATTTAAGAAAGGTACGATGATATACATTAATGAAATCATTGATTTAAGAAAGGTACGATGATATACATTAATGAAATCATTGATTTAAGAAAGGTACGATGATATACATTAATGAAATCATTGATTTAAGAAAGGTACGATGATATACATTAATGAAATCATTGATTTAAGAAAGGTACGATGATATACATTAATGAAATCATTGATTTAAGAAAGGCTTACTTCATGTATCTTATATTTGGAAAGCTATGTTCAATTTAAAGTAAAAAACTATATATCATTATTGAATTTACTCTTAACTTAAATTATTATGACATTAATTTAAATCAAAAGTGATAATACGAGAAGTACTACTAAAGTCATTGTCCCCCAACTGCTCTAACTGTCAAACTACCTACAAAAGTCAAAATATACCTTATTGCATACGAAATAAGTTTAATATTGTTTAGTGGTACGGAATTTTTCGTGCGCGCTTCCGAATCGCACTTGACTGTTTTTCCTTTCGCAGAATTCTATTGCAGGGTGCAAAATTTCTCATAATTAAATATAAATGACCCTAGAAATTAATAATCATTTAATTAGTAGTGTTTAGAAAGTATTTTAGGCTCAATAACATCTACTAATAACTACTATAATTTATGAATATTGATAAGAATAATAATTCATAGGTCGTATTTTTTCATTGTAGAACAATGAAAGGGAAACAAACTATTACTAGTCATTCAAACTTAATTGTAAACATTTTGAATTTTATACGTACATTACGTGAACAGACTTGTTAAGATTTATCCTCGAATATATTTTTGTTCACGTCAGCATATTGATATACGCGAAAAATTATGAATAAACATAGCGGATTTAGTGCAATAAAATGCTATCTTTCAATGAATAAAATTAAAATGACTTTCCAGAACTACTTTTGATAACGCACATATTACTAATATTTGTGTTCACTTAACTTTTTTATATACAAAAAAAAAACCTAACATTAATTACGTTCAAGAGTGGTGAAACACCGCAATTCTTGTGCAACGAACAACTAATTATTGAGTAGACTTAAAGTTTCTTAACATTTAAATTTAATGGCATAATTTGGAATCCAATTTTAAAATTCTGCTTTAGATTTTATTATTTTTTAGGGTTTCTTATCACAAAGGCTTATCATTGTAACGACACCCTCATGTCCATCCATCTATAATAGCCGTTTCCTTCAGTAAAAGTTTCATGTATAACTTGAAAATTGACGTTGTATTAAAGCGTATTGACCAGCAAATATTCAAGTAGTTGACGAATAAAATTATTATATATATAAAGGGACAAATAAAATAATCGGCAAAAGATTGTTTGATTTTATTAAATGTTAATGTTAATTGAAACGTAAACGTATAAGGTTTCAAAGGTAATGTTGAAAATGTCTACAAATAATACATTAAACTACAAAAAACAGCATTATTAGAAATATGTGTAAAGTTTTCCGGAAAACTAATAGTTTGTTGAGAAATCCACGATATTCTTATACCGCTGAAAGATATACTTGACAATACACATGAAAGATATACTTGATAATTCATCATGTAAAAATGGTGAAAAATATTATTTATATCTGTATGGAGTTTAACAGAAATATTAATGGAAGCTTCGCGGTGCGCCCTCCACTCATACTCAGGTTTTCTCAATAATTTTCATTGACTTATTCATGTGCCTCTTTGCTAAGTAAGTTAATTTTTTTTCGTTGTAACCAAAATTATAAGTTTTTACCAACGAAATTAATTAATCGAAAAAAAAAATTATTTATGTGAAATAAAAAGAAAAATCAAATAATAATACGGGCCGCGCCCATATTACTTTTACGAGCAATTTTACCTGCTTTTCACGCTCCAAACTTGAATTATGTTATACCTTTTTGGATTTTCTCCCTCTGGTGTACACTCATATATTTAAAAATAGATGCTGTTGATAGTGTAGTTATTAATCTATAAATACGAAATCGTAATTAGATTAAAAATATTTATTAAAAATACACACTGCCAAATAGCACAGAATTAAAAAAATACGCATTTTTATGATTGTTTGTAAAAGAGATGCTGCCGTTCTCAATTTTTTAAATATCAGTCAGTTAATTAATGGAAATGTTTCGACAAAACTTTTCAAAAGGAAGCCACAGCTGTTGCGATGTTACAAGTAAATATAAAATTATTTCTCCATCGAAAGAACCTTTTTTTTGTAAAAAAAAAATGTAAAACCGATGCTTATTTCAAATGAATTCGAGCTGCAATATGGGATAGTTAAAAATAGAATTGAAAGACAAAAATGAGCCCTAGATCTATAAAACTTGACTTTTTTACTGCACTGATTTAGGTGAACTTTATATTTTAGTAAATGTAACGTTTATAGCAAAGTTAAGAAATTTTAATTTTGGTCTGTGTTATTTCATGCAAGAACCAAAAATAAGTATTTTGCAAAACAATTGCTACGTAACATAGAGTGCTTGGAGTGATGAAATTTTTTTTGGATTGGAATTTTTAGGGAACCAATGGACATATTATACATTGCAAGCAACGACCACACCCCAGATAAAGTTTAGTAAAAAATCGAGTATATTGCACGATGTTTTTATACGATTTGGCAGTATACATATCACAAGAGGTCGTGCACCTCTAACGGGAAAATTTGTCTGTGATAATCTCAATTAAATAGTAGTAGATTGTAAAATGTAGGCCAAACTATTAAGGAAAAGATTGCAAAATCCGCCTAATGAATCCTGTTTGATGCGCATACAGACAAGGTCCAGGCACCATTTTATTACAGGTATAGATTCTACAGTAAACAATAATCGTAATTGTAAAAAATTATAGTAAGAATATAGCCTTATCCGCGCTGATATTTGCTTCCACGCGCATCTAATTAAAACGAAGTGACAATTTTAAGTTATTAAGACATTGTTTATAATTATAGGTAAAGGACCAGGCAGTTTTGTAAGAAACTTGATTATCAATAACAAAGCTTTACAGCTTAGAATCGGTAATAGGAATAAGTACACATATTTTACCATTCGGCATTTATTTTACCTTTGGCCGTCCATTCTCTAAAAATTATGACGGTAAATATTGCAGTCTGATATTGGGAAATGTTAATTCGTATGTATAATATATAAATAAAAATTTCTGGTCTTGGATTGCTCTTGACTGATACTATCATAATTCTCACCCTTCGATCGTGAATGACAAAGGAAACGTAATTACATTTTGTACATAATTATGAAAATTCCCTCACATTGCTCTTATCAAGGGAACATTTAAATGAAATGATCGCAATAAATTCCATCATCACGCGACAATGGAGTGCTGTACGCATTATTCCTGACATCGACGTTGGTAATTGATACAGTCCTTGCTTGTAGCTGACAAAGAGACGTTATAATTAATCACTCCAATCCGGAAATGTGCGGGCGAGGGTTATAGACAGAAATAATGATATCGGACTTCGAGTTGAGAGCAATTCCCTCTATTGTGCAGAGTGTCTTTGGTTAGTAATTACAAAGAAATAAAAAGAAAAAAAGGTTATCTTTAAACAATAAATCAACACTTAAGATGTCATATATAATCTAAATTTACATTGTTTTCATTTTGTGCCAAAGAAATTCTAATGGTGTGAACTGAATTACATGCCAGACAAATTTAAGAGAGATGTTCTCCACAAGATTACTCGCAACCTACAACCTGTGGCATTTCGCATGATTTGCAACCGAATAACATAAACATTTAAAGAGTTACCTCAAATAATGAGGTGTGACATCCCTCTGAAATCATAAATTAATTGTATGCATCACAGTGACTTATGATTTAAATTTGACATTGAAATAACGAATTTGAAATATATCGATAGAAAATTATTTTTACAGGTAGTTCAGAATCAGCAAAATCAGCAAAGTTCAGTATTGCTCATATTATATTATATAATTTAATTTGCTGTAAGTGTAAACCAGCTTCCTCTAGCAAACATCTTCATCATCATTTTGCGTAGTTATTTGGTTTACTATTGCGAGTACGAGTATATTTGATAACGACGCGACGGTAGAACTAAAAGTAATTTAGGTAGTATTTGATAATAAAATAGATGAACTGTTGCAGTTGCCTTCACTTAAACAAACTAAAGCAAATTCTACGGCGGTAAAATTGAAAATTACCGAAAATCAGCCTCAAATAAAAAATAAGATATCTTCTTTAAATGTAATAGAATACAAATTAAATTTTGGATTTAAAATTATTTTTTTGCATGTATTTTACATGCCATCCAGAGGGACGAGGCTCTTTTAAACACAGAGGTAAAATGTAACAGGTTAACTTCTGGATATAATCGACTTAACATATTAAATTCACACAATACTAAAGTTTTTGAGATCTGCCACAAAGTCAGTTCTCGAAGGTACCGTCGATCTTTACTTCAATTCGCAACTTTTTCGTTCGATGTCTTGAAGCGTGTAAATGAATGATGTCTTGAAGCGTGTCCTTGAATTAATTCATAACTATTTTCTGACGGGCTCCTTGTAAAAACAGATTTTTTAATTGCATAAAGCAAATTAAAGTTTTCTGCAAGCTCACCGTTTTTAACATTTAAATGTGTCCCATTTTCTAAAAAATGTTGTACAAGTTCATACTTTTCATGTATTTACAGAAAACTGAAAGGAATTAATTTCACTAGCAAAATAATCTAATTATATATTTTCTTAATCGTGAAATGTAAATTGTATCCAGGTTGGAACTGTATTGTGAATAAATGTTTATCGTCAAATTACTTTACTATGAAAATGTAATCAATCATAGATTAATTTTAACTCACCAATTGTGAAGATGTACCACATAGTTAAGAGTATATATTATTTGAATCATTATTTTGTTGGTCACTTGCTAGGGTCTTAAAGCTATTCACATGACGGTGTTTGACGTTTATTGTTGTTTGTTAAAATTGATGTGGAGTTTTAATTAAATTTTTCATGAAATTTTGGTGAAACTTTATTCAATTTTACCCTGGAATGACGACAAGTGTGAAGTATTTTGTTTTCGTACAACAAAAGGAAGTCAATATTTTAATAGAAAACTGATTGTAAAACACTTCTGCAAGTAATCTGCCAAGTGTTGGTAGAACTCTCGCTTTATGGATTGCGTACATATTTAGTTATACAAATAACGGGGCGCAGTATTCCTATTAAATTGTTTATAATATTAATATTATTTTGCACCATGTAAAGATATTGCGTGGTATATATTTTAGGATATAAAATCACAAAGAATTAGAATATGAGATCTGGTATCAACAATATAATTTTCTTGTGAACTCGAGTCACCACTGCGTTTCTCTAAATATTTCCAAACTTTAATTTAATTTTTTATCTTCAAAGTTATAGGTATATCTCAAACACAACTAATTAATAGTAAACATTTTGCATTTTGAAAAATGCTTCAATGATTTTATTTGCTTTGTATACATTTATAGTGTTTGATAATGTCAATGTGCCCTTATTTCTTTACTAGCGTACAGAAAACAAATTTTTTATTTAGTTTTAAATTGATGTGCACAGCGATTATAAATGAACATTTTTTTGGGTTTTTTTGTTATTTTATTACTTTACGTTAACCCTTTCAATAGACAGACTATTAATAGTATTACTAACTCTATTAATTTTGCAGAAAAAATAATATTGAATAAATTGTCAGGTGTATTCATGGTGTGTTCATTTTTAGTCAAATTGTCCCTTTTGCACATTAATAGTAATATCCGACTATTTGCATTAGATACATACATGAGTTATACCATATCGGTAATTAGTTTAAACATACATGTTTTTAAAATAATTGATCACTCATGATTCCATACTTTTTTATGCTAGTGATACTTAAACTTTGACAAAAATATTTTAGTCAAATTTTACACCGAACAATATATTCAATATTTTTTTTCTGTAAACTACTAAAAATAGTTATACTATTAATAGTCTACCTATTGAAAGTGTTAACGTAAAATGTTATAACAACAAATACGCTATAAAATTCTTTAATTTTTATTCGCCATGTGCATCAATCGAAAACTAAGTAAAAAATTTGGCCTTTAAAAAACATATCATGGGTAGTACTCGGGATAATTTTTTTTGTATTTCTCATGGAATGGCCATTAGTTCTACTATAAATTATTTTAAGGTTATTCTTTCATTACCGGACACATATATAAAGGTCTGTCTGTAGCGACCTTAGTTGTTGGAGTAAATCTACTCGTATTAAAAAAAATACTCTGTTAATTAAGCAAAATTCTCGGCGTTATTCTCGAATTACAGGAAAATTGTGAAACAATCCACTTAAGAAGAAATGTAACTATTGAACAGTTTTAAATTTCTACTATACGTTTGCAAAAACGGTGTTTACCCGGGCCCTTGTTTATACACAAATAGTTGACAAAAAGAAAACTTATATGAATAAAGTCTGTACTTGAAGCTAGAATTATCAAAATGTTTCATAGAAATTCTAGCAAATTAATGTAATGCAGAAGACATACTACATGAATAAAATTATAAGCTTAACCTTAAAACAAATCTTGTTTTAGCTCCAAATTAAAAGTTTAAAAACCTGAATGGGTCGTTAGTCGAAGCATAAACACAAATAAACTTTGCTCTTTTTATAAATAGTATAGTTGTACTTTCAAAGGTAGGTAAGTGAACTTTTAAGCAACTTGTAAAATTTTGTGGAGAAAGATTCAAAATATATTTTTGACATGCACGATAATTTTGCCTTATTTTATTAAACTTTATGTATTTTGAAGGAAGGACATCATTTACTTAAGTAAGTATCTTAACTAAATGATGTTCTTCTTATTTTACTCAGGGTTTCTTTTATATTTAAAAATGATTTACCTTTATCACGAAACTTTATTTTAGGAAGTTAAAATTGTAAAGTAAACAATTTTTAAGCGTATTCGCTCATCGGCAGTGTGATAGTATTTCCATGATATTTCCTTACCGATTTAGTGACTTAAAAGAGACTTGTGCCAAATACCTCTGTAGTCCTTAAAAACGAAATTTTTTTACGATACTCGTAATCTCATAAAAGCCTTGAATACTTAAAACTAATCTTCTTCAGACTACTGGATAAGCCGCGCTGTTAGCTTTAATTTAAGAGTTTGCCAAATTTGCGAACAAGTATTAATATAACATGACGTTGAGACTGGAAAGTTATTTTCTTTAAATTTTCAATCGGTAAAGCTGTGAAATTATTTATGAGACCACGTTAGCTTCTTGATTTTTAAGCTAAAAATATTCCGTGAGTCGTTTCACGACTTTTTTTTTGTTATATGCTGTTTGTGGTCTCTTATATTGGACAGGATAAACATTATTTTGAAATGTTTAAAACGAATTATTATTATGATTTTTTTAAAATTTTTGAAAGAGAAAAATGATAAGATTTTACTTCGATAACGCGTTATTTAAGAGATGTATTGCATGTAAAAACTCAACCTTCGTACATAAGTACGAACTAAGATATAATATTATCAAAAAAGTTACCTGACATGAACACATATTAATGTCTGAATTACTAAAATAATATCTAATGCAAACCATATTAATATTCAATACATCATTATTTTAAGAAATCTCGTTTCTTATGGAAGTCCCTCTACAGAGAATTGATATGATTTCGTTCTGTTCCATTCATCCATCCGTCCGTTAGGCTGCATAGTTCTCACACATACTATCTTATAGTATCCACAGTTTTAAGCAAGCGTACACGAAATTTTACAAGTAGTTGTTTCATACAGGATTGTACGTATCAGTATTATCGAATAATACATAGAAATATGAATATCGATTGAATTGTATGGAAAATATGTCAAAAGATAATTAATAGGGAGGTGCCGTACATATAAAACACAGGCGATTTTTTCGAACCGAGTGAGGGATCACTGGAAACTATTTCGTAAATAAATTGGTACCTCACTTCAACTCTTTTTAATTAAACTGAAAAGTAAAATCGGAAAAAAACGTTGCTTGAAGTATATTCTTAAAAGAACGATCATTATAACCAGGTTTTTGCATTCTACTATAGTTTAAACTCGGTTATGCTTATATGCTCTTTACATAATCACCATTAAGAAATTGGTAAATTTTTTTTTCTAATCCTTCCAGGTTTTCTTTTTCCGCTAACTTCTCTTATCATTTGTTTCAGTATTTTCTTATCATGAGTTAAATGTGGCTACACTCTTCCTACATTCTTTGCTTTACGTGTATTGTGAATATTCACACTCTTTAGGTCATTCATCACTCTTTTGCACATCATTTATAATACTGATTGCACTTTAACAAATTTTGGGCTTAAGTATTAGAGGAAACAGTATATTACACTAAATATAATACGCACTTTTACCAGCGACGGCGCCAGCGTGCATTTTAAATTAAGACAGCGGACACATCTCTCGACTTGTTGTAGTAATAATTTTTTATTAATTTTATAAAACTGTTGAGTTTTATTTAACATAAGTTATATTATTTCTCGAATTAACAATATCTGAATAATAAAATTACAAATATGAATTTAAATTATTAATTGTGTCTATACCAAGATTCATAAAAATCTGTTCAACAGTTTATCTATGATCGAAAAACAAAAATTCAAATAAAATTGTTGTGTTATCAGTATTTCCTGTGAGCGATGTCGCAGAAAATAGCCTTTATTTGAACTGTTTTTAAGATGGTAGTCGAAGTAATATTCTATGAAACACTTGAAGTAGCGTAAAGTACGAAAAGGAGGATGCGTAACTCACAGCTAGAGGGTACGGTCCCTATCTAACCTCCCCTCCCTATCTAAGACCGTCTTGCAATTTTTAGCTTTCGTCTTGCAATTTAATACTGAAAAAAATCCTAGTTAATTGTCTTTTCAAAGTGTCATAATGAAGCAAAGAATTCCTATAGTACCATTATATTAGTCCATCAGTCGCAGTTTCTACAGTTGAGATCAACATCCATGCAATTTTGGACGTTTAAAATTATCATAATACTTTTATGTTAGTCCATTAGTCGCGGTTTCTACAGTTTAGATTAACATGCATGCAATTTTGGAAGTTTGTGCTTCTTAATGAAATCGTAGCAGGACATTATTTTTTTAAGTACTTTGCAATATATGTAAATAAATGGGGACAACCTTTTCCTCCTGAATTATGTAATATAAGTTACCAATGGGATGCATGGATTGTTTTTCGTACATCCCATCAGATAACTTATCACAGTCTACGACTTTTAAAATAAAGCTTTACCGCTATCCATTTGAAGGATCATCCGTCCATTGAATGTTAAGTTTTGATATGACATGCAATGTGCAGCGCTAATATTTAATATATATATATATATATATATATATATATATATATATATATATATATATATATATATTATCGTGAACTAAAAGATTGTGGATGAATTGTTGATACTAGGGTTTGACTAGAACTTTAAATTAACATTGCTTCATTCAATTCATATCAACAATTTCCCAGCATGTTGCTAATTAGGTTATCAACTACGGAATCCTCCTTCATGTGTTTTTCATAATACGATTTCAAACGGAAAAAAACTTAACATTCATAAAAAAATATTCTTCTTAAAATGAATGAAACATTTATTTCAGAACACGAGTTTAATACTGTAATAATCAGCGAATATTTTCTTCTGAAAACTTCGCGTAAAAATTACGTAGTAATTCAAACTCGATGTGTATGCAAGCAGTCTAAAATTTTCCAACTGTAATTTTGCGAACAAAGTATACTATTATCTTTAAGAATATACTTTAGCAACATTTGTCGCTTGAAGGACATTTAAGTTCCATCGAGCGTACTTATTGTTCGTCCAGCGGATAACGAGTTCGCTGCGGATTCAAATTTCGACACGACCGCTCGATCGCTATTTCGAAAATTTAATCTTCACTTATGAATTAATTCTGTGCTTATTGTATTATTAATACTCATCCGGTATTTATTTAAAGTACTGTTCAAAAAATAATAAATAATGATTTATAACGTACAAGTAACGTAGTTACAAGTATAAAACTATAAGGATAAAATTATCCTTATAGTTTTATACTTGTAATTTCATACTCGTGATTTCGTGCTCATAGTTTTATATTATAGTTTTACACTAGTAGTTTTGTATTCGTAGTTTTATACTTTTAGATTTACACTCGTAGTTAAAGTTTTATATTCTCAGTTTTACACTAATAGTCTCGTTGTTTTTCGCTCGTAGTTTTATACCCATAGTCTTATGGTTGTTGTTTTAGACTGTTAGATTTATATCTACGTTTCACATTGAGTTTTGAACTCCTAGTTTTATGCTCATAGTTCTATGCTCGTAGTCTTGTAGTTTGATATTCATAATTTTAGTTTCACTCTCTTAGATATGTACTTGCAGTTTAACTCACCTAGTTTTATGCACACTACACTCATTGTTTAATGATGGTGATTTTTATTTATTGTTTTAAATTCTCGGTATACTCATAATTTAATACTCATAGCTCTTATAAATATTTAATTAACTGTGTTTGGATGTAATGTAAACATTAAATGATGGCTGATATTTGGCACGTAGACAAAAAGGTGTAAACCTGAATCTTCATATCTTGTATTTCTTGTTTCGTCGTAAAAATTAAAATAGATTCTAAATATTTATTACATTCTTTGAGATTTAGTTACCTATATGTTTTAATTGAGTTGGAGTTTTTAAAATACGCGCCGTTAAGTCTTTAATAAAAAGCGCTAGTCTTGAGTTTTAAAGCATTCATATTTTTAAACCTGCAATATTATATTTAAATAAACTTTCGTAGTAATATAATATTAAATTACATTTTCAAGTTTTTACACCATATCGTAAACTAAATCATTATCTTAAAAACTTATTCGTGTTAGTGCATTGATAAAATCGTAAATTGAATAATTATCTTTGAAACTTCTTCGTGTCAGTGGATTGACAAAAAGGTCCTCACGCTATAACAGCTAAATTAAAACAACTCTAGCTACATATGTCTAATTCTACTATATAAATAATTACTTAATAAATAAATACTTTACAAATTTCTGTTAAATTGTAATGTTGAAGCATTCATAGTTAATCTCCGTAATATTAGCGAACAAATCCAAAAACTTTCCTTTTATATGTATATGTATACATAAACACACATACACCCACACAAACGCACACTCACACACACGCGCACGCGAACGCGCATACCCACACCCATGAGCACGCTCACACCACGTGCACGTGCACGCGCCATCCGTTTTTACATCATATCGTTAATAATCTCTTTACATCTTCATATCTGTGATCTAGATTCCAATAGCTGTTATCCTCCGACATTGAATTACGTTATAAAAATAAGTACACCTTTCTAATTCCTCACCATAAAACTGAAATTCAAGGGAGGATCCTTTGCCATACTTTATAAAATATTTTATAAAGTATGGCAAAGGCCATATTTTATAAAATGAACTGATTATAAATACTCAAAGTGTGCCATCATTTTCTGTGTTTAAAATTATTCTACTTGTTCTACTTGTTTATATGTGTTACATATGTCATAGTACATGTGTTTTAGTACTTGTTTTTCTCACTTTACTCATTGAGATTGGCAGTATGTAGCAATAAGACTACCAATATATACTTACTTTTCTAAGCTTGCAATAAAGTGTTATGATGTTTTAAAATTAAATTTAGTATACTATATATTCTTAATTACTCTATTATATTTTAAAAATTTGCAACCCGGAGCTAGGCGTGGAGAATTGAAAAATACGCCGTATCGTTTCGAGAAAATGTTGTTTATGTAGAAAATATTATGTTACACTTATGCCTCCAGATAAATTACAAAAATGTGTAAAATGTAATATATATTATATTGCTCCTTAAAAGTAAAACTCATTTTCAACAAAAATAACACTGAATGAATATGTATCAATAGTATTAACTGTACATTTCCATGAAGGAGTGAAAGATATGCACATAATTTGTTTCTATTACAATATATATATATATATATATATATATATATATATATATATATATATATATATATATAAGATAATGTATATAATATCGCCGCTTAATGCAATACGTCGTATTCTTGTTACTATTTTTTAATGAGTTGATTAATTTTGCTTCTAGAGCATCTTTTTAATTCTGGAACGTTTAAATGGAAGCATTTATATGTGTCCATCACGATCCCGAAGCAAGACAGGCTTCCTGAAATATAACTGTTTTTTTTTACAAGCCAACCAAAAGCCCAATATACATATAATCACATTTATTCCCTCTAACCCCTTCTACATCTCCATATTAGTTTGAGCTTTGTGTCAACTATGGCGAATGCTACAACCCAATAAGCGACGGGAAAGGCGCTATTTGCCCGCCCATTCAATTACGTTTCACGACTGTCGTCTGCCTTGGGACATTTCTTATGGAACTTTCGCTTTACTCGCTTGCTGCCTTTTATGTTGATGCAATAACCATAGAATTTGGGCGTGCGCAAATGCTATCTAGCTACATACACATTGTTTAGAGAAGAAGGATATTCGTATTTGGGAAAGATTACTGAAAAGTCAGTCTGAAAACTAAATATCCGTTTAATGTTTTTTTAAATCTTTATTGCAATCATTTACCACTGGGTCATTCTATATATATATACATATATATATATATATATATATATATATGTATGTGTGTGTATATAAATATATATATATATATATATATTTATATATATATATATATACTTATACATATATAATGGTCTGGTCTATCATATAAAGGGGATTCATTTTTTTCAATTAATTAGAAACTATTTTTCTGTCGCTGGTTCGTTCGCTTGAATTTAAGAAAAGCTTAATTTATTACATTATTATAAAAACCTTTTCCACAAAATCTAGTAGAGGCTAGTATCTAGTGGAGACTTCCTAGGTATCTTAGAGCATTGGCCATGTAATTATATAATATAATATAAAACTATCATAACACGTAATTGAATGGGCGGGTAAATTGGACCTTTGACGTGTGTAATGTGTAGTAGTGCGACTGAACATTTATTTTCGACATTTTAGCCACATTTTGTACTATCAGTTGAATTTAGATTTTGGTCAAAAATATATTATATTTTTTTATTTACACGAAAGTTGAAAACATTAAATCAAACACATGGCGGAATTTTTCACTTCTTACTTTTTTACATCGCTGTTTTATCGGATAAAACGAATACTGTTTATATATCATTGGATGATGAAAAAAGAAAGCATGATTTTGTGTATTGATATATGAAATTATGATTGTTAATTTGTGTTAACAATAAATTATTTGTATCAATACGAAATCGTAGAATAGCAAAGAAATAGGTAATATCCAAGAACAACATATATAAATATTGTATTGATTGTTGATAATACTTTAGCAATAACAAAATATTCATAAATTTGTTTACATGGAAAAAGTTTCTGTTTCGTATTTTGGTCGAAATACTATAAGAAGCAAAGTTTCGGTTTTGGCCAGAAGAACATTTACAGTTTTGGTTGAATTCTAATAGGTACTGAATGTCGTAGTTTTGCTGTTTATGGTTTGTTCAAGCGCCTAAAGAGAGAATAAGTTTTATTATGTTGTTTTGTTTTATTTAAAATTTATTACATTAAGGAGGAAGTTCTTTAAAACTATCATTAATTATTTTTGTATAATGTAAATACAAGTAGACAATTTCACGCATAATATAAATGGAAAATTAAAATCGACTGAAGGTTTTTAACAAAACCTCGAAAACATTAAACAAATTGAAGCCTTCTGAACTTTTACTTGGAGAGTTGATTAACGTATTTTTTCTGTTTATTATAATTGCAGTAACGTAAAGAGAATTATTCTTATCACATTTTATTAGCAAGTATTCAATTTAGATCATGGATTACAATTTTTTTATACAAATATTTTATTTCTTAGAAAAATATAAAATATTTTTTTTGCACACGCTAAATTGTAACATCTGTTTTAAACATCCTTGGTGTAATTCGGAACTGTCACCTCCATTTGATTATAATATTTTAAAGTTAAACTTATAATATTTTAAAAGTTAAATGTATGGTAATTTATTAGTCAGTGAATAATTATCACTTCCTTTGCCTTATAACTTAGTGACAATTAAATGTTTTCTTGTTTTATCATGAGGCAAGAAATACTATTTCCAGAAATGTAACAATTTTCCAAATCAATTGAGTTATTATCGAGATAAACTCTTATAAACAAACTCTCTCTTTTAAAACTTCTAAACCTATTGAGTACTTTTTTAGTAGATGAAAAATAAGTAGGAGGTTTTAGTAAAACTTAAAAACATGTACGTATAAGCAAGAATGTAATTCAGTGGATTACCGGAATACGCATCATAATCTCTTTAATATTCAAGAAAAACTCTGACGATTTTTAATGAAAAAAAACTTTAAGTCATTTTGAAGAAAGCATGTAGTAGGAACTACAGTACAATACAAAAAATAATATATATTAGACTTGTAAAACAAATATTTGCTAAACATATCACTCGCTTTTATGATTAATGAAACACAGGACAAAAAAAATTTTTATCAAAATAATTTAAAATAGGAAATTTATTAAAAAACTTAAGAGTAAATTTAAATTCTATATATGAAAGATCTTATTAGGAATATAAGCTTATCGACGCTTGTAGGCTCAGTAATAATTTTGGAGTAACACCATTTTTATACTGAGTAATAAATGACCGGAAACGAAAAAAATACACACACAAATATATATGTGTGCGTGTATTAAAAATGTTCAGGTAACGTCTCATTGCATGAAGGAGAAAGTTATGACACGCAGCCGAAATTTGAATCAGGATCGAATCTGACTTTGTAGTATATAAATCAGGTCACATATATTTGTAATGGAATATAAATTAAGAGTTTACAAAACACATTTACAAATCTTTATTTTACGTACTAATATAACTTTCGTCATGCCGACCTTTCTTTTTTGGCATCGGTACTTCTTCACATAATAAATATGTGTACAGCAAAACTATAATGCGGTCGACATGTTTCTATATACAGACCAATATTTTACGACATTGATTATTTACATTAGTGTTACTCAATGATTTTATTTAGGCAAATCCCGGATTAAATTTCTTGGTTACTTTAGAATATAAAAATATGCTATAGTTTAAATTAACTTATACCATTTTATCAATATATTTACGATCACTATGTCTATATACTACGCGGCCTAAATATTAGAACAGTAAATTGTTTTATTTATCTAAATGTCTAGGTCGTATATTGTATTATTTACCTAAATGGCCGTATATTTAGTCGGTGAATTTAAACAGTCTGTGATTCTCTGTTGCATACGTAACATATTTTATTGCCCCACTTTTTCTGCTCTATTCATGATATAAGAAGGATTATGACCACGATATATTATAGTTGGAAAATATTCATGTGAATAGCGGTCTATTTCTAGTCTATAAATCATAATCCACAACGCTTTTATTTTGTTTGTTTTTTTTATCTTTTTTTGCTTATTTCATTATTTTTAGTATCTACGAATTTGGAATTTAACCATTGCATTGATGTAAATATGTCAAAATATATATCGTTGAATGTAAATGTCTAAGAATGTAATGGGTGGCTGATTAAAATACCTGAGCATATCTATTACTATCGGTGACCTAAAGTTGCACTAAATTCTGTGAAGTTGTTGTTTAGAATATAAATATTTTCATAATTGTGAAGAGTTTCATTATAAAGATAGGTGAGGAATTTGGTTTCGATGTCGTGTTATCTCAAGTTTAGTTTCGACATTATTATATTAAACGTTGGATTTTAATAGTATAATATCCCAGTTTCGATAAAATCATAATAATAAGTCCCATGTTCGGTCTCGGTAATATGATATTCCAAGTCCAGTTCCGATATTTCGACAATACGATATCCAGAGTTCAGTTATGGTAATGTGATATTTCAAGTGATATATCTATATTACCGTGCCCCGAATTTCCGACATTATAATATGCAAATTTCAATTTAGACAAAGTGATTTTCCATATCGGGTTTTGATATTTTATATTTTTATGACATCGTCAGGTGGGCAATTTGTAAAGATTACGATCAATCTTTACAAACTGCCCACCTGAAGATGTTGTCATACAACGAAACCTAGGTCGTGGTGAGGAATAAAAAAAAATAAGTAAATAAAGTAGAAATAATACTGCATCACGTAGTTTCATTAAATTGTGAAAAATTAAATTTATATCAGGATTTAATTGGAAAAATTGGAAAACATTCGGCTTAATTTTCTTAATATTTTACACTTCTATTTCATACACGGCAAGCCGTTGCCACAACCTTTATTCTCTGAAGTATTTCTGCTATTATTTCTTTCGTCATAAGTTTGGAAAAATCGCAATGAAAAAACAAAAATTATAAAATATATAGCGACGTGGATTATTGATATTCATTGAAAAATTTTGCTGCATATTTAAGAAAAACGTTATAGCAAAAAAAATCTTTAATAATGGAACGTCGAGAGTGCCCAATATTTTAGGTATTTCTATTTAAAGATGATATCAAATTAATTTACAAATTTCCACACTTCCGATTCTAAGTAATTTATCGTTATTTCCTATCAACAAGCAAATATTAATTCAATTCACACACTATGTTGTTGATAGCTTCAAAAACTTAAAATAATGAATTTTGTAAACATTTCACAATTCACAAATAAGAATACGAATTTTAATGATTGCCTCTCAAACTTTTCTGTTAAAATATTTGAACGAAACTTTATATCTCAGCACAATTTTATTTACAAATATATCGTCGTTTGTGAATCAATTACGAGGTAACAATGGTACGAGGTTAAAATTTTAGATATTCTTTTCTTTCGTTGGGTTAAAGAAAATAAATCAAGGTAATTGTAATAAAAGGCGGCTACCAGAAACCAATTTCGAAGGTTTATGGAAAGGAACTATATTTCCGGGTTGCAATGGGAAAACGAAAGACTTATACGCAGGCGTAATTTTTTCGTCCCCAATATATGAAGTATATTCGATTGAACGAGTTTCAGTAATACATATTTTTTGCATTCATTACATCGTCTCTTCTGTCTCAATATTCTTCGAATAGTGCGATCCGATATGACCCTAACCATGTATGTATAAGTTCCACAGACGAGGTTTAAATATTATGGTTAACCATAAAAGTTAAGATTTTATTACTTAAGTAATATATCCGAAGCTAAGAACTATTATTGTTTACCAATTTCGGATCGATTTCCAGTGCTACGAATGAAGTTCGTCATTGATTTTAATTTATTTTTATTTCTGTTTGTCTGTTTATTTATTGTATTGTTTTTTTTACAATTGACAGTAAACATTTCATTAAATATCACAGACATTGACATTAAATATCTTTGCTAATAGCCCACCTGAAGATGTTGTCAAAGAACAAAACCTAGGACGTGGTAAAGAATTTAAACAAAGTAGAAATAATACTACATCACATAGTTTCATTTAGTTGTAATTAACTATTTTATTAAAAAAACACGATGTAATTTAATATGTGAAATTATAACTCCTAATATTTTTTAAAATAATTAAAACTGTCAAACATGTGTAAGATATCTTATTGCAAAAATGCTCTTAGAACATTAATATTTCAAAGGTATATTGTAAAATTATTTTTTTTATTTTAGAATAAAAAATACACACGAGAGATATGTCGATACAGCACAAGCTCCCTTCCCTCCCATTATAATTGATCATCAAGGAGCAATGTTATAAACGTCTCATTATATTGTGAGGTTCTTTGTATAAAAACTACCCCTTTTAAATAATTACAATAATTTATTAAATATTTAATTAGAAGTATACTTAACTAAAACTTTATATAGGTGTAAAACTCAAAATCACAGTGGGCACTCAAAGTAATACAGGAAGCAGATTTGAAAGAAAAGTTATTCATTTGCTGCATGCAAGCATTTGGTTATACGCCCTTTGGCGCAGGACCTTCTATTGTTTTCAAATTTATTCTTTGTGTTTTGTTACTAAGTAAAAACGCCTCAGAAATTCGAGTTCAAAATTATGTCTTGTCTATTATTTCCCAGATAATGTTTCTGAACTTGGCACTGTGACTAATCAGGGACAACTCCAGCGTATTTTTCCTTAATGGCTATGATCGGGAGACGAGACCGTTAAAAAGCTAGTCTTGCATAAGAAGACCCCAGTGTTTTGATAGTATTGATAATTGTATCATAAAGCAGTATGAAGTGTCACGGTATTTGGAGTAGTTGCAATTTTCAATCGCTATTTGTTCGGGAGCTACTTTCCGATAGTTTGGGAAGTGAGAAGACTGAAGGTTATCCCGAATAGTAATAGGAATTCGCCTAATGATCCGAGTTTTGCACATCCATCATGCTCATTTCAATCTTCGGACATTGACCAGGTACTGACGACGTACTTGTTGGCGCTCTTGTCTTACTTGCCTGGGCCCTCTATGCAATTTGGTTTTCGACCCGGTGTAACCACTACAGACGCGATATCTGTCGCTTCATTCTGGATAAATGTGTGCCCAGATAAATCCATCTCGGTATTATTCTGGACATCTCCAGAGCGTTTAATAACACTTCGATAGCGTTAGAATCCCTAGGAGTGTAAGCATGCACCTATGCCGGGTTATTACCAATTATCTTTATGATACATGTGTATATTTGCGGGATAGAATCATATATATATATATATATATATATATATATATATATATATATATATATATATATATCATTGCATGATTTATTGCAAGGTAGGTATGGTAGGTCTATTAAAAAAATAAATAATATTAAATTTTTAAACGCTAATATTGATTCGAATACTGGATATAATTGAAAATAAATGTTTTGTTTTTGTTATTCATTTTTCTATATAAAAGTATTATCATTTTCAGTACTTGCTATTGTACTGCACAGTGATCCTACAATTGAGCAATTAAAATTAAAATAAAACAATATAAACAATGTAGAGTAAATGCACATTGGAATTTCGACGTAGTCAATTGAATTTTACTTGTATAGATTTACACAGTACTAATATTGCACAACATGTCACTCTCATAGCTACAGATATATTGTTATTACAACATCTCAGTGACGTGGACTCACAAGATTTTACCCATCCAAGAAGCGTCCAACACACACATCATACAGTTGGATATGTACAATGCGTATACACACACACATATATATATATATATATATATATATATATATATATATATATATATAATATATAACATCTACTGCTCCAGGACTAGACTGCTTATATGCTTTATGCTTTTACTGCTGGCGAAACACAACACGTCATACTCAGAGCTACATATATAATGTTAACATTGGCATGTCGCTCAACGCGCCTAAAGATGTTTTGACTTTAAAAATGAAGAGAATAAGTGCTTATTAAATGTAAGGAAAGTTTACTAGTAAAGAAACACAACAAAGTGTCTTTATTTTATAATTTAGCTATGAGTCTCCTGTAAGGGCTCAACATCAGGAAAACGATGAGGTAATGGGAGACGGTAGTAAAAGTCGTCATAAACAAAACTTAAACACACTCGTGGAACGACTTAGACTTTCATCGAATTTATTAAATTGTTATTTACGAAATGGAATCAGAATTCGAAAGCGCACGAGGACGTAAAGTTTTAATAGGTCCATCTTGAGTTACAAATAAGTAATCCCCGAAAATCCATCTTGAGTTACAAAAAAGCTTTGCTTTAATTAATTGATGCTTTAGTCAGATTTCATTCCAAGTTGGAGACACAAATTCGTGAGCTTTAAAATTTTAGGAAATGATAAGCGTGAACTGAGAGGTTTTAAATATTTTCAGAGAAAATGTTATTCTTATAAGAAATTGAAAATGGCAAATAGTAAAGTATTTTATATCAATCACTTCCATAATTTAATAATAAATAGTGTGTTATATATCAATATGCAAAATCAACATGAATCCATAATAATATTATTATTGAATATATTTGGCGTTAATTTTGTAGAAATTCATTATTCACAATTAAATGAAACTACGTGATGTAGTATTATTTCTACTTTCTTTTATTTCTTTACCACGACCTAGGTTTCGTTGTATTATAACATCTTCAGGTGGGATATTAGCAAAGATTGGATATTAGGGATATATTGGATATTAGCAAAAAAATCTTTGCTAATATCCCACCTGAAGATGTAATAAAACGAAACCTAGGTCGTGGTAAAGAAATTAAAGAAAGTAGAAATAATACTTCATCACGTAGTTTCATTTAATTGTGCATATTATTATTGTCAATCGTTATAAATATCAACTTTAATTTAAGAAAATTATATAAATCTATGCAAGTAAACCTGTACCGTTTATCAATTTAAACACTTAAATAATCACCCAACGAGACACTAATTTTTAAAATGTTAATAAAGACTATCATGTTTCACAAAATGTAATAAGTATTCATATAATTTGTATAGTTTCATATTTCTAACGGGATTCTAAATTTTTATTATATCTCCAAAGAAAATGCGTCTGCTTTTTCTTGATTATCTCTAAGTCGATTATATTTTGTGTTTTACATTTATTTTTTCAATTTAATTACAAAATTGAATCTAAATTAACTTTTTCAAATTGTCATTAAAAAAATCTAAATAAGAAAGCAGAACGCCATTACCATTTTATAATAAATATGTAAAATTTTTGTTGGACGACTTTTTATTCGACACCAACGAACGTTAATTACGCATGAAGAATACAGCAAATATATAAACGCGCAAGCTGTTACCAAATACTCGTACTTGCATCAAAGAATACGTTATTAAATATAAATATTTTTTTCAGACAAAAAATATTTGAAAGCACTGGAAAATAAATGAATAAATAAAGAGCTCACAGCATTCACTTCAATGCCCTAAAGATGATGAATGATGATAGAAAGTCCTCCATGACTAAACCAGTTTCTTTTGTAACTCTGAATCAGTAAACAATATTGTACTTCGAATAGACTGAAAATGTAAAATATTCATTATTTTGTAGCGGAATGAAATAAACTTTCCTCATTGCAATAACTTTGATTCAGGAATTTGCTTTCAAAGTTATTCATTCGCGGAATATCTGTAGACCCGAAATCCACAAACCTCTAAATTTTTGGAACTATGTCTATTGAAATGCGTTTGATGTTCCTTTGATTGGAATTACATTTTTCTTATAACCATTGTCTTATTTCACATAATTTTGCACTTTTCTAAATATATGTGAACGTTTTTCCGTTCCATTTTATTCAATAATATGCTTTTTTATACCATTTTGCGGTCTTCTAACTACTGTTATCTTTTTACGTTAATTTCTATTAGTACACAAAATAAACATTAAAATTTCTCATTAAAATCTATAATCCAAATAGCGAGCAGTGTTCATCGAAATTTATTGTTGATTTTCAATGTGCGTTTTAATTTCGTAAAAGTATTCAGATGGATATTACTGATTCGTATGAGAAAAAATGTGTATTTAATCAATTTCATGTAATTTATTATTATAAGGTTTATTTTAGTTAAACAGAAAATAAAAAAAAACTAAAGATCAAAGAGTAACAATAAAAATAACGTGAAATCAATATACCTTCTCTTTATAAAAATCAATCCTTATCGGTGCAAATACTTTGTCTGTCGTAGTAGTTTTACGTTACCAGGGTAAATACGAATTACAAAATCTGTTCATGAAAGGCACGTAATATTATGCAAATAAGAACTTTATTGAAAAATTATTATACTAATTTTCAATCAATAAATTTATTTCATAACTTTTAAGATATAACGGTAGCAATATCAAAATATGAGTCATTGAAAATACACGAAAAATTAAAATTTTAATTCACTCTTACCCTGATATAAAGATAAAAATATAATATAATACAGTTTCCAAGTAACATACACACAAATGTGGAACATGCAAATT
Source organism: Druceiella hillmani (assembly GCA_039881145.1). NCBI lineage: Eukaryota > Metazoa > Arthropoda > Insecta > Lepidoptera > Hepialidae > Druceiella > Druceiella hillmani. The sequence continues at coordinate 12,068,197 of JAYKKI010000016.1, read as the reverse complement.
CGACCGATATAAAATAATTAAATATCTTATATTAATTGAATTTCTATATTATTATAAACCACAATTTTGCATAGAAATGTATTTGCACAATTATAGTTAACGGAAAAGTCCATATGAAATATATGCGAAGTTCAATCTATAAAAGAAATTTATCATGATATGCGAGCTTCAATATTTACCCATAAAATGTACCATAGCTCTTTCCTTAAACATTATAAAAGCGTCCAGGCGATATAACATATGTTAAGATACCTTTGTCAATTGGTTTAGCTTTAGAAAGCGTTGGATGATAATCATATTTCGTAACCTTTACATACATTTGGATGTTTATAATACAGTATAATAGATTGTAATTTTTTATGGAAATAAGTTTAGAAAATATGACAGATTGACGAGGTTTAAACTTTAATTAAGCAAATGTTTGAAAATTCGCCTCTGGTTTGCAAATAGACTAAGGAACGCTTAATAATATAAAAGTATAATCTGTAAGGAACGCTTAATAATATAAAAGTATAATCTGCAAGTAACCAAAAACGACCAATCGTGGACCACGTTCCTTTTTTTTAATTTATAAGAATACATTTTAATATATAAAAATTTATATTTTCGTATAAAAATATTTAATTTAATACATGATAATGTATAATTTTTTTTATAAATATGTTTTATAAATTAGCAATTAAATATTTCAATTAAATTATTTAATGCATATTATAATTTTTTTCATGGAATAAACTATAACAGACAAGAAGTCCTGACAGCAAAATGCAATGTATCAGGTGCGCAACCTATGTTCTTTCTATTGCAAAGCCTAGAGTTATTTTTAATATAAAATAATTATTACCATAAAACGTCTAAGAGAAAAGGAAAGACTTTTTGTAAACTAAAGCTAATTTTATTTTACTTTATATTTAATAATATACAAATTATTCATAACTGATTAAGAAATTCTCCAGCCACTTTTTAATAATGAAAACTTATTTTGAAAACGTATTTTGAAAGAAAAAACTTAGTCAGATATTATTAAAGAGGGTATAGGAAATATCATCCCGAAAGTGGATAACCTAATATTACGTAATGTTACGCTTTATTGTTAATCAAAATATCTGAAAATCTATATTGACACCGAATCTTATAATATTATTTTAATATATTAACAATTTCGTACGGGTGTTTACATCCAGACGTTAAATTTAATAAAAATATCGCGAGTAAGCTGATTTATATAGCAGCTTATATCAAGCGTTTTATGATGTAATAATACAATTTTAGTTACATATAAGTTAAACATCACTTTTTTGCAGAAATGTGTTATTATAAATAAAAAAGATTAAATTACCTGAAATATACTCAAATATGCTTTGCGAGTTATCCAGTACAAAGGAACTTTGCCATAAATATTTTTTATGTCATTAAGCGAAGATGCGGAACAATTTTATAATAGCAAATATCATATACATACAATACATAACCTTCTATTCATTAGCACGTCCAGGGAACAGTTGGGAATCGTACGAGATTTTAATTTCAACTTTTCCTTTCAAGTGAAAACATGTTACATGTCGTGAAAATCTTTGAAATCCGTGAAACAATAACCAAGACATGTGAAATATATTTATCATAGAGTGATTCTATTTCTTTATTCTTAAAATATCAATTTACATAGAAAAATGATTACAGAGATACGATTGCTTAAAATAATCCAGACTATAATTCTAGCACACAAATGTTATGACAATAAGCAGAGTTTTACTTAGAAATATTCCTGTTTTCGGTCAACTTAACAATATTTCCCAATTTTCAAAATTACAATTTTCAAATGTAATACAGCCATCCGAAATTGGCATGAAAACTGTCATTAATTTTGATAGCCTATAAACGGAAATACTTGATAAATTATTATCAGTTTCTTTAAATGCTTTTGTGAAATATCTTATAGCAATGATTAGAGTTTAATTACGAATTATAGTTATAAATTAATCAGTATTTGAAGTAGCGAATAAAGAAATATTCTATGCAACTTCTTATTGATGTAAGAGAACCTTATACATAAGTAATTCTCGACCATTTTGATGGGTCGTTTCCTAAAAACCTTTCTATGATTAACATAATTTTTTTGTAACGAATCTTGCTTCATAAAGTATAGAATTAAATTTAAAAAATGTTAAGAATACGAATAGAACTCGAACCACGAGAGTTCGGTACTCTCTTCTGTATAAATTCTTAAGGGTACCCACTAATTATCATTTCAGGGTAAAAGTATATGAAAGAAAAGGTTGACTTTTTTGAAAAGCCTGAACTAAGTTTTCCATAACTAAGACATAAATGATTCACGAAATCCTTGTGTATTTAGCTACAAGGCGTTAGTGAGGTTGAGCATTAAAACCTTATTAGGTAAATGTAGAGAATTTTTCGTAGACAGTGTAATCAAGGCGATAGCTGGATAGATACAGCGTGACTTAATTAAAGCTTTGTGAGTAATCTGTACGCGCTAAGATAATGCTTCCAGTAATAACGAGATAATGCTCATAATATTCCGTACATCATGATTTTTATATACAGACATTCCATTTATTACAATCTGTGTAGTTATATATATTTCGTATATACGGAAATACGTTAAACTAATATTTTTTTACTATGTATTAAATAAGTTTGTAACAAAAACAGCTTCAATCAAACATAATTAATGTTATATATATCAGAAATACGATTCACGCATATAATGTTTCATAAACTTTTACATCTGTATATACCACTATTTCATAATATCAGTTATTTATTGCAAGCATATAACTCTTATCACAGAAATGAATACAAAAATTTTACTACTGCATAAAGAACTATGAATTAAAATTTTCATTTTTCCAATTTAATCTCATTTCTATATCCACTATATTTTAATAAATATGAATCCTTTTTACAAAAAAAGTACAAGGATACACTCCAAAAAAATGTACAAAAAATCGATTTAAGCTTTCTGGTTAAAATGTATCACTTAAAAGTCGGTTAATTGACGGACACTTATAACATTAGGCGAATAACTAATAAATCCAACATCTCAGCTCCTATAGCCATTTTTATTTTATGTGTGATTAATAATATAAGTCTTCAATTAAATAAACACCATAATAGTCTATAACGTATCGCTAGCGAATAGATGTATGAAACTTTTTTCTTGCAGAATTCTTAGTTCTTCTAACTGAAAAAATCGCCACGTTCAATATTAAGATTGTCTGCATCTTTAAATTTCGTATCGTGTAAATATTTAATTAGCGACTGAACCAAACGCCGCTATCAGGGCGACATCAAATATCTTCTCTGAAATCCCTACCAGAGATGATTGAGAAATTTTAAAAATATGCCAGTAATAGATAATAAAATGTTGCAAGTTTGTTAGTTGCAAACCCGATAGAATTAAAATATATTTGTTATTGCTCAGTTCTTCCTTAAATATAAACAATGTCTATATGTAGATTGTTTTTGATAAACAAGATAATGTATTTTAACAGCATATCGATTATAAATTATGAATTAGCAGAGTTACTTAACGATTTAATAAATATGCCGAGAACTGCCTTAAAGATGGTAATTCTTTAACTCTATCACATATAGACATAATTATTACTCTAACAGAACAATTTAAAATTTGTTTTGCTTGCTCCTATAATTCAATTATTTTTCATCACATACCTATATTAACCTAGAACTAACTTTCTAAATCTACGTCACCCTCATAATCTGTGACTGAATTGCCAATTAACATGTTATTCTCATTTTATACCATAATGTGTTTATTAAATTATTAATTTAATTTAGATCATTTGATATTAATATTATTTTGATCTCGAAAAACCACTCGAAAACACTTTTAAAATGAATAGTGTATCATTATCTATTTAGGGACATTTCACCTACACTAACACTGCAAATGAAAACGGCCATTACAAGATTGATCATTTTGGCAATAATCCATGTTTAATCCCAAGTGTACATTTTATCAGTTTTAAAATTATATAGTCTTGTGATTCTTGTATTGATTTTTTGTCTGTTATAAAAACTTCAGAATTGTCAACAAATAAAACTACAATCTAAGTGAATACATTGACGTGAAAGAATAATGTACGTACTCCTATGTTCTACTTATTTAAATTATTTGATTGACGCGTGCAATCTTACTAGTTTAGTCAGACTCCTCATAAAAATACTTTTTTGGTCATAATATGTTATAGCAGATAGTTATTTTTTTATTTATTTCTCCGTTGGAGTTTACAACAAGTGTGTGCGTAATTATTCGTAAGTCACAAATAAATCGTCCAAAATAAAAAAAAAGTTTCATATAGTTTGTGTTTTTATTGATACTCCCAACTTTCTTATTATTCATTTTATCTAAATTTAATAAACTTTAACATTTGATGGGAAATTTATTTTATTCCATTTTAAAATTTATGGTGAAGATTACGATTTATTATCGACAAATGGTTCAAATATTACCTTACTTACGTAAAACATATATTTGTATATATTTAAGATTATTTTATTTAAACGTTAAAAATTATTAGTATACGTTCAAGGCTCGCACTTCTACGTTTTATTAATTCAATTGATATTTTAAAATTATGTTATGTTTTTATTTCGTCGAGGTTACTTTAATTTTATGCTCGAAATATCCTCGAATTATGTAATTAGTCGTTATTATAGAAACATAATATAATCTAGTTTCTATTACTTATATAATAAATTTTGTTCAATCAATGACTGTGAATTTTGTTAGATATTTTGTACGGCTGTAATAAATTGCGAGAGAGTTCTCGCAAAGTAACGGCTGGGTACCCGTATTCACGTGTCACGAAAATATGATGTATATTTCCACTCTGATACGAGAGAGCTCGAAGTGATAAAGTCACATAAGTTCTAAAGATAATTCGTACTGCTTAACTTACTATAAATATTTACCTACTTACTAATGTTTTAATAGTACCATTTACACAGTTTCATTATGTATACAAACATTTAAAAGAAATCAAAGTAAGGAAAAGTGAAGCGAAGTTTGAAATGCTTATATTCGTGAATATTATTGTATATGTATAACTTACTTATATTCTCGTAGATTTTTTAAATAATATTATTAAATAAATTTGTAGTATATCGAGTACTTTTATTTTGTCAAGTATCTAAAACAGCCGTTCGGAAAACCCGCATTTTCAATTTAAAGGTTTGTGCCGCGTTTGAATCTTTCCAAAAATGTGTGAGTAATGATTGTGGATTTCCATTAAATGAAATAGCGTAGTGATAAAGTTTTTACATTCAAGATTGGGAAATTCAAAATCTCTTCTAGTTGGAAAAGTTAAATCACTGGTTTATTTTAGTTTTTCATATCATATATTTTTTAGGACTTTACCGGAATAAGTAATTTTTACTTTAAATATTCAGAGATGTAGATAAAAATTATTATTAAATTAAATAAATTATCGTTAACATGTTAGTATATTAAATAGCTATGTCTGCTAATATTTTTTAATGTAATAAGAAGAGTTCCACATTCTGTTTTATTATCAACTAATATACAAAAAAAATTATTATCACGGGAAAAGTAAACAATTGCTCTAATTAATTTCAAGAAATCGATTTTCTGACCTAACACCTGTTAAATTAATCCTTAAATTATCATAAATAACGCCTTCACGTAAAAAAAACTAAATTAGTAGTATAATCCATGTTCTGTCCGTGAAATAATATTTGTATCGCCTTAGGGTATTACGCGAAATAATATTTGTTTGCGAAATAATACATGTATCGCACCGTGCCGTGCAACGCTTGGTGTGCTTGTACTGCAGAATACTTAACCCTTTCGGTTAAATGGGAATAGTATATTTTGAGAAATGGAGAAGATACCAGAAATTTTTATTTATTTTACTTGCCTTATTTGCACGTAGGAACAAAAATAAGCTTGATTACACTTCTTATTTAATAATACCTGTAAAGTAAATTTTTGAGTCGCGTTTTCTAAATTTTGAAAGTTTTTTAAACAATGAGCAATTGAGTTTTTGCAAAGTGAGCTATGTTTCTTCTCTATATTCTCTATAAATGGTACAAATGTCCATCGTTATTCTAATAAGGAACCCTATGTTGTGAAAATACTTTCTGTTTGTTCGTGTGAGTTTAAAGCTTTCTGGTTTCTAAGTGCAATTAGTAAAGGATTTTGATATATTATACGTTACATGACTCATTATTAACACAAGTCATACTATTTTTTGCCATAAAACTGAGGATAGCATTTAAAATTTTCTTTCGTTTTATTTTAAAGGAATTTGTATATAAAAGGGAGGTCGAGGTAAGGGGTTAAAATAGTTTTAATTCATGGGGTATCATCAAAAAAGAATTTTAATTAGAGTGCAAATGTATTATTATACTTTGTCACCGAAAATGTAAAAAAAGTCAAGTATGATTGGAAAATATGGACTATATTATAACATGAAATGTCGTTATGATTTAAATCTTGAAATGCTTTCATGAAATAAAAGCGACAATTTTAATCGATGATCTACTTCTTTCGTGAAGAACTGTAGTGAAGTGCGCACGTATGAGGAATGTAAATGATAAATTGGCAAAGAAAGAGTATTTTACTTTCTGTATTTTTAATTGAAGGTAATGCAGTCTGGATTCATTGAAATTTTCAATTGAAGTTTGTGTGGAAAATATATGAAATCGAAATACCCATATTACTTACTACGTATTATGCGAAGCCTAACTGAAGTGTAGCATGCTACTAATTCAAAACATTTTTTATTCGTATCTAAATTTTTCTTGTTATAAAATCAAGTTTGTCTATTATTAAGTTAACATAAAAGTAACTTTATGATAAAGTCCCTTTTTCGTTGATCTAAAAATATAAGAAATTGTGTGCCAAATTCGGGACACAGAATTAGAAAAATATTTTATTGCAATTAATTGCTACAGATACAAATTAAACAGTTTTTTTATTGTTTTTAGTACTTGGTGTTTTTTTAGAGATACATATTGGCAATGACACAGCGAATTTTGTGTTCCAAGAGGGCTAAATTCTGTGGTATCACATGATCCTGGAGGCCAATTCACAAAATTATGAGCTCATCGAATGTTTTTTGCAACAGATTGATTGTGTCGCGTAGTGTACGGCATGTTGCATCGTCTTATTGAAAGCAAAGCTCTTTAACATTAATGTCATTCAATTGGGGAACGAAAAAGTCAGAAGTAACGGATCTAAGGCACTCTTCATGACTATAACGTTTTCGCTGGCATTATCTGTGTCCCAATCTATAAAGCACACCAAACAGTGGTTATTTGTGGATGTAATGGCGTCCTAGTATTGGCATATGTATTTTCTTCACTCCACTTGGAGAAATTTAGTTTATTGATGTAGCCATTCAACCGAAAAAGAGCCTCATCTCTGAAAAAATTATTGTTTGAAAAAGTAGTAATATGGACTTCCAGAGCTCAATTCGATCAGCCAGCTGCAGCGTCTACATGCCTGAAATATACCATACTTAAACACTATTTGTGTTTATAATTCCTTTTAATTCCGTTATAATTCCTTTATTCTATATAATTTCCTTTTCAATACATCTAACACCATGGTCATTATCATGATTTTTTTCTATTGTTTTTTTCATTTGAAAGTTGTTTACCTCTAAAAAACACCCATTATATAGAAATATATTACATTAGTTTAGTTTTTACAAATATTTATTTTATATTTACGCTTACATTATACACACGATATTTACGCTATATTTTGTATTGGATATAATATTATACAAATTGATAAAATTCGAATTCATAAACGTACTGCCTAAATGACGTGATTTATATTTTATAATAACCTATTCTTTGTTTCGTATTTGATACATATTCAATTTACAATTCATTGTTAAAACTGTTGGACAAAATATCGCCACCTGAGTTCGTCGTAATCACGCAAAATAACGTTTACAATGCTAAAAGTGACAAAAAAGGGAATCGTTTGTTTCATATCTGTAAATTACAATATTTATGTTTTGAAAAAATCACAATATTTGCAAAAATATATAACTTATAATTTGCTTTAAAAGACAACACAAATACTTATTTAGATCTTTTTATATGTGACTGTATGAAAGTTAGTAACATAAAATGGTAATAAAGAAGAGAGATTAAGATCGCACATAAGAAAAGATGTTTGGAAAATCATCAACACTGTAATAAATTAATCAACACTGTAAAAAATTCAAAACTGTTGAAATGTATTACTAAAACACTTTTGATAGAAAAACATGTATATAAGTATATAAATCTAGGAAAATGACAAACAAATTAATGACATTTAAAGGATAATTTCTTTTTTAATGAAATAATTTACCTACATTATGATGTCAATTAGAGTTTATGATCTTATTTTGTCATATATGAAATGTTACTTGTATCCAATTCGTTTTCATTAGAATGTATTATTTATCAATTGTGTAAAACTAATTTGAATTAATTAAACACTCTAAAATCGGACGGTTTTCAAACAATTGTATCACTTTATAAATTCGTATTTAAAATTATAATTTGCAATTTTCAGTTATTAATAATTGACTTAAAAATCTAAAGACACCGTATTTGTGAAGCACTCGAGGCCTGTATCTATTTTTAAATAGGTTTAATCTATATGGCTGTTAGATTAGTTTGTAAAAAAATAGCTTGTGGTCTGAGTGAAGTTAATTCTTAGTGCAGACTAAATGTAAACAAAGAGTTTCAATGAGCGTAGGAATTTTATTTATTTGTATTGTAGACAAAAATTACACGCTGTTTTATATCCATAGAGAAAGATACAAAAAACAACGCCGATTTTAAACATTTTAGTGATAGTGTAAATAAAAATATTTGGATTTATAATGAACTTTTTGAAAATATGATAAAGTAGAAATATACTCATGTTATCAATATAATCTCCTAACAAGCATAAAATATAAGCACAATTAATATAAAATTACTCAAATCAGCTCACAACTTTAATGATAAAATTTTTTTAGTGAATAACTTACGAGGTTTATTCTACAGTTCGTATTTTCTTGAAATATAACTGTGGAAGCGATTACAATCATTTCATTCTGCATTCCTAAACACATTTAAAGTTATTTTAAATGATAACGTTCTATTTAGTTTAATCAATATTATTTGCATCAACACCTGTAAGGATCTCACGGCAAAAACGGACCGTGTAATAAACAATTCACAGCTTATATTGTAGAATGATTTCTTTTTTAATGAATATGTTTTTAATCAATTTCTATATTTTACGTCAATACATTTTTTTAAATTTTGAAACCCTGAACACCGTCTAACGCAATATTGCAAGTAAATCGTACTCTATATGATAATTGGATTCATTTAATACGAACTATTTAAGATGATACATTTTTGATTCATCCGTATTTTCATAGAAAAAATATTATTCGTATGACGTATATTTTTGTGCCATCTATATTCAATTGTACTGAGACGCGCTAAACTTAGCATCGGGCGAAATTCAACTAGAGCAAACTTAGTCTCAAGAGTCCTGATTTTTTTGAAGAACTCAATTAAGATCAGTCAGTTGGTCGTTGAAAGATGTAGAAAGTAAGTTTCCGTAATTGTATATATATCTTGAAATTCTTGATACAAAATTAATCAAAATTATTTTAAAATTCTTGCAAATGGATCTGAAACGAGTTTTAAAAACAAACTGTTATCTTTGTTGTCTGCGTTTTATAATAAAATAAATACTTAAATATTTTTTTTAATTATTACTATAAACAATATCACTTTTTGAGGTCATATCTGGTTATTTCATTTAGTTTCAGGGTACAGCAAAATGTCAGACGACTTTAAAACTTAAAGCTGTGGAAAATATTAAATTAAAGAAAAAAGGAAAATGGATGTGCGGAAATTCAAATATTTAAGACATTCAAATTAATGAATAGTAATGACTTCATAACCTAGTCTAGATCAATTAGTGTCATAATTAAAAAAAAGCAAGACAAACGTCATGAACAAACTGTCGCGTATTCGCGTTTGCAAACCAATTTTACTCTGATTACCAAAGTTAATGTCGAAAATAAAGCGTTGAATGCCCCGATGTAGGGCGATAAGGACATAACACTTTTATTATTTATTTTAAATTTGGGCTTGTTATAAGAATTCCTAATTCATACAACGTAATACATATATATTTGCTATAATTTAATGTCACGTAGACTGCTTTTTAAACTTATACCAGCAGAAAATTGTTTTTTTGGTACGAATATCTTTAGACATTAACATAATTTATATCTATAGATATTAAAGTTTAAAGATTTAAAGTATACTTAATATCTATAGATATTAAAATATTTCAAGTATACTTAATATCTATAGATATTAAAATATTTCAAGTATACTTAATATCTATAGATATTAAAGTTTAAAGATTTAAAGTATACTTAATATCTATAGATATTAGAGTATTTCATAGGATCATTAATTGAATTTTATCTTGGACTAAAAGGACTAATTTAATTTTACATAAAAGATGCCATTCAAACTGTTATGCCGATAAGGTAAAGTTATGATCATTTATGTTTAATCTTGCTGCTATGGGTCATTTGAAATTCACTTAAAGAACTGGTCGAGACCACAACTTAAAATAAAAAGAAGAAACTGTTAAATGCTCTTTGCGGTTCAAATTTGTTCGTTATAGATTTACATGTGGAAAGTATATAGAACATTTTATACAGAGAAATATACCGAACAAAAGATTTCAATTATATGAAATCATGTAAAAATTACCAACATCGTTTTATATATATAAAGGAACTTGAGTTAAGTAAAACACAATTTTACATTAGAATGAACTCAAATTGAATCGCCGCTATACGTGAACGCCGTGCAATAATTCTGCACGTCAAAATTACCAACATCGTTTTATATATCAATATAAACGAACTTGAGTTAAGTCAAACAAAATTTTACATTAGAATGAACTCAAATTGAATCGCCGCTATACGTGAACGCCGTGCAATTATTCTGCACATCATCCAAACTAATCGCATTAACGTTCCTTAACTATACTGTTCCTTAATAAATGAATGACTGCCACTAATCGCCATGGCAAGTTTTACGATAGGTTGATTTTTAAACTACGTATTACGCATTTATGGAATTGCGCAAAAATTAAAATATATATACCATTTCATATGCAAAAAAGAACTTTGAGGGCTATTAAATCAGAAACATTTTAGTATATGGTGGAAAAAAATCCTAAAAATATTACATATATTTTGTGACTCTACTGGTTACGAATACATAAAATTATTTTTTCCTTAGACTATATTAAAATAACGTTATTAGTAAAGTATAATTAATAAAATTAGGAGCGATAAAAAACTATGAGTGGCATATATAAACAACAAATAAAAAAATGACAAATGTAACAATATATTATAAATTATTTAAAGATTTCCCCTAGAAACTATAACGACAGAAATCTATTCATATCTACATTCAAATGTAGATTACATTTTACTCTTAAAATAAAAGGTTCGAGGAAATATTCAAGTTTATAAATCTATTTATTTAAAAATGCATGAATTCTACTCAAATTTGAATGAAATTCAGAAAACCTGACTGAAGTAACTGATGACTGAAGTAACTGTGACTGAAGTAATCCTTAAATATTTGTCACAATCCAGATATCCATATGAACAACATTTCATGAAGTAATCTATACATAGCGTCTCCTGACAAAATATAATTATTTATTTTATGCAGATGTTCTATAACAATATTGATTACATTTAGTCAAATATAAAAATACTTTTAATAGTTTGTTAATAAGAACATTCAGAGAGTTTGATAAAATAATCCAAATATCAAAGTACATTGAAGAAATAAACTGAACTGAAAAAGCGCCCGTACTATTTTGGAACGGAAAAATTCAAACAATTTATGACAAAAATTTGACCTTAGTAGTCTAATTGATAGAACGAAAAAACTGGTGCAAAATGTATTAAGATTCCATAGATGTTTTTGACTGGGATTTATCAGTGGGTTTGCTATGAGCATAACATAGCGTTAGCACTATGCGGGTGTGTGGGTCAGAAGCCATATTTTGAAACACCTTTTGCGAATATCTCGATGAGGGCTTTTATAAAAAAAAAATTTTTGTAAAAAAAATCTAATACCTTTTTTTACTAACTGATATGTTTTGCATAAAATTGATATTTTCAGATATTACCTTATAAAATAGTTATTCATAAAGTAATTATTACAAATATCTTAAACGCAAATGAAACTTAATTCTGCTTTCTAGAAAAAGTCTCCTTGTATCTGAATAGGTAATTACTCTTAAAGTAAAAATTTTTTTTAACAAATAATAATCTGTTGAATTTTCCCCGTAGGCTAACCGTTCTCGAGACACATAATGGGGGGTTCATTAAAATCCCTATTAAAAATCGCAACATGGGTATTGAGTAAAAACAAAAACTATCTGCGACTGGACGCAAGGACGAAAGAACAATATCATAAGGTAGTTAGGAGAAAATCGAAATATTATGTTATTGTTTTGAAAATATTTTTAAAGAATTTGGGTGCATATATTTAATTTAATTTATAATTGGTTGCAAGTAACGGCTCAAAAATTTCAAAATTCACTAAATTCTACCACTTTCGGACCACAATTGCTAAGTCGTCCTCACTACTCTGTTAGCCTTTCGAAAGCGAAAAAAATGTTTAGGGGATTTAAAAAACTCCATTACATTACATGGCTTGTTAAATTTATGCACGTTTTTAATAAAAATTAATATATTTTTCTTTCCATGTATGCAATAAAACTAACAATTCACTATGTATAATCATAAACGTTACGTGAAATAAAATAATAAGTTACTATTATTATTATAACCTAACTATAACTTGAGGAACGTCTTATGTAGGCTGCAAAATGTATAGTAAGATGTGCTGGTACATGTAATTTTTCTCAATAAAATTTATCACTACCCTAAAAGTCGCAGCCGGACACAAACTTTTTTACAACCGAAAAGTCCTACATCGTTCATATATTTTAAGCGTAACTTGCGATGTCAGCAGAAGAGTATAATACTTTGGAAGATCATACGTTTCAAAATTTTCACGCGTTGTTTAAGGGTTTATTTACGCATTCACATCATCTCGGGGTTAAAGTGACTATCATATAACACATCGGTTTTTCGTGGCATGCTAAAGGTGAAAATAAAAAATTATGATCTCACTTTGGTATCTATTCAAATGTTTGCTAATAAGATCCATTTAGAGTCTAAACTGCGTAATGTAGGAAGCTCGGATTTAATATGATTATAGAGAAAAAATTAGGTAAAAAAATAAAACTCGAATTTCGAATCAAATCAGTTTTTATAAACTACTTGAAAATTCTCATGATATTTACATGAATTGTAGACGAATATACGATGAATTCTCGGGAAAAACTGCAGTGATATATTAAAGGAGTCTAAAAATAGTAATTTTGTTAATAAAATTCTCATACAAGCGACGCCCACAATTTTTTGATTCGTTGCATCCTTATAATACGCAGAGTTAAATTACGGGACTTAAAAATATTTTTACAATTGCTTTCCTACCATAATTAATATGAATATAGGATATAATATCTCTTAAAGCCATTATTTTGGTTTCCGTAGTCAAATGGCAAAATGGCCAATATATGGTAATATAATTTCGTCACTTCCCTTTGTCCATCTGTTTATCCACATGTCACAGTATCATAAATTTTCAATTTACGAGAGTAGTGAATTTTTCCAAACAGGAATGAGTGAATTACGTGAATGCATAGAAGGAAAAACAAAATTTTTTTAAGAATCTCCCCAAAAATTTTCTTGATCATGAATTGTTTTTTGTGACTACCTAGAGAGTAATATCGTTGAATAGGTGTTTTAAAATGCTATAGAAAACGTTGGGTAATATTTTCTGATACGGCATCTCCTTCCCAAGAGTTGAGTCTCCATGCTGTCATGCAGTGTAAACCCCTTATCTATCTTAAATTTCGTCTGTTAAATATACTTAATTGTAAAATATAAAAGTATAAAAAAATATACAAAATATAATATACTTCCAAAAGTTTGCAAAAAAGCAAAAAAATAAGTGCTTTAATGCAAAATTAAATCGATAAAATTGCATTAATAAATTAAAGAGGCGTAACCAATACTACACGTCTTCAAATGTTTAAACTTTCTTATGTACTTAAATATGTAAGGGACGATTATTGTGTTCTGCTCATGTTTAACACATTTCTTTAAATTAGCAGGTTTATACATAACTATTGTTTGGAATATTATTTCCCAGACACAGCTCAACCTTTCAACAGTATATTTACAAAGCATAAATGGAAAATAAATCCTCGAATAACTATGACTTGAGCTTATTAAGTGGAAGCCAAAAAATACCGATTTCGTCATAATTTTCATTGTTTATGATCGTGGTTTTTTCTTTTCGGTTTACATACCAGAAGTATTAGCGACAGTAAACTTTTTGTGGTAAATAGTATAGTTACACCTAGTGTAGTTATACTTAGTTTCTTTAGACGGATACTTAAAAAAATACTAGCAATGGAATTAAATATATTTACATCCGCACAAAATCGGAGGTGCTAATTAATTAAGCATAAATGAGAGAATTTCCTTCAAATTCTATAAAACTGAGATATTCGTTTGTTTTTAGGGAGGTTCTTAGAATCAGAGCTGGATAAAATTATTCAGATAAACACACTTTCACGTTTTCCATAGTATCATTTAAATTAGAGGCCAAACTGTTTTCCCCCGTTGCCCATATTTTAATATTGATTTTTTTAAACATATTAACATTAAATGTATTTATCAAACCTGACACAGTGTTGTCCATTACGATGCAGTTTTCTTGTAGAATGAACAATTATCATAATGTGTATAATTTTACCTAAATTATTATGATAAGACACAACATGTAAGAAAATATTTGGATTTAGTATGAAAAAAATCGGAAACTGGAAAAATTCTCATATATAATTAATATACAAATAATGTAGTTAGTAAGGAAAGACGAATTGATAGTCTGACAATAATATTTGGCTTAAAATAATGAGGATTAGTCTCCAACATCTACGTTTGGTGATTTTCAATCGGTTTCTTTTTTCGAAAGAAGTTTGCTAGCCTGCTATAGCTCTTTTCTACGAGATATTAAGGTGGCAAAGCCATCAAACATTTTTTTTCGATAATCTACAAACCACAAGTAGGTTAGGTATATCCTTCTGAAGTCAAAATTGCTGATAAAAGAATTCTAAACTACGCCTTAAGTTTTCGTTAGAACTCATTCCCATTAGTTTTTCTAATAATATGATATTAAATTCCTAATGAGAAATCCTAAATGGAGCCCGCTCACATGGATTACCCTACTTACATCTCGTGGGGCCCCATTTCTTTTTATTACTGACATGGATGCACAAAAAGTCCAAATCGGGGCCCATATCGTCCACTTTAGGACCATTGATTTATTTGAAAGGCCTATTTAGTCGGTTTTTCTATTGTGAATTTCATATGAGAAAGTAGCTTTGGTCGATGTAAATGACGAATGTGAAATATTATCATAATTTAATCAATTAATAAAATATAAAGCACTAATAGCTCTTGAAGTGTCGAATGAAGAAAAGTATACTAAATCAAGCTAATGGTAATTAGTAGTGAATAGGGCTGCTTGAGAACAGTAAAAAAAAACAATTTAAATTATCAATATTGGTTATATGCAATATGTTTACAAAATTTTATCGAATTCCCGTGTCTTTCTTAGAACTGTTCAGTATTAGTAAGATTTTTTATATTATTCATTCAAATTAAAGCTTAATGAAAATGTAATATTCTGGAGGAACCTTAAAAATAGTGGCAGGAATAGTGTATCCCATATTTATTTTAATTGTGACAAGAAGGAAATGTACATAGAAATATATTACTTTTATGGTATAGTCCGACTATAATATCCTTATAATTTCTTTCCGTCATTATAAGGAAATCGGGTATTTCTTCGTTGCTAATGAAAAGAAAAGAAATTCTGATTGAAAGTGCTCTGTTTTACTATTTCTCCTCACATTTTTTTCATTTATTTATAACATAAATACTCATAATAATTGTTAGACATTTGAAATCTAAAATAATATTAGCGTAGAATTAATTGTATATTACAACAGCATTTGAAAAGTTATATTTTTAAAATATCCATTATTACACTAGTATCAGTTTGAATAGTTAGAAATGGTCCGATATTACATATTCCGGTGCTATATATATATATATATATATATATATATATATATATATATATATATATATATATGTATATATTTTTTATTATTTTACTGATACTAATTGTCAAATTAACATAATGAAAATGGACAACTCTCCATTTTTATTGCGAAATAAGCAGGCGTTTCAAATGCTTCGTGAAAATAATCAAAATTTCGACGCTGAAAAAATCTAGAGCTATAATATCCTTATATATATGCTATTCATTAATTTTATAAGGCGTTAGAGTGACATAGCTACATTGTGTCAGCTTACACTGCTATATTTCTAGATTTGACAGCATTATATACAGATATACTTATGTTTTATTTGGCATATAGATAATCAAGCAAACAAGGTTAAATGGTATTTTCTTTTTAAATAAGTGTTGGTACTACAATATTTCCCAGTGTAGGCTACGTATTGTAAACGTACTTTAGGTTAATGTTTTTATAATAACTGAGCTTTTATTTCCATGTATATTTTCTTTAATCATTCTTAATATTAGACATATTTACTTCAAAAACATTAGAACAAGCTTTAATGTTAATATCAGTTAAAATTTGGCCGCTCATGTAAGGACACGATGGCCTTTTATTTTCCGAGTCATTTTTCCTCTCCCTTTGCATTTTTCGTTACTTTTTTCTTTTTACTCGTGCAAGTTTTTCTTTTCCGTTTCTTGTATCTTAATTTTCTTGCCACATGGATTGCAAGAATTGTTGAATGGAATCCAATTTTCGTGCAGCCATAATTTACGAAGAATGCATTGCCGCCAATTTTCTATTTTTCCAGTCTAGTAATAATTTTCGCCGCATCCCACGTAACCACATATATTATCTTTTGGACCGGAATATTCACGGCTAATTCTATCGTTTCCTCAGAATTTGAATCTAATTTTATTTTTTGCTTTTTAATATTAATTTTTTTCCCACAATTTTGTTACTTTGCCTTTCCTTTTCCTTCTTTTCCAATTATCAGATAAAATACCGATTTGTGCTTAGGAATTTTGCGAGACAACTTGTGAAAAAAAATTTAAAATTGATTTGATTTTTTCTCTAATTGCTGGCGGATCTGCAATTGATTAAGTGCAATTCGCATACGCATGCACTAGTAAAACAATACGTATGCACTGTTCGAGTGAGACAGATATAAGTATGCACTGTTCGAGCGAGACAGATATACGTTATATTCGAATTATTTCATATCAACAAAAACTACGTCGGAACGGTACCGTTAAAAAAATGTAATATACAGGATTGAACTACAAGTCGAAGCGTTATGACAGTGTTTATAGCACTTTATGCTACTATCTTTTATTATATGCATGTTTGGTAAAATAGATTCTTAGTTTTTGTTTTGAGGACAACCAGTATGATTATCTATCTGTTTTCCTGTTGCATAAACACGAAACCTAACAAGTGAATTGAAGTGAACATATATAAATGTACGTATGACTAACACATCTAAATTAATTCGAGCGCATAGTTAGTAAAATTATTTTAACATTCATTACTTATATGTTTGCAAGGGTCACTTTTTCTGTCTTGAAATATAAGATCTCTCCTATTGTTAAATGTGACGAAATATTACTGGATTATTTATTTATTACGATCTTTTAATGCCTGGCCAAATTAAATAAGATAAATATTTGTAAACATCTCTATACGCTACGAGTGGCCTGTTTTTCATTGCAAATAGAGCAGAGTTCTTAGGGATTCTGTTTGGCTCGTAAATGTGACCTATACGGAATTGCTTCCGCCAATAAAGAGTCAATGGACTGAGTAAAAATAGTTTAAAACGAGTTCTTTCCACTAAAGTAAACAGACGACGTCTGCATGGATTGCATCTAGTACTGGCAATCAAAAATTGAATAGTAGCACTTCCATCGACAAAGGAATAAGCGAAGCGGATCGAGAGAGTAAAAATAGGTAAGAACGAGTTCGCTGCAGCACATTGTCACCGACGAGTTTGTAACGGACTGAAGACGCAGTTCATCCCCGCACCATCTTCCCCGCACCACCTTGACTTGTCTTATTCGCATATGCTTGGAAATGAACGTGTTTATTGAAGCTGTACGACGGTACCTTTGTCTGTAGAATGTATGAGTAACGATTACAGAAAGGCGAAAAAGAAGAATGGAAAAGTGAAGGTTTATTTATTTTATTACAAATAGAGAAGCGAAAGCAGAATGGAAAAAAGTAAGGGACAACTACATAGTAAGTGTAATCCCCACTAATTATGAAGCACTTAATCGTAATACTCTTTCAAAATATTACTACTTTTAAATACACAGAGACAGGGAGAATATTTAATTATATTTTATATTATTGCTGCTGATTAAGTATAAAGATAAATGTAAATCATGGAACAGTTTAAACTCCCCTTGAAGCCGTCTCTTTCTGACACGAGTACAATACTTAACCAAAACTTTGCTTTGGCCCGCTTCTTCTTGTAAACATATATAATTAAACATTTATTTTTGTATGCACGTAGTAAGTATCGTCTTCACTTGAATTGGCATTTGATATCGCATAATGCACGGTTTTCTCCTCCAAATACGAAGTCTGACTAAACTCGCTCACACTGGAAATAACCTAGTTCTCATTTTATGCTTAGCTCGCTTCGCTCCTTTCTTGCTTTCGTTTCCTTTTTCAGTGAAAGAAAAATATTCCAAAACTGACAAACCTCTTTGTTAATGGAAAGCCAAAGCCATGCACCTGTGTCTTTCGACATAGAGGTGACTCTCTCTATCGCATCAAAACATTTTAGAGCAGTTTGGAATTTCTTCGTTGCATTTATTTGCAGAATACAGAGGGAAGCGAATATGCCATTCTATAACATTTGGTGGATATATTTGGTGCATTAATCGTTATAGTTAACGATTCTTATAGTTAAGAATTTGTTATAGTTAACGTTATATTTAACTTCGTTATAGTTAACGATTTCGTTAAGAATTCTGGATATATTGTATGTTAATGAACTTATTCACATTTATATGTTAAGAATGAAAATAATAAGGGATAAATTATGAAAAAACTCAAGGGCGAGTAGAAATTTCTTGCCAAAATTAAAAAAAGGATCCTGTTAACCAAAAAAGATGCAAATTTGAAAAATTATTTGTAATTGGTAGAAATCATGGGTGAATAAAATTATATGAAGAATAGGGACCAAATTATTTTTAAATCTAAAATACCTATCGAAAATTTAATAAATTGGAATGGAAACTTTCGGCATATTTTGGGTCGAGTCCAAGTTTTCGGCATATTTGTAAAGTATTTTTTATTGCAATTAGCTTCTAAATCAGACGTAAGTCTGTAAGTGGAATGTAGTTTCGAAGGCTAGAAATTATGAAAAAGCAAGTCGGAACCACAGTTTGTATTATTACTATCGCACATAAATATCGTCGAAACTACCAGACCAATTTTGTGAAACAAGAAAAACCTAATAGGATAAAATAATCCAGCAAAAAAAGAAACAAGAAAAACCTAATAGGATAAATATCCTAATAGGAAATAGAGACTTTGCACTTTATAATATTCCGGGGAATGAATGCAACTTAATTCCTTCGTAATGTAATTTTCGGTGTAATAACATAAGTTTACAATTACCAATAACCACATTTATCCTGGAGAAAACATATTTTGAAAAAAAAACCACTTGCTTTACTAAATACTAAAACTTTTTGACATTTAGTTATATAGTGACTTAGAAACATTTGCTGAAAAGCTTTTATTTCTAATCCAATAACTAGAAACTAACTTAAATAATATGATAATTTACTATCCTCCAACTCATTTAGGATCAAGTCATGCTTTTCTTTATTTTTTTTTATCAATTGGGGGCGAATAATATAAAAGGCTTCATTTATACCTAAATCGATGTATCAATAAATAAAAGCCTCCCGAATGTTATCTGTATTTTATAGGTAATTTGGCTTCGTTATAAAATATCTGTGCATAGAAACAGCCAGAAGAGGTTAATTAAATCAAAGAGTAATTATTTGTAAAGATACGAAATGATAAGAATAAAAATTGTAATTTTCGAACTAGTAAACTAATTTGTATCATGAATACCTGTGTTTATCGTCAATATTTATTACTTTATCGTTTCTTTATTTCTTAACAAAGATTCTGCTCAAATTACATATTTAATTATTTATTAGATACGTGACTATACAGTAAAAATAAACGCTTACAAAATGTGGTACAAACAATAATGGATTAGACATAAAAACACCCAAAAATTCAAATAAGCATTTTTCTTAGTAATAATCAATCCTGGATTACCAAGACACTCCGTAACCACATTCCTTATGCGGTTAATAGACCAGCAAATCATTTTCGTAGATACATGGAGAACATAATTTTACATAATTATTTTTCTGCTGGAGATGAAATATTTCTTTGTCATAGATAAAAGATCAATATTTCTATTTCGTTTCTCCTGTAGTTAATATGTGCTTCTCCCAAAACATATATTTTAAGGATAAGTTGAAGACAAAGACGGTGAAAGAACTTAAACACCATTCGCATCTGTTGCAAAACAAAAACATAAAAACGATATTTACAGCATTTAAAATGATTCTTAATAACAAAAACTATATTTACCCTGACCATAATGATATCCTGGCTTTCCTCAATTTCATCAAGAATATTTCACCAGAATTTTTAAAAATTTATTAATGCTTTAATACTCTTCGTCGTCTACTCCCCGTAGTTTAGTCCCACGTTTTATTAGGGTAAAGCAGATAGTATAATATTACTTTTGTACTAATGAGCTGCTCAGTCGTTTTAAGAATATGATCCCTTTTTTTGAATTGTGCAGGCTAATTAATTAGTTCATCGACCCCTGCGGAGTAATTATTTAGGTAAAATATCTTTCATGTCTAACCACGTCTTTTGCCAACTTTCAGTATAAATTAAAATATAAAAATTTATTTATTAAAGAAATAAACGCATGATGTCATCTGGTCTTAAGCAAAGTGTTTTAATATATATATGTTAGATTGTGTCATCTCTCATGGTTGTTCAATGGTTTAATTTGTTTTTAATGTATGAGATAGCATGAGATTAGATTTATATTGATCCTATGAATAGTTATGCAACGAAAAATAAATATAGCAAAATATATGAAAATAAGTATCAAATACAAAGTATTCGTAAAAGTATATACATGAATATATACGTTTTATGTATTGTATGCTGTCACAAAAAGACACGTAATTATATAAATTCTTCTGCATATTAGTTTACTCTCCTTAGGACGAAAATGTACATAATACTGATTTAAC
Organism: Druceiella hillmani; assembly: GCA_039881145.1. NCBI lineage: Eukaryota > Metazoa > Arthropoda > Insecta > Lepidoptera > Hepialidae > Druceiella > Druceiella hillmani. The sequence continues at coordinate 12,046,588 of JAYKKI010000016.1, read as the reverse complement.
GGTTCTTAAACAAAAAATCAAAGAATCATCTCATCCGGAAAATGACTAAAGAAATGAAAATAGAAAGTAAATTGAAACAGAAAAATAATAACCCGACTATGTAAAAGGCGAATTAACAAGCTAGAAACGAGACAAACTATGCTTGTTCCAAGAGTGCGTGCAATGATGGAGTTAATTTGAAGAACTAGGCGCGCACAATGCCATTGCAATATAGTAAGCCGTATACAATTATAATTATCACAATTTGATGGTCATTAGTAAAATACATCAAATTTAGTTACCACGAGTGAACCTGTCGAAACAATTACCGAATTTCTAAACTCAATTTTTTCAAATACTGATAAAGAAGTGTTTAATTGGAAAAATTTAATAGTTACGCCATGACTACTATCTAAAGTATCCTTACAACAGAATTGCAGATCATTATCATCATCAGTTCCTGTTGCTCCGATCGGAGCATAGGGCAGACGTAAAATTTATCCATTTGGTGCGGTCAGCGGCAAGTTGCTTAACCTCTCTCCAGGTCTTTCCAGCTGTCTTTGTTCCTTCCTGGACCGTTCTCTGCCAGGTCTTTCTTGGTCACGGCCACGTCGTCAGAATTGGAGATAGATATCATCATCATCATCATCATCATCATCATCATATATATTAATACGCTAAGGTTAAGATGTTACACTCCCTTTTTAGAAAAAACCTCACAACTAATCCACATAAATTATATATCATTTTATAGATAATTGCTTGCTCTACCGGCATCCACAACTAAAAAATTTATTATTGCTATTGTTTTTGCAAATTAATTAATTATTAAAATTATATACACAAAACAGCAATGTTGCCATCTAACGGCTCAACGTCAATATGATTGACGGTCGGTAAAATTTTTGTTTAATTTCAAATCCATTCACGTATAAATAAAGTGGCGCTTTAGCTCAATGCTTTTGATACTTGCGCCTCTATATGTCAATTTTAGTAAAATATTTGTTTGATCTGTCATCTGAGCTTCATAATAGAATAAATAATGCGAAGACTTCGCACGGGTCACGCTAGTAATATAATAAATGTGTGATAAATATGGCAATGAAGGGAAAATGAAAATAGTTTAAAGGATTTAAACTTAGCAGTACTTGGCATTGTTAAACCTCAATATCTTTATGTTGTATTGGCATTACAGTATAAAGCAAATATTATGAAAGCAGTCATATCATGAATACTATCAAGTAGACAATCAATAAAAATTATTAAATACCAGTGGAACTCGCACTTTTCCTAAGATGGTTCCAAAAACAACGGTAAACATTTAAGGGTATTCGGATTAAACTATTTATAAATATCAATAACATTTTTCACCATGTAAATATATCGCCTATTATATTTGATGTTGGTGTAAAATATTGTGAATTTTTAAAAACTACTAAAGCAACTAATTATTACTATATACATTAAGTAACTAATTATTTTCATAAATTTGTCTTTAGAAACTTCGGTGAGGGGGCACTGATCTCTAATAAGACGGTGAGGATCTGTACAAGTGAGATATATGGTTAATATCTCTATTAAAATAATAAAATAAAACGTATATTTGTTTGTTCGTCTTCATTTTTTCAGATTTCAGAAATAATTTCTACCCATTAAAAATTGAACGACGTGGCAAAAATTATAGGAAAAGTTCGCGATAACATTATACCATTTGTAACATACAATAAGTGTTTTAATGACAAATAAAAATATCACTGCCCAACATAATATTCATGGATTGTAGTGTAACAACTTAAGAAGGTTTAAGAAAATAAATTGCATTGTTGGTAAGTAGGTTTATTTAGCTACAAAGGTTTCTTTGATACAATAAACTTGATTTATAATTTAGTAGTTAGTAGGGTAATCACTTATACTTGTAAACTTAAAGGTAATTATTTACCTGGAATATTCCAGGTGCCTACCTTAGAGGTATTTATGCGGTACCAGCATACTTAGATTGGGTGAGGAATTCTGGTGGATAGTGAAAGATAGAGAGATAGATGACGAACATGTGAGTTATATTAAAAGAGTTTCGTTTTTTTTTTTAAATACGAAACCTTCCAATCAAAGATAATAACAATTAAGCTGATGTATTGCAAACATCGTTCAATCAACCAAAAACCAACGAATCGTGTTCGTAGAAATATTAATCGCGCAAAAAACCCTAAATTTGAAATACCCATATAATATAGCAGGAATAAAAAGATTCAAAGATGCGTGTGATACGAGGATCCTGAAAAAAATTCGTACCTGAATTGATTATTTACTAGTCAATCTTCAAAGATCGAAAAAGAAAGGAAACCCAACAATGCCTACCAATTGTAAAATTATTTATCAATTTTGACAAATATATTGCGAAAAAAACTATTGAAACAAAGAAAAATATAAAACTAACTACACCTAAGAAGAAATTCAAAAGAAATCGTCCTTATCTAAAATAATTTTCAAAACGGATGAAAAAAATTTATGAAATATATATATATATATATATATATATATATATATTTAATTTTTTTTTTTCATAAATTTTGCTTTATTAAATGTGGATAATATTTAAGATGAAAATAAGAGGAATATTGCGGTTGTAAATATTATGAATTAAAAAAAAGAAAAGGTTCTTTTAAGTTACACAGTGAGAATAAACAAGTCAATTATGAAGATAACTTTTACGCAGTCATTTTAGGATTAAACTGAAAAAAAAAAGATTTCTGAATAAATTACGAATATTTTAAAATCGGTGTCTGTGTATTAATGAATTGAAGCAAACGGGAAAAATAACTAAGAACAATATCTCCTTACCATTAGTGAAAATCCTTCTGCATTCATCTGTAAATCAGTTCATAAGTAATTCTTACAAAAATAAATGAAGAATTTTTATCTACCTACGGGCAAGAAACTATTACAAGAGAATAATTATAAAACCAAAAAGCCGAGCATAGCTAACGTTTAGTTTAGTTAAAAGTTTAGGTAGAAATTAGTGAGGTAGCTCACTAATTTTAATTTAACCAGTTTAATAAATTGTAATTTAACCAGTCGTTGTTCTTGTTGTTGTTGTCGTGTCCACATAAGATGAAGAATATTTCATATGGAAAAATGATTGCCAGACCCTCGAAAGGTTGGACTTCTTCCAGTCCTGCTTCGATGAGCGGCCTGGAATCGAATCTAAGTCCTCGCTGTGTGCAGTCATGCGCTCAACCCAACACACCACGGAGACGACAATTTAACCAGTACATTACTATTAGAGAGATGGTGCTGGAATTAAAATGATATTAATTTCAGCGATATGTAAGTATTTTTCTTGTTTTAGAATAATTTTCACAATCAAATGCAATTTAAATAGATTGTACCTTACGATTATGAATCAGTATCCATAATTTAAAATAATTATATTTATCTAAAAATTGTGAAATAATCACGGGGCATGTTGTCTAGTTATTCAATACTTTTTATTTTATTTATCAAACTTTAATGTAGGCTAAGAAAATTAGTTTAATTTGGTAGATTTTTTTGTTACGATGGGAATATTTGACAGCTAACCACAATGAATTAAGTAAAAAATAAAAATTGAATGAAAGTAATTTGTCAATATATTTAGAAAATAAAGAGGATAATCATAAATTTACATGATATTAATATGAAACATACAGAATTAATCTAGGATTGAGTAAAATAAAAGCAAAATGACGCATTAGGAGTTTTAGAGAATAGTTATAATGAAAAAATTGGTGTTTTATTTTTCTTAGTCCTGTTTAACATCCAAGCTTTGAGTGAAGGATTTTGTTTTTCATTTCAGCACAAATTTTTTTTCCAAGATACAGACTCATTATTTCAGAGTTCAGAGTTCAGAGTTCAATACTTTGCCGCTGCTTCTGTGACATGAAGAAGTAACGAAACAAAGATTTACTTGCTACGTCTTTTTTCGCATGTTGTAATTTGGTATTGATTAGGTAAAAAATTAGCAATATAAAATTGTAGAATTTTCATTTTTCTAAGCGTTTTCTTAGCTTACTTGGAAGTTCCCAAATAGTATTACTACAAAATCGTGCAAAACATCTTCATGAAAAAAAAACAATGTCACCTTTTAAAACCATACGATTACATTTCCACCTCCTTTCTGACAATATCTAAAATGTTGGAAGTAAGTAAACGAAATTAATACATTTATTTTTTCAGTTTTTATCGTTATTATAGAAGTGTAATATTTCTAAAGGAAAACAAAATTTTAAATAATGGCTTTTATTATTTGAAACCATAAACAAGTTTCATGTTAACGTTTCTTCAAGCAGTAAATAGTATTAACCATTTTAAATATAGAGGATCTACTACTTCCTTTATATTTATTGTTTTAAAACAAAATACAAGTGATAAATTAACATTTGATTATGTAACGATGTGACTGCAAGTTTCTAAGGTGATAGGTTTCAAATTATATCAATTATTGGTCAATGAATCCGTAATATTTAAATTATAAATTAACCCACCGTTACTGGGGTCAAATTTTTCATAAATTATGCGTCCTAATGGTAGTTATATTGCCAAATTTTCATTTCATCTTGAAGATAGAATTTTATCAATAGGTATATATCGATAACGCCAGAAATAAGACTTTTAAGATATATTTCCTAAGCTGAATAAGGAGTTGGGGTGTTCAGTGTATTGGGTAAACGGGTATACATAAGAATTTTAGTAAGATTGTTTAAGCAGAAACCTATTTCTATGAAAATTAAAACTATCTAGGTCGGTGGCAGATGATTTGACTTTATTATACTTTTTTTTATGAAAAATGACATAGTGGTGGCTTACTGGAAACATAAAATGACAGGGTAATTCTAATTAAAAATGTCAAGATCTTCAATTCTAAATTTTAAAGAGATATAGGGTTTTTTGATTTTATACCAACATTCCTATATTGTAACAGATACTTAACCTGCTGACGACATATTTACTTAGCATTTTTGGAGAGCCAATGATAAGAAGAAACAAGACTAGAATTATCTTTCACATAATTAGTTATTTGTTTTTCTTGGTTGCGGAATCTGATATTCTCATGTGGTTCTTTGTTTTTAGCCGTGATATTAAACAAGAACATCATATTACACATGCTTAATAGCTGGATGTTACTTCTTAATAGCTCTTATTCTAATCCGTACTACAGCTTTTTCGAGTCGCAGAAAAGATATTATAAATAACGGGTTAGTACTAACAAATCTTGAGTTTTTCCTAATATTGAATCGATTAGAGTTTTAGTTATTAGTTAGAGTGCAAGGAGTAGTAGGCAATGACCCTCACGAAATTTAATTGTCGCTTTATAAAAGTGTTGTATAAAAAGTGAATTGAAAAGAGCCCAATGAAGGTCACCTGTAATATAAACGTGGACAATTTTTTTTAAATCATCTACGTTTATCCATATGACTCCCAAATGCCGCAATTTTAGGCACGTGGAATTTCAGCATTGTCAGTTTGAAGGTAAAATTAAATTAGTTTTAATAAAATAATTAGAAAATGTAATGTTGTAGATAATACGAAAGGAAATGTATGTACATACATTTTTTAAAATCTTAACAACCAACAAATCTGCTAAGCCAAATGTTTTTTCTTTAAACTTGGTGTTAGACGCATTGTTTTTGTGACTATAATTTTTTTCTTTCCGATTTTTTATCTGTCCAAATCAAAATTTTGTTTTCCTCATGATACTTTTAGCCAGTAAAACATCACGCATTCAGTTTAGACACTAAATAAGCCGTTGTTTTTTCAGTTTTTGATAACACTGCCCTTAAACTAATGATTTTAAATATTCATCCTCGATGTCAGGATAAATGAGTCTTTTTGATGATGCTATTTGCTTTTTAGTTATATGTGGTCTATAATTATATTTAGACGTTGATAAAAATGTTTATAATTTGAAATCGAATTGCGGAAAAAGAAATTAATTTAATATCATTATTATTTTTTTTACGATGTTGTTAAAACATAAATTTAAATGCATTTCAAAATATTTTTAATATTTTTTCGCAATCACGCACGTATCGTTTTACTTACATATTTTTATGATTTTCCGCCTTATATACATGGATAATTCTCGAAACCGTATTGTTGAAATTGATGTTAATGTAATTAATATAATTGTGATATTTTCCATATTAAAGAAGTCAGTGTCAGTATTATTATAATTTATTTATTATTTGTGTTTTTTTCGAAATATTTAGAGCCTTTTTTAATTCTCCTAAAATTAGGTTTTACTTTATATATATAAATACTGTCAAGGCTAACCTCAGCTGCAATCTATAAGTGTTTTTTTTATTTGAAAGAAAAATAGAAACCAATATAGTGATAGTTAGATATGTGCGATAAGGAGACCTGTTCAAAAGGGACAGTTGAGCTATCTTATAATATTGTATCCTATCAATTATTTTGCAAGATTTATATTTCTGCATGTAACTGTACATTTTGCAATATTTTTAGAAATTTAAATATCAATTATTTTTGAATTTAAAGAAAAAGTGCTAATAACATGTTACAAAACAATCGAGATATACCAAGATAATAAATTATACTGATATTATTTATAAATTGACCTATGGAAGTCAGTGAGAGTTATTATTTCTATGTACATGGTGGAAAGTTATCGTATTATTATGCAGTGTTGCGATTTTAATACAACTGTAAAAATGTTAATTAATTAATTTATTTATAAAAACCCTATGTCGAACGTACAAATTAACCAAATATTTGGATATTTGTAGGTATACATAGAAATAGTTTAAATATATAAATCACACAATAACGAAAAAATATAGCTTTTTTAAATAAGCAACAAATAATTGTCGCGAACCCCGAAATATTCTGAAGCAATTCTTAAATTAGAAGGAAAAAATATGAACATCTAACTATTCAGTTCAGATTAAATGTTGTATATATCTACTTACGTTTTTCATATTTCCTGTAATTAAGTTTTTATATTTTATAAAAACTTATGAAGTCATAAGTTATTTCATAAGGATATCAGATGATTTCATTTATGTAAATAATGTTACGGACTGGATAAATAAGCAAGGTCACAATATATGGAAACTATATCAAGGAATGTTAAAATTATCTTAAAGCGATAATAATGCTTATTTCGCTATTTATTATTTTAAGGTATATTTCACCAAATTAAAGAAAATAGCTACAATAAAACTAACCACCGTTAAGTTACTTTAATTAGTTCTTATAAACGTTTGTAAATTAAAGCATCCCATCCCCATCTAATTATTCTCTTTCAGCAAATCGAAACGCGGATACGATCCTTATGCGAGATATTTTACTAACTTTTGAAAGTGGGTTTGCATTCGTAAGTGATGTTCAGCATTTCACATTAGTTTCTTTTATACGACAAACTATCGCAAATTATATTTTGCTAAACTGCTTTGGAATAAGTTTATATGTTTAATTTTCATCTTAAAAATGACAATCGCAGCGGGGGAAATGAAAACGTTTCAAGTTTTTTTTAATACCGGATAATTTCTTTTGGTAGTAATATTATGCTGTTCATATAATTAGAAGGAGTATTGTAAATCGAAAATGGATGGCCTAATATTTTAGGCTTATGAGAAATAATTTTAAAAGTATGTCGTGTTCAAATTTTGTTCTCTCATTGATTATCTGCACTAAAGTTGAAATTGAGTTAAAATAAATTTAAAACCATAAATCATTTCTATTTACATAATTGACATGTAAAATATAAGAGAAAGCATTGCTTGTTATTACTGAAAACGAATTAGTCGAATTAATCGAACTTAATTTCCGAATCAAGTATAAAAAGAAAATTCGATTAGATCGTTTTTTTTAATACTGCTTTCGCTTTCTTTCACCTATAATGGAGAAAACCAATTTATGTAAAATTTACAGCTTCCACGCAATGTCTTCAATAAGCCTGTAATACGCATTTCGAGCGCCAGAAGACAATAACTTTGCCAGAATTTCCTTCCGCTAATAAAATTAAACGTCTTGTTTACAACTTCCGCATGCGTCTTTTGACGCTGGCCGTTTGTTTGTTGAAAATTAATGGTGGTTATAAAGTCTAAATGCTTACTGTATTCTTTGTTTATAATGCTTACTATGTTCTATGGTTACATTTGCATACCGATAGAGCATTACGTAAAGATTGTTTTATTTTTTTCCAAAAATAAATGAGGAAATCAGCTGATAGTTGAAGTTGTAAAGTAGTGAAAGTAGTTAGTTTTTTTTAAACTTCTTACAGTTTACTTACGTAGGAATTTTGCCTTGTATTACGGATACTTTTCTTGTCCATTATCGAATAATATCACGTATCGTCAGGCAGTACAAAGTGTCTAGCAGTCTGTGATTGTCTGCCAGCAAAATGTTTAAAAGTATAAATATTTAAAAATCTAAATCGTTTATTTCAAACTTATTTATTTTGTGAGATAAGATTTTTCAAACGAGAATTTTCTCTCATTACATTCAGGAAGAACGTTATAATCCGTAGTATTGAAGGTTCACTTTCACGATTAACTATTATATTTTCACCATACGCTTTCAATCAAATGAAATAATCATGTTAAGCTTCACCATATTCTAACATACTACTTTTCGCGTAATCTCATGGTATTAGAAAAGTATATTAGAAATAAGGTGGTGAAATTGATAACCTTTTTCGTAATGGATTGCGTGATTATAGTCACAACTTTTCAAACATGGTCTTGTCTATTTGGCTCTTTAGGACTAATTGACATAAAGCCTTTTAGTAATTTAAATAGATGTTTTTTTATAAGAAACGCGGAAAACGTTTACTAAAGTTTTATTGCATTTCTTTCTAAATTAGACTCTATGTTGTGAACTCAAATCAAAATTGGTTGTCCGATTTATTGCAACAGATATAGCTTCTTTCTCGCAGAATCGCTTTTAAAATAATTTAAACGTGTTGCACTATTATCATAATTTGCATTACCGAAAGCAAATTTGAGTTAATCAGTGACCAATCCAAGGACACCACGATATTTGTATAAATCTGTAATTAGCTCTCGAAAATTGGTCCTTACAAAGACAATTGTCCAACAAAAGACAATTGTCTCGTAATCATTTTAATCAAATCTAACCGAACACAACCCTACCAAAGTTAAACTAACCAGTCATAACCCAACCTAATCCCACTTAATTTACCTTAGCCTAACCTGACTAATTCTAATTAACCTAATCGCACCTAATTTAACTAATCTAATCTAAACCAAGCTAACTCAACTTAACTCAATTTAACCAGATCTCATCTGATGTAACCGATCAACTTAACTTAATTTAACCAGATCTCACCCGATTAACCCAAACAAATCCAACATGACTCAAGTAAATCTAACCCATTAAGGCAATGCTGTCCAACGTAATTCGAGCTAACCCAACCTGATCTAACCGAACCTAATTTGATCTTACCTAATATAACTTCACCTAACCCAACATAGTCTAATCTAAGCTAATCCAGCCTAATCCAAATTAACCAAATCTATTCCCTCTTTACCTAATTTTACCCAATCAAATCCAACTTATGTTATTTAAAGAAACATAATTACAAATAAAAGATGGAAAGGATGTGCCTATATTCATCCACATCCTATTTCTTCTATAATATATCCGGTCTCAAGTTGCACCCCTTATGAGCGAGGACAGCATAGGAGATTTTCATAATTTATTTACGTAAAAACTAAACATCTCCACGAGGGAAAATTATAGATTAATTATTTCAAGTTAATTCTCTTTTCTTTTTATGGTTGCTTTTGTCCTGTAATGGTTAAATGGAGACTAGAGTATCACGCTAATATAAAGCATCACGTAATGTTATAATGATATTTATCAAAAATATGGAAGCATTGCGGTAGCAATTCGATAGTTTATTTGTTTGGTTGTAAGAACGTATGTATGTGTAATTAATAATGATAAAGTTGTAGATTAGTTCTTTCAAGTTAATTCTCTCAATAGTTGTTTAATTTTATCTTCTTTTTATGGTAACTTTTGCCCTGTAAGGGTTAAATGGAGACTCGAGCATCACGCTAATATAGAACATCACGTAATGTTATAAAGAAATCTATCAAAAAGATGGAAGCATTGCGGTAGCAATTCGATAGTTTATTTGTTTGGTTGTAAGAACGTATGTATGTGTGTAGGCATATGAAGACAAGTAAGATTTGAAATTTCGGTGAAATAATACATTGTTTTTACATTTCAGACACCATAATTTTTATGACATGCCTTCTTAAAATTGAAACTCATGTCCTGCAAAATTCAAGAAAAATTTATTAGATTCAAACCAGAAAATATTAAGCTCTTCTTTTCGGTATATATTCGTTTAAGTCTTATGTAGATACTGATTAAAAAAATACCTACCGTATTGTTTTCTTTTAATCAATGAAGCAGTTTCGAAGATCTACGATGGTTCTAGCAACCTTTGCAATGTGCAATACCAAAAAATTAAAAATAGGTATTTTTGTGGAATTATATGTTCGACAGCATAAAGTAAAACAAGTATGTCTGAAAAGAGACAGTGGTTTTCAATCGTTAGTTCAATACGATTTCAATGTTTGCTTCAAAATAACTAGCTTGTCTTGCAGGTATTTTCACTAATGGCGATAAATAAAATAGAAGTAGCGTAACTGAAGTAAAATTTGAATTACTTGCATAAATATATAATAATATAAACTTTCTTTATCATTCTACCAGGTATGTTATATCTACTTTGTGACAGGCGGATGGAATAAATTTAATTTAGTCTTGTGAATTTTTTCAGATGTACAAAAAAGCATTATAGAGTGACACAGTTGCTTAGCAGTTAGAATATTGAAAAAAAATTTAGACAAAATTCATTTATATATGAGTTTATTCTTGATAAATGTATTCACGTTAATTTCTATGAATTTCCTGTAAAATTTGACATATCCAAAATTTATATTTACTTTTGAAACAAAATGATATTAATTATAGAAGAAAAATTTTAATCCAACGGGATAAAAGTATAGGATTGACGAAAAACTTGCTATGAAGCAAGTACCTAAAATTACTGAAAATGTCTCTTCATTTCAATATAACCTTTAACGTAAATGTTCACACATGAATATCCCTTAATCTATATGTTCACACGTGAATAAGAAAGTAGTTATTTACTATATTTCGTGTAATATAGATATCCATGTAGATAGACTTAGACCTATGTACGTAGACAGACTTATGTTACTCTATAAACGTACATAAACTTAGACCGTAGCCTCTACTTCGTAGAGATTAATGTAAGCCGTTATGTACGTATTCTTATTTGTATAATTGGCAGGATATATATGGCAGTATGCGCTACCATAACATACTTTTATTAGGGTCACAGGAGTACGAAACTAGAATGTTAGCTTTGAAAACTTTTAACACTGTAATTATGACTTTATGGGACTTATGTTATCCTGAACTTCCAGCAAATTTCTAGTATTTAGAAAAAGGAATTAGTAGATATATATTAGTAGGCATAAAAATATGAAAATGAGCGGTAAAGAAAATATTTTTTTCAATTAGCATAGTTTGTGTACTTTCGGCTACCAAAAATGATAGAAATTTAATCAAGTTTCTACAACGATTGCAATATTAGCCTGAACAATATTACATTTATGTATTTATAAGGTTAAAAATAATAATTGAACTGAGTGGCGAACTTAATTTAGCGATAACATATTAATATAAGCAAATTAACTTCTCTGCTCATGGCGGTAGAAAATGAAAAGAAAAGAGAAAATTCTAAACTTGCCCTTAATGTTGGCCAAATTTAATTAAAATTACAGGCTAAATTCTATTACGAATTCAATTTGAAATAAATGTGGAAATTATTCAAACAGATGAGATAACATTCTAGAAGATGATGAGATAACATTCTAATGTTCTTTGAATATTCTTAATTTTATTTAACTTGATAACGAAGAAATTTAGCTTTAGCGTAAAAATTAAACTTCACCCTATCTACAAATAATCGATAAGTGTTTATGCGCAAAATTCGAAATTCATTTGACACTGTGCCACGAGATTGGCTGTCAATGCAGCTTTGCAAAACGTAAGGAAATTTCCGTTGCCAGTTAAATTCTTCCATTTTCCTCTTTCCAACCTATTTCCTTTGAATGCGTCAGCAGACACCGATCAAATGTATGCATATCAAAGTTTAATAAATATTTATGTATGTTTTTATGTCAGAGTGCCGCATTATTTTTTAAATCGATATAGTATTAAACTTAAGTTCCCATCATGATAACTACTGGGTATAAAACAATCAATAAATTATGAATGAAATACTTTTGACTATCATAAAGGAATATTAGTCAGAATATTTGTAGTCAAGTATGCATTTGTAATTGTCGTTTCATAAAGTTTTACAATACTTAAAAATCTTTCTAAAAATCAAAAGCAGTCTTTTGGAACTTTTATGTCCAATATACGTTGAATATTATGATATTCAACGCATATTGGAACATAAAAAACTTTATACATAAAAAACTTTAAAAAGGAATAAAATGAGATAGGTAAGTTTTATAACACGTATATGTAGGAGTAAAAGGAGTAACAATAGGAGATATTTATTACTAGAATTTTTTATTTAAGTTAAATGTATAATATTTTTTTTAGCATTTGACCTTTCAAGTATTAAACAAAAATATAAAGTTAATTAAACTTTTCGTTTGTCACTTAGTGAAAAGTAAAGTATTTGAAAAGAAATACCTATCACAAAGGCTATTCAATATTTGATGTATGCGAAAGCATCGATACGTACCCTACGGACGAATTGATAGCTTTACTCAAAACAAAACGGTTTAATTATTATATTCTGTAATAAACTTAGTATGTTTGTGCAAAGTTATTAACAGTAGCTACTCTCAAACAACGATTCGAGAGAACAGAAATGAGCTTGTGTATTCTGTACAATTTTTCATACTTACTCGTATCATTAAATTGTTAAGGTTAGTTTAAACTGTTCGTATCATTAAACTGTAAGGTTTGGTAAGGTTCAATCATTAAACGTATCGTAAAACTACATCATAATCAGGGTCGGTTCTCGTCATATTAATTCAAATTACAAATGTGACTTTTCTTCTGACGACTTTCTCAGTTCGAAAATTATCTTGAGACTGGGCTGTGTGTGTTTATAATTAGAGAGTTTACCCGCACACTATCAAAATTAGCTATTGTCTATTAAGCGTTTAAAAATTTAAAAAAACGTTGTAGATAAAATTACGCTTAAATATTTCTTTTTTATTTGGGAAACATGCATTTAGTATGTTTTTTAAAATCTTGTGGTTAATTGTAATTTTAATCGGCAACTTCAAGTAATGGAATAAAGTGAATTAAAAAAATATTAGCCAACACCATTTAATGTATGCTAATCAACCCATTGGCAAATAAATATTAATTGTTACACCATATTTAGATGCATTCAGTTATTTCTATCGAATTTGTTCCCTGATTTAAATATATGAAATCTATACATTTAGTGGACTTATTGTTACGAGAGCGATATATTGAAGCCTATCTGAACATCAGTCCTGACCCGTTTGATTAGCAGTTGGGAATCGAACCCGGTACACACAGTGTGTTTTACCGTCAAAGGTCGTAAGCCAATACAACATGGCGGTTATTCTAAAGGTCAAGATTTAATCAATTTCAAAGTGTAACATTATATGCAGAGAAAGTATATTTACAGAAGCCACCTTCTGCTTTTATGAACTTATTCAGATACTATCGAGGATATATTTTCAAAAGATCAACATAAATATAAACAAATTATTATGACGTTCATTCTCGTCGAAATTTTTCCCTACCGTCGCTTAATATTTTGAGATGTATTTTATCGGTGAAAGTCAAATATATTATTTTTGTAGCAGACCGGCGAAAATTGGCCTGGCATAATGCCATAATTAGAAAAACACAAATTTTTTTAAATTAATAAAAGTAAACAATTTAGCAATTGATAAACAGGAAATAGTAAAAAGTAAAATACCATTAGTAATCATAATACAAAAGACAAAAAAGAACATTTTGATAAATGAGCAAATGTTATATATTTGATGAATAACAATAACAATCAAACAATATAATAAAAATAATAACAATCAAACAATATAATAAAAATAACAATAACAATCAAACAATGTAATGTAATAAAATATCGATAAATCGCAGCCTTGACTAAAATTAATTAATTGTAAACTTTGAATTGTCGTTGACATTCGTTCTATGTGATCAAAATAAATATCTTTTTCGCACTTCTCGAATTTTCTATGGTTTTTTCGACGATCCCGTCGAACCTGCGTAATTCATATATTGGTATTTTTCATATCCTTCACAGGATACAAAGAGACACAAACTGAATTTTGTTTCTTTTCGCTGGTTTAGAGTTTCGCAGAAATAGCATTTAGGGACTTTTTTGATTTCACGTAAAAATACAAGATTTCTCATTGGTCTGATATTAGATTTGAATAAAACTTTTAAATAAATTATTTTTTTCATTTTTTCTATCTAACAGTATTATTTTAATTTTTGTGATACCACTGCACGGTGGTTCCATTCGTAGGCCAAAATTAAAAAAAGTCAGGACCTTATATTCTCACTAATAATTGTTTTAGCTAGTAATTGTTTAATCCACCGTTAATAATTGATCTCCGACGTGCGCGGCGTCTTGAACCCTTTCCGCGCGGTTCTCAGTGATTCGTTTTTCCAATAACATATCCCGATATCTGTTCATTTGTGTGTTTGTGACGTGGAAAGCGAGGTCAAGGTGTGTATTGTTATATTTAATGTATTTGATTTTATACGTTTTGCAGTATTTGCAATATTTTAAAGCTACGTAGGTTATTTATAATTTGAGTTAATTATAATTATGCTTTTTTAAAGCATGATCCCTCGTTTTGTTCCCAATTAAGTATATAATAAAAATAAAGAAAAATTTTCCTATTTCTCGAACGTCAATATTTGGTTCATTAATAAATTATATTTTGCTAAATTTCCCTTTGTATTGAAAAAAAGACGGTAACGAAGATGGGAAAAAGAGAAACCGAAGGAAATTCCACATACTATATATCATAATCATGTAACGCCATTACCTCATTATAGTATTAAATCACATATATTATTTTACTAATTAAATTTTTGGAACATTAAATTTTTTTTGTACTATGGAAACTAATCATTTTTCATCAAGTAAATATTCATTTCAAATGTTATTTTCACTAGTAAATGCCTCAATAGCTCCACACGAGATGCCTTCATTTATAATTGTCAAGGCTATTGAAATGAAATCTCTAAAGATGTGATTTTCATTTTCTACTCGGGAAAAGCCGGGACCGTTAGCCAATTATGTATATTTGGCAAGCTCAATAAATCACAAACGATTCACAACTATCACCCCCAAGAAATAAGATGAAAAGGAAACGGATGCAAACACTTCAAAAGTGATTAAGAAGAAGAAAAATATTTGTAGCTGAATTTCTATTATTATTTACCATTTTGCTGGATTTAAAACGTTATAAATATTTATTTCTTAATAGTAATAGGACAGTTCTTTCTGTCAAAGATGATGATGAAAATCATAACAATTATATTAGAAATAAATTGTAATTACTGGTAATTTATGTGATGAAACTCTTAGATTTTTGGAAACAACTTATCGTTATGTAAAATTTAAATAAAATTAATTTATAAATAGTTCTCGCGTCAATGTTAGTTTGTAATTGCTAATTAATAAATAGAATTGTTGATTAACGACCATTAAAGAGCTTGTTTAATTTTGTGTGGTGATATGCCACTAATTTCAGTTTTTATAAATCTTTCATAAAACATTTCTCTCCAAAAAATATTCAAAAAACAATTACCCATTTTATTTACCATCAGCTAATTTCGGACATTGAAAATTAGCTACCAAATTTGCACTGCACTTTATAAATTTGTTCACACTCGATGTTATGGTAGCAAATAGTGCGATGATAGTTTCGGTTATATTCAGTTGCATGAATTTTTTAACAATTCAGCATATAGAGAAATTAATGACATTAATTAAATTGCTGACATATTTGAACATAGGTTGCTCTTGTTTTCTACATCTGTCGTAAATTTGCTAAAGTTTTCTACACCTATTTTACATTTCGGTTTGTCACCTTAAAGTAATTCTTACTTGGGAAGTAGGAGTTAAGTTAGGATGATAAACTACAATTTTCAGATGAATCGATGCAGTTGAAATACCCTTTTCTACAAATTACTGTTATCTAAGCTTTTAAATGTATTATTATTAAAGTTGTTGTTACTATTTTACTTATTTTGTTTCATACATTGCATCCTCTTTACTATATACTCTCCAGAAGAAAAAAAACATAAATTCCTATAAATTACTTCGTTTAAATATACAGTAAAAAAGAAAACATATTTATATCTCTACATTAATTAATTATAAAATTAAACAGAAAAGGAAACTACTAATCATTCGGTTTTTTAAAAACAGTTCGCTCGAGTAAGATTGCTATTTACGTAATTAACGCTCGAGCCACTGAAAACTTTCGTTAATTCATAAGAATTATGTTTTACAATATACTTATTCAGATCGACTTCTTCGTCGTAACATTTTTAACAGCATATTACGTTATTTGAAACTTGAATCTATTCTAATATATAATTCTAATAAAAAATACAATCCTAGCAAACACGTTTTGTTTGTTGCTATCATGTAATATTTAAATTGATTATTTTTTAACAGATTATAGGACTTTATTTTCTATCTTCTTCAACTCGTGAACTAGCTATTCAGATTAAAATTCGTTTAAATTAATCTAAAATTATAAGGGTAATTTTTTATTTTTCTTTAGTGTATATTTCCGTGAAAAATTGACAGCAGCTTTACGACATTTTTTGCATTTTCAAGAGTTTTATGCCAAATAAATGATTGCAAAACATAAAGAAGTACATGTCGTTTTCCGTTTTTCGCTATTGAATAAATAAATAAGATAATAACTTTGTTTTAATATAATCATGAATTAACTTAAATATTTGTACATAGAATAGACATTTTGTATTGTAATATATAAAGAAATAATATAAACTCTCACAAATATCAATTTTTCTTGTTTGCCTTGATCTTATGTTAAGGTGAACAAAGAAATTGAAATGCATAACATAACAGTATTAATAAACAGATTGTTATTACCTCGTTTCAGATTTGACTTTTTTGTAAAATTATCAAATTTAACACTTTTAATACACATATATTTTAAAACTTTTAATAATAGATATTTATCTATGATAATTATCATGTAACAAGCAATTAACAAAAATTGTAGTTAACATTTTAGATTTTGCCCCCTCTCTTATGTCAGGACAATCTATTAAATCGATGAACTAACAAAATATCCAAACCTTATTATCGACGTAATTTTTACATAAACTTTTCGATTACCGATAAGATCGAGGCGGGAGAATTTTGTTGGAAAAAAAGAAAACGTCAACATGACGTTAAAAGTAGAAGTAGATGTCCAAAATATTCAAGGAAGCAACACAATTTTACTATAGTTTGTATTTTTATTTGAATAATAATTTGAGTTATAAAAATATACTTGCGAATATATCTATATAACCTAGACTTATTTGTTTGTACCCAAAAATGATAACATCAAATGTCATTTAATATCGTTCTACTTTGTGAATGGAATCCAAACTACGAAAGTTACACCTAATATCAGTGCTTATAAAAAGACCACAGTGTTAAAACGTCGATCATTAGAGCAAAAAGATAAATGTCAATCATGTAAAATTCTAATAATGCCGAAAACTAATGTCTTGTGAAAATGTGATAAAACCAGAGAATTTTTAATATTATGTTAGGTATACTGATAATAAAAGATAATATCAAATCGAACTGTGTGGAAGACTGCAATGTATTAATGAACTTAATTAAAAGATATAGAGACTTATAAAAATAATAATATTTTTAAATAGCAATAGATGTATTTTCAAATATTATACAGTTAGCTTATCGAAAAAAAATTATTAAACAGTAAAAACTTAAGAATTGGATTTGCAGATGACCTTTATTAGTAACTTAGATAATGAAAGAATTTTCTCAAGAAAAGTATAATGTGTTTGGTGGTTGGATTTGCAGATGACCCAAAAACATTTAAGTAAATATATAAGTATTTGTTCTTGGTGTTAGGATCCATTTTATTTCAAATATTTGCATATTGAAGAGTGAAAAAATATTGACAGAAAATCATGGCGAGTTTAGGAAAAAAAAATAGTAAGTATACTTTGAGAACGTAGCCCTTTATTATGAGTAGCGAGTAATTTTATGCAGAAGTTTGATTGTCCTTTCTGAAATCCAAAATAAAAGGAATGCCTGGATTTACAGGTATTCTAATTTTAGGATGCACATTAATAAGATCCAAATAGCGTACATCTCTAAAATCAAAAATGTAATGGTAATAAGCCCAAAATAAGATCATTGATTTCATAAATTTTCATCGGTCAGTAGATCCACACATGGTTTACTAGTCACGGCAAATGAGCAAATCCATTTTATGGGCCCAGTGGATGATGAAAACAAAGTTCTTATACAGGGAATTGACGGTAATTGTCTTAAAATGTACATTAAGATACATTTTAATTTGAAGGTTATCAGAATAAATATAATAATTTTTGTGCATTCTTGAAAATCCAACGATGAACACTAAAAGGGAAGTGGTGAAAGAAAAAAGTTCGTCTATGAAATAAAGACATTGTCTACGGTATTTTAATAAATATCGAGATATATTCAAACACCTAATAATAATTAACAGAATATTAAAAATAAATGGAGTATAATGCAATGTCTAATTAATGAATTAGATCAAACATGGTGAGCCAAATGTTAGTCATGGCTATGCGTAATCCATTGTAATTAACTAGACAGTTTCTAAAGAGGATTTGTACTCTTTTCTATGTTTTCTAGCATTCAATTAATGGGTATATTTATTTGTGGTAAGTAACCTCAATACAGTTTTCGTCCAACATTTATTATTATCATCGACAGTGAATCGCCATAAAGAGAAATCTAGGCCATCACTTGTTCTTAAAAGCAATAGTGGTAGCCTATTTTTTTGACTATTTCTCCATATAATTATTTACTGGAGCATCATGTCAAAGCATATAAACTGGTTTGAATGTGGTTTAGATTGAGGCGGTGCCTAGGATTCAGATTAATATCTGAGCTTTCATCGTCACAATTAACTCAAGCAGTCACAATCGAATTGGTGGGCTTAAAAATTTAGAAAAATGCGCTTTGGATGCTGAAAGAGACTTAAAGTTCAAATTTTTGTCCCGGTCATAAGTAATTTCAAATTGAAAAGTATTGCTGAAAAGAAAATTTGCTCCGTTAATAGCAAATCTACGCAAGTGAAACCGCGTGCAAAAGTAATAATAAAATCGACTATCGTTTTTGTAAATGGAGCGTGGTTAATATAAATTTATTATTTTAATTTGTTTAAAGCATCCTTTTTTTCTACATTCATTTTATCCTTATCCATATTGAATTTGTTCTATAAATTATATACAATTTGAAGAGGACTACATATCGAATGAAAGTAAATACCACTTTCTTTGAATTGTCCGTAGTGCAGAGAGCTTAAGTACTTGAAGCCTTCGATTCCGGAAAACTTTTTATAAGCCTTAAATTTGTTTCCTTACTGCTTTTCCTCAACTTTGAGAGAACACAAAGACGAAAGCTTTATGAAAGGCTATTTTAACGAATACAGTTGTATAAATAATTTACGACTTCTTGCGGAAACGTATTTTGGTGGCGTCCGTTTGTTGAATATTAATGTCGGTTATAAAACTTGAATATATTATAAACTTGCCGTTCGTTTGTTTCATGGGCATATAATCATCTTGACAATATAATTGTAAAACAATAAATATTATTAAAAAAACATTAGCTCCTCTATTATTTACTTTTAGTTTTGAAGAGAATGAAGAATGAAGAAAAAATCGTTTGTTTGTCGTAGTCGTTTTTTTTCAGAAATCATTGGACATCAATATATCATATTAACCGACATATATCTTAATACCTTTTACTCAAAAATGTTCACACTGATATTTTTGACAGAACAAATAAAGAGAAAAAAATTATTTTGTGAAATATCAACTGATGAAGCAAATTATAAGGTTTACGAACCAATTATTTTCAGAATTTTATTTGAAATAATTCTGAGGATATTGCAGAAAATGTCCACAAAACCATATCAATATTAATAATACACCACATACACCTATGAGTTCAATTTTGTACGTAGAAGTTCTAATCTATTTAATTTCAAGTCACTTTAATTCAAATAAATGTGGTCATAAAATTTCCTTCTGGAACTCAAAATCTATTGTATTAATTCCAAGTAAATAAAAAATATTCTAATTTTGTTTTCTGTATAGCTTATCATATTTAATTTTTGTGACGAAACTTTTGTTAAATTCAGTAAAAATATGTGATGAAAGTTAATAAGAAACACCAAACGTTTATTATGTTGTGACTAACAAGAGTATTTCTATGCTGTTTTAATTGTTTAATGGTTCCTATAATATTGAGGTGATCTTGTTCTACATGCCTTTGAAAAGCTTAATTAATTTTTTTACTGACATATTTTTTTAAAAATAGAAACATTCTACGATCTAAGCCCCAATGTCACGAGTCAACAGTAAAACAATTCGGCAAAATTACATTACCAAATAATATTTTTATACGATAAACACGTGTTCGTTAAACTGATAGGCTTGGAATTTCATACAGCAACTTTTCACTGATATCATTTAATTTTTTCTTGAAGAGTGATAACAAAAAAAGTTTTTCTTTCTTTAAAGAATATATAAAGTCTCAGTTTAAAAAAAGGGCTTTTTTGAGCTAATTTGACTGCTGCCCATTTGCATTTTATGATGTTTGCTTTTTATAATTGTTGAACTAATTTCCCTTGTTTTATAATCAATCTATTTACATTTTGGTTTAATTTTTTATCAAATTGAGGACGTTGCCGAATAATCCAAAATTTATGTAATTTTATTTCAAATATATAATTAAACGTGATAAGTTGGGGAATTTATCCCAATTTTATCAGTTTATCACAGATCTTGCAAGTGCAAACATTGGAAAGGTTTATACATAAGGTTAAAATGGAATCGTCAGAGATGACGGGGAATTTGATTCTGAAATTCGAATGCATTCCAAGTTCAGACTACAGTATTTTAATGCTGAACTCTGTGAACTACCGTTAACGACTTACTTGGTGAAGTGACGAAATATAGTACTTACTACACACTTTATCATTTGTTTAATTTATTATAGTAAATTCGTAAAAGCTGTTAATTTTCGATATTTCCCTAAAATAATAATGTTAATATAATTGTTAATAATCCTTGTTAGTATACTTGTTAGAAATTCTGAATTAATTACATAATTTACCTTTAAGTAGATTGTCCGGTAGATTAAGAAAATTAAATATAATTCTAGAGATAAATGATTTAACAACTCGCATCAAATATGGTGACTAACTCATAACTATAATATTTAAATTTATCAAGAGGTAATTTTTATTTCATTAATTATGTTTAATTACTACAGTGCAAATTGTTGAAATTATATTTTTCATGTTCTTTGTGTTATGCAAAATAAATTCCTTCATTCGTTCAGAGAAATATTTTATCACATTTAGCCTATAATCAACTATTTGTCTTTGAGGATTCAGAATTTAGTAAATAATTGATTGAAAATTAAACACAATTTTTTTAATAAAAACACAAATATCTTTCAAGTATGCTATCTGTTAAAGTTATAAACATTTTTATTAAATGTAAAATTTTTTCTATAAATTTTAAACAAAATGGACGATCGAAATGAACAAAACTTTTACATTCTTATTAATTTAGAAAGCATGTTCAAAAGTAAATATCTACACATTCAATCTTCTTTATCCAACTAGGTTTATTTTTAATGTCAATTTCTACTTTAATTGGTAGACAAGCCGCACTGTACAATAAAGTGTTGTCGCTGTCCTCGATACCGCTGTACTCGGGTCAAAATGGTGGTAAATATTTGTTTTGCAGTTTCCAATCTCAATTGACGTTTCGTCATTTCGAATTTCGAATGTTATAAATTTAAACGAAATCTTCTTGCATGTACTCTTTAGTACTGTTACGATTAAGATATGTAAATAAATGACGTACCGTGTTAATGTATATAGATATTATGTAATTCATCACAAGACTTTAATAAAAATTACATGAAAAGGGAAAACAATTTTTTTATCTTAGTTCTAATTATAATACCTTTTAAGTGTTTCTTCACTCTTACTATATAATTATTTAAGGTTTACCGTTTACTGGCTGTGGTGCTGAATTGATTTGATTTGTATGAATTTTGAACAGTTGAAGCTTGATACGGAGGTTAGTACTTATTATAAGTTTACCTGTGCTTGTAGATAGCCAAAATTATGGATTTTTGGTGTTTAAAGAGTCGCGATTAAGATGAATGTTAACCGGAGTACCCATGTTTTGTGTGCAAAGAGCGGAGTTTTATTGGATTATATTACAAATATGTTTCATTATACGAATCACTCTAACTTCACTTTACTTTTGACCCTTTGAATTTGACTTATTATAATGATGGAAGCTAGGAATGGAAGAAATTTCGAGTAAGAAACTATATTAAATGGGTTGTATGTTTGACAGTGAAACTTTAAATTTTGAGTTATTTCCACTAACTTTTACTTCTGTTTATTTATAGAAGACGGAGAAATGAAATATATTTAATAGATATGGACATCAGAAGGTATTAATTTAACAGCTTCAAATAGTTCACAGAGAACGATTAAAGTTTTGGGCCAGACAAAAATATTAAGGGTCTGTTTCTGGAACAAAAGTCATTTCTACATCATTCCTTATTATACATTTTTATAATGTCTCCTCGGAAAAACAAATTCGTTGTATTTGCAAATTACTGTGTATGGAAAGCAAAACTGTTTATTTCTTCTTACAACATAACCATTATTCTTCTACAAAAACTAATAATAAGGGCTTGTATGCGAAGTGGTTAAATCTAATAAATAAAATAACTACATTTTTGAATTGTAACCTTGCCAAATATTATTTTTGTTATAATTAGTGTAAGAAAACATAACTCCACTAAAATTTTTAAGTGAAAAGAGCCATGTATATACTTTGCTCGTTCGTTTCGCTGATAAATCAGTTGGGCTTGTAAACACTTCAGGATACATAGTATTTCTATATTACTTTACATAAACTAATTTTCACAATGTAAAAGTATTGCCTAATATATCTATCACAGGCATAAAACATGATAAATATATAATTGCTATAGTATTCTACGGCTTTCGCGTAAGTTTCTAAAAACTCTATCTTCAAAATTTTTGGTTGAGTGATTTTGGAAGTAATGGTCGTGCTGTCACATAGAAATATATTATCAAAGCCATAGAAATAATTTAAGGTTAAAAAACATTTTAATTATATTTGAAAATATTTAAAACAACTTCATTTCAAGGGCAGAAAACTTAGAAAAAGTCGCGGTTTTTATCATATTTTTTTAAATGGTGCCACGTCAGGAACAAATGTACGAATACGAGAACAATATGTACGTGTTATTTCTTTATGAGTGGTTCCAAAAAAATATTTCGAAATTTGTGAGTTTTCGAAAAAAGCTGAGAAGATCATTTAACATTTTTTTTAATTTATCAATCGTTTTATCTATGTTTTTGTATATATATATATATATATATACATACACACACATATATATATATGTATGTATATATATATATACATATATATATATATATATATATATATATATATATATATATATATATATATATATATATATATATATATAAACACATATAGACAGACCCTTTGCAGCCAAAACTACCCATGGCAGATAACTGGAGTTTATGTGTGGTAGTAGTCTCGAATCTGTCATAATGCACTATGCTGATAGCGTGTGGGTAGTCATGATGACATGGAAGATGTGGTAGTTTCTGCTATCAACCACCGACCACCAAACTTCTCTCATTAAATGTATTAGAATGAGTGAAAATTTGATAGAATATACTCGAATGTAATAGAATTGACTAAATCGGAAGGACCGATATTGTTCTCAAATATTCGAGAACATTCTCAGCTAGTATCATATTTGTATATTTGTAGATTGCATACAAACACAGTCAATTAATTCAAAAGGGTTTTGGAATTATATACGAAATACAATATTATATGTGATAAATAAACACGTCTGTCTAAAGAGAAAATATATGTCTTCATTATAAACTTGGATTTTATATGTCGAGTATACCCCCTGGTGCTGGAAAGAAGGTGTTTTATTTGAATTACATTTATAACTAAAAATAATATCTTCTTAAAAAATAACGTAAAAAAGGAAACTTCAGTAATAGGATTCAAACAAAAAACAGACCATCCATTTTTTTTGCATTATCCCATGTCGGCACTTAAAACACGTAACTGTTTAGATAAAAATAAAATCAAAGAAGAAAAGACACAAGCATTGTGATTCAAACTTAAAATACTGGCGCGTCCCGTACGTAATCGAGTACCTTTCCGCTGCACCAATGACTCATTTGGCAAAGTGACTAAATATAAATATACGAGTACTTACTAATTCCAAATGTTTCTCCCGTTCAGCCGTACTCGGCATAGCGCCGAGTATACCACAAAAGTGCCGAATCGTTCAGTCGTCCTCCGGTTACAGTCGAGTATAACCAAAAAGCGTCGTGCCGGATATGAATTCGCAGAACTTATCTCATCAAAAAAATGTTAGAGAGGTGAGCCAAATAAAGTATTTCATTTAAAAATTCAAGATACTGAAAAGAATGAGAAATGTGTAAGAAAGTCGAATATTAAAAAAAAGAAAAAAAGAAAGTCGAATATTTGGTAAAACATTATATTACTATCCATGAAACAATTTAATTCACCTCGAAATCTGTCTTCAGGTTATTTCTAAACAACATCGGAGCAACAGGGATTGTCCTTCATTAAATTAAAAAAAAGGCAGAAATGTTGTTTTAGGACACGCTTCTAGAAAAATAAATTATGCGGCGTGACCGTAAATATATATCCACAATAAAAAGAGTAATAATTTTGACGAAAGAGAAAAATTTATTCATAATAACAAGGTTCATAATCACAATAGAAAGAAAATTCCCAGCAAAGGTATGTTGGAGGAAAATATGTGGGAAATTTTAAGAGAAAAAAAACTTTAAAACGGAAGAATGTCCAAGTTTTGTCAGCGGTGCACGCCCTTGACGAGAACATCTACAGTAAAGAGACAAAAAATAAAGAGAGCGCCAACAAGTGTGCGAGGATTAACGTTAAAGCAGGTACAAGTAGAATATTTACGCCCTAATGTCCTTTTTTCTTGTGAAGTTTCTTTCACATGTGTTACGGATAGCAGTTACGTAATGTAGGTAAAATTAAATTTTTATTTCTAGTGACAAATATTACGTACCAATTCTTCGTGAAGTGTTAGAACTTCGAATGTGAAGTGCACACAAAATTTATGTCTATATGACATCAACTTAAGATAAGGTTGTAATTAATTATAGAGGGGTAAATTTAATATATTGTAATAGTAGTTAAGGTTAGCTTCAGCTGTGTCTACGATATAGATATTATAAATTCGGATTTGAGTAATTATACCAATTTGTGGAATTTACATAATGAACAGAAGGTAGTAGAGCAGAGTTATTTATAGATTTCCTGATTTTTAAGACTTTTTCAGCTGTCTTCCTCGCTTTTAGTACTTACTTTATTTTCAACTAGTGAAATCGAGCCTTCGATTCTTTAGGGATACTTAGTAGAACCGAACTATTTAACTTAATAAATATTCGTTTAGTTAGGACTTTTCGCATTCGAGACGATTAAAATGTAATAATTAGTACCTGATACATATTACGTTTGTAAGTCTTATGTTAAACTTTGTTTCAATAGTAGTTATGTTTTAGGTTTTCAAATATAAAAGTTTTTTATGATTGACTTCTTGGTTGCTGATTTTTCATACCTTCACAAAAACAATTCGAAAATATTAAGATGAGAATAAATCGTATTATAAACTGAATAAAATAACTGTGGATGTAATTTTAAGGAATCTGGATTACTTAAGACACCAAAAATAGTGAAGGGGTCTACTGGGTTTGAATTGGGAATTTTTATTTAATTTAACCGATAGAGAGAAATTATTTTATCGATATATTCTGACTTAAATTTGTTTTCTACATGGTGCCGAATTGGTATTTACATAGATATCTCAATCCTTACGTACATAGTCAACATGCCGTTTATCCATCCGTGAAAACGACAGTTTATTCAAAATTCTTGTGTGCACTACCCAATGGAGTTGAATTATCGTCCACATTTCAAACTAATCATTTTGCGCAATATTATTAGAATTTTATACATTCTGGATGTTAGAGAGATAAGTTAAGATATAAGAAGTTGTTAAAAAGCTCAGTTACCTGACATGTTCAAAAATAACTTGTTAACAATTATGAGGATATTCACACTAGATTCTGTCTACGCGATTCTCTAAGAAAATTATTTTAATATAGAGGTGGTAATCATACGCTTTTGAGATAAAGTTATGGCTACAGTTGTCAGTAATACTAAAAAAGGATTTTAAGAGATGAGATTGTGTCATTCTCTCGTGTTATGTTCGTGGTATTCGTGTTATGCGTCGACTGCACTGCCGTGTCACGGTCAGTCATCAGTCACCCTTCATTTACGAGTCGCTTATGTCTATTTTTTACAGACTGTCGCGTGTGCCCCCTTTTGGACCATTAATATTTATCGACCCTTGAAATAGCAATAATCAATTTGTTATTATTAAGACGAATTATTTGATGTTGGCGTTTCTTTTTAAAGATAATGTTTAAAATATGTCAAATATTTTTAATATCCGAAATATAAATAAAGGCATTTAAATTTTTTTGGATTGGTAATTTGTAATGTGATTTTACGAATTTTGAAAATTTTTTAATTACAGGTAAAATTTATCGCGTGATTGGTATCAACGAAAAGGTATGTTTAAAAAATTCTTGATCCCATCATTCGTTCATTTTAAAATATAGGGTCCCAGTGATTCGTTCGTTCGTAATTGACACATCTCTAGCAAGAGTGTTATTGAAAGGAGATTTAGGACTCGATGAAAATATTTAATATTTTTGCAAATTATGACATTTCAAAAAATTTTAAAAATTTAAAACCTTCAAAAATGTAAACCAAAATTTCAAATATAAGTAATATTAAATTACTTTCAATTTGTTAATAAAATTAATAATTAAATATAAGTAATTCAATTTGTGAAATTAAAAAAATATAGTTAATTTCGAGAATAATTTTATTCTCTAAGCTACATTTGAAAACATTGAAGTAGCATTGAAATTTATAGTCACTTAAATGTATGAGGGGCTTTAATAAGCCAATTTTAGTCTTAATTGACATAATTTATTGTTTAAAAAGTATTTATAGCCCACTTTTTAGGGCAAGCATCGTTATTTTGGGGCTATATATACTATTTGGCTCGATCAGTAGACTCAAGTTTTTACAATGGGGTAGTAGAATCTCCTCTGGAATTTTGATATCTAGATTTTATATAATTTATTTCTAGAACAAGAAAAAAATCTATAAATAAATGCTCCGATAACTAAGTTATTGATAATGAGGTTAATGTTGGTAGAAATGGATGAAGAAATTCTTAAACAATCGTTTTCTACTTGGCCCAAATATTTCTGAAAAATGTATTTTTACACAAGAGTAATATTATAAACTTATAAGTAGTGACAACTTGAAATAATATCATTAACGTCGAGTAATAATAACGTTCATGATATTATGACTGATATTGTCCCATTATTAAGTAAGAAAATTTATAAATGGTATTTTCAAGTATTTAAAATTTGATTTTAATGTAATACTAATAACATCACATAGTAAAAAAACCTACTCTTAAACTTATCTCTGGCATTATTTACTTTTATTACAATTATACGTTTTCAACATCAAAGTTTTTTAAATTTATTTCATCGCTAATTTTTTGCTTTGCACTTTGTCAATTTATTCATTTCATTAATACTCTTATCTGACTTTACAGGGGAAGAAAATATTTTCTTTCTGATTTGCCTTTATTGACTTTTCCACCACATATTTATTCTAAAAGGGCTGTGATAAACGGAATGACAAATAATGGATGATAATTATTATGAAACTAATAGGGTTTGTTTTGCATTCTGCCATTATAGAATCTTGAAAATAATAAAAATGAGGAGATTTGTTATGGTTAATTATAATTAAATAACAATTAAAATGGAAGTTAAATCGTTATCACGCTATAAAATAAATTGTTTCATTACTTTGAGATAAAAATACGTATAGGTATTTTAAGGAAATCACCTGACAGAAATAGATAATATAAGAAATTGCCAAAATATTCACTTGCATTTGATCTGAAACTGCAAAATAAATAGTTTCTGTACATTTCAGGCTTAGTTCAGTTTAAAAATACCTATCCTGCATGTTAACTTTCAAAGTACATAGAAGTGACATATGAGCATGTTACGTCAACTAAAAGACAAAGGCCAAGAGGGGCAGATAGTGTTCCCTACATTTGTAATCTGAAGGGTCAAAACCTGTTGAAAAGTGTGTGTTATCATTATGCAGGTATGAATTTATATCTCCGTGGTCAATTAAGAAGTTTTTAGATAAAAAGTATTTTACGAATAAATATCATAGTTTCAAGCGAAAAGAATTGTTTAACTAAAATTTAAATCTAAATTAACATATGTTGAATTAAAGCAAGATAGTATTGGAATGTTAGCTACGATGGGGATAACATTAAGGGAGAAAACTTTAATTATTGTAAAATCAACATCTGTTGCGCTCATAAAGTAAATATTATAAAGAGGACAAACAACGAAACAAGTATACCATCAATTTGAATTCGCCTCCAACTCACGACCCACCCGTCAGAGTGTGCCCTCGTGCGGTATGAGAGCAGTATTAAATCAGTTCATCTCCCGTACAAACATCCGCAATAAAGCTAAACGAAATAACAAAATATGTGTGCTTTGCTGATATTAAATGTTTTGCAATCCCTTTCCTCCGCTACGCCAAATATTCCTTTTGCTATATCTACAAATAACGTTTAGCTGTTTGGTAGGATGCAGTATATTGATTCGCTTCGTCTGCATATAAAATGCGCATAGACATCTAATGCAAACTTTTCTTAATTTATGAAAATAAATATTTCAGTTATATCTGTATTCACACACATTTCGCCATGTCTCATCGGTATCAGTAAGAAATTAAATCAAGCACCATACCAAATTTACGTGACATGGAAGCGCGTAGTTTACTCAAGGTTTGAATAAAAATACGCTCATGTTATTGCTAGATTTTCACCATGTGATTTTTGAGGAAATTGAATTCAAACACGTTTTTCTGTGTAAAGTATTTTAAGTTTTGAGGTTCGAAAAATTTATAAAAGAATGGAGATAAGACACTGCTAAATGCAAAACGTCATTCAGATTTATTCGTTTAGATGAAAGTACACAAGTCGGAAATATATATGAGTATGTACCATACCAGCAGGAAAGATATATGTTTACGCACACTCACTCACACAAAACATGCTCGTCCACTTTTTTCTGTCATTAATTTTATTTTTGAAGTGAAACTTCTGTGGGAGCGACGAAAGTAAAATTTTCAATTTCGCAACGTTTTGCATACTATGTTCTTGTGACGTCAGAATGTCATGAATCTGTTGCTAGAAGGACGGAATATAGGTATGTATGCACACGTGCTATTTATTTTTGAACAGTGGGTAATATTTAAAGTTAATTAATATTTCTTTCTCTCTCTCTCTCTCTATAGTTTACCCTTAATTGTATATAGTTACAAATCGAATTTAATATAAACTTCGACTTGTAAGCCAAAGAAGTTTGATTTCTGTTATTTGTACTCAGTTGCATGCGATACATATTTTTTCCATTTTTGCTTTGGTACACTAGTAATTGTATATTGTGAATTATGATTCATAAAATTCTCAACATATTTCATTAATTTCACACACAGAATTTCAAATATTGACTTTCTTACTTGTCGCTTTGCAAAAAGGTTCGTGTTATATAACATAGAACATATCAATTATTCATACAGGTGATACTATGCACCAAGTTGATAAATTTTTTGCGAGTTAAAAATTTATTTTTATTTCTTGGAATTACAATTTTGACAAAAAGCGTTTAGAATTTAAAAAAAATATTTAGAATTGTATTATGGTTCCTCAATATTATCTACCTAGTTTGACACAGAGAATCACTGGTATGAACAATGGATATGTTTTGTAATAAGCCTCATATAAATCTCTACTAATTGTTGTTTCTTTCCTTTTTAAGGTTTCAGTCAAATTTTGCATAGATTATATAAAATATAAACTATATAAAATTACCCCATCATTTACGAGAGCAGGGATGTGAAAATAAACGTTAAAAATTTGATTTGCTTAAGACCACACTGTAGAAGTGTAAACTTTAACAACCAATATAATAGTATTACATGTGTAGTAATAGTATTACTGAAATAATTAACATTAATAGTAGTCGTGTATTACCTGTATATTCACGGAGACACGTAACCATACTAAATAATGCAGTGCAGATTCCACTGATTATATTTTATCTACATTGATACCAAATAATGTCTTAATAAATATGATATATATCATAATAAATATATAAATATGCACACAAATACTTTTAACGGATGTATAAGTTTTGCAATTACACGCCAAATACACTACATATTCCACACATTTTACTAAAGATTAAAAATATACATCTTAATCATATACATAAATTTTTTATATTGTGTATCCGGAGGTTAGAAGCAAGTTTTATTTCAATACTATTAATAAGTAATATTTCTATAAAAAAAACTTGCGTAAAATAAAAACTTGAGGAGTGAGATTTGAAAAAAGCTCCCCAAAGTTGAATGCATTTCGCGTTAAAGCTTCTCTAGATATATATGCACTAAAATACTAAAGCCGTAGAATGAAGTAAATTTTTAGTTTTACAAAAAAGTGCTTAATAATTTGAATTTAATAAAGAAATAAACTTCCTAAAATTAAATCGAACAAAAATCGAGTTAGTATCCAGATTCGAACTCAGACTTGCGTCGCTTTTCGTGCGTAATCCTATGCTTTACCACTGTACCAATGCTCTGGAAAAAATTACCAAATGGAATAATATACTTACTGGCTTCACCATTCGATTTTCCTCTTGTTCGACGGTACTCGATATAGCATCAAGTATACCCGAAGTGGGTATATACCCGCACTGTTTGGCTGTTCTCAACCTACCGCCGAATATATTCGAAGCGCGTCACGCTTTTGGAGTGACGAGATATCGCCAATGAAAAGATTAGCAATTTAAAAAAAAACTTAGACAATGTGAGCCAAAAGAAATTTTCACTTTGAGAATTATGCTCGAACTCGGAAAACTGAATGCACTGTCAACACTACAGGGCAAGTTCTTGACGACATGTACCTGTCATCCTCTGACAATCATACGTTCACATCGACACACTGTAAGCGTTTTGATTATAAATAAAAGTGTTATTGCTGACCATAATATTCGTTGTTATTAATATTGAAAGCTATATATATAAAACCTTTGCAAATAAATCTCACGGTTCACATGCACATATTTATATTTGCGTATATATATATACATACATATATTTATATATGTATATATATATATATATATATATATATATATATATATGTGTGTGTGTGTGTGTGTATGTGTGTGTGTGTGTATATACGCGTAGTATTTACGTATTTCGACCGGGTGGCGAATTCTGTCCTACTGAGTGTTTGCCATCTACATTTCTCTAATACCATGCGTAAAATCTGGTGTAAATTATTTCGGAAAAATAAGTTTAAAGTGCCATTAATCCTTATTTTATATTTTAAGACATATTAATTAACATTCCCTCATATTAATAATATATTAATAACATCTAAAGCTGTAGAAACATTAAGATTGTGACATATGGATGGATGGCTGTGACGAAATAATGATGGTTCCTTGTTCCAGTATAGAAACGTGGAAATTCATGGAAATTTTAATGACATAAAATGCTTGAAAATATTTTTAGGTAAACTAATATCCCGATATTCCCGTATAAACTACATATATAAACTCTTACTTAATCCTACATGTTTAAAAATTGTATTCCAGAAATAAAGTTAACTTAAGAAAAGTATAGATTTGATTTTCGATATAAAGTAAAAAAAATAATAAGGAATAAAATGTAGAGAAAATATCTTTTTTAGGTCAAATATTAACAAAAATGAATAATAATAAGAAACGCGAAAATGTAATAATAACGGTTATATTTAATGAGACGGCGTGGGAAAATGGTTACACACTAAATTATCAAGTATCGGTTGGAGAACTAACATAAGGATAGAATGATTTCATTGTGAAATAAAATTATACACGCAATATGGTTATTAAAAAAAGGAAGATGAGTTTCGATAGGCATACAGATTAAAACACATTGAAATAGCAAGTGTAGTTCATAATTTCGAACTTCACTCTACGTATGTTAGGTTTCAGCTTAGTAGCTATAATAATTTCTTAGTAGCTATAAAAATCACAGTATAATGTAATAAAATAAATGGAAACAGTGGTTTCCGGTGGGCTCACAGATGTAACATAAAATTTTGCACAAACTAACAAATATACAATACGACGGAGAGAAAAAAAAAATTCTAGTGATAAAATTATCTTTTAAAAAGGACAGTTATACATTTGGCAGCTTAAATATTATCATGGACTAGTACTAGTACGTCATAGGTGCGAATAGGATAGAATTCCTGTAACACAAATCGCATTAACCCTTTCCCCATATATGGTGACAGAAATCCATTATCAAACCACAGAATTCAGTTTGGTCTTATTATACTTGCTGACACAAAACAAGGATGATAAGAACTGCTAAATATTGCTATCCCAATATTCTCTTATTCTCTCCATCTTCTTCAAAAATGAATATCGTAAAAAATATAATTAAATACATGTTACTAACTTACGGGTTAAATGCCTTTCCCTTTTTATGATGATCGTTGTGTGATTATACATTATAATGGATATGTTCAACAAAAAAAATTTGACAACCATACACCATGGGATGAAACTCATGCACATGACGGCTAAGTAAATTTGTGATAGATTGTCATGATTTTAAGGATTGGTGTTAGAATGTGACATATATCACATAATATTATTCTTAGTAACAGAACTACTTTACTGTAAACTTTTACGAGTAAAAGGTTTCTTAGCAAATGGAATAGTGAATAATTTCCAAATTTATTCGGTTTTCTTGAGACCTGAGGGAAATTATTTTTGTATAGTGCTTAATGTCTCAACGGCATAAACATTTTATAAGTTTTAAAAATAGCGAGAAGAAAAATAATACAAAAGAAAATGTTTTTTTATGTGCAATTGCAACAGCAGATATGCTCACAGATATGCTCGCAGGTGAGACTCACTATTATCTCGTATTCTTGCATTTTGTTTACATTTCTTGCTTTATCGCTCTTAGTTATTTTATCTATGTACCCAAAAAATCTCATTATTTTCTTCGTTTTTCCCGAAATATTATTATGTATGAGTCGATAGATAATTTTCAGCACGAATATACTATTATACTCTATTTCGAACAAAATAGTTAATTCCATTAAAACATTTCCAAGTAAACAATATGTACTATGAAATAATAAAAAAATGATGTGTTGTTTCATGTAAAATTAAGTGTTGTTCAATACCTTGAATTTTGGATATTAATAAATGTGATGAAAAAAATTGTTTAAAAGAAATTGAAAAGTCAAAAAATATTTTGTCAGAAGTAGCATTTGCAGCCAAGCCCTCAGACGGGATCAGAACAACTTGACTCGCTGAGCGAGTAAAGTAACCTCGATTCTCGTACCTTAGACCGCTCAGCCATTCTGATGTGTACCAGATTTAACAAATGAAGTCTTTCCTAGTCTATGGAAATACGTCTCGCGATTTTGGAAATAAAATGTAAATACCGAACTTTCCTTTTAAGGCTTTGTTGTTTTAATTACGATGTAACTACTATTGCTATTGACTTGAAATTTATAGTTTGCTGGTCGCATCTTTCTAAAGCTCATTTTCAGAATGAGCTTTAGAAATATTTTTCTTCAAAATTTTGTAGTCAGAAATTAGAGATTAAATTGAAAACTTGGACAACAGAGTCAATTAGGTTATTATAGTCAGGGCACTCATAGAAACGTTTCTAAACTATTTGTCTCTTAATTTTAGGCCCTATAGCTTATGACATATAACCAAGTACGCGAAAAGCCATAACACTTCACGTTCACCCCTCCCTCTTTTCCTCCAAGTTTCAAGTGGAAAAATTTAAAATACGAGAAATTCTGACTGATAGATAATACAGAATTTACTACAGTAAAAAAAAATTGAGAAAAAAATATTTATTTGTTTATTTATTTATTTACTTATTTGCATGCATACGATATACGAGAGGTGACTAATTCTTAATGATAAGAATTAATGGGTTTAGAAATTAAAACCAAATAGAGTACACATTAAACATGGGTACAAAGTACAAAAGAATTATAAATTACAATTTGACATATTTACTTTCATTTTGGATAAACAAATCACGTTCTAATTCGACCACGATCTAGTGGTTAAGCAATTAGACACCGTCGGAAACTGAAGAGTTTTAATAAAGTTCGATTCTAAAGGATGATATAGTAAACATATGATGATTGCGTGAATTCAAGAAATATGAAGAATGAAAGTTTATTTCATAATACGGGGCATCGAAATTTTCCGTTTAATAGCTGGAAGATAAATTTCATAAACGCAACATCTCTTCCTAGCATACCCAAGAGGAAATCTGTAGGAAATAGAAAAAGCAAGTAACCATACTGTCGCAGTCTCTAATATCGCAGCTATGGTTTTTGCACATGTTCAGTCATCAACCTGTACTTGGCTTCGTGTGGTAACTATTAAACACATTTCCTGGTCTGACGCTTCAATTGCTAGATTGTAATTATAGAGTAAGGATAAAATAATTATTTCTGAGAGCACATGCCTTCCATATAAAATAATGATCACAACTGAGTAATTCACATTAATACGGGCTTTCGCGTGAGGACAAACGTCGAAGCCAGTTATCGAGTGCAAAAGCAATTTTATTTGAATTGTCTTAAATGTGTACGTGCGACTCGATTTTTTAATTAAGTTCTATTCTAATTAAATTTTACACATTAATCCGTATAATTTTTAAATATGAGTGTCTTCTTTATTATTCACTGTCATTTTTGTTATTTTAATTACATATAAAAATAAGCAGGTTAGTTGAATTGTGTATTAGGTTGTGAGATAGACAGATGTTATGTCAATTATTTTCATCACAAAAGGAATATAGGTAGAGAAATGTGTTGAGTAACATACACTTAGACAAATTGAATTAATTATGTGCCTATCTCGCCTCATTAATTTAAATGTCGGTAATTTAATTTAAGGTTTTATTTAAATCCGCAACAAATAACAGCATTAATGGTATAGAATAGAGTGAAGTTGAATGAGGTAGGCCATATTCAATATCTGATTCATTGTGATTTCTGAGACATAAGAGAAAATAAAATAAATTTTAATAAAGTAAGTAATTAGTATGAAAATTAAATTGGGAATTATAATGCTTTAAGAAATACATTACATTTTATATATTTCCTTCCACAAAGGGCTGTTCTTTAAAATTGTCGAATCGATTGAATCGAGTGTTTGAATCTCTTTAGCCATAAATAGTTTTAGCAGAAATATTTAAATTAACAGTTTGTTTTGGGTACGAAAACTTTAACTGTAAATACACTTGGCAGGTTTTTTAAAAATATATTTTTTTGCTTTCCGTAACAAATAAACGAGATGTGTACAGAATTAAAACCGCGTGGCATGATTTTGAAAACCTTAAGTTAAGGCACTTATTTTTAATCATACGAACATACTATTATAGGGAATAATTGGTCAATTTTTAATTTGTTCTTATTAAAATGAACAATTTATTCTGTGTTTGTTAAATTTAAATTTACTTGAGGAAATATTAAATAGATGCCTTGTTTTATTATGACAGATCCTTTTATTTGTTTAATTTACGGTTTACATATTTAAAAAAATATAATTGAATTTACAAATTCTTTTCCAAAAAAACATTTATTAGTGATTTCCCGAATATAAAAAGGCGAAGTATACTAATCAGATAGCTTCGGCTAATGACGCTTTCGAAGTCTGTTATATGGAATTTGACGAATTTTCCGTTAAAAAGCTTCTTATTTAGCTGATGGTACTTTCTGCCACAATCTCGAATATTATAATGATGGTTTTAATAGATTTGGGAAAATTGCCTTGAAGAAATTTTTTTCTATACGTGTTGTACAATATATACATAAACTTTAAAATGTTACTATCTTAATGGCTAATCATTTTATTTTACATGAATTTTTTTCCACTCATTCTATTACTCTGACGCTATTATCCGTGTCCGTATCCATGTATAAATATAATACCTCGCCATTTGAAAGAAACACTGCCTTTAGTTTAGACAGTCTTAACATTATTACCGAAACAAAAATTAATTTACATGTTTACAATGTGTTTAAATTTTTAACCTATTTTTAATATAGAGAATATTAAGTTTACCACTGAATATAAAATTGCTAATGCAAAATTGCGAATGCTTTTTAAAAATTTATAATCAATTCAGAGAAAAATAGACAAATATTTCCCATCTGATCAATTAATGAGAGTACTTCCAAAGAAGTTGTGAAAAACTTAATCCAGTAAATTTCCAGTAGCTTCTTAACTTATTTACAGCTCATTAATATGCTTTTTTCCCTGACTTCTATCTACGATTGTTACAAACAGTTGTAATAGTCTTTGCGGCTTCTAGACATTATGTTTAATATATTTGAAGGTCTAACCGACGAATAATACTTATAGACCAGGGTCGATAATTTTTGAAACCAAACAAAATCGTAGTAGAATGAAACCTATTGGAAAATGTTGAGAATATTACAAAAATGAAAGGAAAAATAAATTACAGTCGATTCGAGGTCGGGAAGTGGGAGAGGGTGGGTTTTTAAGGGTTAAAATCGGTTTATCTCGATTTCCGGCAAAACTACAAGTCTTATGGAAAAAAGTTACACAGCAAAGTTGTAGGTAATAAAAAGATCTACAGCTTTTGTATTTACACTTTTTTCTCATAACCTCAAAATTCACATGAAAAACTCAAAAAACCACGTTTTTGGTTTTTTATTTTTATCTTTTACAAAAATATTTTTTTTTTCATGAAATTTGGTGAGAACTTACCTTTGTATATACCAAACACACAAGAATTTTTTGGATTTGAAAAATTAATTTTTTCTCCTTACTTTTAATCCAAAACCGAAAAAGCACCCTAATTTTCAATCGAAAATTCACGCGTCAAAATATTAGCTTTTTTAAAAAAGTTGGTGGGCTTTTTATTCGTTGGAATCTCTACTTTCTGATAGTGTAATAAAAAATATACGTCACTATGGAAAATATTTTCAAAAAATTTAAAAAACGAAAAAAACTCGAATCGTAAAATTATTTTTCTATCATTATGTACAAATTGGAGCTATTTATTAATATTAACGCTGTAATTACTCATTCAACGTATGATTCTAAGTTACATTGATGAACAAACAAATTTTCAATTAAAAGATACTACTATAATTAACAAACAACTAAGTTAATAATGTGTATATTTGATAAAACATCTACAATATTATAAGAAAGTCATAAAATTTTCTTTAACTTAAATGCATAGGATTACTTAAATGGAAGTAGAAATAATACTACATCACGTAGTTTCATTTAATTGTTAAAATTTCATGTCAGGAACTTTAATTTTCTTCTCTATTTCTCAATTTACTTTGACTATTTTGTACACGATCTTTAATACAATATTTTCTAATGACAAATAATTCATAGATTTCTCTTTTCTCTTCAATTTTGAAAGCAGCTTCTTTTTTAACACGCATATTTACTTCATATACATATATATGTTTGCTTTATACTTGAATTTTTTTTACTATTGTATAATAAAAATATTACGTTTTTAAGAAGTCCTATATTTGTCTAAAATTGTAATGCGTTTAAGAAATTTAAGTTTAAAAAACTTAATTCTCGTAATAAAAAATTAAGATATAAAGTCCCTTAAAGGTTTTCCTTGGAAACATGCAAAAATGTAAAAAGTGAATTATCTCAAATTTCAAATTAAATGTAAAATTCATGATATGCATATAGAATATGAGGTAAACACAAAAAAAACTATTAGTGAGGGTAAAACTCGTAGTAAGAAGATTTCATATACATTAATGCACGTTCTTTAGGCTTATTTTAGTGCTTCTGTTAACTCATTTATAATATTAATATCGTTTTCCACGATTTAAATGTATTGCGAAATATGTCTTTCACAGATGTAAAAAGTTTGTGAATTCTTCAAAAACTATGATATTTAGCATTATTGCTACAGCCTCCCAGTAAATTTTTAGTAAACTTCTGGTAACGCTGTTTTTTCGTAATTTTGATTTTAGCAGTTTTGGAAATGGTGACAACATATTGAAACTTTCTTGCTTAAAATTCTGAAAAGAATATATTCGGAAAAATAATTTGCCTTTCCGAATGATATCAAAAAGAAACCAAATAATACTTCATCATTTTAATTAGCTCCCTCTGAAATTTATGAATAAATTTTATTTAAAGTTAACCATTGAGGTATGTGCGGATTGATATGATTTATAACTAGATCGAATTTAATGTTAATACGCGAACAATTTCTTAGAAAAAGGTAGTGAACATTGTCAATAATATATCTAGAACAATCTTATATGAAATTTTGAAATTTGGGAATATTATTTTTGAATACTTTGCTTTGAATTAATTTGCTTTTTCAAATAACCTCCTTCACAACTTATACAATTTTGAAATAAAATGGAAAAACTCTTTAATTATTTGTGTACACGCTGTGTTTGTGTGCGTGTGTGTTTGTGTGTGTGTGTGTGTGTGCGAGTGCGTGTGTGCGTGCGTGTGTGTGTATGTATAAACTTTCCTATCTTTTCTTACACGTCTTTTCGTTTCTCATCAAATTTCTTAGCTGCGCGAACTTGCTTTTTTCCTTATCTATATATTAACACGTGAAGAGAAAACTTATTACCTCTTTTTAAGCATATTGCGTGCACAAATTAGTAAGAGATTTGGCAAAGTTAAAGTTTATATGGAGATCGAATGCAGAAAGCTAAAATTTATATATAGTATGTGTTACAATTACATTAAATTATATAGTACAACATAATAAAACATTCATTTTTAACGTTCATATTGTTAATGTTAATATCTTAATATTATGTGGTCGAATAGTCACAGAGAGCAGAGATTGTTTCCAAAGAATTTTGAAATATCGGATTGACTAACATCAAATTATCAATTTCATAAGTATTGCAGGGAATTAAGGCAAACAACACACGCTAATATCGCATATGTATACGCTCTTAGCTAACGTAATAAAGCAACATCCATAAAAATTATATAGAAGTAAAACTCTTTGACAAAAGAACCTAACTAAACCTTAATACTTAAAAATTAATGAATTCCGGACGAATTTTGATTACTGGGCGACCACTGGTTTAATCTATTATTTTAATTACGCTCCAAAAATAACCTAAACTCGGTTGTCACACAACCTTGAATTAATAATATATTTGCTTTTATACAACAGATGCGTAGGTTTAACTACTTTTAGTTTAGTTTAACTACCTTACAAAGAATAATTAATTTTCTTTGCTTAATACTTTTTTAATTTTTCGTTTAGTTTATACAAGAATAGGGTCGCCTCTTCGTTTAAATCAATCTGGCAACTACAGAGAGCCACATTGCGTTTACACAAAGCTAGCTTCTCTCTAGGTTATTACTGGAGCAGTAACATATATTAAAATTTACTTTGTCATTTTAATTGTGAGTTTTTCATACAAAATATTCCCACGAATATAGGTGTAAAATTATTACTTCTAACAATTTTAGAGTCGATTAATTGATTACTGAATAACATAACAGTGAATTGTTTTTCGGGCATTTGCAAAAGTAGCTGAAAATATTTAAACTAGTAAATGTTCTATTAAAAGGCGGATATTTCGTGAAACGTGGCCTAATATAGGGATATCAGCCTAACTTCGTTTTTTTAGGCTCGTGTCCATGATTATTACATTCAGATATAGTATTGCATGTCACATATGTATGTTCAAAACAATTCCAGCTAACAGTTTATTGTCCTATACAAGGTATGTTCTGTTATTACAATGTGACTTCAATAAGTGTTAAGTGTGAATAATTTCAATAAATGTTAAGAGATATTGTTTGCATAATTTATATCTATTTCAGTCACATTGTATCATACTATTGTGAGATTTGCAGCAAAGATAATTTGTACTGCATTTAACAACCGTGATGTTGAATTTCTAATATTTTTGATTATTTCAGGTATTTTATCTTTTAGAGATATACTACCTAAATTATGAAAAAAAATTTAAGGTATTTACGCCTAGTCCTTGCTACAACTTTTCCCCAGACTATATGTGAATCCTTCCTACAACCCAGACTATACAC
Organism: Druceiella hillmani; assembly: GCA_039881145.1. Classification (NCBI taxonomy): domain Eukaryota; kingdom Metazoa; phylum Arthropoda; class Insecta; order Lepidoptera; family Hepialidae; genus Druceiella; species Druceiella hillmani. The sequence goes on along the minus strand of JAYKKI010000016.1, from coordinate 12,005,744 downwards.
GAAATTTTTGAAAATTTTTTCGAGTGCTATATATCTATAAAAATAATTTTTGAGTGTTAGCTATTGGGATATGTACGAGTTAATACGCTTTATTGTAGAACAAGTTTCAAATTTCTGCAACAGGCTGTTTCGAAGTGAAGCGGCTGTAACAGACGCACAGACAGACACGTACCTAGGTAATCTTTGAGAGTTTCATTTTTCCTTTTGAGGTAATGAACGCAAGAATAGTACTGAAGATTATGAAGCAGAATAAAGTAAGTGTAGCAAAATGTGACACTTGATGTTGTTTCTTTTACATCCATCCACCGTCATAAGTTTTTTCTTTTTTATAATTTTTTCTTAAAAAATAGACGCACTTGAATAGATCATCATCAACCTTTTTCTCAAAGTTTATAATGTCGAATTTAAAATACATTTTCAGTAGTTTTGCTTCCAGCGAGCACAATTTGTAATTTTTTTATATTGAGCTTTCTTCTTCTGTATTTGATGATTGTAATGGAAAATGGAAATTTTATACACACGTGTAAAGTTTTTAATCCATTTCATGTATATTGTATATACCAGTAATTTTCTTCGCATTTGGTGCAAGAAAAAATACTCATTATGTTACTCTTTTATAGATCTTCAATTTTTTTCCCATGGGCTGCAACCACGCGAGTCAATTTAGTAAAAATGTATTGGGACAATTTCACGCGACGCGAAAATTTTAATAGAAATGTTTTGAGACATAAATAATTATTTCTACGTCTGTTTTATTGATTAGGAAAAGGCATTCGATACAGTCAGATATGCGAAACTGATCAAGAGAGTAGAAAGAGTGGAAATAGATAGTCAGGACAAAGAGCAAATGTAAGAGTGCAACTTTATTATTTGGTGGAAATTTTACGTGAAGTAAGACACGGCTTCATATTTTAATGATCTGTTTAATGTTTATGTCGAATCATATACTCAGAGGGTCTAAAAAAAGTAACTAATGGAAAATTTGCTAATAACATCAGATACGCAGACGACAAAATGTATATTTACGACATATTTATATGCAAAAATAAAAGCGAGCAAAAGAACGTAACCAATTGCGGAATTTGCCATAATCGATAAATTAATCTGAACATTTTGTTTGATCCTAAATAAAAATGTTATTGGAGACGTCGTTACACTGGTATGCGCCACCAGTGCAGGACACTTCGTTAACAACATGTCGTTATCGCATAAGTATCGATAACGATATAAATATGTGTTAGTAACGATGATGTGAGGTAACGATACAAATATGTCATCTTAAGGAAATAAAAGTTTCACACTTTAAAGCAGTTTAATGTTAATAATAATTCTAGAGTAAATATAATAATGATACAAAAACAAATGTTTTACATTTTTCCATAAGTTTCATAATATAGATTGAAAAAAAAGTAACTTAAATCATAATGATATATGTCTAAAATATATATTTGAATAACATATGCGATTAATGAATGAAGAGAAAAAATATAATCAAGTTCTATCAAATGTCATTTCTGAAGACATTTGATTGCATCGTTTTCTATCAATAAGAAGATTTTCCTTCAAGAAATGTTTTAATCGATTTAATGAAAGGCGTAATTGGTATGGAAAATAACGTTCATTCAAATTATTCAACAAAACACCTTAAAGCCAAGTTTACTAAATTTCATGTATTTAATAAATGTATACTGTTTTCCGTGTAATAAGTTAAATATTTTCTGAAATATATTATCAAACACATTAGGAAATGCTAATCTCCTCAACCTATTAAATGGTAAAGTGCAGTTAAGGTATTTCAAAGATTATAAAAATAAGCATCCCCCTTGGAATAAAGAAAATATTTTGTGTTTTTTTTATTATCGTCTATCAATATTCCATCTCTACTCTTAAATTCACTTTCATTATTAGGATATTATCATTTTTTTAAATTTTTTAAGTTGTACCCAAATAACTCCACTTCATTTTCTTTTTTTGTCTTTAACAGTTATCTAGTATGCCTGATAAGCGAGTATGCCTGCCTAAAACCATTTTGGCCAATACGAACCTTAATTTGTTTTGAGAACCTGGTTTATCTTGAAAAAATTGAACCCTTTGGTGTTATATTTAATTAAGTCCTATCTGTTATTTAAACCTTGCCACCCCATCTTCTACTAGTTATTTAAATTTTTGATAATTAAACCCATATTATGATTTTCTTGTGTTAAAAATTAAATATTCTTGTACTTGAGAACATTAGAAATTCACAGAATTTAATTTTCTTAATAAAAATTAAAAATATCCGTTAACCTATTATGTTGCTTTAACTCGATATCGTGGTGAGCAGTTGATAAAGGTACAGATTAAAAAACACCTATGTAAATTTTTTTACTGGAAATGGCATTGTGTACCGCAATGTTATTAGCACTTAAAAGGATCAGAGTTCGAAATTGGTAACATGTGTTTGCATACATTTCTGGAAATCAGTGCTTTTGCATTGTGCGCACGACACTGAATTGTTTTTTTTTTCAAGTTATGTCCATATAGTTTTTATATCCTAATTAAATCATTTAAATCTAGCAAGTATTAATGACTAAATAATATTCAAAGCTTTTAAAATATAAAAAGACGTTTATTTATCAAAATAATAACTAAATGATCACATGTATGTCATTCACATGCAATGTTTAAAAACAATGATAAATTTTATGTATGTAATTAAGCATAATTTTGATACCTTAATTTATCCTGGCATATTAAAAAAAAATATATTTATGAAGTTTATTTATTATTGTCGTTCTCAATAGATTGTAGAATTTATTATCAGTAAATCTGTCGTAATAAATTCGATTTTGATGTGGATATTAGCCATTTAATTTAATTCTTATCTTTTTTTACTTTCGGCATTTAGCCTTTAGCTTTCGAATTTTTTTTAGAATTTATGTTAAATTATTTTATTAAAGTGTCATTTCATTTATTTCTACCCTTGTCGTTTTTTTCAGCCGTATAAACTAATATACAGGCTGTATCCCTATAATTGTATTAAAGTGAATAGCTTCATTATTTATCGGGATCATCGCGCATTTTACGGTTTAATTTTCGTTCAAGAATATAATTACAATGTTGCTTGTACTCGTACATTATATAGATAAAGGTATATCTACAATTAATAGAAAGCGCAGACAGTTTCTTGAACAAAATAGTGAATGTCTTAATTATAACGCTCTGAAACCGACGAAACCTTATTAGCAAACTGTCGTGTTTCCATTAGTCAGTTTGTTTTATCGCACGTAGATAATAAATTACTAAATATTTCAGGATGTACGTAAATATTACTGCTATTTTGTAATAAAGTAACCTAATACTGCTACTTTAGTTCGATATCCTGGTGAAGGGTCGATAAGTGTGTGAACAACATTAATATTTTAGAACATTTTTTGTGAGCGCGATAAGAATTTGTGACTCAAGGGTGCGGAAACGATAAATGAATTTGACACCTCCATGGACATCATGTACCGAGGTGGGAACCTGCAGCATTAAAAATGTTGTTAAATGTCAATATTAGACCAGTTTTCTTTCATTTGGTATCTTGATTCTGCTGGGCACGTTTATCCTATCAAAAAATGTCCAATTGCGTACTAAAATTATGTTTAAATTAATCTCCAAGAATTTTAAAAAAGATCTTACAGACGGTTAATAAACACTTATAGTATATAATTTTTGTTATTTACTAAAAAAAGTGTCATTTTAAATAACTTACAAGTAAAGTAAAAAAAATGATTACCTGTCCATTTATTTGCGACTTCATGAAATCAAAAATTGGGAATGTAAATATAAAATATTTGAGTTGTTCAGTCGTTAGTCCTAGTCAACACACATCTATACTTTTAACATGGCCTACATATGAATACATACGCGCTTACATACACAATGCGTTTTAAATTATTGCTAGCGGTATATACAAGAAATAATGCATATTTTAACACTACACTGTAAAAGAGAATTCGTTCACAAAATTTTAGGTGTGATGACTTTATAATAAGTACAGAAGGTTACACAAACTAAATAAAACACCAGTATTTTATCAGTTGAAAACCTTAAGCATGTTGTTTTATGTATGTATATATGTGTATATGATATGTACATGAACGTGTATATGTATATATGGATGTGTGTGTGTGTGTGTGCGGGTGGGAGTCCGTGCGTGCGTGCTTGCGTGTGTTCATGCGTGCGTGCGTGCGTGCATCTGTGTGTATATATATATATATATATATATATAGACATGAGACCATAACGCAATATAAGATGGTTTAATTACATTTTGTATAAACTTTGAAATGTATTGCGACAGAGTTGTTTATTATTGTTTATTATTGATGTATGTTGTAAATTAAAATAATACGATTATTTATATACGATTATAAGTTTAATGATTATAAAGTACAATTACAAGTTTAATGATTGTCGAAAACATGATGTAGATATGTATATGTAGACAAAGAGTATTAAAACTTTATGAAGTTTTAAAGTTGTTTTAAAGATAAATTCTGTTTTTAATCTTGACCTTCTCATCGATGATGTTGTATATATATACCATTGCACAACCGCTTTTTCTGCGCCAACAGTTATAAATACGTTATGACAACGAAGCCGAGATAACGTTATAAAAACAAAATTCAATACTTCTTTTAACTTTACTGATTATTACAAATATTTAATTGTCCTTATTACTATTGAATTTTAGCATAACATGTCACAATTGCACAATAAAAATATATTTATATTATTCCTAAGTTAATTTGTAAAGATTAAAAAAAAATTATTTAAAAAATTATATTTGAATACAATTTGGTAATGATTTTCTTTTACTTTTACTAGTAGCATAGATAGGATTTATACATATTCCAAATAATAAAAGATGACATTTTTGCATGTTAAAGTCATTGAGAGACAATCGTTCGTTATAGGGCATAAATTAAAATTAATTTGCACATAATGAAGTTGAGACAATTAAGTTATCTCGATTGTACCGATTTTGAAATGTTCGTGACACATAAACTTAGTGTAATACCATTGTATTTCTCATTATAATTGCCATTTGTTAATAAATTTATTTTTGAATAATTTTTTTCATTACTGTGCAAAAATGCCGAGTATTCTAAGTACAACAAATTCTAAGACATGACAATGCCAAAATTTGTATACTGAAAGGAATGGAGGACTTTTTTTTTTGGAGATTTGGTTAAAAAGTATTAAAATAAGGCATAGATCTCGACAAGGCTAAATGCATGGACGCACATAGACGGTCTCGGGACTGAAGACATAATTTCGTTTAATTGTAATAGATGGCGCAGATGAAATGAAGTCGTTATTCCTAATTAGCTTAATATATTTTTGAACTTATCTTGATATTTAGATAAATCGTATTACTTTAATTATTTTACACATGTGAATTGAATGTATAGAACTGTTGAAGATTTTATCTCGAATTTAGTATAGATAGTGATGTCTCTGGGGGTGTAAGTCAGTTTTTATTTATATGAAATTAATGTGGATCTTCATCATCCAATGAGCTAATTCATTGGACATTATCTTCATATTCGGCAATCTGTTTGATATCTCTTCTTTGATTTATATACAGTTTGAATATTAATCAGCCATCTCTTTCATTGAAACTCATTTTGTGAATTTCTAAATATCCATTAATTCCTGGACTATCATTATGGACTATAAAATTATTCGAGTCTTTCATCTTTTCTCATCTAATATAACTGAATTATATAAAAATGTTTTTCAAATTCGAATAGTAAAAGTAAGATCGAAAAAATTTGTATTCAAGTTGTAAACTGGGGCTTTGTTCATAGAGGTCGGCTAACATGTTACCAAAAGCATCTTTACATATTTACATATCATATTTGTGCTGTTTTTGCTTATGTTTGAATGTCAGACTGTGTCTCTTTGTCCGTTCAAGTATATGATAATTGGGCATTTCCATGTCATAGTATATAAAACTTGTTTATTTAAACTAAAGTTCTTCATTATTTAAAGGATTTAAATAATATTTATATATCATGGCACTTTTTACTTCTGCATTTTTTACTTCATATTAATTCTTGGGTATAAAGTAAGGTATAGATCCTATCCCTTATTTTTGTTATGTACTTTACGTGCTGTATCCAAACTTGTAGTTTTATTTACAACAAAATTAATTTTGAATGTTGTTTACATTTTTGAAACTGATAATAATAAATCCTAGATTACTAAGTAGTTTATAGACTAGACTAGATTATTAGACTAGATTACTAGTAGTTTATATATATAAACAAAATTTAGCAGCGCTGTTAGTTTAGTTCTATTTCATAAGATTTTGTTTATGTTACGTTCTCACCAAAAGAAAGAAATTGAATCGCTAGACGAACGAAATGATTCAATATATATCGTTTTATGTGTGTGAACTGCCAGGCAGTCGGTAATCTATTTCTTCCATTTTTAGCTAGACTAGCAATCACAAGACTTACAATATCGCACAACTTTGAACAAAGGTTTGTTTCTGATAAGAAATTATTGCATTGATCACATTTTATTAACGAATGACCTATATCACAATGCAAATAATCAAATCGCTTTGGTAGTGAATACAATATTGCACGGCTTTGAAATAATTGTCTTAAATAATATATCTCACTTTTAAAGGGATTGGTTACTTAATAGGAAGTTTAATTACACGCTGATATATTATATTCTACCCAGAGCATCCGCTGCGAATAAAGTAACTGTTTATAATATTAAAACTATTAGGCTAATGCTAACATATTTTATAAGCCTTAAATTTGAGCAACAAATAGAGAGAATGATAAAGACAAACAGTGATCGGCATAAAATTGAAACGTACAGATGTTTTCATTCGTATGAACATCAAATCGCACTAATTAATTTATATAATAATATTCCTCCACCGTGAAGTTTGATTTTGAAATTTGATATAGATTTATAATAATGCACAAAATAATATATGGAAAAAACATATTTTCGATAATACATATTTGAGATCTATAAATAATAATAAATAAAAGATATAAATATAATAAATAAAAGGTATAATATAATATAATAAATAAAAGGTATAAATAATAATAAATAAAAGGTAATAATAAATAATAGATAAAAGGTCATTTTGCCGTGGTTTCTCCACCCGAGTGTGCTGCGTGATAATGAAGCCGTAGTATGCCTGTCCAGATAGTATGACATACTCACGAACAAAGAAGTTTATGTGAAGCATTAAAATAAAATTAAGTTTACATTGTGTGGTTTAGATATTACAATTTTTATCTAGATAATTATTGTCGATTTATATTTTTGAAGTTTTTTTAAATTCAATTTACTTTAATATACTAACCAGGCATCTAACCATTAAAGCCATATAAATACCACACTCATTTTTAAAGATTGTAAACTTTTCTGACGCAGAAGCAGACTTGGTCAGAAAATGATGAATTAGATTAAGACTAGATCAAAGATCGCTGTTAAAAGACCAGTTCCGAAATTTAACCGTTAAGTGATCGACTAATAACTTTTATAAACAGGAATTATGAAAACCACTTAGAGCTTAATGCGAATATAAAACTATAAAATTTTCAGGAAATTCTGATAGGAAAGTTAATAACTTACAAATTTTTAATCATGTTTCCAAATTCTATAAAGGAGAAATTAAGGCTTTGGCTCTTATAAGAGAGCTCTATCGAGCTCAAACTCGATGGATTTACTGAGAGAAGTCTACGACCACTTCCCTCCTCCTTCGGTATACCAACTGGTGGTGTCATGTGATTCCATTTTCATCAGATTAACATAGTTCACAAAGTTTGAAATCTATACGATAAATTGAAGGAGATGAAAATAGACTTGCTAGATTTGTTTGCATACATGTAAAAGTGAAGCTTCTTAAACATGTCAAAAATATATTTAATGACACACTGTACATTGCTTTATGGTTTATAATATCGGTAATACAAATGTTCAGAATGTGACACATTTTTTTACTATACTCTGTCGGAAAATAAACAGTTTTACAGTTTTCTATTTGATTTCATGAATGCTGATTTTATCACGATTGACATATGAAAAATGAGATACCAATGTCATTTAAAGTTTGTAACATCATGAACTTCTTAATTGTTTGTTTTTTCTCAGATAATAGGAAATGATTTTATTATACACAATATAACACTAATTACGTATATGCGACGATTTTGCACTTGGTGAGTGGATATTGATCAATGTATAAATTTCCTTCCTGTTCGTAAACGATAATTGAAATTTGGGTTGGAAATATTGTGGCAATTCAAAAAAAATTATGTTAATTGCTTTTAATTAGATTTTACTGACTGTATTAAAATAATACAAAATAATTACAAATATGTCATGATTTTGAACTTGATCAGTGAAAATTAATCAATATATAATTTTCTTTCTCTTTGCAAAGGATAATTTAATATTAAGTGGGAATGCCATTGTTAGGGGGTCAAACTTTTTTTTGTAAATTAGTTTTATTAAGAGGATAGATGTGAGAAAAAATAAAGAGCTAGATCACTGGATGAGTGGCGGGCGTGGCGCTTGTCGCTGCTATCAGCGTGCAAGACTATTTCGTTGTACGTGCATGATACAATCTGTTTCAAAACGGTATAGAATCAATCCACTGTTTCCATGCATGTATCGTAAGAAGTTCATGTAACTAAGTTTTGAAGAGGAATTTTGACACAAATAGATGACTATCCACGATAAGTTACGTTACGACCAGGTAGTGTTCGTCAACATTGAAATGTTTTTTTATTTATTTGCAATTACATAGTGAGCACAATTGGTTTGACTGATTTTATTATAACATGTATGTAACATATCTATACGTATAAAATGTCGTTAGAATCCGTATCTGTGTATCAAATAATTTAAAAAAAAAATTTTTTCTTGTAATGCTGTCACTCGAGACCTCACGGTGAAGGTCTTAATAAATTTTTTTTCAAAACGTACAAACAGCCCGTCGGTCTTGCTGGGCTTGTCATTCAGTTATTCTTTTGCCAATGAACGAGATTATTGACGTGGATGAGCCAAGATTTTCTGATTGTCATTAGATATTCGGGTTCGCGCATGTAAAAAATTGTTCAATGAGATAGAATAATGGAAATCAAACTCGATGTTTCCAGCTCTAGTATTAGTTAGTGTTATTATCCCGGTCATCAGGCCATCTAATTTGTGGGTGTGAGAAATACTCATTAAAATTGAACATTGGGGTTTGAATTGGAGATTTTAGATGTAATGTAGGCTAAGGTATTATCATCTCGGTCATTATAAGACTCCGGAGTTTGCACTGTAAGGACTGTCCAATAAATCTAAATATTGGAGCCCAAACTCAATGTTTTTAGCTGAAATATAGAAAGTATATACAGCCACATTATGTTCAAATCATTATACGATGAGTCTGAGAAAGTTTTGTGACGCGAAGTATCCAAAGGCTACTAAATTAGAATGAAAAATATTTTCATAGAAATATTATAAAATGTAAGTCATTTTCTTTGGGTTAACTCTGCCTAAGCGGCTTTGTTTTGTTGTATGCCACGTCAAACAAAGAAATTATGCGAATGTTAACGATGTTTTCGTTAAATTGAAGCGAGCGTGCTATGCCACAACCAACCCGTTTGATCTCGTCCAGGCAAATGACGAGGGCATAGATTAAGTGTAGTTGGGAAAGCTGAAGCCAAGAATTTTGAACGTAAAGCTGATTAGGAATTTGTCCCGTTTGTAAGGTATGCAATAGAGTAAGTACACTCAGTGAACAACCAAAGTTGCTAAATGCATTTAATTTATTTTATGTGTCGCTGAATATCGACACATAAATAGATTGTTTGATTGATTCTGTTTTATGTTATTAAAAAAAACACAAAAACACACAAAAAACTCACATTTTTAGATTTCTAATCGGTAAGTATTGTTTGAAGTATTAAGACTTATTGCCAAATAAATAACAATATATTTTGAAACTCTGCCAATGTGGAAATCTACACAGTAATAACCATGATTTACAATGCAAAAATGGGTTGGGTTTTAAAGAGAAATTGAGTGGTTGAAATTGTGATTCCGTAAAGAATAGAATGAGTCCAGTTACAGAGTTTGCGAGAATCATTTTGTAATTTAAGGTTTTAGTACTAGTTTACCTAACAAATGAATGAAGACCCGACTCGAAATTTGCTGGAGTTAAACGAAGATGAAATAAAGCTATTTTTATATTATTGCAAGGAAGTATAAATCCTAACGCGCGTGCATTAGTCCGCGCACATTTTTTTAAATACAATCAGTAAAATTTTTCTTTCATTATTCACAACCTAAAGCATTACATTTATTATAAATTATTCATAGCTTATGTGGGTTTTGAACTTGTGCTCAGGTAATTATATTTTTTACGTGCTAAGTAGTATAACCTTCATATTAAGTGTATATAAACTAGTGATGCAATGGATTGTAATTTGACATAATATCAAAAACAGGTTTATAAACAGATATCTCCACTTCACGAAACTCGTTTCAATGCAAGTGCTAACCATTTTGCCAATATAAAGAATGTATATTTCACTACACATTCTCATTTTTAATTTTAACGACAACTTATATAACTAATATGAGATAAATTATATGTATTATACGTTAGTTATCCAGTATCCGGAATTACTTGAAAATGTGAAGACAGTAACAAGAGTATTTATTGCATATCAAATATGAATATCACTTACAAATATATGTATATTTAAATGTGATATATATTTGTGAATTGTTTATGATTACAGAAGAAGGATACTTCCAGAAAATAGCTGAGACCCAAATTAAGAAGTGTACAAAAACCTAAACAGTATAGTATCTCAGTAAGTACAAAAATGTCTATAGTAAAATATATGTTGAAATTTATTTTACCAAATGACTTTTACACTTAATTTGATCATCAATTAAGAAATTATTTTAAAAAAAATCGGTAATGCTAAAGCGATAAAATTAAATTAAAAAAGAGTGGCCTCAAAAATTACTTGAGCATAATTTTCTGTGTATACGTGTTCAAAAATCCACTTTCTTTAAAATTTGACATAGACATGTTTTGTAGCACTGAATTTATCAAAAATACTTTATTAGAGCAAATTTGTAAACAGGTACTAAAAATAATTTAAAAATCCGTTGTTTCTAAAAGTTGGTTTTACGTATAATAATGACGTAGAGCCCGTTGTTTAACAGCATTGAAATTTAATTTTTTGTTGCCCGGCATTACGTAAGAAAACGAATATTACTATTATATAAATTAATAATATAATTTCAGGTAGAAATATAGACAAATATTTTCTGTGTCATTAACTTATAATATTGATTTTTAGATTTTCAATATTGATTTAACATCGAAATAGAATATTTAAAATTATCAACTGCTCGAAGTAGAATATTTAAAATGATTAACTCTTCTTTTCAATTATTGTAAGTTTTTATTCAATTATTGCTTCATGGATCTTTTTAAACTTCTCTTTCTGGACTATACAGAGGGAGTGACTAGGCTCAATGAGGCATAATATCTTTGTTGCATTTATTACCTCAATGGTTATTACATAAGTTCTTCAACGAAAAGCTGGATTATTTTTTAAGACATACATAAAATAAAATATTATCGTATATACAACCTAGTCTGCAACTCAGTCTCTGTAAATTATGACAATATATTTAAACAGATAAGCCGTGAATCGTGAGCCAGGTTTTTAACTTAATAATCAAACTACGGTACGACCCGTACAGCTGTTATGTCAGACGACGTAAATCATGTAAATATTTATATGTATGTAATAGCCTATTCGTTATGAGCTAAAATTTGCTTATTTATTAGGACTGGCATTTAAATATTTTTTTAATCTATATTACATTAGTCATCTGGACACAACTCTTTGAAATGTTACATTGGTTATAGCAATGCATCAAAGCTACTTACTTTCATCAATGTTACATGTTCACAATATCCTTTGTGCCACCATGCGATGACCTCAATTAATGAACACTTATTTAGGTTAGCTATAAATGGAAATTCAAATATAGTCACAGTTAATTAGCTCAGCGGACGTGCTTCATCCGATACTTCTGAGGGTCATTTTATTGTAAATAAGGATAAGCTGTATATCACATGTTTAACACTTTGAGGTATAATTAAGTTACTTTAAATAATCATATTAGTGTAGGATTATGAGTATAATATTTGTTTTTAAAATCCCGTCAAACAATTCTCAAAGTAAAATAGTGAACGTTCCGAATATGGAGTTCACCACAATTTACGGATTAAATAAAGCAAGAACAGCCATCAAAATATGCTGAACCACGTAAAAGTAGAATATATGAATATATCATTTGCTAAATCAGACGTCTCTTATTAAATTCGTCGTTGTGGGGGTGTTGGATTGATCATAGGCATACGAACGTCAACGGCAAGACGCACCACTGAGTTCCGACCTCGATTTCCGTCTGCTCCTCTAGCTGGGTTTTACTGATATTCTGCTTGGTTGTAAGAGATTGCTTTCGTAGCAATAAGATCCACCGTATTTATTCTTTGTGTACATTCAATTCTTTAAATGAATGAATAAATTATATCATCCTCATGGTATGCCGGGTTGAACGTAGGCTAATGCCTTACGATTGCACGTTGCACCACGGGGTCCCAAGTTCGATTCCTGATCACTCCTCGTGCGGGACTGGAGTTCTTATTAGCTCTAAGAGATTTCTCTCATAGTAATAAGTCCATTATACGAAATGTGTAAATTAATTAAATTATTTTATTTGAAATTTTAAAATTAATTTATTTTAATGCAATTAGGCATCGGGAGGTTTAGGGCATATCCTTAAGTTATGTAGGCAATATGTTTCTAACTACATAATTAACTAATTCAAAATAAATGAAAGTTTCAATTTCAAATATATCTAATTTTACATAATGTTTTCTTTTACAGCTCACGTTTGGATGTAGTCTTACTGTACTTTCTTTACATTAAACTGACTTTACACACTAAAACCACGAGAGGCAGACTAATCATATAATCAGAATAAATGTAATGAATTTTTTTCTCTATGACTTAAAGTTACCATCCGAAATTCTATCTACCACTAGTACCCGATTCCTGTCACCATTAAGGGACTGTGTAAACTGTAGTTCACCTAAATCAAATGGATTCTTAAAGAAATCAATATATTCGAAATGTTAATGGCTGGGAAGTTCGTCAGATTCCATTTTGTACAGATTATGTTAACTAACGATATCGGGCTTTTAATATTTGGCTGTCAAATATTGATACTTGTCTTAATTATCACTTTGTGGGGACTGGTTGAGCTTTAGAAGTTAATTAAGTCTTAAAAAGACCGACGAACGAACGCCGAACACACGCACTTTCGCTACATAGTTGTTGTTTATTGACAAAGGAAATTTTCAAATTTTAAGCAACCTAATTGAAAAATATGAATAGAGTTTTATGTTATGTTACAGTAATGAAATGAAATATAATTGTTATCAGAATTGTGATAGAATACCGCTTTCAATTTTCTTTTAATGATTGAAAGTTTTTAACTTTTTGATGTGATTTGTGATTTCTTTTCAAAGTAACTATATCAGTTTATATCGCGAAAAGTTAAAACTCGAAATAAAGTTGCAATTAATTATAAGTTTGTTCTCGTGGCGTTGAATTAAGACAGTGTATATCTGCAAAGTGATTAAACAATTTTCGTATTTAAAACTTGGATTATACACGGTTTGTTTAATCCAAGTTTTCAAAACGAATTATATGAAAATGGTGATAAACGGTCTTTTATATATTTTAATTATTTACTTCTATTAACAAGCGTAGTTGCAAAAATATGTGTAAGATTTTTAAGAGTAATCATTATAATTAGAACATATCAGCATAAAAGTTTTTGTAAAATTTTACATTAAACCAAAATTATGAAAAAAAAAAGTTTTTAAATAGAGTACGGCCATCGACGTCATGCCGAACCACTTAAAAATAGAATATATGAGTATATTATTTGCTAAATCAGACGTCTCATTAAATTCGTCGTCTTGGGGTATTGGCTTGATCATAGGCATACGAACGTCGACGTCAGGGCGCACCGCTGAGTTCCGAGCTCTATTCCCGTCTACTCTTCTAGCTGGGTTTAGCTGATGTTCTGTTTGGTTGTAAGATATTGCTCTCGTAGCAATAATTCCACCTTATTTATTGTTTGTGTACATTAAAATCTCTAAATGAATGAATAAATTATATGGTATGTCGGGTTGAACTTTGGGTTATGCCTTACGATTGCATGATGCACCAGAGGGTCCCAGGTTCGATTTCTGGTCGGTCCTCGTGCGCGGTTGGTCTGGTGTTTTAGTTAGCTGTAAAAAATTGTTCTCATATTAATAAGTCCATCATACGAATTATGTAAATTAAAGTCTGTAAATAAATAAATAAATTTAATAAATTATATTATACATTTATTATAATACAATTATGCATTCTGCCAATGCATTCTGCAATGCGTATCCCTAAGTTTTATAGGTAATGCTTACATAATATTTTCTCAAATAGAATAAAGTTAGATTAAATCAAATAATCTTCTATCGACCATTTTTAATCACGTTAAAATGAAAGTCAATGGATAACGTAAAGTAATGTTCCTTTGGAGGACGGAATTGTGGAAGGAATTCTTCAAGTTTCGTAACGTCAACTTTGTCAATAACTTCAATTTTGATGTTACTATTGAACTATCTCATAGCTTTCGGAAAGTTTGCAAAATTAACTATGTTACGACTGTGACTAACAATAAGACAACAACATTTTTCTTTACCAATTCTTTCCCGCTGAACTTCCTTATTGTGATTACCTTCATTGAAAATGTGTTTTTCACCTTTTTCATTGTTCTTGTGAATATTTTATTAGCTGTCTGTTTTAGAAGTTCTGTTTTTTTAGAAAATAAGCAAATTGTTCCGTTCCTTTTTTTTTTTCGAAATTATTCCATTGTAAGTTTACATTGACAATTGTTTGAAGTAAAAGATAAAAAATTACTGGGAAGAAAAGAATGAGTATTATTACGCACATTAAATGTATTCAAAATATTTTTTTTGTTTTTTACCAATAAAAACTTGCGTCGTTTCTTCTTCTTTTCTTTTCTCTCTAAATACTTATTTGAATTTTCCCTCCCTTTCGCACAATGAGTTTTTGGTTATATTTATTCATTTGTTTTACTGACATACTTATTTTCTTAATATTACTTTTAATCCTTCTAAATATTACTTTTAATCCTTGAACATCCCTTTCTTTAGTGTAATCCTTGTGTTGCTCGTTTCTGTACATTAGTTTTATTTTGGTTTAGAGACCTATGATTTAAAAAAATTAGAGCAATGTACATTTATTTGCTTATCGTTTTTGGTATTATTTTTTGTGATAGACAAGATATGCGTCCAATGTTCATTAAGTTTGGAATCCTGAATCGAATCCATTTACGAAAAATAATAAATTACTGCCTTTACATTTTTACCAAGGCACGTGTTGATTTGCTTATTCACACCGCCCAGCAAAACCTCTTTCTCAACTTTTAATCTATTTTCCTCAAAAAAATTAAAAGTAGATGAAACTTTTTTTAACTTAATGCATTGTATACCGCGTTGAAAAGAAACGAGTAAAAAGCAAATAAAATAAAAAAAAATATTGATTTATTTTTTATTCCCCTAAATATATTTTCATTTTCCTCGCAACTTGATTGATAGTAAATGAAATCAAGGGGAATGAAAAATTCATGTAACAACAGGAAATGAATAAAAATTTCATTTTAATATGAAAAAAAAATGATCGGATAAAATTTTCTTCTTATTCTTAAAATTAAAAAGAACTCTTTTTAGTAATTGAGTTTACTTATCTAGATTTGAAGTATTTGGGGAATGAACAGTTTTGTAAAAACTCCGTCCAATGCAAAAGCAGCAATTTTTTTCAAGTGCACAGAGTGCATGCTCCCTCGGCGGGTATTAACGAAGACTGTCGGGAATGCGGAATATTCGCTGTAGATAACGGTTGCGGTGAGCAGGGTGAGTTGCCGAGATTACAACGCATTTTGGCATGTGTCGGGGGTAATGAGTGAAATAAAATTACAGTTTATAAATTTGGGTTATAAGCCTCCAGGTTACTTATAAAGTCATAAAATTGTATATAAAGATTCAGACATTATTAATAACATTAAAACGAGAGAACTTTGATTTTATTATTTAGAACTAAAGCATTAGAGTAGTAGGGACAAATTTTAAAACCACCAAGAAAAATCTAATGGAATGAAAATAAATACAAGTTTTTCCTTAAATAAAATCAAATAGCGAAACTTTCATGAAATCATCTTAAATGTGATACGATACGACAATTATTTTTTTAAAATTTAAACACACTTAAAGGAATAAATAAATTTTCTTTTGCAGCCACATGCACTTAAACACATAAGAGTATCATAATATTCCGAATTTGTAAAGCGTTCAGTAAATATTATAACAATTAATAAAACAAAGATTGTAAGAAAAACACATCATAACGAATTTTTGCAATTAATTTTAACCAAAATATAAAAACAAAGAAATTTCATTTCAGAATAAAAATTTTAATAAATCGTGAGTATATAGTAAAATTTAAAACGCAAATTTTATTTAATTATGAAAACGTGCGAACAGGCTACCACTCATTTCACCTCCAACCACAATACCTAAGCCGATACCCCTCTTTCGATTTTCCAATCCGTTTGATGCCCGCAACTACCTGCCCGTTCGCGCGTGACCGCGCGGCAGTGTTCCAATGCGTGACTTTTGTTAATGAGTTTTTGAGTTACGGCGTGTTTGAACAACAAAATTTTGCAGTTTACATAATTTTCAGTAGTGTACATAATTTTTTCACAGCTACCATTTCCTCATATATTGTTTTAATGTGTCTTGAAAGACCCCGACAATGTGGAATAACAAAGTACCTGGGATAACCAATTAAAATTCATAAATGTAATTGTATTAATTTATATAGGACAATATACTTTTTCTTTGTTATTTTTGTTCATTTGAATAATACTGGACATATTTTTTTGTTTTGTAAATATCTCGTTATTGGTTCAAATCACCGTTATGAATGTATTCATATTTATGTAAGTATCAAGTATTCCATATTAATTTTGATAATCACCCAAAGTATCTACTTGTAAAACTTCATATACTTGTCGAAAGAGACAGGTGGATTGATATGACCAATATAACCAAATTATAAGAGTCAACTCTTTTAATAAGGAATCGTATACATTGGACGATTTATTAAATAATAACTGAGTACAACAAGGTTAATTTAATATAACGTAATTTTATTACATTATACAATAACAATTTTTCGCAAGATGAAATTTCTAATAACCCTGTGTACACTAGATACGTCATAAGACGGATCAGCAAACTTTATCAATCTCCAGACTTTATTTCAAGGATTTCTCATGTGAGACGCAAAAATAAGGATATGAAGTTTATCTCAAATTCTTCAGTTAACCTTATCGCGGAGTAATGGTTACGTACAGAGACAATTTCGGTGAAAAAAATATACTTCATTACAGAATTATTTCCAGATTGAACGAGAGGCGATGTAGGCCTAGCGTTCTCGTGAAGCCATAACATATCACCGGAATCTTAAAATTCTCGTAGCGTTTTTATTGCCCATTAGTAGAAGTGTATAACAGTACATTAAACAATTACCGGTTCGTATAATATTTGCAGTAAATCATAACTTAATTTTAAAAAGTGTTCGGTACGGGCGTCCTGAATGAAAGCTATACTAATTATATATTATTTCCAGGATTTCGCACCATAGAATGAAAAAAGGGAACCTATATCACGCTGTTTTCCGTCTGTCTGTTACTGAAAAATTGGACTTATCAAATACTAAGCTCAACGGTCTCATAAAAATTCTTTGTATATTTGGGAAGATTCAAGCTCTTTGCACATTTGAGAAATCTATCTGTTAAGATTTAAGATAATATAATTTAATTTTACGGAAAGCAAAAGACGCGAGTCTTACGCGCACTTGACTTTCTCTTATTTCAATTTGATTGATAAAATATCACTTAAGATGAAAATGTTTATGGTTCGATATTTTTTATACTATATTTCCCTTTAATTTTCCTGATTTTAATATTAAGAAGCATACTTTCTAAGCATAATTTTTATTTCCATAATTCTTCTGGTTACCATTAAAAAGTGTTTTTATATAAACATTTGATCTTGATTTGTAATAACTTACTATATTTTATAAAGACGAGTCGTTTGACGGCCGGTCGTTACCATCAGATAATTCGGGGTTATCACACATGAAATCATATTTCCCTGATAGGTATGTGTAGGTTTTCAATCATTTTAAAGTTCTGTAGCTCAAAAGGAAAAAGAAAGCCTTATAGGATTACTTCGTTGTTTATCTCTCGGTCCGTCAAGAATACTTTTCTCAGGTAAAATACTTAGGTCTGCAGTCCTTTAGAGCTCTAAGTAAATCAAGCTTCTAAGTCAACGCAATCAAGGAGAACCCTAAAGATACTACAATTTATGCCTCATATTCTGATACTCGTAAATTAATCAAAAGCTAGAAAACAAATAAGCTAGCTAAAAACAGAAAATTTCTCGTTGATCTAGAATCATGAAATTTGGTAAGAAGCAAGATCTCATAGCGCAAGTAAAGAAAAAAAAATCCGAAAATTGTTAATTTGCGTTTACATCACATACACATATTTTTTTTAATATGCGTCTATGAAATATATAGTAGGTAATATATTTTCGTACTAAAACAGAACATTTTAGAAATAGTTTAATAAGATATTATGTACCATTAAATATTTACAAATGCGTAAATGTGTACGGACCCTAGTAGTGCGAGTTTCGCTCGTGGTTGACAAGTTTTTTATTTAAAAACATTTAACATACGAGTCTCTATATGAAGTGCAAATTAACAATTAACCATTCTACAAAAAAGGGATCTTCTAATTAAAATTGTTTCAGTCAAGTTAAAACAAAAATTCTGCAAATATAGATAACTTCGAAATCCTGTTTGATACCTTTTCCCAAAGGCTTTTCACCGCTTCTACTGTCAAACGTTATCTAAAAGAAATAAATAAAGTTAAAAATATATTATAGAACACTAAGTTTAAAACCTCACTAACCACCAAAGTGATTTCGCCAAAAAGTTCACATAATGAATTCGTCATAAATTCAAACTCGAAGTGTATGTGAGAAATCTCAAACTTTCCAACTGGATATGATTGATTCAGAACTTAAACGATCTGGAAGCGAGGAAGGTTGCTGAAGTACATTTGTGAGAACAATAACATACTTAGTTTGAATAACTGAATCAATCAATTGTGTATTATTGATTCAGTTATTCAAACTAAGTGTGTTATTGTTCTCACAAATGTACTTCAGCATCTTTCCTCGCTCCCATATCGTTTAAGTTCAGTCGATCACGCTTATAGTTTTTTCAGTGCATAACGACTTGGCTGTGGATTAGAGCTTTTGTACGACTGCCTTATCGCTGTTTCGAAAATTGTATCACCAATTATAAATTAATTTAACAATTTCTGTGTGGCATACAAACTGATGAACTAAATAAGTGCCGATAGTATCACAAAATTTAATCTCGACCGCGTCCGGTTGCTATGTGGCAAACATTTCTTATACCATATGAGCTAGGATTTTGACACATACCTATCAACAATTTTAAGTGAAAAAAATCAATTTCCTTTACATAACATTTTCTAATCAATTATATTGTATTTTTAAGGACTACCTAAACACAAGGCACATAGTTAGGGAAAGTTTTTAAAAAACAATAAAGCAAACATACGCATTTAAGAGTCTGGAAGCATTTCGATAAATAATTTGTCTATTACAGCAATATCAACGCTTTGATAATTTATAATGGGTTTTAGCATTACATCTTGCTCTCATGAAGAGTTTGAATTATTTTTGAACATGAAACACTCCAGTGTTCGAAACAAGACTGGAATGATCGTTATACAAAAATGGTAAATTTTATTAAATTAATATGATAATATCCAAATCAAACCTGCATACATTCACTGAAAATAGTTTGAATTAATACTTTGACTTCAGTTGAGTATAAAATAATTGCAATAAAAGTCATCAGAAAACATTTTAAAATAATGTTCATAAACAGAGCTCGTCAAATTATTTACTTGGTTTTGTCTCATATATCAAGCTTCAAAATGACGTGAGCAGGCACATAAAAGTATTAAGGAAACGGTTTTCTCAAAAAGGGTTCTAAGGATTGTCTTAAAATCTTGCATATTAATGGTATTTTACAAGTTGAATTAAAAAAAAAGATGTTTTCTACGAAAATGTTGTTAGTTTACGTTTTAGTTACGATTTATGAAAAATGAAGTAATTTCTATAGAGAGAGCGAAACGTGGGGTTGAGGGGTACTTTTATGTTTACTTTTTTATAGTCCAACCAACAATACTTGGTAAACCAGCTTATAAAATAAACAATGAAATTTATTGTGACATTAAAAAAATGTGTACACAGACCTGCGACTAGAATGTAATTGTACAGTGTCTGTATCCTCGTCTAACTATAGTATTGCTCCGGTGAGGAATCTATTAATGTCTATTATTCTGCATTGCATGGCTGACACACACACGTATATATATATATATATATATATATATATATATATATATAACGGGTCTATTATTCATATAGTTTATACTTTGCATCACATACAGTTTGTTTTCATTGTAATATAGTAGTGATTTTTCAGAACCGGTTTTGAATTTTTATATAGTTGCCTAATATTTTTTTTTCGGTTTTACACATATATTCATGTGTTTGAACAATAGATAAATTCATTCTTACAATCTGAATACAATTGTAGTTCAAATTCCTAATATATTGGATTTAAAATAGTTTTAAAATATTCCTCGCCTTCCATAACTTGCATAATTTTGAAATGAGCCTGATGATTTAAAAAAGAATCGTCAACATATTCGTCCAAGTTTCCCAATCTATCTGAGTGACTTGAGTATGCAGCTATAATTTTCTTTTTAAGAAATATATGCTCTCCTCCTAAAATCAAAATATTCTACTAGAATTTACTTATATATTTGTATTGAAATTGAATGAAGAAAATATATTTTTACTTTATAGTTTTTATAGCTGTGTTTGATTAAAGATGAGACTTAAGTAATTTTAAACAAGTATTACATTCCAACAATAAAAGTTGCAATGTTATGTTTTAGAAGGGTAATACGTAAATAATTTCTTTAAATATTAAATTAGAGGCGATTATACCCCGTTCTTTGTAGTTGTTTTTTTTAGTTTAGAACCTCTTAACAACAATGATAGTAAATTAAATTTTATAAACTGAATATTGCGTCGTAATAGCGCAATTTTGTGGGTTCGTAAAACTTCTACAAAGTGACTGAATAGCTAATATTTCTCCCTTTTCTATAAGATTATTCATACGAGTTTCTATCAAGTTTAGGAGATGACGAATGGTCGTGTTTAGTTTGTAACGGCATGGAATAAAGCCTATCTATTATTAATAAAGCCAATTGGAACCATACACATGATATATATATATATATATATATATATATATATATATATATATATATATATATATATATATATATATCATACCAACAATAGCAAAAACATATAGTTACCCGTTTTTGACATTTCGCGTATAATATTTTAGACTGTGTGTGTTGAATATCTGTGATTAAATATGACATAAATGTTATCAGGCTTTAATAAAGTTTGGGTCAATAACGGCTGGTCCCGTCCAGATTGATATGTATGACGTATTGAACTCGAGAAGGTGAACTCAAAATAAGTTGGACGTATTTAACTAAGAAGTTCACTTGGCGAAAAATTTCAGTACTTTATTAGTTGAACTGAAAAAATAGTATTTTAGTAGTATTTTTTCAGTACTTTATTTATATTTAAATTACGTAAAAAAGTGCTTTACTTTGATGAAATTATGAAATAAAAAATAATACTTTAACGTCATAAATAAATTACTACAAAATATAAACGACAAAATATAAATTACTGTTAATCATATTAATTTTTCCATAAAAAAATCATTCTACTCAATAGACATCACAGCAAGTTCTTATATATTTCGTATTGTGTCTGCAAATATTTAAATATATTTCCACTTTCATTCTTTAAAGTATACACTGAATTAAATCATGAACGTAAAACAATCTTCATATAAATCCACCAAGCCACAGACGTCTTTTAAAAGTAAAATGCAACTAAATTACAAAACTTCAGGTATACATGTCTAATTCTATTATACAGAAATTTAATCTTTACACGCTTATCCTAATCTAAATGTTGAAGCTTTCGTTGTCAGTCTACGTAATCCGCGATCAAGTTCAATACCCTTCATTATATATAAATACACATGAATGAGAATTTCGTATGCAGCGTGAAGTTACCGATTATTGTCGTTATGAAAGTTTGTCGTTACTGCTACCTTTTGAAAGCTTTCATTAACTTTGCATATATTTGTGGTTAGTTTGTACACTCGTCGCATCGACATAACTTCATAAAGAGATTATATTCTACAATAAGCCAATTTTATATTATTCAAACTCAAACTTTACGGGAGACGGTTTTCCGTAGATATTGATACGCACGTGCGTACGGAAGACTACATAAATGTGATAAAATTATAAGACTAGTTACCTGCCCGAATTCTTCTGAAAAGTCGTTTAATAAGGATTTTTTATGTACATCTTTTTTTTTATGAAAATGTTCTTTCATTTTATTTAAATTAAGAAAAGGATAAGAATGTAAATATTTGATCATTACTTGATGGAAACGATCTGGATCGTTTTTGTACAAATTAACCGTATACAAATTTAGATTTCTTGGTAATGGAAATATTTTTCGAGGATGTTAAGATACTTTTCTATGCTCAGTATTTTTTGTTTTTTTTTATCCTGGGAATTAATATAAATATCTTATTTGGGTTGCTACAATGTACAAGGTATAAGTGGCCATTTAATATGGCCAATTATACCTTGTATATGTAGGAAAAAAGTTATTCACATAAATCTACATCGATGTAATTAAAAATTTGGACTTGAGATCGAATGATTACTTGAGGTAATATTAAAGTCAGATTTTACCTACTTGGATTTTTGGATACCTCTTGTACAAGGAATTTCGGAAATAGCGTGAGGGATGCGCTGTCTTCGCATACTTTTTAAAATGTTTTTTTAAAAATGCTATTTAAAATTATGAGAAAACATCAAGTTATTTTGAAAAATACACTATATATTCCATATTCCACAAAATAAAACAAAAAATATGAATGGGTCTTTAATCCTTTAACATGAATATTTTAAAAAAGTTGGTTCCTGCAGAATATTTGGATTAATAAGATTTATTACTATGCCAACTTTCAAGTTTCTACGTCGCATATTTGAGAAAATCGACTGTGAAAATAAATGGACAGACGGACACGTGAAAGAACTTATAGGACTTTCGTTTTTTAGTTAGAGGTACCTCCTAAAAATTAAGGTTATTTTAGTCCTGTTCGCCATAAATATCCAAGTGACATTTTTTGTGTGCATTTAAGTGAATTTTTGTTTTTAAACTGACTCTTTAAATTGATGAAGAATTGGTCAGAATAATTTTGTTTTTTTTTTCACTAACAAATTCACAACAAATCATCGAAACTCTTTCATTTTTTTCTTATGTTGGTATTTTAATAAAGAAATACTCTAAAATGTTGTAATTTCTTTTAAATTTGAAATAAATATACTTTTAGTCAATAGAACTAAATAATTGTGTCCATTTTTCCATTTATAGTCATTACTGATGGAGTGTTTAAATTACTAAAATACATTCATCGTTGATTCGACGCACTTATAATACAGTCATGCACTAAATAATACAAACCCCATCAATACGTGCCGTAACGTGAAGTATCCTAAATATACAGAGCAATAATTTTAATTAATAGTTTTTGTTTCCAACAGCTTCCATATATTATGTATCTTCGACGTACTAAATTAAACCTTGAATATCATACAGAATGCGTCATCACCCGTAAATAAAATGCTCGTAAAGTTTAACCTTGTAAAGAATAAATACCTAAGTGTTGCGCTACTGGCTAAACAAATTATTCCTTAATTGATTAACATTTTCTTAAGGGATTAATGTTCTCTAGCAGACTGTATTGTTCTCAGCACAATCATTATTATATTGAAAAGGTTTATATTCACCTTGAACTTTGTCTTTGGGACCATAATACTAAAGAAGAGTTAAATGTTAAACTAAAGTAATAAATATTATTTAACTTTAATGTAAGCGAACTTAGATAATATTTTTTTCTTGCACTTTTCTTTACCATTCAAAATATATTTTATTTTCGTTATATAATCTTTTATAAGAATTCCCTCCACCATTTGCATCAATTTTTTATAAGAAATTCATCTCTTTTTATAAAAGGAGCAGTATCCGTACCGAATCTAAGCGACATTTGGATAGTGACATCTGTCAGACATCCTTGTTTTAATTTATATTGATCTCGTGTAAACAAGTAAATTTTATTCTTTTTTAAATTTAGGTAAAGTATTCACATTTTCGGTTAAATATGTCAAGTTTATTTTAAGAATTCGGTTTATTTTTGAGGAGGTTGAAACAAAATCCCGTAGGTGAATGTCATATAATATCACATGAACAAAATAGAATTTTATATTGTATCTATCTTTTATTTTAATCTTAAAATAGTGCCGTCGCTAAAACTGATTTTCAAATTTGTACTTGAAAATTAGTTAATATTCCAAATAATATAACCTAAGAAAATTCAAGTGAATAATATGTAAAACTCAATTTTTATCATCGAACATTTTTATTCTAAAAAAATTTCTCCGAAGCCATTTAAACTTGCTATAAATACGGCACTCTGTTACATCTGTATCGTCTGAATTGACCAAAAATTTCATTTTCTGTGGGACAAAATGTAAACTTATATATGTAGTATTTATTTATTTAGATTTTTAAATATACACGAAACGGAGTTTAAAGACATTTATTAATTTGTTATTAAATAGACTTGACGCATAGAAATTATATGAGCTCATATAATAAATTCAATTCCATATAATATAAGATCTACAAAGTTTTAGTGACAAATTTTAAATTGAAAGCAAGGAAACGATCATTTTCGTTGAAAAATAAATACAAGTTTGACATTAATATGTGAAATAATTATCTTTGATTATCCATATTTTGAAGCACAATGCCGCTTATAATAAGAGACTAGTAATTTGTAAATCCAAATAATAGTTATCTGAGTAATACATATAATTAATTGGTAATTAAACTCGTTTTAAAATTTAGTTAATACATAAATTTTCTTTATAGTGTGAAAAAGGTCATACAAACTGGCAACTTTTAGTTCTTAACATACAAGGTACTAAGGCTGAATATTACGATTTGTTATTTGCCCTCATGAGTTTTAATGTAATAATATGGTTTGTACTATTCAAGAATAAATATTCAATTGACATCAATTTGTTTTATTATACCAAAAAAGATTTGAAAATACATTACAAAATTATGGAAAAATATTAAAATCCGAATCAAAATCACTGTCGATTGTTTTAATTTCGCAGGAACAGGTTCCTTACTTCAAGGTAAATCTAAAACTGTGAGGGAATATGATATGCGTGCCCTTTACTTACATCTAAAGATCATAGATTTTTTCCCAAAATCATTAATATGTGTATTCTGCAATTTTAATTTCAATTGTCACAGAGGTTATATAACTAATTAATTTATTTTAAATAACCTATTTTTAACGTGCTTTCCTGTTCGAAATATTGTGTCAAATCGAGATTATAATGAAATTTATGGAATTAACGCTGTGCCAACATTTTGGAGAGGAGTCAGCTAATTATAAAGGGTATATGTCTCTCACCTATCATCCTCCAGTTGGTCTCATATGTGAAATGTAGCCCTTACATAAAATTGAAAGGGAAGAAAAGCGTCGACTTGCCATCGATTTCAAAAATTTCAAGCAATAGCAGTATTTTGCAAACTAATTTATGTTTGAAAGCGCTATTGACTATTAATATTTTCATTGTTTTATACTTTTCCAGTGTTTCTATTTACGCTGGTTATTGTGAAGTCAATTCGATTTTTTATAAAAAAGTCTCACTTCATGGTAAATTTGGATTAATACAAATATTTTAAAATAATTAAAAATGTATTAAAAGTTAGTTACTTGCAAAATTAACCTAGTTATGATTAAATCTATTACCAAAACACGAGTTAAAAGTCTCAGTAAAAAGCACGTAAATCACTAATCAAGTACTACTGAAAAGTATTCAAGTAAAATCAACCTAGATCTGCAATGTATACCGGATAATGGTTCAAAATTACATAATTATTTTGATAATACTTTCATCCGTTATAAAAAAACGCATTGAAAAGAAAACTGCAATCAAAACTTTCCAGTGCATGTTCGATCCTAAATTTAAATTAACTTCTTTCTAATATAATTTCTACATTTAAAATAAATTTATCCTAATGCAATATAAATGCAATATAAAAATAAACTAATACTATTTATTGTCTATTTGCATATAAATTTGCAGGATAATGCTTCAACCTATCACAACCTAAAAGTCTTTAATATTTATTATCCATTCGTAGCTAATCTGTAGATAACAGGCAGAAAAATTATCAAAAAATATTTAATATAATATCCATATACATTTAAAATTGGGCAGAAAATGTTTTTCCGTCTGTTTTATCGAATAAAGGTCATAAGATGGGCTATCACCATATATATATGTCTTGATAATCCATCTTATAAAATGAAGTAACATAAAAAGGAAGACGAAATGTTTATATCGATTTTAAGGTACGGAAATTAAATATGGACATACCTTTGTAGTTTCTCCAATTCTAATCCTTACGCTTTAGATAAAGATCTATTAGTAATATTTTATTTTGAAAACAGGTTTTGTGATAGTATGTGAAGTTTGATTTTTTTGACACTAAGTGGATTTCATAATAGAAATAAATCTATTTTGGATGTAATATATGTCCCAAGTACATGATAAGCGTTCAAGTTTTTACGTAGTTTGTATAATTACAAGACTTCGATAAAACTTAACATGATAAATAGAACATTATTTACTTTCAGCTTAACATTACTTGTTATTAGGTTGAAAACTTAGAAACCAGCCATACATGTATACTAACTTTTCAACTTTATATATGTAGTCAATAAAATCAGTCGTTAATTATATAATACTTGTTGCAAATGTGTGGGCAGGACTAAAGTTCCGTCCTTGTAGAAATTTTTGAGCCTTTGACTGAAAAATCGGTGAAACTCGATTTTGACATGATTTTCGTCTTTTTAATTTATTGTTTCTATCATGTAAATTATTGGACTGCGAGCGAAATAGACGGTAATTAGAATGTAAAAGATTTGGAGGGTACAGTGGGTGAAGTAGCCTATTCCATCTAAGTAAAAATAGTTTTTCACGCTTTACTTTTAAAAATAAACTTTGTTTGGATCTGAAGGAAGTTTATAAGTGACTTTGCTCAATTCTAGCTGTAATTATAGTTTTAGCTTGGAAGAGATCCCAATGAATAAAATCTACGAATAAATTCATTTATATCCCATCATGCATTCAAAACTATTTTTTATTCAGTATTATATTTTCGTCTAGGTACACCTTTTCTCCAGCTTCTAATCACTGGCTTTTACACTGAAAATTAACCCATTTTAGTCTCTTGTTGAAACGATGGGAACTCAGTAGCTCCAAGCACACATTAACTCTCCACTGAAGTTGAAAGGGTGTTAGGTCATATGATATTCGAACAGAATATTTCCACTTCTTTCTCAAAGACTGACGTTATTTTTCCATTACAGTATTAGAGCATAAAAACAGTTCTGCCAAACAATGCAAACTTAATCTGGGATCTGTTTCAATAAGGCTTTTAAATTTTCTAATCAATTGTAGGAGGTCGCTTTGGATAAGTTTTATTAGACAAGTCAATATTCCCTTCTTTGATTATTTGGAACCAGTGCTTGGCTGTGTCGTAAGAGAGCATACCTTTATTCATTGTTATGTATATATTGCGTGATGCTTCGCTTGTTTTTTACCCGAACGCCATTCATGAAGAAAGAGTCCTCTAAGTTCCCTTCGGAATAATTCCATTTTTAATTTATTCTTTACTCGCCGATTACTCAATTGCAAAGTGAATAGAAATTCGAATGTCGCACTCTTTATATACCTTACAAGAAATATTCTATATGCATCTATAACATTCCAGAAATCGGTCGAAAATAGAGACGTATTTATAAGTGGTCAATGTAACATTTTATATTGACATAATTATACATAGTGCCGAAAGAGTAATAATTATTTGTTCATAATGACAGTAGTTTTAATATGATTTGTATTTTATTGAGAATATCATAAGTACCAATTTTCGGTCATTTTGATTGTATTTTATCTAAAAGCTGATGAAATTTATGAAATTTATTGATATTTTTCATTGATCATGGCTATGATCTACAATCATAGTTTATATTATTTTCATTTCTTTTTTCAATATTCCTTGTATCTTTTACGATTAATTTGATAACAATGATGTTTACTAAGCCTATTGTAAATGTATTTTTAATAGTGTAGACTAAAGACAAGTTTACATACAAACAATACATTAACTAAACGGTTACAATTTGCCTGTATGCATCAAACAAAATCACTGGTGATATTAAAGGTGGTCTTAAATATATTCCACAGCAAGATGCTAAAGTATCGTATTTAAGTCCATTCAACTAATTTCATGGAATCAAACTCCAATTGCTAAGCCTACTTCTTAAATCGGAACTGCTAACTCTTTTTTCTTGTTTGCCTGAGTTAGACAGGCGTTTTCTATTGTCACACTCAAGTTATATGAGATTTTTTAAATCAAATATTAAACAGCAAATAGAGATATTACATTTTATTGCACAAATAATCGATATTAAAATAAGCGATTTAATTTTGCCACCAACGAGCAGATACAGCATTTTACATGTCACGAGGAGTGTTGTAAATGTAAAAAAAAATTAAGGTCGAATTTTAAAGAAAATTAATTCTAACGTTTTTAGTTAGCAAGACAAATATGGAAATTAAAAATGGGTTCATGGGTGCACTCGTACAGCTTGCATATTTTATTCGCACATGTTTCTCTGCGCGTATATTTTTATGTGTTTCATTTTTCTTCTTGTTCTTACATATGGCTTATTGCACGTGTTGTTACCAGTTTAATATTATTCACATGTTTTAACATATTGCAAACATGAATGGTACAACTTAATATGGTACAACGACATTTATCTGATTTTAGAAAATGAAGCTGCGCTATAGGTTTCTTTAACACTGAATAGTATAGGTGCCGTGATCGAATTTGGACGATGTAGGCTGAAGAGGAGCTATATGATTCTTAGTCATGTCTTATGTGTTTATTAAATCACATAAAACATAACTAAGAGCGATATGATCTTCCTATTTAGAAAAATTAGGGCATAATGGTGGAGTTGGAGGGTATTAATAGGAAATCTGCAGTGATCAGAAATAAACTCGTCGAGTTTGAACTCTTTGGATTTGTTTTTATGTAGCAAAAAAAGTAATAAAGTAGATAGTACGTACAAAGGCAAGGAGCTACTTTTTTAAATGGTTAGCTAAATAATTGGCTTCACGCTCCGTATGCTGCTGTTGTTTATTTAAATCTTGCGATCAATCCATACATCTCCGATACTGCTGATGTACTACCTACTCAAATCGTAATACTTGAGGGCCTGTTACTTTTAAATCAGTAATATAGATTCCAAGCAGAGATTTCTCATGGAACTTTGGATTTAAATTCCCCGGTCCCCAGTGTATTATTACTGAAAAATGGTTAGAATTTTTACCATAGGAATTATGAAATGTCTTCAATGATAATATAATACTTAAGTCACTAAAGTTTTAAAACAACTAACAGTATCATAAATTAGGGTACAATGATGTAATTGGAGGGTCGTAACAGGAACTCTCGGAAGGTTGTGACAGGAACTGGTGAGAAGCAAACTCATCTAGTTTTGACATGGTTTATCTTGATTTTAGTAAGAAAATAACAAAATAAATGGGTAAGTAAGTACATACTTACGTGGAGTTGGTGCCAAGTGAAATATAGCACTCACCTTTGTATGTGTGGGTGTGCATGTATGTGAAAGAGGATAGAAGTGTCCACTTGGAATTGATTCCAAAAATCTCTAGCATGAGCAATGTTTTGCAAAATTATTTATATTCATAAACAATGCTGTACCGTAAAAGTTTCATTATTTTGTTCTTTCATTGTTGTTTGTTTGAAGTCGGTTCAATTTTTGTGTGAAAATGTATCATAACAAGGAAAAAATTTGCCTTTAAAGCGATCAGTCCATAGAAAACTACACTTTTATTTATCAAGCAGATAACTACAAAATCCCTGCTATATTCCGCGGTCTAGTACCTAACAATAACAAGTTCGAAGCAGTTGTAGATTCAGAATAACAAAAGGATGAGTTGATGGATATTGATAGATAGTTATAGATTCAGAATAACAAAAGGATGAGTTGATGGATATCGATGGATAGGCTAGTGTCAAGAACATACTCTTTGCAGATTATATACGGAACACTTATAATATAGAGTACTACCATCTGCAATTAACCGTACTTCGTCAATTGCCATTTATGATGCGAGCAGACACTTGGAATATCCACATGTATAATTTAGGATGGGAGAAATTAGATTCAAATTGGAATAAAAAGAGAAGAGAAGTAGAATTTTTAAATTGTAATAAAAGTAAATATTCCATTAGCTTATGGGGGCTTTCTTTTCATAAGTATATTGCTCTGAAATTTGAGGAAGCCAAAACCCTGTAATGGGGCCAATTTTTAAGTGAGAATTTTTCATCATAACTTTATAGATACTACTATTTTAACTGGATCCGCTAAGAGAGAACTAATGTTTATGATTTTATGTTTTTCTTTGAATTTAAGGGATCGCATTTTTCTTCAAAGTCAGCTTCGTAAAAAAATAAGTAAGCCTATTGCTTACTTATTGCTTGGGAGAACCCTGGAATTTACAGAAGTTGCCTTAAGGTAGGACTGTTTTCCTCTAATTAATTTTACGTCGTGTAGTCGATCGTCACGCAGCTCCAAAGTCATTTTGTTGCCGCACTCAAAATTTATTAAGGAATGTTTTTAAGAAAAAGTGTTGTAAAAAGTCTAACTTATATGTCACATTAACTAAACAAATCCTAGAGCTACTTACTATTTGGTCGTCAGCGTTTGTTTGCTGATGGAGTTTAATGAATTTATACGTGTAAAGATTATATAAATAAGTATGACTTGACGGCTAGATGGATAGACATAAAGTGATAGTACAATTCTTATCACCTTGGATAAGTTCAGTTTCTAGTGTTTTATAGTGTAAACAATGTCTCTCAAATTGTGTAAAAAATTTGAACTGCAATTTCATATGAATTTCAGCCCAAAATCAACGGCATTAAATACTCTCAATGGCTTTTAAACTACAGCAGGTAGCGAATAAGTTATTGAGAAACAAAATATATTCTTAATGACATGGTAGGTTTTTATAAATTTGTTTTACCAAAATTACTCTCAAATTAATAACATATATAGGTTTTAACTCGGAGTCAATTCGCATTTCACGAACATGTATGTAAGTAATTGAATTATTTGCTATGATTACTTTTACTTTTTCGTAAACGATTTTTGAAAGTACTTTTAATACATTAATTTGTACCATATTTTTAATATTAAGAGATTTATATGTTAAGAACAATGTCATTTCGGTGAAATTTCAGCAAAAAATAACTGAAGAACTCTGCTTTTTACAAGGGCGCGACGGGAAAGAAGTTATAAATTCAAGGAACGTTCACGCTTTTTAAGGAGTCGAACGAAAAGAGATTCAATAACAAAGTCGTAAATTGAAGTTCAGATCGATGGCACTTTCGGGGACTGACTTTATGACAAATTGCAAAAACTTTTGGAGAATTGTATAAATTGAAAATGCTAATAAGATTATTCTGAACTTAACCTTCTACATTTGACCTCGTTATATATATATATATATATATATATATATATATATATACATATATATATATATATATATTCAAAACTTAACCTTCTACATTTGACCTCGTTATGCAAATTAGTTACGCGCCCTTAGAGGTCATGTAAACTAAGTGGCAGAAAATATACATTTATGTTAGGTGAGTATTTAATTTTTTTGCAATATTAAATTGTATTAAAAACATAATGTCTTAAATGACATGAATAATGAATATACATAACAATTTTATTTTTTTACGAATGAAGGTGCAGGAAATTAAATGAGGATTTTCTTATTACTTTTAAGGTGATTGTTGTTGAGAGAAAATGTATGATGGTAATCAACATATTATAAAACAATAAAAATTGCTCATATTTATACTGGGAATACTTCACCTCTTAATTAAAAGATAGAATGAGTTTATTATTGAGAATTTAAGGTTAATTTTCGGGTAGCCTTAAAATTTGCTAAAAAATTTATTATTCTTTAAAATTTCACTTAAGCTTTTCTTAGTTTCATTTTCGTCTCGTTATCAAATGTCTTGTAATAATAAAATAAACAACTAATGAAAATGAATTCAAACGTTTTATATAAAATGACGATATTGTGTTATTGGTTAAAGAATTAACATTATAAATGTGTAAAATAGGATGACGCTTAAATCCATGATTCCAAAATAGGTATTTCCAGTTGCTTTACAAGATAATAACGTTGAAAGAATATATGTACGAATTACAGTTTATTATTTAATGGTACTAATATGAATAGTGGCTTATTAAAATCATATAGATTTATGGAAAAAGAGATACCTTCAAAATGCTGCTGCTCAGTAAACTCAACACTTTTACGGTGGCGGACCACTCTATTCCTATTAGTTGTTATTAATTTATAAAACTGGATTTTCATACCCAACTTGTTATAGATATTTAAGCACTACTCAGGATTGGTTGGATTTCTGGTAGCATTTCTGGTAGCATAGACACGTCCTGCTAATTGCGACTTTTAAAATAAAAAAAAATCAGTCAATATTTCA